>CM042091.1:37829311-39229311 GCA_023512835.1 Taxillus chinensis
GTTTCGCAGCTTCTGAAACACAAACACCTTGCTTGCCTCTCGGAAGGAGTGCACCACTGATCCACCGAGCCACTTCCCAGATCGCACCACTTCCCTTGATACCGAGCCACTTCGTTATCTTGTCCTTATATCCCTATGAAGGAGTGCGGTGCGTACATGTCTAGATAAATTAATATATTTTTAGCAAACAAATATTAATATTTGTTTGCTAACATATTATTCATCATTTTATACTTTAACTCTATTGTTAATATTTGTTTGCTAACATATTAGCAAACAAATATTAACAGTAGACTAAAGCATAAAATGTTGAATAGAATTCATCAATCTCAAAGTCCAAGGAATAATATAGATTTTATTCATTCCTCATATTGTATTTAGGAAACAAAAATGGTCCAAAATGACGTAAAAATGGAACATAATTTTTGTGTTTCATTTATTCATGTGATTGCAGCAGAAACTATGTGAAAAACCTATTAGATCCTGAAAGCACAGACACATACTTGCCTGAATGACAAAGGATTCAAGACTCCTCTCTGCACCATCAGAGTCATATCGCCCATCATAGGGATCTTCAATCCCATTGATAGAAGACACCTCGTACACTCTTAGAGTTGATATAAATGTTTGCCACAAAGGGCCATTGATAGCTGCAAAAACAAATTAGTTAAGAAAATGAATGATATAAAAAAATCTGACACCAATACAAGGACCACTGGACCATTCATTATGAAGGAACAAACTAACTCATAAATTCTGATTCTGTAAGACTTGGGCAACTCTGAACAAATTGATTCAAGCATTTTAAAACCTGACCAAGAAGAAAGTTGATTAGATCATCTTAATCCAAAAGAATATTCGTCATGACCAAATCACAAGTACATGCCAAAGAATATTAATGATCAAAATAGAGAACCAACCTCCATTCGGATGCTCCAATCATCAGGGTCTTCAGATTGCACAGGAAGACCTAATATTATAGAGAATTGATCCATCCAAGGTTTAAGCATTGGTAGCATCAGTGCACTAGTTTCTGTCTAAAGTCAAAGATCTTAAATTTGTTAGTTCAAATCAAAACAAGCTAAAACTAATTGACAGCCCATATAAATAGGATCAGGATACCTTATACACGCGTGCACCACTCATTAACCCGAGCATAGAAAGGCAAGAATAGACTACTGCCAGGGCTTTTGCACGTAGGTATTTATCATATATCTGCTGGAAGAAATGAGCTGTTAAATTCAGTGGCTCAACACATACATATATATAACATGTGTCTAAGACAAGTGCATGATTTTATGTATTATTTAGTTTTACAATTAATTGTTGTATAATTTTTTATGTTATAGTTAGTTTTTAGTCAACTCCTCATGTGCTTGCATTGCTGGTCCCAAGCCTAGATTAAGGAGAAAGACCGAGAAATCGTGCAAATGCTGCTGCCACAACAGAACCCACTGCAGATTGCAATCCGTTCACCAGGGAGCAAATTGAGGCACTTCAGAAGATACTCAGTAGTGTTTCCGGTTCTGGACAAGCACCTCAAACTCCAACCGAAAAACCCACCAGCCTTCTAGCACATCAAGGTATCCTATCCTGTGCTCATATTGCCCAAAAAGCTTTCTCTAAACCATGGATTGTAGATTCGGGAGCCTCAGATCATATGACAGGAGATATCAACATATTCAGACATTACAGCCCATGTACAAATCACTCTGGAGTCCGAATAGCTGATGGTTCATTCTCACCAGTTGCAGGAACCGGATCAGTTCAATTAACAAAGGATATTCACCTTTATTCTGTCCTTTATGTCCCTAAATTAGACTGCAATCTACTCTCAATCAGCAAACTTACTCGTGACTTAAATTGTGTGACTAAATTCAATTCCAATTGTTGTGACTTTCAGGTGGTGGATTCAGGGAAGGTGATTCGCAGTGCTGAGATGCATGGTGGACTCTATTTACTCAACAAAAGTAATCTCCTTGGTAGACAAGTTCACAGGTCAAGTTGTGTTTCTGAGTCTAGTCCAAATTCTATCAATCTTATTTCTAATTCTGTCTCGAGTCAAGTCATGTTATGGCATTTTCGCCTTGGTCATCCAAACTTTGCATACATTGAAAAACTGTTTCCTCATTTGTTTATCAATTAAAAGTCAAAGTTTTATCAATGTGAAAGTTGCCAACTTGCGAAACACATTGGACATGTCTACTCCAATTCACACTACAAGCCTTCTCATCCTTTTTCTATAATACAGAGTGATATTTGGTGACCCTCACGAGTAAAAAATCTAAATGGGACTCGATGGTTTGTGTCATTCATAGATGATCATACGAGAACATCTTGGATTTTCCTTATGAAAGACAAATCAGAAACAGCCACTCTTTTTAAATCATTTCATTCCATGATCACTACTCAATTCAACCGCCCAATCCAGGTTCTTAAAACTAACAACGCCAAGGACTACTTCAACTCCATTCTTGGCTCTTATCTTTCCACTCATGGGATTATTCATGTAAGTTCTTGTGTGGATACTCCTCATCAAAATGGGGTTGTGGAAAGGAAAAATAGATACCTACTTGAAGTAACCCGTGCCATCATGTTTTCAAATCATGTGCCTAAACACTTTTGGGGGAAGCCATACTCACCGCAACTTACCTCATTAATAGGATGCCTAGTCGAATTCTCAAATTTCAAACTCCTCGGCAAATTCTCATGCAAACCTACCCACACATCAGTTCTTTCTCCTCCGATTTACCACTAAAGATCTTTGGATGCACGGCCTTTGTTCACATCCAACCACAACACCGAACCAAACTTGATCCCAAATCCCATAAATGTATCTTCCTCGGTTACTCCTCGAATCAAAACGGTTACAAATGCTACTCTCCGATCACTAGGAAAGTATACAACTCCATGGATGTCACCTTTTTTGAGAATCACTCTTATTTTACTCTTATTTTCCCAAATTTGAAATTCAGGGGGAGAATCTGAGGGAATCTCAGATTTAGGATTTTTCACTTGAGGACCCAAGTACTACAGCCAAAACCGTTCCCACCAAAAATCCTGCTACCTCCACTGAAATTGTCCCAAACCGCCCGCCACCTGAAACCATCCCCGAAACCGACCCCACTCCACATCCACTTGACACTACTAATCATGAACTTCGTGTCTATACCGGAAGGAGACGACCAAGTGAACATGTAGAGAACACCATGCACCGGTGATTGTCGGGAGCCGGAACCGGATCCGCCCGCATTTGATGGTCACAATGGTATGGACTCCTTATCCCATGATGCTATTGTCCCACTAGTTGATGACTCTAATCAGCCAATTGCCCCCCTCACAAAGGGTGTTCGAGGGTGCACTAGACATCCAATTGAAAGATATGTGGCATATGGAAAGTTGCTCCCACCTTACAAGGCATTTGTGTCCAATCTTGATAGTGTCGGGTACCTAACTCCATCCAAGATGCTCGAAGGATCCGGAATGGAAACGAGCCGTTGAGGAAGAAATCGGGGGCCCTAGAAGTCAAGACACGTGGACGCTCACCAAATTACCTCATGGGAAAAACCCCAAGGTGCAAGTGGATATTCACCGTTAAATACAAAGTAGATGGAAGTGTGAAAAAATTCCAAAAAGGCTTGTGGCAAAGGGCTTCACTCAATCATATGGAATAGACTATCAAGAAACTTTTACACCAGTTGCCAAGCTCAATACAGTTCGGGTCCTGTTGTCTTTGGCAGTAAACCTAAATTGGCCTCTATTCCAACTTATGTCAAAAATGCCTTCTTGAATGGGAACCTTGAAGAAGAAGCCTACATGACGATACCTCCTAGCTTTGAGAACAGTTCAAACAACAAATTGGTGTGTAAGCTGAAGAAATCTTTGTACGGGCTGAAACAGTCTCCTGCGCGTGGTTTGACAGGTTTGCCTAAGACTGTAATTACAAATGGATACCATCAATGTCAGGCTGATCATACACTATTTATTAAATCCACTCCCAGAGGTAAGGCAGCTATTCTCATAGTGTATGTAGATGATATCATCTTAACAGGTGATGACTCAGACGAGATCGATAGACTCAAGAAAATGCTTGCAACAGAATTTGAGATCAAGGATCTCGGGGCTCTTAGATACTTTCTGGGAATGGAGGTCGCTCGGTCAGAGGGAATTGTGTTATCCCAACGGAGATACATACTAGACCGGTTGAGTGAAACCGCCTTCCTTGGGTGTAAGCCTGCTGACACCCCTATGAATCCTAACCAAAGACCAAACAGAAATGAAGAAAGTAATCCAGTAGACAAAGGAAGATATCAGAGACTTGTGGGAAAACTGATATACCTATCACATACTACACCTGACATCACCTATTCAATCAGTATAGTAAGTCAACACATGAATGATCCCAATGAGGACAATCTGGAAGCAGTTCACAGAATCTTGAGATATTTGAAGATGACCCCCGGACTTGGTTTTTTCTTCAAAAAATATGAAACTCATGAGGTAGAGATATACACGAATGCTAACTGGGCAGGAGAACTAACTGATCGAAGATCAACCACCGGGTACTGTTCATATGTCTGGGGAAATCTCGTCACGTGGAGAAGTAAAAAGCAAGCAGTGGTCTCTCGAAATAGTACAAAATCAGAATATCGTGCTCTTGCTCTCGGAATATGTGAAGGAATGTGGCTTCGAAGACTATTAAGGGAACTTAAGGTTGAAACACGAGATACAATCAAGATGTTGAGTGATAGTCAGGCAGCAATCAGCATAGCAAAAATCCTGTGCATCATGACGAACCAAACACATCGAGATTGATCGACACTTCATCTCAAGAGAAGGTCAACAACGGGATTGTGCAAGCCCCCGCCATCCCCCCCACCTCCCTCACGCGAGCTCCCCACGCAAGCCACCGCCAACACGACGGGCCATCGTCCCCCCCCCCCCCCCCCCCCCCCCCGCGCCCGCGCCACCATCCCCCCTCCATCCCCCCTACACGGCTTCCCCCCCCCCCCCCCCCCCCCCCCCCCCCCCCCCCCCAAAAAAAAAAAAAAAAAAAAAAATCCCCCCCCCCCCCCCCCCAAACCCCCCCCCCCCCCCCCCCCGACATAGCCTTATCCTCAGTGTCCCTCGCACCCCAATCCCAAAAGGAGGTAGGAGAGCCCTCCACATGATCAGTGAAGCACCCAAACGAAAGAGAAGCCCGGTGAGGGGAAGCGGACAAAGCCGGCCAAGGACTAGCAGTCTGCGAACCGCGAAAAAAATTCACAACTGAGGCAGAAGGCTAGCCGTGACAACACCGGTCGGAGGAGGAGGCCCAACTGGGACCGACAAAGCAGCCTGGGCACAAGCTCAGAAGAGCTAGGAGGAAGGAGCAGCGGCAAGCTTCGATCTGCAATGGGAGTCCCGGAAACCAAGGACAATTGCAGGAGGGAGCAAGAGGGAGAAGGGGCAGAGGGTTAGGGTTTCTAGCGGAGGGAGGGGATGAAGCAGGTGGACTGGACTGGATGGGGGAAATAGTTGAGGGTTCAGGCAGGCTGGAGGACAATAGAAGGTTGGGATGGGGGAAAAAAGGGGGATGGGTTGGGGTGTGGGGTTAGGAGGTGGGGGGAGGGGGGCCGGCTCAGGGTGAGAGGAAAAAAAGAAGGCGTTGGGTTTGGGCTGGAGGGCCAAGCTTGTGAGAGGGGAGGGGGGTTTGGGCCTCGCCAAGAGGGCTAGGGGGTGGGAATTAAAAGGGGGGGCTATCAAGGTCGGAGGTGTCACCGGCAGACTTGTCGAAACCGACGAGGTAGGAACCAACCAGAGGACCAAAAAGGCGATGACCGAGAGCACTAGGATGACTTTGACCGAGGGCGCTAGAAGCGCCGGAATGGGTCACCATCACCTTCGTGGCAGCGGAGCAACGATCGGGTGAGGCGCCAGTGACCCTTGGGCCAAACGACTAGAGACCAAGGCCGACAAACTATGGTAAGAGACATCTTGCAAAAAGCCGGCCATCAAACCTATCCAAACGGAGCAGGCAACCGCAAATCTAGCTCAACAAAAAATCGTGCCTCACTGGACCGAGCAAGGGAAGAAGTGAAAATTCTATAGCCAAAAGTGTACCAAAAAAGAAGGCAATCAGCCGAAGAAGATCAAGATCGAAAAATTGTAAAGGAAAGTGGGGAGAGTGATCCAAATAGGGATGAAAAACTCACCATTTCTAAGATCATCTCTGGCCACCCAACAAAAGATCCGGCAAGGAAAAGAAAGAATGAAACATGTTGGCTTAGAAAGAAGGCAGAACAAATCTGTTTCCAAATCAAAGCGAACCATGAGAGTTTTGGAGTCCACGAGACTGACTACAAAATCACCGAAAAAATGTTCAGTATCCAAATATTGGTGAAGATTGTGTAATGATGGTCGGCCTAAACTAAATTTTAATATGGCGGTGAATGAAAAATCACGGGCGGATCAATCAAGATCCTACTCGAAGAAGATAATGGCTGGAACACTATCTTTGACACCAAAAGGACAGGACAAGAAACTCTTAAAGGAAACCTTCTTGGTGGAAACAGACTCTTAAAGTACGAGAGGCAAGGCCGTTGGCGAAAGGACTACCGAAAGATGGGGCTGTCCTTATAGTTGCCGAAGGCAACCATCCATGGTTCCTAATATCTGCCGAGATACCCTTATCTCGGCCGTTTCAACCAGGTATCGCAAAGTGATGATACAAGATCCAGGAACAAGATGACAAAAGGACTAATCGTGTTTATCTCAGCTAGGTTTTCGTCCGATATGCCACGTCTCGTCCGATATGTCATCTCTCAAACGATAATTCGTCATTGAATCGTGAGAGGCTGCTGAGTGCCGATGATGCTGTTGCTTGCTGCCAACACCATCGTCCAACACTGTCGCTGTTGACGCACTCGTCCGACAATGCCACTGTTGACACCCAATGCTACCAATGCCATATTGTTTTTTCATCGACGAACGATCATCACATGAGCGAGGTTTGAGGTACGGTCGTCACACGTGCAGAATTTCGCTTGACTTATAAAATGTTTTTTTTTAGATGACTTCTGGGTATAAAATGTTATCCCTTCAATAAGTAAATTTGCATTTTTTCTTTCTTTAGCTTTAGAATATATCTTTAGCTTTAGAGTAAAGTGCTTCGTCTATCTTTAAATTTGATTATTTTTTCTTAAAACATTTTATTGTAAGTAAAATGGCCGTTGCCATATTTATTTTGATTTATCGTTTAGGTAATTTATTGTTTGTTAATTTTAAAATAAGATAATAGTATTTTAATTTATTGATAGTAATTTTATTAATAGAAATTTTAACATAAGTAATTAATTAATATTTGTTAGTATAATTTTTTTATTTAATTTATTGATAATTAATAACTAATTATGTATATTAATTATTAAATATATCTTTAATAGATATTAAAAATTAATAATTACTATGTAATAATACTTTAAGATTAATTTGTAATTATAATCTAATAAAAATAATTAATAATACATGAAATAATATAATCACTAATACGATTAGTTATTTTATTTAATAAATTAATTAGATAATTAAAAGTTCTTAGTATTATTCTGATCCAAACAAAGGAGAAGAATTTCAACATCATCGTCACTTGACATATCATTAAAAAGAATGTTTACTTATTCTATTGTTAAATAAATATTATAAAAGTTAAATGTCAATAAAAATTTCATTGCTATATTATAAATCATAAAAAAATAATAATATATTTATTTTATTGCTTTAATAATACACTAGCGCTTTTTTAATATAATAACTCATATTATGTTATGTAAATCATATATTTACATTGTTTAATGATTCAAAAGTGATTGTTTGATTTTTGAAATTTTTCTATGATTTTAAAAAAATTAATTAAATATTATTTTATGCCTAAAGTTGCATCTCACCTAAGATGCAACGCGATTGCAAACCATGCAACCGTCAAAGGACCACTAGAGCATCGCCGAAAAGAAGAGTGTAGAGAGGACCACCGAAAGATGAAAAGGTTAAAAGGAAAGAGAGAGTATAGAGATACACCGATAAGATTCTTATCGATGTTTTAAAATGTCTTAATGAGTTAGGGATTAAATGGTTGTTTGATTGATAAAATTATAATTTGATAGAATAATAAGATGTCCGATGAATAAAGGACGAGTACCACGGAACCTTTGTATAAAAATAATAGTAACATTTAAGATTACTCAAATTATAGAGAAATAAAACCGATAAGTCATACTATAAAGTTATAATAAAATGTTATTGAGTATTATTTAAGAAAGCATCCTAAAATTGTGAAAAACCAATTTAGTTTCATCTTGAAAACATTTACATATATTAGAAAAGCTTATTGAGAGATTTAGCGTGACAAAAAAAAAATTACACAAAAAGCCTATGACACAAAAAATAAAAAGTTTTTATCAAATATATGAGTCAAAGGATAAGTATATTGGAGTTATAACCAATGGCAGAATTAAGGGTAAATTAACGGATGAGTTTTCAATTACAATATGGATGCATCAATGATCATCCTTGAATCCTTTTCTCTTTGCAATAGTAATGAATGAGATAACCAAAATATTTATAAGAATATACTATGATGTATGCTGTTGGTTGATGCGTTGATAATATTGTTTTGATCAATGGGACAAAAAATTAGAGTTGTGAACACAAACTTTAAAAGTTCAGAAATTTAGATATGCGGCAAATTGAAAACTAAATATATAATCTAAGTTTAGGAAATGAAATAATGAGCAAAACATTACTACACATTATGACCAACAAATACCAACCACAAAATATTTTAAGTACATAGGATCAATAACTTAGCAACGTACAGAGATTGAATGTAATGTCAACTATAGGATTAAAGTTGAATGGCTTAAATGGAAAAGGACAACAAGAATTTTATTTGACTTCAATAATAATTTTTCAAAAAACATGAAAATTGAAATTAAAACTCAATCATTAGTTTACAAATGTAAAATAAAATTTAAAATTGATATTCTGACATCACTGTATTAACCATCAAGGAGTCTTGGGTGAGCAAAACCATTTAAAAATCAATCCAAAATTTTCTTGCATTTCACACAAAAAGAAAACAAATGATAAGCTAATTTACATCAAAAAAAATTTAAAATTTTGATTTTAATTTTATGTAAAAGTTTGTGTTTCTAACCTTTATTTTTTAAATTAAATGAACCTTTTTCTACTTGTAGTTTTATAATGGGCGTGATAATAACAAAAATCACTATCATCCTGATTTAACGATAAAGTTCATAATTAGTTTCAAAATAGTAAACATTAGAAATAATAATTTTAAAAAATCTCTATGTACACACAGATATGACATGACACCTAACTATGTTGAGTGGGGGTATGACACATCACACATATATCATTAATAAATCATAATTAGTTGGTTAATTAATGTTGCGTGAGTGTAGACTCGTTTAAGCTAAGGGCTGAGAGGTCAAATTGCCACCATGGTTCGAAGTATCGGACGATACCGCAATGTATCACCCGAATCGTCTCGGTATCGGAGGGTCCCAATACGAGATCCCACCTCAATATGAAGATCTCGCGTAGCTGTTGTATCTCATTGGTTTCCGCCGAGATCTCGAGCAAGAAGAATCAAATCGTCCGATGTCAAAACGAGAAGCTACATCACGGACGAAAATTCATCCGTGATTAACGGAAATAATTCGTATGAAAATTCAAACCATAGGTACGTACCTTTCTTTCTCCTTCACTCCTTTTTTTGATAATTTTCTTTAAATCCTTCACGTTGACGGCCATCGGTTCCATCCTCCTCATCTTCTCTTTTTCCTCCTCCGGATGGCCATCAATTGCGGCCGTCTTTGTCTGCTCTTCTTCGACGGAAAAACACCGACAGACGATCACTTCTGCGGCGTTGTGCTACGCAAGCTGTCGTTGCCGACTGTCAGATACACACGCACGTTGTTGTCCTATCATGCATTCTTCGCTTCGTGTTCTGTACGAGGTGTGTACCGTGTGTTTTAACTCTTTTATTTGTTTATTTAAATTATCTAATTTTGATTTAATATTAAATTTATGTTAAATCTGATTAAAAATGTTTATATGTAACTTAGTCGTTGCTAAACTTATTTATAAGTTTATTTATATAATTAAATAAAAACTTATTTATAAGTTTTTCTAATTTATATGTAATTAAATAAACTTATTTTAAATTTAGTCCTTAAATTAAAAATAAAATATGTAATAATAAAATTAAAAATATTTAATACAACTACTATAAATTTAAAAATATGTATTACAGTATAAATTAAATTAAGAATATTTAATACGATATAAATATTAGTTTTTTTATTTGTAACGTTATTAATGAGTACTTTTTTTGATCCTGTTATTGTATTTCTACTCTAACATCTTTTTTCCTGTTTGAAGTTATAGCATGCAATTCAAATTATTTATTTTACTTGTTTAGTGATTTCAACGTAATAATTTGATTTTTTTTATTTTTCTATAATTTTTATTTTTTTAATTGAATATTATTTTACGCCTAAATTTGTATTTCGCCCGAGATGCAACGAGTTGTCCACAACTGTGACGTCCGCGACCGCAACGCAATGACGTCCAAACTGTGACGTCCGTGACCGCAACGCAACGACATCCATGACCGCAATCATGATTGCCACCTTCAAAGCCAATTGGTTAACTACGTTGCGTGACTGACCGAATTGTAATTCCAGACAATGGGAAAGACAAGAACTGACAATGGGAAAGACAAGAACCGAATAGCAATGACGACAAAATTGGATAATAGGTTTAGAGTCTGAATACTGGCGTAATAATTAGGATGGTAATGGTTTCAAAAAAAAAAAAAAAAAAATCAATATGCGTCTGTATGAATTTGGTCCGCATCAAATGGTTCTTTTAGGCCTGATCAGTTTTAAGCTCATAATTGAAATTAATCCAAAATTTAATGATCCGGTCCACACAATTTGCGGGCCAGCCCGCAGACCAATAATTCATTTTACACTTATACCGCAACATGTCACTGAGTTTAAAAGAAATTTTATATAATGGTTGTTAAGCCTTTTTTGTGGAATGGAATCTTAGCCTAACAAGAAACAACATGCACAAATACTCATTGTAACTAAGTTGCAAATATTAAGATTAATGTGTGATAAGACTAGGATTGATAAAATTAAAAATGAGAATAATCGTATTATCACTAGGGTAAATCCAATTAAAGATAACATAAGATAAAATTGCTTATGTTGGTTTGATCATTTAAACGCACGTCAACGAATGCACATGTCAAGATAATAAAGAAAATTAACATTAAACAAGACAAAAAATTAAAAGAAAAATCAAAAAAGACTTGAATAGAGTAATAATAAAGGATATGGAATTACTATTTTTGAAAAAAAAAAGTCATTAGTAAAATATTGGAAGACAAAGGATATGAATAATGGATTGAATCAACATTCAAAAATACGGTCTGGAGGCGCCGCCTTGAAGTCCGCCTCCGCTAACATCCGCCTCTGCCGACATCCACCTCGTACGTGGGAGGCGGATTGAGGCAGCCCATGTCACCGCCTCAACCTTTATCCGGGACGAGGCATCGGCGACACAGAGTCTTTAATAATATAAATAGGCTTAAAAAAAGATGTGGCTAACCTAATCGTATCATTGCATCAAAGAAGGGATGTCGCCTCCGTCATCGCTGTCAGTAGTCATCATCATCATTGAACAATCAAAGTAACAGCATCATCGTCCCAACATTAGGTCGCTTCCAGCTTCGTCTTCCGCCATCAATCGCCGTCCAGCGTCATCCATTGTGCATCAACATCCGTTGTGGATCATCATCCGACATCGTGCAAACAGAATCATCAAACTTCCAGTGTCATCATCTGTCACGCAATTTCTTAAATCTTAAGTCACGGTTATTTATTTATTTTGATTACAATAGTTAATTAATTAATTAAATTTATTTGACTTTAAATTATAATTATATTTATTCTTGTATATTTAACTTTCTGTTTATGTAAGAGCAAACAATCAAAGAAGGAATTCCACTTGAAAATATGAAAATAAAATGATATTCGTTGCATCTTTTGTGGAAAAGAAATTAAGGGAGAAATATTTCAATTACAAGAACATTTGGCCGGTAAAATATAAAATGTTGTCCCGTGTCCGAAAGTTATACCAAAAGGGATAAAATGAAAAAAAAAGACAGGAAAGTTAAAGACAATGCATCAAATGGTTAAAGAAAAGATAATTGATAAAAAACTAACATTAAATAGTAGATCTCCAATGGGATCGACTAGTGATGGTGTAACTCAAAGGGTAAATAGGAGACCTATGAATACATTTCTTGAAATTGTGGGAAATGATGTTGAGGAAATTAATGACATATTTAAGTGAACAAAAAAAAGACTCACTGCAAAAGAATTACGTGATGAAGTATGTTTGGAGATTGGTCAATGTTTCTTTGACAATATCATTGCTTTTAATGTTGTTGATAGTCCATCATTTGTTAGCATGTGTCGGACAATTAGTCGATATGAAATTGCTTTGAAAGCACCTAGCAACTATTAATTGAAAACAAACATTTCAAAAAAGGAGAAAGAGAACACTAAAAAAAATGATGCATGATTTGAAAAAGGCATGGAAACAAACAGGAATTTCTATATTATCAAATGGATGGAAAGATGAGGGATAAACAATTAATTAATATTCTTGTAAATAATCCATATTGCTCCATTTTCTTGCGTTCAATGATTATGTGAAAGATGCAACGCTTATATTTAAATTATTAGATAATGTTATTGAAGAAATTGGAAAAAATCTTGCAGTTCAAGTGTTAACTGATAATGCCTCAAACTACAAAAAAACTAGAAAAATGTCAATGAAGAAGAGGAAACGGTTGTGGACATCATGTGCCACACATTGTGTAGATTTGATTCTTGAACAAAATGGAAAACTACCCCAACATAAAATGGCCTTGAGGAAAGCCAAGCATGTATACTTCATTCTTGTATATATTATAAATTTCTTCTATAATTTTATAGTAATTGTTTTCATATACTAATTAAATTGTTTTAATAGGTGAGCCAATTTTTTTATAATCATAGATGGATATTAGCGTTAATGAGAAAGTTCACTCAAAAGACTTAGTTCAACCCGCTCTTACTAGGTTTGCTACTGCGTACTTAACATTACAAGGCCTATATAAATTGCGAGAGCCTTTAAAGTATATGTTAACTTCATAAGAGTAGAGAAAAAGCACATGAGCGAATAAAGCAGAAGGGAAAGAAGTGAAAAATTTTATTATAAGAGATGAGAATTGTTGGTCTACCATGTCTTATGCATTAAAGACAACTAGACCTCTTGTTAATGTTTTGAGATTGACTGATTCGGATAAGGTTCCTAGAATGGGATTTATTTATGGAGCAATGAATGCGACTAAAGAGGAGATTGCCAAAAATTTAAGAGATGAATATGAAACTTAGAGTGAGATTTGAAAAATCATTGACCATAAATAGGACTTCTAACTACATCGCCCTTTACACACAGCCGCTTATTTTTTGAATCCTAGATTTCAATATTCAAAGAATATGTCCAATCATCCAGAAATTAAGAGTGGACTATTGACGTGCATAGAAAAGCTTATAACAAATTATGTGGAAGAGAAGATTTGTCTACAAATCAAAGATTTTAAACAAAAGAAAGGGTAATTTGGCTTCGAATTGGCAAAATCTACAGTGCACAAACATCGCCCTGATATGTAAAATTCTATTTAAGTCCCCCGGCGGGTCTCCGATAACAATCCTCAGTTTTTAAATTTACTTCTGGGAAGTCCGCAAGCAGTTCCCCTGCACCTATCCCACCTTTTCTTTTCATTCTTTCAGGAAGTCCACCGACAAGTCCCCGGTAACTATCCTCAGTTTTCAAATTTACTTCTGGAAAGTCCGCAAGCAGTTCCCCTGCACTTATCCCACCTTTTTTGTTTTATTCTTTCAGGAAGTCCATCGCCAGTCCTCCGGTACCTATCCTTAGTTGTTAACTTTAATTTCGGGAAGTCCGCAGGCGGTTCCCCTGCACCTATCCCACATTTTCTTTTCAATTTCAAGGAAGTCCACTGGCAGTTCCCCGGTACTATCCTCAGTTGTTAAATTTAATTTCAGGAAGTCCGCAGGCAATTCCCCTGCACCTAGCCCACATTTTCTTTTCAATTTCAAATGATTCCCTTGCACTTATCCTTCTCGTTTTCTTTGCTTGGGAAGTCCACAGGCAGTTCTCCTGCACCAATTCTACCTTTACTCTTCAATTCATGTCGGCCCTAGATGCGTTTTAAATTTCTGACTTGTTAACCTTTTCAAGTCTATTTGACCCTAGATGCTTCTTAAATTTTCATTGCCCTTAAAAGCCTCCTTTCCAACCATGACATTCTATCTTGCTTTGACATCAGGTAAGTCAGGTAAGTGCTCCAATCCGTCCAAAATGATTCCATTCTTATCTTTGCACACTATTTGTATACAAACATTGTACAAAGAGGGCAGCTGTTGGACCCCATTTTGTCCGGGTTAGACATACACGTTCATTTGCCACTTTAGACTTCTTTTCTATTTGTTAATCATTTTGTACAAATATTTAAAAAGATGTGACCGTTGATTCGAAAGGCACAATTGTAACGACTTCTTTAAAAAGGATTTCAAACGCTAAATATTTTGTCCCAAGTGATAGAAAATTAAATTTCAGGATCGGCGTCTTCGAACGCGCTCAAATCCGAGGTCAAACGAAGAAGTTATAGTCAAAGCCGTATTTGGACCGCTAACAGTAGTCAATTAGCGGCCAATATTCAAAACGACACTCTAGGTCAGGTAAGGAACCTCATTTTCTTAATTATCTCATCATTCTGAGAATTTTGACGTATATATTGCATATATTCGCTCACAAAGCTTATTTTTGAAAAAAGAAAAAAATATTTTTCAGTTATAAAGCAGTTTTGGAACACGCAATACAGGCTTAGCGCAAAAATAAAATCATTTTAAAATAAAAAGGACATGGGGTCATTCGACACGACACCCCGAGTTCAAAAATAATTTTCTTGAAATTTTTTGAAACCCGAGTTACCTTCCCGATCTCAAAACCCTAAAAATACAGTAAACGGCTACCCAGTTCAAAAAGTCAAAAACCTTAGCCGCCACCCTCTCTTTTCCAGCCTATGTCTTGTCCACGTGTCGCCGTTTTATTGGTTGAAAGAAAAAAAAAAAAAAGGAAAACAAAAACAAAAACAAAAACAAGAACCTTATCTCTTCCCACGTCTTCTTCTCTCTCTCCCACACTGCATCGTCTTCCTCATCCACGCCGGACAGCCATCATGCCTACCCCCTCTAGCCATGCCCCTACCTCCTTTTCTCTCTCCCTCAATCAAACCCAAAACCCTAACCTTCCTTCCCCTATATTAAATTCATCTTCTCCATCAAGCAAAGGGGGCTCTCTCTCTACAACAAATTTGAAAAAAGAAACACCTAATCCTCCACCTTCTTCTTCCGCCTTCACAGAGAGTCCCACGACCGGAAAGCACACCACCGGCCGCCGTCCTACACCCCTCAACCTACCCGATCCTCCCTACCACCGCAGTAGCCTCCCAAGTACCAGTCCACGATACCGACGATTCCAACTGCGGCGCGCCTCGACCTTCCAGCAATGATCCCAACCGCGGAGCGCCTTCGCCTTCCTGCGATGACGCCTTTAATCACGCTCAGAGTCATTGCTGCTGTCGGCCACGAGGCTTTCACGACCTAGCGCCTCTCAGCCCCACCATTCACCACCCAACCGAGGAAGCCAAGAGGAGACGACCACTCAAGAAAAGAGCTGCGTTTGAGCTGTTCTGGGGTGTACGATTTTGTTTTAGCTCGTTTTTAAATTTATTACTTCATTTTTGATGTTTGTCTCTGCGTTTGTTATTGATACTTTGACTGGTTCTATGTCCTATTTTCTTGTTCCCGGATTTTCTCTCTGGTGTGTGCGTTTTTTTTTTTTGTTGTTGTTCTCTGTCTGATTGACCTTGTTTAATGACTGATCCCATCTATTTGGTCTTGTTCTTAACTAGTCCTGTACTGTCTGGTCTTGTTCTCGGGTCTTTTGCCTCTGTCTGGTATTGTTCTTGATTGTTTTCTACTTGATTTTGTTCCTTATACACAAGTCTGGTTTCCCATATTCTGTTTGATCTGTTAATATATGCCTCCATGCCTGTGTTTTAGATTCTATTTAGTGCAATTTTTCTATGATTCTTTTTATGCTCTTTTGGTATGATCCTTCAATGCTTTGATGAAGATTGGTGCTAGATTTAGAGGTGTAGTTATAATCTGTGCTTTGTTTTGTCCTGGATGACTATTTCATTTATGCTTTGTCATGACCCTTCGAGGTTGAAAATATTTACGCGTAAAATACATATGTGAGAATGGTTTTGTCTGCATGTTTGTGTTCAAGTTCTTGTATGGTTTTATTCTCTCTAGTTTTTTTTTTTACATGGTAAGGTCTGTTTGCTTTGTTTGTCCGGTTTTCATTTTTGTTTTGATTATCCCTTTATGCTACACTCACTGTTTGGTTGGATGATTACAGCAGTACTTTGTTTGCTGTTGACTTCAATACTGTTTTGCAAGAACAGTGAACTAATTTACATTTATTTTCTCTTCTTTTGTTTTTTTCTGCTTTGGGTTTATGTATTTATCCATCTATTTTTTCTTCTTTTGTTTTTCTCGTGTAATGGTTTGAAGGATTTGTTGGCTGCTCTAATCATTTATTTTTGCAGGAGTCCCTTATCTCATTTGTAATGTGTTTTTTTTTAATTTGTTTACCATTTCTTTGTAACAAGGTCCCATGTGACCTCTCTTATTTTGTAAGATGTAAAAATCAGTATAATAAAAAAGGAGTGAGATTAAAAAAAAAGGAAAAGAATGAAAGAAAAATGAAAAACAGGAAAAGAGAGTGAAATAAAAAAAAAACAAGAAAAAAAGGAAAAAGAAAGAGTGAGTTTTTACTTTACTAACAATCACACACAAACACGTTTGTATTTTATTCATTTAATTATTTATTATTTTTAACTTTTATTATTTTTCAAAAAAAATGTATTTTTTTCCAAAACAAAAAAATCAAAATAAACTTTCTTTTTTATGATTATGGTTTCCTAAAAAAAAGGTCAACATGTTCTTTTAAATTAAGAGTTATATTTTTGGCAAAAATAAAAAACAAAACAAAACAAAATAAAATAATAATTTTTTTCCACAATGAGATGAAACAGTTTTCTAAAATCAAAAACAACAAAATAATAAAAACAAAACAAAACAAAATAAAAGAAAAATATTTTCGGAAGTTTTTTTTTCCAAACACTTGGCTTTTTAAACACGTAAGTTTTCTTCTTTTAACCTTTTTTAATCTCATCATTTTTCACTCATAGCATTGTAAGAAATATGTGTTTTAAATTTTTGACTTTGAACATTGGATTTAGATAATTTAATCTTTTGGATTCCTTTAGCAATTGAGTAAATTGGGTTCAAAATCTAGTGAGTTTTTACTTTACTAACAATCACACACAAACACGTTTGTATTTTATTTATTTAGTTATTTATTATTTTTAACTTTTATTATTTTTCAAAAAAAATGTATTTTTTTCCAAGCCATGAACGATGAAGTGCAGGCTCTTTCGTCTCTGGTTGTGCCTCACAGTGATGTTGAAGCTCTTGCTCATCCTGGGTGGCGCCAAGCCATGAACGATGAGATGCAGGCTCTTTGTACTAATGCCACGTGGGATCTCACTCGATTACCCGCTGATAAACATGTTGTTGGGTGCCGTTGGGTTTTTACTATGAAAGTTCATCCTGATGGTTCACTTTAACGATTGAAGGCTCGTTTGGTGGCAAAGGGCTACACTATGATTTATGGTGTTGACTATGATGATACTTTTCCTCCAGTAGCCAAGATTCCGCCTGTTCGGGTGTTTCTCTCTTTAGTTGTTCATTATGGCTGGCCTCTTCATCAACTCGACGTCAAAAACGCCTTTCTCCACGGTGACCTTGTTGAGGAGGTTTACATGGAGCAACCACCTGGTTTTGTTGCTCAGGGGGAGAATCTGGTTTGTCGTCTTCGCAAAGCTCTTTATGGGTTGAAACAGTCTCCACGGGCCTGGTTTGGCCGATTAAGTACAGCTCTTGTTAGCTTTGGTTTTCGGCAATGTGAGGTTGACCATTCTGTGTTTAGCTCCTCTTCTGTTGCCGATTGTGTTCTCTTGATTGTATATGTTGATGATATTATTGTTACGGGTAGTGACAAGGACCGCATTCAACGCTTGAAGCATTTTCTCCAGACTAAGTTTTGCACCAAGGATCTCGATAGTTTGCGCTATTTCTTGGGGATAGAAGTGGCATATTCTAGTTCCTCTATCTCTTTGTCGTAACAAAAGTATGTGCTGGATATCCTCGATGAGGTTGGGTACTTAGGCGTCAAACCTGTTACTTCTCCTATGGATCCAAATGTTCGGATAAATTCTGAGCATGGTTATTTGTTACATAACCCTGCTCAATATCAAAGATTAGTTGGTAAGTTAAACTATTTGACAGTGACCAGACTTGATATTACATTTGCTATAAGCACTGTAAGCCATTTTATGAGTGCTCCTCGCACTACCCACTAGACCGCGGCATTGCAAATTGTCAAGTAATTGAAGGGAGCACCAGGACGAGGTCTTCTGTTTACCAAACAAGGTAATCTCGATATTCATAGTTATTCTGATTCTGATTGGGCAGAATGTCCGATTGATAGAAGATCCATTACTGGTTATTGTGTGCTTCTTGGTGGAAATCTTGTAGCATGGAAAAGTAAGAAACAACATGTGGTGTCACGATCTAGTGCAGAGGCCGAGTACAGAGCAATGGCACATGTCACAGGGGAAACTAACATGGTTGACAATGTTGTTATCCGAAATTGGCTTTCCTTCTTCACGCGCCTCAGTATTGCATTGTGATAGTCAGTCTGCTATCTATATCGCTTCCAACCCGGTGTTTCATGAAAGCACGAAGCATATTGAAGTTGATTGTCATTTTGTACGAGAGAAGGTGTGGAACAATGAGATTGAGCTCACACACATTCAAACCGAACATCAACTTGCTGATCTTTTTACTAAGTCTTTCGGAGGTAATCGTGTATATGAACTTTATAACAAGTTGGGTTGTTTGATATATATGCTCCAACTTGAGGGGAGGTATTAGGAAGACAATTAATATTTATACTATATTAGTCCTATATTATGTATTTATATGGGGATCACCCCTTGAGTATAATAAGAAAAAACATTTTCCTCTCTCTTAACAAAGTAATGTTTATTTATCTATTTATTTTCTTAGTACATGAATTATTAAATCTCGCTTGGTATTATTATAGATGATTGGTGGGTTGAATTTGAAGATCAAACCCCAAAGCTTAGATCTTTTGCAGTGAGAGTTTTAAGTTTTACTTGTTCATCATCTTCTTGTGAGCAAAATTAGAGTACATTTAATTGTATATTTATGCATTTAGAAACTTAAAATATAATAATAATTTAATATAATATTTAATATGAATTTTAATATTTTTTCATACTAATTTTATTTTAATTAATATATTCAGATTCATTCTAAAAGAAAAAATCAGTTGGCCACAGAAAAGCTAAATTCATTGGTGTATGTGATGTATAATAGAAAGTTGAGAGAAAAATTCATTAAACAACAAAACTTGCCCAATGATGTTGACCCTTTAGTTTATATTCATGTACCTTCCAATCATGAGTGGATAGTTGGGAAAGACGATACTGATAATACTTTTTTACATTTGAACCAAGTGAAAATACACAATGAGGAATATTTGGATATTCACGTAAGTTTACTAATGTTTAATAATTATATGAAGTCATTTTACTATATATTGAACTATAAATTTATATATAGTTCTATGTTACGTCAAATTGTTTTCATGCAGGAAAAGGAAAAGGCATTGCCATTGAAGCCAAACGAATCAGAATGGAATGACTTATCCAATGATGAAGATGAAGATAATGATGAAGATGAAGATAATGATGAAGAACCATATTATAATCCTAACTATTGTCTATTAGACACGAACGACATCTTATTGAACGAACATTAGATTGCCTATTTATTTAAGTTCTTGAATTTTTGAGTTTGATGTATGACTAAAAACTTAAATTAGGATTTTTGTGAATATGAAACTTTATTTGATAATTGTAGTATGATTTTATTATTTTAAAACTAAGTTTGCTAATTTTAATTTATATATTTTGTGTATTTTCAATAAAAATTATCGTCAACGGTTGAGGCACCCTCCTCTGCATACAGCATCAAATCTATACGATACCACGTTCCGTATTTTTGAACCTTGGATTAAATATAAACTTAATATCTATCTTAGTTTATAGAGTTGACCTCATATTATTAGAATTAAGACTAGTTGATTTAGTTTGGCCTCTTTTAGTTAGATTTTAGTCAATTATATTTAATTATGGTATTTTAGATAATTATTATTTATTATATATTGTTTTATTGGTATACTTGCATTGATTGTTACGACAAGGTTTCTATATTTCATTAATTTTTAATTACTTTGACAATATGATTTCATTGTTTTTAATTAGACTATAAATTTATTTAGTTTTAATAATATTTTATTTATAATTTATTTATCTAAATTAGTATGCCATTTACATGTTATTATCTTATTATTATGTCATTATCATTAAAAGAGATTTTTTAAGCAAAACATTAAAACTTAGTTTAAAATTAAATTACAAAAATATCCTAATTTAAATGAAAATTTAATTAAAACAATTATATTAGTATTTAAATATATTTTTATTAGGGATATTACAAATAGATATAATTTTACAAATTCATACTTTTCATATTTTAAGAGATATATATATATATAAATTATTTGCAGTGGTGCACAAAATAGGCCACATGATAGAAAAATGTTCATATAGATACTGGGAAAAAATAAAAACGAAAACATCCAAAGTACTAAAATATATAACATAAAACTTACCTGAGGAGATGACACAATTGTATGCAAGCATGGAAATAGAATGGGGACTATAGTTGGCACTATTGTGTCATCCAAGTCTGCGGTGATAAGTGCCAAACATCTCAAAGCTCCATGCACTACAAAATTTTGACGAAAATGACAACATCAATTAATGAAATACTACCAGTGAAAAGTCAAACCACAATAACATTAGATTATAAAATTAAACTCTATTTCAGAATAATGAGAATATACAATACTGATACCTACAATGCACATGCAAAAAAAAAAATCAAATTTTCATTATTTTGTTTAACATTGTTGTAATCCTCTTCGACATCACCATCATTTGAATATACGAACGCAACAACTAAACAAATAAATAGAACGAAAGAATTCTAAGCTTTCTCCTTGTAGTCCAAAAGTTGAGCAAGAACCTAAATGAAATAGGGACATAAATGCCAAGTAGAACACAATAGCTACTATATACAATGAGTTCTTGAACAAATATTTTTTGGATTTTATGGGAGGGTTTGAATAAGTTTAAAATATTTAATAAGGCAAAATAACATATGACAAACAATTCTCCGAGCAAAATAAAAAATCAGATTAGGAGGGGTCTCCATAACTATTTGCAAATCAACCCTGAGGAGCAGTGCTTCAACTACTGATCAACAACTTCATTCCCAATTAGAACAACATCCAAGATCTGCCTTCCTCCCACAAACGCATGTAGGGACAGCCTAATTGTCAGATCAATATACAAATTTTAATAGAAATCCACAATGGCCTCCTTCATCCCTTCCCCCACTTTAAAGAGATTCACCTAAACCTCCATAGAGAATAAAATTTTGATCCAGTGAAAAAACAATGCTTTTATCACCTGGCTGAAGCCAAAGGATTTCAGATGCTAAAAGATTTCCTCGACATTTAGACGGATTTCCTTTATCATATTCTAGTTTATGTATTATGGATGTAGAGGAAGAGCTTTGAATTTGTCACGAGATAGGGACGAGGGTTTTAAACTCTCATTTGAACCCCTCAAATGCATTTGGACTAGTTTGCTGAGTAGGTGACTCTTTGGTCTAATGGTCTGTGGTTTAATCAAGCTAAATCAACCACAAAGGTATGGTTGTTCAGCCTGCAACGCAATAGGTTTGGGTGTTATGTAACGTTTGACTAACTATGAGAAGGACAATCAAAGACCATTATTTTTCTTGACGAGGTCAAAGGTTCTAGGTGGTCTAAGGTCACGGACGTGTCCTACAGGATTGCCCACGGTTTCCTTACAAAAGGGAAAGGGAAGATCCACCCTTTGCCCCATTTGCCACCAGATTTATTACAGTAGCGAGAGACAATGTGGGACTCGTGGCCTGTCCTTCCCATAGCCATGTGAAAGGAGGGTCTAATGACTATTGGCTGCGTGGCAGCAAGTTAAGGTTGGTGGTCAACTCAGTTCACGACAGTGGCAGCTACAACTGTTGCAATGAGGTGGAGAAGGAGGTCACAATCACAACAGGGACAACTCAGTTTCTAGTATAGGTGTTGCATTTCCGAGTTGGAGCAAGTTGTCCAAAACATCGTTTCGCAGCCAATCTTGGCCCTCCTATTATCATAGCATCCTCAGAGGGTAGGAGGGGCATTTCAGTCCAAGTTCCCTTTTCTTCTCGACTTACTTTGGCTCCGTATTCAGAAGCCACACTCTTGACATAAGAATCAAATGAGGCTCACAAAGGCTTTTGTCTCCTCTCCCTTGCAAGGTGGCATCAGCCATGCTGTGGCAAGGTTGCTTCATGACAGTGATGAACTTGCTGCCAATGAGAGGGCAAAATCTTTGTGGCAAGGCTCACAAAGGATTTTGTCTCCTCTCCATGTCAGAGTGGACGAAGGATTTTTCTGTTGCGGGTGATGGGGTAAAGTTGATGACTAGTTCTCTTCCAGGGTGTCTCACACCCTAGTGATATCCGATTCTATGTAGTCTACTCTCACCGAACCGCTGACGATATATTAGGGAAGAGAGGACACTCCTTTATCGGGGGATGCCAGTGGCTTGGATTATTAAAACCAAACAATCCCTAGCCACTGACACACAAAACTCGAGAGGTGGGTTTGGTAAACTCCCCCTTGGACAAGCAAGCTAGTTTCCACAAAACCAACCTCCACTCAATGTTACACACTAGGTCCCACAAAGCTGAAGCCCTATTCATAGGCCAGGTCTCCAACCAACAACTGAACAGACAAGCCATCTACCAAGGCCACTAACTCACTCTTAGCCAAGTTAACCCACAATCTTGGCATTGCCCCAAAGCACGAGAAAAATCTCTCCCTCACCAAGAGGTGAAGATGACAGGACAGTATAGAAGAAAATGAAAGAACGCCGAAATGAGAGGTGGCTTTAGGTATGAAATAATATTCAATTTAAAAAATAAAAATCATAGAAAATCAAAAAAAATTAAATCATCACATTAAAATTATTAAACAAATAAAATAAATAACTTAAATTTGCATGTTATGACTTCAAACAAAAGAAAGAACGCCGAAATGTTACTGTAGCATTAAAATAAATATATTATTATATTTTTTATGATTTATAATTCATTAAAAAAATTATAAAATTATAATCTATAATCATTGATAAAATTAGTTTTTATATTTATAATAGTTTTTAACAAATGAATATCATATTTTTAGGAAAAACACAAAAAAAAAAATCAACACAAATATAATTTATTTATTTGATATTTTTACAAACGCAGAAGGTTAAAAAACATACACACATGTAAATTTCTATAGAAGAAACTAATTTAAAAATTAAAAAACTAAAGTAAACTAATAAACATAAATAAAAGTAAAATAGGAAACTAACGTCAGCATCGGCAAAGCATAGCAAGTGTGAGAGAAGAAGGAATATAGTAATTCCGAATGAAATCTCGTACGGGAGGAGACGTGTCATCGATTTCTCGGCCAACTCAGTGCGTCTCGGCCGAGATTGACAAAATATAGTAAAAATGCAAGAAGGCTGTACTGGACCTAGATCTCGCATCGGGAAGCTCCGATCCCATGAAGACTCATCCAAGACATCTCGAATTTGTCCGAGACTTCAAGCCATGATCAGTATTCATGGTTAAAATAGCTATTAAAGGCGCAAGGCGCACCTAAGCCGCAAAGGCTAGGCCTGGACTAGGCGCAAGGCGCAAAAAAAAAGCGCGAGCCTGAAGGACTTGAGGCACACTTTTGTATAAAAAAATTATAAAATATAATAATGAAATAAACACATCAATTTAAACTTAAATAAGTCAATACTCTCAAAATTATAGTAAACTACTAAAATGTAAAATTATTACAACCTTAACAGTTTAAAGCATAAATATTCAAAATGATAAATCTAAACATCCTCGTCACCAAGGAAACATCATCATCATCACCAGACTTGTAACTCTCAACATATCTTCATGGATTACAAAAATAAATAATAGAATAATTATTATTAGATATTGAGATGGAGAAGTAAAAATAAATAATAGCATAGAAATAAAATAAGAGTCTCTCTTGCGTTGATGCAGGGAAAAAAATAGACGGAAAAAAAAAACGATCCAGAGGAGACGCGAACAAGAAAGAGAGAAGACGCGAGCGCAACGTGTCGCAAAGAGGTGGCGAGCGCGACGCATCGCTGGGATCGACTTTGCAGAGAGGTGCGTCATCGGGAATCGTCGCTGGGAATCATCGTCAGGAACACTAGCATCGTCGACAGCAAGAGACGCGTCAACGTTACAGCGACAGTTGCAGCAGCAGTCGGAGAAGAGAGAAGAGAGAAGAGAGAACGACGCACCTGATTCGCCATTGCCGAAGGTTGCCGCTGGCCTACTGGTATGCACAATCACATCGTCTCCTCAAGGTGCGCCTTCGCGATGCCTAGCGCTTGGGGACGAAGCGCTAAAAAGCGCACTTAAGGTGGGCTTCACGGACGTCGCCTCGATTGGAAGAAAGGCGGGCGCAACCCCTGCGCCTGCCTGGGATTTGCGCCTAAGCGTGCCTTAGGCGCGCCTTTAATAACTATGGTTAAAATACGTACTTCTCATACCAACCAACCCACAGCCATCACAATCCTTCACTGACATACCCATCCCTATTCCATCAAATACCATTCCCCTTGTTGTTCCAAACATACATAAACAATTGTGAACTATTGTGACACGTCTTGAACTACTTGATGGACTGGCAGTCAAGGTTACATCCTTGGAAACACTGTCCCGAGCCACCTCACAACAACCATCCCTTGATGTCGTGCCTGAAGTGTCTTGGTGGGGGTGACACCAAAAATCAACACCAGTACCCCTACAATCATCCACGACCTCCTTGGTGGGATGATCTAAAAGCCAACAGCAACACACCTTTGCCACTCTATCAAAGAACTCGAGCAAAAATTGATTTTTCCTAATTCGAGGGTGGCGATCCACTTAGTTGGGCTCTCAAGGCAATATTTCCGTTACTTTGAAATTGTCGGTGACTCGAAGGTTGAAGACGTAGCGATGCACTTTGAGGGAGACGCCTTGGATCTTTCCACCTGGGCCACGGGAGAGCAAGAATTGGTGTGTTAGGAGGACTTGGTGCGATTATTTCAGGAAAGCTATGGCCCCCCTGACTTTTAAAATCCCAATGAAGCCTTGTGTTCCATCAAACAATCTGGTACGGTGATTGAATATCGGTTGGAGTTTGCGAAAAGGGTGACTAAGGTTGCTGATTGTCCAGAAAACCCTCTTTTGGGAATATTTATTGCTGGTTTAAATGAAGAATTAAAAGCGAAAGTGTGTATTCATAAACTGCATTCCATCTACAAGGCCATGTCTTTAGCCATGGAGATTTAAGGCAAAGGTGATATTACACAAAAGTCAAAAGCCCAACACATTTACACGACCCAATGGCTCCTCAAACATAACTCCATGTCCATCTACTACGACACCCTTATGCCTGCCACCTATCTCATCCATTCATCCCTAATGAGTGACAACAGAGACACGAAAAAAGACTTTGTTTCCGTTGCAACGAACGCTTCATGCCGGGACACTAGTGTCGGCCATCTTTATCCCAACTTGATTTCACTGGCAACCCATAGAAAAGTTGCCTCAATGACGCCAACGGTGAGACAGGTCATGAGAACGAAGGAATGGTGGCAATTTCTTTCTTTCCACTTTGCGGATAAGTCGATTTTTCAAGAGGGGTGCACTAATACGTTTCCACCGCTTCTTACTTGGCAAAAAAAAATATTTTTTTCATTTAGTGAAAAATATGGTAGTTCTTTATGAGAGTTATGGGTAGTTTATTTAAGATATGAGAATCATAGGTTAGTGGGGTTGAGAACTTGTAAGGCTATATATAGTCATCCTTTTCATTGTAAAGCATGTTTTGAATTAAATAAAAAAAAGTATGCGGGACAATTTCTTACAATCCTCCTCTTGCTAGATTCTAGCTAAAGTAGTCCTTATATTCATTCTGAGTTTGATCTAGACATTGAAATATTTCAGATGTAGTTTGGAATCTTTATGTTGTTTTGATGTTTTAGTATGATTTTGGTCACATCACAATGAGATGAAGGCAGTCCGCTAAGATTTTATATTACCATGTGCACAGGCTTCATTGAGGATGACGTAAGGCCTTTCAAAGTTTAATTAGATCCATGGTTCGAAAATACATATAGAGGTGCCACCTCAATATGGCGCCTTGGCAGCCAGCCGTACAGAGGCAGGCACTCTGAGCCAGAGAACGAGCAACGCCCGTTCTAGGTGGTCGAGGCGGCCGCCTCACCATCAATATGCCCACCTCACAGTCGGTATGGGTTGAGGCAGCAGAGGAGGCTTGTTAAAAAAAATGACGTATAAAATACCTTACTACCCTCGTGCAAACGCAGACGCTACCCCGCACAGACGCAGCCGCTACGCTCGCTACCCAACGACGCAGCCACTACCCTTCCCATTGATCGCTGCGATCGTCATCGACGATCTGTCGCCTCACCCGATGACGACTCTTGTCCGATGACAATGGTCCTTCTCCGTTGCCTGGCCCGACACCTCATCTCGTCTTGCCCAATGACTCGCCTCGCCCGATGTTTGCCTCCTTGTCACTCGTGTCTGTGACTGTGAGTACTAAGTATTTAAATATATAATTATATATTTTATATAATTATTTTTCTTAAATTAATATTACATTATATATTTGTTTTAATTGCATTAATATTAGCTTAAATTAATATATTAATTATATAATTGTTTTGTTTGATTAAATATTTAAAATTGACTATAAAAATTAAATTTAATCTTTGAGACTTCATTTCATATTTTTAATTTGATTTTATAAAGTGTTATTATAATTGTAAGACTAATTAATATATTTCTATAAAAGGTGTGTAGAAATTTTTATTTTTAGTATGATAATATTTTAAGCATAAATTTTGTTCTTTAAGGTTGAGGCGCCTGTATATCCGTACAGCCTTCGACTGTACCATTTTCGCCTCACGTATTTTTGAACCTTGATTAGATCATATATAAAGGTACAATGATGATAATTGATAAGTTCAAAGCAGATTACATTTTAAGTTTTTAACTCAATGTTTAAACATATGAATCACTATCGGGACACCATATGGGAATACGCACTTAACGTTTTTTCATCGGAATTACTCCTGAGAAAGCAAATGTCAAGAAATTTCTATAACAATTCCTGTTTTTGTTCTTGCAGTTTTAGAAACAGTACGTATTTATCAAACAACTTAAGTTCTTCAAATCTGGAACAATAAAATGAGAGTTAAACCAACATAGAATAAGAACTCATTTTAAGAACTAAAACAATAAATGGGAAGGATATCGATTGGACCTTAATAACTTGGGTATTATTGACAGGTGTTGCAATTTTGAAGAAATCATATATACTTGCAATGATTTTAAAAAAAAACACTATTTGGCCAGATTATAAGGGGGCCATTTCAAATTGTAGTCAGCAATGCCATGCAAATACACTTGCATATAATCGCAGCCAGACAAAAACAATAATTTTTCACCAATAGAAAGTCTCAGACTTACCTCCACTCATATTGGTCTGGTCCACAATCAATTTTAGGAGGCATGGCAATAACTCAGGCCAATCTTCTGGCCAGTCATATTGTGCAATAGATGCCACAGCCATACTAATTGCTGTGCAAATTTTCCGATGTGAATCATCCACGGACAGCAGAAGATTACTGCGAATGATGGCCTGATAACATAGGCAAGACAGAATAGGAACAGTCATATTGAGGTTCAAATGTGTATAAAATATCCAAATAACAATTGGGGACATGTAAATATTAGAAGATATTTTCAAGGGATACATTGATAATTTTAAACACACATCAGCTTTTTGGATTTTCCAAGACCAATTTCTAGAGACTTAAACAAGGGCAGCACCCAAAAATCGAAGTACTGCAATCTCTAATTTGCATTAGTTTAATTTTCAACTTTTGAGCGATTAGGAAAACCACTTAACAATAACCAAAAAAGGAGTGTCAGCACAATTTTCCCTATCTTCTATCCAGTGTTTAAATAGAAAAAACAGGTAACATACTGTATGGGTCAAAGGTGTATCAAGTGTTCGATAACCGAAAGTGAGTGTAATAGTTTTCAATTATTATTTTATTACCATGCCCAATTTACATTTTGTTCCCCGTATGATATATTATACAAAGCAGCGATACTTATATTTAAATGACACAATCAATGTCATTGACTTCTTCAATAGTATAAATTAAAAATTCCATGATTCTTACAATCACTCCTATGAATCCCATTCTACATTTTATCTTTTAAAGAAGTTAAACAAATTTCAGTATTTGTAAATAATAATAATCAACACATTTCAATATAAAATCTTATACCTAGCAATAAAATATTAAAATATTCAAACCACATTCAATCATTAACCAATGCATATATAAGTTTTAAAAAAACCTAAATTTATATAATTTAAGGTTTGCATAAATAAATCAAATCTTTTTGGGTTGAGAGGTAAAAGATCACTCAAGATCCAAATGCTTGTAATAATTAAAAATTTTCATAAAATATAATATAAATGAACAATCAAAAAAATTTAGGAAGTGTAAAAGTCACCAAAACATCTCTTCTGTAGATCCCTTGGAGGGAACAGAGTCGCCAGGTTTTTGAGGGCAATGAGAGCGGGATTTGGTCCTTGATCTTAAATGTAGCGTTCTGTTGCAAGTTGCAACCTCAATTGTTCTAATGGGATTTTTTATCTCCCTGTGTATTAAGTTTCCTTATTTGTTTTTCTCCAGCTTGGTGTCTTAATAAAATTCTTTTTTGAATATCAAAAATTCTTTCTTCAAATCTATTTAAAAGTGTCAATGGGATTGGAAGGAAGATGCTTTGGGGAGATAAAAGGGAAATTGGGTGGACATCGTGATACATTATCACCAATGAGTACCTATCCATTGATCAAACGGGCAAAAGACCACCAACTGGTTTCAATGGGTGCATTATGTTTATCATCAATTACGGTTTTTCACCGTGTCAGTAATGGTCATCATTTTGGTGAAAATATTGTTCGCACAAACATAGCAGCTTAAAACTATATTGGCCTCCTATTTTTTGTTACAAAGCAATTGTTGTAAAAGCAAATATCTAGCTCACTTCTATCCCAATAAATGTTTGAAACTCCAGGAAGGTAACCAAGATGTCTTTCCTTTCTCAATAAAGACAACTTCTGCTCCTCCAATCCTCAATTCTGATCTGGGATGAGGTGTTTTTAAGGTCAACGTTAGCCTCAAAACAAAATCATTTCAATAAATAAAAAAATTATCAAGTCCTTTATCAAAACAATGTTGTTTCGGAATCAAAATATCAGGTAACACGATATTTACCTAAGGTTAATCTCGGCAACACTTTTTGTAAGGGAAAAGCCTAAAAAATAGCTTCACCAAACAGGATAATACAAAAGCAACAAGTCCCCAGACTCAGAGATCATAAACACAATTATGAAGATACAAAGGTTCAACATATGTAATATAAAGGAGCTTTACATGGATAAATAATGAAACAACCTTTTCTTCCGTGGATGCGACAGGATGTTCATGAGTATTTTCATCTTCCTGCCAGTGCTTCTTAACAAACTGCTTTAGAAGCACAGCCGCTAAGTAAAAGTAAGTTAAATTATCCAAAGGAAGAAATAAAAAAGCTTCCACATCAAATAATTAGAAAGATAACTTTACCCGAAATCAACATACAACAAAATCTTTACTAACTAATCCACAAAAAATAGAAGAAATGCATAATGCAACTTCTGAACTGATTTTAACAAAGATGAATGACATGTGCAACTCCAATAACTGGATTTCATTTAGTAAGGAATTACTGCCATATGTTACATGGAAAAAAACGACAACAACAAAGTCACAGGCCAACCAGTGACTTTAATTTTACTTCTTCGGGGAAATATATATATATATATATATATATATATATGAGAGAGAGAGAGAGAGAGAGAAAGGGAGACATGGGAATGCAATGCAAGAAGTGAGTTTTAGTGACAAGTGACGAAAGGATATTTGCCGTAAGCCAAAGTGAAGATCTCTGTTTGCAGCAACCTTAGATAAAGCACTCCCAAAACCTTCAGAACAAATTGAAACAAATTATGTACTGCTGAAGTGCATCCTTGACAAAGTACAAGAAAATTCCAAACACAAAAAAAATGATTAAATCATTAAAGGTGGTATATTAGAAATATACTTGACCCACATACATGAGAACAATAGTGTGACAAGAAATCATAAGCATTTTAGAAGATATTTTTAACTTTTCCTCAACAACCAAGAGGTACAAACATTGGAAAAGATTATGATACACAAAGGTCAAACACCCTTTTCATGACACAGCTGACCGTGGCCATAACAACTATTATATTATGGCTATAATCATGATCTCTTGTTTATGTTTATGGTATAAAATAGGATAAGTAAATAAACAGTCAATGATCAAACCTCAAATGTCCTTATACCACTACACAACAAATAAAGTGTGTACCGTTTTTATCCAAAAAAAAATATTAATAAAAATTTATAAGGCAACCAAGAAGGTGGCAAAATGTCACGAGAAACGGCATATATTCAGAGAATCAAAACCTGTTAAAGTACAGTGTAACTTTTAAAGTTTCATATGGGGCATCCAAAAAGTAACATGACTGTCTCACACTGCAACTCAGTCATACAATGTTGGAATCACATGAAACAATGTCAAGTTTTTTGGAGGCCGGAGGCCTTGGGCATACATTACTCTTTATTTATCAAAACTAAGCTCTGTCTAGCACCCAAGAAAATAACACCTCTCTTGTCTCCAACATACAAAACAAGAACTTCAGGATCATATCCCTATCTTGTTTCACAAATATGGAAATATATTGGAAAGCTATTAAGTTTACTTTTCATACTAAACTTAAATCCTTCATCATCAACTCAAACTATGACATGAACTTTTATTTCAAGTCATAGATGAGATTCCTTGAGGCAATAATTTAAGAACTTATCAAGAAGCCACAGAGTAAGAGCAATAAGCCTCAATCGTTTGCTCAAATTTTTACACGTTTGCTAGAAGGTAGCATCCCTCAAGTACTCATATTACAGCATTATTTTATTCATGTCTTGTCTACAAGCGCCAGAAACACTTTTCTTCGATTACTTTGTTCAGTTATGTTCAAGCAGTCGACAAAACTCGATAAAACACAACACGGTGTCTCAGAAACTTTAAATTACCAAACCCAAAGTGCAAGTACAAGTAAAATTCTAGCGTCTCACTAATCCATTGTATGTTTAAGTTACAACTGCGGGAAGAACTCAGATAAAATGCCGTCTTTGAAACTTAAAGTTAGCAGAATCAAATTGCAAGTAAAATTCAAATGCTATTATCTCACTAAAACTACTTGTGTGAAGTAATGCTAGTGTCCAGAATATTAGAACTCCTGTTACCATAACTGTGGAAATAGCTTTGCAAAATCAATTTGGATGGAGCACCGTTCGACTGGGTGGAAGTAATTTTACCTCTCGGGAGGTCAACTCATTTTGGTTAAGAGTACCCTTTTAAGCTTGCCAACCTATTCCTTTTTCTTGTTCCCTTTTTTGTAGTTGTGGCTTCTCGGTTCGAATGGGATCTAAAGGAATTGCCTTAGGGGTTCTGATGCGGGTAAGTCTAAGCTTCATTTGGTCCAGTGGCATAGTGTCTCCCTCTCTCAAGGCGGTTTGGCCATTAAGAAGTTGTTCCGATTTAATGTGTTGCTTTTGGGAAAATGGTTATGGCGATTTGGGATGAAGTGGGAGGCCCTGTGATAGGAGGTGATTGCGGTGAAGTATGAGGTTACCGGTGGGAGTTGAGCCTTATTGATATATCGTGATCTGCGTGGCTCGAGATTATGAAAATTCATCCACGCGCAATGTAACTCTTTCCCTCGGTTTGTGGTGTTTGACGGTGCTTCTATTTGCTTTTGGGATGATGTCTAATATGGTGCTTCTGCTCCGAAGCTTGTTTACCTTGAGTTGTACCGGCTTGCGTGCTCCTCTAATGCTTTTGTGGGTGACGTTTATTGTCTTCAAGGTACTACTATGCAATGAGAGGGAGTGTTTTCGTAGGCTGCTTAGGATTAAAAATTGAAAGCTTTTTCATTCTTTTTTGACATGTTGTATTCCATTCGCCCAACGAGGCTAGCGGCTGATGGGCTTTGTTAGAGTCAAAACTAAAAGTGCGATTTTCAAGTTAAGAGCTTTTACTCTCTTTTTACGCTTGTACAGCCTAGGTCTTTTTGTAGCATAATGCGTGGAAGGCGCAGGTCCCATCTCGAGTTTTCTTTTTTGCTTGGACTACAATACTTGGCAAGATCCTTACTTGGCACCAGGGTTTCATTCTTGTTAGCCGGTATTTCATGTATAAGGCTTTGACAGAATCCATAGATCACATATTCCTTCACTGCCCATATGTTCGAGAGCTTTGAGACATGATTATAGACTTAACTACCTAGCTTGAGCAGATTCTTGTGCAGGAGATCTCTTGGCATCAGAAGTCTTGTGGTTTGTGGTTGAAGGAGGGGGATAAGAATTCCCATTTCTTCCATTGTTTGGTGAATTCCCACCGGCACCACAACTCTATCAGGGTCTGCAGTTGGATGATGGTCTATTTTTTTATTACGGCACTATTCGGAAGTATATTATTCATTTTTATGAGAGCCTTTTCAGGGAGGATGGGGTCCGTCAGCCCCTTCTCAACAAGCTTCCTTTTGATGCCATTTCCAGCGAGGATGCTTCATGGCTGGACCGGCCTTTTTCGAAGGAGGAGGTCGAGGAGGCTGTTCGTAGTTGCAAAGGGGACAAGGCCCCTAGTCTCGATGGATTTCCTCTCGCTTTTTATTAGCGTTGTTGGAGTTTGTGCTGAATTTTATGAGCATCACTCTTTTAAGCGCAGTCTCAAATGCCACTTTTCTTGCTCTTATCCCTAAGAAGCATGGGACTACGGCTATTCGGGACTTTCAACCGATCAGCTTAGTGGGTGGTATGTATAAAATCATTGCTAAGCTTTAGGCTTGTCAATTGCAGGTGGTGCTCGGGAAAATCATCTCCCTGTCCTAGAGTGCTTTTGTTCAGGGTCGACAGATCCTTAATTCCGTGCTCATTGCCAACAAGTGCCTTGACAGCCAACTAAAGGACTCTCTCCCTCGCTTGTTATGCAAGTTAGATTTGGAGAAAGCTTATGATCATGTTCATTGGGGTTTTTTCCGTTATCTTTTGCGGCAGTGTGGCTTTTCTCCACGGTGGCAGCAATGGATCTCTTTTTGTATCTCTACTATCCGCTTTTCGGTGTTGGTGAATGGCAGCCCCTGTGGTTTCTTTCCGAGCTCTCGTGGCCTTCGTCAGGGGGATCCTTTGTCCCCGCTGCTTTTCCTTCTCATTATGGAGACTTTTAGCCGTTTGGTTGATTCTGCTTCTGCTATTGGGTTACTCTCGGGGTTTTTTGTGGGCTCTAGTGGTGGCCAGCGTTTGATGATCTCTCATTTGCTCTTTGTGGGTGACATCCTTGTTTGGTTTGAGGCTCTTTCAGGACTGCGCATCCATTTGGGCAAGTCCGCGTTAGTGCCCGTTGGGGTGATGCCTCATTTGGAGGAGCTTGCAGATATTCTTGGGTGCAATACTTCTCAGCTGTCTCTTACTTATCTGAGCCTGCCTTTGGGAGCCGCATTCAAGTGTTCCTCTATTTGGCATCCAATTATTGAGAAGATGGAATGTCGGGTGGCGGGGTAGAAGCGGATTTATCTTTCCAAGGATGGTCGGCTCACTTTGATCAAGAGCACTTTCTCCGGTTTGCTTACATATTTTTTATCTCTTTTACTGCAATGGCCTCCCGGATTGAGCAAATCCAAAGGAATTTCCTGTAAGGTTCTACGGTGGCGGTGGTCCAACCTCACTTGGTCCAGTAGGCATCTGGGTGTCAGCTCATTGCTAGGCTTCGCAATTTTGCCCCGCCCCGACCCAATTTGCCCCGCTCAGATACAATTTGCCCTGCAATTTTGCCCCGCCTCGCCCCGACCCAGTATTTTAAAACAAAATTAAGTTAAAAAATGCTGACCCACTCGACCCAATCCGCCCCGAAGTACCAAAACAGCCGGGTCAGAGCAGGTTCGGGGCGAAATGAAAAAATTCGAGTCAAGTTCGAGTCGGGCAACACCCGGGCCCAACCCAGCCTGTTGCCATGCCTACTCATTGCTCGGGATGGTTTCGCTATCAAGCGGATCCGACAGTTTAACGAGGCTCTTCTTGGTAAGTGGCTCTGGAGGTTCAGGCTTGAGAGGACAACCTTGTGGCAAAAAGTGATTGTGGCAAAATTTGGTGCCTTTGAGGGGGGTTGGATGTCCCAGGTCCCGCGTGGTGCTCATGGGGTGGGTTATTGGAAGTCTATCCGTTCACAATGGGATTCTTTCTCTCTGTTGGTGGGTTTTGTTGTGGAGGATGGCTCTTTTATTCGGTTTTTGGATTATATTTGATGTGATCCAGTGCCTTTAAAAGAGACCTACCTGGAGTTATATCACCTTGCTTGTCGAGGGGATGGCTATGTGACTGATTTTCTGTAGATTCGTGGGGATTCCTTGCATTGGGAGGTGTCTTTCTTGCGTCCGACTCAGGATTAAGAGCTAGAATCTTTTTTCCTCCTTGTCTTTCTTGCGTCAGGTTGTGTTGGCGTCATGCTCCGATGGTTGGCTTTCGTGTGCATTCTTTATATTCTCTTCTTACTCCGAATGTCAATATTTGCTTTCCATGGAAGTTGGTTTGGAAGATACCGATCCCTCCTTGTGTCAGTTTTTTTGTTTGTTCTGCGGTGCTTGGGAGGATCCTTACGGCGGACAACTTACATCGTCGTGGTATGGTGGTGGTTAGCCGACGTTTCTTGTGTCAAGCGAACGCCGAGTCTATTGATCACATTTTTCTTCATTGTCTATTTGCAGAGAGCTTTGGGACATGTTTCTTGGTTTGTTTGGGCTTCCTTGGGTGATGTCTCGGGATGTGGTTGATTTATTTTCATGCTGGGCTGGTTGTGTGGGTCGCCGGTTGCCACTTTAGCGTGGTATTCCTCATTGTATCTTATGATGCCTTTAGCGCGAGCGGAATGCTAGGCTGTTTGAGAATCACGCACTTCGCGTGGTGGAACTTAAGGCCTTTGTGTTGCGTTCTCTTCTTGGGTGGCTCTCTGCCTCGGATTATTCTCGTTTTTCTTGTATTGTAGATGTTGTTGATAGGTGTTCCTTTTGAGTTGGGTGTTACTCATTTGTTGTTTCTTGTTCTTATGTTGTTTCTCTCTTAGTGCACGTCTTGTGTAGTTTGTTTTTAATAAAGTTTTTTATGACCTATCCGAAAAGATCATAGAGTTGTTCAGCCTTCCTTGAGTAATGTCATTGTCACTTTGTGCGTTATTTGCGTGTTGGCTCGGAAGCATGGGACAGCGTTCGGTGGTTTGGTGGGATGTCCCTCATTACCTTCTTTCGTGTCTTTGGCATAAGCGAAATGCCCGTGTTTTTGATGATCAAGAGTATGCTATTAATAGGTGTCTTTTGGGTTGTCCCTTATTTTTTTTTACCAGAGTTTGAGAGAATGGTTGTTTGCTTCAGTCATATACAATTTTTTTTTCATTTCTGAATTTATTAATGGTTGCTTTTTTGAACCTATTGTTTTCTGTTTTTTGTGCGTGTGATCTATTAATAAATTTTTTTACTTTAAAAAAAAAAATCGCAGAACACTATAATAACATCCGATTGGTGAGGGAGGGAAAAAAACATCTTCAAGCTCAAAGTTGCCGATTAACCACAAGAAATGAATCAAAAACACAACAAAGAGTCCATCCCTAATTGCGTGGAATGCAATGTGGCAACAACTCGAGCCGATTCGTACTAAGAACCATATGAAAACAGCAGACGTACTAGCGATTCACAGCCATGCACGTGACAAGGAAAACGAGAAGAGAGAGAGGGGGTGGGGGGGTGTCGAACCTGGTTGCACAGAGGCCTGAAGGAGCGAGGCTTCGGCGAACGATCGAACCTCGTGGTTGGTATCGAGAGTGGCATTCAAACAGTTCAGTAGCCATTGCATATCTTGGTCGATGACGACGCCGTTCGCCATCAAAATTGAGAATCGTCTGCTTATCTGTGGCTTCAGCAACGAAGAATGGACGGTGAGTGAGTGTGTGGGAGGGTTGTGATATGCAGTGTAGGCGAGAGACAGTAGTGGCAGAAATGAAATTTTCTTTTCAATTATTTGCAGTGGCCGCTTTTAGGGTTCCTCCGGATTCGAATGGTACGGACCGCGAGAGCAATTGGCGATTTTCCTCTATATGCGTTTTTACTTCGGATGGCAGATGTTTTACATTCATAAATACTTTTAAAATTTTTTAAAGATTATTCATAAATATTTTTAAATTTTTCAAATAAACTATTTTTAAAAATAATATCATCGTATCAAACGAATCCAAATAATATCAAATAATCATAAATATTATTTTTATGTTACATTCTGAAGTGATAGTTACTTTAATTTTGAATCAAGTTTTTTTATGTGATATAAAAGACATAGTTTAGTTGGACATTTTAAATACATAAATGTTTCAAACTATATTTCTTGTCTGGACAAAGTTCGTATGAAGTCTTTGTTATAGTTTTTGTTGGACTATATTGAATATGTATGTTGTGACCTTTAATACTTCATCTTATAGTAAGATAAAATGATTAAGTATACTTTGCTCTTTTAAGTGTCATATTTCAACTTTTAACAATATTGTTCATGGCAGGTGAATCAGGCATAATGTATTGTGGGACAATATCACATTCCTTTAGGAATTTAACAAAATATATTGAACGTTATTTACCTAAACCATCATATCTGTTATGGTAACTCGTAGTCAAATCTAATGTTTATAATCCATTTGCTCAGTTGATTTTCAACTTCATCTATATAATGCTTGAACACATTCGGTGATTATGGCTTCTAATGAATAAGACATAGGTAGTCTTGTTATTAGTAATCATCTATAAATATTATAAAATACGGTTGATCATTTCAAAAAATCATAGGAAATGACCTATAGATATTCGTATGTGTTGGATCGAACCTAGAATTTGAATGATGCTGATAAAATTTTATGTAATTTGGTTTAAGATCTTTTAACGTAATTTCTAACATCTTGCAGAAGAGAAGTGTTAATCTGGATCTTCACTCGCGAGTACAAAATTAAGGACATGATACATAATCCTAATCCGGACCAACGTAAGTGTCGTCAATCAACTTGTTAAATAATCAAGTCATTATAAGATATGGAGTAAGGATTATTAGCGCGGGATAAGCACTTAAAGATATGGACTAAGGAATCTGGGTCTTACACCCAAACGGACTAAGAATCCTAGTCTACAACTCGCACGGAGTAAGAGAGAAATATGCAGAATAAAAAGCTAAGTCTTCCACTCACGCGGACTAAGAACAAGAAGACATAGAGTAAGAAATCTGAGACTTTCACTCACACGGAGTAAGGAAAGACTTGTGCGGAATAAGGACCCGAGTCTTTATTCGCACGAAATAAGAAAAAGAGATGCGGAGTAATGAATACAAACTTTTACTCAAGCAGAGTAAGGATGTGCTAACACGGAGTAAGCCAACCGAACCTCATACTTACACGGAGTAAGGAATTGCTGACACAGAGTAAGCCATCTGAACCTCATACTCGCACTGAGTAAGGAAGCGCTGACACAGAGTAAGCTTTCTGAATCTTTCGTTCACACGGAATAAAGAAGTAGGGGTGTGCATCTTATCCGCCAACCCGTTTTACCCGCCCGACCCAACCCGAACCTACCCGCTACCCACGAATAAAAATTATATAAATGAGTGGGTCGGTTGAAATTTTTAATTTTTAGTGGGTTGGGTCGGTTGGTGGGTGAGAATGCTTAAACCCGCTATTAACCCGACCCGCCACACCCCATTATAAAATTAAAGTAAACTCTATCATCTATCTATTAGACATTAGTTTATTATTGTCTCTCTCATTGCGAGAGGTGAGAGCTATGCGGCGCAATGCCTATAATTGTGAGTTTGTGATACTATGATTCATAAATCTAACATATTTCATCATATGTAATTGTAAATACTTAATAAATAAAATAATATACTTTTGATTATAATTATTTTAGAGTTTATACGTTTAAATTTTTCAGTATATGTCGTCTAATTATATACCAGATAATGGCGGTTGACACCCGCTCTACCCGCCATACCCGTCGGTTAGTACCCGCCAAAAAATTAATAAACCCGCCGATTATTGAGGTTGATGGGTCGGTTGAAAGGTGGAAGAATTAGTCACCCGCTAAGGACGGGTCGGTTGATGATTTAGCCTTCCACCCGACCCCACCCGACCCATGCACACCCCTATAAAGAAGCACTGACATGGAATATGATAGGTGATAAGTCTCTGCTCGTGGATATTACTGACAAACGAGGACAATCCGTATCATATGGCGACAATAGCAAAGGTAAGATTGTGGGGTATGGCACTCAAACTAATGGCTGTGTATCAATTTCAAAAGTTGCACTAGTCAATGGTTTGAAGTATAATCTGTTGAGTGTCAGTAATTTATGTGATAAGGGGTTCACTGTTTCATTCCTATCCAACACCTGCACAGTTAGAGAAAACCTATCCGGAGATATTAAGTTATCCGGATCAAGAGATGGGGACATATATTCAGTGATTTTAAGAAATAATTCTTCTGGTCATGTATGCTTCCTTATTAAAGCATCATCTGAAGAAAGTTGGGTATGACATAAGCATTGCGTGCACTTAAATTTTAAGACTGTCTAAATTAGCATCACTTGATTTGGTCACTGGCTTGCCCAAACATAAGTACTCCAGATACACTCTTTGTCAAGAATGTCAACTTGGCAAGCAGACGAAACATAGCTTCAAGAGCAAATCTATTAATTCTACATCTACTCCCTTACAACTTCTTCATATGGACCTCTGTGGTTCCATTTCTATTGTTTCACTTGCTAGTGCGAGATACATCCTTGTTGTTATCGATGACTTCACCAAATATACATGGGTGATGTTCCTAAAATCAAAGGATCAAACCTTTGAACATTTAGTAAATCTCTTTAATTGGATAAGCAATTCACAAAGACTGAACATCAAATGCATCAGGAGTGATCATGGTACAAAATTTGACTTTTCAAATATGAGGTCATATTGTTCTGAACAGGGCATTCAACATGACTTTTCTGCGCCTAGAACTCCACAACCAAATAGGGTTGCTAAGCGTAAGAATCGCACATTAGTCGAAGCTGGTAGATCAATGCTAGCAGGGGAAAAGCTTCCTCTTAGTCTATGAGCTAAACCGGTGTCCACTGCATGCTATGTTCAGAATAAAACTCTAATCAACAAGTTTACCATGAAAACACCCTATGAGATGTGGAGAGGAAGAAAGTCATCAATCTCTCATCTCAAAGCTTTTGGGTGTACTTGCTATGTGCTTAACAACGGTAAAGAACCCCGGAACAAATTTAAGCCAAAATCCGATGATGGGGTCTTTGTTGGATACTCGTTAACTAGCAAGGCTTATCGTATTTTCAATAGAAAACTTTTAAAAGTTGAAGAATTTATCCATGTTACATTTGATGAAGCTAATTTGGATTGGTCAAGAATAGGATCTTCGAGTTCTAATGTGTAGGATCAATTAGACACAACTGACTATTCACAATTCATGAATGTTCTTGTTACTCCCACTAACCAATCTTCTAGCACCAGTGGAGCAAGAAGAAATGTTACTGATGATGCTTCTGATGATACGGACTCATAACTTCCATTTCACTCTGGACTAGTTAACACGGATATCCCAAACACCGGAGAATCTTCTAGTCCTTCCGGACTAGCCAATACTGAAAGTTTCAGTGCCTAAGAACCTTAAGGTACTTTCGGACCTAAAAATACGAAAATGTCTGGCTCTGGAGAAGCTCAACCAGCGGATGAACCTAAACCACCAAGTCTGGAAGAGCTTCAAATTGTTGCTTATTCACCACCACAAGCTCAGAACTTCAGGTGGACTCGAAGCCACCTATCTGATCAAGTGATTGGTGATCCAACTGCTAGAGTAAGAATAAGGGCAGCCACCTCAAATATCTTCTTATATTCATGCTTTTTATCATAAGTAGAGCCAAAGGTGGTGGATGAAGCCTTTCAAGATTCAAACTGGATAGACGCTATGCAAGAAGAGCTAAATCAGTTCGGCCAAAGTTACAACAAGTCATTAGTGTCAAATAGGTGTTCTGGAACAAACTTGATACGGATGTAATAGTAATCTAAAACAAAGCATGGTTGGTAGCTAAAGGATATTGTCAAGAAGAAGGCATCGACTACGACGAGACCTTTGCTCCAGTGGCTAGACTTAAGGTAATTAAAATGTTCCTAGTGTATGCATCATATGAGAACTTCAAAGTTTATCAAATGGACATCAAGAGCGCTTTTCTGAGTAAAGATCTTCAATATGAGGTTTATGTTAAACAACCTCCCAGATTTATTGAACACAAGGTTGAACATATAGTGTACAAACTACGAAAAGCCTTGTACGGATTGAAGCAAGCTCCAAGGGCCTAGTATGACACACTATCAGAATTCTTTCTCAAACATAACTTCCGAAAAGGAAAGATTGACACCATATTATTCCTATGGAAGGAGAAGGGACATTCCTTGATCATGTAAATCTACGTGGATGATATCATTTTTGGATCATCAAATCCAAAGCTATGTGAAGAGTATGCAAAGTTGATGACTGGAAAGTTCGAAATGAGCATGATGGGAGAACTATCTTATTTCCTTGGAATAGAAGTCAAACTAATGAAGGAAGGATTCTTCATCAACCAGGGTAAGTACATAAGGGACTTACTCAAGAAGTTTGGTATGAAAAATTCATCTCCCATGAAAACTCTTATGCCAGCCAGTGTTAAGTTAGACCCTGATCCGAGTGGACAATCAGTAAATGAGATTGAATACAGAGGTATGATAGGATTATTGTTGTATCTTACAGCGAATCGTCCAGATATCATGTTCGCAACGTGCATATGTACAACATATCAGGCGGATCCTAAAGAGTCACACATGCTTCATGTCAAATGGATATTACGGTACCTCAAAGGGACAATGAATTTGGGACTATGGTATCCAAAGGAGTCCAATTTCTCTTTATCCGGATATTCCGATGCTAATTTTGTTGGGTGTTGCATAGACAGGAGGAACACTAGTGGTACGTGTCAGTTTCTTGGAAACAAACTTATCTCTTGGTTCAGTAAGAAGCAGAATTTTGTATCAAACTCTACTGCTAAGGCGGAATATATAGCTGCCAGAAGTTGCTGCGTGCAACTCTTATGGATGCAAAGTCAACTTACTGACTATGGTTTCAAATGACGTCTATTCCACTCTACTGTGACAATACCAGTACTATTGCAATCAATAAGAATCTAGTCATGCACCCGAAGACAAAGCACATCAAAGTCAGGTATCACTTCATCTGAGACCATGTTCTCAAAAAGCACATATCTCTCGAACATGTTGTTACGGATGATCAACTTGCAGACATACTCACAAAGCCCCTACCCAAAGCAAGATTCTCTAAATTGCTCCTCAAGTTAGGCATGCTTGATCTTTCTACATAGACTCTAACTTTAATTCTCTAGCAGTATATTTTTCAGAACATGCATCGTGGTTCGTGAATAGTGAACGACACTTACTGTACTTCATGCTGATCATATTTATTTTTTTGAAGTCATGCATCCTATTTCTGATGATTTTCTCACAATTCATATGGGAGGATGCTTGCTAATCTGGACTGAAATAGGTATAACCAACATAATTAATGACATATGGATCAATTCTTCTTTCGATGTCATGATTCCATTTCCATTTTTCACCACACGTCTTATGATTTCTATGATTGCGTGAAATGTTTATCATGCATTGTTGAAGATGTGAAATAGGTTGGCTCGGAATGCCTGGTGGATAGAATCACGGTTGCAGTCTGCTTAGCACCTAGAGTGGAGTTTTATCTTGGATAGATAACACTTTCTCATGCTCTAAAATCCTTTTACAGGAAAAATCTATCGAGAGGATCATGTAGGTCCCAAAGTGAGTCTAGAGGGGGGGGGGGTGAATAGACTTTCTTCGCGGAAGCTTAGATTGTTAGATGGTTTCTGAATCTTCTATGGACAACTATGATGCGAGTATTTATGGAGAAAGTGACAATATGGAATATGAGTGATTATTAGCTATCAAACAAATATTATTAGAGAGTAAATGTTTAAGATCCAAAAGTTCTCAGATGTGAAGAGAATATTCCTGCGGATGTCAATATAAACAAATTGACTCCACTTGGGAATGTTCTATGATAGATGAAGATTGTGGAAACATAATGCTGAGATCAGACACGACTGTGGTGCTAGATCTTCGATGAATAAGAGTTTGATTATTACACAGATAGATTATTCTTGTTCATTGTTCACTCGGCGCACAACACTCTTGATGGTCCCTTGGAGCCTAAAGGGGGGGGGTGAATAGGCTCTTATTCGAACTCTTTCTTTTCTCTCAAGACACAAACACTTATCTAGTTTTAGTGATAGAATCACTGCGGAAGATAACCAGATAGTGGAAGTATTTTGTTTTATTATCACAAGGTGATTACAACAAAATAGAAGCAAACACTCTCTTACACTCTGTTTACAAAATGAACTCACACTCTAGCCAAGTTCTATCTCCAAAGATGATGACGCTCTTATTTTCTTTTGTTTTTTTTTTCACGTCTCAACTTCTTTTTTTCATAAAGTATAAGTATGAATATTTATACAAAACATTCCTAAGAAACAACCTTGGAACTTGTAGTTCCGGAATGCGTTCCGCACTAACTATCCCTCGGTAATCTCTCTGCCTTAACTGCTGCGGATTGTGGAGCTCAAGATCTTGGATTTGAAGAGTATAAATGTCTTTGTGAGTTCCGAGATACAATTAAGGTTGTGTCCACATATCCGGATGATCCACGTGTAAGATTCTTCAGGTTCTCAATACATTTGTCTTACATCGGGACACCACGAGCTGATAACTTTAAATGCGGTTTAGTTGGAACAATGTCTTCTTGGTCCGGTGTAATTTTCCTTACTCCGTAGTTAATGAAGCTCGGAACCTTACTCCGTGTCGGTGGTTGCTTACTCCGTATCTATTCGATCTTGGAATCCTTAGTCCGTGTCAGCGCTTCCTTACTCCGCATGTAAGTTCCTTACTCCGCATGTAAGTTCCTTACTCCGCATGTAAGTTCCTTACTCCGCATGTAAGTTCCTTACTCAGTATGTAAGTTCCTTACTCCGGGTGAGTAATAAATCCGGATTCCTTACTCCGCATCTGGTTTCCTTACTCCGCATCTAGTTTCCTTACTCCGCACTTATCCTTTAAGTTCTTAGTCCGTAGGATTGTTCCTCATTCCGTATGTATTTGTTACTTGGTTATTTACCAAGTGTTTGACGACACTCACTCTTGTCCGGATCAGGATTATGTATCCTGTCCTTAGCTTTGCTCTCACGAGTGCATCTTTGGATTAGTAACATACCTTCTGCAATGATCAAATAAACACAAAAGATCTCAGATCAAATTACATAAGGCTTTATCAGCATTATCCAAATTCTGGGTTTGATCCAACAATCTCCCCCAATTATGGATATGCCCAAACCCTTTGTAATCTGATTATACTTGAAGATCATAGTTGCTGCCTTCTCTCTTAGCTCCATTGTCTGCTGCATCGTAAAGGTGGAGTGTTGGCTCCAATGTTTGTCCACAGTTAAGAACGATTTGATGAAGTGACAGACAAAGGCTCCGCAGCCTATCTCCATCCAGTTGTTGTGGCACTTGCTTCTTGCCCCGGAATGTCGCCTTGAGTTTCTCGATCGAACGGGGGTGTGATACCCAACTCTTCATATAGTCCGGCTTTCTTCACGGCTTCGGTTAGTCGAGACCCAGAGGTTCCCATTGATTCTTCCTAACGAAGTGCTCCACAATCGATGGAAATGAGAATCATCTCGCTTGGACTGAATCATGAAGACAGCCATCATGAAGTGTGGCGACATGATCCGGTACGGAATGAGGATGGTTGAGAGAGTTTTCCATGGCTTGCTATCCTCGGCAGTTCCGTCGATGTAGGTCTGAATTAACTCCACACCTGGGAAGATAGCCCTCATTCCAACATGGCGAACTTCAAACAAGTGCCCATCTTCGTAAAGAGATGGAAACAGCCTCATCTCCATTTTAGTAGCTCTCGAGAAGTTGTCAATGTCTTCGTAGTAAAGAGTCCTTTCTCCGAACAAAGAGTCCGAATGTCGGCCGGAGAGAAAGGATACATTTCAGAAAGACATCTTCTCTCAGGAAGACGCAAAGATAGGATTTCATTGCCTTGCGCAAGCTTCCATCCGCATCGGACGGGTCAAACTCCGCATAGGATGGGAGGAAGGTATCACTAGCGGATGAGGAGGATGGAGGAGGAGCGGAGGTGCATAGAGGAGCTTGGTTGAGAGAAGCGGCTTCGTTTGGGAATTTGAACTCCCTGAAGCACCGAAGTGGCAGGCCGCTTCTCAATCCGGGAAGATGGTTGTGGGGGCGAAGGAGTAGACGGATCGGATGACACTTTCTCCCCCGGTTTGGCAGATCGCCGGGAAGCAACGGGAGGACGAGCCATCGTATGCGCCGGATCCGCGAAGGAAGTAGACAGTGAATGAACGGAGGTGGCGACAAGATCCATTTTCTGCTCAATGGAAGTGGGAGTCGGTGAGGGCGGAGAGTAGTTGGGCGCCGAGGGCATCAACTTTGGCAGCGATGGCGGAAATTTGGGCGCTTTGAGCGTGGGCATGGCGGTCCAGTGAGCGGAAAGCACAAGCATCGGAGTGGACCGTGCCAAAAGAGGCACGCCCAAGTGCTAACTCGGAGCTTTGGAGGACTCCCCCGCATGAACAGGGAGCAGGAGTGCGGTGGGCAGAGGAGTCCGCGGAGTAAGAAGCAGCAGCAGGAGCATCCGGAGCATCGAGGCATCCGGAGCTTCGGAGGCATCCGGAGCATTGGAGGCATCCGGAGCAAGAGACCCGCTTTGACCAGACAAGTCAACCACGGGAATCGCGGCGGCAGGAGAAGAGGGTCCAGCCTTAGCAGGAGAAGGACTTCGGGTAGCAGGGACTGGGCCTGAGGGTGTAGGGAACGACACATCGGGAATGGCAGCCGGCGTAAGAAAGCCGTGGTCTAGATTCCAGATGATCATAGTCTCCGGGGTTTGGGTATTGCGTGTGTAAAACACCCGGAGATCGGTGTCGAGGAATGGAGGAGGTGTGGGCTAGGCCGAAACGGAGCCAGGAGGTCCGTTAAGGTGACGGCGGAGAGATGGTCAAGGTAATCTCGGGGTTGAGGTAGAGGAGGCAAGGGGGCTTCCTGGAGAAGCGCCGGGACATCAGCGGTGGCGACGGCAACAGCGGTATCAACCGCAGCAGCTATAGCGGATGTGGAGGGAGTGGGGACATCAGCAGCAGAGGGGGCTGAGGAAACAGCTTTAGACGCACTGCGCTGAGAGGGCCCCGCAATGTAATGACCCGTGTGTAACTCGTGTGTAAGGAGTTAACCACAAACACCTTGGATGTTGGTACACAAGTTTAAGGTAAGGGATGAGCCCAAGAGGGGACTTTTGAGAGGTGCATGTGTCGCGATAGCGTACATTTATGCCCTAGGAAGATCTTATGCGTTTACAGGGCGGTTTTAAGCCGTTTTGGCTGATCTTGGAGCTCACTTTTGACCTAGTAGATGGCCTCAAACAATTGGCGTGCAAGAACAAAAGTTTCTTGAATGAGGTCCTCTATCTACCACAGAAATTTCAGAGCATTTGGAGCTGAACGTGAATTCACCCATTTCACGTGCAAGCATATTTTTGCTCCTCAAGCCTCTACAAGATGCAAGGAGACTTGTGGTGAAGTTTGAGTGCATTTGGAGCTGCACGCCAATTGGGGAATTGGCGTGCAAATTGGCGTGCAGGTGTATTTTTGCATGGTTCCCTTGGTTTTGTCATTCTAATGATCTTTCTCCAAAGGACCATGTTGAAATTCGAGTATTTTGGCCTATATGGGTGCGGAAAGGTGCTAACTTGTGTGATCAAAACTACGTCGTTTTGATCCTGGGTTTACTTAATCAAAACTACGTCGTTTTGATGTGGATGGTGTCTATATAAGGAGGGCTTGAGTTTGAGTTTAGGGTTCTTGTGTTCCTTCGCCTTGCCGCCTGAGAGAGAGAGAGCTAGAGAGAGAAAGGGAAGGGGAGTGCTCGGTTCTTCCGGAGCATCTTGCGTGGGGAGGACGGCGTTTGGCGCGGGAGCAAGGAAGATCTGCTTTAAGGTAGGGGTTCTGTTCTTCCTAAACCCTCCTCGTCCTAGGGTCTAGGGCGGATTCTGGGTCGTATCGTTTATATATATATATATGTAATCCATATAGGTGTGATCTCCTATATGGATGTTGGCCTCAGTGGCATTTTAGTGTGGTTCGTGGTCTATATGCTATATGTTTGATGAAAAGCGTGTGAATATAGTTGTGTGTATATGCCCATTACGTGGTTGGTATTATGCGTGTGTGGCGAACTTGTGATTTTGGGTATGTATGTATCCTGGGTGTTTGCTCGTGGCCCGAATGGCGGGATTGTGCACTTGTGAACGGGTGCACACCAAGTGTTTGGTTTTATACCCGAGAGGCTATGATATTATGTGTTTGAAATAATGTCCGTGTGGGTTTGTGAGCTTGTGAATATATGCATGCTAAGTGTTCGACGTTATTCCTGTGTGACTAAGCATATTAAGTGTTTGATGTTATGCCTGTATGGTCTTATGTCTCGTGTGGTTGCTTGTACACCCGGTGGGTGGAAGCCTGGGACCGTTTTGTGTTAGCCCGCGAGGTCGTGGAAACTTGGCCCGAAGAGGCGGTTAAATCACTTGGCCTGAAGAGGCGGTTAAATCACTTGGCCCGAAGAGGCGGTTAAATCACTTGGCCTGAAGAGGCGGTTAAATCACTTGTTGTTAAAGTGTTGCTTCGTGTGGCGGTGGCAGTTGTAATTGTTGATGTGGTTGTTGTTATGTCTGTTGAAATTATTGTAACACGACACCGCACTTGTACACATGGCATGTGATGCTAGGAGCATGGGACGGGTTGGGGAGACATGATCCCTCCGAGCCGTGGATGCTCACCCCTCCTATATGGTGTGTTTTCTTCAGGAACCTACATCGTTAGGTGGGAACACCAAGGTGGAAGAGTTCCATTTTGTGGCTTTGTTTTGTGTTATTTGCATTATGTAATTTTGTTGAGGCATTGTAACCCCAGTGGGGAGATATTGTAATGAAGTTTGAAACATAATAAAGGCATGTGGTTTCAATTATATAATTATATGATTTTTGATTTCTGAAAAGAAATGTGAAGTGTATATTGTATTCTACCCCTTTGTCCAAACCCGGATAAAGGGAGGGTCACGTTCCGGTCTCCTGGGTTGGAAATCCGGGCGTGACAATATGGTATCGAGCATGGTCTAGTTGGCCTAGGGTAGTGGGCGGACTTGGTTATCTTGGGTCCTTTGGAGGAGCCTGGAGGGACGTGCCTGATCAACACGGTCCTCTTGGAGCCTCCAAGGTGTACTTGGGGTAGTCCAGTCTTGTGGTAGGATTTGCATGCATTGGCATTAGGGCACTAGTTGCATTGGTTGTTGTATGTGAAGGTGTGGATACCTAAAAAAAAAAAAATAAAAAATAAAAAAATAAAAATAAAAAAATAATTGTGATAAAAGAAAATATGAATAATGTGATAAGGCGTGAATCGCGCAACTCGATTTTATTTGAAGTACCTTGAGCATGACTACAAGGAAAGGTCCTTGTTTAGTTAACTGTGTGCTTGTGGAATGGATGCTTGTGCAATGTGGTTTAATGAGAACTGAAATGTGTGCGTGTGTGTAATTGCATGGATAAAGGGTTTGAACATGATAAAGTTTCAATTGTGCAACTTTGAAATTTTGTGATGATTTGAGCATGGAAACATGGAAAAGAAATTGTGGAAGTGAAACGTGTGCTTGGAAACTTGAGGCTTGTGACCTGTTAACAAAAAAAAAAAAAAAAAAAAAAAATTTAAATGTGATTTGTTTGGTGTTCGTGAATGGTCGAGCATGTGATTTGCTTGGTACGTGTGAAATAAGCGTGGTTATGAGCAATGCAATGGAATGTAAAATTGGTATAATCGTTAAATGTGAACCTATAGACTTGTATGGTAATAATGCGTGTTATAGCTTAAGCCGCTAGTCGGTAGTGGTCTCGCGATTGTTGAGATTATGGAGTGATGACCTAGAGCGCTGCTTTTCGTGGAGCCAATGTCTCCGAAAATTGTGACCGGTACGACTATTGAGGTAGAAAGAAGCCCGCCCCCCAGCTGGGCAAGTGGGAGAGCCGCAGGATGTAAGTAATGAGGTTGGCATCTTAAGCCTGGTAATGCAAGAGTCGAGGGATGAGATTCGACAACCGATTAAGAGCGAGGTACGTCGAGAGCTATCAACCCCACATCATCGGGGGGATCTTGGGTGAAGATTAATTGAAGCATAGTTGTCCCGATCGCAAAGGGGCTCAAGAGGTGAGACCGGTTTCCCAAAGGGGTTGTTCTTGCAGTGGACAACCGGGACATTGGAAAGTAGGACATCTCCCGACGCCTGATTTGGTAAAACAAGTCATGGTGCTGAAGACGGCTCAACGAGCTAGGGACAAAGCAAAATTCAAGTGAGGCTAGGAGGAGAGCATGGCGAACTTTCCTTATCACGGTACGATTTTGATTCTCGCGTGTTAAGATTTCGTTTAGTGGTGGTATCATATTCCTTTACCGATAGTGATCGGTTGAGTCTCGTGCAGGATTGGGTGAGGCCGGGTGAACCTTTGATTGTTGCGTTTCTAGCAATTTAATTAAGACACTTGTGATAGGGGGTATTTTAGCTGGGTAGGCTCTTGAGCCACTGTTTTGTGTTGGGTGAGGCTTAAGGTCGTTTGAGTTACCATTTTGGATGGACGTAGTTGGGGACCTACTAGAGAATAAATGAGTACAATAAATAAGATATATATATATATATATGATACCAAAAGACTAATAAATTACTAATGGTTATAAACATTGTTGGAAAGAGTTGGTGGTTTTAATATGGTCTAAAGTGTTAATCGTATCTTTGTGTAGTAGTAATTTTGGGCGCCCGTGTGTGAGGAAAGTAATAAATGTTACCTGTGTTACCCCTAATACTCTAGCGTAGGTGAGATTACCTCGGCCTAGCTAGCCTAGGAAGCTGGAGGCATGAGTTAGTGGCTTGTGGGTAGTGTGTGACCCCTGTGGCAACCTTGAGTAATGAAATGTGTTTTCTTGTGAGTAGAGGTTTCGTAGATGTCTACTTAAGAAGGATGTTCTTTTGGTAACCTTTCCAAGTGTCAAGGTTGAGGGAGGAAATTGCCACTAGTATAACCCACCCCTTGAGTCATTGAAATCTAAATTTAATTGGCGAGAGTGGTATGTGGTTTTAAGATTCTTGTGGGTGTCCTATGGAAATGGCCGCAAATTCTTGGGTGGCCAAACATTGACCACGTGTCATGCTGGTGGTGTGTGAAAGACCTTGGGTAATGTTCATAGGATATGTGGTGAAATGGGTTTGCGTATGTATAAGAATGTGATGAGTTCGGAACTAGGTTACGAGTGAGTTTATAGGATCCTGCCCGGTGAACCCAATCAGTGCAAGGCAAGCGAGTGAGATTGGGCAGGCCTTGTTTGGGTTTTTCCTCATAATTGGGAGACACCTTCCGAGGGGTTGAGGATGTACTCCTGGTGGTAGGACCATTCGTTAATCCATGTCGTGTGGGTAATAGGCTTAAAAGAGGCGAGGAGGTGGGGACTAGTATGTCCTCTCTTACATGTGTTCTACAGGTAGTTTATTTCGTGTGTTGTGGTTGCTTTGTTTTGTTGTGTGTGTTACATATGTGCTAAAGGAGTAGCAAAGTTCTTATGTGTGGGCCTCGTGGCATTCATATGCAGAGGAGTAAGAGGTGATGCATGCACATATTATGTGCGGTGTGGGATGAAGAGGGGTGTTATGTGTAATGTTGATGTTATTCCTTGTCACATGTGATGGCATGCTAAGTTAAAGTGTGAAAGTATTGATGCGTTGTGATTCACTAAATGGAGTCGGAGGTGAGTTTTGCTTGTAAGGGGTATTAATGCTACCCCTTTGGGGGAGACTTGTGTCCTGCGGCTATCATGGGGTCCTCATGCTACATATGTTCTTCTTGAAAGTCTTTTGTGTGCGTTTTGATGCGGTAAGTGACATGGTCCACGCCATCAAAGTGTTGGTGTGTTTGGGAGCTACGTGAATGTCCCGAATAAGGAGTTTGCATGCCTCGTTTCTTGTGCCTACCCGGAGGAATTGCAAGTGACCATATTAAGCTGCGGCTAGAGCCTGAGTATTTCTTGGTCCATTTGAGTGTTTTGCTGGTGTGTTGAGATAAAACGTAATAGTTGATATACGGAGTTGGTGGGCCATGAGGTGGAGTATGTCTTGGAGGCAAGGGATTTTCTTGTGACCTGTGAGTGGTGACACAGAGGATTCCATTGTGGTCAGGTGCAGATAGGAGCGTTTTCGGGTGGGGGGGGACTATGATGTTCATAGCTACTTGGCGTCAAGGGATTCTATCGCGTGGTCCGTCCGCCGACTTGGTAAGGCATTATCTCTTGGGCGTACGGTAAGCCTCGGCGTGAAGGCGTGTGGGACCTTGGCGGATCTCTGTTTGACCGTGATCAAGGAGGTCGATTCTCAAAGTCGGTGACTAGTGATACCCGATAGTGGGTTTTGGTCTTACCATGGTTGTGTGTGTGTCGCATTTCTCGTTTTTAGTGCATCCTTGGACTCCGTTGGGCGCCAGGTTGACGCGACCGAGTGGTTAAGGGCACACTCCATTCTCGTGTTTCTATGTCTAGGCTTGTACTGCGTTCGCGTCACCATTGGCGTTGGTGGGGTTTCAATGTTCCTTGCTTGAGTGAGGTGGTTTTCGTAATGATGATGGCTGTTCGAGGTGAGCTCCCTGGGTGGGAATGTGATTGTGGTTTGCATCATGCTATCCTATTTGTTTGTGTTTCATTGTGACCTCATTGTGCTTCTTGTTAGGGTGTGGTCTACCTATGGGCCGAGGGTGCGTTGACTTAACTCCCAATTGTTGGGTATTTTACGTTGTGGAGTGTTGGTCCCATCATGCCGCGAGTGGCATCTCCAACATTTGTGGTAATGACTACATTATGTGTTGCTTTGATCTTTTGCGTTGTTTACTACTTGGTTTCTCTTTTCGGGGACGAAAAGTCCAAAGGTGGGAAGGTTGTGAGGAAACTCCCTGCGGATGAGTTTGTATGGTGTTACGAGTGGGCGGTGGAATGTTAAACGTGTAGTAGTGTTTTATTTGTGCTTTGTTCTTTGTAGTGGTGTTTATGATGTGATTTGTTAAACGTACGTGTTGGGGATGGGCGATATGTCGTACACCGTCGTGGCGTGAATACTTGTGACATGTGTTAGGTGAGGAGAACAAGGGTTGTTGGTGAGATTGAATATGTGTTTCTTATCATGCCGTGTTGTATTGGGTCCGTGGGTACGTGCCTTCATGTGTGTTATTGTGTGATATCTTCATTCGCGGGTATGTGAATGGTTGTGGACGATTTGCATCAGCATGTGCATTATGGAAAGTGTATTGTCTTTTCGCGGACGACACGTCCTATGGAGGAGATATGGAAACGCGAAACCATGATGCGTGAGCAACCCCAGTTGTTCGAGGACGAACAATCTTAAGGGTGGAGGGGTGGCTGTTGGCTGGTGTATTTGTATTTCCTTTCGACTTTTGACTTTAAGTTATATTGAATGTGTTAATGAAATGTGCTTGTGATGGATATTTGTGACATGTGGATGTGTTTCCATGATTGTGATGCATGTGGTTATGGACCGTGGTGGCACTATGTTATGTGCTATTGTGTACAATGTGCGGTGTATGACCCATTTGGGTGTTGTAGCTGCCGTGTGGCAAATGGGTAGCTTGTGTTTGTTTTCCTCGTATGTCATTTCTTTTCGAGGACGAAAAGTCTTAAGGGGGAGAGGATGTAATGACCGTGTGTAACTCGTGTGTAAGGAGTTAACCACAAACACCTTGGATGTTGGTACACAAGTTTAAGGTAAGGGATGAGCCCAAGAGGGGACTTTTGAGAGGTGCATGTGTCAAGCGATAGCGTACATTTATGCCCTAGGAAGATCTTATGCGTTCTAAGGCGGTTTTAAGCTGTTTTGGCTGATCTTGGAGCTCACTTTTGACCTAGTAGATGGCCTCAAACAATTGGCGTGCAAGAACAAAAGTTTCTTAGAATGAGGTCCTCTATCTACCACGAAATTTCAGAGCATTTGGAGCTGAACGTGAATTCACCCATTTCACGTGCAAGCATATTTTTGCTCCTCAAGGCCTCTACAAGATGCAAGGAGACTTGTGGTGAAGTTTGAGTGCATTTGGAGCTGCACGCCAATTGGGGAATTGGCGTGCAAATTGGCGTGTAGGTGTATTTTTGCATGGTTCCCTTGGTTTTGTCATTCTAATGATCTTTCTCCAAAGGACCATGTTGAAATTCTGGGTATTTTGGCCTATATGGGTCGGAAAGGTGCTAACTTGTGTGATCAAAACTACGTCGTTTTGATCCTGGGTTTACTTAATCAAAACTACGTCGTTTTGATGTGGATGGTGTCTATATAAGGAGGGCTTGAGTTTGAGTTTAGGGTTCTTGTGTTCCTTTGTTGCATTCTCCGCCGAGAGAGAGAGAGAGCTAGAGAGAGAAAGGGAAGGGGAGTTCTTGCTGGTTCTCACGGAGCATCTTGCGTGGGGAGGGACGGCGTTTGGCGCGGGAGCAAGGAAGATCCGCTTTAAGGTAGGGGTTCTGTTCTTCCTAAACCCTCCTCGTCCTAGGGTCCTAGGGCGATTCTGGTATATCCGTTTATATATATATATATGTAATCCATATAGGTGTGATCTCCTATATGGATGTTGGCCTTATGGCATTTTAGTGTGGTTCGTGGTCTATATGCTATATGTTTGATGAAAAGCCTGTGTGAATATAGTTGTGTGTATATGCCCATTACGTGGTTGGTATTATGCCTGTGTGGCCGAACTTGTGATTTTGGGTATGTATGTATCTTGGGTGTTTGCTCTGTGGCCCGAATGGCCGGGATTGTGCACTTGTGAACGGGTGCACACCAAGTGTTTGGTTTTATACCCGAGAGGCTATGATATTATGTGTTTGAAATAATGTCCGTGTGGCCGGGTTTGTGAGCCTGTGAATATATGCATGCTAAGTGTTCGACGTTATTCCCGTGTGACTAAGCATATTAAGTGTTTGATGTTATGCCTGATGGTTTATGTCTTTGTGTGGTTGCTTGTACACCCGGTGGTGGAAGCCCGGGACCGTTTTGTGTTAGCCCGTGAGGTGTGGAAACTTGGCCTCGAAGAGGCGGTTAAATCACTTGGCCTGAAGAGGCGGTTAAATCACTTGGCCTGAAGAGGCGGTTAAATCACTTGGCCCGAAGAGGCGGTTAAATCACTTGTTGTTAAAGTGTTAGCTTCGTGTGGCGATGGCGGATCGTAATTGTTGATGTGGTTGTTGTTATGTCTGTTGAAATTATTGTAACACGACACCGCACTTGTACACATGGCATGTAGATGCTAGGAGCATGGGACGGGTTGGGAGACATGATCCCTCTTGCCGTGGATGCTCACCCCTCCTATATGGTGTGTTTTCTTGCAGGAACCTACAGGCGTTAGGTGGGAACACCAAGGTGGAAGAGTTCCATTTTGTGGCTTTGTTTTGTGTTATTTGCATTATGTAATTTTGTTGAGGCATTGTAACCCTGGTGGGGAGATATTGTAATGAAGTTTGAAACATAATAAAGGCATGTGGTTTCAATTATATAATTATATGATTTTTGATTTCTGAAAAGAAATGTGAAGTGTATATTGTATTCTACCCCTTTGTCCAAACCCGGATAAAGGGAGGGTCACGTTCCGGTCTCCTCGGGTTGGAAATCCGGGGCGTGACACGCAACCTCGGACGGTTCAGCACGGATGCTTGGCTGGGAGGCCCGTGAGTGGGAGGGCGCAGCAACGGACCGAATCCGGGAGGATCGGTGTGCAGAACTGACCTCGTGGGCTTGGCTGTCGGAGGGGTCACCACCAGAGCCGCCTTGTTGTTCCGGGGGCAGGAGAGCGCGGAGAGCTATAGTGGGTCGGCGAGCGGTCATGTTCCCGTCCGGCGTAAGGTGACGAAGGTAAAGAGCCGAGGGAAACGAGACAGCATCAACTCGGGCGAAATGGTCTGGACGAAGATGCCGGAAGACAATGCTGAGGATGCGCCCGAAGGAATGGTTTTTGTGACCATTCTGTAGCAAACGAAATAAGAACATCCCCCAATCCATTAGAAGACCTTCAAAGACGCCGTACATGACCAGTAGAAGATCGTACGGAACTGAGTCCAGGGCTGATGTGCGAGCCAGTAGGCATCGACTTAGAATAGTCGCCATACATCGATAGCGACCCTGGAAGGATTTCACCTTGTATTCCTTCCCCTTGTTTGTGCACCCCATAGAAGCCGCCATCGGATCGGCATCCGGACGCTGTGGTTCACCAAGAGGAAGGTGGAGAGCAGCACGGAGAACAGCCGGAGTGATGACGATGGATTCACCGCGGACATAAGAGGTTATGGAATCTGTGGTGCAGCGAATCCGTTGGTAATACTCAAGAATGTCATCGATAAGAAGATCGATGGGATTGGAGACCAGGTTGAGTATGTGCGAGGCTTCAAGAAGAGGGCGAAGCTGGTAAAACCAATCCTGGAGGATCAGAAACAGCATTCCAATCAACTAGATGGCCAGGATTAATGCCGGAGAGAAAGATTAGGGTGTCATTGCAGATTTGATGGGAAGGAAAAGAGGAAAGGTGAGGTCTTGACAGTAGAAGGAGCAACGAGAGGGTTAGGGATTTGAAATGAGCAATACTCGTGCTTCGCAGGAATGATCAGAACATATAAGACCGAGTCCGCAAATGTCAACGGGTCTAGGAATGTGTGAGTGAGGTAGGGACCCGCGCGACATGCTGATGTCATTTGTCTGGATATCGAGGCGTCTCCGAATAAAACGATGTCGTGGAGACGATATGACCAATCGAGATTACAACTGGTTGCCATCCAGAGAAGTGTGGGTGCAACCCGAGATATGCATTTAATGAATCATCATTAGTTCTCCTCAAAAGCATGCGACATATGAGTATACGTGGATTGTCACAATTGAACAAAGTCAGGAGTCCGGAGGAAAGAGCCGACACTCATCCGGAGTTAATAATATTCGTGAAAGAGTATCCGGATGAATAATAGACCTTGTCCGTCATAAACAGAGTTTGGTGAGAGAGTAGAGTAAATTCCTTTGCAGTCAATAAGTCGAAGAGAAGAGAAGTACCACAACACTTCAAATCCGAGACTACGGACTGGATTTATCAATATGGTTGCAAAGAAAATCTGAACCTGTAGCTAAATAAAGATATACTGAAAATACAAAAGCTTAAGGCTAGGATTAGTACGGATTAGAGATGATAACCAGGGAAGAAAAAGAAACATAATCCAAACTAATAAGAAACAGAACTTATGCATGGCTAAGAATATAGTAGACGTATGCAACGTGAAAGTGATCAATATTCTTGAATCGGGGCATATGTCAGATAGCAATACACAGGTTCATATAGGTCAACATAGCGAAACCGTCTTGCTGAACAGCGTAGCTAAGATTAATTAAAGATCATATGATTTGGCTTCATTAGGATTCATGAGTGTGTAATGATAAAGTGAACACATGTCAAAAGAAGGCAGATGATTAGTCGATTAAAATGCATGGTTGAAGAAAGAAAATACATCCAAACATGCCACTTTTCCGATTTACAACAAGCATGTCCAGTCAGATCCGGAAGTAAAAGCTTAGAGGAGGGAGAATCCAAGACATATTAGGGGTTCATTGCTGCTCCCCCGTAGATCATTTAATCCTCTCAATGAAAAGCTCCCCCTCGGATAGACAGTCAAGAAAAAGGTCATGAGACATATATGGGGGGTATTACTGAATAATATATAAAGCATTTTCTCCCCCGTAGATTGTGCAATCCTCTCGGTTGACCGTTCCAATTTGTAGTTCAAGACCGTCTATCTTATTAGAAAACTATACTTGGACGCTAATCGATCTGCGTTTGTGTATTCATCCACCAGGCATTCCAAGCTAGCCCATTTCACTTCTTAACTATGCATGTTAATAGAGTAATCTAAATGAACATGCTTTGGTTATGTGGTGATTAATGGATGTGAAGATCATGAACCCGACCGAGGTAAATCATATAAATCGTAATTATGTTAGCTTTAAACGACTTCATCGGGAAACGCAAGCATCCTCCCAAAATGAGGTTGAGATTAATATCGAAGCATGAAACCGTTGAACAGTAAGTATGATCAGCAATACGATCAGTGAGTTTCTACTACTTCCAGTAAACATACAATGCATGGTCTGTGAGTAAATATCTTGTTGGGTAATTCAAATGAGAACCTATGCAGAGAAGTCGAGCATACCTAATCGAAGAGTAGTTCAGAAAACCTCGCATCAGGTAGAGGCTTTGTAAATATGTCTGCTAATTGATCTTCGGTGGCAACATGTTCCAGTGAAATATGCTTTTTGAGAACATGATCGCGTATGAAGTGATACCTGACCTCAATGTGCTTCGTCTTAGGATGCATGACAGGATTGGTGCTTGATGGCAATTGCACTAGTGTTGTCAAGTAAAGTGGAATAGAGGACATGTCGAATCCGTAGTCGGTAAGTTGACTTTGCATCCAAAGTAGTTGTGCGCAGCAACTTCAAGCAGCTATATATTCCGCCTCGGCAGTAGAGGTTGATACGGAATTCCGCTTTTACTTGAACCATGAGATCAATCTATTTCCAAGAAACCGACACGTACCGCTTGTGCTTTTCCTGTCGATGCGACATCCAGCGAAGTCGGCATCGAGTACCCGGATAAGGTGAAGTTGGACTCCTTTGGGTACCGAGTCCCAAATTCATCGTCCCTTTGAGATACCTTAATATCCGTTTTACATGAAGCATATGTGACTCCTTGGGATTTGCCTGATATCGTGCACAAATGCAAGTTGCAAACATAATGTCCGGGCGACTTCTTGTAAGATAGAGCAAGGATTCGATCATCCCTCGTAGTCAGTCACATTTACTGATATGCCTTCCACATCCGGATCTAACTTGGCACTGACAGGCATGGGAGTTTTGACGGGAGATGAGCCTTCCATACCAAACTTCTTAATAAGATCGCGAGTGTACTTAGCCTGATTGATAAAGATTCCTTCCTTTAATTGTTTGACTTCAATTCCAAGGAAGTAGGACAGTTCTCCCATCATGCTCATTTCAAACTTGCCTGTCATCAACTTAGCAAACTCTTCACAAAGCTTCGGATTCGTTGATCCGAAAATGATATCGTCCACGTATATTTATACGATCAAAGTGTGTCCTTTCTCTTGTCGTAGAAATAGGGTGGTGTCTATCTTCCCTTTTTGGAAGTTATGAGCAAGTAGGAATTCTGACAGTGTGTCGTACCAGGCTCTTGGAGCTTGCTTCAAACCATATAGAGCTTTCTAAAGTTTGTAGACAAGATGTCCTGCCTTTGGTTCAATGAAGCCGGGAGGTTGTTCAACATACACCTCCTCTTGAAGGTCTCCATTCAGGAATGCGCTCTTGACGTCCATTTGATAAACTATGAAGTTTTCATATGAAGCATACGCCAGAAACATTCGGATTGCCTCAAGTCTTGCGACCGGAGCAAAGGTTTCATCATAATCTATTCCTTCTTCTTGACGATATCCTTTGGCTACTAGTCTGGCTTTGTTCCGGATTACTATTCCATCCGTATCAAGCTTGTTCCGGAACACCCATTTAACGCCAATGACTTCTTGAGACTTAGGCCTTGGTACTAAGGTCCACACATTATTTCTCTTAAATTGATTCAGCTCTTCTTGCATGGCTTCTATCCAGTTTGAATCTTGAAAAGCTTCATCTACCACCTTTGGTTCTATTTGAGATAGAAAGCATGAGTAAAGACTCATGTTTGAGGTGGCTGCTCTTGTTCTTACACCAACAGTAGGATCACCAATCACTTGATCGAGGGATGGTTTCGGGTCCATCTATAATTCCGTGCGTGTGTTGGTTGATCTTGAACAATTTGAAGCTCTTCCAGATTGGGTGGTTCGATTGTATCGACTGGTTGAGCTTCGTCCGGAGTAGATGTTTCCGTATTTAGAGGTACGGATGAACTAGTTGGTTCTTCAACACTGTTTCTTCCAGTGTTAACTAGTCCGGACGGACTTGAAGGTGCTCCGGAATTTTGTGTATCCGTAGGAGTTTGTCCGGAGCTAAATGGTAGTCCGGAGTCAGAGTCATCCGTAGCATCATCCATAAAATTTCGTTGTGTTTCGCTGATGCCACGTGGTTGGTCAGAATACCAGTCAGGATGTGTAACAGGAATATTCATAAACTTCGAGTAATCGACGTTGCTGTCCATGACCTGCATATTGGAATTTGAAGGACCGACTTTTGACCAAACGAGGTTAGCTTCATCAAAGGTCACATGGATAGATTCTTCAACTTTAAAAAGTTTTCTATTGAAGAGCCGATAAGCTTTGCTATGAAGTGAGTACCCGACAAAGATCCCATCATCAGATTTTGGTTCAAATTTATTCGGGTCTCTTTGCCATTTATCGGTATATAGCAAGTACACCCAAAAGTCTCGAAATGTGAAATTGAAGGTTTTCGTCCTCTCCACATCTCATAGGGTGTTTTCATGGTAGATTTATTTATTAGAGTTCGTTCGAACATAGCAGGCGGTGGACACGACTTCAGCCCATAGGCCGAGAGGAAGCGTTGCCCCTGCTAACATGGATCTACCAGCTTCAACTAAAGTTCGATTCTTGCGCTCGGCTACCCCATTTTGTTGTGGGGTTTGGGGAGCAGAGAAGTCATCGTTGTATGCCCTGTTCGAACAATATGATCTCATTTCCGAAAAATCAAATTTGTACCATGATGACTCCTGATGCATTTAATGCTCGGTCCTTGTGAGTTGCTTATCCATTGAAGAGATCTACAAGATGTTCAAAAGTTTGATCCTTTGATTTCAGGAACATCACCCATGTGTATCTGGTGAAATCATCGATAACCACAAGGGTATATCTCGCCCTGACTAGTGATGAAACAGATATAGGACCACATAGGTCCATATGAAGAAGTTGCAGAGGAGCGATTATTGAGTTAACCGATTTGCTCTTAAAGCTGTGTTTGGTCTGTTTACCAAGTTGGCATTCTCGACAGAGAGTGTCTCTTGGAGAACTTGAGTTTGGGTAGACCAGTGACAAGATCAAGTGACGCCGATTTAGACAAAGTCTTAAAATTTAAATGTGCGCATCGCTTGTGCCATAACCAACTATCTTCATCTGTTGCTTTCGTGAGGAAGCATACAGGGTCGAAGAATTATTTCTTAAGACCACCGAGTATATGTCCCCATCTCTTGATCCGGATAACTTAACATCTCCTGGATAAGTTTTCTCTTCCGTACTGGTGTTGGACAAAAAGGAAACAGGAAATCCTTTGTCACATAGTTTTTACTGACACTTAGCAAATTATGCTTTAAACCTTCGACTAGTGCAACTTTAGTGATTGATACACGGCCGTTAGTTAAAGTGCCATACCCGACAGTCTTACCTTTCTTTGTTGTCGCCATATGAAACGGATGGACCTTGTTTATCATTAACTTCTACAAGTAGAGTCTGGTCACCCGTCATATGTCCGGAGCATCCACTATCAAGGATCCACTTGCTTTGATTGATCTTTAACTTCAAGTGATCCGGCAATTCATTCCAGAGATGCTCCCTGAAAGCAACAGTTTACACTTTTGGTGCCCAAACTTGTTTCAGGCGGTTAGAGTGGAGCAGGATTGTCAACATTTACGGATTTGATTTTGTTAGGACTCTTAGCTTTCCAAGTTGACATTAACTTGTTAGTTTTAATTGCTTCTTTTATTTGGGTTTTCTTGGGAGAGACACTCCTTTTAGATTTAGATTTTGTTTTGCTCGAAGAACCCCTTTTATAAAACTGATCTTTATTTGATTGAAATTGATTACAAAGCCAGCTATCAGATAGACTCCAACATTCATAGTGATAATGACCCATTTCCCTACAGATGGAATAGACACTATAATGTGAAGTACAAACAGGGGATACAGGTCTCTTAGATTTTACAGATTTTCTACTCTGTTCCCTGTGGCCTAATCCATTACGTTTGGGTGACGCGCTCTTGGCCCTAAATGCGTCAGCCTTAGCCTTGTCTTTCTTTTTGGGTGCTACAGTTTTGGCTTTAACTGCAGCAGCCTTCCCTTCATCTTTAGTTACGGGTGCTACCTGGTTTGGGAGGTGCAGAATGACCCTCGCTCCACGGTCATAAACTATGGTGCCACCTGAAATGAAACCATCCAACGGTTTAGATGTACTAACAGGATATAAGTTGGTTAGTTTAGGAGTGAAATCCGGAGGACACTCAGTAGCTTGAGCTATGGAAGTTGATGGTTCAGAACCTAGGCCAGGTTTGACTCGAATGTCGTCAGGGTCAGTCCTAAAGGTAGAGGCTATTTCCCCGGATTTTAGCCACTTACGATTTATTTCCTTTTCCTGTTCCAGTTCATTTTCGAGTCTTTTCACTATAACTTTTAGGCCTGAGAGATTGGTATTTAACAAATGATTTTCAGCTCTAAGATCATGATACCAAGCTTCTTTTCCTCTGAAGTCGGTGACGTCCTTTTCGAGTCTATTAATAGTAAATTCAAGACGTTTATTCGACTTTCCATATCTTTGTACATTTGAGTAATTATTAGTCTCTCATTCTTTTCATGATCACATGCAGTAGTAAGAGATTCTAATTTACTCAGGAGCTCGAGAGATAGAAGGTACCTCGGTATTTGCCATGAGGCAAGACGTTCGGCTTAGTGGTCGGCTCATCATCCGAGGATTCCTCCTCTTCTTTCGAGCCACTCATGTATTTTGTCACGAGCGCCTTTCTCTTGCTCTTGCTGTTATCCGAGGTGGAGCGGCGAGGAGTTACCTTGTCACTTTTCTCGGCCACCTTTGCTTTGGACCGCATTCCTTGGCCCAGGTGACCGGTTTTCCCACAGTTGAAACATTCCTGGGAACCGGACTCCGGTCGCTCCTTCCGTTGGAACGATGATGATGAGCGTCTTCTGATCCCTTTTCCGCTTTTCCGTAGGAATCGCTCAAAGGATTTGACAAGAAGGGCTATCTCCTCCTCCTCGTCGAATCGAATTGTCGGATACGTCCGTATCATCATTCCTCGGTATGTTTAGACATTCCGTAGCTTTGAGAGCTACCCCCTTTTCTTTCCGAGCTATTTTCTCATCTCTCGTCGAGTACTTAAACCCGACTTCGTGAGTCCGCAGCTCTCCATACGGTTCTTCAAGGGGAACATACCTTGCAGTTTTTGTCGATTGCATCTGGAGTTGTTTGGAGTAGTAGCGATCCGGCAAGGAGCGAAAGAACTTGTCATTGATCCGGGATTGAGAGTAATGCTCATTGACAGTCTTCGGTTCAAGAATGAGCTTGCCGAATCTCCGATAGATGCTTTCAAGTGATTCGCCCGGTTTATGATTAAAACTCTCAAAGTTCTGTCTGAGAGTACAGATCACATTGCATCTGGGACCGACTCCCCTCATAGAGGATTGTCGGTTTGTCCCAAACGGCTTTTTTGTCGTGCAGCCCCTGGACGTCGTGGAAAGCCTCGGAATCCAAAGACGATGTAACATAAGCCGAGCCTTTTCACTAGTGCCCGCCAGGCTCTTTCATCGTTGGTAAGTTCAAGATCTGTCTTTGGCCTCCTTACTCCATGTTCTCCGATAGTCATCGGAATTGGAATCTCCTGATGAAGACATGGCCACATAAGATGATCATGGCAAACCATAAACATCTTCATGCGAGCTTTCCACCTGGGAGAAAAGCTCGGTGTGAATTTGGGCGGTTTCGTTAAAGTAAAACCGGAACTCCGTGGTTGAGAAGCGGCGGCACTGCAGGTTGAGGTGGGTCGATATTTTCACCTTGCTTTGATTCGGGACGGGCTCCTGTGCACCTCCGGAGTTAAGGCGAGTGTTGAATAGCATCTCGCTTTCTTCGGCCATTTCGAGATTGAAAGAGTGGGATCTCTACTTAGAACAAAGTAGAACTAGCTCGATACCACTTGATGGTCCCTTGGAGCCTAAAGGGGGGGGGGGGGTGAATAGGCTCTTATTCGAACTCTTTCTTTTCTCTCAAGACACAAACACTTATCTAGTTTTAGTGATAGAATCACTGCGGAAGATAACCAGATAGTGGAAGTATTTTGTTTTATTATCACAAGGTGATTACAACAAAATAGAAGCAAACACTCTCTTACACTCTGTTTACAAAATGAACTCACACTCTAGCCAAGTTCTATCTCCAAAGATGATAACGCTCTTATTTTCTTTTGTTTTTTTTTTCGCGTCTCAACTTCTTTTTTTCATAAAGTATAAGTATGAATATTTATACAAAACATTCTTAAGAGACAACCTTGGAACTTGTAGTTCCGGAATGCGTTCCGCACTAACTATCCCTCGGTAATCTCTCTGCCTTAACTGCTGCGGATTGTGGAGCTCAAGATCTTGGATTTGAAGAGTATAAATGTCTTTGTGAGTTCCGAGATACAATTAAGGTTGTGTCCACATAGCCGGATGATCCACGTGTAAGATTCTTCAGGTTCTCAATACATTTGTCTTACATCGGGACACCACGAGCTGATAACTTTAAATGCGGTTTAGTTGGAGCAATGTCTTCTTGGTCCGGTGTAATTTTCCTTACTCCGTAGTTAATGAAGCTCGGAACCTTACTCCGTGTCAGTGGTTGCTTACTCCGTATCTATTCAGATCCTGGAATCCTTAGTCCGTGTCGTTCCTTACTCCGCATGTAAGTTCCTTACTCCGCATGTAAGTTCCTTACTCCGCATGTAAGTTCCTTACTCCGCATGTAAGTTCCTTACTCCGCATGTAAGTTCCTTACTCAGTATGTAAGTTCCTTACTCCGGGCGAGTAATAAATCCGGATTCCTTACTCCGCATCTGGTTTCCTTACTCCGCATCTAGTTTCCTTACTCCGCACTTATCCTTTAAGTTCTTAGTCCGTAGGATTGTTCCTCATTCCGTATGTATTTGTTACTTGGTTATTTACCAAGTGTTTGAAGACACTCACTCTTGTCCGGATCAGGATTATGTATCCTGTCCTTAGCTTTGCTCTCACGAGTGCATCTTTGGATTAGTAACATACCTTCTGCAATGATCAAATAAACACAAAAGATCTTAGATCAAATTACATAAGGCTTTATCAGCATTATCCAAATTCTGGGTTTGATCCAACAACTCTTGATTGCATTCTCTCAGATTCTCTCTCTTTCTAACGTTGGAACTCTCAAGTGGATTCTCAAAAGTTGTTTCTTTAAAGTATGTCAGAATCACATATATTGTGTTCTGTGTGTTTCACGCTTTTTGAGAGAGGGGTTAGACTCATCTTATTGTCATTAAGTATGTGAGAGATATATTTTAATGTTATCGTGCTAGTGCTGTAAGATCCGAGATTTTTAATAAAATAATAAATGTTTATTATGTTATTTTATGTTTATAATTAAACTATTTTGATCATATATTTAGAAAATATTATTTGATAGCATGTATGATAATTATATTAATGTTAATTAAATATTGCATAAGATTTACTTTTCATAAATAAATTATAATTTAAGAAAATAAGTGTGTTATTAAGTTTTCTAATGAGGTGTTACGTTATTTTACTTAACTATATAATTATTTCAATCGTTTGTTTAATTATACTAAATAAATAATTTCTTAGTTGACATATTAAATCTAAATCAAATAAGATACAACTTTAAATTTATCACATCAAAATTTATCAAGAGTTGCAAAATATAAAATGATTCATTAATACTCCATAGCCAGTAGTTATGCTTAGAAAGGATAGACTAGCACAGTTCTGGAAGTCATCTTTAAAAATTTATAAATTTGTTTATATAGCTCTAAATGACTTGATATTTTTATAACATGCTCCAACTTTAGTTATATATCTTTGGTTAAAATTTCAGAATCATTGGATCAGCCCATTAGGAGAAACAATTTTGTAAGACCCGCAAAATTTTTAGCTACTTAAGTTCTTACTTAAAGAGTAATAATAATAAAATAATAATAATGTTATTGTTAACAATAGTTAGAAAGGATATTTTAGATATTATCACGATAAAAATAAGCACCCAATATAGTCATTCAAATAGCATGTGATAAGTAGCCGTTATGAATAGTATCCGTCCGTTATGAATAGTATCCGTTTGGACTTCCATAAATAGGTAGGAGCATGAGATTTTATTTATAAGAAAGTATAGAAGTAAAAAGAATAATAATAAGAGTTATGATATCAAGTTCTCAAGTACTGCCATCCGAGAATAGTGTACGCGATGAAGATCGGCGAGCAATACGACTTGAAGTTACAAAGCTATGCTTTGCTATAGATGAGCTAAATGCTCGTGTCCAATGGCTGCAATATAATGCGACAAGACACAGGGAGAAGTTTGAGGTTATTCGTGCGACAACCACGACAATGTTAGCCGAAGGGTTGTGCAGCTCTACTGCCGAAGCACAACACGTCTTACGCACATACGCTAATATAATTCAAGAAATTTTACGAAGGCCATAGAATATGATATTAATGTTTATGTTTAGGATTATAATATTTTATGCTATAATGTTATCTTACTTTATTGTTTATTGATTATGCAATTATATTATTTTATCCGCATAAATATTAAATATGTTATAAAAAAAAATAATAAAATAATTTCTTATATGTCATAAAAATTTTAGATGCTATATATTATGTCATTTAGTTTCTTAAACCAAATTACTATGGGTAGGTAAGTATTACAAGCCTTAACTTTACCAAAAGTATAAAACATAGGTAAGGCCCAAAAATTTGAATGAGGCAGATTCTGGAGGTCCCATTCAAAAATTCATAACTTGAGTTATATAGATCCAATTGACATAAAACCAAATCCCATTTGTTCATTTATGACTTAGATAAAACATGTAAAAAATTTCAGAATTTAATATGAAGCCAATCAATTCCAGAATTTAAAATACTACACATAGGTTTAGTATGAACGGGTAAACATTTTAGTATGACTTTAAAATTCAATAACTTTTGTTATACATATTTAAAAATTATAAAATTGATACCCATTTGTAGATATTTGAGTTAGTAATGCAATACAATTGGCCATTTGTCAAAAACTACAAAATTAAAAACGTTATAATTGAATTAGTAGGGAGTACACCAATGTGGACTTTTGATGCCAAAGGAACCTTCTAGGTTGAAAAGTCTTAAAATTTTTTTTAAATGGTAGGATAAGATACCCATGTTTTAAGAGAGGATAATAGGAATAAAATAAAGTATTTTATATATTTTACATAATTTAATTTGACGCCAAAGTCAAATTCATACACTACTTTCACACTACACACCTACCACCATCCTTGCCTATATAAGGAGTGTCTTGCCTCTCCTCTTAAGCACAAATCCCTCAAGCCACACCACGAAATTTCCCTCTCAAAACACTCCCTTAAGCCCTCTTAACATCTGTTGGATCAAACCCAGAATTTGGATAATGCTGATAAAGCCTTATGTAATTTGATCTGAGATCTTTTGTGTTTATTTGATCATTGCAGAAGGTATGTCACTAATCCAAAGATGCACTCGTGAGAGCAAAGCTAAGGACAGGATACATAATCCTGATCCGGACAAGAGTTAGTGTCGTCAAACACTTGGTAAATAACCAAGTAACAAATACATACGGAATAAGGAACAATCCTACGGACTAAGAACTTAAAGGATAAGTGCGGAGTAAGGAAAATAAGTGCGGAGTAAGGAAAATAGATGCGGAGTAAAGAAACCAGATGCGGAGTAAGGAACTTACACACGGAGTAAGGAACTTACACACGGAGTAAGGAACTTACACACGGAGTAAGGAACTTACATACGGAGTAAGGAACTTACGCCCGGAGTATGGAACTTACATACGGAGTAAGGAACTTACATGCGGAGTAAGGAGCCTACATGCGGAGTAAGGAACTTACATGCGGAGTAAGGAAGCGCTGACACGGACTAAGGATTCCAGTACTGAATAGATACGGAGTAAGCAACCACTGACACGGAGTAAGGATCCGAGCTTCATTAACTACGGAGTAAGGAAAATTACACCAGACCAAGAAGACACTGCTCCAACAAAACCGCATTTAAAGTTATCAGCTCGTGCTGTCCCGATGTAAGACGAATGCATTTAGAACAAGAAGAATCTTACACGTGGATCATCCGGATATGTGGACACAACCTTGATTGTATCTCGGAACTCACAAAGACACTTATACTCTTCAAATCCAAGATCTTGAGCTCCACAATCCGCAGCGATCAAGGCGGACAGTTACGAGGGATAGTTAGTGCGGAACGCATTCCGGAACTTCAAGTTCCAAGGTTGTCTCTTAGGAATGTTTTGTATAAATATTCATACTTATACTTCATGTAAATGTGAGCTTAAGTGAAAACAAAAACAGGAAAGGTACTTGGCTAGCGTGTGAGTTCATTGTTGTAAACAGAGTGTAAGAGAGTGTTTGCTTCTATTTTTGTTGTAATCACCTTGTGATAATAAAACAAAATACTTCCACTATCTGGTTATCTTCCATGGTGATTCTATCACTTAAACTAGATAAGTCTTTGTGTCTTGAGAGAAAAGAAAGAGTTTGAATAAGAGCCTATTCACCCCCCCCCCTTTAGGCTCCAAGGGACCATCAAGTGGTATCGAGCAAGTTCTACTTCGTTTTAAGTAGAGATCCCACTCTTTCAATCTCGAAATGGCCGAAGAAAGCAGTATGCTATCCAACACTCGCCTTAACTCCGGAGGTGCACAGGAGCCCATCCTGAATCGAAGCGCCAGTGAAAATGTCGACCCACCACAACCTGCTGCTGCCGCCGCTTCTCAACCACGGAGTTTGGGTTTACTCTAACGAAACCGCCCAAATTCACACCTGAGCTTTTCTCCCAGTGGAAAGCTCGCATGAAGATGTTTATGGTTTGCCATGATCATCTTATGTGGCCATGTCTTCATCAGGAGATTCCAATTCCGATGACTATCGGAGAACATGGAGTAAGGAGGCCAAAGACGATCCTGAACTTACCAACGATGAAAGAGCCTGGCAGTGCGCTAGTGAAAAGGCTCGGCTTATGTTACATCGTCTTTGGATTCCGAGGCTTTCACAGACGTCCAGGGCCGCACGACAAGAAAAGCTGTTTGGGACAAACCGACAATTCTCTATGAGGGGAGTCGGTCCCGGATGCAGAATGTGATCGTACTCTCGGACGGAACTTTGAGAGTTTTAATCATAAACCGGGCGAATCACTTGAAAGCATCTATCGGAGATTCGGCAAGCTTATACTTGAACCGAAGACTGTCAATGAGCATTACTCTCAATCCCGGATCAATGACAAGTTCTTTCGCTCCTTGCCGGATCGCTACTACTCCAAACAACTCCAGATGCAATCGACAAAACTGGCGGTATGTTCCCCTTGAAGAACTATATGGAGAGCTGCGGACTCACGAAGTCAGGTTTAAGTACTTGACGAGAGATGAGAAAATAGCTCGGAAAGAAAAGGGGGTAGCTCTCAAAGCTAGAATGTCTAAACATACCGAGGAATGATGATACGGACGTATCCGACAATTCGATTCGACGAGGAGGAAGAGATAGCCCTTCTTGTCAAATCCTTTGAGCGATTCCTACGGAAAAGCAGAAAAGGGATCGAAGACGCTCATCATCATCGTTCCAACGGAAGGAGCGACAGAGTCCAGTTCCCAGGAATGTTTCAATTGTGGGAAAACCGGTCACTGGGCCAAGGAATGCAGGTCCAAAGCAAAGGTGGCCGAGAAAAGTGACAAGGTAAATCCTCGCCGCTCCACCTCGGATAACAGCAAGAGCAAGAGAAAGGCGCTCGTGACAAAATACATGAGTGGCTCGGAAGAAGAGGAGGAATCCTCGGATGATGAGCCGACCATTAAGCCGAACGTCCGCCTCATGGCAAATGCCGAGGTACCTTCTATCTTTGAGCTCCTGAGTAAATTAGAATCTCTTACTATTGCATGTGATCATGAAAAAAATGAGAGACTAATAATTACTCAAATGTACAAAGATATGGAAAGTCGGAATAAACGTCTCGAATTTACTATTAATAGACTCGAAAAGGACGTCACCGACTTCAGGAGGAAAGGAAGCTTGGTATCATGATCTAAGAGCTGAAAATCATTTGTTAAATACCAATCTCTCAGGCCTAAAAGTTATAGTGAAAAGACTCGAAAATGAACTGGAACAGGAAAAGGAAATAAATCGTAAGTGGCTAAAAAATGGGGAAATAGCCTCTACCTTTAGGACCGACCTGACGACATTCGAGTCAAACCTGGCCTAGGTTCTGAACCATCAACCTCCATAGCTCAAGCTACCGAGTGTCCTCCGGATTTCACTCCTAAACTAACCAACTTATATCCTGTTAGTACATCTAAACCGTTGGATGGTTTCATTTCAGGTGGCACCATAGTATATGATGTGGAACGGAGGTCATTCTCGCACTCCCGAAGCAGTAGCACCCGTAACTAAAGATGAAGGGAAGGCCGCTGCGGTTAAAGCCAAAACTGTAGCACCCAAAAAGGAAAGACAAGGCTAAGGCCGACGCATTTAGGGCCAAGAGCGCGTCACCCAAACGTAATGGATTAGGCCACAGGGGACAGAGTAGAAAAAGCGTAAAATCTAAGAGACCTGTATTCCCTGTTTGTACTTCACATTATAGTGTCTGTTCCATCTGTAGGGAAATGGGTCATTATCACTATGAATGTTGGAGTCTATCCGATAGCTGGCTTTGTAATCAATTTCAATCAAATAAAGATCAGTTTAATAAAAGGGGTTCTTCGAGCAAAACAAGATCTAAATCTAAAAGGAGTGTCTCTCCCAAGAAAACCCAAACAAAAGAAGCGGCCCGAAACTAACAAGTTAATGTCAACGTGGAAAGCTAAGAGTCCTAACAAAATCAAATCCGTAAATGTTGACAATATCTGCTGCTCACTCTAACCGCCCGAAACAAGTTTGGGCACCAAAAGTGTAAACTGTTGTCTTTCAGGAGCATCTCTGGAATGAATTGCCAGGATCACTTGAAGTTAAAGATCAATCAAAGCAAGTGGATCCTTGATAGTGGATGCTCCCGGACATATGACGGGTGACCAGACTCGCTTGTAGAAGTTAATGATAAACAAGGTCCATCCGTTTCATATGGCGACAACAACAAAGGTAAAGCATCGGGTATGGCACTTTAACTAACGGCCGTGTATCAATCACTAAAGTTGCACTAGTCGAAGGTTTAAAGCATAATTTGCTAAGTGTCAGTAAACTATGTGACAAAGGATTTCTTGTTTCCTTTTTGTCCAACACCTGTACAAGAAGAGAAAACTTATCCGGAGATGTTAAGTTATCCGGATCAAGAGATGGGGACATATATTCAGTGGTCTTAAGAAATAATTCTTCGACCTGTATGCTTCCTCACGAAAGCAACAGATGAAGATAGTTGGTTATGGCACAAGCGATGCGCACATTTAAATTTTAAGACTTTGTCTAAATTGGCGTCACTTGATCTTGTCACTTGGTCTACCCAAACTCAAGTTCTCCAGAGACACTCTCTGTCGAGAATGCCAACTTGGTAAACAGACCAAACACGGCTTTAAGAGCAAATCGGTTAACTCAATAACTTGCTCCTCTCGCAACTTCTTCATATGGACCTATGTGGTCCTATATCTGTTTCATCACTAGCAGGTGCGAGATATACTCTTGTGGTTATCGATGATTACACCGGATACACATGGGTGATGTTCCTGAAATCAAAGGATCAAACTTTTGAACATCTTGTAGATCTCTTCAACTGGATAAGCAACTCACAAGGATCGAGCATTAAATGCATCAGGAGTGATCATGGTACTGAATTTGACTTTTCAGAAATGAGATCATATTGTTCAGAACAGGGCATTCAAGATGACTTCTCTGCTCCCCGGAACCCCACAACAAAATGGGGTACCGAGCGCAAGAATCGAACTTTAGTTGAAGCTGGTAGATCCATGTTAGCAGGGGCAACGCTTCCCCTCGGTCTATGGGGAAGCGTGTCCACCGCTCGCTATGTTCGAACGGAACTCTAATAAATAAATCTACCATGAAAACACCCTATGAGATGTGGAGAGGACGAAAACCTTCAATTTCACATTTCAGAGCCTTTGGGTGTACTTGCTATATATCTGATAAATGGCAAAGAGACCCGGAATAAATTTGAACCAAAAATCTGATGATGGGATTTTTTGTCGGGTACTCACTTCATAGCAAGGCTTATCGGGTCTTCAATAGAAAACTTTTTAAAGTTGAAGAATCTATCCATGTAACCTTTGATGAAACTAATCTTGTTTGGTCAAAAGTCGGTCCTTCAAATTCCAATATGCAGGTCATGGACAAGCAACGTCGATTACTCGAAGTTTATGAATATTCCTGCTACACATCCTGACTGGTATCCTGACCAACCACGTGGCATCAGCGAAACACAACGAAATTCTATGGATGATGCTACGGATGACTCGACTCCGGACTACCATTTAGCTCCTGGACAAACTCCTACGGATACACAAAATTCCAGGAGCACTTTCAAGTCCGTCCGGACTAGTTAACACTGGAAGAAATAGTGTTGAAGAACCAACTAGTTCATCCGTACCTCTAAATACGGAAACATCTACTCCGGACGAAGCTCAACCAGTCGATACAACTGAACCACCCAACTGGAAGAGCTTCAAATTGTTCAAGATCAACCAACACACGCACAGAATTATAGATGGACCCGAAACCATCCCTCGGATCAAGTGATTGGTGATCCTACTGTTGGTGTAAGAACAAGAGCAGCCACCTCAAACATGAGTCTTTACTCATGCTTTCTATCTCAAATAGAACCAAAGGTGGTAGATGAAGCTCTTCAAGATTCAAACTGGATAGAGGCCATGCAAGAAGAGCTGAATCAATTTAAGAGAAATAATGTGTGGACCTTAGTACCAAGGCCTAAGTCTCAGCAAGTCATTGGCGTTAAATGGGTGTTCCGGAACAAGCTTGATACGGATGGAATAGTAATCCGGAACAAAGCGACTGGTAGCCAAAGGATATCGTCAAGAAGAAGGAATAGATTATGATGAAACCTTTGCTCCGGTCGTAAGACTTGAGGCAATCCGAATGTTTCTGGCGTATGCTTCATATAAAAACTTCATAGTTTATCAAATGGACGTCAAGAGCGCATTCCTGAATGGAGACCTTCAAGAGGAGGTGTATGTTGAACAACCTCCGGCTTCATTGAACCTAAGGCAGGACATCTTGTCTACAAACTTCAAAAAGCTCTATATGGTTTGAAGCAAGCTCCAAGAGCCTGGTACGACACCTTGTTGAATTCCTACTTGCTCATAACTTCCAAAAAGGGAAGATAGACACCACCCTATTTCTACGACAAGAGAAAGGACACACTCGATCGTACAAATATACGTGGACGATATCATTTTCGGATCCACGAATCCGAAGCTTTGTGAAGAGTTTGCTAAGTTGATGACAGGCAAGTTTGAAATGAGCATGATGGGAGAACTGTCCTACTTCCTTGGAATTGAAGTCAAACAATTAAAGGAAGGAATCTTTATCAATCAGGCTAAATACACTCGCGATCTTATTAAGAAGTTTGGTATGGAAGGTTCATCTCCCGTCAAAACTCCAATGCTGTCGGTGCCAAGTTAGATCCGGATGTGGACGGCATATCGGTAAATGTGACCGACTACGAGAGGGATGATCGGATCCTTGCTTTATCTTCTGACAAGTCGCCCGGACATTATGTTTGCAACTTGCATTTGTGCTCGATATCAGGCAAATCCCAAGGAGTCACATATGCTTCATGTAAAACGGATATTAAGGTATCTCAAAGGGACGATGAATTTGGGCCTCTGGTACCCAAAGGAGTCCAACTTCACCTTATCCGGGTACTCGATGCCGACTTCCTGGATGTCGCATCGACAGGAAAAGCACAAGCGGTACGTGTCGGTTTCTTGGAAATAGATTGATCTCATGGTTCGATAGAAGCGAATTCCGTATCAACTTCTACTGCTGAGGCGGAATATATAGTCTCTGGAAGTTGCTTTGCGCACACTACTTTGGATGTAAAGTCAACTTACCGACTACGATTCACCATGTCCTCTATTCCACTTTCTTGTGACAACACTAGTGCAATTGCCATCAGCAACAATCCTGTCATGCATCCTAAGACGAAGCACATTGAGGTCCGATATCACTTCATACGCGATCATGTTCTCAAAAACCATATTTCACTGGAACATGTTGCCACTGAAGATCAATTAGCAGACATATTTACAAAGCCCCTACCTGATGCGAGGTTTTCTGAACTACTCTTCCGACTAGGTATGCTCGACTTCTCTGCATAGTTTCTCATTTGAATTACACAACAAGATATTTACTCACAGACCATGCATTGTATGTTTCATGAAAGTAGTAGAAACTCATTGACCGTATTGCTGATCATACTTACTTGTTCAACGGTTTCATGCTTCGATATTAATCTCAACCTCATTATGGGAGGATGCTTGCGTTTCCGATGAAGTCGTTTAAAGCTAACATAATTACAGATTATATGATTTACCTCGATCGGATTCATGATCTTCACATCCATTAATCACCACATAACCAAAAGCATGTTCATTTAGATTTCTCTATTAACGTGCATAGTTGAAGAAGTGAAATGGGCTAGCTTGGAATGCCTGGTGGATGTATACACAAACGCATTCGATCACCTCTGAAGTATAGTTTTCTAATAAGATAGGCGATCTTGAACTACAAATTGGAACGGTCAACCGAGAGGATTGCACAATCTACGGGGAGAAAATGCTTTATATTTTATTCAAGAATACCCCGTATATGTCTCATGACCTTTTTCCTTGATCGTCTATCCGAGGGGGAGCTTTTCATTGAGAGGATTAAATGATCTACGGGGGAGCAGCAATGAACCCCTAATATGTCTCGGATTCTCCCTCCTCTACGCTGTTACTTCCTGGATCGCTGGACATGCTGTTTTAAATCGGAAAAGTGGCATGTGTGGATGTATTTTCTTTCTTCAACCATGCATTTTAATCGACTAATCATCTGCATTCTTTTGACATGTGTTCACCTTATCATTTCACACTCATGAATCCTAATGAAGCCAAATCATATGATCTTTAATTAATCTTAGCTACGCTGTTCAGCAAGACGGTTTCGCTATGTTGACCTATATGAACCTGTGTATTGCTATCTGACATATGCCCTGACTCAGTAATATTGATCACTTTCATATTGCGTACGTCTACTACATTCCTTGCCATGCATGAGTTCTGTTTCTTATTAGTTCGGATTATGTTGCTTTTCACTGATTATCTTCTCTAATCCGTACTAATCCTTGCCTGTTCAGCTTTTGTATTTTCCGTATATCTTTATTTAGCTACAGGTTCAGATTTTCTTTGCAACCATATTGATAAATCCAGTCCATAGTCTCGGATTTGAAGTGTTGTGGTACTTCTCTTCTCTGCGACTTGTTGACTGCAAAGGAATCTACTCTACATTCTCACCAAACTCTGTTTATGACGGACAAGGTCTATTATTCATCCGGATACTCTTTCACGAATATTATTAACTCCGGATGAGTGTCGGCTCTTTCCTCCTGGACTCCGACTTTGTTCAATTGTGACAATCCACGTATACTCTTATGTCGCATGCTTTTGAGGAGGAATAATGATGATTCATTAAATGCCTATCTCGGGTTGCACATACACTTCTCTGGATGGCAACCAGCTGTAATCTCTACTTGGTCATGCGGTCTCCACGACATCGTTTTATTCGGAGACGCCTCAATATCCAGACAAATGACATCAGCATGTCGTGCGGGTCCCCACCTACCTCCCACATTCCTAGACCCGCTGACATTTGCGGACTCGGTCTTATATGTTCTGATCATTCATGCGGAGCACGAGTATTGCTCATTTCAAATCCCTAACTCTCTCGTTGCTCCTTCCTCTTGTCAAGACCTCACCTTTCCTCTTTCCCTTCCCATCAAATCTGCAATGGCACCCCGAATCTTTCTTTCCGGCGTTACTCCCTGGCCATCTAGTTGATTGGAATGTTGTTTCGATCCTCCGGATTGGTTTCTCCAGCTTCGCCCTCTTCTTGAAGCCTCGCACATACTCAACCTGGTCTCCAATCCCATCGATCTTCTTATCGATGACATTCTTGAGTATTACCAACGGATTCGCTGCACCAAAGATTCCATAACCTCTTATGTCCGCGGTGAATCCATCGTCATCACTCCGGCTGTTCTCCGCGCCGCTCTTCACCTTCCTCTTGGTGAACCACAACGTCCGGATGCCGAACCAATGGCGGCTTTTATGGGGTGCACGATCAAAGGAAAGGAATACAAGGTGAAATCCTTCCCAGGGTCGCTATCGATGTATGGCGACTATTCTAAGTCGATGCTCACCGGCTCGCACATCCGCCCTGGACTCGGTTCCGTACGATCTTCTACTGGCCATGTACGGCGTCTTTGAAGGTCTTCCAATGGATTGGGGGATGTTCTTATTTCGTTTGCTACAAAATGGTCCCAAAAACCATTCCTTCGGGCGCATCCTCGGCATTGTCTTCCTGGCATCTTCGTCCGGACCATTTCGCCCAAGTTGATGGGGTCTCGTTTCCCTCGGCTCTTTACCTTCGTCACCTTATGCCGGACGGGAACATGACCGCTCGCCGACCCAATGTAGCTCTCCGCGTTCTCCCCGCCCCGGAACAACAAGGCAGCTCCGTTGGTGACCCCTCCGACGGCCAAGCCCACGAGGTCGGTTCGCACACCGATCCTCTCGGATTCGGTCCGTTGCTGCGCCCTCCCACTCACGGGCCTCCCGGCCAAGTGTCCGTGCTTGAACCGTCCGAGGTTGCGGGGCCCTCTCGGCCGGTGCGTCTAAAGCTGTTTCCTCCGCCCCCTCTGCTGCTGATGTCCCCACTCCCTCTCTATCCGCTATACCTGCTGCGGTTGATACCATTGTTGCCGTCGCCACCGCTGATGTCCCAGCTGCTTCTCCGGAAGCCCCCTTGCCTCCTCTACCTCAACCCCGAGATTACCTTGACCATCTCTCCGCCGTCACCTTAACGGACCTCTGGCTCCGTTTCAGCCTATCCCACACCTCTTCCATTCCTGACACACGATCTCCGGGTGTTTTACACCCGTAATACCCAATCCCCGGAGACTATGATCATCTGGAATCGGACCACGGCTTTCTTACGCCGGCCGCCATTCCCGATGTGTCGTTCCCTACACCCTCCGGCCCGGTCCCTGCTACCCGAAGTCCCTCTACCGCTAAGGCCGGACGCTCTTCTCCTGCCGCCGCGATTCCCGTGGTTGACTTGTCTGGTCAAAGCGGGTCTCTTGCTCCGGATGCCTCCAATGCTCCGGATGCCTCCGAAGCTCCGGATGCCTCGATGCTCCGGATGCTCCGCTGCTGCTTCTTACTACTCCTGGGACTCCTCCGCCCACCGCACTCCTGCTCCTGTTCATGCGGGGGAGTCCTCCAAAGCTCCAGAGTTAGCACTTGGGCGTGCCTCCTTTGGCACGGTCCACTCCGATCTTGTGCTTTCCGCTCACTGGACCGCCATGCCCATGCTCAAAGCGCCCAAATTTTTGCCATCGTTGCCAAAGTTGATGCCCTCGGCGCCCCACTACTCTCCGCCCTCACCGACTCCTCCACTTCCATTGAGCGGAAAATGGATCTTGTCGCCACCTCCGTTCATTCACTCTCTACTTCCTTCGCGGATCCGGCGCATACGATGGCTCGTCCTCCCGTTGCTTCCCGGCGATTCGCCAAACCGGGGGAGAAAGTGTCATCCGATCCGTCTACTCCTTCGCCCCACAACCATCTTCTCGGACCGAGAAGTGGCCCGCCACTCGGTGCTTCAGGGAGTTCAAATTCCCAAACGAAGCCGCTTCTCTCAACCAAGCTCCTCTCCGCACCTCAAGCTCCTCCTCCATCCTCCTCATCCGCACTGATACCTTCCTCCCATCCTATGCGGAATTTGACCCGTTGATGCGGATGGAAGCTTGCGCAAGGCAATGAAAGCCTATCTTGCGTCTTCGCGAGAGAAGATGTCTTTTGAAATGTATCCTTTCTCTCCGGCCGACATTCGGACTCTTTGTTCGGAGAAAGGACTCTTTACTACGAAGACATTGACAACTTCTCGAGGGCTGCTAAGATGGAGATGAGGCCGTTTCCATCTCTTTACGAAGATGGGCACTTGTTTGAAGTTCTGCCATGTTGGAATGAGGGCTATCTTCCCAGGTGTGGAGTTAATTCAGACTTACATTGACGGAACCGCCGAGGATAGCAAGCCATGGAAAACTCTCTCAACCATCCTCATTCCGTACCGGATCATGTCGCCACACTTCATGATGGCTGTCTTCATGATTCGGTCCAAGCGAGATGATTCTCATCGATTCTCATCAGGTTGTGGAGCACTTCGTTAGGAAGAATCAATGGGAACCTCTGTGTCTCGGACTAACCTGAAGCCGTGAAGAAAGCCGGATTATATGAAGAGTTGGGTATCACACCCCTGCGTTCGATCGAGAAACTCAAGGCGACATTCCGGGGCAAGAAGCAAGTGCCACAACAGCCGGATGGAGATAGGCTGCGGAGCCTTTGTTTGTCATTTCATCAAATCGTTCTTAATCGTGGACAAACATTGGAGCCAACACTCCACCTTTACGATGCAGCAGACAATGGAGCTAAGAGAGAAGGCAAGCAACTATGATCTTCAAGTATAGTAAGCCTTATGTACCTTAGTGAAAAATCTGTATTAAGGCTGATTTGTATTTAGTTGCTGATTAATGAAATTGGTTGTGTTGCGTATTCTGTATGATATTCTTTTGCATCGCTTACCAGATCAGATTACAAAGGGTTTGGGCATATCCATAATTGGGGGAGATTGTTGGATCAAACCCAGAATTTGGATAATGCTGATAAAGCCTTATGTAATTTGATCTGAGATCTTTTGTGTTTATTTGATCATTGCAGAAGGTATGTCACTAATCCAAAGATGCACTCGTGAGAGCAAAGCTAAGGACAGGATACATAATCCTGATCCGGACAAGAGTTAGTGTCGTCAAACACTTGGTAAATAACCAAGTAACAAATACATACGGAATAAGGAACAATCCTACGGACTAAGAACTTAAAGGATAAGTGCGGAGTAAGGAAAATAAGTGCGGAGTAAGGAAAATAGATGCGGAGTAAAGAAACCAGATGCGGAGTAAGGAACTTACATACGGAGTAAGGAACTTACACACGGAGTAAGGAACTTAGACACGGAGTAAGGAACTTACATACGGAGTAAGGAACTTACGCCCGGAGTAAGGAACTTACATACGGAGTAAGGAACTTACATGCGGAGTAAGGAGCCTACATGCGGAGTAAGGAACTTACATGCGGAGTAAGGAAGCGCTGACACGGACTAAGGATTCCAGTACTGAATAGATACGGAGTAAGCAACCACTGACACGGAGTAAGGTTCCGAGCTTCATTAACTACGGAGTAAGGAAAATTACACCGGACCAAGAAGACACTGCTCCAACAAAACCGCATTTAAAGTTATCAGCTCGTGCTGTCCCGATGTAAGACGAATGCATTTAGAACAAGAAGAATCTTACACGTGGATCATCCGGATATGTGGACACAACCTTGATTGTATCTCGGAACTCACAAAGACACTTATACTCTTCAAATCCAAGATCTTGAGCTCCACAATCCGCAGCAGTCAAGGCAGACAGATTACCGAGGGATAGTTAGTGCGGAACGCATTCCGGAACTTCAAGTTCCAAGGTTGTCTCTTAGGAATGTTTTGTATAAATATTCATACTTATACTTCATGTAAATGTGAGCTTAAGTGAAAACAAAAACAGGAAAGGTACTTGGCTAGCGTGTGAGTTCATTGTTGTAAACAGAGTGTAAGAGAGTGTTTGCTTCTATTTTTGTTGTAATCACCTTGTGATAATAAAACAAAATACTTCCACTATCTGGTTATCTTCCGCAGTGATTCTATCACTTAAACTAGATAAGTCTTTGTGTCTTGAGAGAAAAGAAAGAGTTTGAATAAGAGCCTATTCACCCCCCCCTTTAGGCTCCAAGGGACCATCAACATCCCAAATACTCTACTCAAATCCTCTTTTGCTTTTGGTACTTACCAAGCGTCGAAGTTCTACGAAAGGTAATACTTAAGATTTTTGAAATTTTGAAGTCGCTTCTTATTTATTATGTAGATTCTTATGGTTGGTTTTACCACCTCATATATACTATATTCATGGTTGGTTTTACCACCTTACATATGTTATTTATATGATTAGTTGTACCACCTCGTATATACATACATGGTTGGCCTTGCCACCTCATATACATACCTGTGTAATTATTTTAAATTATAGTATTTTATCATAGCGTTGTCATTCTATAATTCAAGTGAAAAGATGAGAATATTAACTTATGTTTTTATTTTTATTTTAAGGTTCTAGATATCGAAAGATTGTAAGGAACGACTTCCAAAATGAATTCCCCCGACAATCGCCCTTCTTCTTCTGCAACCCCAATTGTTAATGCTTCAACCTCACAGCTATCCCCATCCTTATCTCCTCCTGATCGTCCCTTTAGACCCGTGTCTAATATCCCCTCATGGTTAAGGTGGAAGACACGTAGGAAAAATAAGCTTATCGAACGTCTTTTCCGTTCACCCAATACAATAAGTAAATCTTATTCAAAAACTCTCAAGGCATATAACCTAGTTAGTGCACAACTCAAGGCTTATGATGCATGGGATCGAAATAGGATATGGAACAGCAATAGAAGTGGGAACCCAAATTAATATTCAACTCCACAAGCACGGTATGCCTATTAAAAGATATAAGTTAAAGTATGATATATATATATATATATAAAAGGAGATATGTGTGATATTGAACTTTTCAAGCATTAATGCTAATTTAGTGTTTTGATATTTTTAAGGTTTAGAACGCGGAGAACGACAAGTGATTGTAAGGGTTTTTCTCATCCCCTTTTTCTTTTTCATTATAGTCTATATTTTATTATTATTGTAAGGGTTTTCTTCTCATCTCCTTTTTCTTTTTCATTATAATCTATATTTCATTATTATTGTAAGGAACTTTTCTCTTCCTTTTTATCTTGTTTTATTTGGCATTATTATTGTAAGAGTTTTATGTTTCTTATTCTTCTATTTCCATTTTATTGTTGAGAACATTAGTCTCTTTTTAATCTCTCTCTTGATAATCTATGCTATTGATTGGGGTAGATAACCATTTTGATATTCGTGGTTATCCTTGTTAACCTTGAATGTTTTATTGGAATTCTATGATATGCCTCATGTTATATATGCTAAAGTTGTTATAACCTCTTATGTTTGGACAAAGTAAGTTTATGATGGGTGGTTCCAGAAAGACCTCCAATGCATTGGGTAAAGAACATCACTGGAGAGTGTCAATCCAGCTGATAATATGTTATGTTATGATACGGTATCTGGGTGGTTAACCTAGGTCATGATGTTATGATACGATGTCTAAACATAATCTTCCATGTTATGATTTCCTTGTGAAATGTTGATCATGTATGATGTGCAAATATTATATGGTATTTCTTATGTTCGATATCTTCATGATTTTCCTTACCCACTTATGTTTACCCTTACTGGGCTATTTGAGCTCACCCTTTTTTTTTATGATTTCTTTTCCAACCCCAGGTGATTAAGGGATGGAGAAACTAGGATAAAGAGTCGAGAAGTGCTTGGAAATAAAGTTGTGTGAAATTTTAAAGATTTATTAAGTTGTTTGCTCGTGTGCTTTGTTATGTAATAATGGGTTATGGATACTTAGTCTCTAAACCCCTAAACCTTAAAGATCTTGGATTGAAATTTGTAATAATGAATGGTTTGTTTGATTAAATAAGTAATAACAGTGCACAAAGGTCTAGTAGCACGCCCAGAATTTCTAGTCTCACTTCAAAACCCAATAACTTTTGATATACAAGTCCAATAGACTTGAAATTGGTCTCTAAATGTAGATAATTAAGTTAGGAATCCAGATCAATTTTTCGTATTTGATTTAATAGAGAATCTAGAAAGTTATAGTCAAAAATTGGTCTTGAAATGTAGGCTATGCACCCATGTGATTTTTGTGACCAAAAGAACCTTCAAAGTCAAACAAATCAAAAAAATTCAAAAATGGGGGAAACAAGGGGGCCACGTGATAGATAATAATGGTATAAGAATCAAATGATTTGAAAAGAAAAAAATTAGGAAAGAAAATAAGGTATTAAGGATAAAAGTTTCACCTACCACACCTACCACCTACCACCACCCTTGCCCTATATAAGGAGTGTTTTGTTTCCCCTCTTAATGCACAAGTTCCCTCAAGCCATATCATGAAATTCCCTCTACAAACACTCCCTTAATCCTTCTTAACACCCCAAATACTCTACTCAAATCCTCTTTTGCTTTTGGTACTTACCAAGCGTCAAAGTTCTACGAAAGGTAATACTTAAGATTTTGAAAATTTGAAGTTACTTCTTATTTATTATTTAGATCTATATGGTTAGTTTTACCACCTCATATATACTATATTCATGGTTGGTTTTACCACCTCATATATATTACTTATATAGTTGGTTTTACCACCTCACATATGTTATTTATATGGTTGATTATATCACCTTGTATATACATGCATGGTTGGCATTGCCACCTTATTTTAAAATATGTTATTCCATCATAGCATTTTTATTATATAGTTAAAGTAAAAATATGAGAATATTGACTTAATGTTTCTTTTACGGTTCTAGATAGCGGAGGATCGTAAGGAACAACTTCGATAATGAATTCCCCCGACAATCGCCCTTCTTCTTCCGCAACCCCAATTGTTTATGCTTCAACCTCACAACTATCCCCATCCTTATCTCCTCTAGATCTTCCCTTTAGACCCATGTCTAATATCCCCTCATGGTTAAGGTGGAAGACACGTAGGAAAAATAAGCTTATCGAACGTCTTTTCCGTTCACCCAATACAAAAAAGTAAATCTTATTTAAAAACTCTCAAGGCATATAACATAGTTATTGCACAACTCAAGGCTTACGATGCATGGGATTGAAATAGGAGATGGAACAACAATAGAAGTGGGAACCCAAATTAATATTCAACCCCACAAACACGGTATGCCTATTAAAAGATATAAGTTAAAGTATGATATATATATATATATATAGGGAGATATGTGTGATATTGAACTTTTCAAGCATTAATGCTAATTTAGTATTTTGATATTTTTTTAAGGTTTAGAACGTGGAGAACGACATGCGGATTGTAAGGGTTTTTCTCATTCCCTTTTTCTTTTTCATTATAGTCTATATTTTATTATTATTGTAAAGGTTTTTCTTTTCTTCTTTCTCACATTTCTCTTCCTCTTTATCTTGTTTTATTTGTACTTATTATTGTAAGAGTTTTATGTTTCTTATTCTCCTAATTTCATTTTTATTGTTGAGAACATTAGTCTCTTTTTAATCCCTCTCTTGATAATTTATGCTATTGATTGGGGTAGATAACCATTTTGATATTCGTGGTTATCCTTGTTAACCTTGAATGTTTTATTGGAATTCTATGATATGCCTCATGTTATGTATGTTAAAGTTGTTATAACCTCTTATGTTTGGACAAAGTAAGTTTATGATGGGTGGTTCCAGAAAGACCTCCAATGCATTGGGTAAAGAACATCACTGGAGAGTTTCAATCCAATTGATAATATGTTATGTTATGATATGGTATCTGGGTAGTTAACTTGGATCATGATGTTATGATACGATGTCCAAACATAATCTTCCATGTTATGATTCCCTTGTGAAATGTTGATCATGTATGATGTGCAAATGTTATATGGTATTTTCTATGTTCGATATCTTCATGATTTTCCTTACCCACTTATGTTTACCCTTACTGGGCTATTTGAGCTCACCCTTTTTATGATTTCTTTTCCAACCCCAGGTAATTAAAAGAATGGAAAAACTAGGATAAAGAGTCGAGAAGTGCTTAGAAATAAAGTTGTGTGAAATTTTAAAGATTTATTAAATTTATTTGCTCGTGTGCTTTGTTATGTAATAATGGGTTAAGAACACTTAGTCTCTAAATCCCTAAACCTTAAAGATCTTGGATTGAAATTTGTAATAATGAATGGTTTGTTCGATGAAATAAGTTAAAAGTTTGAAATTTATATAAAACTTATATATTTAATTTTTGCTAACGCACCCGGTTTGGAGGTCCCAAATTTGGGTGCGTTACAAGTGTGCCTTGATGTCCATCCCATCAGTCTAACTTCCCACCACTGAAAATGCGAAAGTGCAGAGGATGGGTGATTTGCTTTGATTTGGTAGATCTATTTATGCTGTGTATTGCATGCCCATACTGCTATAGTTGATCTTGTCTGTTCATCCGTTGATGGTGGTTGGCAGTCATTAATGCGACATTAAATGCGCTCACCTGCTCTGAAAGGCGCTGGCTTACTGTACAAACCCTAGCTGAAGATATCGCTAAGTGAATATAATTAGGCTTGTAAGTTTGCCTTGAAGGTGGATGCCTCGAAGGTTTGGTGACTTGAAGATTTGGATCAAGTCTGTAGGAGATGTGCAGTTGTGCTTTGGACTTCGATAGCAGTGATTTCTGCAAGTCTACGACTCACAATTCTTCGAGTCTTCGTGGGCAGATCCCAAGTTAGATTAGATCTAAGTTGCACTCTATAAACTACGAGGTTACAACTCTTTGAGTCTCAGACTCTCTCAACGACTTTTAGAGTGACTTCTGTGTAGTGTACTTAATCTACCTATTATTATAGCTGCTAGTCTTCGACTTTAGTTCTGTGAACCTTCGAGTCCCTCAGTTTGCTTTTATTGATTATGTTGCTCTTCGACCATATATGGATCAAAATGAATATGGGATCTTTGATCTGTGATTCTTCGACCCTGCAAGTTTCTTACTTAGTCCTTCATGGTTGTTTATAAACTGAGTCTTTGTATTCTTCGAGTCTTCGACTTTACGGTTTCGTCTCTTCAGCTATAGCTCTCAGCCTTTGAGATCTTCGAGTCTTTGTTATATGACATTTTCTATGGATTAATTGTATTTATTTCTCCGACCCTTTGAGTCTACGACTCTATGAGTCTTTGAGTTATAGTTATATTTGGTTTGCCAATTGATACTACATTGACTCTTCGTACTTTGGCCTTCGAGTCTGCAAGTCTCCATTTTGATTCTTAATAGTGTTTATATGACTTCAACTCTATGACCCTATGAGTCTTCGAGTCCTAGTGGCAGTTTAAGTTCTGTTAATTATCCTAAGGGCATTTGGGACTCTTTGATATTAAGAGTTTCGAGTCTTCAAGTCATTTGATATTTAGTCACTTTTCCTTACGATTCTTTGACTTTTTGAGTCTTTGAGTTTATCATTGGTTTGTAGTGATTTGCTCTTTTCTGAACTTCGACTCTATGACCTTCGACCCTATGGATCTACGAGTCGCGTGTTTTTCTGTCAACTTCTTGCTTTGAGCTTTTCAACTTTACGAGTCTACGAGCTTGTTGCTGATATGTTTGGTGATAGTATTTCGTCTATGAGCTTCGACTCTTCGACCCTCATACCTTCAGATCTTCGAGTCTCCAGACTTTAAAAAATTATTGGTAACTTCATCAAACCTTATAGTTCCCAACAGATTGCATGATTTAAGAGGGAGAAAATGCTTTATTTATTAACTAAGTAATACCCCGCTGATATGTCTCGTGACCTCTTTCTTGGCTGTCTATCTGAGGGGGAGTTCTTATCGAGAGGATCGACTGATCTAAGGGGGAGAAAATCCTTTATTTATTACTTAAGTAATATCCCCTTGATATGTCTCGGCCACTCCACCCTACCAACTCTCACTCTTGGGTCTGATCGGACTTGTATTGTTGAATCGGAATTGTGGAACATCTGGAATGATTTCTTCTTCAACCTTGTAACTTAGTGTCATCATTGGATTTCGTCCGGGGGGACACCTGTCACGCCCCCGAATTCCAGGGAACCCGGAACCGGGTACATGACTTCCCCTTGCCCGCACCCGAAAGGTCAAGGGGTTGGTGACTAGCACCAATAGAGACTACAACCCTGGTCTTGTCTCAAATATGCAACCCTGTCGATCATACATCAAAGGTAATCCTGTACTTTCCCATATATCATCATGCATACAAAGAGTCAAACAGTCATACAGACATCACATCACGATGTGCAAATACAAACGTCCACGGACCCATGTCCGGGATATCACATAAAACAATACATTATGATATCGTATCATACATCGAGTAGTGGGCGTCCTCCTGGAAGAAAGTCCTCCACTAGTCTCGGGTCACACCTGAAAAGGGTAAACAACAAGTAGGGGGTGAGCGACAAGTCCCCGTAGGTGACCCTAACACTCCACATCATGCAACACATATAAGTCTATACTATATGCTTAGTGTACTCGTGCACCGTGTAGTGTGCACAATCAACAGCTCGACCCCCAACAAACATCAGGACAACTTGTCCACGATCCTCCATGGGATCCCACTCGGGGCACTCAGCCCTAGCTCCACGAGCTCAACGGCTCAACTCAGGCTTTAGCTTCCCACCACGCAATATGCCCGACCAGTCGCCACACGCCAGCCATCGGTGCATATGCCTGCCACGTCAACCACATAGCACCATCGGTGCATCACGGTGAGAACCCAAACAAGTCACGGAGTCCATGCCCCAATACCTCACACCAACATACTAACATTAGTATGGCATGTCATTCTCAACACTTCCTTTGGCCGGAAGCCGGTCTTCACAAGTAAATCCTCAATCCTTGATTTATGAAGGAAGTACCCATAGCAGCTATTTTCTTGAAATTAAAAGTCCCGGCATTGGGTTCCCATAGCATAAATAAGATAATCTGATTTTTGGGGATTTTTCTGAGACATCTAACCCCACTTTCCAAAAATTCACCACTACGAACTTTTGGGTTTTTCCGAAATTTTACACTAAAACCCAATTTTCACATTTTGAAATAGTAGGAATTAATTTTTCTAGTATTTTTCTTTGAATCCAAATGGGGGGTATTTCGTTATTTACATTGTAACTTAAGTATAAAATACTTAAATGTGTAAATGGGTATAGGTTACAATGTAAATAGGTCCAGTCCAGTCAAGCCGATTTAACACAGTGAAACTACATTTTCGAATCTGCATTTCGAATCTCTTTTCGAACTGCCTTCGACTCTCGAACCTACACTCGAACTACCTTCGAAGTACCCATGAACTGCCTTCGAAACTCCCTTCGAAGTACCTTCGAACCTTCGAAACGATACTCGAAAATTTCACATTCGACACTCGAAATTACACTACATCGAACCTACCTTCGAACCTTCGAACCTTCGAAACTGCACATTCGAAATTTCCAATTTCCAGTCGATCTCATCGTCGTTTCTACCCAGTTCATGACGATTCCTCGTTCTCATCGTTTTTCACTTGTTTCTCGTCTGGATTCAACCCGGAATCTCATAAAACTCATACCTAATACTATATATTAGGTTTTAAATCACGTCTTACCCCTCCGAACGCATTTAAATACAAGATTCAACCCAAAATTGGTTTTTCCCCAAATTCTAGGGTTCAACACGAATTTGCATGATTTCATCAAATTCTTACATGTTAATCCAAAAAAACAGCAAGAAAAGGGTGAAGAATCGGTGGAACACCTACTGGAATGATTCTTGATGCTTGAACGAGCTCAAAACGCCCCAAATCGCCAAGGCTCCAAGCTTCCTTCTCTCTTTCTCTCTCTAAGCTCTCCAACTGGAAATGTGAAATCTTTGAAACGTAACGTGGAAGCTCTCTTTCCCCTATTTATTTTTTATTTTTATTTTTATTTTTATTTTTACATCACTGGTAACGCCTAGTCAACCATTGACCCAATCAATAATTAACCTCCGAGGTCCCGAACTCCAAATTGAGTCAAACTAAGTCAAAACGCTCGAAATGACGAGCACAATACTACACAGATATTAGTACACCCAAATGACCGCTCAAACGCAAAGTCAACCAATACACCCCAAAAAAGTCAACAATCGGGTCAAACCGGCCCCGACCTGGAATCAGGCCCAAGTACCCGGTCAAAATGCTCACATTGACGGCTACACTACCGTCCTGATAGTTACATTCCCATAGAATGACTATCTCTCAAGACTACCCAAATACGAGTCTTTACAACACCCGCTTTTGGGGATGCGATTCTCCCACCCTTTATCCGAATGGTAATGAAAGAGAACAAAGTCACCACCAACTGTTTTTGGGGTGCAGTTGGTCACCTAAAAATGGTCTACGTTGCCAAAGCCGGATTCGGGAGTTTTTTACGTGCGGGGAAGGATTAGCGCCCCTGCAATGCCCTTTCGGTACCTATCTTAGGATTTGGGAGGTTTCTAATTTTTTTTAATCGTTTGATTAAATTTTACTTTTCTAAACTATTTTTAAGGACTTTAAAATGTCTACTTTATTTTTTTATTTTTTTTCTAAGTTATTTGTTAAAATTAAGTTAAATTATCCTAAGATCTAAAAGAGGTCCTATAAGTTTGAAGTGTTTAAGAATGGATAATCCTAAAAGTCTAGTTAAGTCCTAAGTTATTTACTTAAACAATAAAAAAATTGAAGAAAGCGAGTTTTCATGAAAGGGTTTCAAAGAATTAAAGAAAATATTTTAGAATTTGGATTTTTGTTATTTTCAAAAGCTGATTTTTTTTTTCAAAAGAATTTAATTTTTAGATGTGCTTTCATAGAAAATAAAAATAAAATCTAAGCAATCATAATTCAAAGTGTTGTGTGTGATAAGTGACATCCACAAAAATAAAATAATATTGTCTCTCTTTTCTTCCTTTTTTCCTTTTTCCTTTTTCTTTTTTCTTTTTTCTTTTTCTTCTCTCCTTTTTTTTTCTCTCATTCCACTATTTTTAGTTTGAATTACATGTTACAATAACATTGGGTCGGGGGTCCCATGGTTACAAAATAGCCAGCCCACAACTAACATAAACATGGGACCGGTAAAATAAATAAATAAATAAAAAGAAACGAATGAAGAGAATAGAGTTCACACTGATACACGAAATGTGCATAGAAACCGTGCTACCCAAACCGGCAGAGGAACCTAGACTAAAATAGAGAGACTATGTCGCAGGACTCTAGTCAAGTGAGAAATACATTAGAGGGCGCAGTGACCGCAGAGATACACGAAGCAGCATCACATAGTACAAACATAAAATTAACAGGAAGAAAGACAAAAAAAATGACTGAGTAAGACCTAAAAAAAATAGGGAAGCTAAAGAATTAGTGCCGTGATCATGCAGGCAAACAGGTTAACATCAAAGAAAGACAAAGCAAAGTAGAAAGATGAAACGTCACAGTGAACCAAAATATCAAAGGGGAACATGCCATATCAACACAGACAGAAAAACGCAGCATATCAATCGTGAGGTGCAAAACCAATATCAATGCAAGCAAGCAAGATAAAATTGTGGCCTTAATGCAAACCTAAATCTAAAACCATGGGATGCAGCTAGTCACCATCTAACTAATAATCATGGAACAAGCATTCGTGCAACAGGTAAGCAATATCAAGAACAAAGCCGTGGCCCTAGATCACCATTCAACAGGGGGAGGAAATAAGATCCACATTCATCATTTAACAAAGGCAACAAAAACAAAAGGCAAAGTGCATAAACTAACCAACGGCCAGGACAACGAACGGCCTTCGTACACAACTTCCCTCTTTTAATCCACAAAAGAGGGAACGAACAATGCAATTGTGAGATGAGATAGCCAACGAGTGATGGAGCTGAGAGATTCGGATGAAGGCCTCGTGGTTAGACTACGGTGGCTCTGAGCGTGGATGGGGGCATCGTCCAGGCGGCCGAAGTTACATCCTGATTGCGTCACCGTTAAAGGGCTGAAGCGTACGTCCCCGTTGGTGATTGTTGTTGGTTTAGCTTCGGATGGTGAACATGGCAGTAGCGTGAATTAATCCTTAGTGCCTCGTCGTGGTAAAGAGGGCCATATAGTAGAAAGGGGCTTCAGTCAGTGGAGGCGAGGGCCTGTGCGTGGCTAAACTGGAACGGCTAGCATCGGGGAGGAAGAGAAGTGGTAGCGACCACCCCTTTGACAAAGGAACGGAAAAACGAAGTGAGTGTGGGAAAGGACGGCGTCGGCTGGCTGGGGGGAGCAAAGGCCGCAGCCGGTGGCACGATTTCCAGCCGGGAGACTCTCTTATAATGAGGGAGATGATGAAGATTGAAGAAGGAATTTTGATTTTTTGATTGTGAAGAGAGCCCCCCCGCGATTGTGCTTTGAATTGGCTTTTATAGATAGAGAAGGGTGGTTAAGGTTCAAGGTCTCATTAGGCTCGAGGACCGGCCATGGCTGGTTTGGTGGGGCTCGGCCATGGTGGCTTGGCTCGGGTAGATAGCATGGAGAGATGGTGAGTGGCGAGGACCCTTGTTTGGTTCGGGTTGGACTTGGTCTGTGGGAGGCTGAGAGAGAGAGAGAGGGGATAAGGAAATCGGCTGGCATCGACGTGGATCCCCGGCTGGTGCGGTGGCCATGGCGTGGCGTTGGTGGTGAAGACGAAACGGGGAAGAGAGAGGGGCAAAAGAGACGATGGGTTTGGTAGGAAGAGATAAGGGAGAGGTATTTTTGTGGTTACTGTTGTTTGCTTTGTTTTATTTTATTTTCATTTTTTGTTTTGTTTTTATTTTGTGTTTTATGATTATGAACCAATATAAAGTTGACATGTGGCCAAAAGTTGGTGGGAAAAGGAAAGAGAAAAGAAAAAAGAATTTTCTTGCTCCATTTTGTAATTTTTAATTGATATTTTGGGTTTTTGGGATCGGTAGAACAATTCGGCTTTCAATAAAATGTGAAACAATTATTTTTGGACTCGGAACGTCACAACGAGCGGTCCCATGTCATTTTTATTTGAAAATGAGTTTGTTTTTGTGCCAAGACTGTACTGCGCGTTCCTAAACCGCTTTATTACCAAAAAAGCATATTTTTTTATTTTTCCAAAAAAAGCTCTGTGAGCGAACATATACAATATATATGTCAAAATTCTCAGAATGATGAGAGGATTAAGAAAATAAGATTCATGACCTGATCCGGAGTGTCGTTTTGAATATTGGCCGCTAGTTCATTGCTATTAGCGGTCCAAATACGGTTTTGACCATAACTTCTTTGTTTGACCTCGGATTTGAGTGCGGTCGAAGGCGTTGATCTTCAAATTTGATTTTTTATCGCTTGGAACTGGCTCTTTGGCATGTGAAAGCCTTTTTAAAGAAGTTATTGAAATTGTGCCTTTTGAATCAACGGTCACATCTCTTTATTTATCTGCACAAAGTGGTTAACAAATAGGAGCAAAGCTTAAAGTGAAAAATAAATGTGTATGTCCAACCCGGACAAAATGGGGTCCAACAGCTGCCCCTCTTTGTACATTGTTTGTATACAAACAGTGTGTAAAGATAAGATTGGAATTATTTTGGACGGGTCGGAGCACTTACCTGATTTACCTGATATCAAAGCAAGGTAGAATATCATGGTTGGAAAGGTGGCTTTTAAGGCCAATGAAAATTGGAGAAGCATCTAGGACTAACAAGAATTGGAAAGGGCAAAAATCTGTCGAAAGTTTAAAAGGCATCTATGTGTAACATGAATTGAAAAGTAAAGGTGGGAAAGGTGCAAGAGAACTGCCAGCGGACTTTCCAAACGGAGAAAACGAGAAGGAAAAATGCAGTGGAACCACCTGCGGACTTACTTGAAATTGAAAAGAAAATGTGGGATAAGTACAGGGGAACTGCCTGCGGACTTCCCAAAATTAAATTTAAAAACTAAGGATAGTTTCTGGGGACCTGCCGGTGGACTTCCTAAAAGAATGAAAAAGAAAGGTGGGATAGGTGCAGGGGACCTGCCTGCGGACTTCCCAAAAGTAAATTTAAAAACTAAGGATAGTTTCCGGGGACCTGCCGGTGGACTTCCTAAAAGAAAGGAAAAGAAAGGTGGGATAGGTGCAAGGGAATTGCCTGTGGACTTCCCGAAATGAAAATTTAAAACTAAGGATAGTTGTCGGGGACCTGACAGTGGACTTCCTGGAAGAATGAAAAAGAAAGGTGGGATAGGTGCAGGGGACCTGCCTGTGGACTTCCCAAAGGGATAAAAAGATAAGGGTATATACAGGGGATGACCACTAAGGTCGAGGGATTGAAATGGCATCTAGGGCCTATAAAGGAATCAAAGATTGCTGAAGAAATGTTTTAATGACTCAAAATGGGCTCCCTCTACAAGTTCACTCAATGAGATCGCGCTACGAGGTTACCTAAAAAAGAATGAGATGTTGTATTTGATTGTCAATGATGCTTCTAGGGCTTGGGAAAATGCAAAGAATAACTTTCATGGTTGAACAACGGAAGCTTTTAGGGCTTAGTTATTTGGGGAAGCTTGTTGCGGATGATCTCTTGGGATCTTCAGAGGTGACAACATTCCTGAAATTGAAGAAAATGATGAATATATGCAAGTGATGCATGAAATGCAATGAAATGCATGTCTATGATGCATGATGAATTTTATGTTAAAAGGGAGCTTAAACCGCTGGGGGTTTGGTGTTGCTGGAATTCATCTGGAAAACTCTGCTGGGGAATGGGATTTAGATCTCATCTGGAAAACTCTTTAATTGAGGGTGCTTCGGTCGCTGGGGAGGCTTGCTTAATTTCTTCAGAATGTCAAAAATGCTCAAGAAACTTTTTCTGACTCAATTGAACCTTGGTAGGAGGTCATTGTATTTTTGGACAGTGGCTTGGCCTTCTGTTGGGGAGCAAGTTCATTCAATCAGGGAACCTTTTCTTGCCTAGTCGGGGCCTTCTTGCTGAGTGACACCTTGAGAAACTCAACTGGGGCATAAGCATTTTAATAAAAGTTTGTTGAAAATAATTTTTGAAACATGATTATGCAATGTAGAATCACCACTTGTTTTCTCACTTGAGAAAGGTAAAAGTTTTTAAGGGGACGCCTCCCAAAGTTTGTTTGAACTGTCTAGGTGTAGCCTTCAACTTGGCTTTGCATGGATTTAAGGGTTTGGATATCAATGGATTATTCCATCTGATGGCTTGGATCTAGGTATTCAGAGACAAGGTTAGAGAGAATGTCTGATTGTTTGAATCTTGAGGCTTAAGGACTTGATTGGGATTCTGGCTGCTTGTTTGGTAATCTTGGACTCTTGATGTTTTGAAGCTCAAATGGAATGTTGGATGATGTTGGACCTTAATGCTCAAAGGCTCAGTTACAAATCTTGAACTTGATGCGTGGAGGCCGGATATGAGAGGATATCTGATTGCTGAAGTCTTGATGCTCAATGACTTGATTGAAGAAGATGTTAACTAATCTTGGTCTTGAATGTTTGACCTTCTTTTCTTGGCTTTGAATTTTGCCCTTAGTGCCCCTTCGGGTTTTCACTAAGCCCGCCTTATTTTCTAATTGTTGTTCCTTCTGCTTTGTAGCTGGCTTTGTATTTTGCCCTTGATGCCCTTATAGGTTTTCATCAAGTCCACCTTGGACATCCATTGTCATCACCGGTTTTCATCCGGGCCCTTTTGGGGTGGGCTCAAACTAAACCAATGGTGAGAATTTTAGAGTCGCCACCAACTGTTTTTGGGGTACAGTCGGATACCCTATACTTTGAGTAGTTTAAAGGTGTGGTCTGCGTTATCAGAGAAGGGTTCGGGAGTTGGTTACGTGGAGGGAAGGATTAGCACCCCTACAACGCCCTTTCGGTATCTATTTTCAGAAGAGGAGGTCTTTATTTATTTTTACTGTCGTGATTGGGTTGAGACACTGGTTTTCTTAGAAAGTCTATGTTTTTTATTTAGCTAAGTTATTTGTCAAGTTTATGGTTAAATTTGATTTACCCTAAATTTTTAAAGGAAATCCTAAAGTTTTTGCTTTAATTGAAGTATGCTTTTTCCATTTTTTTTGGTTTTTGGTTCAAAAACATGTTTTTTGGTTTTTGTTTTTGTAAAAACAATTTTTTTGCTTTAACAAATTGAAAACATTTTTTTTTACATATCGAAATAAATGTGACGTGCGTGATTGTGACATAAACAAAACAAAACCACTTTTTTTTGTTGTTCTCTATCCTCTTTTTTTTATTTACAATTTACAACTCCATGAAAATGATAAAACAATTACAAACAAACCCAAAAATAAAAATAAAATAAAAAATAAAATAAAAAAACAAACATTTGTAGCAAGTTACAATTATAGGACTGATTATAAATATACATATATAAGATCGACATTAGCTTTGACAAGGTTATGATAATCGTCGATTCTGGTGGTGGCAACACCGGCTTGAATAGTATGACACCAAAGACCACTGGCCCGAACTGCAGATAACTTTTTTTTTGTGTGATTTGTTTTTTTAACGAAAATTAAATAAATATATACTACCACATCAGATTATTTACACTAAATAAATTATGCTAATTAAATGCTAGCTAACTAATTATGCTAATTTAATTATACTACTTAGAATTACAAACTAATTTAAAAACTAACTAACTAACTAATTATGCTAAATTTAATTACAAACTAATTTAAAAACTAACTAACTAACTAATTATGCTAAATTACAAACTAACTACTAATTTACAAACCAAATAATAATTAAAACAAAAGAAGGAAAGGAATAAAAAACCTGAAATAATGTGGACCAAAGGCGCCCTCCTCCCGAATGCCTCTTTTTTCTGCAAAAGAAGGAAAAAGATTAATTTTACACTCTACTCTTTTTTTTTAGAGTTTTGTGTATTTGATGTTGGTGTGTTTGTAGAAGGGGAGAGGAACCCTTTATATAGGAGTCATGGAGAAGGAAATTTTGTAAAACCTCAAATGTGGGACTTCTATTTTTTTGATTTTTTATGATTATTATTATTAAGAAGTCAAATAAGGGGTGCGGGATACTGTTCATGCAACAGTAACCCCGGATACTATTCATGCAACAGTAACCCTGGGTACTATTCACGAATAATGACATGAACAGTACCCTGAGTACTATTCATGGAAAATGTTTTTTTTTTGAATCTTATGTCGGCCGCGACTGATCGTTGGGACGGTTTTATTTATTTATTTATTTAACATATATATGTATATATATACACACACGTATAATATAAACATGCAACGTGCAATTTATTTAGGACTCCGTAGTGGAGATATTACATGGTTTAGCCTAAAATATATTCTGTGGCCATTGCCATTACATACAAGTGGATGATGAAAGCAAGTAGGGGTATGAAAGCGCCGCCCATCATAGGATACACAATAGTGCACACCAGCACCAGCACCGTCAGCACATACTTCGCCCAGTCAACCATTTTCACAGATAAGGAGATAAAAGCGTGGAGAATTGAAGAAGAGAGTTTGAAGAGTGGTAGAATGGAAGTTGTGTGAGTGAAGGAGGGGAATGAGGGTGTATTTATAGGATGGAAAAGTGGCCGTTGGTGGAGAATATAGCCGTTGGAAATAGTGTCGTGACCGTTGGAACAGTGTCATGACCGTTGGAACAGTGCTGTAATCGTTGGGGTTTTTATTTTGGTGCAAAAAATACTGTTTAAAAAACACAAAATGTAGACGCATATCCGGCCCTAAAAATGTTTTTTTATTTGCTGGTTTTATACTTTTTTTTGTTGTTTTTGTTGTTTTATTTTTATTTTTTATTTTTATTTTTATTTTTATTTTGTGAATAATTAATGTCGCACCCTTTAAATTAACAGTCATGCCTCTTTATTTTTCTATATAAAGTCAATGACATATATGGAATAATATAAAGCTGAAAATAAATATGTATGTCCAACTCGGACAAAATGGGGTCCAACATCCATGACTTGTTCCTTTTTTGAGCATTTGAGACAAACTTGATTGCTTAATCGGAGAGGACTTTATTAGGACCGTAATGTAGGCTTGGGCTACTAGGTTTAACAAGAAAGGGTATAAAGTGGCTCGAACCTAGTCTAGGTTAAAATTGATCCGTAGTTCAAACTACACTTTACAAAATTGCTAAAATTGCCCAAATGCGGGGGGATACTTTATAAAATTGTCCCAATGCGAGATCCTGCTACACAAATGTTTCTTTTCTTCTTTTTATTTTTTTCTTTCGCTCACTTTTTTTTTCTATCTAACAAAAATTGCCCCAATTGTGGGGTATCTCTATGAGAGGTCTTAAAAATTGCCCCAACACGAGTGTAATAACCCGTGTTTTGGGATGTGAGGAGTTAGTCCAGTTTTGCCTTTTTGGGTGGAAATTGTTGGGTTTTAGGGAGTTTTATTTCCACACACTTTGGCTAAATCATCTTGTATGTTGATGAGCAAGCAAGAGGCAAAGTTTGAGCCCATTAGTGAGTGCATGTGAGAAGGGCTTTTCACGTGCAGTGAGATTTTTGCATGGAAGCCTTCCTGATGTTGTTCTAAGGCTTGTGGCAAAATTCTTGAGCATTTGGAGGTGCCTGTGAGAAAGGCCTTTCTCACGTGCAGCCTCCATTACCCTTGTTTTGTTGTTTTGATACTCGTTTGCTAAAGGACCATGGTGAAATTATGAGTGTTTTGTCATGTGTGGTTACAAAAAGGTTGTAGTCTGTCATCAAAACTACGTCGTTTTGATGCTGGGATTCATTTAATCAAAACTACGTCGTTTTGGGGTTTAAGTTGTCTATAGAAAGAGGTGAAGGCTCCTTGTTCTAGGGTTAGGGTTCTCTTCAGCCACCGCAGCCGTCACAGAGAGGGAGAGAGAGAGGAGAGTTCTGGCCATTACTGCTGTGGTGTTTCTCGAGGGCGGACGACGTTCGGCGTGGGAGCAGGATCGTTGCTATGGTGATACTTTTTCCTACAGGTAGGGGTTCTGTCTTTCCTGGTCTGTCCCGGGGTTAGGCCCTGTGTAGATAAATTGCAGAGTTTCTATTGTTGTTGCTATAATATTTATATGTAAATTCATATAGGTGTGAACTCCTATATGAATGTTGGCCTTCAATAGCATTTTGGTGTGATTTCTGACGTTGGGTGGTTAGTGCATGTTAAATGTTCGATAAAATGCCTGTAGGATTATGCTTGTGTAAATATGCCAGTACGTGTTTGTTGATATGCTTGTGTGGCTGGATTTGTGAGTTTGTAAACATGTGCATGCTAAGTGTTTGGTTTTATGCCTGAGTGATATAGGTGTATGTTGTGTGCTTGACTGTTCGGTACTTGGCCTGAAGAGGCGGTTAAATTACTTGGCCTGAAGAGGCGGCTAAATTACTTAGCCTGAAGAGGCGGTTAAATAACTTGGCCTGAAGAGGTGGTTAAATCACTTGTTTGAGAGGTGGTTAAAGTGTTAGCCTGTGTGGCTGGGGCTGAGGTTGTGCCCGTTTGTGTGGTATGTTTCCTTGCTATTTGTTTCTGTCACGTCACTGCACTGGTGCACGCTCACATATAGATGTTAGGTACATGGGATGGGTTGGGGGAGACTTGATCCCTACTGAGCTGTGGTTGCTCACCCCTCCTTCTGTGATGTGTTTTCTTTCAGGAATCTACAGGCGTTAGGTGGGACACCAAGGTGGAAGACCTGTTTGCTTTATTTCTTTTTAAAATATGTTGTTTTGTTTTTGGTAACTAATGTAACCCCAGTGGGGAGTGATTGTAAAAGAATTTGGAATGTGATAAAGACATATGTGGTTGTGAACATTTATTATGGATTGAAGATTAATAAAGATATTTAATTTACATCTTTGTGACTATCAGCCATGAATGTATATGTTGACCTGCATGAATATTTGTTTTGTACATCCACCCCTTGCCCACCGGGTTGGGTAAAGGGGAGTCACAAACCGGTTTCCTCGAGTTGGAAATTCGGGGTGTGACAACGAGAGTTATGCTTTTTCTTTCTTTTCTTTTGCTCTTTTTTTTTTTAACAAAAACTGCCCCATTATGGGGTACGCATTTATGAGGGGTCTTAAAAACTGCCCCAGTAAAAGAATTATTTGACAAAATTACCCCAATATGGGGTCTTGACACTTATATATTGCCCCAATGTAGGGTGAACTACGAATTGGGTTATTTCAAAGAAATATACTCAGGTTCGAAAAGGGTAGCGATGGTAGTATTACGAGGAAGGAAAAGACGGCCTCTCTTCATTTTAAACAATCAAAATTTGTCTCAAAATGCTCAAAACAGAAATGAACTTATCTTTCGGTGGCAGAAGGAACCCTTCGGTGTCAAATGCCCCTATTTGAAGTGGATGTTGCTTCTCTTAAGTTTGATCCTTTGATTTCAATGGTAACTACTCCTTGATCGTCCTTTTGGTTTCGGTTAAACCTAGATAGCCTAGCTTCTTTGTTCGGTATGCCCCTGTTGGGCTTATTACTCATGCCAAGAGAGTAAACAAATGATAATGGACATTGCATGCAAAATGTGGGTAAAACAACTTTAAAAAGCCAGGTTTTTTATTTTTTCACAAATGCCAAACAAAGGAACAAAGTTCTAGAATTTAAAAAAGCATGCAGAATATAAAACAAGATTGACAAAACTAAACACAAGAAAAAGTTCTAAACATCCAAAGAGTTTCCCAAGGTGTCACAAGGCTTGCTCCTCTTCTTTATTCCAATAGCTCCCACGTTCACGATTTGCTGGTTGGAATGCTTTGGCAATGGATTTGAGTTGACATTTGGTGCGCTAGCTTGCTTTGAGAAATCCAACAATTTGGAATTGAGTAGATGTTGGACCTTTCTCTTGAAGGCAATGCAACCCTCAATGTTGTGACCAACTCCGTTATTGTGATAGGCACAATGGGCATCTGCTTTGTACCATCCCGGGTAAGGTTGCTTCACTTCTCCCATAGGTATAGGGCTCACCATACCGTCTTTCAAAAGTTGGGGATATAACTCAGTGTAGGTTATGGGGATTGGATCAAATTCTAGCTTGGTCCGGTTGGAAGCTTGATTTGGCCTTGTAGACGTCTGCTGGGGCCCTGGTTGCACAATCGGAGGTGGGACTGGTGGAAGAGAGCTAGGGGCTCCCCTTGGTGGCTGATATGTTGGAAATTGGGGTACTGGGGCCGCATAGGCTGCAAATGGAGGTAACCCCGTATAGAATCCAACAGTAGGGAAAAGACTTGGGTATGCCCCAAAAGTGCTTTGAGGAATAGGAGGATTCTGCCAAACTACCTGAGTATCAGCTTCCTTTTTCTTTCCTCCCAATGGAGACTTCTTTGGTGGATCAGGTGTATCTCCATGAAGCTTCCCTTCCTTAATACCATCTTCTATGCATTCCCTAGAAGCTACTAAGTCTGCAAAGTTGCTAGACACATTGCCAATTAGTTTCTCATAGTATACCCCTTTTAGAGTTCTGATGAACATTGTAGTCAACTCTTTTTCAGTCAATGGGGGTTGGACTTCCATAGCTGCCTCCCTCCATCGTCTAGCATAAATTTTAAAACTCTCATTAGCCCCTTTTTTAAAAGCCAGCAGTGCTAACCTATTGAGTTCCAACTCCGTGACATGCTTGTACTGCGTTAGGAATGCAGTTGCAAGGTCCTACTAGGTCCTGATATGACATCCCTCCAACTGAATATACCATTGGAGTGGTGCCGCAGTCAGACTTTCTTGGAAACAGTGGATTAAAAGTTTATCATCATTGGCGTGAGCAGCCATCTTCCTACAGTACATAATGTTATGTGTCCTAGGGCATTGAGATCCACTAAACTTTTCAAATTCTGGAACCTTGAATTTCGGTGGGAGAACAACTCTAGGGACTAGGCACAAGTCTTGAGGATTGATCATTCCATAGGTTTATGTTCCTTCCACAACTCTTAGTCTCTCCTCCAATTGCTTCATTGCCAGGGACTGGCATCTTCTTTATGTATTGGAGTCTCTATCGGTTCAACATCATTCACTGGATTCAGTTGAACAAATGGTATGTAATTTGAAAGTCCAGGATTCACATTGGTTGGGACAGATGTTTGGGGAGGTGTTGGCCTGAAATTTTGGGATAATGGTTCTTCTTGTGGCAGCCCATGAGGAGAGTTAGTGTCTATCTCAATAGAACCCCTATCTTTTTCAGCTACCATCTTAGTCAGCATTTCCATCATGACCCTCATCTGATTCTGAAGTTCTTGTTGTCCTTTCTCCAAACTAGTAAAATGACTTTCAGTTTGGTCTGCCATTGAAGTGGATGATTGTTGGTGATGGGATCGCAGATTGTATCGGTGTGCTATGTTGACTTCTGAAAGAGGTAAAATGTGGTAAGCTCCCTTTTATTATGTTTCATTTTTTTTTCATTTTTTTTGCTGAAGGCATGCATGCATGTAAGGATGTGCATGAGAGTGTTAAAAACCTACCCTTCTTAGAGTGATGCATGAAACATGTTATGAGTCCTAAAGGTTTGTATTATTTACATGATTTTCCCCTTTATTATCCAAAAACCTAGCTATAACCTCTCAACCTTTCATTAAAAGGGAAAATGCATGAACACATCTGAATTAATAAAGCCTAGTCTCAACGACCCCGAAACTAAGTATTGAATGCTTGAATGTACACCTAAATTTATGTTCGGTAGTTATGTCCTAAGACTATAGGAACACATGTATGAATGAAGGTCAAATTAAAAGTGTTGAGAACATAGGATTTGATGAAGCTACCAAAATATAGTCTAAGTCCGGAGACTCGAAGAACCGAAGGTTGTAGGGTCAAAGAGTCGTAGTTCGTAGAAGTAAAACTGTCATAGGACGTATTGGCAAGAGACTCGTAGACTCATAGGGTCTGGAGACTCAAGGCGAAATAGTGACAGAACATTGCAACTGGTAGATCCAGGGTCGAAGGTCTTAGAGTCATAGTACGGAAAAGAGAGCGTTGCTGCAAGCGTCGATAAGTTCGGAGACTCGTAGAGTCGAAGAATTCTAAAGAACAGTAACCAATGCTAAATGACTCATAGACTCGCAGCCCGTAGAACTGTAGAGTCCTTAAAAACACTTAAGTCAATTAACAGAACTTAAACAGCCACTAGACTCGAAGATTCGTAGAGTCGAAGCTTTTGAACACTGTTAAGAAAACAGGACTCGTAGACTCGTAGATTGAAAGTAGTAGAGTCGAAGCCTTCGAATAGTGTTAAGAAAGCAGGACTCATAGACTCGTAGGTTAAAAGTCATAGAGTCGAAACCTTCGAACACTGTTAAGAAAATAGGACTTAAAAAAATAGGACTTGTAGACTCGTAGGTTGAAGGTCGAAGAGTCGATGCTATAAAGATTGACAAACAAATGAAACTGTAACTCAAGGGTCGTAGAGTCATAGAGTCGTAGACTCAAGGGATACAGTTATTATAAAGAAATTGCCAAACTTCCAGACTCGGAGATCGATGGCTGAGAGTTGTAGCTGAAGGGTCGTAGCCATACGAAGACTCAGTTCATGAGCATTTGCGAAAGACTAAAGAAGAAAAGCGAAATCAAAGACTCGTAGACTTGAAGAGTTTCAGAGCAACTTAGTCAAATAAAGTGAACTGAGTGACCCGAAGGTCGTAGACCTGCAGAGCTAGGGTCATAGACTCGTAGCTATAATAACAGGTAGATTAGGTGGACTACGAAGAAGTCACTCTAAGCGCCATTCGAAGAGTCGCAGACTCGTAGACTCGCAGAGTCGTAGACTTCAGTTATTAGATACTGTGATTCAAAAAGATACTGTGTTGAGCTTTGTCCATGTGATTCACACAGACAACCTGAATGATCAAACTCCAAACTCCACCTATACTGTGTTGTAAATTAGACAAGATAGAGTGTGTGTTCTGATTCTCAATAGGGCCATCTTGTCTCTCAAGTCATTTATGCTGAACTGAAAATCATTGTTGGCTCAAGGTTGTGGTAAGATTCAGTTGACCATGAGCATACCAAATAGTGTAATTCTAGTTCCTGAATCATACTCACATGCTGATCCGAGAGTGAGAGGGTGAGGCCTCCGCTGAGTGAGTATTGCTAAATCTGTAAGGAGACTCTACATTCATGAGTGGGTTCTTGCACTTGACAAACCATGGTTTACTGGATGCTATGTTAACATAGTGATCATTTTTTGGCACAAGATGTAGTGTGATGAAGTACTTAGTCATTTCTAAGGTAAATGCAGAGGTAAATGGTAGTAATACAGTAGCCATACATGTAAACTAGGTATTACGGTTGAAAGAAATCAAGTTCTGGACATGTAATTTCAATTCCACTCACAATACTATTCATCATGCATAATATTATGAGAATTATAATATGCATCACATGTGTGTTGTTAAGTGTTGAAAAAGTCCAGAGAAATCCACCTGTCGCTGAATTCGTAGTAGACTTCGAAGCAAACTGCATCGAAGAATTGCTGGATCGAAGACTGCTGCTTCGAAGCCTCGAAGGTCGAAGCCTCGAAGCATCCTAAAGACGGAGCTCGGAGGTATGTTCGTCGTTTTCACACTCGAACCTTAAGCCTAGAACTCTCTCTCTCTCTCTCTCTCTCTCTCTCTCTCCCGATTCTATCTCTTTCTCTCTCCCCTGACCACCTTCAAACCTTACAATCTCTCTCTATGAGTGTCTCTTTCTCTTTCTACAAGCTCCATGGCAGGTCCAAGCTCATTGATGGCCGACGATCTATGCAACATTGTCCCGGGATTCATCATTGATTGGGAAGCCATAGGCGATGCCAAAGTCAACTAGCTGGACAAATTCAGAAGTTGCCTTGATGATACTGGCATTGCATCTGTCTGCTCGGGGATGCAAGACTTGCTGATAGAAGACGTCTCAGAATTTTACGAGACCTTGATATTCGCTGGAGATGACCTTGTGGGAACGGTACACGGAGTGGAGATTCGAATCTCTGCCGAAATGCTCCGAAATGCACTTCAACTTCCTAAAGGTAACTTTGATCCTCTTCCTAGTCTCTCCAGAGAAGAGTGTAAGTCTTTTCTTGGGTATTCCAATCCCGGAAAGCAAGGTCGAGGAGCCCTGAAGATTGGGTTTTCCGATTAGGCACTGGCGACTCTCATAGTCACCGGACAGTGCCTACTGTGTAAGAAGACTGCTCATGACTCTGCAAGCCATGAGCAGATGAGGATCATGTGTAGTGTTCTACAGGGAAGACGAGTAGACTGGGGAACTCAGATATACACCATGATCAAGAGCAAGAAGGGACACTTTGGACTACTTCTCACCAAAGTCCTAAGGTTCCAGCACCCTGACGTATTCTGCAACAGGCCTACAGTGCCACTGCCAACCAAATACATTTTTAAAAGCATCTATGAGGATGGTTGGCTGGAGATCAAGTCAATGAAGAGGCCTGATTCAAGTACGAGAAGTCATGCAGGGGACACAACTAGTTCTATACGGGCCCCAGCTCGCATACCACGACAGCCGGTCCGTGTCCCACAGACTTCTAGGGGCTCCTCTGCGTCCGCCGCAACAATACATATAGCTGAAGTGGTGGAGAACATTGCCAGAACTCATCTCCCCACTGGTTCTACACCTGAGGAGGCCCCTACTACCGAGCTGCCCAAGGATACTACAGAACTTAGAGAACCTGCAAATGGAGGGCAGACACCAACACAGGAAACCCCAGAGGTTAGGGGTACAACACCTGTTCTGTTGAGCTCTCTTCGGGAGTCTGAGCTAGAAGATTTGTATATGGAATATGCCAAGGTTCATATGACCCCCGCTGAATTGCGAAAGGCATGGACCGCCTATGGTAAGCAGATGGTAGATAGAGACCATCTGATTAATTGGTTGGTTGAGCAAGATCTTGTAAGAAGAGACCCAGTGGAAGCCGTATTAGTGGTTGCCCCATCTCCCATCATGGTGGACTCACCTATCACATCTACTCCTCATGATGCTGAGATGGTACCAATTATTGTGGAAGAAGAAGCAGAAGAAGAAGAAACCCTTGGTGCTGCAACCAGTGACTCCGATGTAGGAGCTGTCCCACAGGTCCCTGAGACTATGGAAAGGTCTGAGATGGCCACACCATCTGCACCTGTAATTCATCAAGTGGCCACTCAAGCTAGTGAGGAGTTCGCAGCCAATATCCTAATGGCTATCCCAGTACCAGCTACATCTCACTCACGTTCCCCGACGGCCGAAGAAGTAGATCTTCTGGCAAGCAAGGTCATTGAGAAACTGATTTCCTATGGTATCCTTAAAACATCAGTATCTCAGGCTTTTGAAGAACGGTTGGCTACCATGGAATCAGGTATAGAGGAGGTACGAACTCGAGTTGAGTTATCAGACCGTACCCTAGATAAGGTGCAACAAGAAATGAAATCTCTCACATGTGTGAACACCAATGGATTTAGACATATGGAGGAACATTGTGAAGATCTTAAAGGTGCTTACCATGGACAATACAAAGGACTCTACAACTCTGGGAGCTATTCTTTCTGAGTGTCATTGTCTTTCTAGTGGGGAAATATCTCTCACAGTCAAAAACACACTCCCACAGCCATCCGACCGGCCTGCACCTGAACCTATAGATACTCCACAGCCAGCAGAGCCTTCCCTGAGTCACTCACCACCTCCATCTACTGCCACTTACATGCGTGGGCGAAAGCATGCACATAGAACCACTGTCATCATAGATTCTGATGATGATGATGATGTGCCTATTGGAATACGCATGAAGAAGCAGATAGTTGCCCCTTGCCAACCATCTTCTTCCACTCAGCCTGGTCCCTCAACTACACATCCAAGTACGGCTGAGTATACCATGCCTGCTTCTCCTACTAAACTAGCCGCTACTACCACTGACCAACCACTAGCCCCACCACGCATTGTAACCACAGGAGGCACCTCAGCTGAACTCGCTGCTTTCAATACCTATGTTGCTGGGGATTCCACCGCCCGGACTTGTAGCTACGAAGCCTTCTTCACCGGACCTGACCTGTGTCGACTATTACATGATGGTGAAGAAATGGATAATATTGAGATGACTCAGTTCATCTTCGCACAGAAGTCATACCTAGAGAAGCTACCTCTCCATATCCGCCGAGATACCCGGGTGGAACTCTGTTTGTCGATCATGCAGTCTCAGCTCCTCGATGATGCATCAATGATCAAGTTAATACAGGGTCGCAGATATGAGAACTCCTTCCGTCCATGGGATGAGGTAGACCATGTGCTCATCCCTTATTTGTCAACATACCCGCACTGGTTTCTTCTTGATATTGACTTCAAGAACCAGAGAATCATCATCTTCGACTCCAAGCCCACTACTATCCTAATCCATCGGCGCGAGCAACTCTGTGAATTCAATCGCACTCTCACCCGTGTCATGCAGGGATATTCGCATGGATGCGGTGGATATCCTCTTACAAAACCGATGGAGATCACTCAAGTCAATCAAGGAGTACCTGCTCAGGATGATGCTCATAGATGCGGCTTTTATGTTTGCCACTATATACGCATCCTGACCACCAACGGCTTCCCTGCTCTCGTGCCTGAATTTGATCGTGTGAGCAGTCGAGTTGCCTCGTTACATTTGACTCCTACTCAACTCCTGCACGAGCAAGCCATTGTTTTTCTGTTTATACAAAGTGTAAAATATTCTAACTTTAAACCATAACTGTCTTGTACTCTATTTCCCTGTACACTGCTTTTCTTGCTTTTTACTTTTCTATGTACTTACCTTTTGTCAGTTACTTTTTATGTATGTTTTTGCTCTCCTGCCTGCTGTTCTGTGATTTATTACATTGCTCCCATGTGGTTTGTGTTCTGGTGCTTGTTCCTCACCCCAGAAAGGGGGGGTGTCTCTCAGGGGGAGCAAGGTCGTAGGGGGAGTTATCTTCGACAAGAGCCAGCTAAACGCAACTTCATGCTTACGGGGGAGAGGAGTGTGTATTTTTGTAATTTTGATCTCCTCCAAATTTTTAGTATGCAAAGATATTTTCTTTGAACTTAAAACTGTCTATCAAACTCGCATTCTCAGACTTCATGTTTTCACCCGTTGTCAGCTTACATTAAATAGGGGGAGATTGTTGGGAACATAGGATTTGATGAAGCTGCCAAAATATAGTCTAATTCTAGAGACTCGAAGAACCGAAGGTCTTAGGGTCAAAGAGTCGTAGTTCGTAGAAGTAAAACTGTCATAGGACGTATTGGCAAGAGACTCGTAGACTTGTAGGGTCTGGAGACTCAAGGTGAAATAGTGACAGAACATTGCAACTCGTAGATCCAGGGTCGAAGGTTTTAGAGTCATAGTACAGAAAAGAGAGCGTTACTGCAAGCATCGATAAGTTCGGAATTCTAAAGAACAGTAACCAATGCTAAATGACTCATAGACTCGTAGCTCGTAGAACTGTAGAGTCCCTAAAAACACTTAAGTTAATTAACAGAACTTAAACTGCCATTAGACTCGAAGACTCGTAGAGTCGTAGAGTCGAAGCTTTCGAACACTGTTAAGAAAACAGGACTCGTAGACTCGTAGATTGAAAGTAGTAGAGTCGAAGCCTTCGAACAGTGTTAAGAAAATAGGACTCGTAGACTCGTAGGTTGAAAGTCGTATAGTCGAAACCTTCAAACACTGTTAAGAAAACAGGACTTAAGAAAATAGGACTCGTAGACTAGTAGGTTGAAGGTCGAAGAGTCGATGCTATAAAGACTGGCAAACAAATGAAACTGTAACTCAAGGGTCGTAGAGTCGTAGAGTCGTAGACTCAAGGGATACAGTCACTATAAAGAAATTGCCAAACTTCCAGACTCGGAGATCGATGGCCGAGAGTTGTAGCTGAAGGGTCGTAGCCATACGAAGACTCAGTTCATGAGCATCTGTGAAAGACTAAGGAAGAAAAGCGAAGTCAAAGACTCATAGACTCGAAGAGTTTCAGAGCAACTTAGTCAAATAAAGTGAACTGAGAGACCCGAAGGTCGTAGACCCGCAAAGCTAGGGTCGTAGACTCGTAGCTATAATAACAGGTAGATTAGGCGGACTACGAAGAAGCCACTCTAAGTGCCATTCGAAGAGTCGTAGACTCGCAGAGTCGTAGACTTTAGTTATTAGAGTGACACAAAAGACTAATCCAACCTAAACTCTAGCCTCGAAGACTCGAAGATATGAGTCGTAGACTCGCAGAAACACTATAAAGCCTGAAGCAAACCTTCGCAACTTTTAACAGGTTCTAACTGAAATCTTCGAGTCACCAAACCTACGAGGCATTTACCTCCGAGGCAGACTTACAACCCTAAACATAGCCACTTAGCGATATCGTCAGCTAGGGTTTGTACAGCAAGCCTGCGCCATCCCGAGCAGTTGAGCGCATTTAATGACACATTAATTGCTACCAGCTACCATCCACGGATGAACGGCCAAGATCGACTGCATGCCAAATACGCAGTACGGGCATCTAATATGCAAATCAGAGTAGATCAACCCATCCCCTGACATTCTGCATTTCAGTGGTGGGAAGTCAGTCTGTCGGGATGGACAACACGGCGCACGAGCACTTTAATCTTAAAAATATAGCTCACACACATTTAACGAAAAGAATCAAGAGTTTAACCTCTCTCTAAAAAGAAGGAAACGCACAGAACATAAGATAATGGTTCTGACATACTTGAAAGAAACAATTTTTTGAAGAACCAAGAGAAGGAGTTCCATGGTAAAAGAGAGAGACTCTGAGAGAATCCTTCCAAGTGTTGTGCGCCGCGTTGAACCAAGAACAAGAGTAATCTATCTGATTATTCAAGAACCTTTTGTTCATCAAAGATCTAGCACTTCCATTAAGTTTAATCTCTGTGTTGTTTTCCACACATCGATCTATCATAAACCATCACTTTCATAACTGAGATCTGTGGAGAAAAGAGCATTTACTCTCATCTCAGTTTTGTCTGATAGTTCATCATCACTCACGTTATCGCTCACAACACTGCTGTCGTCTTCTCCATAAATACTTCCATCATAGTCATCTGTAGTGGAATCGAAAACCAGCTAACAGTCTAGCTTTCGCAAATGAAGAAAGTCTATTCACCACCCCCCCTCTAGACTCACTTTGGGACCTACAAAAAGGATAACAATATACAAGATAAGGTTAAAAGAAAAACAACATTAATATGTATATAATGAAAACAAGGTTAGTAAAAAGAACAATAATATACATAAAATAAGGTTAGTAAAACAATAATATTCATATGAACAATAACAACAGGAATATTTACAAGACAGTATACAACAAGATAATAGTAACAATTTTTTATTTTTATTTTTATTTTTATTTTTTTTTCTAAGTTATTTGTTAAAATTAAGTTAAGTTATCCTAAGATCTAAAAGAGGTCCTGTAAGTTTGAAGTGTTTAAGAATGGATAATCCTAAAAGTCTAGTTAAGTCCTAAGTTATTTACTTAAAGAATAAAAAAAAATCAAAGAAAGCGAGTTTTCATGAAAGGGTTTCAAAGAATTAAAGAAAGCATTTTAGAATTTGGATTTTTGTTATTTTCAAAAGCTGATTTTTTTTCAAAAGAATTTGATTTTTAGATGTGCGTGCATAGAAAATAAAAATAAAATCTAAGCAATCATAATTCAAAGTATTGTGTGTGATAAGTGACATCCACAAAAATAAAATAATATTGTCTCTCTTTTCTTCCTTTTTTCCTTTTCCTTTTTTATTTTTTTTCTTCTCTCCTTTTTTTTTCTCTCATTCCACTATTTTTAGTTTGAATTACATGTTACAATAACATTGGGTCAGGGGTCCCATAGTTACAAAATAGCCAGCCTACAACTAACATAAACATGGGACCTGGTAAAATAAATAAAACAACAAAAAAATAAAAATAAAGAAACGAATGAATAGAATAGAGTACACACTAATACACGAAATGTGCACAGAAACCATGCTACCCAAACCGGCAGAGGAACCTAAACTGAAACAGAGAGACTATGTCGCGGACTCCAGTCAAGTGAGAAATACATCAGAGGGCGCAGTGACCGCAGAGATACATGAAGCAGCATGACATAGTACACACATAAAATTAACAGGAAGAAAGAGAAAACAAAATGACTGAGTAAGACCAAAAAAAAATAGGGAAGATAAAGAATTAGTGTCGTGATCATGCAGGCAAACAGGTTAACATCAAAGAAAGACAAAGCAAAGCAGAAAGAAGAAACGTCACAGTGAACCAAAATATCAAAGGGGAACATGCCATATCAACACAGACAGAAAAACGTAGCATATCAATCGTGAGGTGCAAAACCAATATCAATGCAAGCAAGCAAGATAAAATTGTGGCCTTAACGCAAACCTAAATCTAAAACCGTGGGATGCAGCTAGTCACCATCTAACTAATAATCATGGAACAAGCATTCATGCAACAGGTAAGCAGTATCAAGAACAAAGCCGTGGCCCTAGATCACCATTCAATAGGGGGAGGAAATAAGATCCACATTCATCATTTAACAAAGGCAACAAAAAGAAAAGCCAAAGTGCATAAACCAACCAATGAACGGCCTTCGTACATAGCTTCCCTCTTTTAATCCACAAAAGAGGGAACGAACGATGAAGCTGTGAGATGAGACATCCAACGAGTGATGGAGCTGAGAGATTCGGATGAAGGCCTCATGGTCAAACTGCGGTGGCTCTGAGTGTGGATGGGGGCGTCATCCAGGCGGCCGAAGTTACATCCCGATTGCGTCACCGTTGAAGGGATGAAGCGTACGTCGCCATTGGCGATTACTGTTGGTTTAGCTTCGGCTGGTGAACATGGCAACAACGTGAATTAATCCTCAGTGCCTCGTCATGGTGAAGAGGGCCATATATGAGAAAGGGGCTTCGGTCAGTGGTGGCGAGGGCCTGTGCGTGGCTGAACTAGAACGGCTAGCATCGGGGAGGAAGAGAAGCGGCAGCGACCACCCCTTTGACAAAGGAATGGAAAAAGGAAGTGAGTGTGGGAAAGGATGGCGTCGGCTGGCTGGGGGAAGCAAAGGTGGCGGCCGGTGGCACGATTTCCGGCCGAGAGACTCTCTTATAATGAGGGAGATGATGAAGATTGAAGAAGGAATTTTGATTTTTTGATTGTGAAGAGAGCCCCCCGCGATTGTGCTTCGAATTGGCTTTTATAGACAAAGAAGGGTGGTTAGGGTTCAAGGTCTCATTAGGCTCGATTACTGGCCACGGCTGGTTCGGTGGGGCTCGGCCATGGTGGCTTGGCTCGAGTAGATAGCGTGGAGAGATGGTGAGTGGCAAGGACCTTTGTTTGGTTCGGGTTGGACTTGGTCTGTGGGAGGCCGAGAGAGAGAGAGGGGATAAGGAAATCGGCTGGCATCGAGGTGGATCCCCGGCTGGTGCGGTGGCCATGGTGTGGCGTTGGTGGTGAAGACGAAATAGGGAAGAGAGGGGGGCAAAAGAGACGATGGGTTTGGTAGGAAGAGATAAGGGAGAGGTATTTTTGTGGTTATTGTTTTTTGCTTTGTTTTATTTTATTTTCATTTTTTGTTTTGTTTTTATTTTGTGTTTTATGATTATGAACCAATATAAAGCTGACACGTCGCCAAGAGTTGGTGGGAAAAGGAAGGAGAAAAGAAAAGAAAATTTCTTGCTCCATTTTGTAATTTTTAACTGATATTTTGGGTTTTTGGGATCGGCAGAACAATCCGGCTTTCAATAAAATGTGAAACAATTATTTTTGGGCTCAGGACGTCACAACGAGTGGTCCTGTGTCATTTTTATTTGAAAATGAGTTTGTTTTATGCTAAGACTGTACTGCGCGTTCCTAAATCGCTTTATTACCGAAAAAGCATATTTTTTTATTTTTCCAAAAATAAGCTCTGTGAGCGAACATATACAATACATATGTCAAAATTCTCAGAATGATGAGAGAATTAAGAAAATGAGGTTCATGACCTTATCCGGAATGTCGTTTTGAATATTGGCCGCTAGTTCATCGCCGTTAGCGGTCCAAATACGGTTTTGACCATAACTTCTTCGTTTGACCTCGGATTTGAGTGCGGTCGAAGGCATTGATCTTCAAATTTGATTTTTTATCACCCGGAACTGGCTGTTTGGCATGTGAAAGCCTTTTTAAAGAAGTTGTTGAAATTGCGCCTTTCAAATCAACGGTCACATCTCTTTATTTATCTGCACAAAGTGGTTAAACAAATAGGAGCAAAGCTTAAAGTGAAAAATAAATGTGTATGTCCAATCTGGACAAAATGGGGTCAACCACTTAGGCATGACTATCAATTGACTAATCATACACCATGTGCCTTCTTACTCACCCTCACTCATGAATCATAAGTTTAGATAAATTCATATAGCGTTAGTTCATCTTTGCTATCTATCTCAGTATGAAAGATTGGCTATGTTGACCAATTGAACTTATGTGTTTATTATCTGTCATATGCTTTAATTTTAATAAATTGATCATTACTTCGTATGTATGTGTTTATCACTATCATTTCTAATGTATAAGTTCTATTTTCCTTTGGTTCGGTTTATGTTGAGTTTTCTCATATTATTTATCTTGTATCCGTACTAATTCCAACTTGTTGAGACTTCTACTCTCTTTAGTATACTTTTATGAAGCTACAAGTTCAAATTCTCTTTGCACTTAAACGATATATCTAGTATGATGTCTCGGATCTGAGGTGTTGTGGTACCTCCAATCTTCTCGACTTCAAGATAGCAAAGGAATCTTCTTCTCTCTTCGCCAGCACCTGTTACTACAGAACTAGTCTGTCACTCATCCGGATCATTCTTCATACTGATTCTCTTTATCCCAGATGGCAGTCGGTTTCCTTCCTCCTGACTCTTGGAATTCTCAAAATGCAGTAATTCATGTATTATCTTACATCGCGTATTTTTGAGGAGGAATAATGATGATTCATTAAATGCAAGTCTCGAGTCAAGCAACTAGTCATTTCAAACTTCCAGAAGTAGGCATACAGCTGTCATAAATGCTTAGTTCTTATGAGCTCCACATCATCTTATTATCCAGAGATGTTTGACTCTCAAGTCTAATGGCGTAGGTTGTCAGGTGGCTCATTGTTCATCTTGCTTAAACACTAGACCCGCTGGCATTCACGGCCCAATCATTTATATCCTGGGCATTCAAGCATAGAGCGACATTGCATTTTCAAATCCCCAAATCCTTCATCGCTCTCTTCTTCTCTCAACCTTAGCTTTCCTTATCCTCTCCCACTTTGATTTCCATGGCACCCAAAATTGCATTGTACGACGTAACTCCGGGTCACCCGATTGATTGGAACGCGATTTTTGATCCTCTGGCGTGGTTTCTGGAGCTTCGCCCCCTCCTTGACGCCAGCCACCTTCTCGATCTTGTCTCCAACCTGGTAAAACTTCTCCTTGAAGATATTCTTGAATTCTATCGGCATGTCCTCTACACTACTGACGCCATCATCTCCACTGTTCGGGGTGAATCCATAGTCATCACCTCTGACGTTCTTCGTGCCGCTCTCTATTTGCCTCCTAGTACTCATCTGCGACTTGAGCTTGAAAAGATGGCAACCTCAATGGGTTGCACTTATAAGGGGAAGGAATACAAGCTGAAGTCTTTCCAGGGCCGCTATCGTTGTATGGCCGCCATCCTAAGCCGATGCTTACTGGCCAGGACATATGCTCTCGACTCCATCCCGTACGATCTGCTCCTTGCAATGCACAGAGTTTTTGAGCATCTGTTGATGGATTAGGGGACTTTCCTCTTTTGGATGATGGGCAACAACCGGAGGAACCAATCTATTGGGAGGATTCTCTTCATCGTGCTTCGACATCTTCGACTGGCTCACTTTAATGGACGACTGGTTGTTACCTTTCCACAGGCGTACTATCTTTGCCATCTCTTGCCTGATGGGACTCTGACTGTCTGCTGGGCTGCCGCTCCAAGCCGCACCCTCATCGCCCCAGAACAGCAGGGAAGTTCCATAGGTGACCCCACAGACTCCTCTGCCCATGAGGTTAGTTTTGCCAACTGATCCACTAGGACCCGATATGTTGCTGCTCCTTTAATCTCCCAAGGCTTATACCATAGCGTTCGCATTGATGCTCTTCAAGTTGCGGGGCCCTCTCAGCCAGCTTCTCTTCTGGCCGAATCCTCGGCCCCCTCTGATGCTGATGCTCCCGCTCCTGATGTTCCTGCTGCTGCTACTGCTGCTCCTGCCTCTCCTCTGGCCATTACTTCGAACCTGCCCCTCTAACCTCAAGACTACTTGAATCGTCTATCTGACGACGTTCTTATAGACCTATGGTTCCATTTCAGCCTTGCCTGCATTGCCACTATCCCTAACAACGATCTCCGGGTGTATTATGCACAACATACACAAACCCCGAATGTTATGATCGTTTGGAACTTAGAACACGGTTTTCTCTCATCGGCTTCCCTCTAAGCTGCTCCTCTTGCTGTTGCTTCCTTCGAACCAGCCCACGATGCATGGGTCTCTTTCCCTCCCAATGTCGGGCCTTCTTCTCTGGCGGATGTCCCTGTTATTGACCTTTCTAGTCATAGCGGGTCTGTCACCCCGAATGCCTCTAATGCTTTGGATACTGCTGTTAGTGCTGACGTTCTGGTCTCTTCTCCTACTAACTTGTCACGCCCTGAATTTCCCACCCAAGGAAATCGGTTTGTGACTCCCCTTTACCCACCCGGTGGGCAAGGGGTTGGGATAAAATATTCCACTTGGGACACCACTTCATTCCCAATATATATTCATAAACAAATCATATATCTTTTTCACATACAAACCACAATAAACATCCGTGAAGGCAAACCACAAATATTATTCAACTCAATAATCCTTTACATCATTTCCCCATTGGGGTTACAGTAGTTCCACAAAATAACAAAACACAAATAACATTTAAACAAAGCTACAAAGTAGGTATGTCCTCCACCTTGGTGTTCCCACCTAACGCCTGTAGGTTCCTAAAAAGTAAACAAAGCACAACGGGAGGGGTGAGCAACCATAGCTCAGTAGGGATCATGTCTCCCCAACCCATCCCATGCTCTTGACATCTACATGTTGACGTGCACGAGTGCAGTGTAGTGACAATAAGATATAGGCAGGTAATGTTCCACAATTAAGTATCAACACACAAGTCACAGAGTAGGTACAACCAATGCCACAGCCACACAGGCTAACGTAACCACAACCACACAGGCTAATATATCCAGCCACGGACTTCCACAGCCACCGAGCTCTATAACCAAACACGGGCTTCCACAGCCACCGTGTTCCAAAATCAGCCACGGGCTTCCACAGCCACCGGGCTCACAATCACTGCCACACAGGCACACATCCATCCACACAGGCATATAATCAAACACATAGCATGCATAATCCCCAGCCACGCAGGCAAAACATCAAACACTTAACATGTACAGCCTCACAGGCATAATATTGAACACATAACATGCTTAGCCTCATGGGCCTAATGTCAAACACATAACATGCATATATTCCCCAGAAACCCCAAACAAAATACACCATCGAAGGCCAACATCCATATAGGAGATCACACCTATATGGATTTACGTATAAATATAGATATATCAAAAAGCCACAAGGCTAAAACCCTGGAATAGATTCAAGGAAGAATAGAACCCCTACCTCTGGAATATCCTACACGCTCTTGCTTCCACGCCTAACGCCATCTAACCACGAAAATGACAATGGCAGCCACGATCTGGAGCTCTCTCTCTCTCAACCTCCCTCTCTCTCTCTGCGACGGCTGTGGCGGAAGAACCCTAAAACCATAACACAAAGGGGCTCCTCCTTCTTATATAGACACCTCAACATCAAAACGATGTAGTTTTGATTAAGTGAACCCCAGTATCAAAACAACATAGTTTTGATGGAACAGGCTATAACCTTCCCGCATCCACACAAGACAAAATACTTATAATTCCAACATGTCTCTTTGGGAAAAGATTACTAGAATAACAAAACCAAGGTGATGATGCAAAAATATGGTTGCACGCCATAATGCACGTCATATCCCCATATCACGTGCAGCTCCAAATGATGTGAAATTTTACCCCAAACTTCCTTGAATCATGTAAAGGCGGGCAGGAAAAAAACCCCGCCCAATGCCCCAAACCTTCCTTGCATGCCCCCCCCCCCCCCCCCCCCTCTTTCGTCAAAAGTTCCCTATTTGGTAAATAAAATGATTTGGCTGAAGTCCATGAGTAGAAGTTCCCCAAAAACTAGAAAATTGCCACTCAAAAGGCAAAACTGTGACTAACTCCACACATCCCAAAACACGGGTCATTCGATGGTAATGCAACTATCTGGACGGTAGTGTAGCCGTCGGTGTGAGCATTCGTACTTGAGCCCGATTCCGAGTCGGGGCCTGAGTGGCCTAAATGTTGACTTTCTAGGGCTTTATTGGTTAACTTTGTGTTTGAGCAGTAATTTGAGTGTGATAATATCTAAATAGTATTGTGCTCGTCATTTCGAGCGTTTTGATAGTAATTTGACTCAATTTGGAGTTCGTGATGTTGGAGGTCAATTATTAAAGGTCAATTATTGTTCAATAATTGGCAGATATATAAATAGAATGAAAAGAAATAGATTTCATTTTACGCTATTACGTTGGTACGGTTGAAAGAGAGAGAGAGAGAGAGAGAGAGAGAGAGAGAGAGAGAGAGAGAGAGAGCTTGGAAGCTTGAAGCTTTGGCGATTTGGGTTCATGGAGCTCAAAGAATCACTCCAAGTAGGTGTCCTTGAACCTCTTAGTTCGATCCTGTCTTTAAATATATATGAATTTATCATGATTTATGAAATTGAGTATGAACCCTAAGTTTTGGGGGAAACCCAATTTTGGGTTAGATCTAATAGTTTAGCATAAGATCTGTGGTTAAGAACTGATTTATATTAGTTTGGGTATGTAATTTTGTAGTATGTTGAGTAAAACGTGTGTTTGTGAGTGCCTGGGGGTCGCTGGGTTGATTCCAAAAAAAGAACAGGCAAAAACGACGATAAACAGTACCCTGGGCGAAGTTTAGGGTCGAAGTTCGCAGTCAGCAGCTTCGTAGTTAGCAGCTATAGTTAGTAGCTTCATAGTCAGCAGCTGTAGTCAGAGACTTGTAGTCAGCAGCTTCGTAGTCAGCAGCTTCATAGTCAGCAGCTTCGGAGTTCGCAGCATCGCTCCGCAGTAGTTCTTCCGTAGCTTCACTCTGCAGCAGTGTTCCGCAGTAGTGTTCTGTAGCAATGCTCCACAGCAATGTTCCGTAGTAGTGCTCCGCAGCAGTGTGTTCAACAGTAGTATTTCGCAGTAGTGCAACTGCACTGGACTGGACCACTGGACCATTTATATTGTAACCATTAAATCTCAAGTATTAAGTTACAATGTAAATAGCGGAATATCCCCTTTTCGGATTCAAAGAAGAATACAAAAAAATTAAATTCCCACTCCTTCAAGATGTGAAAATTGGGATTTAGTGCAAAATCTCGGAAAAATCCAGTTTTTCGTAGAGGTGACTTTTTGGAAAGTGGGGTTAGACATCTTAGAAAAATCCCCAAAAATTACATTATCTTAGTTATGATATGGAGACCCAATGCCGGGATTTTTGATTGCAAGAAAACAACTACTATGAGTATCTTCTTCCTTGGTCAAGGCATGTGGATCGATTTGTGAAGACTGGCCTCAATTATAAAGGGAGTGTTGTGAACCTTAATGCCATATTGGTGTTAATGCCATGACTTATTTGTGTTCTCATCGTGAGGTATAGGTAATACTATGTGGTTAACGTGATAGGATAAGGCCTGGGTTGAGCCGTTGAGCTCATGGAGCTAGGGCTGAGTGCCCTGAGCTGAGATCCTGTTGAGGATCGTGTTGAGCTGTTGAGCTCGTGAGCCATTGAGCGCATGGAGCTAGGGCTTAGTGCCCTAAGCTGGGATCCTATTGAGGATCATAAACAAGCTGTCTTGTATGGGCAGGCTGGGTCCTAATGTTTATTTGCAAGCTGATTCTTGATGATTGTGCACACTATACAGTACACGAGTACACAAAGCATATAGTATAGACTTGTATGTTTGCATGATATGGAGTATTTGGGTCACTTACTGAGCTTGTCGCTCACCCCTACTTGTTCTTTCCCCTTTTCAGGTGTGACCCAAGACTAGTGGAAGACTTTCTTTTAGGAGGACGTGCTCACTACTCTGATGTTTGATACAGTACTGTATTTTGTATTGTTTTGTGTGATATCTCAGACAAGGGTCCATAGACAGTTGTATTACACACAGTTTGTCATATGATGTTTGTATGACTGTTTGACCTATTGTATGCCTGTTGATGTGTATGGGAAAGTGTTGGGAATATAGGATTTGATGAAGCTGCCAAAATATAGTCTAAGTCTAGAGACTCGAAGAACCGAAGGTCATAGGGTCGAAGAGTCGAGTTCGTAGAAGTGAAACTGTCATAGGACGTATTGGCAAGAGACTCGTAGGGTCTAGAGACTCAAGGTGAAATAGTGACAGAACATTGCGACTCGTAGATCTAAGGTCGAAGGTCTCAGAGTCAAAGCACGGAAAAGAGAGTTACTGCAAGCACCAATATATTAAGAGACTCGTAGAGTTGAAGAATTCTGAAGAACAGTAACCAATGTTAAATAACTCGTAGACTCGCTGCCCATAGAACTGTAGAGTCCCTAAAAACACTTAAGTCAATTAACAGAACTTAAACTGCCACTAGACTCGAAGACTCATAGAGTCGTAGAGTCGTAGAGTCGAAGCCTTTGAACACTGTTAAGAAAACAGGTGTTGGATCAAGCCCAGAATTTGGATAATGTTGATAAAGCCCTATGTAACTTGATTTGAGACCTTTGTTGTTTTGTCTTAAGTCATTACAGAAGATATGATCTTAATCCGGATGTACACTCGTGAAAGCAAAGCTAAGGACAGGATACATAATCCTGATCAAGGTGAGGATGAGTGTCGTCAAACACTTGGTATATAACCAAGTCTTTACTTCATATGGAATAAGGATCATTCGTGCGGACTAAGAACTTAAAAGTTACGAACTAAGGAATCTGCACCTAATAGTTCAAATGGACTAAGTCAAATAGATGCGGAGTAAGAATCTTAGTCTACAAAGTCGCACGTAGTAAGAGAGTCGTAATGGAGTTAAAAAGTTAAGTCTTCCACTCAAATGGACTAAAGTAAAGAAGACACAGAGTATGGAATCTGAGTCTTCCATACATGCAGAGTAAGGAAGTACTTCTACGGAATAAGGACTTGAGTCTTTATTCGCATAGAGTAAGAGAGTCATCATGGAGTTAAAAAGTTAAGTCTTCAACTCAAACGGACTAAAGTAAAGAAGACACGGAGTAAGGAATCCGAGTCTTCCATACATGCGGAGTAAGGAAGTACTTCTACGGAATAAGGACTTGAGTCTTTATTCGCACGGAGTAAGAAAACTAGATGCAGAGTAAGGAATCCGAACCACTCATTCATGCGGAGTAAGGATGTGCTGATATGGAGTACGCCATCCGTTCCTTTAACTTATGTGGAGTAAGGAAGCGCTGATGCGGAGTAAGCACTCCGACCTTCTCTTTCATATGGAGTAAGGAAGCGCTTACACGGAATAAGGATTCCAGTACCAAATTGATACGGAGTAAGGATCCGAGCTTAGTTTAACATGGAGTAATGAACCTTACACTGGATTCAAGAAGACGTTACTTCAACTTATCTCTTCGTATTCAAAGTTACCAGCTCGCTGCTTCCCGATGTAAGACAAACTTGTTGAGAACCTGAAGCATCTTACAAGTGGATGTGGACACAACTTTAACTACACTTGGGAACTTACAGACTCTTATGCGTTGCAAACCTAAGATCTTGAAGACCACATCCGCAACAATTGAGGCAGAGAGATTTCCGAGAGACAGTAAATGTGCACAATGTCCGAAACAACAAGTTCCAAGGTTGCATCTTGTGGATGTCTCTATAAATAGCAACACTTGTACACTTTCTAAAGTGTGTATAAGTGAGCATGTAATAGTTTTGTGCATGTACCAAAGCTCATTGAGATCATAGAGGCTAGCGTGTGAGTACTTGTAAACAGAGTGTTAAAGAGTTGTTAAGTAGGTCTAAAAGCTTTCAAGCTTTAGTCTGCTTCCATTTTGTTGTACTTATCATACTGATAATAAAACAAATACTTCCATTGTCTGGTTATCTTCCACATTGATTCTATCTCTTAACCAGATAAGTGTTGTGCCAAAGAGTTAGAAAAGAGTTTCGATAAGAGCCTATTCACCCCCCTCTAGGCTCCAAGGGACCAACAAGTGGTATCAGGGCAAGTTCTATTTGTTCAAAGTAGAGATCCCACTCCTTCTCTCTCATCAATGACCAAAGAAAGTAGTATGCTATTCAACACTCATCTTAACTCCGGAGGTGCACAAGAGCCCCTCCCCAATCGTAGCAACAATGAAAATGTCGATCCACCTCAACCTGCTGCTGCCGCTGCTTCACAACCATGGAGTTCTGGTTTCACTCTAACAAAACCGCCAAAGTTCACACCCGAGCTTTTCTCCCAGTGGAAAGCTCGCATGAGGATGTTCATGGTTTGCCATGATCATCTCATGTGGCCATGTCTTCATCAGGAGATACCCACTCCGATGACAATCGGAGAACATGGAGTTAGAAGACCAAAGACTGATGCTGAACTCACCAATGATGAAAGAGCCTAGCAGTGTGCTAACGAAAAGGCTCTGGCATATGTTACATCGTCTTTGGACTCCGAAGCTTTCACGGACATCCAGGGCTGCATGACAGCGAAAGTTGTCTGGGATAAACTGACAATCCTCTATGAGGGAAGTCAGTCCCAAATGCAGAATGTTATTTGTACTCTCAGACAGAACTTTGAGAGTTTCAATCACAAACCTAGCGAATCTCTCTAGAGCATCTATCAGAGATTCGGCAAGCTCATCTTTGAGCTAAAAACTGTCAATGAGCATTATTGTCAATCTCAAATCAATGACAAGTTTTTTCGCTCCTTGCCGGATCACTACTACTCCAAGCAACTCCAGATGCAATCCGACAAGAACTGGCAGTATGTTCCCCTTGAAGAATTATACGGAGAGCTACGGACTCACGAGGTTAGGTTTAAAGACTCTGACCGAGATGAGAAAATAGCTCGGAAAGAAAAGGGGGTAGCTTTTAAAGCTACGAAATGTCTTAGCATACTAAGGAATGATGATACTGAAGAGTCTGAGAATTCTAACTCTGATGCTGAAGAGGAAATAGCTCTTCTCGTCAAATCCTTCGAGCGATTGCTGCGTAAAAGCAGAAAAGGATTCAAAAGAGGCTCCTCATCATCATTCCGAAGGAAGGAGCGATCGGAGTCCAATTCCCAGGAATGCTATAATCGTGGGAAACCCGGTCACTGGGCCAAGGATTGTAAATCCAAATCTAAAGTGGCCGAGAAAAGTGACAAGGTTACTCCTCGCCGCTCCACCTCAGACAACAGCAAGAACAAGAGGAAGGCGTTCGTCACAAAGTACGTCAGTGGCTCGGAAGAAGAGGAGGAATCCTCAGATGATGAGCCAACTCCTAAGCCGAACGTCTACCTCATGGCAAATACTGAGGTACCTTCGATCTCTGAGCTTATGAGTAAATTAGAATATCTTATTACTGAACATGATCATGAAAAGAATGAGAGACTAATAATTACTCAAATGTACAAAGATATGGAAAGTCAAAACAAACGTCTTGAGATTACTGTTGCTAGACTAGAAAAGGACATAACTGATTTCAGGGGTAAAGAGGCTTGGTATCATGATCTAAGAGCTGAAAATCACTTGCTAAATACCAACCTAACTGGCCTAAAAGTTATTGTGAAATGACTCGAAAATGAACTGGAACAGGAAAAAGAAATAAATCGTAAGTGGCTAAAATCCGGGGAAATAGCCTATACTTTTAGGACTAATCCAGACAACATCCGAGTCAAACCTAGCCTAGGCTCTGAACCATCGACCTCCACACAAACTATTGAGTGTCCTTTGGATTTCGTTCCAAAACTAACCAACCTTTACCCTGTTAGTACGTCTAAACCGTTGGATGGTTTCATTTTAGGTGGCACCATAGTCTATGATTGTGGAACTGAGGCTGTTACTGCAGTTCCCAAAGCAGTAGCACCCATATCTAACGATGAAGGGAAGGTTGTTGTAGTTAAAGCCGAAACTGTAGCACCCAGAAAGAAAGGAAAGACTAAGGCTGGTGCATCTAGGGCCAAGAGTGCGTCACCCAATCGCAAAGGATTAGGCCATAGGGAACAGAGTAAAAAATATGTTAAACCTGAGAAACCTGTTTCCCCTGTTACCACTCCGCATCATAGTGTCTGTTCCATCTGTAGAGAAATAGGTCATTATCACTGTGAATGCTGGAGCTTATCTGATAGTTGGCTTTGTAATCAAATTCATACTAATAAAGACCAGTTTATCAAAAAGGGTTCTTCGAGCAAATCAAAATCTAAATCTCAAAGGAGTGTCTCTCCCAAGAAAACCCAAGTAAAAGAAGCAGCTGAATCTAACAAAATAACGTCAACCTGGAAAGCTAAAATTCCAAACAAAGTTTAATCCGGAACTGTTGACACCACTGTTGTTTCTCCTAACCGGCCGAAACAAGTTTGGGCACCAAAAGTGTAAACTGTTGTCTTACAGGAGCATCTCTAGATTGCATTGTCGGATCACTTGAAGTTAAAGATTAATCAAAGCAAGTGGATCCTCGATAGTGGATGCTTCGGACATATGACGGGTGATCAGTCTCTGCTCGTTGATGTTACTGACAAACGAGGCCCATCCGTATCATATGGGGACAACAGCAAAGGTAAGACTGTGGGGTATGACACTTTAACCAACGGCTGTGTATCAATCACTAGAGTTGCACTAATCGAAGGTTTGAAGCATAATCTGCTGAGTGTCAGTAATTTATGTGAAAAAGGATTTACTGTCTCTTTTATGTCCAACACCTACATAGTGAGGGAAAACCTATCCAGAGATGTTAAGTTATCCAGATTAAGAGATGGGGACATGTATTTAGTGGTCTTAAGAAATAATTCTTATGACCCTGTATGCTTCCTCACTAAAGCATCAGATGAAGAAAGTTGACTATGGCACAAGCATTGCGCACATTTAAATTTTAAAACCTTGTATAAATTAGCGCCGTTTGACTTAGTAAATCGGTTGCCGAAACACAAATTCTCCAGAGACTCCATCTATAAAGAATGCCAACTTGGCAAGCAGACCAAATACAGCTTTAAGAGCAAATCAGTTAATTCAATAACTGCTCCGCTGCAACTTCTTCACATGGACCTCTGTGGTCCCATTTCTATTGCTTCTCTTGCCGGTGTGAGATATACCCTAGTGGTTATCGATGACTTCACCAGGTATACATGGGTGGCGTTCCTGAAATCAAAGGATCAAACCTTTGAGCATCTTGTAGATCTCTTCAACTGGATAAGCAATTCACAAGGACTGAGCATTAAGTGAATCAGGAGTGATCAACGTACGGAGTTTGATTTTTCCGATATGAGATTATATTGTTCTAAATAGGGCATTCAGCACGACTTCTCTGTGCCCAGGACTTCACAAAAAATGGAGTTGCTGAGTGTAAGAATTGCACCCTAGTCGAAGCCGGTAGATCCATGTTAGTAGGGGCAAAGCTTCCTCTCAGTCTATGGGCTGAAGCTATGTCAACTGCATGCTATGTTCAGAATACAACTCTTATCAATAAGGTTACCATGAAAACACCCTACGAGATGTGGAGAGGAAGGAAGCCATCAATCTCCCATTTCAAAGCTTTTGGGTGTGCTTGCTACGTGTTAAATAACGGCAAAGAGGCCCGGAGTAAATTTGAGCCAAAATCCAGTGATGGGATCTTTGTCGGATATTCTTTACACAGCAAGGCTTATCGTATTTTCAATAGAAAGCGTTAACTGTTGAAGAATCTATCCATGTTAATTTTGATGAATCTAACCTTGATTGGTCAAGTGTAAGATCTTTAAATTCAATTATGCAGGATCATACAAATATAATCAACTACTCTCAGTTCAGACATGTTCCTGCTACTATTATTGACCAATCAACAAGCACCGGTGAAGCAAGAAGAAATGCTACCGATGATGCTTTAGAAGACTCGGACTCAGGACTACCACCTATCTCCGGACAAACTATTACGGACATCCATAACTCCGGAGAACCTTTAAGTCCGTCCGGACCAGTTAATACTAAAAGCAACAGTGTTGAAGAACTTCTAAGTACTTTAGGAACTGTTCATCTTACGGATACGAATGGTTCGGAAGAAGCTTAACCAACTGATATACAAGATCCACCCGATCTGGCAGAGCTTCAAATCATCAACTACTCACCACCTCTTGCGCAGAACTATAAGTGGACTCGGAACCACCCATCAGTTCAAGTGATTGGTGATCCTACTGTTGGAGTACGAACCAGGGCAGCCACTTCCAATCTATGCCTCTACTCGTGTTTTCTATCACAAATAGAGCCAAAGGTCGTGGAAGAAGCCCTTCAAGACTCAAATTGGATAGAAGCTATGCAAGAAGAGCTTAATCAGTTCAAGAGGAATGAAGTTTGGACATTAGTACCAAGGCGGAGATGTCAACAAGTCATAGGAGTTAAATGGGTGTTCTGGAATAAATTGGATACCAAGAGAATAGTGATCCGAAACAAAGCCAGACTGATAGCCAAAGGATATCGTCAAGAAGAAGGCATTGATTATGACGAAACCTTTGCTCCAGTAGCTTGACTTGAGGCAATCCGAATGTTCTTGGCGTATGCATCATATGAAAACTTCAAGGTTTATCAAATGGACGTCAAAAGTGCATTTTTAAATGGAGACCTTCAAGAGGAGGTTTATGTTGAACAACCTTCGGGGTTCGTTGAATACAAGGCTAAGCATATGGTATATAAACTACGGAAAGCTTTGTACGGATTGAAATAAGCTCCAAGGGCCTAGTATGACACATTGTCAGAATTCTTGCTCAAACATAATTTCAGAAAAGGGAAGATAGACACCACTCTATTTCTACGAAAGGAGAAAGATAATTCACTCATCGTACAAATCTATGTGGATGACATCATTTTCGGATGGTCCAATCCGAAGCTTTGTGAAGAATTTGCAGAGTTGATGACTGGCAAATTTGAAATGAGCATGATGGGAGAACTAACGTATTTCCTTGGGATAGAAGTTAAACAAATGAAGGATGGAATCTTCATCAACCAAGGGAAGTACACACAAGACTTAATCAAGAAGTTTGGAATGCAAAACTCATCTCTCGTAAAAACTCCCATGCCCATTAGTGCCAAGTTAGATCCTGATCTTGACGGCGAATCTGTAAATGTGACTGAATACAGAGGGATGATTGGATCATTGTTGTACCTTACTGCAAGTCGCCCAGATATAATGTTTGCAACTTGCATTTGTGCAAGATATCAGGCGAATCCCAAAGAGTCACACATGCTTCATGTGAAATGGATATTGCGATATTTAAAAGGGACGGTGAATTTGGGACTTTGGTACCCAAAGGAGTCCAACTTCTCCTTATTCGATTATTCAGATGCTGATTTTGCCAGTTGTCACATCGACAGGAAGAGCACTAGCGGTACTTGTTAGTTTCTTGAAAACAGATTGATTTCATGGTTCAATAAGAAGTAGAATTCCGTATCAACCTCTACTGCTGAGGTGGAATATATAGCTGCTGGGAGTTGTTACGCTCAGCTACTCTGGATGCAAAGTCAACTTACTGACTAAGGTTTCAATATGACATTTGTTCCTCTGTACTGCGATAACACTAGTGCCATTGCCATCAGCAACAATCCTGTGATGCACCCAAAGACCAAGCACATTGAAGTCAGGTATCACTTCATCCGAGAGTTCATGTTCTTAAAAAGCACATATCTCTCGAACATGTTGCTATGGATGATTAACTCGCAGACATACTCACCAAGCCCCTACCTGATGCAAGATTTTCTGAACTTCTCCTGAAAATAGGTATGCTTGATCTATCTGCATAGCTTCTACTTTATAATTCCAATAGTACTTCTTTTAGAACATGCATCGCATTTATAATGTACATTTGACACCAACTATTTCTCATGCTAATTATTTTTACTTGTGTCATGTATTTTGTTTCTGATAATTTTCTCATATGTTCATATTGGGAGGATGCTTGCATTTCCCGACTGAAGTCGTTTAAACCAACATAATTAAAACGTATATGAATAACCTCTTTAGGATTTCATGATTTTAATCTCCACTCATCGCCACATGACGAATGCTGTTTCATATTGATTGCTCTATTAACTTGTATGGTTGAAGAAATGAAATGGGTTAGCTCGGAATGCCTGGAGGATGTACTCACAGTCGCAGTCAGATAGCTCCTGAAGTGTAGTTTCCTAATGGGTAGACAGCGTTGTCTCATGATCTAAATTCTTTAACAGGAAATGACCATCGAGAGGATCGCATGATATACGGGGGAAAAAATGATTTATTCATTATCCACGTAATACCCCCGTATATGTCTCATGACCTCTTTCCTAGTTATTTATCTGAGGGGGAGTCTATCACTGAGAGGATTGCATGATCTAAGGGGGAGCAATAGCTATCTATTACCTTTGTAATGATCCCCTAATATGTCTCGGATGCTCTTTCCTCTAAACTCTCACTTCCGGATCTAGCTGGACATATATTGTTGAATCAGAATTGTGCCATGCTTGGATGTTTTTCTTTTTTCAACCGTGCATTTTAATCGGATAATCATCTGCTTGCTTTTGCCATGTGTTCGATTATCCAGTTTCACTCATGAATCTTAATTTGGACAAATCATATGATTTTTAATTAATCTTAGCTACGTCGTTCAACAGGAAGGTTTCGCTATGTTGACCAATATGAACTTATGTGTTTAGTATCTGACATATGCCTTGATTCAGTAACAATGATCATTCTCTTGTATGTATGTGTCTACTACATTCCTTTTCAATGCATTAAGTTCTGTTTCTCATTAGTTTGGATTCAGTTGCTCTTCAATAGACTATTTGTTCATATCCGTACTAATTCCTTCCTGTACAGCCTCCTGTTCTTTTAGTTTATTTTCGTGAAGCTACAGGTTTTGATTCTCTTTGCAACTTTACCGATATATTTTGTCTATAGTCTCGGATTTGAAGTGTTGTGGTACTTCTCTTCTCTTTGACTTCACGACAGCACAGGAATCTGCTTCTCTCTTATCGCACTCTGTTTCTCCGGTCACGGTATGCTTTTCATCCGGATGATCTTATCTCGGGATATCGTATACTCCGGATGATCGTCGGTTCATTCCTCCGGACTCTTGGAACTCTCAAATAGCGATAATCCATGTCTTATTCTATATCGCGTGCTTTTGAGGAGGAATAATGATGGTCCATTAAATGCATGTCTCGGGATGGACATATTTCCCAAAGAAGGCAAACAACTGTTATCATTACCTGGTCATGCCGTCTCCACGTCATCTCTATATTCGGAGGTGCACCGCTATCAAGACTAATGACATCAGCCTGTCAAGCGGTTCACTGTTCCACTCGCTTAATCCCTAGACCTGCTGACAATCATGGACTCGGTCTTATATATCCTGGACATTCCTGCGCAGCGCGAGTTTACATTTTCTAAATCCCTAAAACCCTAGTCGCTCCTTCAATCCCCAAGACCTCGCCTCCTTTCTCCTCTCAATCTTTCTCTTAAATAGCACCCAAAACTTCTCTTTCCGGCGTTAACCCCGGCCATCTGGTTGATTAGCGCGCTGTCTCTGATCCTCCGGTTTGGTTTCTGGAACTCCGCCCACTCCTGGAAGCCTCTCACATCCTAAACCTAATCTCCAATCCTGTCGATCTTCTTATTGAAGACATTCTTGAGTTCTACCAACAGATCCGCTGCACCACCGACTCCATTATCTCCTACGTCCGCGGTGAGTCCATATTGATCACCCCCGCTGTCCTCCGCGCCGCTCTCAATTTGCCTCCCGGTGATCCTCAGCGCCCGGATGCTGAGACAATGGCTGCTTCCATGGGCTGCTCATATAAAGGGAAGGAGTACAAAATGAAGTCTTTCCAAGGTCGCTACCGATGTATGGTGACCATACTGAGCCGATGCCTCTTCGCTCGTACAATTGCTCTGGACTCCATCCCGTACGACCTTCTACTGGCTATGTACAGAGTCTTTGAGGGTCTCCCGATGGACTGGGGGACATTCTTGTTCGGCTACTGAAGAACGGTCCAAAGAACCATTCTTTCAGGTGGATACTCAGTGTTGTCTTCCGGCATCTACATCCGGACCATTTTGCCCGATATGATGCTATCCCTTTCCCTCAGGCATATTATCTTCGCCACCTTCCGCCTGATGGGAACATGATGGCCCGCTGTCCCTCTACTACTCTCCGCCTTTTTCCTGCCTCGGAATAACAAGGCAGCTCTATTGGTGACCCCTCCGACAGCCGTGCCCCCGAAGTCAGCTCTGCTCACTGGTCCTCCTGGATTCGTTCCGTTGCTGCACCCTCCATCTCACGAGCCTCCCAGCATAGCATCCGAGCCGACCCCTCTGAGGTTGCGGGGCCTTCTCAGCCCAGTTTACCTAAGGCTATTTCCCTAGCACCTTCTGCGTTGCGGATGTCCCCACTCCCTCCACTTCCGCTGTTGCTACCGCGGTTGATGCTGCGGTTCCCACTGCAGTAGTTGAAGTCCTGGAATCTCTTCTGGAAGCTCCTTTGCCTCCCCTACCTCAACCCTAAGACTATCTTGACCATCTCTCTGCCGATACCTTAATGGACCTATGGTTCCATTTTAGCCTCGCTTGCACTGCTTCCATCCCTGACAATGATATCAAGGTGTTTTATACCAAACACACCCACACCCCGGAGGATATGATTGTCTGGAATCTAGACCATGGCTTTCTTATGCCGGCTCACATTCCGGACGTTCCCTTCGCTGTTTCCTCCGGAAAGGCCAATGACGCACGGGTTCCCTCCCCTGCTGAGGCTCGGTTCGCCTCTCCTGCAGCTGCCATCCCTGTTGTTGACCTCTCTGGTCAAAGTGGCTTTGCTGCTCCGGAAGCCTTTGATGCTCCAGATGCCCCCTCTGCTGCTGTTGGACCCCATTTTGTCCGCATTGGACATACTAACCCCATTTGGTGTATATACCTTTTTGCCTATGCCATATACCTTGTTGAACAGGTCCTTAAGAGATTCCCTGCAATTTGCACAAGATGGATACAGTTACACGAATGGGGAAGCCCAAAATAGATGACCTTTGCTACAAGTCCCTGAAGTACCCCAAGACCAAAATCAGGGGATAGAGGAAGAAATTTGGAGAATAATGCACTTGACCGTGCTCCATTCTGATTTAAAATGAAGAAGTTATGGCCAAAACAACTTTCGTTGGAAAAAGTCAAACTTGCCAAAAGACGGCCAATGCCCCTGGTCAAACTGCCCGAAAAAGTGATCATGCGAAACTCTCCAAAATGTCTATGTAGGCGAATATGGGTCTTCCCAAACAATCCCTAAAAGGTTGTCCATTTTTGCATTGTGGGTAAGGGTAAAAAGGTAATTAAAAGTTTAAACAAAAAAAAACTTCGGGGTTGATCGTTGACCGTTGACCTTCCGACACTCCGACCTTCGACTCGCCACCTCGACCCATTGACCTTCGGAGCCTCGAAGCCTCAAAGCCCCGAAGCATCGAAGCCTTGAAGCCCCGAAGCCTCGAAGCCTCGAAGCCTCGAAGATTCGAAGCCTCGAAGCCCCGCTGCCGACACTCCGACCTTTGACTTGCCCCTTCGACCCTTCGAACCTTGTGAAGATGCGAAGCCTTGAAGCCTCTGAACCTGTCGACACTCCGACCTTCGACCCTTCTACCCTTGACCCTCGGAGCCTGTTGACCTTCGAACCCTGTGAGTTTTCAACCCTTCGACCTCGTGACCGTTGACCTTCGACCTGCCGACACTTCGATACGTTGACCGTTGACCTTCGACCCACCGAACTTTTGACCTACCGAAGCTTCGACCCTACCGACACTTCAACCTGCTGACATTATGACCCTTTGCCCTCTGACCTTCGCTGTTTTTTTTTTCTCTCGCTGGCTTTTCTCGCTGGTTGTTCACGAGACCCGTTTTATGCGCTGGCCATCTGACAAAGAATCATTTTTGAATACCTGTCGGTCACATGTGCTAAACGAAAACATTAAAAAAGGATAATCACGCTGCACAAGTCGTTGTTCCCTCCAACAAACGGCAGAATCTCAAAATAAAATACTGCATCAATAATACAGCATTTAATGCTGAAATTAATGACAGTCCAGCCAAATTTCTGCCAGCCCTTTAAAATGCAGTCTTCTTATCCCTGCGCAGGAGGAGAGACCCCTCATCATTGAAAAAACCTGCTACCATTATTACACCCCAGCCTCGTCCCAGCACAAACGGAGAGAGAAAAAAAAGGAAAAAACAGAGAGTGGAGAGAAAAAAAACAGAGTTCCACGCAAAAAAAAGGGAGGGATCACGCCCAAGAAAAAAAGAGAGAGAGAGAGAGAGGACATTCTACCAGAACAAGAAAGAACTTTGCTGCCATTCCATCTCAAATTCGCCCAACTCCTGCCTTCAAAAAAAAAAACATACAATCCGAATTCTCTTTCTTTCCTTTTCTCCTCACTTATCTGTTCACTTTGCCAACATTCATACATACACTCTCCCCCATTTCAAACCCAAAAATTTTGAAACACCATTTTCATTCCCCCAGTTCTGTTTTCTCTTCTTTTCATCAACAATACCAAAATTAGAAAATCAAAAACCAAAAATAGGGGGAATCAAAACAAAAAAAACAAAAAGAGAGATATAGGTTTTGCAGCTCCGACCAACGGTGTTCAACCTCGGCCCGAGTCCAATCAACTAGTCTTTGGAGATTCATCCTCCCGTTAACGACATCACTGCCGGAGTCCCAATCCAAAGCCAAAGTCAGTTCACTTTGTATCTGTTTCTTTATTTGTTTTCTTTCTTTTTTAGTTTATTTGTATTCATATTTGATGTAATTGTTTTTAGCATTTTTCTGGTCTTCATTTTTAGCTTATCTATACTTATAGTTGATGTAAAATTTTTTAGTATTTTTTTCACTGTATTTTCCCTGTATTTCTTTTTATGTTGTACGTTGTAAGTATGTAAAATATAGTAAAAAAAAGCGCAAAGAGAGGCATAAAAAATAGAGATATGAAGAAAAAGAAAAAAAAGAGAGTGATAAAGAAAAAAGAAGAAGAGAGTGATAAAGAAAAAAAAAGAGAAAAAAAGATGAAAAAAGAGTGGCTATGTTTTCATATGATCTGTGGATGTCACAATCACACACTCCACATCTATTTTGGTATATGTGTTCATATGTATTTTCAATTGTTGAGACGCGTAGATTTAGGTTTAAGGCTTTCTATAAGTAAAAAAGTAAAAAATAATAATAATAAAAAAATAACAACGGTTTCCACAAAAATGTTCTCCAAAATGTTTGCAACAAAAATGTTTTCAAAAAAATGTTTCCTAAAAAAAACAAAACAAAAAAAAAACAAACAATGTTTTCAACAAAATGCTTTCCAAAATGTTTTCACTAAAATATATTCAAAATGTTTTAATAAAATATGTTCAAAAAATATCTTCAAAAAACAAAAAAAAAAACAAAAAACGTTTTCATGTTTTCAAACAAAAAAAAACCCAAAATTAGTACTTCAATGTCCAAAACCAAAAAACAAAAAAAACAAAGACGAAAAAAAAAAAACACAAAGACAAAAAAAAACAAAAAAAAATAAAACAAAACAAAAACAAATAAAAAATGTATGTTTTCTAACCCAAAAAACCAAAACAAAAAGGGAAAATAAAAAAGAAAAAAATCATATTTGAGGACTTCAATTTCCAAAATAAAATCAAACACCAAAACCAACCCGTAAGATCTCATTATCCACTTCAAACAAAAACCCAAAACCTTTAGGATTCCCTTTAGAAATTTAGGGTAAATCCATTTTCACCATGACTTGAATAAATAACTTAGCTAAATAAAAATCATAGACTTTTTGGGAAACTTAATCCAGTCATGGCAGTACAAATAAAATAAAAAACCTCCTCCTCCTAAATTAGATACCGAAAGGGCGCTGTAGGGGTGCTAATCCTTCCCTACACGTACCCAACTCCCGAATCCTTCTCTGATAACGCAGACCACACACTTGAAACGACTCAAAGTAGAGGGTATCCAACTGTACCCCAAAAACAGTTGGTGGCGACTCTAAATTTTCTTAACATTGGTTTAGTTTGAGCTCACCCCAAACGGGCCCGGACGAAAACCAGTGATGACAGCTGGCGACTCTGCTGGGGACTTCAACACTTTAGAGAGTTAGTTCTAGAACTAGGATTAGGAGGTTGTTTTTTGTACTGTTGTATATATTTAACTGTCATGCTAAGTTGTTTTTTTTTTCTAGATAAAATTGTGATTTACTTATTTTTTAACAATTGTCGTTTATCTTTAAACTGTGATTTATTTATACGCTTTAACTACCATGATAGTTGTGATTTACTGCTTTCCATACTTGTTGCATTCATGCATAACCCTATACCCGGGTTTAGCACAATTTAGGTTAGCGAGGTTCAGTACGGTCCCCAGCGCGTTGATCATTATCCGCAATGGGGCCTCGGACTCCTCACTCAAGCTTGAGGTTCTTTTAAGGCACGTCCTTTTAAGATCCCCATCCGGTAAATCCCATGGTGTACGGAGCCCTTTATTGAGGAAGTTTAGGAACCAATGAATAAGATAGGTGTAGCAATAGAAGCCCATCAGGGGCATTGACCCACATTTTATTTGCTCATTTCATGCCATGCTAACCTTTGTTTTGTAGGGTAGTCCTTAAGTCATCCTCTGCACATATTAGCTTTTTTTTACTATTGGTTTATTCTTTATCCTATTTGACTGCCTTGATATATATTAACCTGTCATCCTAACCTGTCATCATGCATAACACGACATTCATATAGGCATGACAACTTTCAGTCATCTCCTAAAAGGCCCCCAGGACAAGGAGGCTGTCGCAGTGGTGGCCCAAGCATCTAAAGACATTCAACTTCACCTTGGAGATTTCCCGCCAGGAGAAGCCCACAAGGCGGAACATGTTATCATAGAAGATCAGCTGGACTACACTAAGGAGGTACAGACAATATGGAGGCAGTGGTCAGACGAAAGGAAAAGCATATACATACAACAGTTTGGGGATTTGCTCCATGTGACCGAGCTATTGGCCGATAAGGATATGCTTGGGGCAGCCATATATTTCTGGGAGCCTCGACGGCGGTGCTTTGACTTCAACGGCATAGATCTTGTTCCCACAATAGAAGAATATAGAAGATTATTGGATATCCCCGTGGAAAACAAAATGAGGATCTATCTACCGGAGCCCAGAAGATCATGTCGAAGGGCCTTTGCTGAGATAATGGGAAAGCCAGTATGGGACTCACCAGCGCTCACAACCTATGGTGGGCGGGAATATCTTCCATGGGCAATAATCAAAGAAATAATACAGACCGCAATAGAAGCAGGGGCACACAAACTGCTTACACTAGCTATATATGGGCTAGTCATTTTCCCGAGGATACCGGCCCACATCGATGGAGCAATTGTAGATTTGGTCCAGCAGGTGCTCAAAGGATGTGACCTTACTCCTGTTATCTTGGACGAAACCATTCGATCTCTTACTTATCTGAGGAGTAAAGGCTCGGGACAGTTCATGGGGTGCCTACCTCTCCTATGTACCTGGTTGCAAGGTCATTTCCCCTGTAGTGTTCATCGTTTTCGTGCTGTTTATCAGGTACTAGCCACAACACTTCTAGATATTCTGCTCAGCAAGTGGAGCCTACCTAAAGACTTTGAAAGCTGGAAAAAGAAGTTGGAGAAACTCACAGAAGCTAACATTACCTGGACTGCTCCTTGGATGCCGGTGGTCTCCATGACATATAGCTGCGGGGACTACAATTGGGTTCCACTTTTAGGTCCCTGGGGAGGAACTGCATATGCACCACTGCAGGTGGGAAGACAAGTGGGGCGTCATCAGATTATCCCCGTGCTATTTGGCATGGAAGAGTGTGACTTCACTTACAGCAGAACCATGCTCACATAAGAAGGCAACAAGATGTATCAGGCATGGTCCACACCATACAAGATCCAACCCAACAGTTCAAAACCTGGTGTTTACCCTACATACATATCTTGGAGGGCACAACACAAGCCACAGCTAACTTCAGACATGAAGGCTATCCTCCAGGAGAATCAGACTTTAAGGCAGCAGATCCAGAGGCTAGAAGCATCGTTAGAAGGAGCTCTTCAGAGGTTGCAGCTGACGAAAAGACAGATTGAGACCATAATGAAGTAGAGGGAAGAAGCAGGTGAGTGACCACCCCAGAGGAAGAGGCGCCATGCTACTTAGGAGATGACTGGAAGAGTGCTTTAAGATCATGTAGCACTAGCCTTCATTTTACATGGCATTTCAACATTGAATGTTTGTATTGTGTGTTTGGTTTGTAATAAAGTTGTTTGTTTTTCTAACCCTCCGCTTATACATTCCATGCATACATGCATATCAAATAAAAAAAATCAAACAAAAGTTCCCTTGTACCCAGGTGGGTAGCAGCCTCTCTCCAGGATTGCGCACTCTTACAATCTCAGATCTCACCGCAATCAAGTATCACAGCCACAACCGATGGCAGACGAAGCAGAGAACAGACTCATAGGTTTAGAACAATCACAACAAGCCCTGTAGGGGCAAATGGCTTTGATGATGGATATGCTCACCAAGCTGACTGAAGAAAGAGAAAGAATCCCGGCAAGAGGAACCCCGACAGGGGGAACTATCAATCACCACCAAGAGCAGGGGCAAGACGCAGTTCAACCGCCCAATCCGGCTCCAAGCCAGGCACCCACCTATCATCCTGCTATGGCACAACCTCCAACTCCAAATCAAACTCATTTCACTATGCCCACATCGGGACATACAATTGAGGTAATGGGTTCCCCAGCTCCTCAGGAAAATATTGAGTCTCCCGCTCTACGCCGACTCGAGGAAAGATTGAAAGCCGTAGAAGGCATTGACAGCTATGGCATGACCAGCCCACAAGACTTATGCTTAGTCTCTGGAGTGGTGCTGCCACCAAAATTCAAAATGCCGGAGTTTGAAAAGTTCAACGGGACCCGATGTCCAAAGACACATTTGGCCATGTATTGTCAAAAGATGGCTGCTTATGCTGGTGAAGACAAGCTCCTCATGCATTGTTTCCAGGAAAGCCTAACCGGGGCAGGGCATCCCTTCGTTGGTACTTTCAACTAAATAGAAACCGCATCAAGACATGGAAGGAATTGGCTACCTCTTTCTTGGCACAATACAAACATGTCACCGAGCTGGCGCTGGATCGACTAACCCTGCAGTCCATGGAAAAGGGATCCGAGGAGAATTTCAAAGATTATGCACGAAGATGGAGAGAGGCCGCTGTGGAGGTCCAACCTCCTCTTACCGAAACAGAACTCACCACTCTTTTTATCAACACACTAAAAGGCGTATACTACGAGAAGTTGATAGGTAACGTCTCCAACAGCTTTGCAGACTTGGTTGCATCCGGTGAACGTGTAGAAAGTGGAATTAAAGGAGGAAAACTAAAGGGTGATACGGCTGAGGCATCAAAACGGTTTCAACCACCAGCAAAGAAGAAGGAAAATGAGAGCAACTTGGAATACCAAGCGCACCAGTCAATACAACCAACATTCTACCAAGCGCCAGGGTGCTACAGAGGGTCACCGGTAGAACGCTATATCTGCACCTGCACCACCTCCCCAATTCATGCCATACTTGCCACAGGGAGGGGTTCCATTTCCATATCCAATGACACCTAATCCGTTTCAACCAAGAGTGCCTTACGCAGAGCAACCAAGGCCAGTAACTCAGGAAGGACCACGAGCCTCATTCCAAGGACAGGGGCAATCGAGGGCTCAGACCCAACAAGCAGGAGCGAATCAGGCTTCTCGTCGACCACGACAAGAGTTTGATCCAATTCTAATGACTTATGCGGAATTATACCCCGAACTCTTAGAGGCAAGGATGGTAACCCCTATACTCTTGGGAGAAATAAAGACTCCTCCCCCGGCCTGGTACAAGCCGAATGCCAGGTGTGAATATCACGCAGGTGGAGCTGGACATGATATCGAGAATTGTATAACATTCAAAAGGAAGGTTCAGGCATTGAAGGATGCAAAGTGGCTGGATTTTTCCGCACTGATTGGGACACCAAATGTGAACAGTAATCCGCTTCCAGAACATTCCCATGACGTGACCAGTATCACAAAAAAAGGACGGCTAGAGAAGGTTTCACAAATACGAATGGAGAAAAGCTATTTGTTTAACCTACTGCAGGAATATGGATATATACTTGCTCCCGACGCATTGAAGACAGAGAAGGGGACAGAGTTAGAGAAACAATGCCTTTATCACAAAATGTCACGGGGGCATGACATCGAACACTGTAGCGAGTTTGCTAACATGGTACAAAAGCTCATGGACCAAAGGATGATCGAATTCTCAAGAGGAGGAACGGACAACCAAAGCCACATGATCCAAGGAGATGATTCACACAAATCGCCATGGGTGCCAACACCCCTTGTCTTAAACGTTAAGGCTCCTGGAGATCCCGCCATCGCCACATGGAATCAAGCCTCTCACTATCCATGCCTCAAGTCTCGTGCTAGACAAGGGGGAGAGAACCGAAATCCCACAACTACCGCATGGAATTGCACCTCTCACCATAGGTGTTCCTGCTCCTTTCCCCTATAAGACTGATAAGGCAGTCCCATGGAACTACAGTTGCGAAATAGTTCAAGGAACCGCCGCAGCAGAGAAGATAACTAGGAGCGGTAAGGCTTATGCCCCTGATATGGCAGACAAAGCAAGGAAGGAGAACAGTGTGGGATTAGACATTAAGCCAACGCTGGAGGCAACAAAGAAAGAAGCACCAGCCACTGAAAAAGAGACATTGGAATTCCTGAAGCTCATGAAGCAGAGTGAGTATAATATTGTGGATTAGCTAAGTCGACAACCGGCTCACATCTCATTGCTCTCATTAATGATGGATTCCCAACCTCACCGTGAAGCACTATTGAAAGTCCTGAGCCAAGCCTACGTTCCTCCAACCATCTCAGTCATGAATGTGGATGGACTCACTAGTAACCTCATCATGAATAACGTCATTAGCTTTGGAGATGACGAGCTACCCCAAGAAGGAAAGGGGCACATAAAAGCTTTGCACATCACGGTCAAATGCAAGGAGCACACCATAGCCCGTGTACTCATTGACAATGGCTCTACCTTAAACATTATGCCCTTGCATATACTGCAGCAACTTCCAGTTGACACATCCTATATGCGTCCCTGTACGATGAAGGTACGGGCATTCGTTAGAGGAAAGTGTGACGTGGTGGGGACTCTGGATATTCCACTCATGATTGGGCCAACTACTTTTACGGTGGAATTTCAGGTGATGGACATCACGCCATATTACAGCTGTTTGTTGGGAAGACCCCGGATCCATATGGCAGGGGCAGTGCCGTCAAGCCTCCACCAAAAGATTAAATTTGTGATGGGAGACCAGCTCATTTGCATCTCTGGAGAGACAAGTTTCCTCGTCACCAAACCGGCATCAGTACCTTATATTGAAAACAACGAGGATGTACCGGAATGTTCCTATCGATCCTTTGAGGTCGTGAACATCACTTCTATACCAAGCTATCACCTCTCAAAGGCATCAAAGATGGTTGCGACCACCATGATCAAGCAAGGGTACAAGCCAGGGCAAGGATTAGGTCCAAAGGCTCAAGGAATCCAGAAACCCCTAACCATCCGAGAAAATACTGAGAAATTTGGGCTGGGCTACATGCCTACTAGAGTTGACAGATAGAGAGGGTAGCTATCAAAAAGAGAGAAAGCAGGATGGCAAGGTTGCAAAAAAGGGCAGTTCAAGAAGAAAAGAGAAGCTTTCCCCCCTTTGAATGTTACATTCCGGAGTGGAGGGTTCATCCATAAAAGCCAACTTGAGCCCGTGCCTGAGTTTGTAGCCATATTGGATGCAGATGAGAAGGTGCTGAGCGAGATGACTCTGGTGGTGCGAGAGGATCCCAACCATCCATTAAACAATTGGACCAGCCTGGACCTCCCCATAATGTAATGCTTACGGGGTCACTGGATTTAATGTATTCTATTTAAATGTCTTTTGAAGCGGTGAACACTTGTTTTTATCAAAAGCTTTTCAATAAAATGCACTTTTCTTCAAATCTTTCACGGTGCATTCCATTCATAACATATGCATATCATATTTGGTTACCAACTTGTAATTCTCTTATAAGCAGGTATCACAATGTCAATGAAAACATCATATGCGAAAGCGAAACGAGATGCCTAAGGTTTGACCAAGTCCAAACTGGGAGCAGCCCGTGTTTGAAGCTGACAAGAATGAGGTAGAGGAGACACCTGAGCTACCAGGAGAGATTATACGCCTATTGGAAAGGGAAGACCGTTTATCCATTCCAAGTGAAGACCCAGTAGAAACAGTGAATTTGGGGACGACAGCCGAACCAAGAGAATTGAGGGTAGGATCCTTAGTAGCTACCGACATCAAGAAGCAATTAATTGAGCTGTTAAGGAGCTACATAGATGTTTTTGCATGGTCATATCAAGATATGCCAGGATTAGACACAGACATAGTGCAGCATCACATACCAGTGAAGCCGGAATGCAAGCCAGTTCAGCAGAAATTGAGAACAATGAGACCGGAGATGCTACTGAAGATTAAAGAAGAGGTCAGAAAGCAATGGGACGCAGGTTTCTTAAGTGTCTCCCATTATCCAGAATAGGTGGCCAATGTTATACCAGTACCGAAGAAAGGAGGAAAGGTCCGCATGTGCGTTGATTATAGAGATTTGAATTGGGCTAGTCCAAAAGATAACTTCCCACTTCCTCACATTGATACGCTAGTGGATAATACTGCAAAGCATGCTCTATTCTCATTCATGGATGGTTTCTCGGGCTATAATCAAATTTGTATGGACCCCGAATACAAAGAGAGGACCACATTCACGACACTTTGGGGTACTTTCTGCTATAATGTGATGCCGTTTGGTCTAAAGAACGTAGGAGCCACCTATCAGCGAGCCATGGTGACTCTATTCCACGATATGATGCATAAGGAAGTCGAAGTATATGTGGACGACATGATAGCCAAATCACGAACCACTGAAGATCATATCGAAGTACTCCACAAGCTCTTCAATAAGGCTACGGAAATATCAGCTGAAATTGAACCCCGAAAAGTGCACTTTCGGAGCCATGTCGGGAAAACTGTTGGGTTTCATTGTGAGCCAAAAAGGAGTTAAAATCGATCCAGATAAAGTTCGAGCTATCCAAGAGATGCCGCCACCACGGACCATCAAGGAGGTTTACATTGCCCGAGTTATTTCCCAATTAACAGCCACCTGTGAACCCATTTTCAAGACTTTACGAAAGAACAACCCAGAAATTTGGAATGACAAGTGTCAAGAAGCTTTTGACAAGATCAAACAATATCTGTCTAATCCACCTATTTTGGTCCCACCAATACCGGATAGACCTCTGATCTTATACTTGACCGTTCAGGAGTTAGCGATGGGTTGTGTCTTGGGGCAACACGATTCTACAGGCAAGAAGGAGCAGGCCATTTACTACCTTAGCAAGAAGTTCACCACCAATGAAGAAAACTACACACCCTTGGAGTAGACGTGTTGTGCCCTTGTTTGGATAACAAGACGATTGAGGCAATACACTCTTTATCATACCACATGGCTGATTTCGAGGCATGATCCACTCAAATATCTGGAAAAACCATCCATTTCTGGAAGAATCGCCAAATGGCAGTTGATCCTATCGGAGTATAATATCATTTACATACCTCAAAAAGCCATAAAAGGAAGTGCAATAGCCGACTATCTGGTAGACAGAGCACTAGAAGATTATGAGCCCATGACTATTGGCTTCCCAGATGAGCACATCAACATCATTTCGGCCGAAGTATCAGACATATGGACGATGTGGTTTGATGGAGCCTCCAGTCTCTTAGGTCACGGTGTTGGGGCCATCCTGATATCCCCAAAAGGGGTGAATGGGAGACTCGAAACCACAAATTAATCCCATATCGGAAGCACGTTACGGAGTTAGCCAAGCAATTCGAAGACATCACGTTTGAGCATTTGCCCAGGGAATACAATCAGATTCCTGATGCGTTGGCCACTCTAGCCTCCCTCCTTCGACTAGACACAAAGTTGGAAGTCCAGTCTTTCGATATATGTATACAAGATGCTACTGCACATTGCATGGCCATTGAAGGAAATATTGAAGAAAAACCTTGGTTTGAGGATGTCAAACAGTATTTGCTTAAGCAAGAATACCCAGCAGAGGCCTCTGAGTCTGACAAAAGAAATATCCGAAGGTCAGCTGATAACATGCATTTATGCCGTTATCCTAGGCCTTATTTAGGGTGTTTTAGAGTATGTTTTGTACCTATTTGCATGATATTTTACACATATTTGCTCTAACCCCTAGGAAGACCCTGTTTGGTGTATAGTGGTACTTTTTGAGTGTTTTTGGCAGGTTTTGGAGCAACCTTGTCCCACACACCTTGGCTAGATCACTCCATACACTCAAGAGGAAGCTATAGGAAGAAGATGGAAACAAAATGAAGGCAAAATCAAGGTGCACGTGAAAAGGCTTTCTCACATGCATTCTCACGTGCAAGCATTTTATTGCTTAGATGCCTTCTATAACTCAAGAGGAAGCTTTGGAGCAAATTTGGGATGATTTGGAACTGCACGTGAAAAGGGTCTTCTCACGTGCATTCTCGCGTGCAAGCATTTTTGAGCTCTAAATGATGTGTTTTGTTGTTTTAATCATTTTCCTCTAAAGAACTAGGGTCAAATTCGGAGTAGTTTGGCTGTTATTGAGCCTAGAACGTTGAATAGTGTCACTAACCAAAACGACATCGTTTTGGCTGCGACCACATTTATAATTAGGGCACATCTTTTGTAACCCTAATTTGGCCCACTAAATCCTATAAATAGGGGTCTTTGGAGGCATTGTAAATCATCTTGAGTGAGAGAATCTGATCTGAGTTCTGAAAAGAGCTGTAGCCGTTGTTAAAAAGATCGGATTGTCCTTGGCAATGAGTGATTTTGGGCAGAAGACGCCGGAGTCTTTGGAGGCTGGAGTCCTGGTTCATCTTGGGGTCTTCCTTTATTGTCCTGGTACTGTAATCATGTTCTTTCTTGTAATTGTTATTGCTTTTGTCATGATTATGGAGTAGTTTTGTTAATCTAGGGGAGCAGTGTAGCCCCCAATCTATTGTATTCAGGTTGGTTATGGTTGTTCAATAAAATAAAATTCAGTTCTTGTTTAATTCACTTGCTTGAATGGAAATGCCTAGTTTATGCATAATTAGGTAATCTTAGCCCTTGTCTAGGGTGGAACACTAGTGAATTAGATTTAATGTTGCATGATGGACCAAGTCTACAACTATTAGATTGTTTATCTACCTTGATCACTTTTATTCACATGGACCAAATGGGATAAAAGCCTTAAATCTATCTTAGCATGGACCAAATGTAAGATAGGTAGGAGATAATCAACATGAACATGAACTAGAACATAAATCAAGAACAAGAGCCATAACCAGACTATTACAATCGATTGGGTGGTAAACATTGTGACCCTAGATCCTTAATCACTGAAATTTCTATACCAATAACTTGCCAACATTCTGATTTAATCTCTTTTCATTCAAAATATTTGCAAAACAAAACTCAATTGTCCAGACATAAAATTAACTTGTTAGCTTAGTGCTTCCTGCTTAATAGCATTAGCTACCTCCCTGTGGGTTCGACAACCGGAGTCGCAATACTCCATTTTATTACTTGACCAGTGCACTTGCTGCAAAACCTATAGACACAATTTATACAGGTCAAGTTTTTGGCGCCGTTGCCGGGGAGGCAAGCCAAACGTTGTTAGGATTAAGTGACATTAGGTGCTTAAGTTTATTCGTGATCTGGATTTTTACTTTCTTGTAATTTTCTAGTATGGTGTTACATGGTATTTCTTTGTTTTTGTTACTTTGTAGGGGTGCACCATAGGTGTTTGAGAAAATTCCTCTGTGTATGCGTCACACCAGGGGTGAGTTATTACCATACGATCCCGAAATCGAACGGACGTTGCAAGAGCAACGAAGGGCGCAGAGGGTATTAGCTGCGGCTGAACAGCAGTTGGAAGGCTTAAATACTTTGTGTGAAGAAATTATGGCTGAAAACAGAGCAAGAGAAGATTAGGGACACAACGGCCAAGGAGGTTATCAGCCGAGGACCTTCATGGATTATGTTAGACCTATATTATCGGATGAGTATTTAGGCATTAGAAGGGTGCCAGTCCAAGCAAATAACTTCGAGCTAAAGCCTGCGCTACTGCAGATGGTTGGGCAAGATGCATTCTGAGGCTCGGCACTAGATGATCCACACAACCATCTAGCGCGATTCTTGCAAATTTGCGACACCATCAAAATCAATGGAGTCTCGGATGACGCCATTAAGTTGCGACTCTTCCCATTTTCACTGAAGGACCGAGCTCTTGGTTGGTTCCAGTCCCTACCTACTGGCAGCATACACACATGGGATCAAATGGTGGAGAAGTTTCTCTCCAAGTACTTTCCACCAACAAGAGTTATTCATTTAAGGAGCCAAATAAATCAATTCACCCAAGATGGTGATCGAGCCGTCGTACGAGGCCTGGGAGCGATTCAAAGACTTGGTTAGGAGGTGTCCTAATCATGGTAGGCCAGAATGGTTACAAGTCGAATCTTTTTATGCAGGTCTGCACGCAAAATACAAGAAGCATGATAGATGTAGCCACTGGAGGAGCGTTCATGATGATGGAGCCTTCTGCAGCAGTGGAGCTTATAGAACGAATGGCGTTGTCCAACTGCCAATGGTCCAATGACAGACGTCCTAGAGCTAAGCCGGTGGCTGCGGTATCAAATTCATCAAATTCAACTCAGTTCGATGAGTTGACAAGGAAGATGGAGTTGCTGATAGAGCAAATGTCAGTGATGGCTGTTTGCATGGAGGGCAGAATTGAGCAACCCAAGGCAGTTACGGAAGATACTGCGACAGCCCAGTTATACGAAGAAGCCCAATATGTTGGGAATCGAGGTGGAGGATTTCAGAATCCAAATCAGTACTAGAATCCTCCACAGCCCAATAACTTCCAGAACCAGGGAGGACCTCAACAATTTCAACAACAGCCTTACTTATGGCAAAGGCAGAATAAGGTCCCTGCTACTGGAGCAACACAGTATGGAGAACATTCACAGCCACAACTTCCTCCTGGGTTCCAGAAGATGCCTCAACAGAAGGAGGAAGACAAAGAGAAGGCAAAGGATGAAGAGATGCGGAACTTCTTTTATCAATTTGCTAAGCAAGCAACTGACAGAATGAGTAAGGGGGAGACGAGGATTGAGTCCCTTACCACTTCTGTCTAGGATCTTGGAGCTGCCATGAAGAATATAGAGCAGCAGATTGGCCAGCTAGCAAATGCAGTTAGGCCAACTTCATCAAATACTTTTCCCAGCAATACGGAGGTTAACCCAAGGGAGCAATGCAAAGCTAAAATGCTTAGAAGTGGGAAAGAACTACTAGCTGGAGAGATAAAAATTGAGCCAAACAAGGAGGAGTCGGAACAGCATGCCCAGGAGGAAGCTAAAGAAGGAGATGCTGAGCAGCGTAAGGACCAGAAGGAAAAGGTTGGGAGTAGTCAACCGACAGCCAGTCATCCTGACGCTAACGCTCCCGTTCCGTATAAACCTCCTATGTCGTATCCTCAAAGGCTGAGGAAAAAGAAATTAGATGCTCAGTTCCAGAAATTTTTAGACATATTCAAGAAGCTGGAGGTAAACATCCCATTCATAGAAGCCTTGGAATAGATGCCTGGCTACGTCAAATTTTTAAAGGATCTGCTGTCCAAGAGGAGAAGTTACACTGATTGTGAGATAGTGGCTCTCACAAATGACATCAGTGCAGTGGTGCAGCACAAGTTACCACCCAAGCTTAAAGATCCGGGTAGTTTCACTCTAACCTGCACCATTGGCACCTCGCAATTAGAGCAAGCCCTATGTGATTTAGGGGTGAGTATAAATCTGATGCCAATGTCCATCTATCGGCGACTGGGCTTGACTGGAATAAAGCCCACGTCCATATCTTTACAATTTGCTGATCGCTCGATAGGAAAGCCGGCGGGCATCATTGAAGATGTTTTAATCAAGGTGGATCGCTTCATCTTCCCAGTGGACTTTGTTGTATTAGAAATGGAGGAAGATAAAGGAGTCCAATTGATTCTTGGAAGGCCATTCCTGAGTACCGGAAGGGCCTTGATCGATGTAAACTCAGCGGAGTTGACACTGTGTGTGGATGAAGACGCAGTGGTGTTCAACATGGAGCATTCGATGTGCAAGGTGAATGACCATTCCAGCTACTATTGGATTGATTAGATTGCTGAATTCGTGGACAGCTACTTTGAAGAGAGCTTGATCACTGAAAGCTTGGATCACGAATTGCAGCAAGTGGATTTTGCTGAGGCGGAACCGAAAGAGACTTATGAAGTGCTGGAAGACCAAGCTGAGCAGCAGCCTCCCTCAACTGAATCCTCAGCAATCTCGGAAACCTTGCCAGTTCTGAAGCAACTCCTAGAACATCTGAGGTACGAGTTTTTGGATACACAGGGGCGTTACCCTGTGATAGTAGCTGTGTCCTTAACAGTAGAAGAAACCAGACAGCTACTAGACATCTTAAGGGAGCATAAGCAGCCCCTGGGGTGGTCTCTGGATGATATAAAAGGCATAAGTCCAGTAGTCTGCATGCACAAGATACTGATGGAGGAGTCTTACACTCCTACCATAGAGTGCCAACGCAGGCTCAATCCTGCAATGAAGGAAGTCGTTGGCAAAGAGATTCTGAAGTGGAGGAAAGCGGGCATCATATATGCCATTTCAGATAGCTCCTGGGTTAGTCCAGTGCAAGTGGTTCCCAAGAAGGGCGGCATGACAGTGATACGCAATGAGAAGAACGAGCTCATTCCATCCCCGCACAGTGACCGGGTGGCGCGTGTGCATCGACTACCGCAAGCTGAATAAAGCCACTCGTAAGGACCACTTTCCGTTACCTTTCATTGATCAAATGCAAGATCGGTTAGCTGGCTACCCGTATTATTGTTTTCTGGACGGTTATTTCGGATACAACCAGATAGCAGTTGCCCCGGAGGATCAAGAGAAGACTACATTCACGTGCCCTTTTGGCACGTATGCTTTCAGGCGTATGCCATTTGGTCTCTGCAACGCACCTGCTACTTTCTAGAGGTGTATGATGGCAATCTTTCAAGGGTTGGTGGAGGACATTATGGAAGTCTTTATGGATGACTTCTCAGTATTTGGTTCATCTTTCTCCATCTGCCTCAGAAATCTGGAAACCGTGTTGATCCGATCCAAGGAAAAGGACCTGGTCTTAAACTGGGAGAAGTGTCACTTCATGGTCAAGGAAGGCGTCATCCTTGGGCATAGAGTGTCCGCAGCTGGGTTGGAAGTAGACAGAGCAAAGATCTCCACCATTGAGAGTCTACCTCCTCCCACCAATGTGAAGGGCATCCGGAGCTTTCTGGGTCATGCAGGGTTTTATCGGTGGTTCATCAAAGATTTCTCAAAAATTGCCAAGCCCCTAAGCATGCTTTTAGAGAAGGATGTTCCTTTCGTGTTTTCCGAAGACTGTCTTCAGGCATTTACATGTGCTGAAAGAGAAGCTCAGTTTAGCACCTGTGATAGTAGCTCCAGACTGGTCGCAACCCTTTGAGCTGATGTGTGATGTGAGTGACTTTGCAGTCGGAGCGGTGCTTGGGCAAAAATGGGACAAGGTTTTCAGGGCAATATATTATGCCAGTCGCACACTCAATGAGGCCTAGCTCAATTACACTACTACAGAGAAGGAGTTACTTGCTGTGGTGTTTGCTTGTGATAAGTTTTGGTCATATCTTTTGGGCACTAAGGTCATTGTTTACACCGACCACGCTACCTTGAGATACTTGTTCAGCAAGAAGGATACAAAACCCAGGTTGATCAGATGGGTTTTGTTACTCCAAGAGTTTGATCTGGAGATTAAAGACTTGAAGGGGACTTCCAACACTGTGGCAGACCATTTGTCAAGGCTGGAGCTAGGGGAAGGTAGTGCTCAAGGTGCTACTATTTCTGACGCCTTCCTTGATAAGCAGCTCTTTGTAGCTGAAGCAAAGACGCCATAGTTTGCTGATATAGTGAACTACCATGCATGCGACTATATACCTACCAAGTTCACTTATCAGGACAAGAAGAGGTTCCTCTTTAATGCAAGAAGGTACATTTGGGATGAACCTGTCCTATACAGGCAATGTGCTGATCAGATCATCAAAAAATGTGTGCCAGAAGAGGAAGTGGACAGCATACTGAAGCATTGTCATTCATCTAACTATGCTGGCCATTTAGGAGTGCAAAAAAAACGGTGGCAAAGATCCTACAAAGTGGGTTTTACTGGCCAACCATGTTCAAGGACACATACACCTTTGTTAAGTCGTGTGATCAGTGTCAAAGAACAGGAGGAATTACAAGGAAGCAAGAGATGCCCCTAACTGGCATTATGCCAATAGAACTTTTTGACGTATGGGGAATCGATTTCATGGGACCTTTCCCACCATCAGATGGGTTTTCTTACATCATTCTAGCTGTTGATTACCTCTCGAAGTGGGTTGAAGCTATACCCACTAGGAAGAATGATGCTCAAGTGGTTACCAAGTTACTTCGCCGCAACATATTCAGCCGGTTTGGAACACCTAGAGCAATTATCAGTGATGAAGGGAGTCACTTCTGCAATAAGCTTTTCGACAAGCTCTTAAACAAATATGGAGTTCAACATAGGCGCACCTTAGCCTATCATCCACAAGCAAATAGTCAAGCTGAAGTCTCAAACCGTGAGATCAAGCACATTTTGGAAAAGACAGTGGGAGGCAACCGAAAAGATTGGTCTCTAAAACTCGATGAGGCATTGTGGGCTTACCGCACAGTATTCAAAACGCCCATTGGAATGTCTCCTTATCGTCTACTGTACGGAAAGGCCTGCCACTTGCCTGTTGAATTGGAACACAAGGCATTTTGGGCAGTTAAAAAGCTGAACATGGATCCTAATGTTGCTGCTGAACTACGATTGCACCAATTAAATGAGTTGGAGGATTTTCGCTTCAATGCCTATGAGAGTGCTAAGCTGTACAAGGAGAGGTCTAAGCTCCGACATGATAAGAAGATCAGTCCCTCTACTGTTGAACCAGGGCAGAAGGTGCTTCTCTTTAATTCCAGAATTAAACTCTTCCCTGGGAAGCTGCGATCTAAGTGGATGGGGCCTTTCACTATTACAAAGGTTTTCCCATATGGCAGTGTTGAACTCCAATCAACCTCTGGGCAAATATTCAAAGTAAATGGTCAGCATGTAAAGCCATACTACATTCAGGACCAAGTTAAGGAGGTTGATCATTTCACTCTGAGCACAACTTGATAGAGGGGACGGTCAAGCTAAAGACCTAAACTCAGCGCTTCATGGGAGGCAACCCATGGTGATTTCTTTTCCTTTTTATTTTATTTTATTGGGATATTTTTATTGTGATTTCTTTAACCCATAGTCTGTAGGGAGTGCATATCTACTTTGTTTTAATTTTATTTGCAGCATTTGAACCAGGGCCTAGGACCATATTTCTTGATGGAACTTATATCTACTTGGGCTTACTTGGGCCTGTGTATCAGAACTTTAGATAACTTTTCTAAGGCCCACATCCAAGCCCAGTTGAATTGAATTAGCGGGGCCCACTCCAATCTATTGCCAAACCAAGGAGATGAAGTTATGGATTATGAGATGGAATTCTGGGCCCACTAACTGACACGTTTTTGTCCTTGGGAGATGGGTTACTAGCCTGTCAAATTTCAGCAACTTTGGGCTTCATTTAGGGTGTCAACCAACTTGCCCATGAGAAGCAGTATTTCACTTTCACATCTATAATGAATCTACAGTTCATCCGTGACCTACTGGTGAAATTTGGACAAAAAAGGCACTGACCGTGAAAAGGCTTTTCGCGTGCACAAGGGTAGGATGGTCCAATCGATCTGAAACTTTGCACAAAGGCAACTGGCATCCTCTAGACCTTTCTGAGCCATGCCCGTGAAAACGCTTTTCGCGTGCACAAGGATAGAAGCGTCTCTTCGCTCTCAAAATTTGGTGGAAGACAGCTGGAAGTGTCTAGATTTATCCCAGCCCTGCCCGTGAAATCATGCTTTTCACGTGCACACCTATATTTGTCCAATCAGTCTGAAATTTCAGTGGGAGCTAGCTGGCATCTTCTAGAGTCTTCTTTGTTCTACACGTGAAAATGATGGAGCACTTTAAGAGGGTCATTTTTGTCTTTTACCCTTGTGGCGAATCACTATAAATAGGGAGGGGTTCCAAGCTTCAAACTCACATCTCATACTTTCCTCTTCCTTCCTGCTGAGAGCAAATTCCTTTCTGATTAGTCATGGTGCACAAAAGGAGAGCCCGCCAAAGAGAAGGCAGTCCTGAAGCCTCTGCCACCTCTATGCCTTCAGCATTGAGAGACGCCGACACTATTTTCGTGGGGAATGTGCTTGATTGGGAGATCCTGGAGTCCTCCACACTTGACTGGATTGAAGAAGTTATGACCAAGCTACAAGCTTTGGGCCTGAGAAGGTTAGTATGCGCTCGCAGTGATCTATATTACCCTGCCATGTTAGACTTTTATAATTCAATCTACGTCAATAAGGAAGATGATGAGATAATTGGGGAGCTTCAAGGTGTCTTAATTTCTATTTCCCCTACTATGTTGCGAGACTACTTTGATCTGCCAAATCCTATGCATACAATGCCTACGTTGAATTTAGGAGATTATGGTAGAGCTTTACAGTATAATAAGGAATTTGGGAAACGTCGGCAATTTATTAAAAACGGATTTCATGGGAAATACCGTTGCCTTGCCAATTTGGTAGGGAGGTGCTTACTGTTACAGACTAGTGGCATAGACTCAGTCCCTAAGTCCCATTTGGAGTTTATGTTTTGCATCGATCGACAGTTACACAATGATTGGGCTGCTGAAAATTTTAAATTGTGGAAATAGGATATTCACAAATGTTTATATGGTCGACTACTTAGTATGCTTTTGCAGTATCAATATGGTCATCTTAGTGCTCAAGTAGTCCCCACTGTTTTCCCGGATAACCTGCGGTTACGAGTTCTCCATCCAGAGGGTGCCTTAGGTGTTAGTTACAAAGGAAAATGGGGAGACAGTATCCATGTCGCTCCACAGCCTTCACGTCATAGCATACATATGGAGCGACCCACTGCGCAATTTAGGGACACCTCTACTCCCATGAATGCCCGCCGACAGCACATCTTTCAGCTGACTGCCATGTACATGCAGTTCAATGCTCACAAGGAGGAAGTCTATAATTTCTTCCAAGGCTTCAGTGTCCAAGTTATCGGTGAAGCTGACGTTCTTAACTGGGCCTTCACTAATGGCCACATCACAAGACTTCAGCTGGATGAGTTGCTCGAGTACATCGCTCAAGACCAACAAGCAACCTCTTGTCCATCTGCCCGACCATGGGAAGCCCCGGAACCAACTCCTGCTGCTTCTTATGAAGATTTACGGAGGCAAACTGCTCAACTCCAAGAGGCACAGGCGGAAACCATCCAGGAGATCAGGCTGCTGAAGAAAAATCAAACTCTCATCCTCAAGGAACAGAAGGAAGTCAAAGGTCTGCTTGGTAAGATCTGGAGGGCCCTGGGGAAGAAGAAGAAGAAAACTCCTACACCTCCTGTGGAGGATCCATTTGACGCACCGTCACCTCCGGTGCAGCAGCACGCTGTACATAGTGAAGAGACACCGGAGTACCCACAGTATCCGCAAGAGGCTGAGCCCTACACCGCTCCACCCTTTCCTCCAGCAGCTCCTGTTTATTTCACACCACCAGCAGGGCCCAGCTCTTCACAGGCCCTAGTTCCCTTAATCCAGCCGTTGCAATGGTGGTCTGGCGCGTCATCAGAAGCTCCCCAGGAAGATAACCTAGGGGAGCCCATCTATATTCATCTTCATCCGGCCATCTCCACTGCTGATGCCACATCTGCTTTTCAGCAGTTTACTTATGGAGACACCTTGCAAGCGCGTTTTACGCATGATTCAGAAGTCTTCATGTCATATTATTTGCAGCGTATCCTAGCTGATGAGTATTTATCTTCCGATGACGTTGACTTATTCTGTCGTACGATGCGACACGTGGTGGAGGCCGAGCCCAACGACTACCCTATGGCTTAGTACACTTCTATCATGCTGTGTGAGATATATGAGCAGCCGTTAGAGGAGCACATTTTCCGCCGGCGGATGAATGGAGCAGCAGAAGGACATCGCTCTTGGCACCAGGTCCATGAGGTTCTTATACCGGTCCTCCTTGATCGCCACTTTGTACTCTTGCAGTTGGACCTGAGTATGGGCCATGCCGTCCTTTATGACCCGAGCCAAGCCCATGGGTTTTCTACACGAAATAGGGAGCTCGTCCATGGTTTCTTGAAAAAAATCAAAAACGCACTCAAAAAAGAAGGGTTGTTGACATCCAAGTTTCCTCTGGTGCACTTTAATGAAATGGAGCTTCCCCAACAACCTGATCAATTTAGTTGTGGGATTTTTGTCTGCTATTATTTGATAGCTCTGTTGCAGCATAAGGATACTTGGGTGCTCACAGGAAAAACATCGGCTGACTTTGTCGCACCTCTTAGAAGAATGGTGGCCCATGTTATCTTCTACTACAGCGTACCCACCAACCGGTAACGGTCTTCTCCCTTTTCCCTTTTCCCATGCTCTGAGGGCATCGAATCGTTTAAGTGTGTGGGGGGGGGGGGGGTGGTTTCCCTTGAACCGATTGCTTGTTTTTTTGCATGCATGCTTTATTTTTATTTTATATTTTTGTTGTGAATGTATGTTTTGCCTGTGAGGTGCATGGCTACCAAGGTATGCAAATTCTGGTTAACTATATTGACCACCTTAGTATCTTGTTGTGATATAGATGTTTCAATCGTTAAGGTGTGTTAGAAGTTAGTTGAGCACGTCTTTACTTTTTGTATGATATCACCATGATTTTGGAGCTGACATTTGAATAGTAAGCTGAGTATGTTATGTTAAGATGAGCTTTGTAAACCCCGAAGTTGAGTGCAGAATAGGCATATACTTTTTGAGAGCACCATTATCTTGCCTTTAAGTGTATTTTATGGGTTATTGGGTTACCAATTTGCTCTTAATGTTCATTGCTAGCTATTTAATGGTTGGAGTTACTTAGGCATAAGAAAGTACCTGTTCGTGGCTCAGTGTTTGGTGTATGGTGTTAGTGATTCAAGTATTTTAGTTTAGCTTAGTAAAAAAAAAAAAAAAAAAAAAAAAAAAAAAAAAAATATATTGTTGCTTATGTGCAACAAAGGGTTGTGTGAGGAAAATAGCAGAGTGAATAATCCATCAAGGGAGAGCATAAAATGCAAACCTTGTAAGGTTATTATTTAAAAGAAGTGTGTTTTAAAAAAAACAAAACAAAACAAAAAACAAAAGTTTTGTAGAATAAAAGCCATAATGGCTGAGTTGTGAGCTCAATTCTTTGGCTCAAGATGTGTTTTATCAGTCATTAGAATAGAGTGTGAGTTCATTGCGCAAAGCAGAGTGTGTGAGTTGCAAAAAAAAAAAAAAAAAAGTAGACTAGCGGGTGTGTTTTCCTTGACGAGCACAATGGGGATCTCTCATGTTTACGTGGCAAAAACTTAATCAATAGCTAGTAGTGAGTGTAAGAGTAGATCCTTAGCTGTTAGGCATTGATAGTAAGGCATGAGAGGAGAGAAAAGAAAGTTATATTTGAGTGAGGCTGCTCTAACCTTAGCAAGGACTCTCAGGGGGAGCTAAGTTTCATTTTATCCTTGCATGTTTGCTTCTATCTGAACTGTTAGTAACGATATTACATGGTTGTTGGACTTGATAGTAAGGCCATGTTTCGATTAACTTGTGATTCATTTTTAGCTATTGGAATGTCTACTTCATCATGATAAAATTGTATGTCTTGGGAAACCATGTCTCTCTTGTTTGTTAGTTTATTCTTTCTTTTCCGTTTGACTGTGTGTTTGTTTTTTTTTTTTTTTTTTTGCTTGAGGGCAAGCAAAGGTTCAAGTGTGGGGGAATTTGATAACGTGCATTTATGCCGTTATCCTAGGCCTTATTTAGGGTGTTTTAGAGTATGTTTTGTATCTTTTTGCATGATATTTTACACATATTTGCTCTAACCCCTAGGAAGACCCTATTTGGTGTATAGTGGTACTTTTTGAGTGTTTTTGGCAAGTTTTGGAGCAACCTTGTCCCACACACCTTGGCTAGATCACTCCATACACTCAAGAAGAAGCTATAGGAAGAAGATGGAAACAAAATGAAGGCAAAATCAAGGTGCACGTGAAAAGGGTTTCTCACGTGCATTCTCACGTGCAAGGATTTTATTGCTTAGATGACTTCTACAACTCAAGAGGAAGCTTTGGAGCAAATTTGGGATGATTTGGAACTGCATGTGAAAAGGGTCTTCTCACGTGCATTCTCTCGTGCAAGCATTTTTGAGCTCCAAATGATGTGTTTTGTTGTTTTAATCATTTTCCTCTAAAGAACTGGGGTCAAATTCGGAGTAGTTTGGGTGTTATTGAGCCTAGAACGTTGAATAGTGTCACTAACCAAAATGACATCGTTTTGGCTGCGACCACATTTATAATTAGGGCACATCTTTTGTTACCCTAATTTGGCCCACTAAATCCTATAAATAGGGGTCTTTGGAGGCATTGTAAATCATCTTGAGTGAGAGAATCTGATCTGAGTTCTGAAAAGAGCTGTAGCCGTTGCTAAAAAGATCGGATTGTCCTTAGCAAGGAGTGATTTTGGGCAGCAGACGCCGGAGTCTTTGGAGGCTGGAGTCCTGGTTCATCTTGGGGTCTTCCTTTATTGTCCTGGTACTGTAATCATGTTCTTTCTTGTAATTGTTATTGCTTTTGTCATGATTATGGAGTAGTTTTGTTAATCTAGGGAAGCAATGTAGCCCCCAATCTATTGTATTCAGGTTGGTTATGGTTGTTTAATAAAATAAAATTCAGTTCTTGTTTAATTCACTTGCTTAAATGGAAATGCCTAGTTTATGCATAATTAGGTAATCTTAGCCCTTGTCTAGGGTGGAACACTAGTGAATTAGATTTAATGTTGCATGAAGGACCAAGTCTGCAACTATTAGATTGTTTATCTGCCTTGATCACTTTTATTCACATGGACCAAATGGGATAAAAGCCTTAAATCTATCTTATCATGGACCAAATGTAAGATAGGTAGGAGATAATCAATATGAACACGAACTAGAACATAAATCAAGAACAAGAGCCATAACCAGACTATTACAATCGATTGGGTGGTAAACATTGTGACCCTAGATCCTTAATCACTGAAATTTCTATACCAATAGCTTACCAACATTCTGATTTAATCTCTTTTCATTCAGAATATTTGCACAACAAAAATCAATTGTCCAGACATAAAATTAACTTGTTAGCTTAGTGTTTGCTGCTTAACAGCATTAGCTACCTCCCTTTGGGTTCGACAACCGGAGTCGTAATACTCCATTTTATTACTTGACCAGTGCACTTGCTGCAAAACCTATAGACACAATTTATATAGTTCGGCTATTCGGCACTCATCATTTTTCAAGTAAGGGGTGAATGGGAGACTCGAAACCACAAATTAATCCCATATCGGAAGCACGTTACGGAGTTAGCCGAGCAATTCGAAGACATCACGTTTGAGCATATTGTCACGCCCCAATTTCCTTCCACTTGGAAATGAGTAGTGACTGCCCATGCCCGCACCCGAAGGGACAAGGGGTTGGTGCAAGCACCTTAAAAGGACTTCTGGCACGGGTGCTGTCCCAAACCTGCACAACCAGGCTAACATGCCAAGGGGCATGCTCCTGCTCCCAAACCATGCACACAAACACAAGTTGAATAACAACATCTCATTTTATTTCATTTCAAAGACTAAATGTTTATTACAACCCAGTCGGGGAAAAACCCCTATGAAGCCATAAATAAAATCAAACCACAATCCAAACACATAAAACCAGAGTACAACAAAGGAAATAATATAAAACTCCCAGCCTCAGGGGCCTAGCTCCTCAGCCTTCACCTACCGCCTGCTAAACCCTGCAAAAGAACAGTTTATAGGAGGGGTGAGCAAACCACGGCTCGGTAGGGATCCGGTCTCCCCGGACCCGTCCCGCTCTACAACATGCATGATATGTGTATGCTTGTGCTCGTGTCGTGCCTAAGGCTAAAGCAGCAAACATCACCCAGTAAACACTCTTTACCTGAGCCCGCACTGGAGGGCAGAGGACACCCCACCACCACGGCGACATGACATACCACATCCAGGCGAATGTTGCATGGACACCAATGCAACATTTTCCACCCGAGTCAGGTATGGTCAACCACCTCCTCGGGCGCCATACCTACCCTCAGGAATGGGTGTAGACTTAGCCCACCGTCGTGAGTGCTACATCGAGACTCAGGATCCACGTCCTGGCCAAATCTCAAAGGGGTCCAGCTATTGTGCCTGGCCCATATCTCAGCTCGGTCTCAAACAGATCAACGACAAACATAGCATTACATCTCAACATGTAAACTCGACCAAGCATTTACACTTTATCTCAGAAGGACCAACATGGTCAGATACAAGCCACACACATCAGCCTCACAGGCTTAAAATCAATAACAAATCAAACACAGTACACACCAGTCACACAGGTATATCATCAAACACCCATATACAAGGTCTCACAGGCATTATATTGAATACATGGCATGCAGGCCTCACAGACATTTTATCAAATACATAGTGTGCAGGCCTCACAGACATTTCATCAAACACATGGTGGGCATAAACAAACCCAGAAAATCCTCAGGTCAAATTCAGCATCAAAATCAACAGAACATGCCATTGAAGGCCAACATCCATATAAGAGATCACACCTATATGGATTTACATATATATATATATATATATGTGAATATCCTAAAACAAAGGAGAGTTAGGAAGAACATGAATCCCTACCTCAGACTTTTGTCCTAACCTCCACGCTAGACAGCTCCCAACGACACGAACCACCACGGCAACTGCCCGGAGATCCTCTCTCTCTCTCTCTCTCTCTCTGGCAGCAGCTGCAGCAAAGAAGAACACCAGAACCCTAAACTCAAACTCAAGCCCTCATTATATAGACACTACCCACATCAAAACGACGTAGTTTTGATTAAGTGAATCCCAGGATCAAAACGACGTAGTTTTGATCACACAAGTTAGCACCTTTCCGCACCCATATAGGCCAAAATACTCAGAATTTCAACATGGTACTTTGGAGAAAGATCATTAGAATGTCAAAAACAAGGGAACCATGCAAAAATATGGCTGCACGCCAATTTGCACGTGAATTCCCAATTCACGTGCAACTCCAAATGGACTCCAAATGCTCTCAAACTTCACCCCTAGCCTCCTTGCATCATTTAGAAGACAACCACACTTGCATGTGAATTGGACCCATATCACGTGCACCTCACATACACGTCCGTTTGGCCTGAAACTTCTGTGGTAGATAGAGGACATCATTCTAAGAATCTTTCCTTTTGCACGTGAATTCACTTGAGCCCATTCACTAGGTCAAAATCTAGAAAAACTCCACTCATAAGGCAAAACTGTGACTAACTCAAGGTACGGGTCCTTACATCCTCTCCCCCTTAAGACTTTTCGTCCTCGAAAAGAAAAGGTGGAATGAAAGAAAACAATCACAACCAAAGCATAGGCCTCTAACACCCTCTAGCACAACTTAATACACAACAAATCACAAATTATTTCACACATTTATACACTCTACATGGTCATAACTAGTTGGGCAAATACTTGATTATGTTGAAGTTTGATGCTTGCCCTCCTCCCCTCCTTCAGAGTTGTTCGTCCTCGAACAGATCAGGATAATGAGCACGCATCTCAGCCTCACGTTCCCAGGTCTCTTCCTCCAGCCCTCGGTGTTGCCACAACACCCGAACCAACGGAATAGTCTTACCCTGCAGCTGCTTCTCGCGCCTATCTACAATACGGATGGGTGCCTCGACAACAGACACATCCTCTCCAAGATCCAGGGTACCCCAATCTAACACGTGTGTGGGATCTGGATGATATTTCCGCAACTGGGAAACATGGAAAACATTATGAACTCTGCTCAAACTAGGTGGTAATGCCAACCTATAAGCAACAGGGCCAACTCTGCTCAAAATCTCGAACGGTCCAATGTACCGAGGGGACAACTTGGACCCAGGCCCCAAATCTCTTATGCCCTCTCCGTGGAGAAACACGAAGGAATACGTGGTCTCCTACCAAAAACTCCAACGGTCGGCGTCGGCGATCCGCATAAGACTTCTGTCCGCTCCGAGCTGTAAGAAGGCGTTGCCGAATCAGCTGAACTTTTGCCGTAGCCTCCTGGACCAATTGAGGTCCTAACATAGCTGCCTCTCCAGCTTCGGCCCAACATAATGGAGACCGACACGGTCGGCCATACAATGCCTCAAACGGGGCCATCCCAATCAAAGACTGGTAACTATTATTATAGGCAAACTCCACTAGAGGAAGGTGGGAAGCCCATGATCCTCCAAAATCAAGTACACAAGCCCTCAACAAGTCTTCCAATGTTTGAATGGTCCTCTCGGACTGACCATCAGTCTCAGGATGGAATGCGGTACTTAAATTAAGTCGGGTTCCTAATGCTTCCTCTGCAGACCTCCCCAAAACCGGGATGTGAACCGCGCATCCCTGTCCGAAACAATAGACAAGGGCACTCCGTGCAAGCGGACAATCTCATCAACATACAACCGGCTTAACGTGCCGATAGAGTCGCGCTCTCGAATTGCCAAGAAATGGGCTGACTTAGTTAAGCGGTCCACTATGACCCGGATCATGTCCTTCCTCCCGAAGTGGTAGGAAGTCCCGTCACGAAGTCCATGGTAATATGCTCCCACTTCCACTCGGCCATAGGTAAAGGCCGCAATTGACCAGCGGGTCGTTGGTGTTCGCCTTCACTTGCCGACAGGTAAGGCACCTGGAAACAAACTCGCTACACTCCGTTTCAGCCCCGGCCACCGAAGCGTGCGTGAACGGCATGATACATCTTAGTTCCTCCTGGATGTACAGCCAAACGGGAATGATGAAATTCCCTCAGGACATCCTCACGCAAGGGAGGTGGTACTATCGGACGCGCCCCGAAATTTCAGCTCATGCTCAACTCCTTCGTCCGGTCCTCGACAGCTCTCCGGCCTCTATCTGGGCCCGGATCACCTCACGATCCACGTCGCCTAACTGTCCCTCACGGACACGACTGATACAACTCGGTATCACGGTGAGAGGACATAGGATAGCTCCCTCATCGCTGAAAGCAGGTTGCACCTAAAGCATTGCCAATCGCTCCATCATTTTCCATTCTCTCATGGAAACCTCGGCTTTCCCTTTTCTACTTAGCACGCCGGCCACTAAATTTCCCTTCCCAGGCGTGTAGGAGAGCGTGAAGTCAAACATTTGCAGGTACTCGACCCACCTCCGTTGTCGCAAATTTAGGTCTCTCTGGGTGAAGATATATCGTAGGCTTTTGTGGTCGGTATATACCACAAATTTCTCTCCCAACAGGTAATGTCGCCAAGACTTCAGGGCAAAAATAATCGCTGCTAGCTCCAGGTCGTGTGTTGGGTAGTTTTGCTCATGGGACTTCAGTGTCGCGAGCCATATGCTATGACTTGGCGTTCTTGCATCGAACACACCCCAGTCCAACGCGAGACGCATCACAATACACCTCGAATGGCACTCCCTCCTGCGGTAGACTCAACACTGGTGCAGTAGTCAGGCGAGTCTTCAACTCCTCGAATGCCTGCTGGCACTTGTCCGTCCACTCGAATTTGGCTCCCTTCCGTGTAAGAGCTGTCATGGGCGCTGCCAACCGAGAAAATCCTTCCACAAAATGCCGGTAATACCCTGCCAGACCCAAGAAACTCCGGATCTCAAAAACATTTGTGGGCCTCTTCCAAGATGCTACAGACTCAATCTTGGTTGGGTCCACTCTAACTCCTTCGGCAGATACCACATGCCCAAGAAAATGCACCTCTCGCATCCAGAAGTCACACTTGCTAAATTTAGCATACAAGTGATGATCTCGTAGTGCCTGCAGCACCACGGCCAAGTGCTCCTCATGCTCAGCTTGGGTTTTGGAGTACACAAGGATGTCGTCAATAAATACCACCACGAAGGAATCCAGGTATGGGGCAAATACCTGATTCATTAGATGCATGAACTCAGCAAGTGCGTTCGTGAGCCCAAAAGGCATCATTAACCATTCATAGTGTCCGTATATGCACCTGAACGCCGTCTTAGGGATGTCTTCGCTCCTGACCCTCAATTGATGATATCCCGAACGTAGATCGATTTTTGAGAACCACCATGCTCCACTCAGCTGGTCGAATAAGTCATCAATCCGCGGCAAAGGGTACTTGTTCTTTACCGTTACTTGATTTAGCTTCCGATAATCAATGCAAAGTCGCAACGAACCATCTGCCTTCTTAGCAAACAAGACCGGTGCACCCCAAGGTGAGGTACTAGGACGGATAAAACCTTTATCTCCCGGTTCCTTTATCTCGCTTCGAAGCTCCCGCAACTCAGCAGGTCCCATCCGGTATGCTACTTGTGAGATGGGTCCCACCCTGGCAACAGTTCAATCGTGAACTCGACACTTCTGTGTGGAGGCAACTCCAACAACTCCCCAGGAAAGACATCCTGGAAATTCTCGACTACATCTGGCCACACCCTTTTCTCTAAGTTACCTTCCTCCTCAAAGGTTAGGGTGGCAAGCCTATGGGTAATATTGCCCCATAGCTCCATCGTCGGTCCAGCTCTCCCAGGATCCCTATCCCATTCACCCACTAGGGTACAGGAAGATCCTGTGGGTGTAGTAAACGATACTCGTCGCCTATAGCGATCAATCTTAGCCTGAAAGGCCATCAACCAGTCCATCCCCAGAATCAAACTAAAAGTCCTCATGGGCATTACGTACAAATCAAATGAGAGGTCAACCTCTCCTATCGTAAGCGCACACTCTCGACACATTTGGTAGATCAACTCCACACCTCCCATTGGGGACTCGACCCTCAGAGGTCTATCAGCCTCCACACAATCAAGTCCAAGGCTCTCCACCAAGGACTTAGCAATTAGGGAGCACGAAGCTCCGGTATCAAACAATGCAGCAACAACGGTGCGAGATATTAGAATAGTACCGATGGTCCCTTGGAGCCTAAAGGGGGGGTGAATAGGCTCTTATTCGAACTCTTTCTTTTCTCTAAGACACAAAGACTTATCTAGTTTAAGTGATAATATCATCCGGAAGATAACCAGATAGTGGAAGTATTTTGTTTTATTATCACAAAGTGATTACAACAAAATAGAAGCAAACACTCTCTTACACTCTGTTTACAACTTTGAATTCACACACTAGCCAAGTGCCTTTTCTATTTTTGCACTTCTTCGCTCTAGCTCGCTTTTTACAAGAAGTATAAGTATGAATATTTATACAAAACATTCCTAGAGACAACCTTGGAACTTGAAGTTCCGGAATGCGTTCCGCCTAACTATCCCTTGGTAATATATCTGCCTTGACGGCTGCGGATTGTGGAGCTCAAGATCTTGGATTCGAAGAGTATAAGTGTCTTTGTGAGTTCCGAGATACAATTAAGGTTGTGTCCACATATCCGGATGATCCACGTGTAAGATTCTTCTTTGTTCTAAATGCTTCTTCTTACACGGGACAGCCGAGCTGATACTTTAAATGCGGTTTCATTGGAGCGGTGTCTTCTTGGTCCGGTGTAATTTTCCTTACTCCGTAGTTAATGAAGCTCGGAACCTTACTCCGTGTCGGTGGTTGCTTACTCCGTATCTATTCGATCTTGGAATCCTTAGTCCGTGTCGCCGCTTCCTTACTCCGCATGTAAGTTCCTTACTCCGTATGTAGTTCCTTACTCCGCTGTAAGTTCCTTACTCCGTATGTAAGTTCCTTACTCCGTATGTAGTTCCTTACTCCGTGTGTAAGTTCCTTACTCCGTGTGTAAGTTCCTTACTCCGTATGTAAGTTCCTTTACTCCGTGTGTAAGTTCCTTACCCGTATGTGTTCCTTACTCCGGGCGAGTAATAAGTCCGGTTCCTTACTCCGCATCTATTTTCCTTACTCCGCACTTATTTTCCTTACTCCGCACTTATCCTTACTCCGCATTTATTGTTACTTGGTTATTTACCAAGTGTTTGACGACACTAACTCTTGTCCGGATCAGGATTATGTTATCCCCCTCCTTACTTTGCTCTCACGAGTGCATCTTTGGATTAGTGACATACCTTCATGCAATGATCAAATAAACACAAAGATCTCAGATCAAATTACATAAGGCTTTAACGGCATTATCCAAATTCGGGTTTGATCAAGTACCTCGAACCACCGAAGGTCCAGCTCCACCTTCCTCGGAGGGTGATGGTAAATCCTCCATTTACATTGGTGCTCGAGAAGCGCGAACACTCGCCTTGACTTGCCCCACCACTAGCCTCACTTGCCTTCCCTTTTGCTCCTGCCTGCAGTCCACCTGGGACGCCCCTCCGATCCTCCTTGTGGTTGCCTCTCCCCTTGTGGCCTAGTGTGACCGGAACCACTGACCGGCCTGCCACGAATGTCCTGGCTTAGGGGCTGGGGCCCGAAATTGGGTCCCACCCCTGCTCCCTTGTGCTAAGCTTCCGGCTCCCCGGCTGTTCCCCTTGCCGAAACACACCTTGCCGATGTGTCCCACCTTCCCCACGGCTATGACACGTCAAGTGCCGCTTGGGGCACTCACATTTGACGTGCCCTGACAGGCCACAACAGGTACACCCGCTTGGGAAGTTCCCAGCAAGACTCCCCTGTCCTCCAAAGTAACGGGATCCGGGCGGAGCCATTGAAGCTTGGCCCCCATCCTTGGGAAAAGTCCCACTCCCGGGCTCAACCTTCCGCCTCTTGGTCTCACCGTGCTTGTCGCGCGCGCTCTGCCCCATCCGCTCCTGGTGAGCCTGTCTTCCCGCCTCTAATCCTCTCTCAACAATCTTGGCGGTGTCCACGACTTCAGATAGGTCTTCGGCCGAAGCATCTCCACCCTTTGCTTCAGGGCAGGTTTGAGACCCATGGTAAACTTATGGGCCTTCAGGTCCTCCCTTGATATTGCTTGGAGCAAACCGACTCAGCCCCCGGAAATCTCGCTCATACTCGCCACCGAGCGCGATCCTTGCTTCAAGCCGCCGAACTCCTCCCGCTTCGCCACCGCAATGACTCTGGAAAGAACTCCTCATGGAACACTGGAGGAACTCATTCCAGGCCATGGTCTCCATGTCCCGGCTTCCTGAGATGCTAAGCCACCATTCCAAGGCTTCCTCCTCCAATTGCCGGATCGCTAGTCTCACTTTGTCTTCCTCCCGGGGTCGAAGAAAGGAGAACACATGCTCGATTTGCCGTAGCCAGTGCTTCTCTCCTAGAGGTTCAGCTCCTCCCTTGAACCTTGGTGGATGTTCCTTTCGGAACTGCGTCAACACGTCTCCCTCTTCCCGCCTCACCGGCACTTCTTGCCTACACGAAGGTTCTGCCTCACGGGGTGGAGGGGGTGGCACCGCCCGTCGTGCCATCATCTCCCTGACGCACCTCGTTTAGGATCTCTCCCCTGAGGTCCTCACGCATGCCTTGCACGTTCTCACTTAGGGCCCGGACTTGGGCCATGATCCGCTCCAGGGGATCATCGCCCCCTACACGCTGTCCTCTTCCCTCTCCAAAGACGGGCAGAAGATTCATCTTCTACAGCTGGAGTAGCTCGGGTTACTCTCCTAGGAGGCATAGTCTACATAATTTAAACCAAACTAGGATCAGCTTCTCTCAAGCTCTACACACCCTCATCCCCATGGGCCATGAGGTACTCACAGGAAAATCACAGAAGTACACAGCAGCAATTCATAGCAACAAGTCTCACAGAAAATCACCGAATTTCACAGCAACAAGTTTCAGCAACATAGCATGTGCAATCACAATACTCATACTGAAATTAAACTAGTGCCCTAATGCCAATGCATGTATGCACCCTCAACCCAAATGCAAGTGCCCTACTCCTTGGCCTAACTACCCCTGAGTACACCCCAGAAAACCAGATAGGACCACGTTGATCAGGCGTGTCCTATACTGCCTCCTAAGAGTCTCAGAAGCAGCCAGGCCTCCCCACTATCCTAGGTCCACCAGACCATGGACTATCGCTCTGATACCAAATTGTCACGCCCCAATTTCCTTCAACTTGGAAATGAGTAGTGACTGCCCATGCCCGCACCCGAAGGGACAAGGGGTTGGTGCAAGCACCTTAAAAGGACTTCTGGCACGGGTGTTGTCCCAAACCTGCACAACCAGGCTAACATGCCAAGGGGCGTGCTCCTGCTCCCAAACCATGCACACAAACACAAGTTGAATAACAACATCTCATTTTATTTCATTTCAAAGACTAAATGTTTATTACAACCCAATCGGGGAAAAACCCCTATGAAGCCATAAATAAAATCAAACCACAATCCAAACACATAAAACCAGAGTACAACAAAGGAAATAATATAAAACTCCCAACCTCAGGGGCCTAGCTCCTCAGCCTTCACCTACCTTTGCTAAACCCGGCAAAAGAACGGTTTATAGGAGGGGTGAGCAAACCACGGCTCAGGAGGGATCCAGTCTCCCCCGGCACCCGTCCCGCTCTACAACATGCATGATATGTGTATGCTTGTGCTCGTGTCGTGCCTAAGGCTAAAGCACGAAACATCACCCGGAGGAAACACTCTTTACCTGAGCCCGCACTGGAGGGCAGGAGACCCCCCCCCCACCACGGCGACATGACATACCACATCCAGGCGAATGTTGCATGGACACCAATGCAACATTTTCCACCCGAGTCGGTATGGTCAACCACCTCCTCGGGTGCCATACCTACCCTCAGGAATGGGTGTAGACTTAGCCCACCGTCGTGAGTGCTACACCGAGACTCAGGATCCACGTCCTGGCCAAATCTCAAAGGGGTCCAGCTATTGTGCCTGGCCCATATCTCGGCTCGGTCTCAAACAGATCAACGAACAAGATAGCATTACATCTCAACATGTAAACTCAAGACAAGCATTTACACTTTATCTCGGAAGGACCAACATGGTCGGATACAAGCCACACACATCAGCCTCACAGGCTTAAAATCAATAACAAATCAAACACAAGACACACCAGTCACACAGGTATATCATCAAACACCCATATACAAGGTCTCACAGGCATTATATTGAATACATGGCATGCAGGCCTCACGGACATTTTATCAAATACATAGTGTGCGGCCTCACAGACATTTCATCAAACACATGGTGGGCATAAACAAACCCAGGAAAATCCTCAGGTCAAATTCAGCATCAAAATCAACGAACATGCCATTGAAGGCCAACATCCATATAGGAGATCACACCTATATGGATTTACATATATATATATAGGTGAATATCCTAAAACAGAGGAGAGTTAGGAAGAACATGAATCCCTACCTCAGACTTTTGTCCTAACCTCCACGCTAGACAGCTCCCAACGACACGAACCACCACAACAATCGCCCTGGAGATCCTCTCTCTCTCTCTCTCTCTCTCTCTCTCGTCGGAAGCAACAGGCAAAGAAGAACACCAGAACCCCAAACTCAAACTCAAGCCCTCATTATATAGACACTACCCACATCAAAACGACGTAGTTTTGATTAAGTGAATCCCAGGATCAAAACGACGTAGTTTTGATCACACAAGTTAGCACCTTTCCGCACCCATATAGGCCAAAATACTCAGAATTTCAACATGGTACTTTGGAGAAAGATCATTAGAATGTCAAAAACAAGGGAACCATGCAAAAATATGGCTGCACGCCAATTTGCACGTGAATTCCCAATTCACGTGCAACTCCAAATGGACTCCAAATGCTCTCAAACTTCACCCCTAGCCTCCTTGCATCATTTAGAAGACAACCACACTTGCATGTGAATTGGACCCATATCACGTGCACCTCACATACACGTCCGTTTGGCCTGAAACTTCTGTGGTAGATAGAGGACATCATTCTAAGAATCTTTCCTTTTGCACGTGAATTCACTTGAGCCCATTCACTAGGTCAAAATCTAGAAAAACTCCACTCATAAGGCAAAACTGTGACTAACTCAAGGTACGGGTCCTTACAATATGCCCAGGGAATACAATCAGATTCCTGATGCGTTGGCCACTCTAGCCTCCCTCCTTCGACTAGACACAAAGTTGGAAGTCCAGTCTTTCGATATCCGTATACAAGATGCTCCTGGAAATTGCATGGCCATTGAAGGAAATACTGAAGAAAAACCTTGGTTTGAGGACGTCAAACAGTATTTGCTTAAGCAAGAATACCCAGCAGAGGCCTCTGAGTCTGACAAAAGAAATATCCGAAGGTCAGCATCCAACTATTATCTTGATGGCTTGATTCTATATAAGAGAAACCATGACATGGTATTATTATGGTGTGTGGCAAAAGAAGAATCGACACAAATAATGAAAGAAGTGCACGAAGGGGAATGTGGTTCACTCGCAAACGGACATGCATTAACAAGACAAATCATGCGAATGGGCTATTATTGGGTCACCATGGAAAAAGATTGCATTAAATATGTGCGCAAATGGCTCAAGTGTCAAATTTATGGCGACAAGATCCAAGTACCACCATCCAAACTACACGTGATGGTTTCCCCGTGGCCGTTCTCGCTTTGAGTCATTGACGTTATCGGACCAATATCTCCAAAGGCTTCTAATGGTCATCGTTTCATTTTGGTAGCTATTGATTACTTCACCAAGTGGGTAGAAGTAGCATCATATGCTATTGTCACACAGGCTGTGGTACTTCGATTTATGCGGAACAACATCATATGCCGATATGGGCTTCCCGAGTAGATTATAACGGACAATGCTACCAATTTGAATAGTCGGATGATAGGGAAGTTGTGTGAAACATACAAAATTCAACACCGCAACTCGACCCCCTATCGCCCAAAGATGAATGGAGCAGTCGAGGTAGCCAACAAGAACATCAAGAACATTATCAGAAAGATGACTAAAACATATAAAGATTAGCACGAGAAGCTACCATACGCTTTGCATGCTTATCGTACCTCAGTGCATACATTGACCGGGGCAACTCCGTTTTCTTTGGTCTATGGCATGGAAGCAGTTCTACTGGTCGAAGTGGAGATACCCTCCCTCCAAGTACTTAAGTATACTCAGCTCGAAGAAGCAGAATGGACCCAAAGTCATTATGAGCAGTTGAATTTAATTGAAGGCAAGCGCTTGGCAGCAGTTTGCAGAGGACAGCTGTATCAACAAAGAATGATCAACAATTACAATAAAAAGGTGAAGCCCAGAAGCTTTCAAGAGGGTGATCTTGTCCTCAAAAAGATCTTGCCAATCCAGCATGACCATCGAGGCAAGTGGACTCCCAATTATGAAGGCCCATATGTTGTGAAAAAAGCATTCTCGGGAGGCGGATTGATCCTTGCCAAAATGGACGGAGATGAGCTTCCTAATCCAGTAAATAGTGATGCCGTCAAAAAGTTTTATGCTTAACTCTCATACCTCCCAACAAGATTCTCATTCCTGTAATGAGCAGACTTGGTGAAAACCTGAAAGGGCACCAAGGCTAAAATACAAATCTCCAACAAAAGACAAAAAAAGAAAACAAAGGCAGACTTGGTGAAAACCCGAAAGGGCACCAAGGGTAAAATACAAAGCCAACAATAAATTTTGAAAGGATGAAATCAGTCAGAATCTGAAAGGATCAGGACCACAACAAATAGGGTCCTTTGTAAATAGTGGAGACAACATCATCCAAAAACAGCGGCTGCAAACAGTGGAAGACTTGGTCAAACTTACAACACGCTCGAATCAAATTTGTATATTATGCTTTTTAAAGACTTGTAATTCTGTTTATCTGATTATAACAATTGGACACTTTTTATGATATAAATATGTTTTGTGGAATCAAACCAGCAAAATCCCGTTTTATATCCTTAATCATATTTTATCCTCTTCATTTCACATTTAAATAAAATATCTTAAATCCCCATTGGGATCCATTGGCACTACCTTATGAGTAGGGTCAAGCTCAAAATCCCCAAACAAATTAAGTCCCTAACTCAGAGTACTCATATCTCCACAGAATATCACTATCCCCAGAGAAGCCGTCAAGTCAAGCTCCTTAATATGGCGAAGCTAAATTTAACAGACCCTTCATGCACAAAAGGGAGTTCCCCAGCAAAGACAGAACGGACTCCCCATCCAAAGAGAACATTGTTCCCCAACAAGTTGAATGTTAGCCAACCTCTCCAACAGCATTGAGATAGATCTCTAGTCCTAGCCAAACCCTCAGTGATACATCATATTGCATTCGATGCATACATCACATCGCATCACATGGCATCATATGGCACCACAGGTTGAGGTTTATGTATCCCCGCATACAGCACATTGCAGTCCATGCATCATTTACATACATTCAGCATACTCTATAATTTCAGGAATGTTGCCGTCTCTGAAGATCCTAAGAGCTCATACTCAGCAAGCTTCTCATCAAGCCATCCTAGCTTTCTTTGTTTAACTTTACAACTCTTTCTTTACAATTTCCCCAAGCTCTAAACGTATCCTTTTGGCACTTGACAAACTTTTTCCCCTTTTGGGTCACCTCGTAGAGCGATCTCCTTGAGTGAACTCATAGAGGGAGCCCAAATTGCGTTACTTCCCAAACTCACCATTTCCTTAAAGCATTTCCCCAAATACCAATTGATGTCTCCAACAAGTCTTTCCAGCTTAAGCCTATCATTGCTGTGGGCTTTCCATTTTCAATTTGAGCCTATCATTACTATGGGCCTTTCAATTTTCAGTTCAAGCCTATCGTTGTTGCGGGCTTTCTATTTTCAGTTTAAGCCTATCGTTGTTGTGGGCTTTCTATTTTCAGTTCAAGCCTATCGTTGCTGTGGACTTTCTATTTTCAGTTTAAGCCTATCGTTGCTGAGGGCCTTTCTATTTTCAAGCCAAGCCTATCGTTGCTGTGGGCCTTTCCATTTTCAATTCAAGCCTATCGTTGTTGTGGGCCTTTCCATTTTCAGTTAAGCCTATCATTACTATGGGCCTTTTTCATTCTTCAATTCAAGCCTATCATTGCATTTTCAACCCAACTCTATTGTTGCCGTAGGCTTTCTTTTTCAGTTCAAGCCTATCATTGCTGTGGGCTTTCGATTTTTCAGTACAAGCCTGTCATTGTTGTAGGCTTTCAATCTCCAGTATCAGGCGGCCTTAGATGCCTCATCAAAGTATTATCCAAGTCCACTGGCCTGTGAAGCCCCTTTTCCCTCTCAGGGACAGACCCAACCGTCGCATTCTATTCTTCCTCTGTGCTAGGTAAGTCAGGTAAGTGCTCCAACCCGTCCAAAATGACTCCCTTTTATCTTTGTACACTGTTTGTATATAAACAGTGCACAAAGAGGGGCATCTGTTGGACCCCATTTTGTCCGGGTTGGACATACTAACCCCATTTGGTGTATATACCTTTTTGTCCATGTCATATACCTTGTTGAATGGGTCCTTAGAGATTCTCTGCGATTTGCACAAGATGGATACACTTACACGAATGGGGAAGCCCAAAATAGATGACCTTTGCTACAAGTCCCTGAAGTACCCCAAGACCAAAATCAGGGGATAGAGGAAGAAATTTGGAGAATAACGCACTTGACCGAGCTCCATTCTGATTTAAAATGAAGAAGTTATGGCCAAAATAACTTTCGTTGGAAAAAATCAAACTTGCCAAAAGACGGTCAATGCCCCTGTTCAAACTGCCCGAAAAAGTGATCATGCGAAACTCTCCAAAATATAGGCGAATACGGGTCTTCCCAAACAATCCCTAAAAGGTCGTCCATTTTTGCATTGTGGGTAAGGGTAAAAAGGTAATTAAAAGTTACAAAAAAAAAACTTCGGGGTTGACCGTTGACCTGCCGACACTCAGACCTTTGACTCGGTACCACAACCCATTGACCTTCGGAGCCTCGAAGCCTCGAAGCCCCGGAGCATTGAAGCCTCGAAGCCTCGAAGATTCGAAGCCTCGAAGCCCCGCTGCCGACACTCCGACCTTCGACTCGCCCCTTCGACCCTTCGAACCCTGTGAAGATGCGAAGCCTCGAAGCCTCCGACCCTGCCGACACTCAGACCTTCGACCCTTCGACCCTTGACCCTCGGAGCCTGCTGACCTTCGAACCCTGTGAGTTTTCAACCCTTCGACCCGGTGACCGTTGACCTTCGACCTGCCGACACTTCGATCCGTTGACCGTTGACCTTCGACCCACCGAACTTTCGACCTACCGAAGCTTCGACCTGCCGACACTTCGACCCTGCCGACATTCTGACCCTTTGCCCTCTGACCTTCGCTGTTTTTTTTTCTCTCGCTGGCTTTTCTCGTTGGCTGTTCACGAGAGCCGTTTTATGCGCTGGCCATCTGACAAAGAATCATTTTTCAATACTTGTCGGTCACATGTGCTAAACGAAAACATTAAAAAAGGACAACTACGCTGCACAAGTCGCTGTTCCCTCCAACAAACGGCAGAATCTCAAAATAAAATACTGCATCAATAATACAGCATTTAATGCTGAAATTAATGACAGTCTAGCCAAATTTCTGCCAGCCCTTTAAAATGCAGTCTTCATCCCTACGCAGGAGGAGAGACCCCTCATTGTTGAAAAAACCTGCTAGCATTATTACACCCCAGCCTCGTCCCAGCGCAAACGGAGAGAGAAAAAGGAAAAAACAAAGAGTGGAGAGAAAAAAAAACAGAGTTCCACGCAAAAAAAAAAGGGAGGGATCACGCCCAAGAAAAAAGAGAGAGAGAGAGAGAGAGAGGACATTCTGCCAGAACAAGAAAGAACTTTGCTGCCATTCCATCTCAAATTCGCCCAACTCCTGCCTTCCAAAAAAAAAACATACAATCCGAATTCTCTTTCTTTCCTTTTCGCCTCACTTCTCTGTTCACTTTGCCAACATTCATACATACACTCTCCCCCATTTCAAACCCAGAATTTCTGAAACACCATTTTCATTCCCCCAGTTTTGTTTTCTCTTCTTTTCAGCGACAATACCAAAATTAGAAAATCAAAAACCAAAAAAAGGGGGAATCAAAACACAAAAAAACAAAAAGAGAGATACAGGTTTTGCAGCTCCGACCAGCGGTGTTCAACCTCCGGTCTGAGTCCAATCAACCAGTCTTTGGAGATTCATCCTCCCGCTAACAACATCACTGCCGGAGTCCCAATCCAAAGCCAAAGTCAGTTCACTTTGCATCTGTTTCTTTATTTGTTTTCTTTCTTTTTTAGTTTATTTGTATTCATATTTGATGTAATTGTTTTTAGCATTTTTCTGGTCTTCATTTTTAGCTTATCTATACTTATAGTTGATGTAAAAAAATTTTAGTATTTTTTTCACTGTATTTTCCTTGTATTTCTTTCTATGTTGTATGTTGTAAGTATGTAAAATATAGTAAAAAAAAAAAAGAGCGCAAAGAGAGGCATAAAAAAGGGATATGAAGAAAAAGAAAAAAAAGAGAGTGATAAAGAAAAAAAAAGAGAGTGATAAATAAAAAAAAGAGAAAAAAAGATGAAAAAAGAGTGGCTGTGTTTTCATATGATCTGTGGATGTCACAATCACACACTCCACATCTATTTTGGTATATGTGTTCATATGTATTTTCAATTGTTGAGACGCGTAGATTTAGGTTCAAGGCTTTCTATAAGTAAAAAAAGTAAAAAAAAAAATTAACAACGGTTTCCACAAAAATGTTCTCCAAAATGTTTGCAATAAAAATGTTTTCAAAAAAATGTTTCCTAAAAAAAAAACAAAACAAAAAACGTTTTCAACAAAATGCTTTCCAAAATGTTTTCACTAAAATATATTCAAAATGTTTTAATAAAATATGTTCAAAAAATATCTTCAAAAAACAAAACAAAAAAACAAAACAAAAACAAACAAAAAAACGTTTTCATGTTTTCAAACCGAAAAAAAAATCCAAAATTAGTACTTCAATGTCCAAAACCAAAAAAAAAAAAAAAAAACAAAGACAAAAAAAAAACAAAAAAAAACACAAAGACAAAAAAAAAAAAAAAAAAAAAAACAAAACAAAAACAAACAAAAAAATGTATGTTTTCTAACCCAAAAAACCAAAAGAAAAAAGGGAAAATAAAAAAAATCATATTTGAGGACTTCAATTTCCAAAATAAAACCAAACACCAAAACCAACCCGTAGGATCTCATTATCCACTTCAAACAAAAACCCAAAACCTTTAGGATTCCCTTTAGAAATTTAGGGTAAATCCATTTTCACCATGACTTGAATAAATAACTTAGCTAAATAAAAATCATAGACTTTTTGGGAAACTTAACCCAGTCATGGCAGTACAAATAAAATAAAAAACCTCCTCCTCCTAAATTTGATACCGAAAGGGCGCTGTAGGGGTGCTAATCCTTCCCTACACGTAACCAACTCCCGAATCTTTCTCTAATAAAGCAGACCACACACTTGAAACGACTCAAAGTAGAAGGTATCCAACTGTACCCCAAAAACAGTTGGTGGCGACTCTAAATTTTCTCAACATTGGTTTAGTTTGAGCTCACCCCAAACGGGCCCGGACGAAAACCAGTGATGACAGCTGCTGCTGCTGACGTCCTCCACTCCTGCTGACTCCTCTGCCCAGTGCACACTTGCACCTGTTCCTGCAGGGGAGTCCTCCAAAGCTCTAGAGTTGGTGCTTGGACGTGCCTCTTTTGGCACAGTTCACTCCGATGCTGTGCTGTCTGCTCAGCTGGACCGTCACGCCAAGCCCAAACCGCCCAAATTTCTGCCATCGCCGCTAAGGTTGATGCCCTCGGCGCCCAACTCCTCTCCGCCTTAACTGACTCTTCCACCTCCATCGAGCAAAAGTTGGATCTTGTCACCTCGTCTGTCCATTCCTTGTCTACCTCTTTTGTGGACTTGGCCCACATGATGGCTCGTCCTCCTCCCGTACCTCGACGATTTGCCCAACCGGGGGAGAAAGTGTCATCCGATCCTCCCGCACCTTCCCCAACTCGTGCTAAAAAGCGGTCTCCATCCTCATTGCTTCCGGGAGTTACCATTCCCAAACGCAGCTGCTTCTCTCAGCCTAGCTCTTCTAGTGCAGCTCCTCCTTTGACCTCTCCATCTGCAGTGGCTGACACCTTCCTCCCATCATACGCGGATCTTGATCCTTTTGATGAGGATGGAAGTGTTTTAATGCTATGGCCACGTATGCCATGTCAAATGCTGAGCGAAGATGTCTATCCGAGTTGTACCCCTTCTCTCCTCAAGACATAAGGACTATTCGTTCTGAGACGGGTCTGCTCACCACAGAAGACATAGACAACTTCTCTCGGGCAGTTAAGATGGAGATGAGGCTGTTTTCGTCCCTATACAAGGACAGGCACATGTTTGTTGTCTTGCCATGTTGGAATGAAGGGTATCTTCTAGATATAGCTGACATTCAGACCTTTATTAACGGAATTGCTAAGGATAGCACTCCCTGGAAGACTCTTCAATCTGTCCTCATTCCATACCGGGTCATGATACCGCACTTCATGTTGGTTGTTTTTATGATTCCGTCCAAGCAGTTGATCCTAATTGATTCTCATCAAATTATGGAGCATAATGTTAGAAGGAATCAATTTGAGCCACTGCATATTCATTTGACGGAAGCCGTAAAGCAATCGGGGCTTTATGAAGAAAGGGGCCTGACTCCGTTGGGTCCAATTGAAAAGCTGAAGGTGACGATCCAGGGCAAGAAGCTAGTGCCACAACAACTCGATGGAGATAGCTGCAGAGCCTTTGTCTGTTTCTTCATCAAATCTATTATCAAGGTGGATAAAAACTGGAACAGCATCCAAGCCTACACAATGGAGCAGACAATGGAGCTTAGAGAGAAGGCTGCAACAATGATCTTCAAGTATAGTAAGTCTTATGTACCTTAATGAAAATTTTGTATAAAGGCTGAATTGTACCTTGTTGCTGGTTAATGAAAATGGAGGTGATTTCTATTTTGTATGTTTTTTTGCGTTGCTTACGAGATTAGATTATAAAGGGTTTGGACATATCCATAATTGGGGGAGATTGTTGGATCAAGCCCAGAATTTGGATAATGATGATAAAGCCCTATGTAACTTGATTTGAGACCTTTGTTGTTTTTTCATAATTCATTGCAGAAGATATGATCTTAATCTGGATGTACACTCGTGAAAGCAAAGCTAAGGACAGGATACATAATCCTGATCCAGGTGAGGATGAGTGTTGTCAAACACTTGGTATATAACCAAGTCTTTACTTCATACGGAATAACGATCATTCGTGCAGATTAAGAACTTAAAAGCTACGGACTAAGGAATCCACACCTAATACTTCAAACGGACTAAGTCAAATAGATACGGAGTAAGAATCTTAGTCTATAAAGTCGGACGGAGTAAGAGAGTCGTCACGGAGTTAAAAAGTTAAGTAAGGAATCCGAGTCTTCCATACATGCGGAGTAAGGAAGTACTTCTACGGAATAAGGACTTGAGTCTTTATTCGCACGTAGTAAGAGAGTCATCACGGAGTTAAAAAGTTAAGTCTTCCACTCAAACGGACTAAAGTAAAGAAGACACAGAGTAAGGAATCCAAGTCTTCCATACATGTGGAGTAAGGAAGTACTTCTACGAAATAAAGACTTGAGTCTTTATTCACACGAAGTAAGAAAACTAGATACGGAGTAAGGAATCCGAACCACTCACTCATGCGGAGTAAGGATGTGCTGATACGGAATAAGCCATCTGTTCCTTTAACTCATGCGGAGTAAGGAAACTAGATGCGGAGTAAGGAAGCGCTGATGTGGAGTAAGCACTCCGGCCTTCTCTTTCATATGGAGTAAGGAAGCACTTACATGGAATAAGGATTCCAGTACCAAATTGATACGGAGTAAGCAATCAGTATTACGGAGTAAGGATTTGAGCTTAGTTTAACACAGAGTAAGGAACTTTACACCGGATTCAAGAAGACGCTACTTCAACTTATCTCTTCGTATTCAAAGTTACCAGCTCGCTGCTTCCCGATGTAACACAAACTTGTTGAGAACCTAAAGCATCTTACACGTGGATCATCCGGATATGTGGACACAACTTTAACAAAGACTCTTATGCGTTGCAAACCCAAGATCTTGAAGACCACATCCGCAGCAATTGAGGTAGAGAGATTTCCGAGAGACAGTAAATGTGCACAATGTCCGGAACAACAAGTTCCAAGGTTGTCTCTTGTGGATGTCTCTATAAATAGCAACACTTGTACACTTTCTAAAGTGTGCATAAGTGAGCGTGTAATAGTTTTATGCATGTACCAAAGCTCATTGAGATCATAGAGGCTAGCGTGTGAGTACTTGTAAAAAGAGTGTTAAAGAGTTATTAAGTAGGTCTAAAAGCTTTCAAGCTTTAGTTTGCTTCTATTTTGTTGTACTTATTATACTGATAATAAAACAAAATACTTCCACTATCTGGTTATCTTCCACATTATTTTGTTGTGCCAAAGAGTTACAAAAGAGTTTCAATAAGAGCCTATTCACCCCCCTCTAGGCTCCAAGGGACCAACAACAGGACTCGTAGACTCGTAGGTTGAAAGTCGTAGAGTCGAAGCCTTTGAACACTGTTAAGAAAACAGGACTCGTAGACTCGTAGATTGAAAGTCGTAGAGTCGAAGCCTTCGAACACTGTTAAGAAAACAGGACTCGTAGACTCGTAGATTGAAGGTTGAAGAGTCAATGCTATAAAGACCGGCAAACAAATGAAACTGTAACTCAAGGGTCGTACAGTGGTAGAGTCATAGACTCAAGGGATACAGTTATTCTAAAGAAATTGCCAAACTTACAAACTCGGAGAAAACAGGACTCGTAGACTCGTAGGTTGAAAGTCGTAGAGTCGAAGCCTTTGAACACTGTTAAGAAAACAGGACTCGTAGACTCGTAGGTTAAAGGTCAAAGAGTCGATGCTATAAAGACTGGCAAACAAATGAAACTGTAACTCAAGGGTCGTAGAGTCGTAAAGTCGTAGACTCAAGGGATACAGTTATTTTAAAGAAATTGCCAAACTTACAGACTTAGAGATTGAAGGCTGAGAGTTATAGCTGAAGGGTCGTAGCCATGAGCATTTGCGGAAGACTAAGGAAGAAAAGCGAAGTCTAAGACTCGTAGAGTCGAAGATTTTCAGAGCCACTTAGTCAAATAAAGTAAACTGAGAGGCCCGAAGGTCGTAGACCCGCAGAGCTAGGGTCGTAGACTTGTAGCTATGACAACAGGTATATTAGGTGAACTACGAAGAAGTCACTCTAAGTGCCATTCGAAGAGTCCCAGACCCGTAGAGTCATAGACTTCAGTTAATAGAGTGACACAAAAGACTAATCCAACCTGAACTCTAGCCTCAAAGACTCGAAGATATGAGTCGTAGACTCGGAGAAACACTGTAAAGCCTGAAGCAAACTTTTGCAATTTCCAACAGGTTCTAACTGAAATCTTCGAGTCACTAAACCTATGAGGCATCTACCTTCGAGGCAGACATATAACCCTAAGCATATTCACTTAGCGATATTGCTACCAACTACCCTCCACGGATGAATGGCCAAGATCGACTACATGCCAAATATGCAGTATGGGCATTTGATCTGTAAATCAGAGCAGATCAACCCATCCCCTAACATTCCGCATTTTCAGTGGTGGGAAGTCAGTCTGTCGGGATGGACAACACGGTGCATGAGCACTTTAACCTTAAAAATATATCTCTCACACACTTTGTCATCACTGGTTTTCGTCCGGGCCCTTTTGGGGTGAGCTCAAACTAAACCAATGGTGAGAAAATTTAGAGTCGCCACCAACTGTTTTTGGGGTACAGTTGGATACCCTCTAATTTGAGTAGTCTTAAGTGTGTGGTCCGCGTTATCAGAGATGGGTTCGGGAGTTGGTTACGTGTAGGGAAGGATTAGCACCCCTACAGCGCCCTTTCGGTATCTAATTTAGGAGGAGGAGGTTTTTTCTTTTATTTGTACTGTCATAACTGGGTTAAGTTTCCTAAAAAGTCTATGATTTTTATTTAGCTAAGTTATTTATTAAAGTTATGGTTAAAATGGATTTATCCTAAATTTCTAAAAAAGGGAATCCTAAAAATTTTGGTTTTTTGTTTTGAAGTGGAGAATGAGATCCTATGGGTTGGTTTTGGGTTTTTGGTTTTGTTTTGGAGTCCTAGAAAATGATTTTTATTATTTTCCTTTTTTTTTGTTTTTTTTGTTTTGTTTTGTTTTGTTTTTTTGTTTTTGAAAGACATTTGGAATACATTTTATGAAAACATTTTCAAAACATGTTATTGAAGAGATTTTTTAAAAAAATATTTTATTGAAAAACGTTTTGTTTTGTTTTGTTTTTTTGTTTTTTGTTTGTTTGTTTTTTTTTTTTTTTTTTTTTGAAAACATTTTGAAAATTATTTATTGAAAACGTTTTTTTAAAAGACATGTTTGTTTTTTTTTTTGTTTTGTGTTTCCCTTTTTTTTTTTGAAATTGAAAATGCATATATCAAAATAGATGTGGAGTGTGTGAGTGTGACATCCACAAAAATAAAATCACTCTTTTTTCTTTTCTTCTTTTTTTTTTCTTTTTCTTCATCCTTTCCCTTTGCTCTCTCTCTTTTTTCTTTGGTTGTTTTTTTTTTTACTACACTTTACATATTACACATACATAAGAAGAAATACAGGGAAAATGCAATGGAAAAAAGTTGAAACGCAATTACATCAAATATAGATAAACTAAAAAAAACGAAAATTAAAAAGAATGCTAAAAACAAATACACCAAATATAGATACAAATCAGCTGAAAAAAGGAGTGAAAAGATAAGGGCTGAACCGACTTTGAATCTTCTGCTTGAGCTCCCACTGATGCTGATGGTCACCACCGCTTGGAACCAGCAAGATTTGACAACGAGGTTTGTGAGGGGAGGTTTTTTGGTATTTGAAGAGATGAATTTTCTTGGGTTTGAGATCCTTGCCTGGCCGGGAATAAGGAGGGTAAGCGTGAGGAGCAGGGGATTGGAACAGGATTGGTATCTGTTATGTCTTTTTGCTTGTTGAACACGCAGAAAAAGAAAGGCTGAAGTTGGGGCTGTTTTTGTGTTTTTCTTGTTGGAGAAAAAAAAAGCTGACGTGAGACAGGAGGAGAACGAGGATAAAGGGGTGATATTGACTGTAAAAAAACTAGGCGTTTAATCTGAGGAGATGAGGCTGGGGCGTTTCTCTCCTTTCTTTCTTCTCCAATGATCCCTCTCTTTTTTTTTTTTTTCTCAATGATCTCTCTCTTTTTTTCTTTTTCTTGTTTTTTCTCAAGACTGGAATGATGGAGGGTTCCCTCCTCCTCTCTCTGTGTTTTTTTTTTATGGCTTTCTTCAACGAAAAAACCCACTTGAAGAACTCTTTTTTTTTTTTTTTTTTTTTGCACTGGAACGATGGATGGCTCTCTTCAACGAAAACCTACTTTTCTTTCAATCCCCCTCTCTCTTTTTTTTCCTTTTTTCCTCTCTTTTTCCTTAACGAATTTTTTCCTCAAAAAAGGAATCCCCCCTGCGCAGGGACTATCGAATACCTCTTAAAGTGCTGCAGAAAAGTTTTTTGGCTCCACTGTCATTAATTGCTGTATTATTTGATGCAGTATTTTTAATTTGCAGGTTTGATGCCTTGTCGGGAGGACAGTGTGTGCGGGAAACAGGGCAGCTCGTGATTGCCTTTTTTCAAGTTTGTATTTTAGCAGCACATGTGACCGACAGATATTAAAAATGATGTTTTGTCAGATGGCCAGCACATAAAACAGGTCACGTGAACGACCAGTGAGAGAAAAAAGGAAACCCGTGAGAAAAAAACCGACGTGAAAAGCCAGCGAGAAAAAAAGATCAGCGAAGGCAGAAAGGGTCGGAGGTTCGAAGTGTCGGCAGGGTCGAAGTGTCGGCAGGGTCGAAGCTTCGGTGGGTCGAATTTTAGTGGGGCAAAAGTCAACGGTCAACGGGTCGAAGTGTCGGCAGGTCGAAGGTCGGAGGTTGACAGGCTTCGAGGGTCCGTGGGTCGTAGGTCAAGGTTCGAAGGTTCGCAGGTCAAGGCATCACAAGGTCAAGGGTCGAAGGGTCAAAGGTCGGAGTGTCGGCAACGAGGCTTCGAGGCTTCGAGGGTCGAAGGTGGAAGGCGTACGGGTACCGCGGATCGAAGGTCGGAGTGTCGGCAGCGAGGCTTCGAAGCTCCGAGGCTTCGAGGCTCTGAGGCTTTGATGCTTCGAGGCTTCAGGGCTTCGAGGCTTCGAGGCTTCGGGGCTTCGAGGCTTCGGGGCTTCGAGCTTCGAGGCTTCGAGGCTTCGAGGCTTCGAGCTTCGGGGTCAATGGGTCGAAGTGTCGGCAGGTCAACGGTCAACAGTCAACTTTTTTTTGTTTTTTTTTTTTTTGTTTTTTTGTTTTTTTTTTTTTTTTTGTTTTTTTAACTTTTAATTACCTTTTTACCCCCACCAAAAATGTAAAAATGGGTAACCTTCCAGGAATTGTTTGGGGAGATCCGTATTCGCCTACATAGGCATTTTGAAGGGTTTCGCATGATCACTTTTGCGGGCAGTTTGACCAGGGGCATTGACCGTCTTTTGGCAAGTTTGACGTTTTCCAACGAAAGTTGTTCTGGCCATAACTTCTTCATTTTAAGTCCGATTTGAGCTCGGTCAAGTGCGTTGGTCTTGAATTTTCATCCTCCATCACCTGGTGTTGGTCTTGGGGCGCTTCAAGGACTTGTAACAAATTCATTAATTTTGGACTTGTAACAAAATTCATTAATTTTGAACTCCCCCATGGCCGAAGGTTATCAAATGGGGTTGTAGTCCATTAAAGACAAAAGGCCCACAACAATGAGTCATTGGGCGGTTGAACCTAGAGGAAGAAGTGAAACGGTTTGTCCCTGCCGAGAGGGAAAAGGGCTTCAACCTGGTGTGCTTGGATAATACCTTGATGAGGCACTAAGGCCGCCAAAATGGAGAAAGGCCACAACAATGACAATGATGAGAAAAGGCCCACAACAATGATAGGCGTGAACTAAAAGTTAAAAGGCCCACAAAGAACCATAGGCTCGAATTGAAAAATGGAAAAAGGCCCACAACAATGATGGGCTTGAATTGAAAATGGCGCTCGAATTGAAAAATGGAAAAAGGCCCACAACAACGATGGGCTTAAATTGAAAATGGATAGCCCGCAGCATTGATAGGCTTAAAGTGAAAATGGAAAAGCCCACAGCAACGACAGGCTTAAACGGAAAAATGAAAGGCCCACTGCATTGATAGGCTTGAATTGAAAATGGAAATCCCACAGCAACGATAGGCTTAAATTGAACATGGATAGCCCACGGCAACGATAGGCTTGAATTGAAAAATGGTAGCCCACAGCAACGATAGGCTTGAACTGAAAATAAATAGCCCACAGCAACGATAGGCCTGAATTGGGATGACTTGTTGGAGACATCAAATGGTATTTGGGGAAAATGCTTGAAGGAATTGGTGAGTTTGGGAAGTAACCCAATTTAAGCTCCCTCTATGAGTTCACTCAAGGAGATCGCTATACGAGGTGACCCAAAATGGGAAAAGGTTGTCGAGTGCCAAAAGGATGCGTTTAGATTTTGGGGAAATTGCAAGGAAAGAGTTGTACAGTTAAAGAAAGCTAGGATAGCCTGAAGAGAAGTTTGCCGAATATGAGCTCCTTGGATCTCCAGAGGCAGCAACATTCCTGCAATTACAGAGTATGTTGAATGTATGCTAATGATGCATGGAATGCAATGTGCTGTATGCGGGGATGCATAAACCTGAACTTGTGGTGAAATATGATGCAATGTGATGCCATGTGATGTATGCATTGAATGCCACATGATGTATCACTGAGGGTTTTGGCCGTTGGCTAACATTCAACTTGTTGGGGAACAATATTCTTTGTGGATGGAGAATCCGTCCTGTCTTTGCTGGGGAACTCCCTGTTGTACATGAAGGGTCTGTTAAATTTTGCTTCGCCATATTGAGGAGCTTGATTTGACGGCTTCTCTGGGGATAGTGATAGCCCGTGGAGATATGAGTACTCCGAGTTGGGGGCTTTAAGTTTGTTTGGGGATTTTGAGCTTGGCCCTACTCATAAGGCAATACTAGAAGAGCTTACTGGGGATTTAAGATGTTCTATTTCAATGTGAAATGAAGAAGATGTAACATGATTAAAGAGAGAAATATTTTTGCTGGTTTAATTCCACAAAACATATTTATATCATAAAAAGTGTCCTATTGTTATAATCTGATAAACAGAATCGCAAGTCTTTAAAAGCATAATGTACAAATTTGATTCGAGTGTGCCGCAGGTTTGACCAAGTCTTCCACTGTTTGCAATTTGTTTTTGGATGATGTTGTCTCTACTGCTTGTAATGGACCCTATTTGTTGTGGTCCTGATCCTTTCAGATTCTAACTGATTTCACCCTTCAAGATTTATTGCTGGCTTTGTATTTTACCCTTGGTGCCCTTTCGGGTTTTCACCAAGTCCGCCTTTGTTTTCTTTTTTTTGTCTTTTGTTGGAGCTTTGTATTTTACCCTTGGTGCCCTTTCGGGTTTTCACCAAGTCCGCTCATTGCAAGAAAGAGAATCTGGTTGGGAGGCATGAGAGTTAAGCATAAAACTTTTTGACGGCATCGCTATTCACCTGGATTAGGAAGCTCGTCTCCGTCCATTTTGGCAAGGATCAATGCGCCTCCTGAGAATGCTTTTTTCACAACATATGGGCCTTCATAATTGGGAGTCCACTTGCCTCTATGGTCATGTTGAATTGGCAAGATCTTCTTGAGGACAAGATCATCCTCTTGAAAGCTTCTGGGCTTCACCTTTTTATTGTAATTGTTCATCATTCTCTCGTTGATACATGTCCTCGTAAACCGCGCCGCAGCGCTTGCCTTCAATTAAATTCAACTGCTCATAATGACTTTGGGCCCATTTTGCTTCTTCGAGTTGAGTGTCCTTAAGTATTCGGAGGGAAGGTATCTCCACTTCGACCGGTAGAACTGCTTCCATGCCATAGACCAAAGAAAATGGAGTTGCCCCAGTCGATGTATGCTGAGGTACGATAGGCGTGCAAAGCGTAAGGTAGCTTCTCGTGCCAATCTTTATACGTTTCGGTCATCTTTCTGATAATGTTCTTGATGTTCTTGTTGGCTGCCTCGACTGCTCCATTCATCTTTGGGCGATAAGGGGTCGAGTTGCGGTGTTGAATTTTGTATGTTTCGCACAACCTCCCTATCATCCGGCTGTTCAAATTGGCAGCATTGTCCGTTATGATCTGCTCGGGAAGACCATATCGGCATATGATGTTGTTCCGTATAAATCAAAGTACCACAGCTTGTGTGACATTAGCGTATGATGCTGCTTCCACCCACTTGGTGAAGTAATCAATGGCTACCAAAATGAAACGATAACCATTAGAAGCTTTTGGAGATATTGGTCCGATAGCGTCAATGCCCCAAAGTGAGAACGGCCACGGGGAGACCATCACATGCAGTTTGGATGGTGGTACTTGGATCTTATCGCCATAAATTTGACACTTAAGGCATTTGCGCACATATTTAATGCAATCTTTTTCCATGGTGACCCAATAGTAGCCCATTCGCATGATTTGTCTTGTTAATGCGTGTCTGTTTGCATGTGAACCACATTCCCCTTCGTTCACTTCTTTCATGATTTGTGTTGATTCTTCTTTTGCCACACACCGCAATAGCACCATGTCGTGGTTTCTCTTATACAGAATTGAGCCATCAATATAATAGTTGGATGCTGACCTTCGGATATTTCTCTTATCAGATTCAGTGGCCTCTGCTGGGTATTCTTGCTTAAGCAAATATTGTTTGACGTCCTCAAACCAAGGTTTTTCTTCAGTATGTCCTTCAATGGCCATGCAATGTGCAGGAGCATCTTATATACGGATATCGAAAGACTGAACTTCCAACTTTGTGTCTAGTCGAAGGAGGGAGGCTAGAGTTGCCAGCGCGTCAGGGAGCTGGTTGCATTCTCTGGGCATTTGTTCAAATGTGATGTCTTCGAATTGCTCGGCTAACTCTACAACGTGCTTCCGATATGGGATTAATTTATGGTTTTGAGTCTCCCATTCACCCCTTACTTGAAAAATGATGAGTGCCGAATCGCCGAACACTCGTAATTTTTTGATTCCTTTGTGAATGGCTTCTTGAAGTCCCATCACACAAGCCTCATACTCTGCCACATTGTTTGTACAAGGGAAGGTTAGCTTTGCCGCCATGGGGAAATGTTCGCCTTTTGGGGATATCAGGATGGTCCCAACACCGTGACCTAAAAGACTAGAGGCTCCATCGAACCACATCGTCCATATGTCTGATACTTCGGACGAAATGATGTTAATGTGCTCATCTGGGAAGCCAATAGTCATGGGCTCAAAGTCTTCCAGTGCTCTATCTGCCAGATAGTCGGCTATCGCACTTCCTTTTATGGCTTTTTGAGGTACATAGATGATATCATACTCCGATAGGATCAACTGCCATTTGGCGATTCTTCCAGAAATGGATGGTTTTTCCAAGAGATATTTGAGCGGATCATGCCTTGAAATCAGCCAAGTAGTATGATAAAGGGTGTATTGCCTCAATCTTCTCGTTATCCAGACAAGAGCACAGCACGTCTTCTCTAAGGGGGTGTAGTTTTCTTCATTAATGGTGAACTTCTTGCTTGAGGTAATAAATGGCCTGCTCCTTCTGTCCTGTAGAATCTTGTTGCCCCAAGACACAACCCATCGTCGACTCCTGAACGGTCAAGTATAAGATCGGACGTCTATCCGAGCCTGGTGGGACCAAAATAGGTGGATTAGACAGATATTGCTTGATCTTGTCAAAAGCTTCTTGACACTTGTCATTCCAAATTTCTGGGTTGTTCTTTCGTAAAGTCTTGAAAATGGGTTCACATGTGGCTGTCAGCTGGGAAATAAATCAGGCAATATAATTCAGTCGCCTTAGGAATCCTCTAACCTCCTTGATGGTCCGTGGCGGCGGCATCTCTTGGATAGCTCGAACTTTATCTGGATCGATTTCCACTCCTTTTTGGCTCACAATGAAACCCAACAGTTTTCTCGACATGGCTCCGAAAGTGCACTTTTCGGGGTTCAATTTCAGTTGATATTTCCGTAGCCTGTTGAAGAGCTTGCGGAGTACTTCGATATGATCTTCAGTGCTTCGAGATTTGGCTATCATGTCGTCCACATATACCTCGACTTCTTTATGCATCATGTCGTGGAATAGGGTCACCATGGCTCGCTGATAGGTTGCCCCTGCGTTCCTCAGGCCAAAAGGCATCACATTATAGCAAAAGGTGCCCCAAAGTGTCGTGAATGTGGTCCTCTCTTTGTGTTCGAGGGCCATACGAATTTGATTATAGCCCGAGAAACCATCCATGAAGGAGAATAGGGCATGTTTTGCTGTATTATCCACTAAGGTATCAATATGGGGAAGCGGGAAGTTGTCTTTCGGACTGGCCCAATTCAGATCTCTATAGTCGACACACATGCGTACTTTGCCTCCTTTCTTTGGTACTGGTACAACATTAGCGACCCATTCTGGATAGTGGGAGACACTTAGGAAACCCGCATCCCATTGCTTTTTGACCTCTTCTTTAATCTTCGATCATCTCCTGGCCTCATTCTTCGCAATTTCTGCTGTACTGGCTTGCACGCTGGCTTCACGGGTATGTGATGTTGCACTATATCTGTGTCTAACCCGGGCATGTCTTGGTATGACCATGCAAAAATGTCGATGTAGCTTCTTAACAGCTCGATTAACTTCCTCTTGATGTCGGTAGCTATCAAAGACCCCACCCTCAATTCTTTTGGTTCGGCTGTCGTCCCCAAATTCACTGTTTCTACTGGGTCTTCACTTGGAACGGATAAATGATCTTCCCTTTCCAATAGGCATATAATCTCCCCCGGTAGCTCAGGTGTCTCTTCTATCTCATTCTCATCAGCTTCAAACACGGGCTGCTCCCAGTTTGGACTTTGGTCAAACCTTTGGCATCTCGTTTCACTTTCGCATACTATATTTTCATTGACATTGTGATACCTGTTTATAAGAGAATGACAAGTTGGTAACCAAATATGATATGCATATGTGATGAATGGAATGCACCATGAAAGATTTGAAAAACACATTTTATTGGAGGGTTTAAGGAAAAACAAATGTTCACAGCTTCAAAGTACATTAAAATAGAATACATTAGATCCCAGCGACCCGTAAGCATTACATTATGGGGAGGTCCAGGCTGGTCCAATTGTTCAAAGGCTGGTTGGGATCCTCTCGCACTAACTGAACCATCTTGCTTGGTGCATGCTCATTTATGTCCAGTACGGCTACAGTCCCCGTCTTGGGCTCAGGTTAGCTCTTGTGGATAAACCCTCCACCTCGGAATGTAACATTCAAAGGGGGAAAGCTTCTCCTTTCTTCTTGTACCTGGCCTTCCTGCAATCTTGCCATTCGACTTCCCTCTTCTTGATAGCTTCTCTCTGTCGTCGGCTTTTGTAGGGACGTAGCCTAGCCCAAACTTTTCGGTATTTTCTCGGATAGTCGGGGGTTTCGAATCCCCTGAGCTGTCAGGCCTAATCCTTGCCCCGGTTTGTACCCCTGTTTGATCATAGTGGCTGCCACCAATTTTGCTGCCTTCGAGAGACGATGGTCTGGGGCAGAAGCGACATTCACCATCTCAAAGGCCCGATAGGAGCATTCTGGCACATCTTCGTTGCTTTCAATATAAGGAACTGATGCCGGTTTGGTGACGAGGAAACTTGTCTCGCCAGAGATGCAAATGAGCTGGTCCCCCATTGCAAACTTCATCTTCTGGTGGAGACTTGATGGCACCGCTCCTGCCATGTGGATCCAGGGTCTTCCCAACAAACAGCTGTAATACGGCGTGATGTCCATTACCTGAAATTCCACCGTAAAAGTAGTTGGCCCAATCATGAGTGGAATATCTAGAATTCCCACCATGTCACGCTTTCCTCCATCGAATGCCCGTACCTTCATCGTACAGGGACGCATATAGGACGCGTCAATTGGAAGTTGCTGCAGTATATGCAAGGGCATAATGTTCAAGGCCGAGCCGTTGTCAATAAGTACGCGGGCTATGGTGTGCTCTTTGCACTTGACCGTGATGTGCAAAGCTTTTATATGTCCTTTCCCTTCCTGGGGTAGCTCGTCATCTCCAAAGCTAATTACGTTATTCAGGATGAGGTTACTGGTGAGTCCATCCACATTCGCGACTGAGATGGTTGGAGGAACGTAGGCTTGACTTAGAACCTTCAGCAGTGCTTCCCGGTGAGGTTGGGAATCCATCATTAATGAGAGCAAGGAGATGCGAGCCGGTTGCCGACTTAATTGATCCACAATATTATACTCGCTCTGCTTCATGAGCTTCAGAAATTCTGTGGTTTCTTCTTCAATGATCGGTGTTCCCTTCTTTGTTGCTTCCAGTGTAGGCTCAATGTCTTGTTCTACCGTTTTTTCTTTCCTTGCTTTGTCAACTATCTCAAGGGCGTAAGCCCGACCGCTCCTGGTCTTCTTTTCTGCTATAGCGGTGGCCCCCTGAACTACCTCACAGTTTTAGTCCCACGGGACTGCATTATCTGTCTTGTAGGAGAAAGGGGCAGGCACCCGTATGGTGAGAGGTGTGATTCCATGAGGCAGTAGCGGGATTTCTGGAGTCTTGACATTCAAGACAAGGGGGGTTGGCACCCATGACGGTGTGTATGACACGTCTTTTTGAATCATGTGGCTTTGACTGCCTATCTCTTTTGTGGAGAATTCGATCATCCTTTGGTCCATGAGTTTTTGCACCACCTCAGAAAACTCAGTACATTCTGTGATGTCATGTCCCCGTGACATCTCGTGATAAGGGCATTGCTTTTCCCCATCTGTTCCTTTCCCTGCCTTTGGCGCGTCTTTAGCCAGTATATATCCATGCTCCCGTGTGAGTAAACAAATACGTTTTCTCCATTTGTACTTGAGAGAACCTTTCCAGCCGCCCTTCCTTTTCGATACTAGCAACATTGTTGGAGTGTTCTGGGAGAGGATTGCTGTTCACATTTGGTGTCCCAGCCAGTGTGGAAAAATCCAGCCACTTTGCATCCTTTAATGCTTGAACCTTCCTTTTGAACGTTATACAATTTTTGATATCATGACCAGCTCCACCTGCATGATATTCGCACCTGGCATCCGGCTTGTACCAGGCCGGGGGAGGAGTCTTTATTTCTCCCAAGGGTATAGGGGTTACCATCCTTACCTCTAAAAGCTTGGGATATAGTTCGGCGTATGTCATTGGGATCGGGTCAAACTCCTGTCGTGGTCGACGAGAAGCCTGATTCGCTCCTGCTTGCTGGGTCGGGGCCCTTGGTTGCCCCTGTCCTTGAAATACGGCTCCCAGTCCTTCTTGACTTGCTAGCCTTGGTTGCTCTGGGTATGGCGCTCTCGGTTGAAATGAGTTAGGTACCATTGAGTAGGGAAATGGGACGCCTCCTTGCGGCAGGTATGGCATGAATTGGGGAGATGGTGCAGGTGCAGCATAAGCAGCTACCGGTGCCCCTCTATAGCACCCTGGCGTTTGGTAGAATGTTGGTTGTATTGACTGGTGCGCTTGGTATACCAGGTTGCTCTCATTTTCCTTCTTCTTTGCTGGTGGTTGAAACCGTTTTAATGCCTCAGCCGCATCACCCTTTAGCTTTCCACCTTTAATTCCACTTTCTACTCGTTCACCGGATGCGACCAAGTCTGCGAAGCTATTGGAGACGTTACCGATCAACTTCTCATAGAAGACACCTTTTAGTGTGTTGATAAAAAGAGTAGTGAGTTCTCTTTCGGTAAGGGGAGGTTGGACCTCTACAGCTGCCTCTCTCCATCTTCGTGCATAATCTTTGAAATTCTCTTCAGATCCCTTCTCCATAGACTGCAGGGTTAGTCGATCGAGTGCCAGCTCGGTGACATGTTTGTACTGTGCCAAGAAGGAAGTAGCTAATTCCTTCCATGTCCTAATGCGGTTTCCATTCAGTTGAAAATACCAGCGAAGGGATGCCCCAGTTAGGCTTTCCTGGAAACAATGCATGAGGAGCTTGTCTTCACCAGCATAAGCGGCCATCTTTTGACAATACATGGCCAGATGTGTCCTCGGACATCGTGTCCCGTTGAACTTTTCAAAATCTGGCATTTTGAATTTTGGCGGTAGCACCACTCCAGGGACTAAGCATAAGTCTTGTGGGCTGGTCATACCATAGCTGTCACTGCCTTCTACGGCTTTCAATCTTTCCTCAAGTCGGCGTAGAGCGGGAGACTCAACATTTTCCTGAGGGGCTGGGGAACCCACCGCTTCAATTACATTTCCTGGTGCGGGCATAGTGAAATGAGTTTGATTTAGGGTTGGAGGTTGTGCCATAGCAGGATGCTATGTGGGTGCCTGGCTTGGAGCCAGGTTGGGTGACTGAACGGCCTCCTGTCCCTGCTCTTGATGGTGATTGGTAGTTCCCCCAGTCGGAATTCTTCCTCTTTCTTCAGTCAATTTTGTGAGCATTTCCATTATGGCAGACATTTGCCCCTGTAGGGTTTGTTGCGACTGTTCCAACCCCATGAGTCTGTTCTCTGTTTCCTCTGCCATTGGCTGCGGTTGAGGTATTTGATTACGCCGGGATCTGAGATTGTAAGAGTGCGCAATCCTGGAGGGAGGTTGCTAGCCACTTGGGTACAAGGGAACTTTAATTTGATTTTTTTTATTTGATATGCATGTATGCATGGAATGTATATGCGGAGGGTTAGAAAAACAAACAACTTTATTACAAACCAAACACACAATACGAACATTCAATGATGAAATGCCATGTAAAATGAGAGCTAGTGCTATATGATCTTAAAGCACTCTTCCAGTCATCTCCTAAGTAACACGGCGCCTCTTCCTCTGGGGGTGGTCGCTGCCGCTTCTTCCTCCCTCTGCTTCATTATGGTCTCGATCTGTTTTTCCCTCAGCTGCAACCTTTGAAGAGTTCCTTCTAGAGATGTTTCTAGCCTCTGGATCTGCTGCCTTAAAGTCTGATTCTCCTGGAGGATAGCCTTTATGTCTGAAGTTAGCTGTGGCTTGTGTTGTGCCCTCCAAGATATGTATGCTGGGAAAACACCAGGTTTTGAACTGTTGGGCTGGATCTTGTGTGGTGTGGACCATGCTTGATACATCTTCTTGCCTTCTTCTGTGAGCATGGTTCTACTGTAAGTGAAGTCACACTCTTCCATGCCAAAGAGCACGGGGATAATCTGATGGCGCCCCACTTGTCTTCCCACCTGCAGTGGTGCATATGCAATTCCTCCCTAGGGGCCTAAAAGTGGAACCCAATTGTAGTCCCCGCAGCTATATGTCATGGAGACCACCAGCATCCAAGGAGCAGTCCAGGTAATGTCAGCTTCTGTGAGATTTTCCAACTTCTTTTTCCAGCTCTCAAAGTCCTTTGGTAGGCTCCACTTGCTGAGCAGAATATCTAGTAGTGTTGTGGCTGGTACTTGATAAACAGCAGGGAAACGATGAACACTACAGGGGAAATGACCTTGCAACCAAGTGCATAGGAGAGGTAAGCACCCCATGAATTGTCCCGAGCCTTTACTCCTTAGGTAAGTAAGAGATCGGATGATTTCATCCAAGATAGCAGGAGTAGGGTCACATCCCTTGAGCACCTGCTGGACCAAATCTATAATTGCCCCATCGATGTGGGCCGGTATCCTTGGGAAAATGACTAGCGCATATATAGCTAGTGTAAGCAATTTGTGTACCTCCGCTTCCGTTGCAGTTTGTATTACTTCTTTGATTGTTGCCCATGGAAGATATTCGCGCCCACCGTAAGTTGTGACCGCCGGTGAGTCCTATACTGGCTTTCCCATAATTTCAGCAAAGGCCCTTCGACATGACCTTTTGGGCTCTGGCAGATAGATTTTCATTTTGTTTTCCACGGGGATATCCAGTAATCTTCTGTATTCTTCTATTGTGGGAACAAGATCTAGGCTGTTGAAGTTGAAGCACCGCCGTCGAGGTTCCCAGAAATAAATGGCTGCCCCCAGCATATCCGTATCGCCCGCAGGCTCGATTACATGGAGCAAATCCCCAAACTGTTGTATGTATATGCTTTTCCTTTCATCTGACCATTGCTTCCATATTGTCTGTACCTCCTTAGTATAGTCCAGCTGATCTTCTATGATAACATGTTCTGCCTTGTAGGCCTCTCCTGGCGGGAAATCTCCAAGGCGAAGTTGAATGTCTCCTGATGCTTGGGCCACTACTGTGACAGTCTCCTTGTCCTGAAGGCCTTTTAGGAGATGACTGAAAGTTACCATGCCTATATGAATGATGAATGTCATGTTATGCATGATGATAGGTTAGGATGACAAGTCAGGACAAAGAATAAACCAATAGTAAAGACAGTCAAATGTGCAGGGGATGACTTAAGGACTACCCTACAAAACAAAGGTTAGCATGGCACGGAATGGGCAAGCAAAATGTGGGTCAATACCCCTGATGGGCCTTTATTGCTACCCCTATCTTATTCGTTGGTTCCCAAACTTCCTCAATAGAGGGCTCCGTACACCATGGGATTTACCGGAGGGGGATCTTAAAAGGACGTGCCTTAAAAGAACCTCAAGCTTGAGTGAGGAGTCCGAGGCCCCATTGCGGATAATGATCAACGTCTTGGGGACCGTCTCGAACCTCGCTAACCTAAATTGTGTTAAACCCGGGTATAGGGTTATGCATGAATGCAACAAGTATGGAAAGCAATAAATCACAACTATCATGGTAATGAAAGCGTATAAATAAATCATAGTTTAAATGACAATTGTATAAAAACAACTTGGCATGACAGTTACATATATACAACAGCACAATTAAATATAACCTCCTAAGTCCTAGTTCTAGACCTAACTCTCTAAAGTGTTCATTCTTATGTCCCCAGCAGAGTCGCCATTGTCATCACTGGTTTTCGTCCGGGCCCTTTTGGGGTGAGCTCAAACTAAACCAATGGTGAGAAAATTTAGAGTCGCCACCAATTGTTTTTGGGGTACAGTTGGATACCCTCTAATTTGAGTAGTCTTAAGTGTGTGGTCCGCGTTATCAGAGATGGGTTCGGGAGTTGGTTACGTGTAGGGAAGGATTAGCACCCCTACAGCGCCCTTTCGGTATCTAATTTAGGAGGAGGAGGTTTTTTCTTTTATTTGTACTGTCATAACTGGGTTAAGTTTCCTAAAAAGTCTATGATTTTTATTTAGCTAAGTTATTTATTAAAGTTATGGTTAAAATGGATTTATCCTAAATTTCTAAAAAAGGGAATCCTAAAAATTTTGGTTTTTTGTTTTGAAGTGGAGAATGAGATCCTATGGGTTGGTTTTGGGTTTTTGGTTTTGTTTTGGAGTCCTAGAAAATGATTTTTATTATTTTCCTTTTTTTTTGTTTTTTTGTTTTGTTTTGTTTTGTTTTTTTGTTTTTGAAAGACATTTGGAATACATTTTATGAAAACATTTTCAAAACATGTTATTGAAGAGATTTTTAAAAAAATATTTTATTGAAAAACGTTTTGTTTTGTTTTGTTTTTTTGTTTTTTGTTTGTTTGTTTTTTTTTGTTTTTTATTTTTTTGAAAACATTTTGAAAATTATTTATTGAAAACGTTTTTTTTAAAAGACATGTTTGTTTTTTTTTTGTTTTGTGTTTCCCTTTTTTTTTTGAAATTGAAAATGCATATATCAAAATAGATGTGGAGTGTGTGAGTGTGACATCCACAAAAATAAAATCACTCTTTTTTTTTTCTTTTTCTTCATCCTTTCCCTTTGCTCTCTCTCTTTTTTCTTTGGTTGTTTTTTTTTACTACACTTTACATATTACACATACATAAGAAGAAATACAGGGAAAATGCAATGGAAAAAAGTTGAAACGCAATTACATCAAATATAGATAAACTAAAAAAACGAAAATTAAAAAGAATGCTAAAAACAAATACACCAAATATAGATACAAATCATCTGAAAAAAGGAGTGAAAAGATAAGGGCTGAACCGACTTTGAATCTTCTGCTTGAGCTCCCACTGATGCTGATGGTCACCACCTGCTTGGAACCAGCAAGATTTGACAACGAGGTTTGTGAGGGGAGGTTTTTTGGTATTTGAAGAGATGAATTTTCTGGGTTTGAGATCCTTGCTGGCTGGGAATAAGGAGGGTAAGCGTGAGGAGCAGGGGATTGGAACAGGATTGGTATCTGTTATGTCTTTTTGCTTGTTGAACACGCAGAAAAAGAAAGGCTGAAGTTGGGGCTGTTTTTGTGTTTTTCTTGTTGGAGAAAAAAAAAGGCGACGTGAGACAGGAGGAGAAAGAGGATAAAGGGGTGATATTGACTGTAAAAAAACTGGGCGTTTAATCTGAGGAGATGAGGCTGGGGCGTTTCTCTCCTTTCTTTCTTCTCCAATGATCTCTCTCTTCTTTTTTTTTTCTCAATGATCTCTCTCTCTTTTTTTCTTTTGCTGTTTTTTCCCCTGGAATGATGGAGGGTTCCCTCCTCCTCTCTCTCGTGTTTTTTTTTTTATGGCTTTCTTCAACGAAAAAACCCACCTGAAGAACCTTTTTTTTTTTTTTTTGCCTGGAACGATGGATGGCTCTCTTCAACGAAAACCTACTTTTCTTTCAATCCCCCTCTCTCTTTTTTTTTCTTTTTTTCCTCTCTTTTTCCTTAACGAATTTTTTCCTCAAAAAAGGAATCCCCCCTGCGCGGGACCGTTGAATACCTCTTAAAGTGCTTTGCGAAAAAGTTTTTTGGCTCCACTTGTCATTAATTGTTGTATTATTTGATGCGGTATTTTTAATTTGCAGGTTTGATGCCTTGTCGGGAGGACAGTGTGTGCGGGAAACAGGGCAGCTCATGATTGCCTTTTTTCAAGTTTGTATTTTAGCAGCACATGTGACCGACAGATATTAAAAATGATGTTTTGTCAGATGGCCAGCACATAAAACAGGTCCCGTGAACGACCCGAGAGAAAAAAAGGAAACCCGTGAGAAAAAAGCCGACGCGAAAAGCCAGCGAGAAAAAAAGATCAGCGAAGGCAGAAAGGGTCGGAGGTTCGAAGTGTCGGCAAGTCGGAACATCGGCAGGGTCGAAGTGTCGGCAGGTTCGAAGCTTCGGTGGGTCGAATTTCAGTGGGGCAAAAGTCAACGGTCAACGGGTCGAAGTGTCGGCAGGTCGAAGGTCGGAGGTTGACAGGCTTCGAGGGTCCGTGGGTCGTAGGTCAAGGTTCGAAGGTTCGCAGGTCAAGGCATCGCAGGGTGAAGGGTCGAAGGGTCGATGGTTGGAGTGTCGACAGGGAGGCTTCGAGGCTTCGAAGCTCCGAGGCTTCGAGGCTCCGAGGCTTCGATGCTTCGAGGCTTCAGGGCTTCAAGGCTTCGAGGCTTCGGGGCTTCGGGGCTTCGAGCTTCGGGGCTTCGAGCTCGGGGCTTCGAGCTTCGGGGCTTCGAGGCTTCAAGGCTTCGAGCTTCGGGGTCAATGGGTCGAAGTGTCGGCAGGTCAACGGTCAACGGTCAACTTTTTGTTTTTTTGTTTTTTTGTTTTTTTTTGTTTTGTTTTTTTAACTTTTAATTACCTTTTTACCCCCACCAAAAATGCAAAAATGGGTAACCTTCCAGGAATTGTTTGGGGAGATCCGTATTCGCCTACATAGGCATTTTGAAGGGTTTCGCATGATCACTTTTGCGGGCAGTTTGACCAGGGGCATTAACCGTCTTTTGGCAAGTTTGACTTTTTCCAACGAAAGTTGTTTTGGCCATAACTTCTTCATTTTAAGTCCGATTTGAGCTCGGTCAAGTGCGTTGGTCTCGAATTTTCATCCTCCATCACCTGGTGTTGGTCTTGGGGCGCTTCAAGGACTTGTAACAAAAGTCATTAATTTTGAACTCCCACATCCGTGTCAATTGTATCCATCTCGTGCCGATTGGAGTAGACCATTCCTTGGAAGTATGGGATCATTGTGGACCTGTTCAACAAGGTACATGGCATGGGCAGAAAGGTATATCAAATGGAGTTAGTATGTCCAACCCGGACAAAATAGGGTCCTACACACTTAACGACAAAACCAAGAGTTTAACCTCTCTCTCAAAAGAAGAAAACACACAGAACACAATATAATGGCTCTGCCATACTTTAAAGAAATAATCTTTTGCAGAACCAACGCAAGAGTTCCAACACAAGAAAAAGATAGTGAATAAACTTAGAAGTGCTATGCGCCGCGTTGAACTAAGATCAAGATCAAAACTTTCGATCTAATCTACTTTCTTGTTTATCCAAGATCTAGCACGATCATCGAGTCTCTTCTCCGTGTTGTTTCCCATAATCAAAACTGTCTCCGAGCATTGCTATCTTATCTGAGATCTGTTCAGCAAAGAACATTTACTCCAATCTCAGATTTGTCTGATAGTTAATTATGTCTCACATCATTCACATTACTACTATTGTCTTTTCCATCAATACTTCCACGTAGTCATCCATAGACAAATCCAAAACCAGCCAATAGTCTAGCTTCCATAGGCGAAGAAAGTCTATTCACCCCCCCCCCCTCTAGACTCACTTTGGGACCTACAATTGGTATCAGAGAAGTTCTACAACTCCATAGAGATCCCTAAATGGCCGACATGGATTCTAGCAGTGCAGCTCCGGCTCCCGAGCAAGCTCCAGTTCCTATTGAGGAACTTGAAGCCAGTCGTGCTCCAGAAGAAGGAGCGACTGGAGACCAGGAGCAGAAAGAACCGAGTACCAGTAGCAACAAGAAAGAACAAGAAGACTTCTATGACGTTCTGCCTGGCTCATCCTCCCAAGTACCTATGTGCACATCCGTGCGCTTTTCCAAATGGAAAGCGAGAATGAGAGCACACCTAGAGATCAATCCACTGAAGAAGACCGGGTCGAGTGCGAGGAGTCTTGCAGAAGATATTGCTAGTTCAGTGAGAGCCCCAGTTCGTGTTCCAAGGCCACCGGCACCTGTTCCATAGACTTCTCGGGGTTCCTCTACATCCACCACAATGGCACATATAGCTGAAGTGGTGGAGAACATTGCCAGAACTCATCTCCCCACTGATTCTACACCTGAGGAGGCCCCTCCTACTGAGCTGCCCAGGGATACTGTAGCAGTTAGAGAGCCTGCAGATGGAGGGCAGACACCAGCACAGGAAACCCCAGAGGATAGGGGTACAACACCTGTTCTGTTAAACTCTCTCAGTGAGTCTGAGCTTGAAGAGTTTTATGTTGAATATGCAAAGGCACATATGACCCCCGAAGCACTGAGGAAGGCTTGGATAGCCTTCGGAAAGCAGATGGTGGACAGAGACCATCTGATTAGCTGGTTGGTTGAACAGGGTCTAGTGAAGAAAGACCCAGTGGAAGTTGTGTCCATTGCTGCCCCATCTCCCATCATAGCTAAAACCCCTGCCACATCTACTCCTCATGATGCTGAGATGGTGCCAAATGTTGTGCAAGAGGAAGCATAAAAAGAAGAAACCTTTGCTGCTGTAGCCAGTGACTCTGATGCAGGAGCAGCTCCACAGGTCCCTGTGCCTGTGGAAAGTTCTGAGGTGGCTACACCACCTGCACCGTTAATTCATCAAGTGGCCACTCAGGTGAGTGAGGAGTTAGCAGCCAATATCCCAATGGCCATTCCAGTACCGGCTGCGTCTCACTCCTGTTCCCTAACAACTGAAGAGGTAGATCTTCTTGCAAGCAAAGTCCTTGAGAAACTAATTTCCTCAGGCATCCTTAAAGCATCAGTATCTCAAGCTTTTGAGGAACGACTTGCTGCAGTGGAATCAAGTATGGAAGAGGTACGAACTCAAGTAGAACTATCTGACCGTACCCTAGACAAAGTGCAGCAAGAGATGACATCTCTCACACGTGTAAACTCCGACGGGTTCAAACATCTAGAGGAACACTGTGAAGACAATACCAAGGTCTTAGTACAACCTTGGGGGCCATTCTCTCCAAATGTCATCGTCTTGCTAGTGGGGAGATAGCTCTAACCGTCAAAAACCCACACCCAATGCCAATAGATAGGCTTGCACCTGAACCAATTGATCCTACACAACCAGCAGAGCTTACTCCAAGTTATTCACCACCTCCACCTACAGCCATTTACTCCCGTGGGCGAAAGCGTGCGCACAGAACCACTGTCATCACAAATTCTGATGATGTGCCCATTGGAACACGCATGAAGAAGCATCTAGCTGCTCCCTGCCAACCATCATCTTCCACTCAGCCTGGTCCCTCAACTACCCATCCATGTACGGCTGAATATACCATGCCTGCTTCCCCCACTAAACCAGCTGCTACTACCATCGACTAACCGATGGTGCCACTGCGCACTGTGACTATAGGAGCTAGCTCAGCTGAACTTGCAGCTTTCAATAGCTATGTTGCTGGAGATACCACCGGGCAGACTTGTGGCTACGAAGCATTCTTCACCGGCCCTAACCTGTGTTGATTACTACATGATGGTGAAGATATGGATAATCTTGAGATGACACAGTTCATCTTTGCACAAAAGTCATACCTGGAGAAGCTGCCTCTCCATATCCGCCGAGATACATGAGTGGAACTCTGTTTGCCGATCATGCAGGCATAGCTCATCGATGATGCATCAATGATCGAGTTCATCCAGAGTTGCAGATATGAGAACTCCTTCCGTCCATGGAATAAGGTAGACCATGTGCTCATCCCCTATTTATCAACATCCCAGCACTGGGTTATTCTCGATATTGACTTCAAGAACCAAAGGATCGTCATTTTTCACTCCAAGCCTACTACTCTACTACTCCATCGGTCCAAACAACTCCGTGAATTCAATCGCACCCTCACCCATGTCATGCAGGGATATTCGCATGGGTGTGGTGGATATCATCTTTCCAGACCAATGGAAATGACTCGAGTCAAGCAAGGCATTCGTTCCTGCTCAGGATGATGCTCACAGTTGTGGGTTCTATGTTTGTCACTATATTTGTATCCTGACCACCACCGGGTTCACTGCCCTCATGCCTGAATTTGATCATGTGAGCAGTCGCGCTGCCTCGCTGCATTTGACTACTGCTCAACTTCTGCGTGAGCAAACAACTGTTTTTATATTTACACAAAGTGTAAAATATTTTGACTTTAAACCATAACTGTCTTGTACTCTCTTTCATTGTACACTACTCTTCCTCTTTCTGTGTCTTCTATGTATTTACTTTATCTCAGTTACTTTTTGTGTATATCTTTGCTCTGCTGCTTGCTGGTCTATGTTTTATTGCCTTGCTCCCGTGTGATTTGTGTTTTGGTGCTTGTTCCTCACCCCAGAAAGGGGGAGTATATCTCAGGGGGAGCAAGGTTGTAGGGGGAGTTATCTTCGACAGCGAGGCAGCTAATGCATTTTCATCATGCCTACGGGGGAGAGGAGTGTGCATTTTCATCATTCTGATCTCCAAAATTTTCATATGCAAAGATATCTTCTGTTAATCTAAAACTGCCCATCAAACTCGTAGTCTTAGACTTCATGTTTTCACCCATTGTCAGCTTACATTAAATAGGGGGAGATTGTTGGGAATATAGGATTTGATGAAGCTGCCAAAATATAGTCTAAGTCTGCAGACTCGAAGAACCGAAGGTCGTAGGGTCGAAGAGTCGAGTTCGTAGAAGTGAAACTGTCATAGGACGTATTGGCAAGAGACTCGTAGACTTGTAGGGTCTGGAGACTCAAGGCGAAATAGTGACAGAACATTGCGACTTGTAGATCCATGGTCGAAGGTCTTAGAGTCGAAGCACGAAAAAGAGAGTTACTGTAAGCACCAATATGTTCAGAGACTCGTAGAGTCGAAGAATTCTAAAGAACAGTAACCAATGTTAAATGGCTCATAGACTCGCAGCCCGTAGAACTGTAGAGTCCCTAAAAACACTTAAGTCAATTAACAGAACTTAAACTGCCACTAGACTCGAAGACTCGTAGAGTCGTAGAGTCGAAGCCTTCGAACACTGTTAAGAAAACAGGACTTGTAGACTCGTAGGTTGAAGGTCGAAGAGTCGATGCTATAAAGACTAGCAAACAAATGAAACTATAACTCAAGGGTCGTAGAGTCGTAGACTCAAGAGATACAGTTATTCTAATGAAATTGCCAAACTTACAGACTCGGAGAAAATAGGACTCGTAGACTCGTAGGTTGAAAGTCGTAGAGTCGAAGCCTTCGAACACTGTTAAGAAAACATGACTCATAGACTCGTAGGTTAAAGGTTGAAGAGTCAATGCTATAAATACTGGCAAACAAATGAAACCAAAACTCAAGGGCAAAAAAGTGAAAAAAAAAAAAAAAAAAATAAAAAAAAAAAAAAAAAAAAAAAAAAAAAAAAAAAAAAAAAAAAAAACAACAAAAATAAAAAAAAAAAAAAAAAAACAAAAAAAAAAAAAAAAAAAAAAAAAAAAAAAAACAAAACAAAAAAAAAAAAAAAAACAAAAAAAAAAAAAAAAAAAAAAAAAAAAAAAAAAAAAAAAAAAAAAAAAAAAACAAAAAAAAAAAAAAAAAAAAAAAAAAAACCAACCCCCCACCAAAAAAAAAACCCAAACACCCCCCCCCCCCAAAAAAAAAAATCAAAAACCCCCCCCAACCCCAAAACCACACAAACACAAACAAACAAAAAAAAAAAAAAAAAAAAAAAAAAAAAAAAAAATTCATATTTATGGTGATTTCACCAGAAACTCATAGGAGAATCACTACAAGAAAAAATCATTTAACGACCTTTTTAACACACTTTTAAAAAGTGGCAAAAATGAAGACCTTAAAAGTGTCGCCTAATATAAGATTACACCTTCTAAAAAAAATTGCCAAACTTACAAACTAACGACATTTTCGAAAACAAGACTCGCACTCCATCATCGTAGGCGCAAAAGAAGACTCATAGCTATCATATTACAAAGGTAGGAGAAAATGAACTCGGCAGAAGATCGGTGTGCGTGGCGTCCTTTGTGCGGTCGGGTGCTTAGGGTTGGGCACCCCCCCCCCCCCCCCGCGGCGAGTCTAAGGCATCGGCTTGGCTGTAATCATGGAAGCCAACATGAGAAGACTGGTGCGGCCCCCTTGTCCGCGCCTGGCCATCATGGCCGATCCTCCTCGGAGGCCCTCCTCCCCACGGCACCCCACCCCCTCCCCCCCCTCGATTCCCGCAATTTATTCTGTTCCCCCTCCCCCCCCCCCCCCTCCCCCCAACCCCCCCCCCCCCCCCCCCCCCCCCCCCCCCCCCCCCCCCCCCCCCCCCCGCCCCCCCCCCCCCCCCCCCCCCCCCCCCCCCCCCCATTGGTAAGATTTTGTGATCCGTTGCAAGGGGATGGTTTTGGACGTTAGTTGGCACCCTGTGTGCCTTTGCCCAGTGCCCCCGCCACCCGCCCCGGCCACCCCCCCCCCCCCTATCTTAAAAGGAAATTCCAGATCATGTTTTTCAAGTCCCCCCCCCCCCCCCCCCCCCCCCCCCCCCCCCCCCCCCCCCCCCCCCCCCCCCCCCCCCCCCCCCCCCCCCCCCCCCCCCCCCCCCCCCCCCCCCCCCCCCCCCCCCCCCCCCCCCCCCCCCCCCCCCCCCCCCCCCCCCCCCCCCCCCCCCCCCCCCCCCCCCCCCCCCCCCCCCCCCCCCCCCCCCCCCCCCCCCCCCCCCCCCCCCCCCCCCCCCCCCCCCCCCCCCCCCCCCCCCCCCCGTAAATAATGATCCTAACATGGAAAACTCTCCCCCCCGATTCAACTCATGGTTATGTGTTCTTTTCTTGTTTTTTGTTTTTCCCTCCCCCAAACCCCCCCAAGTTTTCCCCCCCCCCCCCCCCCCCAAAAAAAAAAATTTAACGGGCATGGTGCAAGGCACAACAAGTCTTCTTAGCAATGCAATTTATAATAAGTGATGTTGCTACTTAATTTAAAAATCGCACAAAAGGTGTTTCTACTTTAATGACACTATATTTTACCCATTATCTTTTCCTTCTTGAGGGTATTTTTCTCTCTTGCGGGGTATCGTTGCATTTACTTTGATGACCAAGATGCCGCTTAAGTGGAAAACCAATGGATAGGTGTACTCAAAAAAGGTCTTATAAATGAATTATTAGAGGTGTGTCTTAGGTTTTTGGACTCCTATGAATTGATTTTCAAGGTCTTACTATTGGAAAAAAAATATTTGTGGAGAGTTGAGGGGAAAATCATGTCACTATTTTTGCATCAAACTTGTGGTTTCGTGGAACTTCAAATGGTACTTGAAAAGGCCCACCATACCTTTTTTTTTTATTATTTCCCCCAGGGTGTCAATACACGAATAGAAAATGATTCATTCTTGTTTGTGATTAAATTGATTGAAATTACATTAAGCCTTATCAACAAAAAAGGTTACGTTGGGCCTTGTTTTTGTGTCATACACTTGTCTATCACATTCTTTATTTAGGTGGTTATGATTTCATTTCCAATCCGGAGTGTTAAAGAACGCCTTCCCGGGGGTTTTCCCCTTCGCATTGTTAGGGATAGAATGTTGTTCCTCAAAGCATTTGCACAAAAACCACACTCCCTGCAAAATTTTTTCCCTTCTACATACATTAGGTAAATCTCATAAATGGTTGCCTTGCCCCGTGACAATGATTCTTTTTGCATCCTATCTCTTGCAAGAATAACACTTGGTGTAACACGGGCTTGTGACAAGACCCCCCCCCCCCGCCCAGAAGTTGGCTGAAAACCCCAGTATCGAAATGGACAACTCATCCAAAGCACTTAAGGGCTCCTGCCCCCCCCCCCCCCCCCTTCCAAGGCCTCTAAGTAGAGCTCCCTCGAGGCCTTACTCTTCCGTACTAGCCGAGCTATCAAGTTAGACATTACGAACAGATCATTTAAAGGAGTTACCGCTAATCCAGGGGGAAATTAGATAGCGCCTAGATAATGTGATTCATATTGATTGTGAAGAAGGGATTGTACACTTGTTGGAAGCATTCATAGATGCTTTATTAAGACAAACACTTGTAATCTTGCAGAGTAAGAACAACAAGCTAAATGGATGACCCGGTCACCCTTTGTAAATTGTTTTAGCTTTTGAGATCATATATGATTTGTATTTGGTAATTATTCGTATTTTTGGTCTTTCTTTGTGTGATTATATATATATATATATATATATATATATATATAAATTAAAAAAATTGTTTTTTTTATTTTTTCAAAATAGAAAAGATGACCCTTTTTAAAAGTGTCGTTAAAAATACATTTGACGACACTTTCAAAAGTGTCGTTATAAATTCATTTGACGACACTTTTAAAGTGTCGTCAAAAATACCTTATAACGACACTTTTAAAAGTGTCGCCCATTTGCCAAAATGTTTTAACGACGCGGCGCGGGGCCCCCCCCTTTAAAAGGTGGCGGCTTGACTAAGACACCTTTAAAGTGTCGTCCCTTACCAGTTGTACTGGAAGCACGAGACGAAGTCTGTTTCAAGAAGTATAGGAGAATGGCTAAAAATGACTGTGGTCGAAAGATAAAGATTCTGAGATCTGATCAGGGTACTGAGTTTACAAATGAAGCCTTTGAGAGATATCTGAATAAACATGGGATTAAGCATCAACTGTCAGCAGCAAGAACTCCACAACAAAATGGGGTCGTTAAAAGGAAGAATAAGTCTGTCATTGAAATGGGCAGAACTCTTCTGCTGGAAGCTAATCTTCATGCAAGGTTTTGGACAGAGGCAACAAGAACAACAGTACATCTTCTAAACAGAGTAACATTAAGATCAAGAACAGACTACACACCCTATGAATTATGGCGTGGGAAGAAGTCAACAGCCAAATACTTCAGAATATTTGGAAGTCTTTGCTTCGTGAAGATAAAGGAGCAAAGAAGAGGAAAGTTTCATGCCAGATCTGAGGAAGGAACATTCGTTGGATACTCATATTAGACAAAGGGATATAGAGTCTTTCTTCCAAGACTTGGAAAAGTTATAACTTCAAGTGAAGTTAAAGTGGATGAAAATTGGAAGAAGGATGTAACTGAGGATGAGAATCCAGATTTTGAAGTAGCAGAACCTCAGATGGAAGAAGAGACTAAGCATAAAAAGGAAAAAAAAAATGAGGACACAGACTCAGAGAAGTCTGATGAAGAAGAGAAGGAAGAGTCCAACCCTGGAGAAAATTCAACCAAAAAGACCAGGAGGACATGGTCCAATGTGCATGACAAGGATCAGATCCTTGGGATCCCCAAGCAGGTGTAACTACCAGAAGAAAGTTTACAAGGGCTACTGCCCTGCTCCCTCAGATAGAGCCCAAAATAGTTGGAGAAGCGGTAGAGGATGAAGCTTGGGTCACAGCAATGAATGATGAGCTAGACCAAATTGAAAAGAACAAGACATGGGAGCTGGTTCCTAGACCAAAGAGTAAAAATGTCATCGGAACAAAGTGGGTGTTCAGAAATAAACTGAATGAAGATGACAAGGTTATTAGGAACAAGGCTAGACTGCTATGCAAAGGATACTCTTAGATTGAGGGTATAGATGTTGATGAAACATTTGCACCAGTAGCAAGGTTAGAAACGATTAGGATGTTTCTTGCATTAGCAGCACACAAGAGGTTTAAAATCTATCAAATGGATGTAAAGTCTGCATTTTTGAATGGATTGTTGAAAGAGGAAGTTTATATTGAGCAACCAGATAGAGTACAGATTGCTGATGATAAGACACATGTATGTAGGTTAAAGAAAGCCTTGTATGGCCTGAAGCAGGCTCCTAGGGCATAGTACAACTGACTGGATGGGTATCTACAGAAAATAAACTTCAGTAGAAGAACAATGGATCATAATTTATATATACTGAATTCAAATAGAGGTCAGCTGGCTACCATAGTCTATGTAGATGACATCACATTCGGAGGCAGTCACTCAGGGCTATGTGAAGAATTTGCCAAGAAAATGAGTGATGAATTCGAAATGTCCCTCATAGGTGAGTTAACATACTTCTTGGGATTACAGATCAGGCAGACTGCTGAAAGAATCTTTATATCACATCACAAGTATGCCAGAGAACTGTTATAGAAGTATGGGATGAATGATACCAGGCCTGTTGGAACACCAATGCCTACAGGCTGCAAATTACACAAAGATCAGGAAGGCAAGAGTTAAAATCAAAAAGAATATCAAGGCATGATTGGAAGCCTCTTATACATTATAGCCTCCCGACCTAATCTCATGTAAGCTGTGTGTCAAGCAAGTCATTATCAAGTCGATCCGAAGGAGTCTCACTTGTTGGCAATCAAGAGAATCCTTAGATACCTAAATGGTACATTGGAGATGGGGTAATGGTATCCCTCTAAGGATTCAATTGAGTTATAGGCTTACACTGATGTAGACTGGGTTGGGAACATAGATGACAAATGATCTACATGTAAAGACTCGTATTTGGGTAGTCTTGAGAGATAGTCATTCTATAGGAATGTAACTATTTGGACGGTAGTATAGCCGTCGATGTGAGCATTTTGACTGTACTTGGGCCCGATTCCGAGTTGAGGCCCCGTTTGACCAAATTATTGACTTTTTGGGGTTTATTGGTTGACTTTGCGTTTGAGCGGTCATTTGTGTGTAACAATATCAGTTTAGTGTTGTGCTCGTCATTTCGAGCATTTTGACTGTAGTTTGACTCAATTTGGAGTTCGGGGCCTTGGAGGTCAATTTTTGTGTTGGGAGGTCAATTATTGATTGGGTCAATGGTTGACTAGGTCAGTTGACTGGCAGAAATATAAATAGCCGAAAAAAAAAAGAAGAAGCTTTCACTTTACGCTTCACGTTTGTGCATTTGAGAGAGAGAGCTTGAGAGAGCTCGGAGGCCTTGGCAATTTAGGGCGATTTGGGTTCGTGGAGCTCAAAGATTCACTTCAAGTAGGTGTCCTTGAACTTCTTATCTCTTTCTTGTTTTGGATCTGCACGAATTTATCATGATTTATGAAATTGAGCATGAACCCTAGAATTTGGGGAAAACCAATTTTGGGTTAGATCTAATGGTTTAGCATAAGATCTGTGGTTAAGAACTGTTTATTATCATTGTGGATATATGTTTATGTGATTTTGGGGTTAATTAACTGTGTTTTTCATGAGGGTTGATAAGTCAACCATGGAAATATGGGTTTAGATCTAGATTTCTAGAAATCTGGAATTTTATATGTGTTACTGTTGTTTGTGCGGGATTTAGAGGCGTTCTGGACGCGTTTTGAGGTAGATATCGTAGTTTGTTGCGAAACAGGGGTGTTAGTGAGCGTCTGGGAGTTTCTGGGCGCGTTTCAGATGAAGAACAGGTGAAAACGACAATGAACAGTACCCTGGGCGCGTTACTGGGTCGAACTAACGAAAATCCGAAGTTCTGGGTCGTAGGGTCGTAGTTCATAGACCCGTAGTTCGAAGGTTTGTAGTTCGTAGTTCGAAGGTTCGAAGGTTCATAGTTCGTAGTTCGAAGGTTCGAAGGTTCGTAGTTCGTAGTTCGAAGGTTCGAAGGTTCGAAGGTTCGTAGTTCGTAGGGTCGTAGTTCGAAGGTCGAAGATCGAAGATCCGCTTCGAGTCTTCGAGGCGTGCTCCACAGCTACGAGTCGCCGTTCCGCAGCTACGAGTCATAGGTTCTGAGCTATGAGTCGCAGCTCCAATAGTGTAACTGGACACTGGACAGCACTCGACTGGACCTATTTACCTACACATTAAGGATTATACTTAAGTTACTATGTAAATAACGAAATAACCCCCATTTGGATTCAAAGAAAAATACTAGAAAAATTAATTCCCACTATTTCAAAATGTGAAAATTGGGTTTTAGTGTAAAATCTCGGAAAAACCCAAAAGTTCGTAGTGGTGAATTTTTGGAAAGTGGGGTTAGACATCTCAGAAAAATCCCCAAAAATCAGATTATCTTATTTATGATATGGGAACCCAATGCCGGGATTTTGATTTCAAGAAAATAGCTGCTATGGGTACTTCCTTCATAAATCAAGGATTGAGGATTTACTTGTGAAGACTGGCTATGTTGAGAATGACATGCCATACTAATGTTAGTATGTTGGTGTGAGGTATTGTGGCATGGACTCCGTGACTTGTTTGGGTTCTCACCATGATGCACTGATGGTGCTATGTGGTTGACGTGGCAAGCATATGCGCCGATGGCAGGCCTGTGTGGCAACTGTGGCCGGGCATATTACGCTGTGCCGTGGCAGGCATATGCACCGATGGCAGGCCTGTGTGGCGACTGTGTCTGGGCATATAGCGCTGTGGTAGGGCTGAGTGCCCTGAGCTAGGATCCTGTTGAGGATCATGGACAAGCTATCCTGTGTGGGCAGGCTAGGTCCTGATGTTTGTTTACAGGCTGAGTCCTGATGGTTGTGCACACTACACAGTGCACGAGTACACAGAGCATGTAGTATAGACTTGTATGCCTGCATGATATAGAGTGTTGGGGTCACCTACTGAGCTTGTTGCTCACCCCTACTTGTTGTTTACCTTTTTCAGGTGTGACACGAGACTAGTGGAGGACTTTCTTCCAGGAGGACGCCCACTACTCTGATGTATGATACAGTACTGTATTCTATATTTTATTATGTGTTGTATCCCGGACATGGGTCCGTAGACAATTGTATTTGCATACTGTTTGTGATGTAATGTCTGTATGACTATTTGACTTATCATATGCATGATGATGTATGGGAAAGTACAGGATTACCCTTGATGTATGACTGTACAGGGTTACATATTTGAGATAGCACCCACAGTGTAGTCTCTATTGGTGTTAGTCACCAACCCCTTGACCTTTCGGGTGCGGGCAAGGTGAAGTCATGTTCCTGGTTCCGGGTTCCCTGGAATTTGGGGGCGTGACAAGTTGGTATCAGAGCCTGGTCTAGTGGACTTAGGTTAGTAAGGGGTGGTTAATTGATTCAATGTGACTTGGAAAACTATAGGGAGGGCGCCTGATCAACGCAGTCCTTACATGTGTTCTAGGTTATTTTAGTGTTAGTTAGATCATCCTAGGAGCATATATGGGGATGGGGTGCATTTCTAGTGGTATGATTGTGTGCATATAGGGCATTAGATTGTCTTTGTGTGTGATGTGCTTGTATGTGGTGCCAGGATGGCACGTGGCCGTGAGTGCCAGTACTTGATTGTGGTGTACCCTGAGGGGTGACACGATGCTATATGCATGGTTGTGGACCTATGGGTCGTGTGGTGTACCCTGAGGGGGACAAGGTGCTATATGCATGGTTGTGGACCTACGGGTTGTGTGGTGAGAACCTACGAGTCGAATGTGCCTTTGATGGATGTTTGTGCTAGCAGTGCTAGTGTTGATCGTTTGTTGTTTCTTGTTGTGGCCAGTGCGATGGCACCACCGAGGAGAGTTGTTCGAGGCTAGGGCCCGGCAAAGGAGCCCATGTCACGCCCCGGATTTCCAACCCGAGGAAACCGGTATGTGACTCCCCTTTTACCCACACGGAGGGCAAAGGGGTTAGGATACAAACCAAGAATTTAACATTTTAAACATCCACAACACATTCAAGAAAGTAATGTTCATAAAAGCAATCCAAACCAGTTTATTACAGCAAAATCCTTTCCAATCCCATCCCCAGCTGGGTTACATCAATTCCCATAAAAAAAACAAAACATAAATGGAAGAAAGTAAAATAAATATGGTCTTCCACCTTGGTGTATCCACCTAACGCCCGTAAGTCCCTGAAAAACAAGCAAACACAGTAGGAGGGGTGAGCAACCACAGCTCAGTAGGGATCAAGTCTCCCCAACCATTCCCATGCTCCTAATGGCTACATGCATGTGCACAGGTGTAGTGACGTGACAGTATTAGGAAAAAGAAAATAAAACATTCCACACAAGTGGGCGTAACCACAGCCCCAGTCACACTGGCTAACAAACCACATCTCAAGAAAGTAATTTAACCGCCTCTTCAGGCCACTGATTTAACCGCCTCTCAGGCAAAGTAGTTTAACCGCCTCTTCAGGCCACTAGTTTAACCGCCTCTCAGGCAAAGTAGTTTAACCGCCTCTTTAGGCCAGATACCACAGTCATGCACACAACACACACCATGGTCACTCAAGCATAAAACCAAACACTTGGTGTGCACCCATTCACAAGGGCACAAACCCAGCCATTCAGGCAATAGAACAAATACCCAACATGCATACATACACCAAATCACAAGTCCAGCCACACAGACATATTACCAAACATGTAATAGACATATACACACAACTATATTCACACAGGCATTTCATCAAACATATAGCATGCAACAACAGAATCACACCAAAATGCCATTGAAGGCCAACATCCATATAGGAGATCACACCTATATGGATTACATATGTATATATAAACCGTTATAATCCATAGTTTGCCCTAGAACCCTAGGACAGAGGAGGATTTAGGAAGAACAGAACCCCTACCTCAAGTAAAAGGCAACAACACCGCAATACTGTTCCCACGCTGAACGCTGTCCGCCCACAAGACACCGATCACCCACGCAAGACGCCCGGCAGCAACCAGGAGCTCTCCTTCCCTCTCTCTCTCTGCGACGGCTGGTGGAGCAACAAACCCTAAACCTAAAACAGAGGGGCTTCTCCTCCTTATATAGACAACACAACATCAAAACGACGTAGTTTTGATTAAGTGAATCCCAGCATCAAAACGACGTAGTTTTGATGGAACAAGCTATGACCTTCCCACATCCATACACACCAAAATATTCACAATTCCAACATGGTCCTTTGGGAAAAGATGATTAGAATGACAAAACCAAGGTAACCATGGAAAAACATGCTTGCACGCCAATTTGAACGCCAATTCCCCAATTGACGTGCAGCTCCAAATGCACTCAAACTTCACCCCAAGCCTCCTTGCATCTTGTAGAGGTCTAGGAAGCAAAAATATGCTTGCACGTGAAATGGGTGAATTCACGTGTAGCTCCAAATGCTCTGAAATTTCTGTGGTAGATAGAGGACCTCATTCTAAGAAACTTTTGTTCTTGCACGCCAATTGTTTGAGGCCATCTACTAGGTCAAAAGTGAGCTCCAAGATCAGCCAAAACAGCTTAAAACCGACTATATACGCATAGCATCTTCCTAGGGCATAAAGGTACGTTATCACTTGTCACATGCACCTCCCAAAAGTCCCCTCTTGGGCTCATCTCTTACCTCAAACTTGTGCACCAACATCCAAGGTGTTTGTGGTTAACTTTTTACACACGGGTTACACACGGCTTACACACGGGTCATTACATCCTCTCCCCCTTAAGACTTTTCGTCCTCGAAAAGAAATGACATACGAGGAAAACAAACACAAGCTACCCATTTGCCACACGGCAAGCCACAACACCCAAATGGGTCATACACCGCGCACAGCACATAACAGCAAATAACAAGGTACCACCATAATCCATAACCACAATAATGCATATAACACATGTCCGCATGTCACAAATACACATCTCAAAACACATCACAAATATGAACACATGTCTAAAAGACAAAACAAATACACCAAATCATACACAACTAATACAAGAAAACACATCACTATCCCTTGGCCAACAGCCACCTCCCACGCTTAAGATTGTTCGTCGTCGAACAAGTCTGGGTGCTGCTCACGCATCACGGACTCACGTTCCCATGTCTCCTCCTCAATGCCACGGTGCTGCCACAGCACGTGAACCAAAGGAATAGCACGACCACGCAAAAGCTTCTCTCGCCGATCTAGGATACGGATAGGGGCCTCAACAACGGACATGTCATCCTCAATGTCTAATGTCCCCCAATCAATCACATGAGTAGGGTCAGGGTGATACTTCCGCAACTGGGACACGTGAAACACATTGTGCACTCGACTCAGCCGCGGTGGTAACGCTAACCGGTAGGCCACAGGCCCCACACGATCCAGAATCTCAAAAGGACCAATAAACCGCGGAGATAGCTTGGAACCTCGCCCAAACCGTCGATGTCCACGACGTGGAGAAACACGAAGAAACACATGATCACCAACAGAAAACTCCAAAGGTCGCCGCCGCTGATCCGCATAAGATTTCTGCCGACTCGAGCCGATAACAAACCGCGACGAAACCAACTTACCCTCCTCGGTAGCCTCTTGAACCATCTGTGGTCCCAAGAGAGCGGCTTCGCCGACCTCAGTCCAACACAACGGTGATCGGCGGGGTCCGCCATACAACGCCTCAAAAGGAGCCATCCCAATGGACGCCTCGAAAATCGTTATTGTAGGCAAACTCCACCAAAGGAAGGTGAGTTGCCCACGAACCCCCAAAATCTAACACACAGGCCCGTAACATGTCCTCCAACGTCCGATTCGTCCTCTCTGGTCGACCGTCAATCTCAGGGTGAAAGGCTGTACTCAAGTGAAGCTTGGTCCCCATAGCCTCCTTGCAAACTCGCCCAAAAACGGGAAGTGAACCTCGAATCCCGGTCAGAGACAACCGATGATGGTACTCCATGCAGTCTCACAATCTCGTTCATGTACAATTGACTCAAGGTCCCAATGGAGTCCCGCTCGCGAATAGCCAGGAAATGGGCCGACTTTGTGAGTCGATCCACAATCACCCAAATCATATCTTTCCGCCCTGTGGTGGGTGGAAGAACAGTCACAAAATCCATCGCTATGTGGTCCCACTTCCACTCCGCTATGGGCAAGGGCTGTAACATGCCCGCCGGCCGCTGATGCTCAGCCTTCACTTGCTGACACGTGAGGCACCGCGAAACAAAAGCAGCCACATCGCGTTTCATCCCGGGCCACCAAAAATGTGCCCGAAGCGCATGGTACATCTTCGTACCCCCTGGATGCACAACAACTCTAGACTGGTGAAACTCCCTCATCACCTCATCCCTGAGGGAAGAAGCTACTACCAACCGCCCCAGAAAAGACAATTCATGCTCAGGACCCTCTGTCCAGTCCTCAGATAGCTCCCCAGCCTCAATACGGGCACGGAGAACCTCACACTCGATGTCACCCAGCTGTTCCTCCCGGACGCGCTGGTACAACTCAAGCACAACCACCAAAGGACTCAGGACTGTCCCACCATCACGAACAACAGGATGCAGCTGCAACATCGCCAACTGCTCCATCAGCTTCCACACTCTCACGGCCACCTCAGCTTTCCCTTTTCTGCTCAACGCATCAGCCACAATATTACCCTTGCCCGGGGTATAAGCAAGAGTAAAGTCAAAGGTCTACAAATACTCCACCCATCTCCTCTGCCTCAAATTCAAGTCCTTCTGGGTAAAGATGTACTGAAGGCTCTTGTGATCTGAGAACACCACAAACTTCTCCCCCAAGAGGTAATGCTGCCAACTCTTCAGGGCGAAGATGACAGCCACTAACTCAAGGTCATGAGTAGGATAATTCTCGCTCATGAGGCTTCAGCTGCCTTGACCCATAAGCCACCACACTGTGCTCCTGCATAAGCACACACCCCAAACCCACCCTGGACGCATCACAGTACACCTCATATGGAATATCCTCCCGAGGTAACCTCAACACCGATGCAGTGGTCAAACGGGTTTTGAGAGTCTCAAACGCCTGCTGGCACTTGTCCGTCCACTCAAATTTCACTCCTTTCCTAGTCAACGCCGTCAAAGGAGCCGCCAAACGGGAGAACCCCTCGACAAAACGACGATAGTACCCCGCCAAGCCAAGAAAACTACGGATCTCAAAAACGTTGGTTGGCCTTGCCCACGATGCCACAGCCTCAATCTTGGCTGGGTCCACCCTAACTCCCTCAGTGACACCACATGGCCAAGAAAGTGAACCTCCTGGCAGCCCAAACCTCACACTTGCTAAACTTAGCAAACACCGCTGGTCCCTCAAGGTTTGCAACACTGTTGCCAAATGCTCCACATGCTCCCTCTCGGTCTTGGAATACACCAAGATATCATCAATAAACACCACCACAAACGAATCCAAGTATGGAGCAAAGACCTGGTTCATCAAATGCATGAACACCGCTGGCGCATTAGTGAGCCTGAAAGGCATCACTACCCACTCATAATGCCCATACCTGCACCGAAAAGCTGTCTTAGGGATGTCCTCCTCCCTAACCCTGAGCTGGTGATACCCCGACCGTAAATCTACCTTGGAAAACCACTGGGCCCCACTCAATTGGTCAAACAGGTCATCTATCCGAGGCAACGGATACTTGTTCTTCACGATCCACCGAATTCGACTTTCGTAGTCGATGCAGAGACGAAGCGTGCCATCAACCTTCTTAGCAAAGAGCACCGGAGCACCCCAAGGTGAGGTACTCGGTCTGATATACCCCTGGTCCCCCAACTCCTCAATTTGCCTCTGCAGCTCTCTCAGCTCGGCTGGCCCCATATGATACGCTACTTGGGAAATCGGACCCGTCCCCGGCACCAACTCAATGGTGAACTCCACACTCCTCTTAGGTGGCAAACTCCTCAACTCTTCGAGAAAAACATCCTGAAATTGGTCCATAACAGCGGGCCACACTCTCTTTTCCACCTTACCCTCCTCAGCAAAGGTCAGGGCTGCCAACCTGTGGGTAATGGCACCCCACTGGTCCATCACCGGCCCGGCCCGACTCGCCTCACAATCCCACTCCCCCTGCAGGGTGCAAGAGATCCCTGCAGGTGTCACGAAGGATACACGCCGCCGGTAACAGTCTATCTTGCCTTGGAAAGCCATAAGCCAATCCATACCCAAGATCAGGTCAAAAGTATGCAAGGGCATCACATGCAAGTCAAAACTCAGCTCCACCTCACCTATGGTTAACACACAGTCACGACACACTCGCCGTACCTCAATCCTACCCCCCACTGGAGGCTCAACAACTAGGGGCTTCGCTGCCTCCACACAAGCTAACCCCAAGCTATCTATCACAACTTCAGCAACAAAAGAACACGATGCACCCATATCGAAGAGAACAGAAGCTAATGTACGGGAGATCAAAAGGGTACCTTTGACCACCGATGGTCCTGCTCCACCCTCACCTGGTGGGGGTGGTAGCTCAGCCTCCTCCTGGTACGTCGCCTCCAGTGCAAACACCCTTCTTTGGCCCAGGCCACTGGTCGGCTCACTCACTGGACGCTTCCCGCTAAGGTTGCCTCCCGCCCTCGGTCGCTGCCGCTCCGGCCTCCCCCGGGGTCGGGTCCGACCGGATCTTGCCTGGCCGGCTCGCCACCGACGAGCCTGGTCTCTCACCGGTGCACGGAAGCTAGCATTACTCCTCACTCTGGATGCCACGCCCCCTGTTCCCCTGTTGCCACTCCCGCAAACCCAGGCGCAAATGACCCTCTCGTCCACGGTTGTTGCATCGCCGGTCCTTCTTGGGGCACTCCCCCTTGAAGTGACCCTGCTCTCCACACGCAGTGGCAATCGCTAGGTAGACTCCCCGATGGACCACCCTGTCTTCCGCCGCCAAAGGTGAACCTCCCAGGGTTCACGGATGTCCGACCCCGATCGCGAAAAGAATCGCTATCCCTCTCCTCCGTCTTGAGTCTCTTGGACCCTGCATCTCGATCAGGCCCGCTCGCAATCGGCGACCCTGATGGGCCTGTCTCCCATCATCCAGCTCTCTCTCGGCTATACGGGCCGTCTCCACAACCTCAGCATAGGTCCTCAAGCGTAGAATTGCCACCCTCTGCCTAAGGGCTGGCCTAAGGCCCAAAGTGAACTTGTGGGCCTTCTGGTCCTCCCTTGCCACAGTTTCAGGAGCAAACCTACTCAAGCTCCGGAACTCCCGCTCATACTCAGGTACCGTCCTGGATCCCTTCTTCAAGCTGCCGAATTCTTCCCTCTTCTGCCATCTCACTGATTCCGAGAAGAACTCATCATGGAAGAGTTGCAAGAACTCCTCCCAAAGCATGAGTTGCACCGCACGGCTCCCCGCGACACTCGTCCACCACTCCAAAGCATCCCCCTCCAGCTACCGAATTGCCAGTTGCACCTTATCCTCTTCATGGGGCAGGAGAAAGGAGAACACATGCTCGATCTGCCTCAACCACTGTTCAGCTACCACGGGTTCACCTTCCCCCCTTGAATCGCGGAGGTTGTTCCTTTCGGAACCGTGTCACCACGTCATCCTCTGCATGAGTCGGTACACCACCCAGCGAACTCTCACGCTCACGAGGCAGCTCTCCTACTGGTGGTGGTGGTGGTGGCACCACCTGCTGTGCTGCCATCTCACGATGCACCTCCTCCCGAACGTTCTGCCGGAGTCCCTCCCGTAGCTCTCGTACCTCCATCCGGATGCCTTCTTGTAGCTGTGCCAGTAACAACGCATGCCCTCCAACGGACGGTCCCGCACCCGGACCCTCATGGGCAGATGACTCATTAGCCACTCTCCTCGGCGGCATTCTTACTACACGAAGTAAGAAGCACAACATCAAAACAATGTTATAATCTATCGTGTCACTACCTCGACCCCACTGATCAATTCCACTATCACATGACATTACACACATACATTGTATCAATCACATTTCACAGTTTAGTACGCATTGCCAAACAAATCAGAGTTGCACATTTCCCTTAATCATATTATCTTATCCACAGTTTAGCACACATTCACAGCAAATGCAACTAGTGCCCTAATGCCAATGCATGCAAATCCTACCACAAGACTGGACTACCCTAAGTACACCTTGGAGGCTTAAAGAGGACCATGTTGATCAGGCATGTCCCTCCAGGCTCCTCCAAAGGACTTAGGATAACCAGGTCCGCCCACTACCCTAGGCCAACTAGACCATGCTCTGATACCATATTGTCACGCCCCGGATTTCCAACCCGAGGAAACCGGTACGTGACTCCCCTTTTACCCACACGGAGGGCAAAGGGGTTAGGATACAAACCAAGAATTTAACATTTTAAACATCCACAACACATTCAAGAAAGTAATGTTCATAAAAGCAATCCAAACCAGTTTATTACAGCAAAATCCTTTCCAATCCCATCCCCACTGGGTTACATCAATTCCCATAAAAAAAACAAAACATAAATGGAAGAGAGTAAAATAAATATGGTCTTCCACCTTGGTGTATCCACCTAACGCCTGTAAGTCCCTGGAAAACAAGCAAACACAGTAGGAGGGGTGAGCAACCACAACTCAGTAGGGATCAAGTCTCCCCAACCCTTCCCATGCTCCTAATGGCTACATGCATGTGCACAGGTGTAGTGACGTGACAGTATTAGGAAAAAGAAAATAAAACATTCCACACAAGTGGGCGTAACCCCAGCCCCAGCCACACTAGCTAACAAACCACATCTTAAGAAAGTAATTTAACTGCCTCTTCAGGCCACTGATTTAACCGCCTCTCAGGCAAAGTAGTTTAACCGCCTATTCAGGCCACTGGTTTAACCGCCTCTCAGGCAAAGTAGTTTAACCGCCTCTTTAGGCCAGATACCACAGTCATGCACACAACACACACCACGGTCACTCAAGCATAAAACCAAACACTTGGTGTGCACCCATTCACAAGGGCACAAACCCAGCCATTCAGGCAATAGAACAAACACCCAGCATGCATACATACACCAAATCATAAGTCCAGCCACACAGACATATTACCAAACATGTAATAGGCATATACACACAACTATATTCACACAGGCATTTCATCGAACATATAGCATGCAACAACAGAATCATACCAAAATGCCATTGAAGGCCAACATCCATATAGGAGATCACACCTATATGGATTACATATGTATATATAAACAGTTATAATCCATAGTTTGCCCTAGAACCCTAGGATAGAGGAGGATTTAGGAAGAACAGAACCCCTACCTCAAGTAAAAGGCAACAACACCGCAATATTCCCAGCCGAACGCCGTCCACCCACAAGACACCGATCACCCACGCAAGACGCCCGGCAACCCGGAGCTCTCCTTCCCCTCTCTCTCTCTCTCTCTCTCTCTCTCTCTCTCTCTCTCTGCGACGGCTGGTGGAGCAACAAACCCTAAACCTAAAACGAGGGGCTTCTCCTCCTTTATATGGACAACACAACATCAAAACGACGTAGTTTTGATTAAGTGAATCCCAGCATCAAAACGACGTAGTTTTGATGGAACAAGCTATGACCTTCCCACATCTATACACACCAAAATATTCACAATTCCAACATGGTCCTTTGGGAAAAGATGATTAGAATGACAAAACCAAGGTAACCATGGAAAAACATGCTTGCACGCCAATTTGAACGCCAATTCCCCAATTGACGTGCAGCTCCAAATGCACTCAAACTTCACCCCAAGCCTCCTTGCATCTTGTAGAGGTCTAGGAAGCAAAAATATGCTTGCACGTGAAATGGGTGAATTCACATGTAGCTCCAAATGCTCTGAAATTTCTGTGGTAGATGAGGACCTCATTCTAAGAAACTTTTTGTTCTTGCACGCCAATTGTTTGAGGCCATCTACTAGGTTAAAAGTGAGCTCCAAGATCACGCCAAACCCTTAAAACGCCCTTGTATACGCATAGCATCTTCCTAGGGCATAAAGGTACGTTATCACTTGTCACATGCACCTCCCAAAAGTCCCCTCTTGGGCTCATCTCTTACCTCAAACTTGTGCACCAACATCCAAGGTGTTTGTGGTTAACTTCTTACACACGGGTTACACACGGGTCATTATAGCCCACGATAGAGTCGGGGCACCAGGGGCAGCAGAGCCCGCAGCAGAGATCGTCAGCTCCCGTTGTGGGACCTGATTTGGCTCAGGTGTTGATTCACTTACCGGAGGCCATGCAGGGTATGCGGGGCTCGATGAGGGATATGGCTGAGAGGTGGATGAGCGAAGAGCGGCCTCGGCGACCACCATAGCCTCGCGGCCACCCGCGCCTCGGCGGGAGGCAAGAGTGGTGCAGGATGTGCACCAGCAGGAGGTCATAGCAAAGCCAGCATCGGGATGGACTGGGCTGCGTAGTTTTTGAAACACGCACCCAGGACTTTTGAGGATGGTTCGCGGCCAGAGGTAGCCGAGGACTAGATTAGGTGGACAGAGGATATCTTTGATATGATCAGGGTGCTAGATGAGGAGAGAGTGCGCGTGGTGACGTACTATTTGTTGGGTATCCCACGCAGGTGGTGGGAATCCACAGAGTTGTCCATGGCGGTCGGATGAGTTGGAGAGAGTTTGTTGAGCGCTTTCTTTGGGGAGTATTTTCCCGGCTTGGTACGGATACCCGACGGAGAGAGTATTATGAGCTTTAGCAGGCTAGCCAGACAGTGGGTGAGTATGTGCAAGCCTTAACAGATTTAGGGCGGTTTGCTCTTGAGGCTTGGGAAAAGGAAGCCCGTAAGACACATGATTTTATTCAGGGCTTGAGGCCATCTCTGAAAAGACAGCTGGAACCGATGCAGTTGACCGGCCCACCGGGAGGCGGTCGACAAGGCGCTCATTATTGAGCGAGGTCGGGATCGGCGAGAGCCCAAAGGCCGGGCGGTTCGCGGTCCGAGCAGAAGAGGCCGAGTGGGGGAGAGCGGTGCCGCTCGGCCGAGAGGAGGCGGTGCAGAGGGTTTCTAGCCAGCGGTGGGACCCCATGAGAGTTCAGCCAGCAGGAGGCCAGGTACCCGTTGGAGTTGTGGTTTGACCGGGCATGTCTCGAGAGACTACCCAAGGAAAAAGATGAGTTGCTTCCGATGCGGGAAGGTGGGACATGGAGCTAGGGAATGTGTTGCCCTTAGCTCGACCAGCAGTGTAGGCCCTCATCCGAGAGATCAGGTACAGAAGAGTGGGGCTCCGTCTCAGAGGTCAGTGCCGCTGGCACAGAGCTCGCAGACACGACCTGCAATGCAGCAGCCTCAGCGGGAGGCATAGGGTCATGTTGATCATCGGGGCAAGGCCCCAGGAGGGGCGTGGGCCACGAGGGAGGACTTTTGCCCTTACCGGAGAGATAGAGGTTCCACCAATGGACGAGGCGGACGGACCTTCGGTGATGAGAGGTACCATTATCATTTCTCATACTATTTGTTCGGTTTTGATTGATACCGGTGCTACCCATTCTTTTTATTTCGTAGGCTACGGTGGTTGGATGGAGTTAGACCGGGACGGTTAGTCAGTCTCTGATGGTTGCTTCACCTTTGGGTGGAATTGTGATACTTGAGAGTATCTGTCGTGGGGTATCTTTGTGGGTGAGTGGACCGAGGAGGCATGCAAGTTGGGACTTTTGAGACATGGGTGGGGTGATGTGACCCACCAGTTAGCCAGCTTGACATTAGTTGATAGGAGGAGAAAGGGGAAGGCTGTTTTGCCACCCATTGTAGATCAGTTCCCAGATGTGTTTCCCGAGGACTTGGTCAGTTTGCCACCTGTGAGGGAGGTAGAGTTTTCGATCGAGTTGTTGCCAGGGACAACACCGATCGGTTACGGCCTACGGGATGGCACCGACGAGCTTGAGAGCTCAAGAGACGGATAGATGACCTATTGGCACGAGACTTTATCAGGCGGAGTAGCTCACCGTGGGGCGCTCCAGGTGTTGTTCGCTAAGAAGGCGATGGTTCACTTCGTTGTGTATAGACTACGAAGCGAACCAGTGTCGTGAAGAACAGGTATCCATTGCCGAGGATCGACGATTTGTTTGATCAGTTTCGCGGTTCGAGATGGTTTTCCAAAATAGACTTGAGATCTGGATACCATCAGTTGAGGGTTAGGGAGGCAGATATCCCTAAGACCGCGTTCAGTTGTCGTTATGGGCATTATGAGTGGCTTGTGATGCCATTTGGGCTCACGAATGCTCCAGCAGTGTTTATGGGATTGATGAACCATGTGTTTGCTCCATATTTAGATATGTTCGTTGTGGTGTTCATCGACGATATTTTGGTCTACTCAGCGACCAAGAGGGAGCATGAGGAGCATTTGCAGGTTGTGTTGCAGACCTTGCGAGAGCACCGGTTGTATGCGAAGTTCACAAAATGTGACTTCTGGTTGCAACAGGTGCACTTCTTGGGGCATGTGGTATCTTCGGAGGGTATCACAGTGGATCCTGAGGAGATCGAGGCAGTTATGTCGTGGAAGAGGCCCACAAATGTGTTTGAGATTCGTAGCTTCCTTGGTTTGGTAGGCTACTATCAGAGGTTCGTGGAGGATTTTTCTAGGTTGGCAGCTCCTATGACGAACCTAACTAGGAAGGGAGTTCCTTTCGTTTGGTCTGATGCGTGTGAGAGTGCTTTCATGGAGCTGAAGGCACGATTGACCTCAACACCTATCTTGATCCTCCCACAGGAGGGTGTGCCTTTTGAGGTGTATTGTGATGCTTCCAGGGTGGGACTTGGTTGTGTGTTGATGCAGACTCGGCAGGTGATTGCCTATGGATCTAGGCAGTTGAGACCACATGAGCAGAACTATCCCACGCATGATTTGGAGTTGGCTGCAGTGATCTTTGCTTTCAAGAGCTGGTAGCATTATCTCCTTGGGGAGAAGTTTGTGGTGTATACGGACCACAAGAGCTTGCAGTATATCTTCTCTCAGCGAGACCTGAACCTTAGGCAGAGGCGATGGGTGGAGTACCTACAACAGTTTCAGTTTGATATAATGTATACCTCTGGGAAGGGTAATGTGGTGGCAGATGCGCTGAGTAGGAAGAGCAGGGCCGTGGTTGCCCATTGTGCCATTAAGGAATGGGAAGTGATGGGACAGTTGGCAGCGATGAGGTTGCAGATGGTGACCAATGAGGGGCGGGGGACCCTCAGTGTTGTTTTAGCAGTCCCAGAGATGCAGCGTAGGATCATAGAGGATCTGTTGGGGGACGTTGACTGTGAGGTCATCAGGGACAGGATTCAGACTGGGCAGACATCTTCTGATTGGATTGAGGATGCAGAGCATGTACTACGGTATAGGGGTAGACTGATAATTCCCACTTCTCTTCAGGAGGAGGTTCTTCGGGAATTTCACCAGTCACGGTTAGCTGTACATCCTGGTGGGACCAAGATGTACCATGCCATGAGGAGGCAGTATTGGTGGCCAGGCCAGAAGAAGGCCATTGCTGATTTTGTGAGGAGGTGTTTGACCTATCAGCAGGTCAAGGCAGAGCACCTGAGATCAGCTGGTGAGTTACAGTCATTGTCAGTGCCAGAGTGGAAATGGGACCACGTGACCATGGATTTTGTCACGGGACTTCCTCGTTCCAGGTGTCACGACCCGAGCAGCATGGTGCTGGCGGTATATTTCTTAGTGGCACGATTCAGGAATGTATTCGTGCTACGTAAAGGAGAGGGATTGGTTGAAAGCGTAGATGGTGCGCAGCGGAAGGTTCCAGGCAGTTCGTGGAGGAAAACGGATGGAACCCCTTCGGAGTTCAGACGTGCCAACCCGGTTGAATGCGGGGAGCATGCCGCTAGTCGAGGACTTGACGTTGAAGAAGGGATTTGGCCATCCTTACACAAACTGGTCGGGAACTAGAGCCGTTCTCCTGATGAGCCCAGTGGCAGGGCGAAACTAGTCTACGTACGCTTCAACCCTCAAAGGCTAAACTTAGCGGACCGTGGATAAAGAAGCTAAGTGCCGCAGTGGGTTAAGAGACGCAGGAAACCTGACCCCGTGACAAGTGGTATCAGAGCCGAACCAGCCCGTATCCTGAAGACTCGCCGAGCACTCTCGCGAGTAGCGTGATCCCAAGGTGGGAGCTCACAGAGGTGAGTCGACCGATAGTGTCTTGCATGTCTCGCGTCCATAGAGTTGGAGTATACTAGAGTGTGATACAGAGTTGGGCAAGGGAGTACGAAGGAGCGCGTCGGAGCGATCTTGGAAGCCTCCTATCCTTTGGACATTGGGCGAGTGGGCGAGCATCTTGGTAAAGGTGTTGCAACCTGCGGGGAAGCGATGTCCAAGCTGTTGACATTGGGCGAGTGGGAGGGCGTCGAGGTAACGATGCCATCGCCTGCGGGGAAGCGATGTCGACAAGCGCAACGAGGACGTTGCGAGGATTGGGTGGAGGAGAATGTCATGACCCGAGCAGCATGGTGCTGGCGGGACGTTTCTTGGTTTCACGATTCAGGAATATATTCGTGCTACGTAAAGGAGAGGGGTTGGTTGAAAGCGTAGATGGTGCGCAGCGGAAGGTTCCAGGTAGTTCGTGGAGGAAAACGGATGGAACCCCTTTGGAGTTCAGACGTGCCGACCCGGTTGAATGCGGGGAGCACGCCGCTAGTCGAGGACTTGACGTTGAAGAAGGGATTTGGCCATCCTTACATAAACTGGTCGGCAACTAGAGCCGTTCTCCTGATGAGCCCAGTGGCAGGGCGAAACCAGTCTACGTGCGCTTCAACCCTCAAAGGCTAAACTTAGCGGACCGTGGATAGAGAAGCTAAGTGCCGCAGTAGGTTGAGAGGCGCAGGAAACCTGACCCCGTGACAAGTGGTATCAGAGCCGAACCAGCCCGTATCCTGAAGACTCGCCGAGCACTCTCGCGAGTAGCGTGATCCCAAGGTGGGAGCTCACAGAGGTGAGTCGACCGATAGTGTCTTGCACGTCTCGCGTCCATAGAGTTGGAGTATCCTAGAGTGTGATACAGAGTTGGGCAAAGGAGTACGAAGGAGCGCGTCGGAGCGATCTTGGAAGCCTCCTATCCTTTGGACATTGGGCGAGTGGGCGAGCATCTTGGTAAAGGTGTTGCAACCTGCGGGGAAGCGATGTCCAAGCTGTTGACATTGGGCGAGTGGGAGGGCGTCGAGGTAACGATGCCATCGCCTGCGGGGAAGCGATGTCGACAAGCGCAACGAGGATGTTGCGAAGATTGGGTGGAGGAGAATGTCACGACCCGAGCAGCATGGTGCTGGCGGGACGTTTCTTGGTTTCACGATTCAGGAATGTATTCGTGCTACATAAAGGAGAGGGGTTGGTTGAAAGCGTAGATGGTGCGCAGCGGAAGGTTCCAGGCAGTTCGTGGAGGAAAACGGATGGAACCCCTTTGGAGTTCAGACGTGCCGACCCGGTTGAATGTGGGGAGCACGCCGCTAGTCGTGGACTTGACGTTGAAGAAGGGATTTGGCCATCCTTACATAAACTGGTCGGCAACTGGAGCCGTTCTCCTGATGAGCCCAGTGGCAGGGCGAAACCAGTCTACGTGCGCTTCAACCCTCAAAGGCTAAACTTAGCGGACCGTGGATAGAGAAGCTAAGTGCCGCAGTGGGCTGAGAGGCGCAGGAAACCTGACCCCGTGACAAGTGGTATCGAGCCGAACCGGCCCGTATCCCGAAGACTCGCCGAGCACTCTCGCGAGTAGCGTGATCCCAAGGTGGGAGCTCACAGAGGTGAGTCGACCGATAGTGTCTTGCACGTCTCGCGTCCATAGAGTTGGAGTATCCTAGAGTGTGATACAGAGTTGGGCAAGGGAGTACGAAGGAGCGCGTCGGAGCGATCTTGGAAGCCTCCTATCCTTTGGACATTGGGCGAGTGGGCAAGCATCTTGGTAAAGGTGTTGCAACCTGCGGGGAAGCGATGTCCAAGCTGTTGACATTGGGCGAGTGGGAGGGCGTCGAGGTAATGATGCCATCGCCTACGGGGAAGCGATGTCGACAAGCGCAACGAGGACGTTGCGAGGATTGGGTGGAGGAGAATGTCACGACCCGAGCAGCGTGGTGCTGGCGGGACGTTTCTTGGTTTCACGATTCAGGAATGTATTCGTGCTACGTAAAGGAGAGGGGTTGGTTGAAAGCGTAGATGGTGCGCAGCGGAAGGTTCCAGGCAGTTCGTGGAGGAAAACGGATGGAACCCCTTTGGAGTTTAGACGTGCCGACCCGGTTGAATGCGGGGAGCACGCCGCTAGTCGAGGACTTGACGTTGAAGAACGGATTTGGCCATCCTTACACAAACTGGTGGGGAACTGGAGCCGTTCTCCTGATGAGCCCAGTGGCAGGGCGAAACCAGTCTACGTGCGCTTCAACCCTCAAAGGCTAAACTTAGCGGACCGTGGATAGAGAAGCTAAGTGCCATAGTGGGTTGAGAGGCGCAGGACACCTGACCCCGTGACAAGTGGTATCAGAGCCGAACCGGCCCGTATCCTGAAGACTCGCCGAGCACTCTCGCGAGTGCCGCAGTGGGTTGAGAGGCGCAGGAAACCTGACCCCGTGACACAGGAGACACGACACGATATGGGTAGTTGTCGACCGGTTGACTAAATCGGCGCATTTTATTCCGATTCGAGAGACAGACCCAGTGAGGACTTTGGGACAGAGGTATATTGATGTTATTGTGCGGTTGCATGGAGTCCCATTGTCTATTATATCTGATCGGGATGCGAGGTTCACCTCTCAGTTTTGGAGACATTTACAGCGAACTTTGGGTACTAGGGTGAACCTCAGTACAGCCTTTCATCCGCAGACGGATGGTCAGTCGGAGCGGACGATTCAGACGCTCGAGGATATGTTGCGTGCCTATGTCCTAGATTTTGGAGGTTATTGGGAGACTCACCTTCCTTTGGTGGAGTTCTCTTACAACAACAGTTATCAGGCCACGATTGGGATGGCTCCGTATGAGGCACTGTATGGGCGGCCTTGTAGATCACCCTTGTGTTGGGCACAGACGGGAAAGACAGTAGTTCTTGGTCCCGATATGGTTCGAGAGACCACAGAGATAGTGTAGCTGATTCGACAGCGCATGTTGACAACGCAGAGTAGGCAGAAGTCCTATACGGACCAAAGGCGTCGACCCTTGCAGTTTGAGGTGGGGGACCATTTATTTTTGCGGGTTTCACCACGTCGAGGGCATCGGAGGTTTGGACGTGGATCCAAACTCTCCCCTCATTTTGTGGGACCATTTGAGATTATTGCCACCGTAGGCGCAGTGGCGTACCGATTAGCTTTGCCACCAGAGTTGGCGTGAGTACATGATGTGTTTCATATGTCTCAGTTGAGGCAGTATCACCTTGATCCTTCTCATGTGTTGGACTATCGCAAGATAGACTTGGCTGATGATGGTGCTGTTGTTGAGATGCCGGCACAGATTTTGGACAGGCGGGACCAGGTCTTGCGAGGCAAGACGATCCCACTAGTTCGGGTGTTATGGTGACACCGAGGCATGGAGGAGCAGACTTGGGAGAAAGAGAGCCAGATGCAGGTTCTTCATCCTGAGATGTTCGAGGACGATCAGTCCTGAGGTGGGGAGGATGTGAGGACCTTCCCTGAGGTATGAGTTATGTTTTATGCATTTGTTTTGCATATGTTGTTTGAGATGTGGTTTAGCTTGTTGTTGTTGGATTTTGTCAGCCCTTTTGGCTTGTTGCGAGTTGCATTGCACATGTGTGATCGGTGATCATGTTTTATGTTTTGTTGTTGGGACATTGAGCTTGAATTTTGCATGTCCTTTGGGCATGTGTTTTATTTTCGAGGACGAAAAGTCCTAAGGTGGGGAGGATGTAAAGACTCATATTTGGGTAGTCTTGAGAGATAGTCATTCTATGGGAATGTAACTATCTGGACGGTAGTGTAGCCGTCGATGTGAGCATTTTGACTGTACTTGGGCCCGATTCCGAGTCGGAGCCCCGTTTGACCCAATTGTTGACTTTTCGGGGTTTATTGGTTGACTTTGCGTTTGAGCGCTCATTTGCGTGTAATAATATCAGTCTAGTGTTGTGTTCGTCATTTCGAGCGTTTTGACTGTAGTTTGACTCAATTTGGAGTTTGGGGCCTGGGAGGTCAATTTTTGTGTTGGGAGGTCAATTATTGACTGGGTCAATGGTTGACTAGGTCAGTTGACTGGCAGAAATATAAATAGCCGAAAAAAAAAGAAGAAGCTTTCACTTTACGCTTCACGTTTGTGCATTTGAGAGAGAGAGCTTGAGAGAGCTCGGAGGCCTTGGCAATTTAGGGCGATTTGGGTTCGTGGAGCTCAAAGATTCACTTCAAGTAGGTGTCCTTGAACTTCTTATCTCTCTCTTGTTTTGGATCTGCACGAATTTATCATGATTTATGAAATTGAGCATGAACCCTAGAATTTGGGGAAAACCAATTTTGGGTTAGATCTAATGCTTTAGCATAAGATCTGTGGTTAAGAACTGTTTATTATCATTGTGGATATATGTTTATGTGATTTTGGGGTTGATTAACTGTGTTTTTCATGAGGGTTGATAAGTCAACCATGGAAATCTGGCTTTAGATCTAGATTTCTGGAAATCTGGAATTTTATATGTGTTTCTGTTGTTTCTGCGCGATTTAGAGGCGTTCTGGACGCGTTTTGAGGTAGATATCGTAGTTTGTTGCAAAACAGGGGTGTTAGTGAGCGTCTGGGAGTTTCTGGGCGCGTTTCAGACGAAGAACAGGTGAAAATGACGATGAACAGTACCCTGGGCGCGTTACTGGGTCGAACTAACGAAAATCCGAAGTTCTGGGTCGTAGGGTCGTAGTTCGTAAACCCGTAGTTCGAAGGTTCACAGTTCGTAGTTCGAAGGTTCGAAGGTTCGTAGTTCGAAGGTTCGTAGTTTGTAGGGACGTAGTCCGAAGGTCGAAGATCGAAAATCCTCTTCGAGTCTTCGAGGCGCGCTCCGCAGCTACGAGTCGTCGTTCCGCAGCTACGAGTCGCAGGTTTTGAGCTACAAGTCGCAGCTCCAACAGTGTAACTGGACACTGGACAACACTGGACTGGACCTATTTACATCGTAACCTATACCCATCTACACATTGAAATATTATACTTAAGTTACTATGTAAATAACGAAATACCCCCATTTGGATTCAAAGAAAAATACTAGAAAAATTAATTCCCACTATTTCAAAATGTGAAAATTGGGTTTTAGTGTAAAATCTCGGAAAAATCCAAAAGTTCGTAGTGGTGAATTTTTGGAAAGTGCGGTTAGACATCTCAGAAAAATCCCCAAAAATCAGATTATCTTATTTATGATATGGGAACCCAATGCCGGGACTTTTGATTTCAAGAAAATAGCTCCTATGGGTACTTCCTTCATAAATCAAGGATTGAGGATTTACTTGTGAAGACTGGCTACAGTTCTAAAGGAAATGTTGAGAATGACATGCCATACTAATGTTAGTATGTTGGTGTGAGGTATTAGGGCATGGACTCCGTGACTTGTTTGGGTTCTCTCCGTGATGCACCGATGGTGCTATGTGGTTGACGTGGTAGGCATATATGCCGATGGCAGGCCTGTGTGGCTACTGTGGCCGGGCATATTGCGCTGTGCCGTGGCAGGCCTGTGTGGCAACTGTGTTCGGGCATATAGCGCTGTGGTAGGGCTGAGTGCCCTGAGCTGGGATCCTGTTGAGAATTGTGGACAAGCTGTCCTGTGTGGGAAGGCTAGGTCCTGATGTTTGTTTGCAAGCTGAGTCCTGATGATTATGCACACTACAAAGTGCACGAGTACACAGAGCATGTAGTATAGACTTGTATGCCTGCATGATGTAGAGTGTTGGGGTCACCTACTGAGCTTGTCGCTCACCCTTACTTGTTGTTTACCTTTTTCAGGTGTGACCCGAGACTAGTGGAGGACTTTCTTCCAGGAGGACGCCCACTACTCTGATGTATGATACAGTACTGTATTCTATATTTTATTATGTGTTGTATCCCGGACATGGGTCCGTGAACAATTGTATTTGCATACTGTTTGTGATGTAATGTCTGTATGACTGTTTGACTTATCATATGCATGGTGATGTATGAAAAAGTATAGGATTACCCTTGATGTATGACTGTACAGGGTTACATATTTGAGATAGCACCCGCGGTGTAGTCTCTATTGGTGTTAGTCACCAACCCCTTGACCTTTCGGGTGCGGGCAAGGGGAAGTCATGTTCCTGGTTCTGGGTTCCCTGGAATTTGGGGTGTGACACTACAAGTGGCTGTAGTTTTTATCTAGGCTTCAAATGTGTTCCATGGCTGAGCCACAAACAGAACAGTGTTGCTTGTAGCACAGCAGAAGCAGAGTATGTGGCTGCCCATGTAGCATGTACTCAAGTGGTATTGATGCATACGCAACTGTCAGACTTGGGAGTGGATGTGGAGTTACTTGTTAACATCTAGTGTGACAACTAGAGTGCAGTTAATATTAGCAGAAATCCCGTTCAGCATTCAAAGACCAAGCATATTGACTATCGTTACCACTATATCAAGGAACATGTGGAAGAGGGAACTGTGCAATTGGTGAATGTTCCTACGCAGGAACAAACGGCAGACATCCTCACTAAACCTCTATCCATGGAGCTATTTGACAGACACCGTAGCGGGCTGTCTGTACAGCTACCTCTTCACACGTAAGGCGTCAGTTGTTTTCCCCCTTCTCATTCTTTGCAATTGGTTGTCAAAGGGGGAGAAGAAAGAGAGTACTGTGTTCAGGAGGAGCAGTGTTATTCTGTTATGTTGCCAACAATTCCAAAGGGGGAGATTGTTGTTCCTGCAAGGTTAAGTTGTCATTGTTGTCAACATGTTGTAGGAAACGGAACGCGCAGGCTCGAAGGTCTGGGTCGAAGATCCGCCGTACTTGGTTGGACAACTTCATAGAGTGATCTTTTAGAGTGAGCTCATAGAGGGAGTCTACCTATGTACGTCATAACTCGAAGGTCGTAGACCTGCAGGTCGTAGATCAGAAGACTCGAAGGTCGTAGATCAAAAGACTTGAAGGTCGTAGATCAAAAGACTCGAAGGTCGAAGACTCACAGGATGTAGACTGATAGACCATGAGCCTCGTAGCACCTTCAAAGGACCACAGGGTTGAAGCCTCGTAGAGGAATAGGGTCGAAGCCTAGAAGGGACACAGGGTCGTAGGGTTGTAGACTCAAGGTGCTGACAGATGCAGAGCCGTGTCTCGCAGATTCGAAGCTAAGACTCGTAGAGTCGTTGCTCGTAGGGTCGTAGACTGAAGCTCGCAGGGTCGTAGGACCTGTTGCACAGCCCCGGAAGTAGCTACTAACCAAGGTAGAATGTAGTTGTTCGACTCGAAGACTCATAGAGCTTAAAAGCTTGTAGCACTGATTCTGACCTAGCTTCGAAGCTAGAGAGCAGAAGTATTGGAAGATGAATGCCCTTGGTTTGAAGACTCAGACTCGAAGAATCAAAGAAGAAGACTCATAGACTCGTAGAAAAGCTACGAGGCAATATCTCCGAGGCTGTGGCTTGTGAAAGGAATGGAGCGCGCTACGAAGGAGTGAAACGCGTGGACGCTCACCGTTTCAATAAGTCGTTACCCGGGCAGTGGTTTTAAGTACACTAAGTACTGCAAAACACGTGGACATCATCCGAGAGGGGTTTAACTTGTTTCTACGGTGAAATCACAGACTGAAACATGCTTAACCCTAGCTGAAGGGTTTCGGACTTCGGTTGGCCTATAAAAAGCAAGGAATGTGCCTGATGTATTAGAACGCCGAATAAATTCTTTGTGCAGTGAAGAAACGTATTTGCAGAGATACAAGAGGTGACGTAGAGTAGTTCATAAAAATAGAGAGAGAGGGAGATTGAAAGAAAGATAAAAGTGAGTTCATTCATCTTTCTTCCTCATACATTTGGTGAATAGATCGTGAGTCCGGCAAAGGAGTGATTGAAGGTTGAGCATAGCAAACGGTCATCAACGCAGGAGCAGATTGCACAAACAGATTTTTACAGTGAGTAAAGTCTAGAGCAATACTGTTTTTGTATTTGTATTGAAAAGAAGAGAGAGTTGATCCTATTTGTGAAAAGGGCTAGACCTTACTGTACTATAGGATATATAGTGGATTGGACTTGGTGTAGGTATATCCTCACCACCGTGGAGTAGATCACATTGATCGAACCACGTATATTGTGTGTTGTTGGGAATATAGAATTTGATGAAGCTGCCAAAATATAGTCTAAGTCTGGAGACTCGAAGAACCGAAGGTCGTAGGGTCGAAGAGTTGAGTTCGTAGAAGTGAAACTGTCATAGGACATATTGGCAAGAGACTCGTAGACTCGTACGGTCTGAAGACTTAAAGCGAAATAGTGACAGAACATTGCGACTCGTAGATCCAGGGTCGAAGGTCTCAGAGTCGAAGCATGGGAGAGAGAGTTACTGCAAGCACCAATATGTTCAGAGACTCGTAGAGTCAAAGAATTCTAAAGAATAGTAACCAATGCTAAATGACTCGTAGACTTGCAGCCCGTAGAACTGTAGAGTCCTTAAAAACACTTAAGTCAATTAACAGAACTTAAACTGCCACTTGACACGAAGACTCGTAGAGTCGTAGAGTCGAAGCCTTCGAACATTGTTAAGAAAACAGGACTTGTAGACTCGTATGTTGAAGGTCGTAGAGTCGAAACCTTTGAACACTGTTAAGAAAACAGGACTCGTAGACTCGTAGATTGAAAGTCATAGAGTCGAAGCCTTCAAACACTGTTAAGAAAACAGGACTCGTAGACTCGTAGGTTGAAGGTCGAAGAGTCGATGCTATAAAGACTGGGAAACAAATGAAACTGTAACTCAAGGGTCGTAGAGTCGTAGAGTCGTTGACTCAAGGGATACAGTTATTCTAAAGAAATTACCAAACTTACGGACTCGGAAATCGAAGGCTGAGAGTTATAGCTGAAGGGTCATAGCCATATGGAGACTTAGTTTATGAGCATCCGCGAAAGACTAAGGAAGAAAAGTGAAGTTTAAGACTCGTAGAGTCGAAGATTTTCAGAGCCACTTAGTCAAATATAGTAAACTGAGAGACCCGAAGGTCGTAGACCCCCAGAGCTAGGGTTGTAGACTCGTAGCGATAACAATAGGTAGATTGGGCGGACTACGAAGAAGTCACTCTAAGCGCCATTCGAAGAGTCGCAGACTTCAGTTAATAGAGTGACACAAAAGACTAATCCAACCTGAACTCTAGCCTCGAAGACTCGAATATATGAGTCGTAGACTCGCAGAAACACTGTAAAGCCTGAAGCAAACTTTCGGCACTTCCAACAGGTTCTAACTGAAATCTTCTAGTCACCAAACCTATGAGGCATCTACCTTCGAGGCAGACTTACAACCCTAAGCAAATTCACTTAGCGATATCATCAGCTAGGGTTTGTACAGTAAGCCTGCGCTATCCCGAGCAGTTGAGCGCATTTAATGACTCATTAATTGCTGCCAACTACCATCCCCGGATGAATGGCCAAGATCTACTGCATGCCAAATATGAGTGTGGGCATCTGATCTGCAAATCAGAGCAGATCAACCCATCCCCTGACATTCCGCATTTTCAGTGGCGGGAAGTCAATTTGTCGGGATGGACAACACGGCGCACGAGCACTTTAACCTTAAAGATATATCTCTCACACACTTAATGACAAAATCAAGAGTTTAACCTCTCTCTTAAAAGAAGGAAACACATAGAACACAATATAATGGTTCTGACATACTTTAAAGAAATAATCTTTTGAAGAACCAACAATAGAGAGTTCCAACGCTAGAGAGAGAGAGACTCTGAGAGAAAATTTCCGAAGTGTTGTGCGCCGTGTTGAACCAAGATCAAGATCAAATCTTTCGATCTACCATATCTTCTTGCTTAGTCAAGATCCAGTATAAGCATTGAGTCTAATCTATGTGTTGTTTTCCATAATCCGAACTATCACAGATCATTCCTTTCACATCTGAGATCTGTTAAGCAAAGAGCATTTACTCACTTCCCAGATTTGGCTGATAGTTCATTATATATCTCTTTTAACCCATAGTCCATACTGTCATCTTCTCCATTAATACTTCCATCAAAGTTATCCATAGAAGAATCAAAATCCAGCCGACAGTCTAGCTTCTGCAAATGAAGAGAGTCTATTCACCCCCCTCTAGACTCACTTTGGGACCTACAATTGGTATCAGAGCAGTTCTACAACTCCGTAGAGATCCCTAAATGGCCGACATGGATTCTAGCAGTGTAGCTCCAGGTCCCGAGCAAGCTCCAGTTCCTATTGAGGAACGGCTGGAGACTAGGAGCACGAAGAACCGAGTACCAGCAGCAACAAGAAAGAAAAAGAAGACTTCTACGACGTTCTGCCTGGCTTATCCTCCCAATTACCTATGTGCACACCTGCACGTTTTTCCAAATGGAAAGCAAGAATGAGAGCACACCTAGACATGCTCGACACGTATCTCTGGGAAACAATAAAGAACAGACCTTTCACTCCAAAGATTATGCAGAGAGGTCGGTTAATGACAAAAGACCCAGATAGTTGGTCTAAGGTGAAGCAGAGGAAAGTAAAGCTCGGCTTCAAGGCAAAAGCCATACTTTTCTCTGCACTCAACGATGACATGTCATGGATGTGTAGGATCTTAAGACTGCTAAAGAGGTATGGGACAAGCTCTGTCTCATCTACGAGGGAGATGAGCAGATACAGGACAACAAGATCTCCATGCTGAAGCAGGAGTATGAAGCCTTCAAATGTGAACCAAAGGAGTCATTGGACAGTATCTATAAAAGGTTCACAGGTCTGATTCAACGGATGAAGACTTATAATGTTGAGATCTCTCAGAAGAACAAGAATGACAAATTTCTGAGATCTCTACCATTGTGACTGTTGATTAAGACATCAGCCATCCGTCAGCTGAAGGAATAGAAGACTTGTGCCTTGGAAGCATTATATGGGGGGACCTCAAGATGTTTGAAATGCAAAAAGAAGAGCTTGAGGTATTTGAGAATCCTTCCAAGAAAAAAGAGAAGTCTGTTGCCTTTAAGGCCGCTGCTAAACCAAGGGAACCATCTCCAGAAGAGGAAGAAGATGGAGCTGATGAATTTGTTTCAGATAGTGCCTCAGATGAAGAAGTGGCATTTCTGATCAAGAAACTGCTGAAGAGAAGGGGGAACTACAAGAGAAAAGCAAGGTAGTCATCCTCATCCTATTCTAAGGGAAAGGATAAGGAGAAGTTGCAGTATTATCACTGCAACAAGCCCGACCACTTCACTGCCTACTGTTACAAGCTGAAGAGGGAGAAAAAGGAGGCAGCAGAGCAGAAAAAGAAGACCAAAGGCTCTTCAAGCAAAAAGGATGACAAGAGGAAGAAGGCTCTTGTCACCAACAAGTTTAACAGTGAAACTGAGGAGGAAGAGGAATCTTTTGATGATGAGAAGAAAGAGAAAGGTCTAATCTGCTTCATGGCTGAGTACTCTCCTCCCCTCAAGGTAAGAACTTATGAACAGCTCTATATTGAATATGAAGACACTTATAGAGCACTTAAAGAAATAGAGGAACAATTTCTCCCTATGAAAGCTAACAAAGAAAGATACTCTTCTAAACTGGAACAACTTTCATGTGAATATAGAGACTCTATAGATGACTATGAAAGAACGGAGAGAAGATTAAGAGCTGAAGTGAGTGAGATGAGAAGTTCACACGATGATCTTCTGGAAAAAGCTGGACAATTAAAAATGGCTAATAAAGACATCGATAGGCTAGAGAAGGAACTAGCTGAAACCAAAGCTGAACTGGAGAAAGAAAAACAAATCAGTAAGAAGTGGCAAAACTCTGCTAAGACTTAGTTGCTCATTGTGCAGGAACAGGTACTTGAAGCTGAAAGCAGCCACCGAAAACAAAAGATCAATTCCAGCGAGTGGTATCTTGACAGTGCCTGTTCTGTGCACATGACAGATGATGCCTCCCTGTTGAGTGAAGTAAGGGAGGTTGCAGCTTCATCTGTCACTTTCGGGGACAATAAAAAGGGTAAGATTGTTGGTAAGGGTACTCTCTCTAATGGTACTATTTCCATTCAAAATGTATATGTTGTTCAAGGTCTTAAACATAACCTGTTGAGCATAAGTCAATTGTGTGACAAGGGTTATGAAGTTTTGTTCACTAAACACACCTGCACAGTTATGGACCCTGTCTCCAAAGAGGTGAAACTGAATGGGCATAGACAAGGCAATGTCTACAAGTTGGTCTTTGGTAATGCTCAATCTACTGAACCAATTTGTTTTCTGTCCAAAGCTTCACCTGACATTAGTTGGTTGTGGCACAAGTGATTTGGTCATTTAAATTTTAAGATAATATCTAAACTGGCATCTCTTGATTTGGTTGAGGGCTTGCCCAAGCATGTTTATGAGAAAGAACACCCTTGTAGGGATTGTCAACTGGGTAAGAAGATTAAACATTCCTTTAAGAGTGTAGATAAAACCTCAATCACACAACCACTTGAACTTCTGCACATGGACCTATGTGGACCAATAAATGTGTCTTCCTTATCTGGTGCACGATACTTTCTTGCAGTAGTAGATGACTATACCAGATACACATGGGTCATGTTTCTCAAAAACAAAACTGAAACATTTGAGAATCTTGTTGAACTCTTTAATTGGGTCACAAATGTTAAGAATCTTTTTGTTAAGTGCATTCACAGCGATCATGGCAAGGAATTCGAATTTTCTGATATGTTAGAGTTTTATACTGAACATGGTATGCAACATAATTTCTCAGCACCAAGAACTCTACAACAAAATGGAGTGGCTGAAAGAAAGAATCGAACATTAGTTGAAGCAGCTAGAACCATGTTGACAGGAGCTTAGTTCCCAAAATCCCTATGGGTTGAAGCTGTTGCCACTACTTGTTATGTACAAAACAGAACTCTAATTAACAAACGAGCCATGAAAACACCCTATGAGTTATAGAAGGGAAAGAGACCAAACATTGGTCACCTAAGGATCTTCGGGTGTACTTGCTACATTCTGAACAATGGCAAGGATTACTTGAACAAGTTTGATGCCAAATTAGATGATGGATATCTTGTTGGATACTCCATGACTAACAAGGCTTATCATGTATTTAATAGAAGAACCAAAGTTGTTGAAGAGTCTATTCATGTTTCTTTTAATGAGACTAACCATGGAATGCAGAAAGGAGAACCAAATGTAAATGAAGTGCAGGACATTGTCATTGTAGAAGACCAAGACACAGATAACCCCACTACAACAGAAACAATGGAAAATGCACTTGAACCTGATGAACAAAGAGCTGAACCGGTTGCTGCGGAACCAAGTCAAAAATCAGCAGAAAATCATGACTCTAACATTCAACCTGTTCAGACTCTGCCACTTCTACCAGCCCAAGAACCTGACATTGAGTAATTGGGCATTCATCATGAAGAAAGAGAAGACCTTCCAAAGGCAAGGAGAAGGTTAAAGGACCACCCTTCTGAATTAATAATTGGAGACCCTGCTGCACGAGCTAAAACAAGGGCTGCCACACTCCATGAAAATCTGTATATGTGTTTCCTCTCACAAGTGGAGCCAAAATCAGTTGATGATGTAGTTCAGGATCACCATTGGATTGATGCGATACAACAAGAATTAAATCAGTTCAAAAGACAGAAAATATGGGAGTTGGTCAACAGGCCCATATCACAGCAAGTCATTGGTGTGAAATGGATCTTCAGAAACAAACTTGATACTGATGGTGTTGTAATCAAAAACAAGGCCAGACTAGTTGCAAAAGGATACAGACAAGAAAAAGGAATTGACTATGATGAAACCTTTGTCCTAGTTGCTAGACTAGAGGCCATTCGCATGTTCTTAGCATATGCAGCATTCAAGGACTTCAAAGTTTATCAGATGGATGTCAAGAGTGCTTTCTTGAATGGAGACCTCCAAGAAGAAGTCTATGTTGAACAACCACCCGGATTTCAAGAGCCAAACTAAGAGCACAAGGTATACAAACTGAAGAAGGCTCTATATGGACAAAAACAAGCTCCCAGAGCATGGTATGAAACATTGTCAGAGTTTCTGATCAAGAACAAGTTCAGAAAAGGCAAAATTGACCCCACGCTGTTTCTTAATGAAGGAAAAGGATCACCCTTGATAGTCCAAATTTATGTGGATGACATCATCTTCGGATCAAGGGACAAAAAGCAATGTGAAGACTTCTCCCATCTAATGAAAAGTGAATATGAAATGAGTATGATGGGAGAACTCTCATTCTTCCTTGGATTGGAGGTCAAGCAGTTGGAGGATGGGATTTTTATCAGTCAAACCAAATACACCAAGGAGATACTGAAGAAGTTTAAGATGACTGATGTGACTCACATGAAAACTCCCATTCCTACAAATGCCAAACTGGATATGGATGAAGCAGGCAAGGAAGTGGATATCTCATAATACAGAAGCATGATTGGATCCTTGCTGTACCTGATAGCAAGCAGACCTGACATAATGTTTGCAACATGCATCTGTGCCAGATACCAAGCTAATCCCAAGGAATCCCACTTGTCTCATGTCAAGAGGATTATGCAGTATCTGAAGGGAACTGAAAATTTGGGACTATGGTATCCAAGAGAGTCTGATTTCAAACTAAGAGGATATTCAGATGTAGACTTTGCCGGATGCAGGATTGATAGGAAGAGCACAAGTGGAACATGCCAACTTCTTGGCAACAGACTTGTATCCTGGTTTAGCAAGAAACAGAATTCAGTTTCAACCTCCACAATTAAGTTGAATATATTCTTTGCCGAGGAAGCGTTGTGCTCCATTGCTTTGGATGGCCAGTCAACTTTCAGACTATGGATTTAACCTGAAGGCCGTGCCTCTGTATTGTGACAATACAAGTGCCATTGCAATCTCCAATAATCCTGTTATGCATCCCAATACCAAACACAATGAAGTTAAACATCACTTCATACGTGACCATGTGCTGAAGAAAGACATTTCCCTGGAATATATTTCCACTGATGACCAGCTTGCTGACATATTCACCAAACCACTGCAAGAAGCCAGGTTCAATGAACTTCTGACAAAACTTGGCATGTTAGATTTAAATTCATAAGTCTCACAGCATGTCTTGTGTTTCATTTCAACCTAATTGCCTGTGCATGAACATAAGTATGACACTGTTAATGACTGTTCATGTCTCCATGAAAATTAGTAGTGACTAAGTGTGATTCATGCATGTCTACTGCGGGAAATTGAGAAATCACATGGATGAAACTTGCCACCTCTGAACCTAGTTCAAGTCTTTTATGCAACCTCTCATGAATCCTCAAGTCTTGTGTGAAATGAGTGCAATTCCCTTAATGGTTAAATTAAATGATATTCCTATTACTTGTCATTTTCATTCTGAGTGAATATCACCTGTGTGACATTACATTCATTAACTAGCAGGAATTGTTGTATCTCATGGTACTGTCGGCTTGCACGGAAAGGATCCTCAATGATTTAATGCTCAAAGGATGACTGAGACTGTAGTATTTGAGAATTATAAAAAGTCTATTACTTAAAAAGAGCCACTACCTTTCACTAGAAAAAGGCAAGGTGAAAAAGGCAAAATGATAATAGACAATAAATAGACTGCCTATCTTAGGGGGAGTCCTCACTATTCCCCTCGATTGTGTCTCTGTTAGAGTAATAGTTGGAGGTCAAATTGTATGATCACGTGATTCAAAAAGATATTGTGTTGAGCTCTATCCATGTAAAAAGGATCATGAATAAGCACTGAAAATTGATGCTCTACAAACGAAAAGAGACTGTTGGTCCCAGAGAGCCTAGAGGGGGGTGAATAGGCTCTTTGAAATTTTTTTTCTCTCTTAATGGCTAGACACTCACTCTAGTTAAAAAGATAAAATCAGTGCGGAAGATTAACCAGGTAGTGGAAGTATGTTGTTTTATTATCTGAAGATAATTACAACAAAGCAAAACAGCGTTTTAGCTTATTACAACACAACACTCTATTTATGGTTACACACACTAGGCTGTAAATCTCTATATGAGCTATTTCACACGATACACGCTTGTAAGTATATGAGTACAAGTAAGCGTGCGTGTATATTTCTAGCTTTTTACATTGCTATATATATAGACATCCTAGGAATCTATCTTGGAACTGCATTCTCCAAATAGTGTAAAGCATTGAAGCTCTTCATCGGAAAATGCAGAAGCTTTAACTGCTGCGGATGTGGAGCTCAAGATATTGGAAGCATAAGTTGTAATGAATTCTTGCCTGATTCCAATTGCATTTGAGACCGCATCCACATCTCCGTGTGATCCACGTGTATGGTAATTTAGGTTTTCAATGGGTTTGTTTTACATCGGGACGAAGCGAGCTGATTGCAATAAAAGTGACTTGGAAATGATGAAGCAGCGTCTTCTTAGTCCGTCATAAGGTTCCTTCCTCCGTATCAACGAAGCTCGGATCCTTACTCCATGTCAGTGGCTACTTACTCTGTATGAATGAAGTCCTGGAATCCTTGTTCCGTGTCAGCGCCTCTTACTCTGCATGAAGTATAGGCTCGGAGAGCTTATTCCGCATCAGCGCTTCCTTACTCTGCATAAAGTAGGTACTGAATGCTTACTCCGCATCTGTGAATCCTTACTCCGCACGAGTAATGGTTCGGATTCCTTATTCCGCATTTGTTGTCCTTACTCTGCAACAATTGTCCTTACTCCGTTCAAATGAGACTCGGATTTCTTAGTCCATGTCTTCTTTTTCTTTAGTTCAGTGGAGTGACAATTTCGATTCTCTCCCCACAACAAGTCTCTCTTATTCCGTGCGAGTGATAGACTTGGAATCTTATTCCGTATCAATTGACTTAGCCAAATTGAGAGTTGGACATGGGTTCCTTAAGTTGTTTTGTCAAGTATTTAGTCCGCACGAAAAGTCCTTACTCCGGATAAAGACTCGGTTATATACCAAGTGAATGACGATACTCATGATGATTCGGATCTGGATTATGTATCCTGTTCTTAGCTTTGTTCTCACACGAGTAGGTCCGGATTAAAGTTATATCATCTGCACAGACTTAATAGTAAACATGAAACATCTCGAATCAAATTACATAGGGTTTGACCCGCATTATCCAAATTCTAGGTTTGATCCAACAATCTCCCCCAATATGGATATGCCAAACCCTTTGTAATCTGATTCGGTAAGGCAACAAGAAATAACACAGAGGTAAGGATAAAAGAGAACAGTTCCACTAAGTTGCAGGAGGAATACATTAAGCCTCAGTACAGATATAAATTATGGTACGTATGGCTTACTATATTTGAAAATCATCCTTGCTGCATGCTCTCATAGTATCATTGTCTGCTTCTTAGTGAACTTGATGATATTTTTCTAGTTATCATCAAAGGAGATAACAGATTTCAGGAAGTAGCAGACAAAGGCTCCACAGCTGTTTCTATCGGGTTGCTGGGGCACATTCTTCTTGTTCCGGATCGCCCCCATAAGTACTTCATCCTGACCAAGAGGCGGTAAATCCAAGTCTTCGTAGAGAGAACTCTGTCTGATTGCATCAGACAAGGTTCGAATGTGACTCCGCATCTGATTCTTTCTAATCTGGCGGTCAATAACCTGATGAGAATCCAGAAGCAAGATTTTCTTCTCTTTGATCAGAAAAATAGTCATCATGAAATGTGGAGAGTTGACCCGGAAAGGGATGAAGATGATGGACAGAGAGGTCCATGGTTGGCTGTTTTCTGCTGTACCATAGATGTAGGATAGAATGGCGTCCACAGCAGGAAACTGGTCTTCAACCCAGCATGGAAGAACATCAAAATCAAGGCCTTCCTCAAGTAAAGAGGGGAATAGCCTCAACTCCATCTTTACCACCAAAGCATAGTTGTCAATGTCGTTAGTGGAAAATTGTCCCTCCTCAGACAGTATGGTCCGGATGTCTTGAGGTTCGAAGGGGGATGAGGCAGACACACATCGGCACTCGGCAGTGGAGGAGGCATAGGCCTTGGCCGCAGCAAGAATACTCACATAAGCATCATCCGGATGCAATTCCGTGTATGATGGGAGGATGGTGATGGCACCAGATGGAACAGCAGGAGTGGGAGAGCTTGTCTGGCCAATGGAGAAACGGCTACGTTTAGGCACCGGAAGGCCCGGAGGAAGAGCAGGTGCAGACTGTTTGTGAGAGGCAACGCCAGTAGTGGAAGGAAAGGAAGGATCAGATGATTTCTCCCCCGGTTTGGCAGATCGGCGAGAGCGGGAGGGACTGGCCACGACTTGCATTAAGTCCGCAATGGAGGTAGACAAGTCAGAGAAAGACGTGGCAAGCCGCTCAAGCTTCTGATCCATGGAGAGAGAGGTAGAGGAGAAGGCAGAAAGAAGCTCGGCACCCATGGCCTGGACATGGTCGAAAAGGGCCTGGGTCTGAAGACGACTGTCCTCAGCAAGGCGATCGAGTTGGGTGGAGAAAGTAGCCTCAGATAAAATTGTGGCAAAAGAGGCGCGCCCAAGACCAAAGGCGGGAGCTTTCGAGGACTCGCCCGCATGAAGAGGGGCAGGTGTGGGCACGGCAGAGTCGGCGGTAGCAGGAGAGGACGGTGGTTGTACAGCAGCAGCAGTAGGAGGTGAGGCAGATCCACTTTGACCGGAGAGGTCAATGGTAGGGATATCCGCAGGATAGGAGGGACTAGCCTCAGCAGGGACAGGTGGCCGTGCGTCATGGACAGGTCCAGAAGAGGCAGCAGCAGGAGGTGCAGGCTCAAGGAGAGACGGCGTTATAAAGCCGTGGTAGCGGTTCCAAGTAAGCATTTCCTCCGGGGTCTGGGTGTGTTGAGTGTAAAACACCCGGAGGGTAGGTTCTGGGATGTTGGCAGAGATGGCGAGGCTGAAGCGTAGCTAGCAGTCATTCAGTAGGTCGGCAGGAAGATGGTCGAGGTAGTCCTGGAGGTCCGGAGAGTGAGCGGGTGAGGCTTCCGCAGGAGAAGAAGGGAGGTCCAGAAGAACAGCAACAATTGCTGCTGTGACCGGAGAGATGGGTGCGGGAGCATCAGCAGCAGCATCAGGAGCAGCAGCAGGAAGAGAGGCAGGGACATCAGCAGGAGAGGCAGAGGTGGTAACCTCAAGGAAGTGCGGCTGAGAGGGCCCTGCAGCAGTAGACGGGTCAGCCCGAATGCTGTGCAACGAACTGCGGGAGCGTGCCGGAGCGGCAACGGACCGGATGTGGGAGTGGATGGACCGGGGAGCAGAACTAACTTCGTGACCCGAGCTTGCAACGGGTTCACCAACAGAACTAGCTTGCTGACCCGCATAAATTATGTCTATAGGTTTTGCAGCAAGTGCACTGGTCAAGTAGTAAAATGGAGTGTTAAGACTCCGGTTGTCGAACCCACAGGGAGGTAGCTAATGCTGTTAAGCGGCAAGCACTAAGCTAACAAGTTGATTTTATGTCTGGACAATTGATTTTTGTTGGACAAATAATGTGAACGAAAGGTGATTAAATCAGAAAGTTGGCAAGCTATTGGTATTGAAATTTCAGTGATTAAGGATCTAGGGTCACAATGTTTACCACCCAATCGATTGTAATAGTCTAGTTATAGCTCTTGTTCTTGATTTATATTCTAGTTCATGTTCATGTTGATTATCTCCTACCTATCTTACATTTGGTCCATGCTAAGGTAGATTTAAGGCTTTTATCCCATTTGGTCCATGTGAATAAAAGTGATCAAGGTAGATAAACAATCTAATAGTTGCAGACTTGGTCCATCATGCAATATTAAATCTAATTCACTAGTGTTCCACCCTAGACAAGGGCTAAGATTACCTAATTATGCATAAACTAGGCATTTCCATTCAAGCAAGTGAATTAAACAAGAACTGAATTCTATTTTATTGAACAACCATAACCCAACTGAATACAATTTATTGGGGGCTACATTGCTCCCCTAGACTAATAAAACTACTCCATAATCATGACAAAAGCAATAACAATTACAAGAAAGAACATGATTACAGTACCAGGACAATAAAGGAAGACCCCAAGATGAACCAGGACTCCAGCCTCCAAAGACTCCGGCGTCTGCTGCCCAAAATCACTCCTTGCCAAGGACAATCCGATCTTTTAGCAACGGCTACAGTTCTTTTCAGAACTCAGATCAGATTCACCCACTCAAGATGATTTACAATGCCTCCAAAGACCCCTATTTATAGGTTTTAGTGGGCCAAATTAGGGTTACAAAAGGTGTGCCCTAATTATAAATGTGGTCGCAGCCAAAACGACGTCGTTTTGGTTAGTGACACTAATTGACGTTTTAGGCGAAATAAAACTCAAACTACACCAAATTTGACCCCAGTACTTTAGAGGAAAATGATTAAAACAACAAAATACATCATTTGGAGTGCAAAAATGCTTGCACGTGAGAATGCACGTGAGAAGACCCTTTTCACGTGCAGCTCCAATTTGACTCAAATTTGCTCCAAAGCTTCCTCTTGAGTTGTAAAAGGCATCCATGCAATAAAATCCTTGCACGTGAGAATGCACGTGAGAAGGCTTTTCACGTGCACCTTGATTTTGCCTTCATTTTGCTTCCATCTTCTTCCTATAGCTTCCTTGTGAGTTGATGGAGTAATCTAGCCAAAGTGTGTGGGAAAAGGTTGCTCCAAAACCTGCCAAAAACACTCAAAAGGTACCACTATACACCAAACAGGGTCTTCCTAGGGGTTAGAGCAAATATGTCGAAAATAACATGCAAATAGGTACAAAACATACGCTAAAACACCCTATATAAGGCATAGGATAACGGCATAAATGCACGTTATCAAATTCCCCCATACTTGAACCTTTGCTTGTCCTCAAGCAAAAAGAAATAAACACACAGTCAAACGGAAAAGAACGAATAAACTAACAAACAAGAGAGGCATGGTTTCCCAAGGCATACAATTCTATCATGATGAAGTAGACATTCCAATAGCTAAAAATGAATCAGAAGTTAATCAAAACATGCCCTTATTGTCAAGTCCAACAACCATGTAATATCGTTACTAACAGTTCAAATAGAAGCAAACATGCCAGGATAAAATGAACTTAGCTCCCCCTGAAAGTCCTCACGAAGGTTAGAGCAGGCTCACTCAACTATAACTGTCTTTGCTCTCCTCTCAGGCCCTACTATCAATGCCTAACAACTAGGGTTTACTCTTACACCCACTACTAGCTATTGATTAAGTTTTTGCCAAGTAAACATGAGAGATCCCCAGTGTGCTCGTCAAAGAAAACACACATGCTATTCTACTTACTGATAAACACCGGGAGCTAAAGATTTAAGCTCACATTTGTGACACAAATTGCACAGCAAAACAGCTTAGCCATTATGGCTGCAACACGAAAACAAAAACACATATAAACAGTAAGCCATTGTGGCTTTTATTCAGGCAAACACTTTTTTTCTGTTTCTTTTTTTTTTCACACTTATTTTTAGTAATAACCTTACAAGGTTGCATTTTATGCTCTCCCTTGATGGATTATTCACTCTGCTATTGTCCTCACACAAGCCCTTTTTTTTTAAACAATAACGGAGCGGAAATACTGGAATCACTAACATCATACACCAAACACTGAGCACAAACAGGTACTTCTTATGCCTAAGTAACTCCAACTATTAAATAGCTAGTAATGAATATTAAGAGCGAATTGGTAACCCAATAACCCATAAAATACACTCAAAGGCAAGATAATGGTGCTCTCAAAAAGTATATGCCTATTCTGTACTCAACTTCAGGGTTTACAAAGTTCATCCTAACATAACATGCTCAGCTTACTATTCAAATGTCAGCTCCAAAATCATGGTGATATCATTCAAAAAGTAAAGACATGCTCAACTAACTTATAACACACCTTAACAAGTGAAACATCTTTATCACAACAAGATACGAAGGTGGTTAATATAGTTAACCAGAATTTGTATACTTTGGTAGCCATTGCACCTCACAGGCAAAACAAACATTCACAGCAAAAACATAAAATAAAATTAACGCATGCAGGCAAACAAACAAGCAACCGGTTCAAGGGAAATCCCCCCCCCCCACACTTAAACGATGCGATGCCCTTAGAGCAGGGGAAAAGGAAAAAGGGAGAAGACCGTTATCGGTTGGTGGGGACGCTGTAGTAGAAGATAACATGGGCCACCATTCTTCTAAGACGTGCGACAAAGTCAATCGAGATTTCTCCTGTGAGCGCCCAAGTATCCTTATGCTGCAACAGAGCTATCAAATAATAGCAGACAAAAATCCCACAACTGAATTGATCAGGTTGTTGGGGGAAGCTCCATTTCATTAAAGTGCACCAGAGGAAACTTGGATGTCAACAGCCCTTCTTTTCTAAGTGCGTTTTTGATTTTTTTCAAGAAACCATGGACAAGCTTCTTCTTTCATGTGGAAAACCCATGGGCTTGGCTCGGGTCATAAAGGACGGCATGGCCGATGGTCAGGTCCAACTGCAAGAGTACAAAGTGTCGATCAAGGAGGACCGGTATAAGAACCTCGTGGACCTGGTGCCAAGAGCGATGTCCTTCTGCTGCTCCATTCATCCGCCGGCGGAAGATATGTTCCTCTAACGGCTGCTCATAAATCTCACACAGCATGATAGAAGTGTATTGAGCCATAGGGTAGTAGTTGGGCTCGGCTTCCACCACATGTCGCATCGTATGGTAGAATAAGTCAACGTCATTAGACGATAAAAACTCATCACGCGTAAAACGCGTGAAGACTTCTGAATCACGCGTAAAACGCGCTTGCAAGGTGTCTCCATAAGTAAACTGCTGAAAAGCAGCTGTGGCATCAGCAGTGGAGAGGGCCAGATGAAGATGAATATAGATGGGCTCCCCTAGGTTATCTTCCTGGGGAGCTTCGGATGATGCGCCAGACCACCATTGCAATGGCTGGATGAAGGGAACTAGGGCCTGTGAAAAGCGGGGCCCTGCTGATGGTGTGAAATAAACCGGAACTGCTGGAGGGAAGGGTGGCGCGGTGTAGGGCTCCGCCTCTTGCGGATACTGTGGATACTCCGGTGTCTCTTCGCTATGTGCAGCGTGCTGATGTACCGGAGGTGATGGTGAGTCAAATGGATCCTCCACGGGAGGTGTAGGAGTTTTCTTCTTCTTCTTCCCTAGGGCTTTCCAGATCTTACCGAGCAGCCCTTTGACTTCCTTCTACTCCTTGAGGATGAGAGTTTGATTTTTCTTCAGTAGCCCGATCTCCTGAACGGTTTCCGCCTGTGCCTCTTGTAGTTGAGCAGTTTGCTTTCGTAAGTCTTCATAAGAAGCAGCAGGAGTTGGCTCCGGGGCTTCCCATGGTCGGGCAGATGGACGAGATGTTGCTTGTTGATCTTGAGTGTTGTACTCGAGCAGCTCATCCAGCTGAAGTCTTGTGATGTGGCCATTAGTAAAAGCCCAGTTAAGAATGTCAACTTCACTGATAACTTGGCCACTGATGCCTTGGAATAAATTGTAGATTTCCTCCTTGTGAACATTGAATTGCATGTACATGGCAGTCAACTGGAAAATGTGCTGTCGGCGGGCATTCATGGGAATGGAGGTGTCCCTAAACTGCTCCGTGGGTCGCTCCATATGCACGCTATGACGTGAAGGCTGTGGTGCGACGTGGATACTATCTCCCCATTTGCCCTTGTAGCTAACTCCTAAGGCACCCTCTGGATGGAGAACTCGTAACCGCAAGTTATCCGGGAAAACAGTGGGGACTACTTGAGCACTAAGATGACCATATTGATATTGCAGAAGTATGCTAAGTAGTCGACCATATAAGCATTTATGAATGTCCCGTTTCCACAATTTAAAAATTTCCGCAGCCCAATCAATGTGTAACTGACGATCGATGCAAAACATAAACTCCAAATGGGATTTAGGGACTGAGTCTACGCCACTAGTTTGTAACAGTAAGCACCTCCCTACTAAATTGGCAAGGCAACGGTATTTCCCGTGAAATCCGTTTTTAGTAAATTGCCGACGTTTCCCAAATTCCTTATTATACTATAAAGCTCTACCATATTCTCCTAAGGTCAATGCAGGCTTTGCGTGCATGGGATTTGGCAGATCAAAGCAATCTCTCAACTGTAAGGACCCGTACCTTGAGTTAGTCAGTTTTGCCTTCTGAGTAGAGTTTTTCTAGATTTTGACCTAGTGAATGGACTCCAATGAATTCATGTGCAAAAGGAAAGATGCTTAGAATGAGGTCCTTATCTACCACAGAAGTTTCAGGCCAAACGGATGTGTATGTGAGGTGCACGTGAAATGGGTCCATTTCACGTGCAAGTGTGGTTGTCTTCTACATGATGCAAGGAGGCTAGGGGTGAAGTTTGAGCGCATTTGGAGTGCATTTGGAGTTGCACGTGAATTGGGGAATTCACGTGTAAATTGGCGTGTAGGATTATTTTTGCATGGTTCCCTTGGTTTTGTCATTCTAATCATCTTTTCCCAAAGGACCATGTTAGAATTGTGACTATTTTGGTGTGTATGGGTGTGGGAAGGTCATAGCTTGTTCCATCAAAACTACGTCGTTTTGATGCTGGGATTCACTTAATCAAAACTACGTCGTTTTGATGTTGTGTTGTCTATATAAGGAGGAGAGGCCCCTCTGTTTTAGGGTTAGGGTTTGTTGCTCCACCAGCCGTCGCAGAGAGAGAGAGAGAGGGAAGGAGAGCTCCTGGTTGCTGCCGGCCGTCTTGCGTGGGTGGTCGGTGCTTCATGGGTGGACGGCGTTCGACGTGCGATTGGGACATTGCTGTGTTGTTGCGTTTTACTTGAGGTAGGGGTTCTGTTCTTCCTAAACCCTCCTCTGTCCTAGGGTTCTAGGGCAGATTATGGGTTATATCTGTTATATATATATATGTAATCCATATAGGAGTGATCTCCTATATGGATGTTGGCCTTCAGTGGCATTTTGGTGTGATTTTGTGGATTACATGCTATATGTTTGATGAATTGCCTGTGTGAATATAGCTGTGTGTATATGCCCATTACGTGTTTGGTAATATGCCTGTGTGGCTGGACTTGTGATTTAGTGTATGTATGTATGCTAGGTGTTTGATCTTTGGCCTGAATGGCTGGGATTGTGCACTTGTGAACTGGTGCACACCAAGTGTTTGGTTTTATGCTTGAGTGACTGTGGTGTGTGTTGTGTCCATGACTCTGCTATCTGGCCTGAAGAGGCGGTTAAACTACTTTGCCTGAGAGGCGGTTAAACCAGTGGCCTGAAGAGGCGGTTAAACTACTTTGCCTGAGAGGCGGTTAAATCAGTGGCCCGAAGAGGCGGTTAAACTACTTGCTTGAGATGTGTTTTGTTAGCCAGTGTGGCTGGGGCTGGGGTTACGCCCACTTGTGTGATGTTTTATTTTCTTTTTCCTAATACTGTCACGTCACTACACCTGTGCACATGCATGTAGCCGCTAGGAGCATGGGAAGGGTTGGGGAGACTTGATCCCTACTGAGCTGTGGTTGCTCACCCCTCCTACTGTGTTTGCTTGTTTTCCAGGGACTTACAGGCGTTAGGTGGATACACCAAGGTGGAAGACCATAATTAACTTTACTCTATTCCATTTATGTTTTGTTTTTCTTATCGGAATTGATGTAACCCCAGTGGGGATGGGATTGGAAAGGATTTTGTTGTAATAAACTGGTTTGGATTGCTTTTATGAACAATACTTTCTTGAATGTTGTGGATGTTTAAAATATAATATTCTTGGTTTGTATCCTAACCCCTTTGCCCTCCGTGTGGGTAAAAGGGGAGTCACGTACCGGTCTCCTCGGGTAGGAAATCCGGGGCGTGACAATATGGTATCAGAGCATGGTCTAGTTGGCCTAGGGTAGTGGGCGGACCTGGTTATCCTAAGTCCTTTGGAGGAGCCTGGAGGGACATGCCTGATCAACATGGTCCTCTTTGAGCCTCCAAGGTGTACTTAGGGTAGTCCGGTCTTGTGGAAGGATTTGCATGCATTGGCATTAGGGCACTAGTTGCATTTGCTGTGAATGTATGCTAAACTGTGGATAAGATCATATGATTAAGTGAAATGTGCAACTCTGATTTGTTTGGCAATGTGTATTGAACAGTGCAATGTGATTGATGCAATGTATGTGTGCAATGTATGTAGGGTAGAGGTAGTGACACGATAGATTATAATTGTTTTGACGTTGTGCTTCTTACTCCATCTAGTAAGAATGCCGCCGAGGAGAGTGACACGTGCGTTCGGGGCAGTGGCTGATGAGTCATCTGCCCAAGAGGGTCCGGGTGCGGGACCGTCCGTTGGAGGGCATGCGTTGTTACTGGCACAGCTACAAGAAGGCATCCGGCTGGAGGTACGAGAGCTACGGGAGGGACTCCGGCAGGACGTTCGGGAGGAGGTGCGCCGTGAGATGGCAGACACGGCAGTGGTGCCACCAGCACCACCACCAGTAGGAGAGTTGCCTCGTGAGCGTGAGAGTTCGCTGGGTGGTGTACCGACTCGTGCAGAGGATGACGTGGTGACACGGTTCCGAAAGGAACAACCTCCGCGATTCAAGGGGGAAGGTGATCCTGTGGTAGTTGAGCAGTGGTTGAGGCAGATCGAGCATGTGTTCTCCTTTCTCCTGCCCCGGGAAGAGGACAAGGTGCGACTGGTAATTCGGCAGCTGGAGGGAGATGCTTTGGAGTGGTGGACGAGTGTCGCGGGGAGCCATGCGGTGCAACTCATGCTTTGGGAGGAGTTCTTGCAACTCTTCCATGATGAGTTCTTCTCGAAATCAGTGAGATGGCAGAAGAGGGAAGAATTCGGCAGCTTGAAGCAGGGATCCAGGACGGTACCTGAGTATGAGCGGGAGTTCCGGAGCTTGAGTAGGTTTGCTCCTGAGACTGTGGGAAGGGAGGACCTGAAGGCCCACAAGTTCACTTTGGGCCTTAGGCCAGCCCTTAGGCAGAGGGTGGCAATTCTACGCTTGAGGACCTATGTTGAGGCTGTGGAGACGGCCCGTGTAGCCGAGAGAGAGCTGGATGATGGGAGGCAGGCCCATCAGGGTCGCCAGTTGCAGAGTGGGCCTGATCGAGATGCAGGGTCCAAGAGGCTCAAGACGGAGGAGAGGGATAGCAGTTCTTTTCACAGTCGGGGTCAGACATCCGTGAACCCCGAGAGGTTCACCTTTGGCGGCGGAAGACAGGGTGGTCCATCTGGGAGTCTACCTAGCAGCTGTCACTGCTGTGGAGAGCAGGGTCACTTCAAAGGGGAGTGCCCCAAGAAGGACTGGCGATACAACAACTGTAGACGAGAGGGCCATTTGCGCCAGGTTTGCAGGAGTGGCAACAGGGGAGCGGGGGGCATGGCATCCAGCGTGAGGAGTGATGCTAGCTTCCGTGCACTAGTTGAGAGACCAGCTCGTCAGTGGCAGGCCAGCCAGGCAGGATCCAGTCAGACCCGACCCCAGGGGAGGCCGGAGCGGCAGCAGACTGAAGCTGGAGGCAACGTTAGCGGGAACCGTCCAGTGAGTGAGCCAACCAGTGGCACGGGCCAAGGAAGGGTGTTTGCACTGGGGGCGACGTACCAGGAGGAGGCTGAGCCACCACCTCCACCAGCTGAGGGTGGAGCAGGACCATCGGTGGTTAGAGGTACCCTCTTGATTTCCCGTACGTTAGCTTCTGTTCTTTTTGATACGGGTGCATCGTGTTCCTTCGCTGCCAAGCTTCTTATTGATGGTTTGGGGTTAGCTTGTGTGGAGGCCGCAAGGCCCCTAGTTGTGGAGTCTCCGGTGGGAGGCATGATTGAGGTACGGCGTGTGTGTCGTGACTGTGTGTTAACCATAGGCGAGGTGGAGCTGAGTTTTGACTTGCATGTGATGCCCTTGCGTATTTTTGACCTGATCTTGGGTATGGATTGGCTTATGGCTTTCCAAGCCAAGATAGACTGTTACCGGCGGCGTGTATCCTTCGTGACACCTGCAGGGACCTCTTGCACCCTGCAGGGGGAGTGGGACTGTGAGGCGAGTCGGGCCGGGCCGGTGATGGACCAGTGGGGTGCCATTACCCACAAGTTGGCAGCCCTGACCTTTGCTAAGGAGGGTAAGGTGGAAAGGAGGGTGTGGCCCACTGTTGTGGACCAATTTCAGGATGTTTTTCCTGAGGAGTTGAGGAGTTTGCCACCTAAGAGGAGTGTGGAGTTCACCATTGAGTTGGTGCCAGGGACGGGCCCGATTTCCTAGGTAGCGTATCGTATGGGGCCAGCCGAGCTGAGGGAGCTGTAGAGGCAAATCGAGGAGTTGGTGGGCCAGGGGTATATCAGACCGAGTACCTCACCTTGGGGTGCTCCGGTGCTCTTTGCTAAGAAGGCTGATGGCACACTTCGTCTCTGCATCGACTACAGGAAGTCGAATTCGGTGGATCGTGAAGAATAAGTACCCGTTGCCTCGGATAAATGACCTGTTTGACCAATTGAGTGGGGCCCAGTGGTTTTCCAAGATAGATTTACGGTCAGGGTGTCACCAGCTCAGGGTTAGGGAGGAGGACATCCCTAAGACAGCTTTTCGGTGCAGGTATGGGCATTATGAGTGGGTAGTGATGCCTTTCGGGATCACTAAGGCGCCAGCGGTGTTCATGCATTTGATGAACCAAGTCTTTGCCCCATACTTAGACTCATTCGTGGTGGTGTTTATCGACGATATCTTGGTGTATTCCAAGACCGAGAAGGAGCATGTGGAGCACTTGTAACAGTGTTGCAAACCTTGAGGGACCAGCAGCTGTTTGCTAAGTTTAGCAAGTGTGAGTTTTGGCTGCAGGAGGTTCACTTTCTTGGCCACGTGGTGTCAGCTGAGGGAGTTAGGGTGGACCCAGCCAAGATTGAGGCTGTGGCATCGTGGGCGAGGCCAACCAACGTTTTTGAGATCCGTAGCTTTCTTGGCTTGGCGGGGTATTATCACCGTTTTGTAGAGGGGTTCTCCCATTTGGCGGCTCCTATGACGGCGTTGACTAGGAAAGGAGTGAAATTTGAGTGGATGGACAAGTGCTAGCAGGCGTTTGAGACTCTTAAAACCCGTTTAACCACTGCACCGGTGTTTAGGTTACCTCGGGAGGATATTCCATATGAGGTATACTGTGATGCGTCCAGGGTTGGTTTGGGGTGTGTGCTTATGCAGGAGCACAGTGTGGTGGCTTATGGGTCAAGGCAACTGAAGCCTCATGAGCAGAATTACCCTACACTCATGACCTTGAGTTAGCGGCCGTCATCTTCGCCCTGAAGAGTTGGCAGCATTACCTCTTGGGGGAGAAGTTTGTGGTGTTCTCAGATCACAAGAGCCTTCAGTACATCTTTACCCAGAAGGACTTGAATTTGAGGCAAAGGAGATGGATGGAGTATTTGCAAACCTTTGACTTTACTCTTGCCTATACCCCGGGCAAGGGTAATCTTGTGGCTGATGCGTTGAGTAGAAAAGGGAAAGCTGAGGTGGCCGTGCGAGAGTGGAAGCTGATGGAGCAGTTGGTGATGTTGCAGCTGCAGCCTGTTGCTCGTGATAGTGGGACAGTCCTGAGTCCTTTGGTGGTTGTGCCTGAGTTGTACCAGCGCGTCCGGGAGGAACAGCTGGGTGACCTTGAGTGTGAGGTTCTCCGTGCCCGTATTGAGGCTGGTGAGCTATCTGAGGACTAGACAGAGCGTCCTGAGCGTGAGTTGTCATTTCAGGGGCGGTTGGTAGTGGCTTCTTCCCTCAGGGATGAGGTGATGAGAGGAGTTTCACCAGTCTAGAGTTGTTGTGCATCCAGGGGGTACGAAGATGTACCATGCACTTCGGGGACATTTTTGGTGGCCTGGGATGAAACGCGATGTGGCTGCCTTTGTTTCGCGGTGCCTCACATGTCAGCAGGTGAAGGCTGAGCATCAACGGCCGGCAGGCATGTTATAGCCATTACCCATAGCGGAGTGGAAGTGGGACCACATAGCGATGGATTTTGTGACTGGTCTTCCACCCACCACGGGGAGGAAAGATATGATTTGGGTGATTGTGGATCGACTCACAAAGTCGGCCCATTTCCTGGCTGTTCGCGAGCGGGACTCTATTGGGACCTTGAGTCAGCTGTACATGAACGAGATTGTGCGACTGCATGGGGTACCATCATCGGTTGTCTCTGACCGGGATTCGAGGTTCACTTCCCGTTTTTGGGCAGGTTTGCAGGAGGCTATGGGGACCAAGCTTCACTTGAGTACAGCCTTTCACCCTGAGACTGACGGCCAGACAGAGAGGACGAATCAGACTTTGGAGGACATGTTACGGGCCTGTGTGTTAGATTTTGGGGGTTCGTGGGCGACTCACCTTCCTTTGGTGGAGTTTGCCTACAACAACAGTTATCAGGCATCCATTGGGATGGCTCCCTTTGAGGCGTTGTATGGGCGGCCGTGTCGATCACCTTTGTGTTGGACCGAGGTGGGGGAGACAGCTCTCTTGGGACCACAGTTGGTTCAAAAGGCTACCGAGAAGGTTAAGTTGATTTGACAGCGGTTGTTATCAGCTCAGAGTCGGCAGAAATCTTATGCGGATCAGCGGCGGTGACCTTTGGAGTTTTCTGTTGGTGATCATGTGTTTCTTCGTGTTTCTCCACGTCGTGGACATCGACGGTTTGGGCGAGGTTCCAAGCTATCTCCACGGTTTATTGGTCCTTTTGAGATTCTGGATCGTGTAGGGCCCGTGGGCTCATCGCTTAGCGTTACCACCGCGCTGAGTCGAGTGCACAACGTGTTTCACGTGTCCCAGTTGCGGAAGTATCACCCTGACCCCACTCATGTGATCGATTGGGGGACATTGGACATTGCGGATGACATGTCCGTTGTTGAGGCCCCTATCCGTATCCTAGATCGGCACGAGAGGCTTTTGCGTGGTCGTGCTATTCCTTTGGTTCGCGTGCTGTGGCAGCACCGTGGCATTGAGGAGGAGACATGGGAACGTGAGTCCGTGATGCGTGAGCAGCATCCAGACTTGTTCGAGGACGAACAATCTTAAGCGTGGGAGGTGGCTGTTGGCCAAGGGATAGTGATGTGTTTTCTTGTATTAGTTGTGTACGCTTTGGTGTATTTGTATTGTCTTTTAGACATGTGTTCTTATTTGTGATGTGTTTTGAGATGTGTATTTGTGACATGCGGATATGTGTTATATGCATTATTGTGGTTATGGATTATGGTGGTACTTTGTTATGTGCTGTTATGTGCCGTGTGCGGTGTATGGCCCATTTGGGTGTGGTGGCTTGCCGGGTGGCAAATGGGTAGCTTGTGTTTGTTTTCCTTGTATGTCATTTCTTTTCGAGGACGAAAAGTCTTAAGGGGGAGAGGATGTAAGGACCCGTACCTTGAGTTAGTCAGTTTTGCCTTCTAAGTAGAGTTTTTCTAGATTTTGACCTAGTGAATGGACTCCAATGAATTCACGTGCAAAAGGAAAGATGCTTAGAATGAGGTCCTCTATCTACCACAGAAGTTTCAGGCCAAACGGACGTGTATGTGAGGTGCACGTGAAATGGGTCCATTTCACGTGCAAGTGTGGTTGTCTTCTACATGATGCAAGGAGGCTAGGGGTGAAGTTTGAGCGCATTTGGAGTGCATTTGGAGTTGCACGTGAATTGGGGAATTCACGTGCAAATTGGCGTGCAGGATTATTTTTGCATGGTTCCCTTGGTTTTGTCATTCTAATCATCTTTTCCCAAAGGACCATGTTAAAATTGTGACTATTTTGGTGTGTATGGGTGTGGGAAGGTCATAGCTTGTTCCATCAAAACTACGTCGTTTTGATGCTAGGATTCACTTAATCAAAACTATGTCGTTTTGATGTTGTGTTGTCTATATAAGGAGGAGAAGCCCCTCTGTTTTAGGGTTATGGTTTGTTGCTCCACCAGCCGTCGCAGAGAGAGAGAGAGGGAAGGAGAGCTCCTGGTTGCTGCCGGGTGTCTTGCGTGGGTGGACGGCGTTCGACGTGGGATCGGGACATTGCTGTGTTGTTGCGTTTTACTTGAGGTAGGGGTTCTGTTCTTCCTAAACCCTCCTCTGTCCTAGGGTTCTAGGGCAGATTATGGGTTATATCTGTTATATATATATATATGTAATCCATATAGGCGTGATCTCCTATATGGATGTTGGCCTTCAGTGGCATTTTGGTGTGATTTTGTGGATTACATGCTATATGTTTGATGAATTGCCTGTGTGAATATAGCTGTGTGTATATGCCCATTACGTGTTTGGTAATATGCCCGTGTGCTTGGACTTGTGATTTAGTATATGTATGTATGTTGGGTGTTTGTTCTTTGGCCTGAATGGCTGGGATTGTGCACTTGTGAACGGGTGCACACCAAGTGTTTGGTTTTATGCTTGAGTGACTGTGGTGTGTGTTGTGTGCATGACTGTGCTATCTGGCCTGAAGAGGCGGTTAAACTACTTTGCCTGAGAGGCGGTTAAACCAGTGGCCTGAAGAGACGGTTAAACTACTTTGCCTGAGAGGCGGTTAAATCAGTGGCCTGAAGAGGCGGTTAAACTACTTGCTTGAGATGTGTTTTGTTAGCCAGTGTGGCTGGGGCTGGGGTTACGCCCACTTGTGTGATGTTTTATTTTCTTTTTCCTAATACTGTCACGTCACTACACCTGTGCACATGCATGTAGCCGCTAGGAGCATGGGAAGGGTTGGGGAGACTTGATCCCTACTGAGCTGTGGTTGCTCACCCCTCCTACTGTGTTTGCTTGTTTTCCAGGGACTTACAGGCGTTAGGTGGATACACCAAGGTGGAAGACCATAATTAACTTTACTCTCTTCCATTTATGTTTTGTTTTTCTTATCGGAATTGATGTAACCCAGTGGGGATGGGATTGGAAAGGATTTTGTTGTAATAAACTAGTTTGGATTGCTTTTATGAACATTACTTTCTTGAATGTTGTGGATGTTTAAAATATAATATTCTTGGTTTGTATCCTAACCCCTTTGCCCTCCGTGTGGGTAAAAGGGGAGTCACGTACCGGTCTCCTCGGGTTGGAAATCCGGGGCGTGACATCAACATAGCAGGCGAAATAGAAATTAAGACACCTCGAACCTCCCCAATTATCTCATCATCTTCCTCATTGACATAGACTGAATTATAAAAGTCTAACATGGCAGGGTAATACAAATCACTGCGGGCGCATACTAACCTTCTCAGTCCCAACGCCTGCAGCTTGGTCATAACTTCTTTAGTCCAGTCAAGGGTGGAGGACTCCAGGATCTCCCAATCAATCACATTCCCCACGAAGATAGTGTCGGCGTCTCTCAATGCCGAAGGCATAGAGGTGGCAGAGGCTTCAGGACTGCCTTCTCCTTGGCGGGCTCTCCTTGTGTGCACCATGACTAACCAGAGGAAGGAGAAGAAAGTATGAGAAGTGAGTTTGAAGCTTGGAACTCAGCCCTATTTATAGTGATTCGCCACAAGGGGCAAAGACGAAAATAACCCTCTTAAAGTGCTCCATCATTTTCACGTGTAGACCAAAGAAGACTCTAGAAGATGCTAGCTAGCGCCCACCGAAATTTCAGACTGATTGGCCAAAGGTAGGTGTGCACGTGAAAAGCGTGTTTTCACGGTCAGAGCTTGGATGACTCTAGACACTGCCAGTTGTCGTCCACCAAAATTTTAGATCGAAAAGACGCGTCTATCCCTGTGCACGCGAAAAGTGTTTTCACGGGCAGGTCTCAGAAGGGTCTAGAAGATGCTAGTTGCCTCTGTGCAAAATTTCAGATCGATTGGACCATTCTACCCTTGTGCATGCGAAAAGCCTTTTCACGGGCAAGGCCTTTTTTGTCCAAATTTCACCTGTAGGTCACGGATGAACTGTAGATTCATTATAGATGTGAACGTGACATACTGCTTCTCACGGGCAAGCTGGTTGACACCCTAAATGAAGCCCAATGTTGTTGAAATTTGACAAGCTAGTAGCCCATCTCCCAAGGACAAAAACGTGTCAGTTAGTGGGCCCAAAATACCATCATATAATCCATAACTTCATCTCCTTGGTTTGGTAATATATTGGAGTGGGCCCCTCTGATTTAATTCAACTGAGCTTGGATGTGGGTCTGAGAAAATTTAGTTGAAGTTCTGATACACAGGCCCAAGTAAGCCCAAGCATAAAGAAGCTCTATCAAGGAATTTGGGCCTAGGCCCTGGTTCAAATGCTGCAAATAAAAGTTAAAACAAAACGATATGCACTCCCTAGGACTATGGGTTAAAGCACACAATAACAATATCCCAATAAAATAAAATAACATAAAATAAAAAGGAAGAGAAATCACCATGGGTTGCCTCCCATGAAGCGCTGAGTTTAGGTCTTTAGCTTGACCGTCCCCGCTGTCAAGTTGTGCTCAGAGTGAAATGATCAACCTCCTTAACATGGTCCTGCATGTAGTATGGCTTCACACGCTGACCATTTACTTTGAAAATTTGTCCAGAGGTTGATTGGAGTTCAACACTGCCATATGGAAAAACCTTTGTAACAGTGAAAGGCCCCATCCATTTAGATCACAGCTTCCCAGGGAAGAGTTTAAGTCTGGAATTAAAGAGAAGCACCTTCTGCCCTGGTTCAACAGTAGAGGGGCTGATCTTCTTATCATGTTTGAGCTTAGACCTCTCCTTGTACAGCTTCGCACTCTCATAGGCATTGAAGCGAAATTCCTCCAACTCATTTAGTTGGTGCAATCGTAGTTCAGCAGCAACATTGGGATCCATATTAAGCTTTTTAACTGCCCAAAATGCCTTGTGTTCCAATTCAACAGGCAAGTGGCAGGCCTTTCTGTACAGTAGACGATAAGGAGACATTCCAATGGGCGTTTTGAATGCTGTGCGATAAGCCCACAACGCCTCATCGAGTTTTAGAGCCCAATCTTTTCGGTTGCCTCCCACTGTCTTTTCCAAAATGTGCTTGATCTCACGGTTGGAAACTTCAGCTTGACCGTTTGCTTGTGGATGATAGGCTAAGGTGTGCCTATGTTGAACTCCATATTTGTTTAAGAGCTTGTCGAAAAGTTTATTGCAGAAGTGACTCCCTTCATCACTGATAATTGCTCTCGGTGTTCTAAACCGGCTGAATATGTTGCGACGAAGGAACTTGGTAACCACTTGAGCATCATTCTTCCTAGTGGGTATAGCTTCAACCCACTTTGAGAGATAGTCAACAGCCAGAAGGATGTAATAAAATCCATCTGATGGTGGGAAAGGTCCCATGAAATCGATTCCTCATATGTCAAAAAGTTCGACTGGCATAATGCCAGTTTGGGGCATCTCTTGCTTCCTTGTAATCCCTCCTGTTCGTTGACACTGATCACATGACTTAACAAAGGTGTATGTGTCTGTGAACATGGTTGGCCAGTAAAACCCGCTTTGTAGGATCTTTGCCACCGTTCTCGCACTCCTAAATGGCCAGCATAGTCCGATGAATGACAATGCTTCAGTATGCTGTCCACTTCCTCTTCTGGCACACATTTTCTGATGATCTGATCAGCACATTGCCTGTATAGAACAGGCTCATCCCAAATGTATCTTCTCGCATTAAAGAGGAACCTCTTCTTTTCTTAATAAGTAAACTCGGTAGGTACATAGTCACATGCATGGTAGTTCACGATATCAGCAAACCATGGCGTCTTTGCGTCAGCTACAAAGAGCTGCTCATCAGGGAAGGTGTCAGAAATAGTAGCACCTTGAGTACTACCTTCCCTTAGCTCCAGCCTTGACAAATGGTCTGCCACAATGTTGGAAGTCCCCTTCAAGTCTTTAATCTCCAGATCAAACTCTTGGAGTAACAAAACCCATCTGATCAACCAGGGTTTCGCATCCTTCTTGCTGAACAAGTATCTCAAGGCAGCGTGGTCGGTATAGACAATGACCTTAGTGCCCAAAAGATATGACCGAAACTTGTCACACGCAAATACCACAGCAAGTAACTCTTTCTCTGTAGTGGTGTAATTGAGCTGGGCCTCATTGAGTGTGCGACTAGCATAATATATTGCCCTGAAAACTTTGTCCCGTTTCTGCCCAAGCACCGCTCCGACTGCGAAGTCACTCGCATCACACATCAGCTCAAAGGGTTGCGACCAGTCTGGAGCTACTATCACCGGTGCTGAACTGAGCTTCTCTTTTAGCACTGTAAAGGCCTGAAGGCAGTCTTCCGAAAATATGAAAGGAACATCCTTCTCTAGAAGCATGCTTAGGGGCTTGGCAATTTTTGAGAAATCTTTGATGAACCGCCGATAAAACCCTGCATGACCCAGAAAGCTCCGGATGCCCTTCACATTAGTGGGAGGAGGTAGACTCTCAAGGGTGGAGATCTTTGCTCTATCTACTTCCAACCCAGCTATGGACACTCTATGCCCAAGGACGACTCCTTCCTTGACCATGAAGTGACACTTCTCCCAGTTCAAGACTAGGTCCTTTTCCTTGCATCGGACTAACACGGTTTCCAGATTTCTGAGGCAGATGGAAAAAGATGAACCAAATACCGAGAAGTCATCCATAAAGACTTCCATAATGTCCTCCACCAACCCTTGAAAAATGGCCATCATACACCTCTGGAAGGTAGCAGGTGCGTTGCAGAGACCAAATGGCATACGCCGGAAAGCATACGTGCCAAAAGGGCACGTGAATGTAGTCTTCTCTTGATCCTCCGGGGCAACTGTTATCTGGTTGTATCCAGAATAACCGTCCAGAAAACAATAATACGGGTAGCCAGCTAACCGATCTAGCATTTGATCAATGAAAGGTAACGGAAAGTGGTCCTTACACGTGGCTTTATTCAGCTTGCGGTAATCAATGCACACGCGCCACCCGGTCACTGTGCGGGATGGAATAAGCTCGTTCTTCTCATTGCGTATCACTGTCATGCCACCCTTCTTGGGAACCACTTGTACTGGACTAACCCAGGAGCTATCTGAAATGGCATATATGATTCCCGCTTTCCTCCACTTCAGAATCTCCTTGCCAACGACTTCCTTCATTGCAGGATTGAGCCTGCGTTGGCACTCTACAGTAGGAGTATAAGACTCCTCCATCAGTATCTTGTGCATGCAGACTGCTGGACTTATACCTTTTATATCATCCAGAGACCACCCCAGGGCCTGCTTATGCTCTCGTAAGACTTCTAGTAGCTGTCTAGTTTCTTCTACTGTTAAGGACGCAGCTACTATCACAGGGTAACGCCCTTGTGTATCCAAAAACTCGTACCTCAGATGTTTTGGGAGTTGCTTCAGAACTGGCAAGGGTTCCGTGATTGCTGAGGATTCAGTTGAGGAAGGCTGCTGCTCAGTTCGTTCTTTCAGCACTGCATAAGTCTCTTCCGATTCCACCTCCGCAAAATCCACCAGCTGCAATTCGTGATCCAAGCTTTTAGTGATCAAGCTCTCTTCGAAGTAGCTGTCCACGAATTCAGCAATCTGATCAATCCAATAACAGCTGGAATGATCATTTGCCTTGCGCATTGAACGCTCCATGTTGAACACTACTGCATCTTCATCCACACGCAGCGTCAACTCCCCTGAGTTTACATCGATCAAGGCCCTTCCAGTACTCAGGAATGGCCTTCCAAGAATCAATTGGACTCCTTTATCTTCTTCCATTTCCAATATAACAAAATCCACTAGGAAGATAAAGCGATCCACCTTGATTAAAACATCTTCAATAATGCCCGCCGGCTTCCCTATCGATCGATCAGCAAATTGTAAAGATATGGAAGTGGGCTTTATTCCAGTCAAGCCCAGTCGCCGATAGATGGACATTGGCATCAGATTTATACTCGCCCCTAAGTCACATAGGGCTTGCTCCAATTACGAAGTGCCAATGGTACAGGTCAGCGTGAAACTACCCGGATCTTTAAGCTTGGGCGGTAGCTTGTCTCGCACCACCGCATCGATGCATTTGTGAGAGCCACTATCTCACAATCGGTGTAGCTTCTCCTCTTGGACAGTAGATCCTTTAAAAATTTGACATATCTAGGCATCTGTTCCAAGGCTTCTATGAATGGGATGTTCACCTCCAGCTTTTTGAATACATCTAAGAATTTTCGGACCGAGCATCTAATTTCTGTTTCCTCAGCCTTTGAGGATACAGCATAGGGGGTTTATACGGAACAGGAGAGCTAACTTCAGGCTGACGGATTGTTGGTTGACTACTCCCCACCTTTTCCTTCTGGTTCTTACGTTGCTCAGCATCTCCTTCTTTAGCTTCCTCCTGGGTGTCTTGTTCCGACTCCTCCTTGGTTGGCTCGATTTTCTTCTCTCCACCTGGTAGTTCTTTCCCACTTCGAAGCATTATAGCTTTGCATTGCTCCCTTGGGTTGACCTCCGTATTGCTAGGAAAAGTGTTTGATGAAGATGGCCTAACTGCATTTGCTAGCTGGCCAATCTGCTGCTCTATATTCTTCATGGCAGCCCCAAGATCCTGGACAGAAGTGGTAAGGGACTCAATCCTCGTCTCCCCCTTACTCATTCTATCAGTTGCTTGCTTAGCAAATTGATAAAAGAAGTTCCGCATCTCTTCATCCTTTGCCTTCTCTTTGTCTTCCTCCTTCTGTTGAGGCATCTTCTGGAACCCAGGAGGAAGTTGTGGCTGAGAATGTTCTCCATACTGTGTTGCTCCAGTAGCAGAGACCTTATTCTGCCTTGGCCATAAGTAAGGCTGTTGTTGAAATTGGTGAGGTCCTCCTTGATTCTGGAAGTTGTTGGGCTGAGGAGGATTCTGGTACTGGTTTGGATTCTGAAATTGTCGCTGAAATCCTCCACCTCGATTCCCAACATATTGGGCTTCTTCGTATAGCTGGGCTGCAGCAGCGTCTTCAGTAACTGCCTTGGGTTGTTCAGTTCTGCCCTCCATGCGAACAGCCATCACTGACATTTGCTCTGTCAGTAACTCCATCTTCCTTGTCAACTCATCGAACTGAGTTGAATTTGATGAATTTGATATTGTAGCCACCGGCTCAGCTCTAGGGTGTCTATCATTAGACCATTGGCAGTTGGACAACGCCATTCTCTCTATAAGCTCTACTGCAGCAGAAGGTTCCATCATCATGAACGCTCCTCCAGCGGCTGCATCTATCATGCTCCTTGTATTTGCGTGCAGACCTGCATAAAAAGATTCGACTTGTAACCATTCGGCCTGCCATGATTAGGACACCTCCTAACCAAGTCTTTGAATCGCTCCCAGGCCTCGTATAGTGACTCATCACCGTGCTGGGTGAATTGATTTATTTGGCTCCTTAAATGAATAACTCTTGTTGGTGGAAAGTACTTGGAGAGAAACTTCTCCACCATTTGGTCCCATGTGTGTATCTTGCCAAGGGTAGGACTGGAACCAACCAAGAGCTCGGTCCTTCAGGGAAAATGGGAAGAGTCGCAGCTTAATGGCGTCATCCGAGACTCCATTAATTTTGATGGTGTCGCAAATTTGCAAGAATCACGCTAGATGGTTGTGTGGATCATCTAGTGCCGAGCCTCGGAATGCATCTTGCCCAACCATTTGCAGTAGCGCAGGCTTCAGCTCGAAGTTGTTTGCTTGGACCGGCACCCTTCTAATGCCTGAATACTCATCCGATAGTACTGGTCTAGCATAATCCATGAAGGTCCTCGGCTGATAACCGCCTTGGCCGTTGTGTCCCTGATCTTCCCTTTCTCTGTTTTCAGCCATGATTTCTTCACACAAGGTATGTAAGCCTTCCAACTGCTGTTCAGCTGCAACTAATACCCTCTAAGCCCTTCGCTGCTCTCGCAACGTTCGTTCGATTTCGGGATCGTATGGTAATAACTCACCCCTGGTGTGACGCATACACAGAGGAATTTTCTCAAACACCTAGGGTGCACTCCTGGCATGTAGCAAAAACAAAAAGATACCAGGTAACACCGTACTAGCAAAATTACTAGAAAATAAAATTCCAGATCACAAATAAACTTAAGCACCTAATGTCACTTAGTCCTAACAACGTTTGGCTGGCCTCCCTGGCAACGGCGCCAAAAACTTGACCCGCATAAATTATGTCTATAGGTTTTGCAGCAAGTGCACTGGTCAAGTAGTAAAATGGAGTGTTAAGACTCCGGTTGTCGAACCCACAGGGAGGTAGCTAATACTGTTAAGTAGCAAGCACTAAGCTAACAAGTTGATTTTATGTCTGGACAATTGATTTTTGTTGGACAAATAATGTGAACGAAAGGTGATTAAATCAGAAAGTTGGCAAGCTATTGGTATTGAAATTTCAGTGATTAAGGATCTAGGGTCACAATGTTTACCACCCAATCGATTGTAATAGTCTAGTTATGGCTCTTGTTCTTGATTTATATTCTAGTTCATGTTCATGTTGATTATATCCTACCTATCTTACATTTGGTCCATGCTAAGATAGATTTAAGGCTTTTATCCCATTTGGTCCATGTGAATAAAAGTGATCAAGGTAGATAAACAATCTAATAGTTGCAGACTTGGTCCATCATGCAATATTAAATCTAATTCACTAGTGTTCCACCCTAGACAAGGGCTAAGATTACCTAATTATGCATAAACTAGGCATTTCCATTCAAGCAAGTGAATTAAACAAGAACTGAATTCTATTTTATTGAACAACCATAACCCAACTGAATACAATTTATTGGGGGCTACATTGCTCCCCTAGACTAATAAAACTACTCCATAATCATGACAAAAGCAATAACAATTACAAGAAAGAACATGATTACAGTACCAGGACAATAAAGGAAGACCCCAAGATGAACCAGGACTCCAGCCTCCAAAGACTCGGGCGTCTGCTGCCCAAAATCACTCCTTGCCAAGGACAATCCAATCTTTTAGCAACGGCTACAGTTCTTTTCAGAACTCAGATCAGATTCTCCCACTCAAGATGATTTACAATGCCTCCAAAGACCCCTATTTATAGGTATTAGTGGGCCAAATTAGGGTTACAAAAGGTGTGCCCTAATTATAAATGTGGTCACAGCCAAAACGACGTCGTTTTGGTTAGTGACACTAATTGACGTTTTAGGCGAAATAAAACTCAAACTACACCAAATTTGACCCCAGTACTTTAGAGGAAAATGATTAAAACAACAAAATACATCGTTTGGAACGCAAAAATGCTTGCACGTGAGAATGCACGTGAGAAGACCCTTTTCACGTGCAGCTCCAATTTGACTCAAATTTGCTCCAAAGCTTCCTCTTGAGTTGTAGAAGGCATCCATGCAATAAAATCCTTGCACGTGAGAATGCACGTGAGAAGGCTTTTCACGTGCACCTTGATTTTGCCTTCATTTTGCTTCCATCTTCTTCCTATAGCTTCCTTGTGAGTTGATGGAGTGATCTAGCCAAAGTGTGTGGGAAAAGGTTGCTCCAAAACCTGCCAAAAACACTCAAAAAGTACCATTATACACCAAACAGAGTCTTCCTAGGGGTTAGAGCAAATATGTCAAAAATAACATGCAAATAGGTACAAAACATACGCTAAAACACCCTATATAAGGCATAAGATAACAGCATAAATGCACGTTATCACTTGCTGTTCTGAAGCAGTAGCAAGGGCACGAGAGACTGGAGGGCGGCGAACGGTGAGGGTCCCGTCAGCAGTAAGATGGCGAAAGTAGTAGGTCGCTGGAAAGGGAATCACCAGTTCACCCTGGAAGTGCGCAGGGTGAAGATGCCAAAAAATTTGGGATAGAATCCGTCCGAAGGACAAGTTCCGTTTCCCATTCCGCATCACCTGGAAGAGAAAGTTGCCCCAGTCAAGTGGTAGTGACTCAAAAACCGCGTACATCGCCAGTAGGAGATCGTACGGAACCGAGTCGAGAGCCGTGGAGCGAGCCAGAAGACACCAGCTGAGTATGGTGGCCATACAGCGGTGAGGACCATGGAAAGACTTCATTTTGTACTCCTTTACCTTATTAGGACACCCCGTGGAAGCAGCCATGGCAGCAGGGTTCGGCCGAATGTTATCACCAGGTAGGAAGGTTGAAGACGTCCTGGATCACCTGAGGTGTGATCTTGATAGGTTCCCCTCAAACCACAGAAAAGATATACTCCTCAATGGAGGTAGAGTGCTGATAGAAGGCCAGGACGTCCGACACTAGAAGATTGGCCGGGGCAGAGACAAGCGCGAAGAGGTTGCTGTGCTCGAGTAGCTAGCGAACATCGAGAAGCCATGCTGGAGGATCGGAGATTCCGGACCAATCGACGAGATGGCCAGGAACAACACCATAGAGAGCTTGGGATTCCATTGAGAGTGAAAGAATGAGGGAGAAGGAGAGAAGATCTTTGCAGGAAAAGGTGCGGCGAGGGTTTAGGGTTTGGAGAGTTGGTAGTGATAACCTCGGTCGACGCTGATGGTGCGGTATAAATAGGATCCTTTCCGTGGAAGCAAGTTGTTGGACCCCATTTTTGTCCGGGTTGGACGTATTTTATCAAATTCAATTTTCCTCCGTGTTGCCTCGATTTGTTAAAATTTTTACAGAACGACAGAGTCATGACCACTGAGCGACAAATGCCCGATTTTCAAGAAATTATTCAAAAAGATCTCCAAATGCCAAAGAGCCAGTCTTGGGCAATAAAAAATCAAATTCGAGGATCAACGTCTTTGACCACGCTTGATTCTGAGGTCAAATGAAGAAGATATGGTCAAAATAGCGTTCGGGCTGCTAACAATGGTTAAAACGGTAATTGACTTTTCAAACGGCACTCTGGATCAGGCCACGGATCTCATATTCTCATTCTACTCGTCGTTCTGAGAATTTTGACATATGTATTGTATATATTTGCTCCCGCAGTCTTTTTCAATAAAAATTAAAAATTAAGTTTTTCGATAATAAATAATCGCAGTACAGGCTTGGCGCAAAAATAAAATCATTTTAAAATAAAAATGACACAAGGTCACTCATCACGATGTCCCGAGTCCAAAAATAATTTTCTCGTAATTTCTTAAAATTCAAGTCGCCATCCCGAGTCTAAAAACCTAAACACGTCAGTGAAAAACTACCTAAATCAAAAGTTAGAAACCCTAGCCGCCACCCTCTCTTTTCCCGCCTATGTGTATCACACGTGTCACCATATTACTAGTTAAATAAAAAAACAAAAAAACAAAACAAAACAAAACAAAATAAAAACAAAATAAAATAAAAAAAGGGGTCAACTCTCATCTCTCTCGTCTCTCTCCCGTCTCTCTCACGATCGCAGACGCAGCAGCATGATGCGTCTTCTCCTCCATGCCTGACCACTGCATCAGAGGTCCCCTGCATGTCCGGCCATGCCTGTCAGCCACAACCCATACCAGCGCCAGCCTTCCAGCGCACCAAACCCAGCTCTCAAACCATGGTTCTTCCTAAGACCAAACCTCACCTTAACCTAACCTCGATTCAAAGCCACCGATTCAAAACCACCGATCCCTAGCCTATATAATGGCAATTGACCATCCGCACGAGGGGAGAGGAGTTCTTCCTGGGGGGATCCGCCAAAAAAAAACCCATCACTGCTCTCCTTCTCGGCTTCTTCTTCCTCTCGTGAGCTCTTGAGAAAAACCAGTACCATACCCTTCTCTTTCCCTCACGCTGGCCTGCCCCGAAAATCTGATCCAAATAAAAACCAGCACTAAGATCTTCATCTCTTCTCCTCCGAAAAATCCAGGACGAAGCACATAAAAACCGTCCTCCATGGTCTCTCTCTTTCCAATTAAAAAAAACCCAACCCTTCATCTTCTTCAGCCCTTTACCCCCTGGCCGCAAATTAGTCTGACGGTCGCTCTCCTTCCACTGGCTAGGGTCACACCATCGTTTGCCCAATCCGACATCAAGTCCTTTCCCCTTTCAAGCGCGAACCAAAGTCTCGAGGCCTGCCGTTGTCCTTGCACGATTCTGACGGATTGAAGAGGAAGGAGGCAGAAGGCGAGGGACTCGCAAGGGGACATCCCAGTTCATAGTCCTAACGAAGAGAAGACCTCTTTGATTGAGTGGTTGGTTTATATTCATTTTTGTCTACCTTTGCATGGTCAGTCTTGTGTGTTGGTTGTTAATCCCGCTATGCCTCTGTCTAAGTTTTGAACGAACTTGTGTTTCTTCATTTGTGCTAAATACAATAGGTTGCTGTGGTTGATAAGATGCAGGTTTTCAAAGGTGTTTTTTTTAAAAGATAAAATGAGTGTTAAGGTCTCTGTTTTCAGCAAGGAGTAAAGTGAAACTACCACTCTATTTTTACGTTTTTTTTTATTGCTGTGTGTTGTGGTTCCTAACAAACAAAAAAAAGAGGAAGGAAAAATGACTTTTGTTTCAGTATGTTAAAAAAAAAAACGAAAACATGACTGGTGATTGATTTTTGTTGGTGTCTGTTTTGTTTAGTTTGTCCTCACGATTCTGATTGTTGTATGCTGTTGTGTCTTCACCAGTTCATGTTGTTGTCTTAGTCTATTGGGTTTGTTTTTGGGCTGCCTAATCTAGGTGGCTTGTGTTTGTTCAGTCTCAGTAGTATGTTTGTAACAAAAAAACACAAAAAAATGGTCATATTATTTTAGTGTGTTTTAAAAAAAAGGGATAACAGAAAAATGCGTGATTTTTTTTGGTGACTGTCTTGTTGGGGATTAGTTTTGTTGGTGACTGTTGTTTCGTTTCAGCGTGCTGCTTATGATTTGCCTTCACCTAATTTGTTTTGTTCCTCAAACATTGGAATAAGCCACTTTTTTTACTGTCATAGACGTTGTTCCTTCTTCCTTTTCTTGTTTTTTCTTTCCTAGTTTCTACTGTGTGTTCGATGTGCTTCAGGCTGTTTGTATATATTTGTTTTGTGGCCTTTTTGTTTGATTTAAATCCCCACACGGACAAAAACGAAAACATTTCAAATGGGTCAACTCGTGGTGTCTAGGTTGTTTTGTTTATCATGTATTTTTTTTTTCATTACTTTATTTATTTATTTATTTATTTTAAATTTTATTGGCTATTAGGGTGATGTTAGTCGGCCATTCGTAATCTTGTAAACATGGGTCATGTAACCCATTGTGCTCTTTTCTTTTTCTTTTTCTTGTTTTTTTGTAATCTGTAAATTAAGTATTGTAAAAAAAAAGCAAAGTAAAAAAAAAAAAAAAAAGAGAGAAAGAGAGGGAAAGGTTGTTTTCATTTTGTGGATGGCACATTATCACACACCTCACTTGTGTTGTTTTGTCTAAATAAAAAATGTTTTTTAAATATATGTATATATATATATAAAACATCTTCTCAAAAAAAGAAAAAAGAAAAAAAGCAAAAAAAAAAGACAAAACAAAAAAAGGAAAACACAAAAAGAAAACTTTTCTCTAATAAAAAAAATTGAAACGAAACAAAAAAAGGTACAAAAAATATTTTCCGATAAAAAAAGAGTTTTCCAAATTAAAAAAAGAGAGAGAGAGAGAACAAACAAAAAAAAAAGTTTTCCAAACAAATAAAAAAAAGGAGTTTTTCAAACAAAAACAAAAATAAAAAAAAAAAAAAAAAAATAAAACAAGCAAACACACAAAACCTTTTACCACTTGTGTTTTTAATACTTGGTTTTTTCCTTTTACTATTACTTTTCCTTAGGATCATTGTAATCACTTAAATTAGAACGTCAACATAGAACTTAAAATAAGTTTGACTTTAGGTTTCCTTTGGAGTTTAGGATGACTTAGAAGCAATTTTGAACTTTAATAATCATAGGATTTTCTTTAAAGGCTTAGGATAAATCACGTTTAATCTCTAACTTCAATAAATAATTGAAAAATGGAAAAATTAAATTGCTAGGACTTCCTTTAGAGGCTTAGGACAAATTAGACTTAATTCTAATTTTAACAAATGACTTAGAAAAAAAAAGAGGGTAAACTCTTAGGCCATATGTAAGTTCAACATCACTTTTAGATTAGCTACACTTAAGCGACAGTTAAAGCAAGTTAGAAACCTCTCACTCCTAAGATAGGTACCGAAAGGGCGTTATGGGGGTGCTAAACCTTCCTCACACGTAATTAACTTCCGAACCCAGTTCTAGTGACGTAGATCATTTTAGGTGACCAATTGCACCCCAAAAACAGTTGGTGGCGACTCTGTTACTTTTTCATCACCATTCAGGTGAAGGGTGGGAGGACCGCATCCCTAAAAGCGGGTTCCCTCCGGACGAAATCCGGTGATGACAGCTGGCGACTCTGCTGGGGACAGTTAGAGAGTTAGGCCTAGGATTAGGATTAGGAGGTTTATTCTTTGTTTTAAATTGTTTTTATTCTTTTATTATTTATTTATTCTTTATTTAATTGATTTATTTACTACGCTTAATCATCGTTGCATGATAGTTTTGATTTATGCGCTTTAATGCCATGATAGTCGTGTTTTATTGCTTTCCCTAAATTGTAGTATTCACGTATAAACCCTATACCCGGGTTTTTATCACAGTTTAGGTTAACGAGGTTTAGTAGGGTGCCCTGCGCGTTGATCATTATTCGCAAAGGGACCCCGGACTCCTCACTCAAGCTAGAGGTCCTTTTAAGGCTCGTCCTTCTAAGCCCCCCCTCCGGTAAATCCCATGGTGTACGGAGCCCTCTATTGAGGTAGCTTGGGAACCAACGAATAAGATAGGCTTAGCAAGTAAAAGTCCATTAGGGACATTGACCCACATATTGTTTGCTCATTTTAGCCTTCCTTTTGAAAAATAGGTGCATTCATATTAGATCATATTATTTTATTATTGCTTTTTTGTTATATATTGTTTTGTAAGTATTCTTATTGTTATTGTTCATATATTATTTTTTTTTATACTAACCTTGTTTCGATTTATGCAATTGTTCATATGAGTATTATTGTTTTACTAACCTTATCTTATGTATATTATTGTTCTTTTTACTAACCTTGTTTTTATTGTATACATATTAATGTTTTTTTTAATCTTATCATGTATATTGGTAAATTTAGGACATAAATACCGAACATAAATTTAGGTGTACATTCAAACATTCATTACTTAGTTTAGGGATAGTTGAAACTAGTCTTCATTAATTTATATGTTCATGCATTTCATAACCAGAAAAAGAAAGACAAAAAAAGAGAGTGACAAAAAAAGGGAAATTATGTAAATAATACAAACCTTTAGGATCCATAACATACTTCATGCATCACTCTAAGAAGATAGGTATTTAAATCTCTCATACACATTCTTACATTCATGCATGCCTTTAGCATAAGATATAAAATACAAGGGAGCTTACCACATTTCACACTTTCAGAAGTCAACATTGCGCACCAATACAACTTAAGATCCCAACGTCAACAACCAATCACCTCAATGGCAGAACAAACTGAAAATAGATTTGCTAGTTTAGAGCAAGGCCAACAAGAACTTCAGAATCAGATGAAGACCATGATGGAAATGTTGAGCAAGATGGCGACCAAAAAGGACAGGGGTTCTACTGAGGCAACTACTAACCAGTCTCCAAGGCAAGCACAAGAAGCATCACCGCGTCCTAATTTCATACTAGTACCCCCACAAGGATTCGGTCCAGCCAACATGAATCCCGAACCTTCTAATCAAGCCCAATTTACTTCACCTATTCCAGTAAATATGGCTGAAGCAATGGAGCCTCCTTTATCTCAAGAGAAAGATCAGGCGTTGTCAATGAAGAAACTGGAAGAAAGATTGAAGGCAGTGGAAGGAACAGAAGTTTATGGGTTGATCAGTCCTCAAGATTTGTGCCTGGTCCCTGGAATTGTTCTGCCACAAAAATTCAAGGTACCTGACTTTGAAAAGTTTAATGGATCCCAATGCCCCAAAACACACATCACCATGTACTGTAGGAAGATGGCCGCTCACGCCAATGATGATAAACTCTTAATCCACTGTTTCCAAGAAAGTCTAATTGGCGCACCACTCCGATGGTATATTCAGTTGGATGGAAGTCATATCAAGACCTAGAGAGACCTCGCAACAGCATTTCTAACACAGTACAAACATGTCACAGAGTTAGAACTGGACAGGTTGGCACTGTTGGCTTTTGAAAAAGGGGTCAATGAGAGCTTTAAAATTTATGCTAGAAGGTGGAGGGAAGCAGCTATGGAAGTTCAACCCCCATTGACTGAAAAGGAGTTGACCACAATGTTTATCAAAACTTTGAAAGGGGTATACTATGAGAAGTTAATTGGTAATGTATCTAGTAACTTCGCAGACCTGGTGACTTCCGGGGAACGCATAGAAGATGGTATTAAAGAAGGAAAGCTTCATGGAGATACACCTGATCCACCAAAGAAGTCTCCACTGGGAGGAAAGAAAAAGGAAGTTGATACACAATTAGTTTGGCAGAATCCTCCCATACCTCAAGGAAGCTTTGGAGCGTATCCAGGTTTTTTTCGTACACCTGGATTTTGTGCGGGGTCACCTCCATTCACAGCCTATGCAGCCCCAGTACCCCAATTCCCAACATATCAACCACCAAGAGGGGGTCCTAGCCCTTTTCCCCCAGTCACTCCTCCGACCATGCAACCAGGGCCCCAACAGACGTCCGTTAGGCCGAATCAAGCTTCCAACAAGGCTAAGCTAGAATTTGATCCAATTCCCATTACCTACACAGAGTTATATCCCCAGCTTTTGAAAGCCGGCATGGTGAGCCCTATACCTATGGGAGAAGTGAAGCAACCTTACCCAGCATGGTACAAAGCAGATGCCCGTTGCGCCTATCACAATAATGGAGTTGGTCACAATATTGAGGGTTGCATTTCCTTTAAGAAGAAGGTCCAACATCTGATCAATTCCAAATGGCTGGATTTCTCAAAGCAGGCTAGTGCACCGAATGTCGATTCTAACCCGCTGCTAGAGCATTCCAACTAGTGAACGTGGATGTCACTGAAATAATAAGGAGGAGTAAATTTTGTGATAACCTAGGAAACTCTTTGGGAGTTTCAAACTTCTTCTTCTTGTGTTTGGTTTTTATGAAACCTGTCTTACATTTTGCCTGCTCTTTGGAGTTCTGGAACTTTGTTCCTTTGTTTGGAATTTGTGAAAAACAATCAAGTCTGTCTTTTTAAACTAAGTTGATTTACTCACATTTTGCATGCAATGTCCATTATTACTTGTTTACTCTCTTGACATGGGTAATAAGCCCAACAGGGGCATACCGAACAAAGAATCTGGGCTTAGCCGAAGCCAAAAGGATGATCAGGGAGCAATTACCATTGAAATCAGAGGACAAGACTCAAGAGAAGCAGCATTCACTTCAAACAGGGGCATTTGACACCGAGGGGTTCCTTCTGCCACTGAAAAATAAGTTCATTTCTTCTTTGAGCATTTTGAGACAAATTTTGATTGTTTAAAATGAAGAGATGCCGTCTTTTCTTTCCTCGTAATACTACCATCGCTACCCCTTTTGAGCTTGAGTATATTTCTTTCAAATAACCCGATCCGTAGTTCACCCCACATTGGGGCAATAAGTGTCAAGGCCCCATGCTAAGGCAATTCTGTAAAATAATTCTTATACTGGGGGCAGTTTTTTAAAACCCCTCATAGATACATACCCAACAATTGGGGCAGTTTTTGTTTAAAAAAAAAAGAAAAGAAAAGAAAGAAGGAAAAAGCATAACTCTTATGTTGGGGCAGTTTTTAAGACCCCTTATAAAGGTACCCCACAATTGGGGCAAAAAGAAAAAAAACATTTTGTAGCAGGATCCCGCATTGGGACAGTTTTGTAAAGTACTCCCACATTGGGGGCATTTTTGTAAAGTATAGTCTGAACTATGGATCAATTCTAGCCTAGAATAGGTTTGAGCCATTTTATACCCTTTCTTGTTAAACCCAGTAGCCCAAGCCTACATTACGGTCCTAATAAAGTCCTCTCGGATTAAGCAATCAACATTATTTCTCAAATGCTCAAAAAGAAACAAGTTCATAGATATCCAAGGCGGACTTGATGAAAACCCGCAAGGGCATCAAGGGTAAAATACAAAGCCATCTACAAAGCAGAAAGAATAACAAGCAGAAAATAAGGCGGGCTTAGTGAAAACCCAAAGGGGCACTAAGAGCAAAATTCGAAGCCAAGAAAACAAAAAGATCAAGCACTCAAGAGCCAAGATCAGTCAACATCTTCCCCATTGAATTTCTGAGCATCAAGAGTTAAGCACTCAGGTATCCCTTCGAGTAAACCTTTGCACAACAATTCCAAGATTTGCAAGCATCTTCTACGACTGAACCCTTGGACATCAATTGAGATCCAAAATCATCTCGATATTCTCTCCCTTTAAGTTTCAAAACATCAAGGGTCCAAGACTACCAAACAAGCAGCCAGAATCCCAATCAAGTCCTTAAGCCTCAAGATTCAAACAACCAGGCATCCTCTCCTACCTTGCCTCTTAGTACTTAGATCCAAACTGTCAGATAAAATTTCCCATTTTCACATAAGTTAGCTCAGCCAATTGATATTTCATCATGAAAAATATACCAAACCCTCAAATCCATGCAAGACCAAGCTGAAGGCTGCACCTAGTTAGTTCAGAAACTTTGAGAGGCTTCCCCTTAAAAGCTTTTACCTATCTCAAGCGGGAAAACACAAGTGGTGATTCTACATTGCATGTTTCACAAATTATTTTTAACAAATTTCATTTTCAATTGCTTTGTGTGCGTCATTTTCAATAAAATGCTTATGCCCCAGCTGAGTTCCCAGGGCATCACTCAGCAAGAATACCACGACCAAGCAAGAAAGGGTTCCCGACTGAATGAACCTGCTCCCCAACCAAGGCCCAAGCCATCGCAATGACCTCCTTGAGCTGTGAAATTCTGAAGAAAGCAGGCAAGCCTCCGAGCAACTGGAGCACCTTCAACTAAAGAGCTTTTCAGATGAAACCTGAATCCCATTCCCCCAGCAAGTCCAGTTGAATTCCAGCAGCACCAAATCCCCTAGCAGTTTAAGCTCCCTTTTAACATAAAATTCATCATGCATCCTAGACATGCACCCCATAGGATAATTGTATTCCATGCATTACTTGCATACATTTATCATTTTCTTTAATTTCAGGAATGTTATCACCTCTGAAGATCCCAAGAGATCATCCTCAACAAGCTTCCCAAAATAACCAAGCTCTAAAGGCTTCTGTTGTTCAACCATAGAAGTTACTCGTTATAATTTCCCAAGCCATAGAAGCATCCATGACAATCAAATACACATCTTATTCTTTTCAGGTAACCTCGTAGAGCGATCTCATTGAGTTAACTCGTAGAGGGAGCCCACATTGAGTCATTAGCAAATTTCTTCAGCAATCATTTGATGGTCCCTTGGAGCCTAAAGGGGGGGGGGGGTGAATAGGCTCTTATTCAAACTCTTTCTTTTCTCTCAAGACACAAAGACTTATCTAGTTTAAGTGATGAATCACCCGGAAGATAACCAGATAGTGGAAGTATTTTGTTTTATTATCACAAGGTGATTACAACAAAAATAGAAGCAAACACTCTCTTACACTCTGTTTACAACAATGAACTCACACGCTAGCCAAGTTCCTTTCCTGTTTTTTTTTTTTCGCTTAAGCTCACATTTACATGAAGTATAAGTATGAATATTTATACAAAACATTCCTAAGAGACAACCTTGGAACTTGAAGTTCCGGAATCGTTCGCACTAATTATCCCTCGTGTCTGTCCGCCTTGACTGCCGCGGATTGTGGAGCTCAAGATCTTGGATTTGAAGAGTATAAGTGTCTTTGTGAGTTCGAGATACAATTAAGGTTGTGTCCACATATCCGGATGATCCACGTGTAAGATTCTTCTTGATCTAAATGCATTCGTCTTACATCGGGACAGCACGAGCGATAACTTTAAATGCGGTTTTGTTGGAGCGATGTCTTCTTGGTCCGGTGTAATTTTCCTTACTCCGTAGTTAATGAAGCTCGGAACCTTACTCCGTGTGTCGTGGTTGCTTACTCCGTATCTATTCGATCGGAATCCTTAGTCCGTGTCGCGCTTCCTTACCCGCATGTAAGTTCCTTACTCCGCATGTAGGTTCCTTACTCCGCATGTAAGTTCCTTACTCCGCATGTAGGTTCCTTACTCCGCATGTAAGTTCCTTACTCCGCATGTAAGTTCCTTACTCCGTATGTAAGTTCCTTACTCCGTGTGTAAGTTCCTTACTCCGTATGTAAGTTCCTTACTCCGTGTGTAAGTTCCTTACTCCGTATGTAAGTTCCTTACTCCGCACTTATTTTCCTTACTCCGCACTTATCCTTTAAGTTCTTAGTCTGTAGGATTGTTCCTTATTTCGTATGTATTTGTTACTTGATTATTTACCAAGTGTTTGACGACACTAACTCTTGTCCGGATCAGGATTATGTATCCTGTCCTTAGCTTTGCTCTCACGAGTGCACCTTTGGATTAGTGACATACCTTCGCAATGATCAAATAAACACAAAAGATCTCGGATCAAATTACATAAGGCTTTATCAGATTATCCAAATTGGGTTTGATCCAACAATCTCCCCCAATTATGGATATGCCCAAACCCTTTGTAATCCGATCCGGTAAGCGATGCAAAAGAATATCATACGAATGTGCAACACAACCAATTTCATTAATCAGCAACAAAATACAAATCAGCCTTAATACGATTTTTCACTAAGGTACATAAGGCTTACTATACTTGAAGATCATAGCTTGCCTTCTCTCTTAGCTCCATTGTCGCTGCATCGTAAAGGTGGAGTGTTGGCTCCAATGTTTGTCCACGTTAAGAACGATTTGATGAAATGACAAACAAAGGCTCCCTGCCTATCTCCATCCGGTTGTTATGGCACTTGCTTCTTGCCCCGGAATGTCGCCTTGAGTTTCTCGGTCGAACGCGGGGTGTGATACCCAACTCTTCATATAATCCGGCTTTCTTCACGGCCGGTTAGTCCGAGACAGGGTTCCCATTGATTCTTCCTAACGAAGTGCTCCACAACCTGATGAGAATCGATGAGAATCATCCGCTTGGACCGAATCATGAAGACACATCATGAAGTGTGGCGACATGATCCGGTACGAATGAGGATGGTTGAGAGAGTTTTCCATGGCTTGCTATCCTCAGTTCCGTCAATTTAAGTCTGAATTAACTCCACACCTGGGAAGATAGCCCTCATTCCAACATGGCGAACTTCAAACAAGTGCCCATCTTCGTAAAGAGATGGAAACGGCCTCATCTCCATCTTAGCACCCTCGAGAAGTTGTCAATGTCTTCCGTAGTAAAGAGTCCTTTCTCCGAACAAAGAGTCGAATGTCGCCGGAGAGAAAGGATACATTTCAGAAAGACATCTTCTCTCGCGAAGACGCAGATAGGCTTTCATTGCCTTGCGCAGCTTCCATCCGCATCGGACGGGTCAAATTCCGCATAGGATGGGAGGAAGGTATCAGCCGGGATGAGGAGGATGGAGGAGGAGCTCGAGGTGCGAGAGGAGCTTGGTTGAGAGAAGCGGCTTCGTTTGGGGAATTTGAACTCCCCGAAGACCGAAGTGGCAGCCGCTTCTCGGTCCGGGAAGATGGTTGTGGGCGAAGGAGTAGACGGATCGGATGACACTTTCTCCCCCGGTTTGGTAGATCGCCGGGAAGAACGGGAGGACGAGCCATCGTATGCGCCAGATCCGCGAAGGAAGTAGATAGTGAATGAACGGAGGTGGCGACAAGATCCATTTCTGCTCAATGGAAGTGGAGGAGTCGGTGAGGGCGGAGAGTAGTTGGGCGCCGAGGGCATCAACTTTGGCGACGATGGCGAAATTTGGGCGCTTTGAGCATGGGCATGGCGGTCCAGTGAGCGGAAAGCACGGATCGGAGTGGACCGTGCCAAAAGAGGCACGCCCAAGTGCTAACTCTGGAGCTTTGGAGGACTCCCCGCATGAACAGGAGCAGGAGTGCGGTGGGCGGAGGAGTCCGCAGGAGGAGTAGCAGCAGCAGGAGCATCCGGAGCATCGGGCATCCGGAGCTTCGGAGGCATCCGAGCATTGGAGGCATCCGGAGCAAGAGACCCGCTTTGACCAGACAAGTCAACCACGGGAATCCGGCGGCAGGAGAAGAGGGTCCAGCCTTAGCGGTAGAGGGACTTCGGGTAGCAGGGGACCGGGCCGGAGGGTGTAGGGAACGACACATCGGGAATGGCACCGGCGAAGAAAGCCGTGGTCCAGATTCCGGATGATCATAGTCTCCGGGGATTGGGTATTATGGGTGTAAAACACCCGGAGATCGGTGTCGGGAATGGAAGAGGTGTGGGCTAGGCTCAAACGGAGCCAGAGGTCCGTTAAGGTGACGGCGGAGAGATGGTCAAGGTAATCTCGGGGTTGAGGTAGAGGAGGCAAGGGGGCTTCCGGAGAAGCCGGGACATCGGCGGTGGCAACGGCAACGGTATCAACCGCAGCAGCTATAGCGGAAGGAGAGGGAGTGGGGACATACGGCAGAGGGGGCGGAGGAAACGGCTTTAGACGCACTGCGCCGAGAGGGCCCCGCAACCTCGGACGGTTCAGCACGGACGCTTGGCCGGGAGGCCCGTGAGTGGGAGGGCGCAGCAACGGACCGAATCCGAGAGGATCGGTGTGCGAACCGACCTCGTGGGCTTGGGCCGTCGGAGGGGTCACCAACGAGCCGCCTTGTTGTTCCGGGGCAGGGAGAAGCGGAGAGCTACATTGGGTCGGCGAGCGGTCATGTTCCCGTCCGGCGTAAGGTGACGAAGGTAAAGAGCCGAGGGAAACGAGACACCATCGGCTTGGGCGAAATGGTCCGGACGAAGATGCCGGAAGACAATGCCGAGGATGCGCCCGAAGGAATGGTTTTTGGGACCATTTTGTAGCAAACGAAATAAGAACATACCCCAATCCATTGGAAGACCTTCAAAGACGCCGTACATGGCCAAGTAGAAGATCGTACGGAACCGAGTCCAGGGCGGATGTGCGAGCCAGTGGGCATCGACTTAGAATAGTCGCCATACATCGATAGCGACCCTGGAAGGATTTCACCTTGTATTCCTTTCCTTTGATCGTGCACCCCATAGAAGCCGCCATCGGTTCGGCATCCGGACGTTGTGGTTCACCAAGAGGAAGGTGAAGAGCGGCGCGGAGAACGCCGGAGTGATGACGATGGATTCACCGCGGACATAAGAGGTTATGGAATCTTTGGTGCGCAATTCGTTGGTAATACTCAAGAATGTCATCGATAAGAAGATCGATGGGATTGGAGACCAGGTTGAGTATGTGCGAGGCTTCAAGAAGAGGGCGAGGCTGGAGAAACCAATCCGGAGGATCGAAACAGCATTCCAATCAACTAGATGGCCAGGAGTAACGCCGGAAAGAAAGATTCGGGTGCCATTGCAGATTTGATGGGAAGGGAAAGAGGAAAGGTGAGGTCTTGACATAGAAGGAGCAACGAGAGGGTTAGGGATTTGAAATGAGCAATACTCGTGCTCCGCAGAATGATCGGAACATATAAGACCGAGTCCGCAAATGTCGGCGGGTCTAGGAATGTGGGAGTTAGGTGGGGACCCGCGCGACATGCCGATGTCATTTGTCTGGTTATCGAGGCGTCTTCGAATAAAACGATGTCGTGGAGACCGCATGACCAAGTAGAGATTACATTGGTTGCCATCCAGAGAAGTGTATGTGCAACCCGAGATAGACATTTAATGAATCATCATTATTCCTCCTCAAAAGCATGCGACATATGAGTATACGTGGATTGTCACAATTGAACAAAGTCGGAGTCCAGGAGGAAAGAGCCGACACTCATCCGGAGTTAATAATATTCGTGAAAGAGTATCCGGATGAATAATAGACCTTGTCGGTCATAAACGAGTTTGGTGAGAATGTAGAGTAGATTCCTTTGCGATAATAAGTCGAAGAGAAGAGAAGTACCACAACACTTCAAATCCGAGACTATGGACTGGATTTATCAATATGGTTGCAAAGAAAATCTGAACCCGTAGCTAAATAAAGATATACGGAAAATACAAAAGCTGAACAGGCAAGGATTAGTACGGATTAGAGAAGATAATCGGTGAAAAGCAACATAATCCGAACTAATAAGAAAGAACTCATGCATGGCAAGGAATGTGTAGGACGTACGCAATGTGAAAGTGATCAATATTACCGAGTCAGGGCATATGTCGATAGAATACACAGGTTCATATAGGTCAACATACAAACCGTCTTGCCGAACAGTAGCTAAGATTAATTAAAGATCATATGATTTGGCTTCATTAGGATTCATGAGTGAGTAATGATAAGTGAACACATGTCAAAAGAAGGCAGATGATTAGTCGATTAAAATGCATGGTTGAAGAAAGAAAATACATCCAAACATGCCACTTTTCCGATTTACAACAGATGTCCAGTCGATCCAGGAAGTAACAGCGTAGAGGAGGGAGAATCCGAGACATATTAGGGGTTCATTGCTGCTCCCCCGTAGATCATTTAATCCTCTCAATGAAAAGCTCCCCCTCGGATAGACAGTCAAGGAAAAAGGTCATGAGACATATACGGGGGTATTATTGAATAAAATATAAAGCATTTTCTCCCCGTAGATTGTGCAATCCTCTCGGTTGACCGTTCCAATTTGTAGTTGGTCTGTCTATCTTATTGAAAACTATACTTGTACGATCAGCATGCGTTTGTGTATACATCCACCAGGCATTCCAAGCTAGCCCATTTCACTTCTTAACTTTGCACGTTAATGAGAAATCTAAATGAACATGCTTTGGTTATGTGGTGATTAATGGATGTGAAGATCATGAATCCAATCGAGGTAAATCATATAATCTGTAATTATGTTAGCTTTAAACGACTTGAGCCGGGAAACGCAAGCATCCTCCCATAATGAGGTTGAGATTAATATCGAAGCATGAAACCGTTGAACATGAAGTATGATCAGCAATACTCAGTGAGTTTCTACTACTTTCAGGAAACATACAATGCATGGTCCGTGAGTAAATATCGTTGTGTAATTCAAATGAGAAACTATGCAGAGAAGTCGAGCATACCTAGTCGAAGAGTAGTTAGAAAACCTCGCATCGGTAGGGGCTTTGTAAATATGTCCGCTAATTGATCTTCGGTGGCAACATGTTCCTGAAATATGGTTTTTGAGAACATGATCGCGTATGAAGTGATATCGGACCTCAATGTGCTTCGTCTTAGGATGCATGACAGGATTGTTGCTGATGGCAATTGCACTAGTGTTGTCACGAAAGTGGAATAGAGGACATGGTGAATCCGTAGTCGCAAGTTGACTTTGCATCCAAAGTAGCCGTGCGCAAGAACTTCCAAGCACTATATATTCCGCCCCAGCAGTAGAGTTGATACGGAATCCCCTTCTTACCGAACCATGAGATCAATCTATTTCCAAGAAACCGACACGTACGCTTGTGCTTTCCCGTCGATCGACATCCACAAGTCGGCATCGAGTACCCGGATAAGGTGAAGTTGGACTCCTTTGGGTACCCGGGCCCAAATTCATCGTCCCTTTGAGATACCTTAATATCCGTTTTACATGAAGCATATGTGACTCCTTGGGATTTGCCGATATCGGGCACAAATGCAAGTTGCAAACATAATGTCCAGGGCGACTGCCGTAAGATAGAGCAAGGAGCCGATCATTCCTCTCGTAGTCGGTCACATTTCCCGATATGCCGTCCACATCCGGATCTAACTTGGCACCGACAGGCATTGGAGTTTTGACGGGAGATGAACCTTCCATACCAAACTTCTTAATAAGATCGCGAGTGTACTTAGCCTGATTGATAAAGATTCCTTCCTTTAATTGTTTAACTTCAATTCCAAGGAAGTAGGACGTCCCCATCATGCTCATTTCAAACTTGCCTGTCATCAACTTAGCAAACTCTTCACAAAGCTTCGGATTCGTTGATCCGAAAATGATATCGTCCACGTATATTTGTACGATCGAGTGTGTCCTTTCTCTTGTCGTAGAAATAGGGTGGTGTCTATCTTCCCTTTTTGGAAGTTATGAGCAAGTAGGAATTCGACGAAAGGTGTCGTACCAGGCTCTTAGAGCTTGCTTCAAACCATATAGAGCTTTCGAAGTTTGTAGACAAGATGTCCCGCCTTAGGTTCAATGAAGCCGGGAGGTTGTTCAACATACACCTCCTCTTGAAGGTCTCCATTCAGAATGCGCTCTTGACGTCCATTTGATAAACTATGAAGTTTTCATATGAAGCATACGCGGAAACATTCGGATTGCCTCAAGTCTTGCGACCGGAGCAAAGGTTTCATCATAATCTATTCCTTCTTCTTGACGATATCCTTTGGCTACCCGGTCCGGCTTTGTTCCGGATTACTATTCCATCCGTATCAAGCTTGTTCGGAACACCCATTTAACACCAATGACTTGCCGAGACTTAGGCCTTGGTACTAAGGTCCACACATTATTTCTCTTAAATTGATTCAGCTCTTCTTGCATGGCCTCTATCCAGTTTGAATCTTGAAGAGCTTCATCTACCACCTTTGGTCTATTTGAGATAGAAAGCATGAGTAAAGACTCATGTTTGAGGTGGCTGCTCTTGTTCTTACACCAACAGTAGGATCACCAATCACTTGATCCGAGGGATGGTTTCGGGTCCATCTATAATTCCGTGCGTGTGTTGGTTGATCTTGAACAATTTGAAGCTCTTCCGGATTGGGTGGTTCAAGTTGTATCGACTGGTTGAGCTCGTCCGGAGTAGATGTTTCCGTATTTAGAGGTACGGATGAACTAGTTGGTTCTTCAACACTATTTCTTCTAGTGTTAACTAGTCCGGACGGACTTGAAAGTGCTCCGGAATTTTGTGTATCCGTAGGAGTTTGTCCGGAGCTAAATGGTAGTCCGGAGTCGAGTCATCCGTAGCATCATCCATAGAATTTCGTTGTGTTTCGCTGATGCCACGTGGTTGGTCAGGATACCGTCAGGATGTGTACAGAATATTCATAAACTTCGAGTAATCGACGTTGCCGTCCATGACCCGCATATTGGAATTTGAAGGACCGACTTTTGACCAAACAAGATTAGTTTCATCAAAGGTTACATGGATAGATTCTTCAACTTTAAAAAGTTTTCTATTGAAGACCCGATAAGCCTTGCTATGAAGTGAGTACCCGACAAAAATCCCATCATCAGATTTTGGTTCAAATTTATTCCGGGTCTCTTTGCCATTTATCGATATGCAAGTACACCCAAAGGCTCGAAATGTGAAATTGAAGGTTTTCGTCCTCTCCACATCTCATAGGGTGTTTTCATGGTAGATTTATTTATTAGAGTTCCGTTTCGAACATAGCGGGCGTGGACACAGCTTCAGCCCATAGACCGAGAGGAAGCGTTGCCCCTGCTAACATGGATCTACCAGCTTCAACTAAAGTTCGATTCTTGCGCTCACCTACCCCATTTTGTTGTGGGGTCCGGGAGCAGAGAAGTCATCCTGAATGCCCCGTTCGAACAATATGATCTCATTTCGAAAAGTCAAATTTGTACCATGATCACTCCTGATGCATTTAATGCTCGGTCCTTGTGAGTTGCTTATCCAGTTGAAGAGATCTACAAGTTGTTCAAAAGTTTGATCCTTTGATTTCAGGAACATCACCCATGTGTATTGGTGTAATCATCGATAACCACAAGAGTATATCTCGCACTAGCTAGTGATGAAACGGATATAGGACCACATAGGTCCATATGAAGAAGTTGCAGAGGAGCGTTATTGAGTTAACCGATTTGCTCTTAAAGCCGTGTTTGGTCCGTTTACCAAGTTGGCATTCTCGACAGAGAGTGTCCTGGAGAACTTGAGTTTGGGTAACCAGTGACAAGATCAAGTGACGCCAATTTAGACAAAGTCTTAAAATTTAAATGTGCGCATCGCTTGTGCCATAACCAACTATCTTCATCCGTTGCTTTCGTGAGGAAGCATACGGGTCGAAGAATTATTTCTTAAGACCATCGAATATATGTCCCCATCTCTTGATCCGGATAACTTAACATCTCCAGGATAAGTTTTCTCTTTATCGACGGTGTTGGACAAAAAGGAAACAAGAAATCCTTTGTCACATAGTTTACCGACACTTAGCAAATTATGCTTTAAACCTTCGACTAGTGCAACTTTAGTGATTGATACACAGCCGTTAGTTAAAGTGCCATACCCGACGGCCTTACCTTTCTTGTTGTCGCCATATGAAACGGATGGACCTTGTTTATCATTAACTTCTACAGAGCCTGGTCACCCGTCATATGTCCGGAGCATCCACTATCAAGGATCCACTTGCTTTGATTGATCTTTAACGTCAAGTGATCCGGCAATTCATTCCAGAGATGCTCCTGAAAGACAACAGTTTACACTTTTGGTGCCCAAACTTGTTTCGGCGGTTAGAGTGAGCGATTGTCAACATTTACGGATTTAATTTTGTTAGACTCTTAGCTTTCCACGTTGACATTAACTTGTTAGTTTCGGCCGCTTCTTTTGTTTGGGTTTTCTTGGGAGAGACACTCCTTTTAGATTTAGATCTTGTTTTGCTCGAAGAACCCCTTTTATTAAACCGATCTTTATTTGATTGAAATTGATTACAAAGCCAGCTATCGGATAGACTCCAACATTCATAGTGATAATGACCCATTTCCCTACAGATGGAACAGACACTATAATGTGAAGTACAAACAGGGGATACAGGTCTCGTAGATTTTACAGCTTTTTCTACTCGTTCCCTGTGGCCTAATCCATTACGTTTGGGTGACGCGCTCTTGGCCCTAAATCGTCGGCCTTAGCCTTGTCTTTCCTTTTGGGTGCTACGGTTTTGGCTTTAACTGCAGCAGCCCCCTTCATCTTTAGTTACGGTGCTACCGCCGGGAAGTGCAGAATACCCGCTCCACGATCATATACTATGGTGCCACCGAAATGAAACCATCCAACGGTTTAGATGTACTAACAGGATATAAGTTGGTTAGTTTAGGAGTGAAATCTGGAGGACACTCGGAGCTTGAGCTATGGAGGTTGATGGTTCGAACCTAGGCAGGTTTGACTCGAATGTCGTCAGGGTCACCCTAAAGGTAGAGGCTATTTCCCGGATTTTAGCCACTTACGATTTATTTCCTTTTCCTGTTCCAGTTCATTTTCGAGTCTTTTCACTATAACTTTTAGGCCTGAAAGATTGGTATTTAACAAATGATTTTCAGCTCTTAGATCATGATACCAAGCTTCCTTTCCTTGAAGTCGCCGACGTCCTTTTCGAGTCTATTAATAGAAAATTCGAGACGTTTATTCGACTTTCCATATCTTTGTACATTTGAGTAATTATTAGTCTCTCATTCTTTTCATGATCACATGCAATAGTAAGAGATTCTAATTTACTCAGGAGCTCAGAGATAAGGTACCTCAGATTTGCCATGAGGCGGACGTTCGGCTTAATGGTCGGCTCATCATCCGAGGATTCCTCCTCTTCTTCCGAGCCACTCATGTATTTTGTCACGAGCGCCTTTCTCTTGCTCTTGCCGTTATCCGAGGTGGAGCGGCGAGGATTTACCTTGTCACTTTTCTCGGCCACCTTTGCTTTGGACCTGCATTCCTTGGCCCAGTGACCGGTTTTCCCACGTTGAAACATTCCTGGGAACCGGACTCTGTCGCTCCTTCGTTGGAACGATGATGATGAGCGTCTTCGATCCCTTTTCCGCTTTTCCGTAGGAATCGCTCAAAGGATTTGACAAGAAGGGCTATCTCTTCCTCCTCGTCGAATCGAATTGTCGGATACGTCCGTATCATCATTCCTCGGTATGTTTAGACATTCGTAGCTTTGAGAGCTACCCCCTTTTCTTTCCGAGCTATTTTCTCATCTCTCGTCGAGTACTTAAACCCGACTTCGTGAGTCCGCGCTCTCCATATAGTTCTTCAAGGGGAACATCTCGCCAGCTTTTGTCCGATTGCATCCGGAGTTGTTTGGAGTAGTAGCGATCCGGCAAGGAGCGAAAGAACTTGTCATTGATCGGGGATTGAGAGTAATGCTCATTGAGTCTTGGTTCAAGTATAAGCTTGCCGAATCTCCGATAGATGCTTTCAAGTGATTCGCCCGGTTTATGATTAAAACTCTCAAAGTTCCGTCGAGAGTACGGATCACATCGCATCCGGGGACCGACTCCCTCATAGAGAATTGTCAGCTTGTCCCAAACAGCTTTTTCCGTCGTGCAGCCCTGGACGTCCGTGAAAGCCTCGGAATCCAAAGACGATGTAACATAAGCCGAGCCTTTTCACTAGCGCACCGCCAGCTCTTTCATCGTTGGTAAGTTCAACATCGTCTTTGGCCTCCTTACTCCATGTTCTCCGATATCATGGAATTGGAATCTCCCGATGAAGACATGGCCACATAAGATGATCATGGCAAACCATAAACATCTTCATGCGAGCTTTCCACCGGGAGAAAAGCTCAGGTGTGAATTTGGGCGGTTTCGTTAGAGTAAACCCAGAACTCCGTGGTTGAGAAGCGGCGGCAGCAGGTTGTGGTGGGTCGACATTTTCACCGCCGCTTCGATTCAGGATGGGCTCCGTGCACCTCCGGAGTTAAGGCGAGTGTTGAATAGCATCGCTTTCTTCACCATTTCGAGATTGAAAGAGTGGGATCTCTACTTAGAACGAAGTGAACTTGCTCGATACCACTTGATGGTCCCTTGGAGCCTAAAGGGGGGGGGGTGAATAGGCTCTTATTCAAACTCTTTCTTTTCTCTCAAGACACAAAGACTTATCTAGTTTAAGTGATGAATCACCCAGGAAGATAACCAGGATAGTGGAAGTATTTTGTTTTATTATCACAAGGTGATTACAACAAAAATAAAGCAAACACTCTCTTACACTCGTTTACAACAATGAACTCACACGCTAGCCAAGTTCCTTTCCCTGTTTTTTTTTTCGCTTAAGCTCACATTTACATGAAGTATAAGTATGAATATTTATACAAAACATTCCTAAGAGACAACCTTGGAACTTGAAGTTCCGGAATGCGTTCCGCACTAATTATCGCTCGCAACTGTCCGCCTTGATCGCTGCGGATCGTGGAGCTCAAGATCTTGGATTTGAAGAGTATAAGTGTCTTTGTGAGTCGAGATACAATTAAGGTTGTGTCCACATATCCGGATGATCCACGTGTAAGATTCTTCTTGATCTAAATGCATTCGTCTTACATCGGGACAGCACGAGCGATAACTTTAAATGCGGTTTTGTTGGAGCAGTGTCTTCTTGGTCCGGTGTAATTTTCCTTACCCGTAGTTAATGAAGCTCGGAACCTTACTCCGTGTCAGTGGTTGCTTACTCCGTATCTATTCAGCATCGGAATCCTTAGTCCGTGTCGGCTTCCTTACTCCGCATGTAAGTTCCTTACTCCGCATGTAGGTTCCTTACTCCGCATGTAAGTTCCTTACCCGCATGTAGGTTCCTTACTCCGCATGTAAGTTCCTTACTCCGCATGTAAGTTCCTTACTCCGTATGTAAGTTCCTTACTCCGTGTGTAAGTTCCTTACTCCGTATGTAAGTTCCTTACTCTGTGTGTAAGTTCCTTACTCCGTATGTAAGTTCCTTACTCCGCACTTATTTTCCTTACTCCGCACTTATCCTTTAAGTTCTTAGTCCGTAGGATTGTTCCTTATTCCGTATGTATTTGTTACTTGGTTATTTACCAAGTGTTTGACGACACTAACTCTTGTCCGGATCAGGATTATGTATCCTGTCCTTAGCTTTGCTCTCACGAGTGCACCTTTGGATTAGTGACATACCTTCTGCAATGATCAAATAAACACAAAAGATCTCAGATCAAATTACATAAGGCTTTATCAGCATTATCCAAATTCTGGGTTTGATCCAACATCATTGACTTCTTTTCAGGCCCTAGATGTCATTTCAGTCCCTCTCAACCTTAGAGGAAGTCCACCGACAGTTCCCCGGTAACTACCCTAAGTTTTTAAATTTACTTCTGGTAAGTCTGCAGGCAGTTCCCCTGCACCTATCCCACCTTTCTTTTTCATTCTTTTAGGAAGTCCACCGGCAGGTCCTTGGTAACTATCCTCAGTTTTTAAATTTACTTTTGGGAAATCCGCAGGCAGTTCCCCTACACCTATCCAACCTTTTCTGTTTTATCCTTTCAGGAAGTCCACCAGTAGTTCTCCGGTACCTATCCACACTTGTTAAATTTAATTTCGGGAAGTCCGCAGGCGGTTCCCCTGCACTTATCCCACATTTTCTTTTTAATTTCAAGTAAGTCTGCAGGTGGTTCCCCTGGACTTATCCTTTTCATTTTCTCCATTTGGGAAGTCCACAGATAATTCTCCTGCATCTATCCCACCTTGCCTTTTCAATTCCTCTTAAGCCCTAGATGCCTTCTCAATTTTTCTATTAGGCCTTTGCTGCCTTTTTCATCCTTGTTTGGCCCTAGATGCCTTTAACTTCAATCAAACCCTAAATGCCTTTTCAGCCTTATTCAATTTCCAATAGCCTTACAAGCTTCTTTCCATTTCTTGGGGATAGACCCACCTTCCTTTGGCAACAGGTGAGCCAGGTAAGTAGTCCAACCCGTCCAAAACAAGTCCATTTTGTCTTTGTGCACCGTTTGTACACAAACAATACACAAAGAGGGGCAGCTGTTGGACCCCATTTTTGTTCGGGTTGGATGTATTTTATCAAATTCAATTTTCCTCCGTGTTGCCTCGATTTGTTAAAATTTTTACAGAACGACAGAGTCGTGACCACTAAGCGACAAATGCCCGATTTCAAGAAATTATTTAAAAAGATCTCTAAATGCCAAAGAGCCAGTCTTGGGCAATAAAAAATCAAATTCGAGGATCAATGTCTTTGACCACACTTGATTCTGAGGTCAAACGAAGAAGATATGGTCAAAATAGCGTTCGGGCTGCTAACGATGGTTAAAACGGTAATTGACTTTTCAAATGGCACCTGGATCAGGTCACGGATCTCATATTCTCATTCTACTCGTCGTTCTGAGAATTTTGACATATGTATTGTATATATTCACTCCCGCAGTCTTTTTCAATAAAAATTAAAAATTAAGTTTTTCGATAATAAATAATCGCAGTACAGGCTTGGCGCGAAAATAAAATCATTTTAAAATAAAAATGACACAAGGTCACTCATCACGATGTCCCGAGTCCAAAAATAATTTTCTCGTAATTTCTTAAAATTCAAGTTGCCATCCCGAGTCTAAAAACCTAAAGACGTTAGCGAAAAACTACCTAAATCAAAAGTTAGAAACCCTAGCCGCCACCCTCTCTTTTCCCGCCTATGTGTATCACACGTGTCACCATATTACTAGTTAAATAAAAAAACAAAAAAACAAAACAAAACAAAACAAAATAAAAACAAAATAAAATAAAAAAAAGGGGTCAACTCTCATCTCTCTCGTCTCTCTCCCGTCTCTCTCACGACTGCGCACGCAACAGCGATGCAGTCTTCTCCTCCATGCCTGACCACTGCATCAAAGTTCCCCTACATGTCCGGCCATGCCTGTCAGCCACAACCCATACCAGCGCCAGCCTTCCAGCGCACCAAACCCAGCTCTCAAACCATGGTTCTTCCTCAGACCAAACGTCACCTTAACCTAACCTCGATTCAAAGCCGCCGATTCAAAACCACCGATCCCTAGCCTATATAATGGCAATTGACCATCCGCATGAGGGGAGAGGAGTTCTTCCTGGGGGGATCCGCCAAAAAAAAACCCATCACTGCTCTCCTTCTCGGCTTCTTCTTCCTCTCGTGAGCTCTTGAGAAAAACCAGTACCATACCCTTCTCTTTCCCTCACGCTGGCCTACCCCGAAAATCTGATCCAAATAAAAACCAGCACTAAGATCTTCATCTCTTCTCCTCCGAAAAATCCAGAACGAAGCACATAAAAACCATCCTCCATGGTCTCTCTCTTTCCAATTAAAAAAAACCCAACCCTTCATCTTCTTCAGCCCTTTACCCCCTGGCCGCAAATCAGTCTGACGATCGCTCTCCTTCCACTGGCTGGGGTCACACCATCGGTTGCCCAATCCGACATCAAGTCCTTTCCCCTTTCAAGCGCGAACCAAAGTCTCGAGGCTTGCCGTTGTCCTTACACGATTCTGACGGATTGAAGAGGAAGGAGGCAGAAGGTGAGGGACTCGCAAGGGGACATCCCAGTTCATAGTCCTAACGAAGAGAAGACCTCTTTGATTGAGTGGTTGGTTTATATTCATTTTTGTCTACCTTTGCATGGTCAGTCTTGTGTGTTGGTTGTTAATCCCGCTATGCCTCTGTCTAAGTTTTGAACGAACTTGTGTTTCTTCATTTGTGCTAAATGCAATAGGTTGCTGTGGTTGATAAGATGTAGGTTTTCAAAGGTGTTTTTTTTTTAAAAGATAAAATGAGTGTTAGGGTCTCTGTTTTCAGCAAGGAGTAAAGTGAAACTACCACTCTGTTTTTACATTTTTTTTTGATTGTTGTGTGTTGTGGTTCTTAACAAACAAAAAAAAGAGGAAGGAAAAATGACTTTTGTTTCAGTATGTTAAAAAAAAAACGAAAGCATGACTGGTGATTGATTTTTGTTGGTGTCTGTTTTGTTTAGTTTGTCCTCACGATTCTGATTGTTGTATGCTGTTGTGTCTTCACCAGTTCATGTTGTTGTCTTAGTCTATTGGGTTTGTTTTTGGGCTGCCCAATCTAGGCGGCTTGTGTTTGTTCAGTCTCAGTAGTATGTTTGTAACAAGAAAAACACAAAAAAAATGGTCGTATTATTTCAGTGTGTTTTAAAAAAAAAGGGATAACAGAAAAATGCATGATTTTTTTTGGTGACTGTCTTGTTGGGGATTAGTTTTGTTGGTGACTGTTGTTTCGTTTCAGCGTGTTGCTTATGATTTGCCTTCACCTAATTTGTTTTGTTCCTCGAACATGGGAATAAGCCACTTTTTTTACTGTCATAGACGTTGTTCCTTCTTCCTTTTCTTGTCTTTTCTTTCCTAGTTTCTACTGTGTGTTCGATGTGCTTCGGGATGTTTGTATATATTTGTTTTGTGGCCTTTCTGTTTGATTTAAATCCCCACACGGACAAAAACGAAAACATTTCAAATGGGTCAACTCGTGGTGTCTAGGTTGTTTTGTTTATCATGTATTTTTTTTCATTACTTTATTTATTTATTTATTTATTTTAAATTTTATTGACTATTAGGGTGATGTTAGTCGGCCATTCGTAATCTTGTAAACATGGGTCATGTAACCCATTGTGCTCTTTTCTTTTTCTTTTTCTTGTTTTTTTGTAATCTGTAAATTAAGTATTGTAAAAAAAAAAAGCAAAGTAAAAAAAAGAAAAAAAAAGCGAGAAAGAGAGGGAAAGGTTGATTTCATTTTGTGGATGGCACATTATCACACACCTCACTTGTGTTTGTTTTGTCTAAATAAAAAATGTTTTTTAAATATATGTATATATATATATATAAAACATCTTCTCAAAAAAAGAAAAAAGAAAAAAAGCAAAAAAAAAGACAAAACAAAAAAAAGGAAAACACAAAAAGAAAACTTTTCTCCAATAAAAAAAATTGAAACGAAACAAAAAAAAGGTACAAAAAATATTTTCCGATAAAAAAAGAGTTTTCCAAATTAAAAAAAGAGAGAGAGAGAGAACAAAAAAAAAAAAAGTTTTCCAAACAAATAAAAAAAAAGGAGTTTTTCAAACAAAAACAAAAAAAAAAAATAAAAAAAAATAAAACAAGCAAACACACAAAACCTTTTACCACTTGTGTTTTTAATACTTGGTTTTTTCCTTTTACTATTACTTTTCCTTAGGATCATTGTAATCACTTAAATTAGAACGTCAACATAGAACTTAAAATAAGTTTGACTTTAGGTTTCCTTTGGAGTTTAGGATGACTTAGAAGCAATTTTGAACTTTAATAATCATAGGATTTTCTTTAAAGGCTTAGGATAAATCACGTTTAATCTCTAACTTCAATAAATAATTGAAAAATGGAAAAATTAAATTGCTAGGACTTCCTTTAGAGGCTTAGGACAAATTAGACTTAATTCTAATTTTAACAAATGACTTAGAAAAAAAAAGAGGGTAAACTCTTAGGCCATATGTAAGTTCAACATCACTTTTAGATTAGCTACACTTAAGCGACAGTTAAAGCAAGTTAGAAACCTCTCACTCCTAAGATAGGTACCGAAAGGGCGTTATGGGGGTGCTAAACCTTCCTCACACGTAATTAACTTCCGAACCCAGTTCTAGTGACGTAGATCATTTTAGGTGACCAATTGCACCCCAAAAACAGTTGGTGGCGACTCTGTTACTTTTTCATCACCATTCAGGTGAAGGGTGGGAGGACCGCATCCCTAAAAGCGGGTTTCCCTCCGGACGAAATCCGGTGATGACACAAGTGGGTCTCTAGTTTAAGCTAAATGAACAGTGAGCCACCCGACTTCCTTATGTCATTAGAAGTGATGGATTAGCGCCGTCGAATAGACCTATGACGTGGCGGCTGTGCTAACCATTCAAAGATGACAGCTGTAGGCATACTTCCGGATTTTGAAAAGATAAATTACCGGGCTCGAGGCGTGCATTAAATGAAATATCATTATCCCTCCTCAAAAATAAGCCATGTAAGATAATTACTTGGTTTATCGCGAATTGAGAATTCCAAGAGTTAGGAGGAAATAAACCGACTTTCATCCGGAGAAGGATAATCCGTATAAAGAACATCCGGATGAGACTGACTAACTATATCCGTATAAATAGAGTGCTGAGTAGAGATGATTCCTTTGCTGTCTTGACGTAGAGAAAGTGTGAAGTACCACAACACCTCAGAAATCCGAGACATCAGACAAGATATAGCGACGAATGGCAAAGAGAATCTGAACCTGTGACTTAACAAATAGAAGCTTTGAAAAGCAAGTCTCATCAGGTTGGGTTAGTCTGAATAAACAATATTAGAGAATAACACACAATCCGAACTAAGAAGAAATAGAACTTATGCATAAAAAGTTACGTGCTAGACACATACATAAGAAATGAAGGCCATCATACTGAAATCAATGTATGTGTGAGATAATTGACACATAAATCCAATAGGTCAACATAGCCAATCCTTTATACTGAGAATGAAAGCAAAGATTAATTAAATTTGTATAACTTCATCCATCAGAGAATGCATGAGTGAGAATGGGAAGAAGAGCACATGATGTATGATGTTACAACTGATTGTCATGCCTAAAATGCTAGGAAGAGGAAGATAATAGCCAAGCAATGCACAATTCTGATTCAACAATGCAAATCCAATCAGCTTTATGAGTGAGAGGTATAGGGCAGAACATCCGAGACATATCAGAGAGGCATTACTTAATAATAAGCATTCTCTCGCCCTGTAGTCATGCCTTTTGCTGAAACAGGGGGGCTTACTTAATATTCAATGAACTATTCTCTCCCCCTGAGATCAGTGAATCATTTTGATGCGATCTTCTCGAGGATGACTCCCCCTCAGATAGACAGCCAGGAAAGAGGTCATGAAATGTGAATCGGGGGGTATTACTTAGATAATAGAGAGAGCAGTTTCTCCCCCGTAGACTATTAGAGCCTTTAAGACATTTCCTGTTTAACATGAGTCGTGAGAAACTGTTGCCTATCCTTGATTTACTCCACTCAAGCAGCTGATCTGCAGACATAGTGAATTTCCACTTTCAATCCGAGCTATCCCAAATCATTCCTCAACCTTGCATCTTAGATATGTCATTCAATCAGGAAATCATAAGACATGAGATGGAAGATGGAGTAGAATTCATGACATCAAAAGAGGATTTGTTTCATATATATTTAATTATGTTTGCTTGATTCACTATCAGTCCAGATAAGCAGCATCCTCTCACTGAACTTAGTGAGAAATATTAGAACACTTACACGACTAAAGTAAGATAGTTAAACATGAAGTTCAGTATCTATCACTAACCATGAAGTACAACAATGCATGTTTTGAGAATAACTACTGATGGACAACAGGTGAGAAGCTTATGCATAAAAGTCAAGCATACCTAATTTGAGAAGAAGTTCAGAAAATCTTACATCAGGTAGGGGCTTTGTAAGTATATCCGCCAGTTGATCTTCAGTAGCAACATGTTCCAAGGATATGTGCTTTTTAAGAACATGGTCGCGAATGAAATGATGCCTGACCTCAATATGTTTAGTCTTTGGATGCATGACGGGATTATTACTGATAGCAATAGCACTGGTATTGTCACAGTAGAGTGGAACAGATGTCATGTTGAAGTCGTAGTTAGTTGACTTTGCATCTAGAGAAGCTGTGCACAACAACTCCCAGCAGCTATATATTCCGCTTCAGCAGTAGAGGTTGATACGGAATTATACTTCTTACTGAACCAAGAGATCAATCTATTTCCAAGGAATTGGCATGTACCACTGGTGCTTTTCCTGTCTATGCGACACCCGGCAAAATCAGCATCAGAATATCCGGATAAGGCGAAGTTGGACTCTTTGGGGTACCAGAGTCCCAAATTCATCGTCCCTTTGAGATACCTTAATATCCGTTTTACGTGAAGCATATGTGACTCTTTGGGATTCGCCTGATATCTTGCGCAGATGCAAGTTGCAAACATTATGTCTGGGCGACTTGCTGTAAGATACAACAAGGATCCAATCATCCCTCTGTACTCAGTCACATTCACTGATTTGCCATCAACACCTGGGTCTAACTTGGCACTGACTGGCATTAGAGTTTTGACAGGAGATGAACCTTCCATACCAAACTTCTTGATTAAGTCACGAGTGTACTTAGCTTGGTTGATGAAGATACCTTCCTTCAGTTGTTTGACTTCGATCCCAAGGAAGTAGGACAGTTCTCCCATCATACTCATCTCAAACTTGCCAGTCATCAACTTGGCGAACTCATCACAAAGCTTCGGATTAGTTGATCCGAAAATGATATCATCCATGTAGATCTGTACAATCAGAGTATGTCCTTTCTCTTTCTGTAAGAATAGCGTGGTGTCAATCTTCCCTTTTTGAAAGTTGTGAGCAAGTAAGAATTCCGAAAGTGTGTCGTACCAGGCTCTTGGAGCTTGCTTCAATCCATACAAGGCTTTCCTTAGTTTGTAAACCAAATGTCCAACCTTGGGTTCAATGAAACATGGAGGTTGTTCAACATATACCTCCTTTTGAAGATTTCCATTCAGAAATGCACTCTTGACATCCATTTGATAAACTTTAAAGTTTTTGTATGAAGCGTATGCCAAGAACATTCTGATTGCCTTAAGTCTGGCTACTGGGGCAAAGGTTTCGTCATAGTCTATTCCTTCTTCTTGGCGATAACCCTTGGCTACCAGTCGGGCTTTGTTCCGGATTACAATTCCGTCCATATCAAGTTTGTTCCGAAACACCCATTTAACTCCAATGACTTGTTGAGACTTTGGCCTAGGTACAAGAGTCCACACATCATTCCTCTTGAACTAATTTAACTCTTTCTGCATGGCGCCTATCTAATTTGAATCTTGAAGTGCTTCTTCCACCACCTTTGGCTCTATCTGCGACAAAAAGCAAGAGTAGTGGCACATGTTGGAGGTGGCTGCTCTTGTTCTAACACCAACAGTAGGATCACCAATCACTTGTTCTTGAGGGTGGCTTCGAGTCCACCTATAGTTTTGTGCAAGTGGTGGTGAATACTCAATGATTTGAAGCTCTGTCAAATTAGGTGGTTCTTCTTCGTCTGCTGTGTGAGCTTCTTCCGGGCCAGCGTTATCCATATTAATAGGTTCTGGAGTGTTTTGCGGTTCTCCATTACTATTAATTTCCATATTAGCTGGTCCGAACGGTCTTGAAGGTACTCCGGTATTTTGAATATCCGAAGGTATATGTCCGGAGTTAAGTGGAAGTCCGGAGTCCGATTCATCCGTTGCATCATCTGCATCATTTCTTCGTTCTTCACTGGTGCCACGTGGTTGGTTAGTAGGAGTGACAGGAACATTCATAAACTTTGGGTAGTCAATGTTGTCGTCTTGATCCTGCACATTAGAACTTGGAGAACCAACTTTCGACCAATCCAGGTTAGCTTCATCAAAGGTCACATGGATAGATTCTTCAACTTTGAAAAGTTTTCTATTGAAAACCGATAAGCCTTGCTATGAAATGAATACCCAACAAATATCCCATCATCAGATTTTGGTTCAAATTTATTCCGGGATTCTTTTCCATTATTCAGTACGTAGCAAGTACACCCGAAGTTCTGAAGTGTGAAATAGAAGGCTTTCGGCTTTTCCACATCTCATAGGGTGTTTTCATGGTAAATTTATTTATAAGAGTTCTGTTCTAAACATAGCAGGCAGTAGACACCGCTTCAGCCCATAGGCTGAGAGGAAGCTTTGCCCCTGCTAACATTGATCTGCCAGCCTCGACTAAAGTGCGATTCTTGCGTTCAGCTACCCCATTTTGTTGTGGAGTTCTGGGCGCAGAGAAGTCGTGCTGAATGCCCTGTTCAGAACAATATGACCTCATATCTGAAAAATCAAATTCTGTACCATGATCACTCCTGATGCATTTAATGCTCAGTCCTTGTGAGTTGCTTATCCAGTTGAAGAGATCAACAAGGTGTTCAAATGTTTGATCCTTAGATTTCAGGAACAACACCCATGTGTACCTGGTGAAGTCATCGATAACCACAAGGGTATATCTCGTACCAGCTAGTGAAGAAACAGAAATGGGACCACAAAGATCCATGTGAAGTAGTTGTAAGGGAGCAGTTATTGAATTAACTGATTTGCTCTTAAAACTATGTTTGGTCTGTTTGCCAAGTTGGCATTCGCGATAGAGAGTGTCTCTGGAGTATTTGCGTTTAGGCAAACTAGTGACCAAATCAAGCGATACTAATTTAGACAAGGTCTTAAAATTTAAATGTGTGCAACGCTTGTGCCATAGTCAACTATCTTCATGTGATGTTGTAGTGAGGAAGCATATAGGGTCAGAAGAATTGCTTCTCAAGACCACAGAATATATGTCCCCATCTTTTGATCCGGATAGCTTAATATCTCCGGATAAGTTATCTCTAACTGTGCAGGTGTTTGACAAAAAGGAAACTGTGAATCCTTTGTCACATAAATTACTGACACTCAGCAGATTATGCTTCAAACCTTCAACTAATGCAACCTTAGTAATTGATACACAGCCGTTGGTTAAAGTGCCATACCCCACAGTCTTACCTTTACTATTGTCACCATATGTTATGGATGGGCCTCGTTTGTCAGTAACATCCACGAGCAGAGACTTATCACCCGTCATAAGTCCGGAGCATCCGCTATCAAGTATCCACTTGCCTTGATTGATCTTTGACTTCAAGTGAGATGGTAGTGAATTCCATAGATGCTCCTGCAAGACAACAGATTACACTTTTTGTGCCCAAACTTGTTTCGGGCGGTTAGGAGAAGCAACAACAGTGTCAACTATTCCGAATTTTACGTTGCTAGGAACTTTGACTTTCCAAGTTGACTTAGCTTTTTCCGTATTAGTTGCTTCTTTAACTTGGGTTTTCTTAGGTGAGATGCTCCAAGGAGTTTTAGTTTAGATTTCCGAGAAGAACCCTTTTTGACAACCTGATTTTTATTGATTGAAAAGTGATTACATAACCAGTCATCCGATAGACTCCAACATTCATAATGGTAGTGACCTATTTCAAAACATATCGAACAGACACTATGATATGGAGTTACAGTGGGGGATACAGGTTTCTTTGGCTTAACAGGTTTCCTACTCTGTTCCCTATGGCCTAATCCTTTGCAAACGGGTGACGCGCTCTTGGCCCTAGAAGCGTCAACCTTAGCCTTTTCTTTGTTTCTGGGTGCTGTAGTTTCTGCTTTAACTACAGCAACCTTCCCTTCATCGTTTGGTACGGGTGCTACTACTTCGGGATTAGCAGTAATAGCCTCTCTTCCACAATCATAAACTATGGTGCCACTTGAAACAAAACCATCGAACGGTTTAGATGTACTAACAGGATATAGGTTGGTTAGTTTTGGAGTGTAATCCGGAGGGGGCTCAGTAGCTGGAGCAGTGGAAGTGGATTCGGATCCTAGGCCAGGTTTGACTCGGATATTGTCAGGATCAGTTTTAAATGTAAAGGCTATTTCCCTGGATTTTAGCCATTTACGATTTATTTCCTTTTCCTTTTCAAGTTCAATCTCGAGTCTTTTAAGATTTACATTCATGCCTATGAGGTTTGTATTCAGCAAGTGATTTTCAGCTCTTAGGTTGTGATACCAAACCTCCCTGCTTCGGTAGTCAGCTATGTCCTTTTCAAGTTTAGAAACAGTAAGTTCTAGGCGTTTAGTCTGACCACTCATATTTTGATACATTTGAGTAATTATTAATCTCTCATTCTTTTCATCATCACATTCCTTAGTAAGAGATTCTATTTTACTCAAGAGCTCAGAGATAGAAGGTACCTCAGCGTTTGCCATGAGGCAGACGTTCGCCTTTTCCGTTGGTTCGTCGTCTGAAGATTCATCTTCTTCTTCCGAACCACTGTTGTATTTTGAGACGAACGCCTTCCTCTTCGTCTTGCTATTGTCTGAGGTGGAGTGTTGGGCTTTAACCTTGTCATCCTTGTCGGCCGTCTTGGGTTTGGATCTACAGTCCTTGGCCCAATGACCAGGCTTCCCGCAATTGTAGCAGTCTTGGGATGTGGACTCCGACCGCTCCTTCCTTCTCGAGGATGAGGAAGAGCCTCTTCTGAATCCTTTTCTGCTTTTCCGTAGGAATCGTGTGAAGGATTTCACCAGAAGTGCTATTTCTTCTTCCATGTCCGAGTCAGAGTTTTCTGACTCTTCCATATCATCCTCCGTCAGCATGCTTGGTCCAGCCGTAGCCTTAAGAGCTACCCCCTTTTCTTTCTGAGCTATTTTCTCGTCTCGGTCAGTGTATTTGAATCTGACCTCATGAGTCCGTAGCTCTCTATATAGCACTTCAAGGGGAGCATACTACCAGTTGTCTTTGGATTGCATCTGGAGCTGCTTGGAGTAATAGCGATCCGGCAAGGAACGAAAGAACTTGTCATTTATTTGGAACTGAGTGTAGTGCTCGTTGACGTTTTCAATTCCAGGATGAGCTTGCCGAATCACCGATAGATGCTCTCCAGGGATTCGTCAGGTTTGTGGTTGAAGCTCTCAAAGTTCTGTCTGAGAGCGCAAATGACGTTCTGCATCTGGGACTGACTTCCTTCATATAGAATAGTCAATTTGTCCCACACAGCTTTTGCTGTCGTGCAGCCCTGGACGTCCGTGAAGGCCTCTAAATCTAAGGATGATGTCACGTAAACTAGAGCCTTTTCACTGCCGTATTGCCAGGCTCTTTCATCGTGAGTGAGTTCAGCATCAGTCTTTGGCCTCCTGACCCCATTTTCTCCGATGGTCATCGGAATGGGAAGCTCCTGATGAAGACAAGGCCACATTAGATGATCATGATAGGTCATGAACATCTTCATGCGAGCTTTCTACTGGGAGAAAAGCTCTGGTGTGAACTTTGGCGGTTTGCTTAGTGTGTAGCCTGAACTCCGTGGTTGAGGAGCAGTGGTAGCAGCAGGTTGTGGTGGATTAACATTTTCACTACTGCTACGATGGGGAAGGGGCTCTTGAGCTCCCCCGGAGTTGAGGCGGGTGTTGAATAGCATGCTGCTTTCTTCGGCCATTGTTGAGTTGAGAGGGAGTGAGGGATCTCTACGAGCAGGTAGAACTTGCTCAGATACCACTTGTTGGTCCCGGAGAGCCTAGAGGGGGGTGAATAGGCTCTTTGAAAATTCTTTCTCTCTCCCAATGGCTTGACACCCACTCTGGTTAAATAGATAAAATCAGTGTGGGAGATTAACCAGGTAGTGGAAGTATGTTGTTTTATTATCTGTAGATAATTACAACAAAGCAAAACACTCTATTTATGGTTACACACGCTAGGCTGTAAATCTCTGTATGAGCTATTTCACACGATACACGCTTGTAAGTATATGAGTACAAGTAAGCGTGTGTGTATATTTCTAGCTTTTTACATTGCTATATATATAGACATCCTAGAAATCTATCTTGGAACTGCATTCTCCGAACAGTGTAAAGCATTGAAGTTCTTCATCGGAAAATGCTGAAGCTTTAACTGCTGCGGATGTGGAGCTCGAGATATTGGAAGCATAAGTTGTAATGAATTCTTGCTTGATTCCAATTGCATTTGAGACCACGTCCACATCTCCGCGTGATCCACGTGTAAGGTAATTTAGGTTTTCAACGGGTTTGTTTTACATCAGGATGAAGCGAGTTGATTGCAATAAAAGCGACTTGGAAATGATGAAGCAGCGTCTTCTTAATCCGTCATAAGGTTCCTTCCTCCGTATCAACGAAGCTCGGATCCTTACTCCGTGTCAGTGGCTGCTTACTCCGTATGAATGAAGTCCTGGAATCCTTGTTCCGTGTCAACGCCTCTTACTCCGCATGAAGTATAGGTTCGGAGAGCTTATTCCGCATCAGTGCTTCCTTACTCCGCATAAAGTAGGTACTGAATGCTTACTCCGCATCAGTGAATCCTTACTCCGCATGAGTAATGGTTCGGATTCCTTATTCCGCATTTGTTGTCCTTACTCCGCAACAATTGTCCTTACTCCGTTCGAATGAGACTCGGATTTCTTAGTCCGTGTCTTCTTTTTCTTTAGTCTAGTGGAGTGACAATTTCGATTCTCTCTCCGCAACAAGTCTCTCTTATTCCGTGCGAGTGATAGACTTGGAATCTTATTCCGTATCAATTGACTTAGCCAAATTGAGAGTTAGACACGGGTTCCTTAAGTCGTTTTGTCAAGTATTTAGTCTGCACGAAAAGTCCTTACTCCGGATGAAGACTCGGTTATATACCAAGTGAATGACGATACTCATGATGATCCAGATCAGGATTATTTATCCTGTTCTTAGCTTTGTTCTCACACGAGTAGGTCCGGATTAGAGTTATATCATCTGCACAGACTTAATAGTAAATATGAAACATCTCGAATCAAATTGCATAAGGCTTGACCCGCATTATCCAAATTCTAGGTTTGATCCAACAGAGACAACTCACACAGACAACCTGAATGATCAAACTCCAAACTCTACCTATACTGTGTTGTAAATTAGACAATGATAGAGTGTGTGTTCTGATTCTCAATAGAGCCATCTTGTCTCTCAAGTCATCTATGCTGAACTAAAAATCATTGTTGGCTCAGGGTTGTGGTAAGATTCGGTTGACCATGAGTTTACCAAATAGTGTAATTCTAGTTCCTGAATCATGCTCACATGCTGATCCGAGAGTGAGAGGGTGAGGCCTTCGCTGAGTGAGTTTTGCTAAATATGTGAGGAGACTCTAAATTCATGACTTGGTTGTTGCACTTGATAAACCATGGTTTACTGGATGCTATGTTAACATAGTGATCATTTTCTGGCACAAGATGTAGTGTGATGAAGTACTTAGTCCTTTTTAAAGTAAATGGAGCGTTAAATGGTAGTGATGCAGTAGCCATACATGTAAACTAGGTAATACGGTGGAAAGAAATCAAGTTCTGGACACGCAATTTCAATTCCACTCACAATACTATTCATCATGCATAATATTATGTGAATTATCATATGCATCACATGTGTGTTGTTAAGTGTTGAAAAGGTCCAGAGAAATCCACCTTTCGCTGAATTCGTAGTCGACCTCGAAGCAAACTGCATCGAAGAACTGCTGGATCGAAGCCTCGAAGGTCAAAGCCTCGAAGCATCCTAAATGCAGCTTCGTAGAGTCGCAGTCCAAAGAATCAAAGCAAGACGGATTCTGTTACTCACTACTCAAGCATCGCAGACACGTCAGCACGTCACTGTGCACTTAAAATCCAAAACATACCGACTTAAGGAGTGACGTGGACTTTTCACTTGAGTATTCCAATGAGTGGATCCGAAAGATAAAGAGGTGGGTCAGAGAAAAGAACGCGGACCCTGAAGACGAACCGACAGAGTGTGTGACTTCTACGGTACACTTCTCAACTCATATATAAGTCACTGATAGAGACGGAGCGCAAAGGTATGTTCATCGTTTTCACACTCGAACCCTTACCCTAGAAGTCTTTCTCTCTCTCTCTCTCTGACAACGTGCATTTATGCCGTTATCCTATGCCTTATATAGGGTGTTTTAGCGTATATTTTGTACCTATTTGCATGTTATTTTCGACATATTTGCTCTAACCCCTAGGAAGACCCTGTTTAGTGTATAGTGGTACTTTTTGAGTGTTTTTGGCAGGTTTTGGAGCAACCTTGTCCCACACACTTTGGCTAGATCACTCCATCAACTCACAAGGAAGCTATAGGAAGAAGATGGAAGCAAAATGAAGGCAAAATCAAGGTGCACGTGAAATGCCTTCTCACGTGCATTCTCACGTGCACGGATTTTATTGCATGGATGCCTTCTTCAACTCAAGAGGAAGCTTTTGGAGCAAATTGGAGTCAAATTGGAGCTGCACGTGAAAAGGGTCTTCTCACGTGCATTCTCACGTGCAAGCATATTTGTGCTCCCAATGATGTATTTTGTTGTTTTAATCATTTTCCTCTAAAGAACGGGGTAAATTTGGTGTAGTTTGAGTTTTATTTCGCCTAGAACGTCGATTAGTGTCACTAACCAAAACGACGTCGTTTTGGTTGCGACCACATTTATAATTAGGGCACACCTTTTGTAACCCTAAGTTGGCCCACTAAAACCTATAAATAGGGGTCTTTGGAGGCATTGTAAATCATCTTGAGTGGGAGAATCGGATCTGAGTTCGAAAAGAGCTATAGCCATTGCTAAAAGATCGGATTGTCCTTGGCAAGGAGTGAGTTTGGGCACGACGCCTGGAGTCTTTGGAGGCCGGAGTCCTGGTTCATCTTGGGGTCTTCCTTTATTGTCCTGGTACCGTAATCATGTTCTTTCCTATGATTGTTATTGTTTTTGTCATGATTATGGAGTAGTCTTGTTAGTCTAGGGGAGCAATGTAGCCCCCAATAAATTGTAGTCGGTTTGGTTATGGTTGTTAATAAAATAGAATTCAGTTCTTGTTTAATTCACTTGCTTGAATGGAAATGCCTAGTTTATGCATAATTAGGTAATCTTAGCCCTTGTCTAGGGTGGAACACTAGTGAATTAGATTTAATATTGCATGATGGACCAAGTCCGAACTATTAGATTGTTTGTCTACCTTGATCACTTTTATTTGCATGGACCAAATGGGATAAAAGCCTTAAATCTATCTTAGCATGGACCAAATGTAAGATAGGTAGGAGATAATCAACATGAACTTGAACGAACATAAATCAAGAACAAGAGCCATAACCGATTAGTACAATCGATTGGGTGGTAAACATTGTGACCCTAGATGTCTATACCAACCGCTTGCCAACATTAGATTTAATATCTTTTTTGTTAAAATATTTGCACAACAAACATCAATTGTCCAGACATAAAATCAACTTGTTAGCTTAGTGCTTGTCGCTAACAGATTAGCTACCTCCCCGTGGGTTCGACAACCGGAGTCTTAATACTCCATTTTATTACTTGACCCAGTGCACTTGCCAAAAACCTTACATAATTTATCGGGTCAAGTTTTTGGCGCCGTTGCCGGGAGGCACGCCAAACGTTGTTAGGACTAAGTGACATTAGGTGCTCAAGTTTATTTGTGATCTGGAATTTTATTTTCTTGTACTTTTGCTAGTACGGTGTTACCTGGTATCTTTTTGTTTTTGCTACGTGTCGGAGTGCACCTTAGGTGTTTGAGAAAATTCCTCCGTATATCGTCACATCGGGGGTGAGCTATTACCATACGATCCCGAAATCGAACGAACATTGCGAGAGCGTAAGAGCTCGGAGGGTATTGGCTGCACCGAACAGCAGTTGGAAGGCTTACATACCGTGTGTGAAGAAATCATGGCTGAAAACGAGCAAGGGAAGATCGGGGACACAACGGCCAAGGAGGTTATCGCCAAGGACCTTCATGGATTATGCTAGACTGCTTATCGGATGAGTATTCAGGCATCGAAGGGTGCCGGTCCAAGCAAACAACCGAGCTAAAACCTGCGCTATCGCAAATGGTGGGCAAGATGCATTCCGAGGCTCGGCGCTAGATGATCCACACAACCATCGGGCGATTCTTGCAAATTTGTGACACCATCAAAATTAATGGAGTCTCGGATGACGTCATTAAGTGCGACTTTTCCCGTTTTCCCTGAAGGACCGAGCTCTTGGTTGGTTCCAGTCCCTCCTGGGCAATACACACATGGGACCAAATGGTGGAGAAGTTTCTCTCCAAGTACTTTCCACCAACAAGAGTTATTCATCTAAGGAGCCGGATAAATCAATTCACCCAGATGGTGATGAATCGCTATACGAGGCCTGGGAGCGGTTTAAAGACTTGGTGAGGGAGGTGTCCTAATCATGGCAGCCGAATGGTTACAAGTCGAATCTTTTTATGCGGTCGCATGCAAATACAAGGAGCATGATAGATGCGGCCGCCGGAGGAGCATTCATGATGATGGAGCCTTCGCAACGTGGAGCTTATGAGCGAATGGCGTTGTCAAACCGCCAATGGTCCAATGACAGACGCCCTAGAGCCGAGCCGGTGGCTGCAGTATCAAATTCGTCAAATTAACTCGGTTCGATGAGTTGACAAGGAAGATGGAGTTCCGACGGAGCAAATGTCGGTAATGGCCGTTCGCATGGAGGGCGAGCCGAACCACCTAAGGCGTTTCCGAAGATGTTGCTACTGCCCACTATAAAGAAGCCCAATATGTTGGGAATCGAGGTGGAGGATATCACGACAATATCGAATCCAAACCAGACCGAATCTTCCTCACCCAACCACTTTCGAATCAAGGAGGACCTCACCAATTTCAACAACGGCCTTACTTATGGCAAAGGCGAATAAGGTTCCCGCCATCGGAGCAACACGGTATGGAGAACGTTCTCCGTCACAACTTCCTCCCGGGTTCCGGAAGATGCCTACAAGGAGGAAGACAAAGAGAAGGCAAAGGATGAAGAGATGCGGAACTTCTTTTTATCAATTTGCTAAGCAAGCAACCACGAGAATGAGTAAGGGGGAGACAAGGATTGAGTCCCTTACCACGTCTGTCCGGGATCTTGGGGCTGCCATGAAGAATATCGAACAGCGATTGGTCGGTTAGCAAATGCGGTTAGGCCATCTTCATCAAACACTTTTCCCAAAGAATACGAGGTCAACCCAAGGGAGCATGCAAAGCTATAATGCTTAGAAGTGGGAAAGAACTACCAGTGGAGAGAAGAAAATCGAGCCAACCAAGGAGGAGTCCGAACGGCTTGCCCAGGAGGAAGCTAAAGAAGGAGATGCTCGAAGCTTTGTAAGGACCAGACAGAAAAGGTTGGGAGTAGTCAACCGACAAGCCGTCAGCATGAAGTTAGCCCTCCCGTTCCGTATAAACCTCCTATGCCGTATCCTCAAAGGCCGAGGAAAAAGAAATTAGATGCTCGGTTCCGAAATTTTTAGATGTCTTCAAGAAGTGGAGGTGAACATCCCCTTTATAAAGCCTTGGAACAAATGCCTGGATATGTCAAATTTCTAAAGGATCTACTGTCCAAGAGGAGAAGTTACACCGATTGTGAGATAGTAGCTCTACCAATGACATTAGTGCGGTGGTGCGACAAGCTACCACCCAAGCTTAAAGACCCGGGTAGTTTCATGACTGTACCATTGGCACCTGCAGTTGGAGCAGCCCTATGTGATTTAGGGGCAAGTATAAATCTGATGCCAATGTCCATCTATCGGCGGGTGGGCTTGATGGCATAAAGCCCACGTCCATATCTTTACAATTCGCCGATCGATCGATAGGAAAACCAGCGGGCATTATTGAAGATGTTTTAATCAAGGTGGATCGCTTTATCTTCCCAGTGGATTTTGTTGTATTGGAAATGGAAGAAGATAAAGGAGTCCAATTGATTCTTGGAAGGCCATTCCTGAGTCCGGAAGGGCCTTGATCGAGTAAACTTCGGGGGAGTTGACGCTGCGTGTGGATGAAGACGCGTGGTGTTAACATGGAGCGTTCGATCGCAGGCGAATGATCATTCCAAGCTGTTATTGGATTGATCGATTGCTGAAATCGTGGACAGTTTTTTCAAGAGAGCTTGATCACGAAAGCTTGGATCACAAATTGCAGCAGGTGGATTTTTGCGGAGGTGGAACCAAAAGAGACTTATGAAGTGCTGAAATCCTAATGAATCCTCAGCAATCCCAGAACCGTTGCCGGTTTGAAGCAACTCCCGAACATGAGGTACGAGTTCTTGGATACACAAGGGCGTTATCTGTGATAGTAGCTGCGTCTTCAATGAGAGAAGAAACCGGACGCTACTAGAAGTCTTAAGGGAGCATAGCAGGCCCTGGGGTGGTTCTGGATGACATAAAAGGTATAAGTCCAGCGGTCTGCATGCACAAGATGCGATGGAGGAGTCTTATACTCCTATCGTAGAGCGCCAACGCAGCTCAATCCTGCATGAAGGAAGTCGTTGGCAAGGAGATTCGAAGTGGAGGAACGGCATCATATATGCCATTTCGGATAGCTCCCGGGTTAGTCCAAGTGCAAGTGGTTCCCAAAAAGGGTGGCATGACAGTGATACGCAATGAGAACAACGAGCTTATTCCATCCCGCACGGTGACCGGGTGGCGCGTGTGCATTGATTACCGCAAGCTGAATAAAGCCACGCGTAGGACCACTTTCCGTTACCTTTCATTGATCAAATGCTAGATCGGTTAGTGGCTACCCATATTATTGTTTTCCTGGACGGTTATTTGGATAAACCAGATAGCGGTTGCCCCTGGAAGATCAAGAGAAGACTACATTCACGTGCCCTTTTGGCACGTATGCTTCCGGCGTATGCCATTTGGTCTTTGCAACGCACCTGCTACTTTCCAGGGTGTATGATGGCCATTTTTCAAGGGAATCTGGAAACCGTGTTAGTCCGATGCAAGGAAAAGGACCTGGTCTTGAACCGGGAGAAGTGTCACTTCATGGTCAAAGAGGGAGTTGTCCTTGGGCATGAAAGTCCGCCTTTGGGTTGGAAGTAGATAGAGCAAAGATCTCCACCATTGAGCGTCTACCTCCTCCCACTAATGTGAAGGGCATCCGGAGCTTTACGGGTCATGCGGGGTTTTATCGGTTCATCAAAGACTTCTCAAAAATTGCCAAGCCTCTAAGCATGCTTTTAGAGAAGGATGTTCCTTTCATATTTTCGGAAGACGCCTTCAGGCCTTTACGGTGTTGAAAGAGAAGCTCGGTTCAGACCGGTGATAGTGGCTCCAGACTGGTCACAACCCTTTGGCGATGTGTGATGCAAGTGACTTTGCAGTCGGAGCGGTGCTTGGGCAGAAACGGGACAAAATTTTCAGGGCAATATATTATGGCAGTCGCACACTCAATGAGGCCCAGCTCAATTACACTACTACAGAGAAGGAGTTACTTGCTGTGGTGTTTGCTTGTGATAAGTTTCGGTCATATCTTCTGGGCACTAAGGTCATTGTTTACACCGACCACGCTGCCCTGAGATATTTGTTCGGCAAGAAGGATGCAAAACCCAGGTTGATCAGATGGGTTTTGTTACTCCAAGAGTTTGATCGGAGATTAAAGACTTGAAGGGGACTTAATACGTGCACCATTTGTCAAGGCTCGAGCTGGGGAAGGTAGTACCCAAGGTGCTACTATTTCGACACCTTCCCTGATGAGCAGCTCTTTGTAGCCGAAGCAAAGACGCCATGGTTTGCTGATATAGTGAACTACCATGCATGTGACTATGTACTGCGAGTTCACTTATCGGGAAAAGAAGAGGTTCCTCTTTAATGCAAGAAGATACATTTGGGATGAGCCTGTTCTATACCGGTTATGTGCTGATCAGATCATCGAAAATGTGTGCCAGAAGAGGAAGTGGACAGATACTAACGCATTGTCATTCATCCGACTATGCTGGCCATTTAGGAGTACAAAGGACGGTGGCAAAGATCCTACAAAGTGGGTTTTCTTGCCAACCATGTTCACGGACACATACACCTTTGTTAAGACATGTGATCGGTGTCAACGAACAGGAGGGATTACAAGGAAGCAAGAGATGCCCCAAACTGGCATTATGCCGGTCGAACTTTTGACATATGGGGAATCGATTTCATGGGACCTTTCCCACCATCAAATGGGTTTTCTTACATCCTTCGGCTGTTGATTACCTTTAAGTGGGTTGAAGCTATACCCACTAGGAAGAATGATGCTCAAGTGGTTACCAAATTCCTTCGCCGCAACATATTCAGCCGGTTTGGAACACCTAGAGCAATTATTAGTGATGAAGGAAGTCACTTCGCAATAAGCTTTTCGACAAGCTCTTAAACAAATACGGAGTGCAACATAGGCGCACCTTAGCCTATCATCCACAAGCAAACGGTCAAGCTGAAGTTTCCAACCGTGAGATCAAGCACATCTTGGAAAAGACGGTGGGAGGCAATCGAAAAGATTGGGCTCTAAAACTCGATGAGGCGTTGTGGGCTTATCGCACAGCATTCAAAACGCCCATTGGAATGTCTCCGTATCGTCTACTATACGGAAAGGCCTGCCACTTGCCTGTTGAATTAGAACATAAAGCATTTTGGGCGTTAAAAAGCTGAACATGGATCCCAATGTTCTTCTTTGAACTACGATTGCACCAATTAAATGAGTTGGAGGAATTTCGCTTCAATGCCTATGAGAGTGAAGGCTGTACAAGGAGAGGTCTAAGCTCAGACATGATAAGAAGATCAGCCCCTCTTTGTTGAACCAGGGCGAAGGTTCTCCTCTTTTAATTCCAGACTTAAACTCTTTCCCTGGGAAGTTGCGATCTAAATGGATGGGGCCTTTCACTGTTACAAAGGTGTTCCCATATGGTAGTGTTGAACTCAATCAACCTCTGGACAAATTTTCAAAGTAAACGGTAGCGTGTGAAGCCATACTACATGCGGGATCATGTTAAGGAGGTTGATCATTTCACTCGAGCACAACTTGACAGAGGGGACGGTAAGCTAAGACCTAAACTCGGCGCTTCATGGGAGGCAACCCATGGTGATTTCTCTTCCTTTTTTATTTTATGCTATTTATTTTATTGGAATAGTGTTATTGTGTGTTTTAACCCATAATCGAGGGAGTGCATATATGTTTTGTTTTCACTCTTATTAGCGACATTTGAACCAGGGCCTAGGCCCAAATTCCTTGATGAAGCTTCTTTAAACTTGGGCTTACTTGGGCCTGTGTATGAACTTCAACTAAATTTTCTCAGGCCCACAACCACATTCGGTTAAATTAAATCAGAGGGGCCCACCCAATCTCTTGCCAAACCATGGAAAAGAAGTCCTCGATTATATGATGGTATTTTGGGCCCACTAATTGACACGTTTTTGTCCTTGTGAGATGGGATATTAGCCTGTCAAATTTCCACATCATTGGGCTTCATTTAGGGTATCAACCAGCTTGCCCGTGAGAATCAGCTTGTCACGTTCGCATCTATAATGAATCTACCATTCATCCGTGACCCGCAGGCGAAATTTGGACAAAAAAAAAGCCCTGCCCGTGAAAAGGCTTTTCGCGTGCACAAGGGTATAATGGTCCAATCGAGCTGAAATTTTGCACCGAGGCAACGGCATCTTCTAGACCCTTTCGAGACCTGCCCGTGACAACACTTTTCGCGTGCACAGGGATAGACGCGTCTTTTCGATCTAAAATTTTAGTGGACACAGTGCGGTGTCTAAATCATCCAAGCTCGCCCGTGAAAACACGCTTTTCACGTGCACACCTACTTTTGGCCAATCAGTCGAAATTTCGGTGGGCGCTAGCCGGCATCTTCTAGAGTCTTCTTTGGTCCGCACGTGAAAATGATGGAGCACTTTAAGAGGGTTAATTTCGTCTTTTCCCCTTGAGACGAATCACTATAAATAGGGAATGAGTTCCAAGCTTCAAACTCACATTTCATACTTTCTTCTCCTTTCTTGCTTTGAGAGCAAAATTCTTCTTATTTAGTCATGGTGCACACAAGGAGAGCCCGCCAAGGAGAAGGCAGTCCTAGCCTCTGCCACCTCTATGCCTTCGGCATTGAGAGATGCCGACACCATCTTCGTGGGGAATGTGCTTGATTGGGAGATCCTGGAGTCCTCCACCCTTGACCGGACTGAAGAAATTATGACCAAGCTGCGCGCGTTGGGACCGCGATGGTTAGTATCGCTCGTGTGATTTGTATTACCCTGCCATGTTAGAATTCTATAAGTCGGCCATGTCAATGAGGAAGATGATGAGATAATTGGGGAGGTTCAAGGTGTCTTAATTTCTATTTCCCCTGCTTTGTTGAGAGATTGCTTTGATCCGCAAAGCCCATGCATGCAAAGCCTGCATTGACCTTAGGAGAATATGGTAGAGCTTTACGGTATAATAAGGAATTTGGGAAACGTCGGCAATTTACAAAACGGATTTCACGGGAAATACCGTTGCCTTGCCAATTTGGTAGGGAGGTGCTTCTGTTACAAACTAGTGGCGTAGACTCGGTCCCTAAAGCCCATTTGGAGTTTATGTTTTTGCATCGATCGCCGATTACACATTGATTGGGCTGCGGAAATTTTTAAATTGTGGAAACGGGATATTCATAAATGCTTATATGGTGACTACTTAGCATGCTTCGCAATATCAATATGGTCATCTTAGTGCTCAAGTAGTCCCCCATTGTTTTCCCGGATAACTTGCGGTTACAAGTTCTCCATCCAGAGGGTGCTTTAGGAGTTAGCTACAAGGGCAAATGGGGAGATAGTATCCACGTTGCACCAGCCTTCACGTCATAGCGTGCATATGGAGCGACCCACGGAGCGGTTTGAGACACCTCCACTCCCATGAATGCCCGCCGAAGACATTTTCCGGTTGACCGCCATGTACATGCGGTTCAATGTTCACAAGGAGGAAATCTACAATTTCTTCCAAGGCATCGATGGCCAAGTTATCGGTGAAGTTGACGTTCTTAACCGGGCTTTCACTAATGGCCACATCACGAGACTTCAGCTGGATGAGCTGCTCGAGTACATCACTCAAGATCAACAAGCAACGTCTCGTCCATCTACCCGACCATGGGAAGCCCCGGAGCCAACTCCTGCTGCTTCTTATGAAGACTTACGAAGCAAACCGCTCAACTACAAGAGGCACGGCGGAAACCGTTCGGAGATCGGGCGTTGAAGAAAAATCAAACTCTAATCCTCAAGGAGCAGAAGGAAGTCAAAGGGCTGCTCGGTAAGATCTGGAAAGCCCCGGGAAAAAAGAAGAAGACAACTCCTACACCTCCGTGGAGGATCTATTTGACGCACCGTCACCTCCGTGTGACGACAGGCTGCGCATAGCGAAGAGACACCGGAGTATCCACGGTATCCGCAGAGGCGGAGCCCTATACCACGTCACCCTTCCCTCCGGCAGTTCGGTTTATTTCCCACCACCAGCCGGGCCCGCTCTTCACAGGCCCTAGTTCCCTTAATTCGGCCGTTGCAATGGTGGTGGCGATCTTCGAAGCTCCCCAGGACGATGACCTAGGGGAGCCCGTTTATATTCATCTTCATCCGGCCCTCTCCACGCTGATGCCACATTGCTTTCCGCGTTTACTTATGGAGACACCTTGAAGCCCGTTTTACACGTGATTCGAAGTCTTCATGTCATCTTATTTACTGACGTATCTTAGCCGATAGTACTTATCTTCGATGACGTTGACTTATTCTGCCGTACGATCGACATGTGGTGGAAGCCGAGCCCAACGACTACCCTATGGCTCAGGACACTTCTATCATCTTGTGTGAGATTTATGAGCAGCCCTTAGAGGAACATATCTTCGCCGGCGGATGAATGGAGCCGAAGGACATCGCTCTTGGCACCAGGTCCACGAGGTTCTTATACCGGTCCTCCTTGAACGACACTTTGTACTCTTGCGGTTGGACTTAGTTGTGGGCCATGCCGTCCTTTATGACCCGAGCCAAGCCCATGGGTTTTCCACACGAAAGAAGAAGCTGGTCCATGGTTTCTTGAAAAAAATCAAAACCGCACTCCGAAAAGAAGGGCTGTTGACATCCAAGTTACCTCTGGTGCACTTAATGAAATGGAGCTTCCCCAACAACCTGATCAATTCAGTTGTGGGATTTTTGTCTGCTATTATTTGATAGCTCTATTACAGATAAGGATACTTGGGCACTCACGGAGAAACCTCGGGCGACTTTGTGCACGTCTTCGACGCATGGTGGCCCATGTTATCTTCTACTATAGCCTTCCCACCAACCGGTAACGCTTTTTTTCCTTTTTACTTTTTCCATGCTCCGAGGACATCGCTTCGTTTAAGTATGGGGGGGATTTCCCTTGAACCGGTTGCTTGTTTGGTTGCTCGCATGCGTTACTTTTATTTTTATGTTTTTGCGGTGAATGTTTGTTTTGCCTGTGAGGTGCAATGGCTACCAAGGTATGACAATTCTGGTTGCCTCACGACCACCTTAGTATCTTGTTGTGATAAAGATGTTTCACTTGTTAAGGTGTGTTATAAGTTAGTTGAGCATGTCTTTACTTGTTGAATGATATCACCATGATTTTGAGCGACGTTTGAATAGAAAAGCTGAGCATGTTATGTTAGGATGAGCTTTGTAAACCCTGAAGTTGAGTGAATAGGCATATACTTTTTGAGAGCACCATTATCTTACCTTTGAGTGTATTTTATGGGTTATTGGGTTATCAATTCGCTCTTAATATTCATTACTAGCTATTTGATAGTTGGAGTTCTTAGGCATAGAAGTACTGTTGTGCTCGGTGTTTGGTGTATGGTGTTCGCGATTCAGGTATTCTCGCTCAGTTCTAGTTCTTGTTTAAACAAAAACAAAAAAAAAAAAAAAAAAAAAAAAGGGGGGGGCTTGTGTGAGGACAATAGAGTGAATAATCCATCAAGGGAGGCATAAAATGCAACCTTGTAAGGTTATTACTAAAAATAAGTGTGAAAAAAAAAAAAAAAAAAAAAAAAAAAAAAAAGGTGTTTGCCGAATAAAAGCCACAATGGCTTCTGTTTTATGTATTTTTGTTTTCGTCTGCCGCCATAATGGCTAAGCCGTTTTATCTTGCAATTTGTTTCACAAGTGTGAGGTTCCATCTTTAGCTCCAAGTGTTGGTCCTAAAGTGACTAGAGGGTGTGTCTCCCTTGGAGCACGTGGGGATCTCTTATGTTTACGTGGCAAAACTTAATCAATAGTTAGTAGTGGGTGAAAGAGTAAATCCTTAGTGCTAGGCATTGATAGTAGGGCCTGAAAGGAGAGAAAACAAAGTGACATTTAAGTGAGGCTGCTCTAACCTTGGTGGGACTTTCGGGGGAGCTAAGTTCATTTTATCCTGGCATGTTTGCTTCTATCGGGACTGTTAGTAACGACTTACATGGTTGTTGGACTTAATAGTAAGGGCATGTGTTGATTAACTTATGATTCATTTTTAGCTATTGGAATGTCTACTTCATCATGATAGGATTGTATGCCTTGGGAAACCATGCCTCTCTTTGTTTGTTAGTTTATTCGTTCTTTTCTGTTTGTTGTGTGTTTATTTCTTTTTGCTTGAGGACAAGCAAAGGTTCAAGTATGGGGGAATTTGACAACGTGCTTTATGCCGTTATCCTATGCCTTATATAGGGTGTTTTAGCGTATATTTTGTACCTATTTGCATGTTATTTTCGACATATTTGCTCTAACCCCTAGGAAGACCCTGTTTAGTGTATAGTGGTACTTTTTGAGTGTTTTTGGCAGGTTTTGGAGCAACCTTGTCCCACACACTTTGGCTAGATCACTCCATCAACTCACAAGGAAGCTATAGGAAGAAGATGGAAGCAAAATGAAGGCAAAATCAAGGTGCACGTGAAATGCCTTCTCACGTGCACGGATTTTATTGCATGGATGCCTTCTTCAACTCAAGAGGAAGCTTTTGGAGCAAATTGGAGTCAAATTGGAGCTGCACGTGAAAAGGGTCTTCTCACGTGCATTCTCACGTGCAAGCATATTTGTGCTCACAATGATGTATTTTGTTGTTTTAATCATTTTCCTCTAAAGAACTGGGGTCAAATTTGGTGTAGTTTGAGTTTTTATTTCGCCTAGAACGTCGATTAGTGTCACTAACCAAAACGACGTCGTTTTGGTTGCGACCACATTTATAATTAGGGCACACCTTTTTGTAACCCTAAGTTGGCCCACTAAAACCTATAAATAGGGGTCTTTGGAGGCATTGTAAATCATCTTGAGTGGGAGAATCGGATCTGAGTTCTGAAAAGAGCTATAGCCATTGCTAAAAGATCGGATTGTCCTTGGCAAGGAGTGAGTTTGGGCAGACGCCGGAGTCTTTGGAGGCCGGAGTCCTGGTTCATCTTGGGGTCTTCCTTTTATTGTCCTGGTACGTAATCATGTTCTTTCCTATGATTGTTATTGTTTTTGTCATGATTATGGAGTAGTCTTGTTAGTCTAGGGGAGCAATGTAGCCCCCAATAAATTGTAGTCGGTTTGGTTATGGTTGTTCAATAAAATAGAATTCAGTTCTTGTTTAATTCACTTGCTTGAATGGAAATGCCTAGTTTATGCATAATTAGGTAATCTTAGCCCTTGTCTAGGGTGGAACACTAGTGAATTAGATTTAATATTGCATGATGGACCAAGTCTGCAACTATTAGATTGTTTGTCTACCTTGATCACTTTTATTTGCATGGACCAAATGGGATAAAAGCCTTAAATCTATCTTAGCATGGACCAAATGTAAGATAGGTAGGAGATAATCAACATGAACTTGAACCAGAACATAAATCAAGAACAAGAGCCATAACCAGATTAGTACAATCGATTGGGTGGTAAACATTGTGACCCTAGATGTCTATACCAACCGCTTGCCAACATTCAGATTTAATATCTTTTTGTTCAAAATATTTGCACAACAAACATCAATTGTCCAGACATAAAATCAACTTGTTAGCTTAGTGCTTGCTGCTTAACAGCATTAGCTACCTCCCTGTGGGTTCGACAACCGGAGTCTTAATACTCCATTTTATTACTTGACCAGTGCACTTGCTGCAAAACCTTCAGACATAATTTATGCGGGTCACTCTCTCCCTTCGATTCTCTCTCTTTCTCTCTCCCCTGACCACCTTCGAACCTTACAATCTCTCTCTACGAGTGTCTCTTTCTCCCTCTACAAGCTTGTCACGCCCCGGATTTCCAACCCGAGGGAAGCGGTTCGTGACTTCCCTTTACCCACCCGGTGGGCAAGGGGTAGATGTACAAAATCCAACATCCAAGCAGGACCACAAACACATTCATAGGCGTTGTTTGGTCGCTGTGTTTTTTGCGCGTTTTCTGCTTTCAGAAACAGAAAATACGGGTTGTAATTTGTTTGGCTATTGTTTTGTTTTTTAATTTTCAAAAACAAAATGATTTTGAGTATAGGAAACAGAGAACACCAATTTGGTGTTTTCAGTTTATCGAAAACAATTTTCAAGCTCGTCTGCCGCCCATCTGCCCATCTGCCGCCCTCTGCAATGGCGCCATCTGCAACGCACCTCCCCTCGTTCCGATCTGCAACGACCGGCGACCCTCAGCTCGGCTCCCCCGCGCGCGACCCCTGGTTCGGCCCCCCCTGCGTGCGCGACCCCCAGCTCGCCCCTTCCCCCCTGTGCATGCGACCCCCGGCTCGCTCGTCCGTCGCCTCCGCAACCCCCCCCCCCCCCCCCCTCGCATGATCCCTGGTTCCCCCCTCCCCCCCCCTGCGCGAGACCTCCGGCTCGCTCCCTCCCCCCTACACACGCGACCCCCGGCTCGCCCGTCTGCCGCCCTCTACCACGACCGGCGACCCACTGGTTCCCCCCCTCACCAGATCTCCCACCGTTACTCTTTCTCTCCAGCATAAAAGAAAACGGAAAAACATTTTTACAGAAAACACCCACCAAACAAAAAAAATGTTTTTAATTTTACAGAAAACACATCATACTCAATATCTTCAAATACCCGTTTTTAGAAACAGAGAACAAAAACACACACCAAACATGCCCATAATAATCCACAAATAATTGAAAGGTAAACCACTTATTGTTATTAAGTTCCAAAATCCATTACATCGTCTCCATTTGGAGTTACAATAGTCTCTCGACATAACATTTGACAAAACACTCAAATAACAAAAGAAGTAAAGCCACAAGGTAGAAAGTCTTCCACCTTGGTGTTCCCACCTAACGCATGTAGGTCCCTGTATAAAAAAACAAACACAGTAGGAGGGGTGAGCAACCACAGCTCAATAGGGATCATGTCTCCCCAACCTATCCCATGCTCCTAGCATCTACATGCCATGTGTACAAGTGCAGTGTCGTGATACAATGATTTCAATAGATATATGAACAAACCACATCAGCAAATACAATCTTGCACTGCCACACAGGCTTACACTTTAACCATCTCAAGCAAGTGATTTAACCGCCTCTTCAGGCCAATGATTTAACCACAAGTGATTTAACCGCCTCTTTAGGCCAATGGTTTAACCGCAAGTGATTTAACCGCCTCTTTAGGCCAATGGTTTAATCGCAAGTGATTTAACCGCCTCTTCAGGCCAATAGTTTCCACAGCCTCATAGGCTAACATAAACAGTCCCAGGCTTCCACAGCCTCCGGGTATAAAAGCAAACACGCAGCACAACATGGCCATTCAGGCATAATATCAAACACTTAACATGCGTGGTCACACAGGCATAACTTCAAACACTTAGCATGCATACATTCACAAACTCGCAGATCCAGCCACACCGGCATATTATCAAACACATCCTACGCGTATTCACATAGGCATATTCACACAGGCATTTTATCGAACATTTAACATGCACTAGCCAGAATCACACCAAGACGCCATTGAAGGCCAACATTCATATAGGAGGTCACGCCTATATGAATTTACATATAAATATTATAGCAACAACAATATAGACTCTATAAATCTTTTACACAGGGCTTAATGCCCGGACATACCAGGAAAGACAGAACCCCTACCTGTAGGAAAACTTATCACCACGGCAACGATCCTGCTCCCACGCCGAACGTCGTCCACCCACGAGAAACACCACAGCAGCAATGGCCAGAACCCTCCTCTCCCTCTCTCTCTCTCTCTCTCTCTCTCTCTGCGATGGCTGAAGAGAACCCTAACCCTAGAACAAGGAGCCCTCACCTCTTTATATAGACAACTCAAAACCCAAAATGACATAGTTTTCATTAAATGAATCCCAGCATCAAAACGACGTAGTTTTGATGACAGACTACAACCCTTTTTGCAACCACATAGGACAAAACACTCATAATTTCACTATGGTCCTTTAGCAAAAGAGTATCAGAACAACAAAACAAGGGTAATGGAGGCTGCATGTGAGAAAGGCCTTTCTCACGGGCACCTCCAAATATTCTAGAATTTTACCACAAGCCTTGGAACAACATCAGGAAGGCTCCCATGCAAAAATCTCACTGCACGTGAAAAGCCCTTCTCACGTGCACTCCCTATTGGGCTCAAAATTTGTCTCTTGCTTGCTCATCAACATACAAGATGATTTAGCCAAAGTGTGTGGAAATAAAACTCCCTAAAACCCAATAATTTCCACCCAAAAAGGCAAAACTGGGACTAACTCCTCACATCCCAAAACACGGGTCATTACATCCTCTCCCCCTTAAGACTTTTCGTCCTCAAAAAGGAAAAACATGCAAGGAAAACAACACAGCAAGCCACAACACCCAAATGGGTCATACACCGCACATTGTACACAATAGCACATAACACAGTGCCACCACAGTCCATAACCACATGCATCACAATCCAAGGAAGCACATCCACATGTTACAAATACCCATCACAAGCACATTTCATTAACACATTCAATATAAATAAAAGTCAAAATTCGAAAGGAAATACAAATACACCAGCCAACAGCCACCCCTCCGCCCTTAAGAGTGTTTGTCCTCGAACAACTTTGGGTGTTGCTCACGCATCAAAGACTCCCGTTCCCAAGTCACCTCCTCAATGCCACGGTGCTGCCACAGTACGCGAACCAAAGGAATAGCACGACCCCGCAGAAGTTTCTCCCGTCGATCTAGTATACGGATAGGGGCCTCAACAACGAACATGTCATCCCCAATGTCCAAAGTCCCCCAATCTATCACATGAGTGGGGTCAGGATGATACTTCCTCAACTGGGACACGTGGAACACATTGTGCACCCGACTCAATCGCGGGGGCAATGCTAACCGGTAAGCTACAGGCCCCACACGAGCTATAATCCCAAAAGGACCAATAAACCGGGGAGATAGTTGAGAACCTCGCCCAAACCGCCGATGTCCACGTCGTGGAGAGACACAGAGAAACACATGATCTCCCACAGAAAACTCCAAAGGTCGTTGCCGCTGATCTGCATAAGATTTCTGTTGACTCTGGGCTGATAACAAGCATTGATGAATCAACTTGACCTTCTCAGTAGCCTCTTGAATCAACTGTGGTCCTAATAGAGCTGTCTCCCCCACTTCGGTCCAACACAAAGGTGATCGACACGGCCGCCCATACAACGCCTCAAAAGGAGCCATCCCAATGGATGCTTGATAACTGTTGTTGTTGGCAAACTCCACCAAAGGAAGGTGAGTTGCCCACGAAGCCCCAAAATCAAGCACACAAGCTCTCACCATATCTTCCATGGTTTGATTCGTCCTCTCAGTCTAACCGTCAATCTCAGGGTGAAAGGTTGTACTCAAGTTAAGCTTTATCCCCATAGCCTCCTGCAAGCCTGCCCAAAAACGAGAAGTAAACCTCGAATCCCTATCGGACACAATTGATGATGGCACCCCATGCAGTCTCACCACCTCGTTCACATACAACTGGCTTAAGGCCCCGATGGAATCCCGCTCGCGGACAGCAAGAAAATGGCCGACTTAGTTAGCCGGTCCACAATCACCCATATCGTGTCCTTCCGCCCAGTGGTGGGTGGAAGACCAGTCACAAAGTCCATCGCTATGTGGTCCTATTTCCATTCGGCTATTGGCAATGGCTGTAACATGCCCGTCGGCCGCTAATGCTCAGCCTTCACTTGTTGACAAGTGAGACACCTCAAAACAAAAGCAGCTACATCACGTGTCATCCCAGGCCACCAAAAATGTTCCCGAAGTGCATGATACATCTTTGTACCCCCTGGATGCACGGCAAGCCTAGAATGATGAAACTCCCTCATCACCTCATCCCGGAGAGAATAAGGCACTACTAGCCGCCCCTAAAAGGACAACTCATGCTCAGAACCCTCCGTCCATCCCCCAGATAGCTCATTAGCCTCAATACGGGCACGGAGAACCTCACACTCAATGTCACCCAACTGTCCCTCCCGGACGCGCTGGTACAACTCAGGCACAACAACCAGAGGACTCAATACTGTCCCACCATCACGAACAACAGGCTGCAGCTGAAACATCGCCAACTGCTCCATCAGCTTCCACTCTCTCACGGCCACCTCAGCTTTCCCTTTTTGCTCAACGCGTCAGCCACAACATTACCCTTGCCCGAGGTATAGGCTAGAGTAATGTCAAAGATCATGAGTAGGGTAATTCTACTCATGAGGTTTCAGCTGCCTCGACCCATAAGCTACCACACTGTGCTCCTGCATAAGCACACACCCCAAACCAACCCTGGACGCATCATATACACTTCATATGGGATATCCTCCCTGGGTAATCTCAACACAGGTGCAGTGGTCAAACGGGTTTTGAGAGCCTCAAATGCCTGCTGACACTTGTCAGTCCACTCTATTGGAAATATAGGATTTGATGAAGCTTCCAAAATATAGTCTAAGTCTGGAGACTCGAAGAACCGAAGGTCGTAGGGTCGAAGAGTCAAAATTCATAGAAGTAAAACTGTCATAGGACGTATTGGCAAGAGACTCGTAGACTCGTAGAGTCTGGAGTCTCAAGGCGAAACAGTGATAGCACATTGCGACTCGTAGATCCAAGGTCGAAGGTCGCAGAGTCATAGTACGGAAAAGAGAGTGTTACTGTAAGCATCAATAAGTTCAGAGACTCGTAGAGTCGAAGAATTGTTAAGAACAGTAACCAAAGCTAAATGATTCGTAGACTAGTAGGCTCGTAGCACGCAAAATTGTAGAGTCCCCATAAATACTTAAGTCAATTAACAGAACTTAAATTGCCACTAGACTCGAAGACTCGTAGAGTCGTAGAGTCAAAACCTTCGAACACTATTAAGAAAACAGGACTCATAGACTCGTACATCGAAAGTCGTAGAGTCGAAGCCTTCGAACAGTGTAGAGAAAACCGGACTCGTAGACTCGTAGACTCGTAAGTTGAAGGTCGAAGAGTCGATGCTATAAAGACTGGCAAACAAATGAAACTATAACTCAAGAGTCATAGAGTCGTAGACTCGTAGAGACTCAAGGGACACAATCACTATAGAGAAATTACCACACTTCCAGACTCGGAGATCGATGGCGGAGAGTTGTAGCTAAAGGGTCGTAGCTATACAGAAAACTCAGTTTATGAGCCTCTGTGAAAGACTAAGGAAGAAAAGCGAAGTTGAAGACTCGTAGAGTCGAAGATTTTCAGACCACTTAGTCAAACATAGTAAACTGAGAGACCTAAAGGTCGTAGACCCGCAGAACTAGGGTCGTAGACTCATAGCTACAATAACAGGTAGATTAGATGGACTCGAAGAAGTCACTATAAGCGTTATTCGAAGAGTCACAGACTCGTAGAGTCGTAGACTCGCAGAGTCGTACACTTTAGTTAACAGAGTGACACAAAAGGCCAATCCAACCTGACCTCTAGCCTCGAAGACTCGAAGATGTGGGTCGTAGACTCGCAGAAACACCATAAAGCCTGAATCAAAACTTCGCAACCTTCTACAGGTGTTAACTGAAATCTTCGAGTCATCGAACCTACGAGGCATCTACCTCCGAGGCAAACTTACAACCCTAAACACAGCCACTTAGCGTGTCACGCCCCGGTTTTCCAACCCGAGGAGACCGGAACGTGACCCTCCCTTTACCCGGGTTTGGATAAAGGGGTGGAACACAACATACACTTCAGAAACCAAAATCACACAATTATCTAATTGAAACCACATGCCTTTAGTGTTTCAAACTTCATTACAATATCTCCCCGCTGGGGTTACAATGCCTCAATAAAATTACATAACGCAAATAACATAAAACAAAGCCTCAAAATAGAACTCTTCCACCTTGGTGTTCCCACCTAACGCCTGTAGGTTCCTGCAAGAAAACACACCATAGTAGGAGGGGTGAGCATCCACAGCTCAGTAGGGATCATGTCTTCCCAACCCATCCCATGCTCCTAACATCTACATGCCATGTGTACAAGTGCAGTGTCGTGTTACAATAATTCCAACAGACAATAACAAACCACATCAGTAGTCACAATTATCCACCACACAAACCACAAGTGATTTAATCGCCTCTTCGGGCCAATGATTTAACCGCCTTTCAGGCATAGTTTCCACAGTCAGTCTCACTGACATTAACTCAGCCTCTCAGGCTCCACAGTCAGTCTCACTGACATCAACTCAGCCTCTCAGGCTCCACAGGTACACAAGCATTGCCTCAGCCTCTCAGGCTTCTTAGGCTCCACAGACAACAACAAACATTTAACACATATCTCAGTTATTCAGGCATAACAACAAACACTTAACATGCATGTCCACCCTGGTATAACATCAAACACCTAGCATGCATATCCTCACAGACATTACATCAAACACCATTCAGGCATAACGACACTGGCATAACATCAATCGCATAACATGCATGGCCTCACAGGCATAATATCAAATACTTAGTGTGCAGTGCCACACAGGCCTAATCTCAACCCATACTTGCCACTGAAGGCCAACATTCATATAGGAGGTCACACCTATATGAATTTACATATAGATAGTATAACAATAACAGTAGAAGCTCTATAAATCCTCTACACAGGGCCTAACCCCAGAACAGATCAGGTGAGACATAACCCCTACCTTGGAAACGTCCTCCTGCTCTTGCTCACGCGCTAGACGCCGTCCTCCCTACGCAAGGCGCTAAGGCAGCAGGCCAGCAGCTCTCCTTCCTCTCTCTCTCTCTCTCTGCGACGGCTGGTGGAGCAACAAACCCTAAACCTAAAACAGAGGGCTCTTCATCCTTATATAGACAACACAACATCAAAACAACGTAGTTTTGATTAAGTGAACCCCAGCATCAAAATGACGTAGTTTTGATTACACAAGTTACAACCTTTCCGCATCCATACTCGACAAAATATCCATAATTCCAACATGGTCCTTTGGGAAAAGATGATTAGAATAACAAAACTAAGGTAACCATGCAAAAATATGCCTGCACGCCAATTTGAACGCCAATTCCCCAATTGGCGTGCAGCTCCAAATGCACTCAAACTTCACCCCAAGCCTCCTTACATCTTGTAGAGGCCTGAGAAGCAAAAATATGCTTGCACGTGAAATGGGTGAATTCACGTGCAGCTCCAAATGCTCTGAAATTTCTGTTGTAGGTAGAGGACCTCATTCTAAGCAACTTTTGTTTTTGTACGCCAATTGTTTGAGGCCATCTACCATATCAAAAGTGAGCTCCAAGATCAGCCAAAACAGCTTAAAACCGCCTGTATATGCATAGCATCTTCCTAGGGCATAAATGCACGTTATCACTTGTCACATGCACCTCCCAAAAGTCCCCTTTTGGGCTCATCTCTTACCTCAAACTTGTGCACCAACATCCAAGGTATTTGTGGTTAACTTCTTACACACGGGTTACACACGGGTCATTACATCCTCTCCCCCTTAAGACTTTTCGTCCTCGAAAAGAAATGACATACGAGGAAAACAAACACAAGCTACCCATTTGCCACACGGCGAGCCACAACACCCAAATGGGTCATACACCGCGCACAAAGACATAACAAAGACATAACAAGGTACCACCATAATCCATAACCACATGCATCACAATAATGCATATAACACATATCCGCATGTCACAAATACACATCTCAAAACACATCACAAATATGAACACATGTCTAAAAGATAATACAAATACACCAAATCATACACAACTAATACAAGAAAACACATCACTATCCCTTGGCCAACAGCCACCTCCCACTCTTAAGATTGTTCGTCCTCGAACAACTCGGGATGCTGCTCCCGCAACAAGGACTCACGCTCCCAACTCTCCTCCTCAATGCCACAGTGCTGCCATAGCACGCGAACCAAAGGAATAGCACGACCACGCAAAAGTTTCTCCCGCCGGTCGAGTATACGGATAGGGGCCTTAACAATGGACATGTCATCCGCAACATCCAATGTCCCCCAATCGATCACATGAGTGGGGTCAGGATGATACTTCCTCAACTGGGACACGTGAAACACGTTGTGCACTCGACTCAGCTGCGGTGGTAACGCTAACCAGTAGGCCACAGGCCCCACACGATCCAGAATCTCAAAAGGACCAATAAACCGCGGAGATAGCTTGGAACCTCGCCCAAACCATCGATGTCCACGAAGAAACACATGATCACCAACAAAAAACTCCAAAGGTCATCGTCGCTGATCCGCATAAGATTTCTGCCGACTCTGAGCTGATAACAACCGTTGACGAATCAACTTAACCTTCTCGGTAGCCTCTTGAACCAACTGTGGTCCCAAGAGAGCTGTCTCCCCCACTTCGGTCCAACACAAAGGTGATCGACATGGCCGCCCATACAATGCCACAAAAGGAGCCATCCCAATGGATGCCTGATAACTGTTATTGTAGGCAAACTTCACCAAAGGAAGGTGAGTTGCCCATGAACCCCCAAAATCTAACACACAGGCCCGTAACATGTCCTCCAAAGTCTGATTCGTCCTCTCTGTCTGGCCGTCAGTCTTAGGGTGAAAGGTTGTACTCAAGTGAAGTTTGGTCCCCATAGCCTCCTGCAAACCTGCCCAAAAACGGGAAGTGAACCTCGAATCCCGGTCAGAGACAACCAATGATGGTACTCCATGCAGTCTCACAATCTCGTTCATGTATAGCTGACTCAAGGTCCCAGTAGAGTCCCACTTGCGAACAGCCAGGAAATGGGCCGACTTTGTGAGTCGATCCACAATCACCCAAATCATATCTTTCCTCCCTGTGGTGGGTGGAAGACCAGTCACAAAATCCATCGCTATGTGGTCCCATTTCCACTCCGCTATGGGCAATGGCTGTAACATGCCCGCCGGCCACTGATGCTCAGCCTTCACCTGCTGACACGTGAGACACCGCGAAACAAAGGCAGCCACATCGCGTTTCATCCCAGGCCACCAAAAATGTCCCCGGAGCGCATGGTACATCTTCGTACCCCCTGGATGCACAGCAACTCTAGACTGGTGAAAATCCCTCATCACCTCATCCCTGAGAGAAGAAGCCACTACCAACCGCCCCTGAAAAGACAACTCATGCTCAGGACCCTCTGTCCAGTCCTCAGATAGCTCACCAGCCTCAATACGGGCACGGAGAACCTCACACTCAATGTCACCCAACTGTCCCTCCCGGACGCGCTGGTACAACTCAGGCACAACCACCAAAGGACTCAGGACTGTCCCACCATCACGAACAACAGGCTGCAGCTGCAACATCGCCAACTGCTCCATCAGCTTCCACTCTCGCACGGCCACCTCAGCTTTCCTTTTTCTGCTCAACGCATCAGCCACAACATTACCCTTGCCCGGGGTATAAGCAAGAGTAAAGTCAAAGGTCTGCAAATACTCCACCCATCTCCTCTGCCTCAAATTCAAGTCCTTCTGGGTAAAGATGTACTGAAGGCTCTTGTGATCCGAGAACACTACAAACTTCTCCCCCAAGAGGTAATGCTGCCAACTCTTCAGGGCGAAGATGACAGGGCCAACTCAAGGTCATGAGTAGGATAATTCTGCTCATGAGGCTTCAGCTGCCTTGACCCATAAGCTACCACACTGTGCTCCTGCATAAGCACACACCCCAAACCAACCCTGGACGCATCACAATACACCTCATATGGGATATCCTCCTAAGGTAACCTCAACACCGGTGCAGTGGTCAAACGGGTTTTGAGAGCCTCAAACGCCTGCTGGCACTTGTCAGTCCACTCAAATTTCACTCCCTTCCGAGTCAACGCTGTCATAGGAGCTGCCAAACGGGAGAACCCCTCGACAAAACGACGATAGTACCCTGCCAAGCCAAGAAAGCTACGGATCTCAAAAACGTTGGTTGGCCTTGCCCACGATGCCACAGCCTCAATCTTGGCTGGGTCCACCCTAACCCCTTCAGCGGATACTACGTGGCCAAGGAAATGGACCACCTGCATCCAAAACTCGCATTTGCTAAACTTAGCAAACAATCGCTGGTCCCTCAAGGTTTGCAACACTGTTGCCAAATGCTCCACATGCTCCCTCTCGGTCTTGGAATACACCAAGACATCGTCTATAAACACCACCACGAACGAGTCTAAGTATGGAGCAAAGACCTGGTTCATCAAATGCATGAACACCGCTGGCGCATTAGTGAGCCCGAAAGGCATCACTACCCACTCATAATGCCCATACCTGCACCGAAAGGCCGTCTTAGGGATGTCTTCCTCCCTAACCCTCAACGGATGATACCCCGACCGTAGATCTATCTTGGAAAACCACCGGGCTGCGCTCAACTGGTTAAACAGGTCATCGATCCGAGGCAATGGATACTTGTTCTTCATAGTCACCAAATTCAGCTTCCTGTAATCTATGCAGAGGCGTAGTGTGCCATCTGCCTTCTTTGCAAAGAGCACCAGAGCACCCCAAGGTGAGGTACTCGGTCTGATATACCCCTGGCCCACCAACTCCTCGATTTTCCTCTGAAGCTCCCTCAACTCAGCTGGCCCCATACGATACGCTACTTGGGAAATCGGACCCGTCCCCGGCACCAACTCAATGGTGAACTCCACACTCCTCTTAGGTGGCAAACTCCTCAACTCTTCAGGAAAAACATCCTGAAATTGGTCCACAACAGCGGGCCACACCCTCTTTTCCACCTTACCCTCCTCAGCAAAGGTCAGGGCTGCCAACCTGTGGGTAATGGCACCCCACTAGTCCAACACTGGCCCGGCCCGACTCGCCTCACAGTCCCACTCCCCCTGCAGGGTGCAAGAGGTCCCTGCAGGTGTCACGAAGGATACACGCCGCCGATAACAATCTATCTTGGCCTGGAAAGCATAAGCCAATCCATACCCAAGATCAGGTCAAACGTCCTCAAAGGCATTACATGCAAGTCAAATCTCAGCTCCACCTCCCCTATGGTTAACACACAGTCACGACACATACGCCGTACCTCAATCATACCCCCCACTGGAGACTCAACAACTAGGGGCTTCGCTGCCTCCACACAAGTTAACCCCAAGCTATCTATCACAAGCTCAGCAACAAACGAACATGATGCACCCGTATCGAAAAGAACAGAATCTAATGTACGGGAGATCAAAAGGGTACCTCTAACCACCGATGGTCCTGCTCCACCCTCAGCTAGTGGGGGTGGTAGCTCAGCCTCCTCTTGGTACGTCGCCTCCAGCGCAAACACCCTTCCTTGGCCCGTGCCACTGGTCGGCTCACTCACTGGACGCTTCCCACCATGGCTGCCTCCCGCTTCAGTTTGCTGACGCTCTTGCCTCCCCTGAGGTTGGGTCTGGCTAGATCCCACATGGCTAGCCTGCCACTGACGGGCTGGCCTCTCCACTGGAGCGCGAAAACTAGCATCGCTCCTCATGCTGGATGCCACACCTCCTGCTCCCCTGTTGCCACTCCTGCACACCCAGCTCAAGTGGCCTTCTCGCCCACAATTGTTACACCGCCAGTCCTTCTTGGGACATTCCCTCTTGAAGTGACCTTGCCTCCCACAACAAAGACAACCGCTGGGGGAACCTCCTGCTGAACCTCCTTGCCCACTACCGCCAAGGGTGAACCTCCCTGGGTTCACAGATGGTAGACCCCGGCTTCGGAAAGAACTATTATCTCTCTCCTCAGTCTTCGGCCTCTTGGACCCAGAATCGCGTTCAGACCCACCTTGCAAGTGGTGACCCTGGTGAACCTGCCTCCCATCATCCAGTTCCCTCTCAGCTATGCGCGCTATCTCAACAACCTCAGCATAGGTCCTCAAATGCAGAATCGCCACCCTCTGCCTAAGAGCTGGCCTGAGACCCAAAGTGAACTTGTGGGCTTTCAGGTCCTCCTTTGCCACAGTCTCGGGGGCAAATCTACTCAGGCTCCGGAACTCCCGCTCATACTTGGGCACCGTCTTTGATCCTTGCTTCAGGCTGCCAAATTCTTCTCTCTTCTACCATCTCAAGGACTCAAGGAAAAACTCATCATGGAAGAGTTGCAAGAACTCCTCCCACAGCATAAACTGCACCACATGGCTCCCCGTGACAATCTGCCACCACTCTAGAGCATTCCCCTCTAGCTGCCGAATGGCCAGCCTCACCTTATCCTCCTCCCGGGGTAGGAGAAAGGAAAACACATGTTCGATCTGCCTCAGCTAGTACTCAGCTAACACTGGGTCCTCCTCCCCTTTGAATCGCGGAGGTTGTTCCTTTCGGAACCGTGTCACCACATCATCCTCCGCACGGGTCGGTATACCACTCAGCGAACCCTCACGCTCCCGGGGTAGCTCCCCCACTGGTGGTGGTGGTGGTGGCACCACCTGCTGGGCTGCCATCTCGCGGCGCACCTCCTCCCGTACCTCTTGCCGGATACCCTCCCTCAGCTCTAGGACTTCCAGCCGGATGCCTTCTCGCAGCTGCGCCAGCAACAGTGCATGTCCTCCAATGGACTGCCCCGCACCCGGGCCCTCATGGGCAGATGACTCATCAGCCACTGCCCCGGACGCACGAGTCACTCTCCTCGGTGGCATTCTTACTACATGAAGTAAGAAGCACAAACGTCAGAACGCGTTCGACTACTAACAAGTTTCACTACCTCTACCCCATTATCAAGTCAAGTAGTACATGGCATCACACACATTTCAACCATTGTATCAATCAACATCGCACACAGCACAGTCCACATTGTAGTCATGCCCAAGGCATTCCAAGCTTATTCAGAGTTGCACAGTTCACACATAATCATGTTATTCACATCCTTCACACATAGCAACAAATGCAACTAGTGCCCTAATGCCAATGCATGCAAATCCTACCTCAGGTCTGGACTACCCCAAGTACACCTTAGAGGCTCCAAGAGGACTATGTTGATCAGGCACGTCCCTCCTGGTTCCTCCAAAGGACTCAAGATAACCAGATCCACCCACTACCCTAGGCCATCTAGACCATGCTCCGATACCATATTGTCACGCCCCGGTTTTCCAACCCGAGGAGACCGGAACGTGACCCTCCCTTTACCCGGGTTTGGATAAAGGGGTGGAACACAACATACACTTCAGAAACCAAAATCACACAATTATCTAATTGAAACCACATGCCTTTAGTGTTTCAAACTTCATTACAATATCTCCCCGATGGGGTTACAATGCCTCAATAAAATTACATAACACAAATAACATAAAACAAAGCCACAAAATAGAACTCTTCCACCTTGGTGTTCCCACCTAATGCCTGTAGGTTCCTGCAAGAAAACACACCATAGTAGGAGGGGTGAGCATCCACAGCTCAGTAGGGATCATGTCTCCCCAACCCACCCCATGCTCCTAACATCTACATGCCATGTGTACAAGTGCAGTGTCGTGTTACAATAATTCCAACAGACAATAACAAACCACATCAGTAATCACAATTATCCACCACACAAACCACAAGTGATTTAACCGCCTCTTCAGGCCAATGATTTAACCGCCTCTCAGGCATAGTTTCCACAGTCAGTCTCACTGACATTAACTCAGCCTCTCAGGCTTCTTAGGCTCCACAGACAACAACAAACATTAAACACATATCTCAGTTATTTAGGCATAACAACAAACACTTAACATGCATGTCCACCCTGGTATAACATCAAACACCTAGCATGCATATCCTCACAGACATTACATCAAACACCATTCAGGCATAACGACACTGGCATAACATCAATCGCATAACATGCATGGCCTCACAGGCATAATATCAAATACTTAGTGTGCAGTGCCACACAGGCCTAATCTCAACCCATACTTGCCACTGAAGGCCAACATTCATATATGAGGTCACACCTATATGAATTTACATATAGATAGTATAACAATAACAGTAGAAGCTCTATAAATCCTCTACACAGGGCCTAACCCCAGAACAGATCAGGTGAGACAGAACCCCTACCTTGGAAACGTCCTCCTGCTCTTACTCCCGCACTAGACGCCGTCCTCCCCACGCAAGACGCTCCGGCAGCAAGCCAGCAGCTCTCCTTCCCTCTCTCTCTCTTTCTCTGCGACGGCTGGTGGAGCAACAAACCCTAAACCTAAAACAGAGGGCTCTTCATCCTTATATAGACAACATAACATCAAAACGACGTAGTTTTGATTAAGTGAACCCTAGCATCAAAACGACGTAGTTTTGATTACACAAGTTACAACCTTTCCGCATCCATACTCGACAAAATATCCATAATTCCAACATGGTCCTTTGGGAAAAGATGATTAGAATAACAAAACTAAGGTAACCATGTAAAAATATGCCTGCACGCCAATTTGAACGCCAATTCCCCAATTGGCGTGCAGCTCCAAATGCACTCAAACTTCACCCCAAGCCTCCTTGCATCTTGTAGAGGCCTGAGAAGCAAAAATATGCTTGCACGTGAAATGGGTGAATTCACGTGCAGCTCCAAATGCTCTGAAATTTATGTGGTAGGTAGAGGACCTCATTCTAAGCAACTTTTGTTCTTGCACACCAATTGTTTGACGCCATCTACCATATCAAAAGTGAGCTCCGAGATCAGCCAAAACAACTTAAAACCGCCTGTATATGTATAGCATCTTCCTAGGGCATAAATGCACGTTATCACTTGTCACATGCACCTCCCAAAAGTCCCCTCTTGGGCTCATCTCTTACCTCAAACTTGTGCACCAACATCCAAGGTGCTTGTGGTTAACTTCTTACACACGGGTTACACACGGTGTCTGTGAGTCGTAGACTCGCAGAAACACCATAAAGCCTGAATCAAAACTTTGCAACCTTCTACAGGTGTTAACTGAAATCTTCGAGTCATCAAACCTATGAGGCATCTACCTCCGAGGCAAACTTACAACCCTAAACTTAGCCACTTAGCGATATCGTCAGCTAGGGTTTGTACAGCAAGTCTGCGCCGTCCTGAGCAATTGAGCGCATTAATGACACATTAAATGCTACCAACTACCATCCATGGATGAATGGCCAAGATCGACTGCATGCCAAATACACAGTATGGGCATCTAATCTGCAAATCAAAGCATATCAACCCATCCCCTAAAATTCCGCATTTTCAGTGGCGGGAAGTTAGTCTGTCGGGATGGACATCATGGCGCACGAGCATTTTAATCTTAAAAATATATCTCTCATGCACTTAATGACAAAATCAAGAGTTTAACCTCTCTCTCAAAAGAAGGAAACACACAGAACACAAGATATTGGTTCTGATGGACTTAGTGAAAAATAATCTTTTGCAGAACTAACGAAAAGAGTTCCAACAATAAAGAGAGACTTGGAGAGAACTCTAAGATGTGCTGTGCGCCGCGGTGAATCAAGAACAAGAGAGTAATCCATCTGATTATTCAAGAATCTTTTGTTCATCAAAGATCTAGCACTTCCATTAAGTCTAATCTCTGTGTTGTTTTCCACACATCGATCTATCATAAACCATCACTTTCATAACTGAGATCTATGGAGAAAAGAGCATTTACTCTCTTCTCAGTTTTGACTGATAGTTCATCATCACTCACGTTATCGCTCACAAAACTCTTGTCATCTTCTCCATAAATACTTCCATTATAGTGATCTATAGAGGAATCCAAAACCAGCTAACAGTCTAGCTTCCGCAAATGAAGAAAGTCTATTCACCCCCCCTCTAGACTCACTTTGGGACCTATAATTGGTATCAGTGCAAGTTCTACAACTCTGTAGAGATCCCTATTGGCCGACATGGATTCCAATAGTGCAGCTCCAGCTCTCGAGCAAACTCCAGTTCCTATTAAGGAACTTGAAGCCAGTCTTGTTCCAGAGGAAGGAGCGACTAGAGACTAGGAGCAAGAAGAACCGAGTACCAGCAGTAATAAGAAAGAACAAGAAGACTTCTATGATGTTTTGCCTGGCTCATCCTCCCAAGTACCTATGTGCACACCCGCGCGCTTTTCCAAATGGAAAGCAAGGATGAGAGCACACCTAGACATGCTCGACACCTATCTCTGGGAAACGATAAAGAACGGACCTTTCACACCAAAGAGTATGCAGAGAGGTCAGCTAATGACGAAAGACCTAGACAGTTGGTCTAAGGTAGAGCAGAGGAAAGTAAAGCTCGGCTTCAAGGCAAAAGCCATACTTTTCTCTGCACTCGATGATGACATGTTCACGGATGTGCAAGATCTTGAGACTGCTAAAGAGGTATGGGACAAGCTCTGTCTCATCTATGAAGGAGATAAGCAAATACAGGACAACAAGATCTCCATGCTCAAACAAGAGTATGAAGCCTTCAGATGTGAACCGAAAGAGTCATTGGACAGTATCTACAAATGGTTCACCGGTCTGATTCAACGGATGAAGACTTACAATGTTGAGATCTCTCAAAAGGACAAAAATGACAAATTTCTGAGATCTCTACCCTTGAGACCGCTGATAAAGACATCAGCCATCCGTCAGCTGAAGGAATGGAAGACTTGTGCCTTGGAACCATTATACGGGGACCTCAAGACGTTCGAAATGCAAAAGGAAGAACTTGAGGCATTTGAGAATCCTTCCAAGAAAAAGGAGAAGTCTGTTGCCTTTAAGGCTGCTGCTGAGCCACGGGAACCGTCTTCAGAAGAGGAAGAAGATGAAGCTGATGAACTTGGCTCAGATAGTGCCTCAGATGAAGAAGTGGCATTTCTGATCAAGAAACTGCTGAAGAGAAAGGGGAACTACAGAAGGAAAGCAAGGCAGTCTTCCTTATCTTTCTCTAAGGGAAAAGAGAAGGATAAGTTGCAATGTTATCACTACAACAAGCCCGGCCATTTCGCTGCTGATTGTTATAAGCTGAAGAGGGAGAAAAAGGAGGCAGCTGAGCAGAAGAAGAAGACCAAAGGCTCCTCAAGCAGAAAGGATGACAAGAGGAAGAAGGCTCTTATCACTAACAAGTTTAATAGTGAAACCGAGGAGGAAGAAGAATCATCTGATGAGGAGGAGAAGGAAAAAGGTCTCATCTGTTTCATGGCTGACCATTCACCTCCCCTCAAGGTAAGAACTTATGAACAGCTCTACATTGAATATGAAGATACCTATAGAGCTCTTAAAGAAATGGAGGAACAATTTCTTCCTATGAAAGCTGACAAAGAAAGATACTATTCTAAACTGGAATGGCTTTCATGTGAATATAGAGATTCTATAGATGATTATGAAAGAACAGAGAGAAGATTAAGGGCTGAAGTGAGTAAGATGAGAAGCACACACGATGATCTTCTGGACAAAGCTGGTAAACTAAAAGTAGCTAATAAAGACAGCGATAGGCTTGAAAAGGAACTAGCTGAAACCAAAGCAAAACTGGAAAAGGAAAGACAAATCCATCAAAAGTGGCAAGACTCTGCTAAGATTGCAGCCCACTTTAGGACTAGTCCAAATGTTAAAAGTCTAGCCTTAGGTCTAGGTTTCTCTGAAGACCAAATAGCCAAGGCCCAGACTTGCCCTATTCAGACCAAGTGTCTTGCTGGCTTTATTCCTGCTGGCAGTGTGCTCGTTGAGTGTGGAAAGGAGGTACCAATGGCTGTTGCTAGTTCACCCAAACAAGTAACACCCGAACTCAAAGACCTGGGTACTGTTGCATCTCAGGACAGTGATGCAGTAGTTGCTAAGAAAGAACTGAAAGCTGAACCTTCAGTAAACCTATCCTCTACATCCCAATACACGGGTAAGGGTGTAGTTATCTCAGAGACAAAACCAAGTAGACACACTACAAAATTTGAGACTGGTTCATCCAGCAAGGTTGCTGCCTTTCAGCCTAAGTTTGTCTCTGAAGAAGGAGTTAAGAACGGTCTAGGATATGTGAGAAAACCTAGGAAACCTCTTAACACTCCAGCAAAACCCTTGAGACAGAATGTTCAACCTCAACATGTAACGTGCCCCATCTGCTGTGAAGTTGGACACCTCTCCTAACATTGCAGATTCTACCCTGAGTATCTCATGAAGGAGATTGCCACAAAAATTAGGGTAAACCTTAAACAGCTCAATGTTACTAAAAATCTGCAGTGCAATAGCATCGCTGATAGGAAGAAACTCTCCAGGCACACACAGGCCACCCATTCAAAAGACTTAAAGACCAAGCCTATGAAGAAAGCTGTTAAACCTGTGCCTATTAAAGCTACCAAAGATAACAATAAGAAAGGAAAACATGCTGAAAATCTGAAGATCAACCCTGCAAATGAATCTAATAAAGGATTACCAAGATTATCATGGAAAGTTAAATCTGCCCCTTCTTATTGGAAACCTAAATTGTCAACTGTAGCTTTCACTTACCCAAAGCCCAATCTTAATTGGGCCCCAAGACTTAGTTGCTCATTGTGCAGGAACAGGTACTTGAAGCTGAAAGCAGACATCGGAAACAAAAGATTAATTCAAGCCAGTGGTATCTTGATAGTGCCTGTTCTGTGCACATGACAGATGATGCCTCTCTATTGAATGAGGTAAGAGAGGCTATAGCTTCATCTGTCACTTTCAGGGACAATAAAAAGGGTAAGATTGTTGGTAAGGGTACTCTCTTTAATGGTTCTGTGTCCATTCAGAATGTATCTGTTGTTCACGGTCTTAAACATAACCTGTTGAGCATAAGTTAATTGTGTGACAAGGGTTATGAAGTTTTGTTCACTAAACACACTTGCACAGTTATGGACCCCATCTCCAAAGAGCTGAAACTAAATGGGCATAGACAAGGTAATGTCTACAAGTTGGTCTTTGGTAATGCTCAATCTGATGAACCAATTTGTTTTCTGTCCAAAGCTTCACCTGACATTAGTTGGTTGTGGCATAAGAGATTCGGCCATTTAAACTTTAAGACTATGTCTAAATTGGCATCTCTGGATTTGGTTGAGGGCTTACCCAAGCATGTTTATGAGAAAGAACACCCGTGTAGGGATTGTCAGTTGGGTAAGCAGGTTAAACATTCTTTTAAGAGTATAGATAAAACCTCAATCATATAACCACTCGAACTTCTGCACATGGACCTATGTGGACCAATAAATGTGTCTTCCTTATCTGGTGCACGATACTTTCTTGCAGTAGTAGATGACTATACCAGATACACATGGGTCATGTTTCTCAAAAACAAATCTGAAACATTTGAGAATCTTGTCGAACTCTTCAATTGGGTCACAAATGTTAAGAGTCTCTCTATTAAGTACATTCATAGCGATCATGGCAAGGAATTTGAATTTTCTGATATATTAGAGTTTTGTACTAAATATGGTATCTAGCATAATTTCTCATCACCAAGAACTCCACAACAAAATGGAGTAGCTGAAAAAAAGAATCGAACATTAGTTGAAGCAGCTAGAACCATGTTGACAGGAGCTCAGTTCCCAAAATCCCTATGGGCTGAAGCTGTTGCCACTACTTGTGATGTACAAAACAGAACTCTAATTAGCAAACGAGCCCTGAAAACACCCTATGAGTTATGGAAGGGAAAGAGACCAAACATTGGTCACCTAAGGATCTTCGGGTGTACTTGCTACATTCTGAACAATGGCAAGGATTACTTGAACAAGTTTGATGCTAAATCAGATGATGGATATCTTGTTGGATATTTCATGACTAGCAAGGCTTATCGTGTATTTAATAGAAGAACCAAAGTTATTGAAGAGTCTATTCATGTTTCTTTTGATGAGACTAACCATGGAATGCAGAAAGGAGACACAAATGTAAATGAAGTGCAGGACACTGTCATTATAGAAGACCAAGACATAGATAATCCCACTACAACAGAGACAAGGGAAGATGCACCCGAACCTGATGAACACAAAGCTGAATCGGTTGCTGAGGAACCAAGTCAAAAATCAGCAGAAAACCATGAATTTAACATTCAACCTATTCAAACTCAGCCACTTTTATCAGCCCAAGAAGCTGACATTGAGCAATTGGGCATCCATCATGAAGAAAGAGAAGACCTTCCAAAGACAAGAATAAAGTTAAAGGACCACCCTTCTGAACTGATAATTGGAGATCCAGCTGCACGAGTTAAAACAAGGGCTGCCACACTTCATGAAAATCTGTATATGTGCTTCCTATCACAAGTGGAGCCAAAATCAATTGACGATGCAGTTCAGGATCACCATTGGATTGATGCAATGCAAGAAGAATTAAATCAGTTCAAAAGACAGAAAGTATGGGAGTTGGTCAACAGGCCCAGATCACAGCAAGTCATTGGCGTGAAATGGATTTTCAGAAACAAACTTGATGCTGATGGTGTTGTAATAAGAAACAAGGCCAGACTAGTTGCAAAAGGATACAGACAAGAAGAAGGAATCGACTATGATGAAACCTTTGCACCAGTTGCTAGACTGGAGGCCATTCGCATGTTCTTAACATATGCAGCATTCAAGGACTTCAAAGTTTATGAGATGGATGTCAAGAGTGCTTTCTTGAATGGAGACCTCCAAAAAGAAGTCTATGTTGAATAACCTCCCGGATTTCTAGAGCCAAACCAAGAGCACAAGGTATACAAACGGAAAAGGGCTCTTTATGGACTAAAACAAGCTCCCAGAGCGTGGTATAAAACATTGTCAGAGTTTCTGATCAAAAATAAGTTCAAAAAAGGTAAAATTGACCCCACACTGTTTCTCAAGGAAGGAAAAGGATCACTCTTGATAGTCCAAATCTATGTAGATGATATCATATTCGGATCAAGGGACAAAAAGCAATGCGAAAACTTCTCTCATCTAATGAAAAGTGAATATGAAATGAGTATGATGGGAGAACTCTCATTCTTCCTTGGATTGGAGGTCAAGCAGTTAGAGGATGGGATCTTTATCAGTCAAACCAAATATACAAAGGAGATTCTGAAGAAGTTTAAGATGACTGATGTGACACACATGAAAACTCCCATTCCTACAAACGCCAAACTGGATATGGATGAAGCAGGGAAGGAGGTGGATATCTTAGAATACAGAAGCATGATTGGATCCTTGCTGTATCTGACAGCAAGCAGACCTGACATAATGTTTGCAACATGTATCTGTGCCAGATACCAAGCTAATCCCAAGGAATCCCACTTGTCACATGTCAATAGGATCATGCGCTATCTGAAGGGAACTGAGAATTTGGGACTATGGTATCCAAAAGAGTCTGATTTCAAATTGGGAGGATATTCAGATGCAGACTTTTCCGGATGTAGGATTGATAGAAAGAGCACAAGTGGAACATGTCAAATTTTAGGCAACAGACTTGTATCCTGGTTTAGCAAGAAACAGAATTCAATTTCAACCTCCACAGCTGAAGCTGAATATATTGCTGCAGGAAGCTGTTGTGCTCAATTGCTTTGGATGGCCAGTCAACTATCAAATTATGGGTTTGACCTAAAGGCCGTTCCTTTGTATTGTGACAATACAAGCGCCATTACAATTTCCAACAATCCTGTTATGCATCCCAAAACCAAGCACATTGAGGTCAGACATCACTTCATACGTGATCATGTGCTAAAGAAAGACATTTCTCTGAAGTATATATCCACTGATGATCAGCTTGCCGACATATTCACCAAACCACTGCAAGAAGCCAGGTTCAATGAACTTCTGACAAAACTTGGCATGCTAGATTTAAATTCATGAGTCTCACAGCATGTCTTGTGGTTTATCTCTAACTAACTACCTGTGCATGAACATACGTATGACACTGTTAATTACCGTTTATGTCTCCTTGAAAATTAGTAATGGCTAAGTGTGATTCATGCACATCTACTATGTGAAAGTGAGAATTCACATGGATGAAACTTGCCACCTCTGAACCTGGTTCAAGTCTTTTGTGCAACTTGTCATGAACCCTCAAGTCTTGAGTGAAATGAGTGCAATTCCCTTTATGTTTAAATCAGAAGATATTCCCACTACTTGTTATTATATTCTGAGTGAATATCACTTGTGTGGTATTGCATTCATTAACTAGCAGGAACTGTTGTATCTCATGGTACTGTTGGCTTGCACCGAAAGGATCCTCAATGATTTAATGCTCAAAGGATGACTAAGACTGTAGTATTTGAGAATGATAAAAAGCTTATTACTTAAGAAGAGCCACTATCCTTCACTATAAAAAGGCAAGGTGAAAAAGTCAAAGGCTAGACAATAGACTAACTGCCTGTCTTAGGGGGAGTCCTCACTATTCTCCCAGTTTGTGTCTCTATTAGAATAACAGCTGGAGTTAAAATTGTATGGTCATGTAATTCAAAAAGATATTGTGTTGAGCTTTGTCCTTGTAATAAGGTTCATGAATAAGCACTGAAAATTGATGATCTACTGAAGAAAAGAGACAACTCACGCAGACAATCTGAATGACCAAACTCCAAACTCTACCTTTAATGTGTTGTAAATTAGACAAGGATAGAGTGTGTGTTCTGATTCTCAATAGAGCCATCTTGTCTCTCAAGTCATCTATGCTGAACTGAAAATCATTGTTGGATTAGGGTTGTGGTAAGATTCGGTTGACCATGAGCTTACCAAACAGTGTAATTCTAGTTCCTGAATCAAACTCACATGCTGATCCGAGAGTGAGAGGGTGAGGCCTCCGCTGAGTGAGTTTTGCTAAATATGTGAGGAGACTCAGAATTCATGACCGGGTTGTTACAATTGATAAATCATGGTTTACTGGTTGCTATGTTAACATCGTGATCATTTTCACGCACAAGATGTAGTGTGACGAAGTACTTAATCATTTATAAGGTAAATGGAGAGTTGAATGGTAGTAATGCAGTAGCCATTCATGTAAACCAGGTATTAGGGATGAAAGAAATCAAGTTCTGGATATGTAATTTCAATTCCACCAACAACACTGTTTATCATGAAATAATATTATGTAAATTGTCATATGCTTCTAATGTGTGTTGTTCAGTGTTGAAAATGTCCAGAGAAATCCACCACTCGCTGAATTCACAGTTGACTTCGAAGCAAACTGCATCGAAGAACTACGAGATCGAAGACTGCTGCTTCGAAGCCTCGAGGGTCGTAGCCTCGAAGCATCCTAATGCAGCTTCGTTGAGTCGTAGTCCAAAGGATCGAAGCAAGATGGAGTCTGTCACTTACTATTCAAGCATCGCGGACAGGTCAGCACGTCACTGTGCACTTAAAATGGGAGTTGCACCGACTTAAGGGGTGACGTGAATTCATTGCTTGAATGTTCCATCGGGTGGATCCGAATGATCGAAAGACGGGTCAGAGAAAAGAACGCGGACCATGAAGACGAACCAACAGAGTGAGTGACTTCTATGATACACTTCTCAACTCACATATAAGTCACTGATAGAGACGGAGCTCAAAGGTAAGTTCGTCGTTTTCAAACTCGAACCCTAACCCTAAAACTCTCTCCTTCTCTCTCTTCGATTCTGTCTCTTTCTCTCTTTCTCTCTCCCCTGACCAACTTCGAACCTTACAATCTCTCTCTACGAGTGTCTCCTTTTCTCTCTACAAGCTCAATGGCAGGACCAAGCTCATCGATGGCCGACGATCTATGCAACATCGTCCTGGGATTCATCATCGACTGGGAAGCCATAGGCGACGCCAAAGTCAGCTGGCTGGACGAGTTTAGAAACCGCCTCGATGAAACCGGTATTGCATCCGTCTGCTCAGGGGTGCAAGACTTACTGATAGAAGATGTCTCGGAATTGTACGAGACCATGTCATTCGTTGGAGACGACCTGGTGGGAACTGTACACGGAGTGGAGGTTCGTATCTCTGCCGAAACAATCCGAGATGCACTTCCACTCCCAAAAGGTACCTTTGATCCTCTTCCTAGTCTTTCCAGAGAAGAGTGTAAGTCTTTTCTTGGGTACTCCAATCCCGGAAAGCAAGGTTGGGGAGCCCTGAAGATTGGTTTTTCCGGTCAGGCACTGGCAACTCTCATAGTCACCGGACAGTGCCTGCTGTGTAAGAGGACAGCTCATGACTCTGCAAGTCATGAGCAGATGAAGATCATGTGCAGTGTTCTACAGGGAAGACGAGTAGACTGTGGAACACAGATACACTCCATGATCAAAAGCAAGAAGGGACACTTTGGACTTCTTCTCACCAAAGTCCTTAGGTTTCTGCACCCTGACGTATTCTGCAACAGGCCCTCAGTGCCACTGCCGACCAAATACATATTTAAAAGTATTTATGAGGATGGTCGGATGGAGATCAAGTCGATGAGGAGGACTGAGTTAGGTGCAAGAAGTCGTGCAGGAGACACAGCCAGCTCTATACGAGCCCCAACTCGCATACCACGACAACCGGTTCATGTCTCACAGACTTTTAGGGGCTCCTCTGCATCCGCCGCAACAGTTCATATAACTGAAGTGGTGGAGAACATTGCCAGAACTCATCTCGCCACTGATTCTACACCTGAGGAGACCCCTACTGTCAAGCTGCCCAAGGATACTGCGGAAGCAAGAGAACCTGTAGTTAGAGGGTAGACACCAGCACAGGAAACCCCAGAGGATAGGGGTACTACACTTGTACTGTTAAGCATACTTGGGGAGTCTGAGCTAGAAGAGTTTTATATGGAATATGCCAAGGCTCATATGACCCCTGCTGATTTACGAAAGGCATGGATCACTTTTGGTAAACAGATGGTAGATAGAGACCATCTGATTAATTGGTTAGTCGAGCAGGGTCTTGTAAGTTGAGACCCAGTGGAAGCCGTGTCAGTGGTTGCCCCATCTCCTATCATGGTGGACTCACCTGTCACATCTACTCCACATGATGCTGAGGTGGTAGGCATTGTGGTAGAAGAGGTAGCTGAAGATGAAGAAACTCCTGGTGCTGCAGCCAGTGACTCCGATGCAGGAGCTGTCCCACAAATCCGTGAGACTGTGGAAAGGACTGAGATGGCCACACCATATGCACATATCGTTGATCAGGTGGCCACTCAAGTGAGTGAGGAGTTCGCAGCCAATATCCCAATGGCTATTCCAATACCAGCTGCGTCTCACTCACGTTCTCTGATGGCCGAAGAAATAGATCTTCTGGCAAGCAAGGTCATTGAGAAACTAATTTCCTCTGGCATCCTCAAGACATCAGTATCTCAGGCCTTTGAAGAACGACTGGCTATCATGGATTCAAGCATGGAAGAGGTACAAACTCAAGTTGAATCATCAGATCGTACCCTTGACAAGGTGCAACAAGAAATGACATCACTCACAAGTGCAACCACAGATGGGTTTAGACATCTGGAGGAACACTGTGAAGACATCAAAGGAGCTAACCAGAGACAATACAAAGGACTCAGTACCACTCTGGGAGCTATTCTGTCAGAATGTCATCGTCTTACAAGTGGTGAAATATCTCTTACTGTCAAAAACACACTCCCACAGCCATCAGACCGACCTGCACCTGAACCAGTCGATACTCCACAGCCAGCCGTCCCTTCTCCGAGTCACTCACCACCTCAACCTACTGCCACTTAAATGCGGGGGAGAAAGCGCGCACACAGAACCAATGTCATCTCAGATTCTGATGATGATGATGATGTTCCCATTGCAGCTCGCATGAAGAAACAACCGGCTGCTCCCTGCCAACCATCCTCTTCTACTCAGCCAGGCCCCTCAACTTCACATCCAAGTACGGCTGAGTACACCATGCCTGCCACACCTACCAAACCAACCGCTACCACTACTGACCAACCTTTAGCCCCACCTCGCATTGTAACTATCGGAGGCACCTCACTGAACTGGCTGCATTCAACACTTATATTGCTGGGGATACCACTGCGAGGACCTGCGGCTATGAAGCCTTCTTCACCGGACCTGATCTTTGTCGACTACTCCATGACGGTGAAGAAATGGATAACATTGAGATGAATCAGTTCATCTTCGCCCAGAAGTCCTTTCTCGAGAAACTACCTCTCCACATTCGCAGAGATACCAGGGTGGAACTCTATTGGCCGATCATGCAAGCTCAGCTGATCGATGATGCAGCGATGCTCGAGATTATACAAGGTCACAAATATGAGAACTGCTTTCGTCCCCGGGATGAGGTAGAACATGTGCCAATTCCATATTTATCAATATCCCCGCACTGGTTTCATCTCGACATTGACTTCAAGAACCAAAGGATCGTCATCTTCGACTCCGAACCCAGTACCTTACTACTCCATCGATGTGAACAACTGCGTGAATTCAATCGCACTCTCACCCGTGTCATGCAGGGGTATTTGCATGGATGTGGTGGTTATCATCTCTCCAAACCGATGGACATCACGCGAGTCAAGCAAGGCGTTCCTGCTCAGGATGATGCTCACAGCTGTGGCTTTTATGTTTGCCATTACATCCACATCCTGACTACCAATGGGTTCCCAGCTCTCGTGCCTGAATTTGATTGTGTGAGCAGTCGAGCGGCCTCGTTACACTTGACTCCTGCTCAACTCCTACGTGAGCAAGCTGCTGTTTTTCTATTTACACAGAGTGTCTTGTACTCTGAATTTAACCCATAACTGTCCTGTACTCTAATTCCCTATACACTGCATTTCTTGCTTTTCACTTTTCTGTGTACTTACTGTTTATTCATTATCTTTTCTATCTGTCTTTGCTATACTGCCTGTTTTTCTGTGCTTTATTTCCTTGCTCCCATACGGTTTATGTTATGGTGCTTGTTCCTCACCCCAGAAAGGGGGAGTGTTTCTCTCAGGGGGAGCAAGCTCGTAGGGGGAGTTATCTCTGACAGGAGCCATCGAACGGACAGGAGCCAGCGAACGCAGCTCTCAGGGGTACGGGGGAAGAGGAGTGTGTCTCTTTGAACCTTTGCACTCCTTAAAATTGCCCATAAAATTTGTAGTTTCAGACTTCATACAATTACTAGTTGTCAGCTTACATTAAATAGGCGGAGATTATTGGAAATATAGGATTTGATGAAGCTTCCAAAATATAATCTAAGTATGGAGACTCGAAGAACCGAAGGTCGTAGGGTCGAAGAGTCGAAATTCGTAGAAGTAAAACTGTCATAGGACGTATTGGCAAGAGACTCGTAGACTCGTAGAATCTGGAGTCTCAAGGCGAAACAGTGACAGCACATTGCGACTCGTAGATTCATGGTCGAAGGTCGCAGATTCATAGTACGAAAAAGAGAGTGTTACTATAAGCGTCAATAAGCTCGGAGACTCGTAGAGTCGAAGAATTTTTAAGAACAGTAACCAAAGCTAATTGACTCGTAGACTAGTAGACTCATAGCACGCAAAATTGTAGAGTCCCCATAAATACTTAAGTCAATTAACAGAACTTAAATTGCCACTAGACTCGAAGACTCGTAGAGTCGTAGAGTCAAAACCTTCGAACACTGTTAAGAAAACAGGACTCGTAGATCGAAAGTCGCAGAGTCGAAGCCTTCGAATAGTGTAGAGAAAACCGGACTCGTAGACTCGTAAGTTGAAGGTCGAAGAGTCGATGCTATAAAGACTGGCAAACAAAGGAAACTGTAACTCAAGAGTCGTAGAGTCGTAGACTCGTAAAGACTCAAGGGACACAGTCACTATAGAAAAATTGCCACACTTCCAGACTCGGAGATCGATGGCGGAGAGTTGTAGCTAAAGGGTCGTAGCTATACAGAAACTCAGTTTATGAGCCTCTGTGAAAGACTAAAGAAGAAAAGCGAAGTTGAAGACTCGTAGAGTCGAAGATTTTCAGACCACTTAGTCAAACATAGTAAATTGAGAGACCCGAACGTCGTAGACCTGCAGAACTAGGGTCGTAGACTCATAGCTACAATAACAGGTAGATTAGATGGACTCGAAGAAGTCACTCTAAGCGTTATTCGAAGAGTCACAGACTCGTAGAGTCGTAGACTCGCAGAGTCGTACACTTTAGTTAACAGAGTGACACAAAAGGCCAATCCAACTTGACCTCTAGCCTCGAAGACTCGAAGATGTGAGTCATAGACTCGCAGAAACACCATAAAGCCTGAATCAAAACTTCGCAACCTTCTACAGGTGTTAACTGAAATCTTCGAGTCATCGAACCTACGAGGCATCTACCTCCGAGGCAAACTTACAACCTTAAACACAGCCACTTAGCGATATTGTCAGCTAGGGTTTGTAGAGCAAGTCTGCGCCATCCCGAGCAGTTGAGCACATTAATGACACATTAAATGCTTCCAACTACCATCCACGGATGAATGGCCAAGATCGACTACATGCCAAATACACAGTATGGGCATCTGATCTGTAAATCAAAGCAGATCAACCCATCCCCTGACATTCCGCATTTCAGTGGCGGGAAGTCAGTCTGTCGGGATGGACATCATGGCGCACGAGCACTTTAATCTTAAAAATATATCTCTCATGCACTTAATGACAAAATCAAGAGTTTAACCTCTCTCTCAAAAGAAGGAAACACACAGAACACAAGATATTGGTTCTGATGGACTTAGTGAAAAATAATCTTTTGCAGAACTAACGAAAAGAGTTCCAACAATAGAGAGAGACTTGGAGAGAACTCTGAGGTGTGCTGTGTGCCGCGGTGAATCAAGAACAAGAGAGTAATCCATCTGATTATTCAAAAATCTTTTGTTTATCAAAGATCTAGCACTTCCATTAAGTCTAATCTCTGTGTTGTTTTCCACACATTGATCTATCATAAACCATTACTTTCATAACTGAGATCTATGGAGAAAAGAGCATTTACTCTCTTCTCAGTTTTGACTGATAGTTCATCATCACTTACGTTATCGCTCACAAAACTCCTGTCATCTTCTCCATAAATACTTCCATCATAGTGATCTGTAGAGGAATCCAAAACCAGCTAACAGTCTAGCTTCCGTAAACAAAGAAAGTCTATTCACCACCCCTCTAGAGTCACTTTGGGACCTACACACTCAAACTTCACTCCCTTCCGAGTGAACACTGTCATAGGAGGTGCCAAACGGGAGAATCCCTCCACAAATCGACGATAATACCCTGCCAAACCAAGAAAACTATAAATCTCGAACACATTGGTTGGCCTCCCCCACAATGCCACAGCCTCAATCTTAGCTGGGTCCACTCTAACTCCCTCGGATGACACTACATGGCCAAGAAAATCAACCTCCTGCATCCAAAACTCGCATTTGCTAAACTTAGCAAACAACTGCTGGTCCCTCAAGGTTTACAACACCGTTGCCAAATGTTCCACATTCTCCCTCTCCGTCTTGGAATACACCAAGATGTCATCAATAAACACCACCACGAAAGAATCCAAGTATAGAGCAAAGACTTGGTTCATCAACTGCATGAATACTGCCGGTGCTTTAGTGAGCCCGAAAGGCATCACTACCCACTCATAGTGCCCATACCTACAGCGAAAAGCAGTCTTGGGGATGTCCTCCTCCTTAACCCTCAATTGATGGTACCACGACCGTAGATCTATCTTGGAAAACCTCCGGGCCCCACTCAACTGGTCAAACAGGTCATCTATCCGAGGCAATGGATACTTGTTTTTCATGGTCACCGAATTCAGCTTCCTGTAGTCAATGCAGAGGCGAAGCATGCCATCTGCCTTGTTTGCAAAGAGCACCGGAGCTCCCCAGGGTGAGGTACTCGGCCTGATATACCCCTAGTCCACCAACTCCTCTATTTGCTTCTGAAGCTCCCTCAACTCTACTGGCCCCATACGATATGCCACTTGGGAGATTGGGCCAGTCCCCGATACCAACTCAATGGTGAACTCCACACTTCTCTTAGGAGGTAGACTCTTCAACAGGTCAGGAAAGACATCCTGAAATTGGTCAACGACAACTGGCCACAATCTCTTTTCTACTTTCCCTTCCTCATCAAAGGTCAGGGCTGCCAACCTGTGGGTAATGGCACCCTACTGGTCCAACACTGGCCCAGCTCGACTCGCCTCACAGTCCCACTCCCCCTGCAGGGTGCAAGAGGTCCCTGCAGGTGTCACGAAGGTTACACGCCGCCGATAACAATCTATCTTGGCTTGAAAAGCCATAAGCCAATCCATACCCAAGATCAAGTCAAAAGTACACAAGGGTATCACATGCAAATCAAAACTAAGCTCGACATCTCCTATAGTTAGCACGCAGTCTTAACAAACACGCCGCACCTCAATCACACCTCCCACCGGAGACTCCACTGAAAGGGGTCTCTCTGCCTCAACACATGCTAACCCCAATCCCTCAATCAGAAGTTCAGCGACAAACGAACAAGATGCACCCGTATCAAAAAGTGCAGAAACAAGCGTACGAGAGATCAAGAGGGTACTGTAATGACCCGTGTGTAAGAAGTTAACCACAAACACCTTGGATGTTGGTGCACAAGTTTGAGGTAAGAGATGAGCCCAAGAGGGGACTTTTGGGAGGTGCATGTGACAAGGGATAACGTGCATTTATGCCCTAGGAAGATGCTATGCATACACAGGCGCTTTTAAGCTGTTTTGTAAGGTTTTAGAGAATTATTTTGACCTAGTAGATGGGCTCAGATGAATTGACGTGCAGAACAAAAGATTCTTAGAATGATGTCTTCTATCTACCACAGAAGTTTCAGGCCAAACGGACATGCACGTGAATTGGACCCATTTGGCGTGCAAGGTTTTTATTGCTTGGATGACTTTTACATGATGCAAGGAGGCTTGGGGTAAAGTTTGAGTACATTTGGAGCTGCACGCCAATTGGGGAATTGGCGTTCAAATTGGCGTGCAGACATGTTTTTGCATGGTTACCTTAGTTTTGTCATTCTAATGATTTTTCCCCAAAGGACCATGTTGAAATTAGGGATAATTTGGCGTGTATGGATACGGGAAGGTTGTAGCTTGTTCCATCAAAACTACGTCATTTTGATGCTGGGTTTCACTTAATCAAAACTACATCGTTTTGATGTTGTGTTGTCTATATAAGGAGGAGAAGCCCTCTGTTTTAGGTTTAGGGTTCTCTTCAGCTACTCCAGCCGTCAGAGAGAGAGAGAGAGAGAGAGAGAGAGAGAGAGAGAGAGAGAGAGAGGGAAGGATAGCTTCTGGTGGCTGCCGGAGCGTCTTGTGTGGGTGGTCGGAGTCTTGCGTGGAAGTGGGAGGAGGAGAACATACAAGGTACGGGTTCTGTTCTTCCTAAATCCTCCTCTATCCTAGGGTTCTAGGGCAGATTATGGATTATACCTGTTTATATATATATATGTAATCCATATAGGTGTGATCTCCTATATGGATGTTGGCCTTCGATGGTGGTTTTTGATGTATTCTGGTGTTGGATGGTGAGTGCATATTAAGTGTTCGATAAAATGCCTGTGTGAATATGTCTGGGTGAATATGCCTAATATGTGTTTGATTCTATGCCTGTGAAAGTGTGTATGCTACGTGTTTGGTTTAATGCTTGTGTGACCTTGTATGCTGTGTTTGTGGAACCCGGTGGCTGTGGAAGCCCGGGACTAGAAATGTTAGCCGTGTGGCTAAGCCTTAGTGGCCGTGGATATGTTAGCCCATGTGGCTAAGCCTTAGTGGCCGTGAATATGTTAGCCCATGTGGCTAAGCCTTAGTGGCCGTGGATATGTTAGCCCACGTGGCTAAGCCTGAGTGGCCGTGGATATGTTAGCCCGGCTAGTGGCCGTGGATATGTTAGCCCGTGTGGCTAAGCCTGTATGGCTGTGGATATGTGTGTGCCATGTGAATGTGGAATACAACTTGTTTATACTTTATTGTCACTACACTGCACCTGTACACACTCATGTAGACGCTAGGAGCATGAGATGGATTGGGGAGACATGATCCCTACTGAGCCGTGGTTGCTCACCCCTCCCTTTATGTTGTGTTTTCTTTCAGGAATATATAGGCGTTAGGTGGGACCCCAAGGTGGAAGACCTTATTTACTTTACTGTCTCCCATTTATGTTATTTTTATGGGAATTGATGTAACCCCAATGGGGATGGATTGAAAAGAGGATTTTGTTGTAATAAAGACTTGTTTGGATTGTGGATCGCTTTTATGAACATTACTTTCTTGAATGTGTTGTGGATGTTTAAAATGTTATATTCGGGGTTTGCACCCTAACCCCTTTGCCCTCTGTGTGGGTAAAAGGGGAGTCACGTACCGGTTTCCTCGGGTTGGAAATCCGGGGCGTGATAGGTACCTCTAACCACCGATGGTCCTGCTCCATCCTCTGCCGGTGAAGGTGGTAGCTCAGCCTCTTCCTGGGGTGCAGCATTCAGCGCAAACACCCTTCCTTGGCTCATGCCACCGGTTGGTTCATTCGCGGGGCGCTTCCCGCCGTGACTTCCTCTAGCATCAGCCTGCTGTCGCTCTGGCCTCCCCTGAGGTCGGGTCTGGCTGGATCCTGCCTAGCTGGCTTGCCACTGACGAGCTGGTCTCTCCACCGGTGCACGGAAGCTAGCATCACTCCTCATGCAGGATGCCACGCCCCCTGCTCCCCTGTTGCCACTCCTGCAAACCCGGCGCGAATGGCCCTCTCGTCCACAGTTGTTGCACTGCCAGTCCTTTTTGGGACACTCCCCCTTGAAGTGACCCTGCTCCCCATAGCAGTGACAACCGCTCGGTAGACCCCCCGATGGGCCTCCCTGTCTACTGCCGCCAAGGGTGAACCTCCCTGGGTTCACAGATGGCTGACCCTGGCTGCGGAAAGAACTGCTATCTCTCTCCTCAGTCTTGAGCCTCTTGGACCCTGAATCTCGATCAGGTGCACTCTGCAACTGGCGACCCAGATGAGCCTGCCTCCCATCATCAAGCTCTCTCTCAGCTATATGGGCCGTCTCCACAACCTCAGCATAGGTCATCAAACGCAGAATTGCCACCCTCTGCCTAAGGGCCGGCCTGAGACCCAAGGTGAACTTGTGGGCCTTTACGTCCTCCTGTGCCAGTCTCGGGAGCAAATCTACTCAAGCTCAGGAATTCGCGCTCATACTCGAGCACCGTCTTTGTCCCCTGCTTCAGGCTGCCAAATTCCTCCCTCTTTTGCCACCTCAATGACTCGGGAAAGAACTCATCATGGAAGAGTTGCAAGAACTCGTCCCACAACAGTACCGTACGGCTCCCCGCGACACTCAGCCACCACTCCAAAGCATTGCCTTCCAGCTGCCGAATGGCTAGCCTCACCTTATCCTCCTCCCGGGGCAGGAGAAAGGAGAACACATGCTCGATCTGCCACAGCCAGTGCTCAGCTATCACGGGGTGCCCCTCCCACTTGAATCGCGGAGGTTGTTCCTTCCGGAACCGTGTCACCATGTCATCCTCTACACGAGTCGGTATGCCACTCAGCAAACTGTCACGCTCCCGAGGTAACTCCCCCACTGGTGGTGGTGGCACCACTTGCTGGGCTGCCATCTCGCGGCGCACCTCCTCCCGTACCTCTTGCCGAATACCCTCCCTCAGCTCTCGGACTTCCAACCGAATGCCCTCTCGTAGCTGTGCCAGCAACAACGCATGTCCTCCAACGGACTGCCCTGCACCCGGGCCCTCATGGGCAGATGACTCATCAGCCACTGCCCCGGAAGCACGTGTCACTCTCCTCGGTGGCATTCTTACTACATGAAGTAAGAAGCACAAACATCAGAACGCGTTCGACAACTATCGAGCTTCACTACCTTTACCCCATTATCAAGTCAATTAGTACATGGCATCACACATATTCCGGTTCTCATGAAATTATAGGAATCAATTCCACAGGCACACAGCTCAAGTAACACTAGTAACAAAATCAGAGTTGCACATTTCACACTTAATCACGTTATCCTTTTGTTTTTTTTTCACAGTTCAGCACACATAGACAACAAATGCAACTAGTGCCCTAATGCCAATGCATGCAAATCCTACCACAAGACTGGACTACGCCAAGTACACCTTAGAGGCTCAAAGAGGACCATGTTGATCAGAATCCAACATCCAAGCAGGACCACAAAGACATTCATAATAATCCTCAAATAACTTAAAGGTAAACCACTTATTGTTATTAAATTCCAAAATCCATTACATCGTCTCCATTTGGAGTTACAATAGTCTCTCGACATAACATTTGACAAAACACTCAAATAACAAAAGAAGTAAAGCCACAAGGTAAAAAGTCTTCCACCTTGTGTTCCCACCTAACGCTTGTAGGTCCCTGTAAAAAAAACAAACACAGTAGGAGGGGTGAGCAACCACAGCTCAATAGGGATCATGTCTCCCCAACCCATCCCTTGCTCCTAGCATCTACATGCCATGTGTACAAGTGCAGTGTCGTGATACAATGATTTCAACAAATATATGAACAAACCATATCAGCAAATACAATCTTTCACTGCCACAGAGGCTTACACTTTAACCATCTCAAGCAAGTGATTTAACCGCCTCTTCAGGCCAATGGTTTAACCGCAAGTGATTTAACCGCCTCTTCAGGCCAATAGTTTCCACAGCCTCATAGGCTAACATAAATAGTCCTGGGCTTCCACAGCCTCCGGGTATAAAGGCAAACACGCAGCACAACATGGCCATTCAGGCATAATATCAAACACTTAACATGCGTGGTCACACAGGCATAACTTCAAACACTTAGCATGCATACATTCACAAACTCACAGATCCAGCCACACCGGCATATTATCAAACACATCCTAGGCGTATTCACACAGGCATTTTATCGAACATTTAACATGCACTAGCCAGAATCACACCAAGACGCCATTGAAGGCCAACATTCATATAGGAGGTCACACCTATATGAATTTACATATAAATGTTATAGCAACAACAATATAGACTCTATAAATCTTTTACATAGGGCTTAACCCCAGGACAGACCAGGGGAAATATAGACTCTATAAATCTTTTTGAGTCTTTAACATAGACTCAAAATTTGCCTCTTGCTTGCTTATCAACATACAAGATGATTTAGCCAAAGTGTGTGGAAATAAAACTCCCTAAAACCCAACAATTTCCACCCAAAAAGGCAAAACGGGACTAACTCCTCACATCCCAAAACACGGGTCATTACAAAGCTCCATGGCAGGTCCAAGCTCATCGATGGCCGACGATCTACGCAACATCATCCCGGGATTCATCATTGATTAGGAAGCCATAGGCGACGCCAAAGTCAACTGGCTGGACGAATTCAGAAGTCGCCTTGATAATACTGGCATTGCATCTGTCTGTTCGGGGATGCAAGACTTGCTGGTAGAAGACGTCTCAAAATTTTACGAGACCTTGGTATTCGCTGGAGACGACATTGTCGGAACGGTACACAGAGTGGAGATTCGAGTCTCTACTGAAACACTCTAAAATGCACTTCAACTTCCTAAAGGTAACTTTGATCCTCTTCCTAGTCTCTCCAGAGAAGAGTGTAAGTCTTTTCTTGGGTATTCCAATCCTGGAAAGCAAGGTCAGGGAGCCCTGAAGATTGGGTTTTCCGGTCAGGCACTGGCGACTCTCATAGTCACCGGACAGTGCCTACTGTGTAAGAAGACTACTCATGACTCTGCAATCCATGAGCAGATGAGGATCATGTGTAGTGTTCTACATGGAAGACGAGTAGACTGGAAACTCAGATACACACCATGATCAAGAGCAAGAAGGGACATTTTGGACTACTCCTCACCAAAGTCCTAAGGTTCCTGCACCCTGACATATTCTGCAACAGACCTACAGTGCCACTGCCGACCAAATACATTTTTAAAAGGATCTATGAGGATGGTCGGCTAGTGATCAAGTCGATGAAGAGGCCTGATTCAAGTGCGAGAAGTCATGCAGAGGACACAGCCAGCTCTGTACGAGCCCCAGCTCACATACCACGACAGCCGGCCCATGTCCCACAGATCTCTAGGGGCTCCTCTACATCCGCCACAACAATATATATAGCTGAAGTGGTGGAGAACATTGCCAGAACTCATCTCCCCACTGGTTTTACACCTAAGGAGGCCCCTACTACCGAGCTGCCCAAGGATACTGTAGAAATTAGAGAGCCAACAGATGGAGGGCAGACACCAGCACAGGAAAACCTAGAGGATAGGGGTACGACACCTATTCTGTTGAGCTCTCTTGGGGAGTCTGAGCTAGAAGACTTTTATGTTGAGTATGCCAAGGCTCATATGACCCCCGACGAATTAAGGAAGGCATGGATCGCCTTCGTAAGCAGATGGTAGACAAAGACCATCTGATTAATTGGTTGGTTGAGCAGGGTCTTGTAAGAAGAGACCCAGTGAAAGCTGTCTCAGTGGTTGCCCCATCTCCCATCATGGTGGACTCACCTGCCATATCTACTCCTCATGATGCTGAGATGGTACCAAATACTGTGGAAGAAAAAGCAGAAGAAGAAGAAGAAGAAGAAGAAGAAGAAGAAGAAACCCTTGCTGCAGCAGCCAGTGACTCCGATGTAGGAGCTGTTGTACAGGTCCCTGAGCCTGTGGAAAGCTCTGAGATGGCCACACCATCTGCACCGTTAATTCATCAAGTGGCCACTCAGGTGGGTGACGAGTTCGCAACCAATATCCCAATGGCCATTCCTGTACCAGCTGCATCTCACTCCCGTTCCCTGACGGTTAAAGAAGTAGATCTTCTGGCAAGTAAGGTCCTTGAGAAACTGATTTCCTCCGGCATCCTTAAAACATCAGTATCTCATGCTTTTGAAGAACGACTGGCTGCCATGGAATCAGATATAGAAGAGGTACGAACTCAAGTTGAGTTATTAGACCGTACCCTAGACAAGGTGCAGCAAGAAATGACATCTCTCACACGTAAACTCCGATGGGTTCAGACATCTAGAGGAACACTGTGAAGACATTAAAGGTGCTTACCAGAGACAATACCAAGGACTCAGTACAACTCTGGGAGCTATTCTTTCTGAATGTCATCGTCTTGCCAGTGGGGAAATAACTCTCACTGTCAAAAACACTCACCCACAGCCATCCGACCGGCCAGCACGTGAACTTGTAGATCCTCCACAGCCAGCAGTGCCTTCCCTGAGTCACTCACCACCTCCATCTATAGCCACTTACACGCGTGGGTGAAAGCGTGCACACAGAACCACTGTCATCACAGATTCTGATGTTGATAATAATGTGCCCATTGGAACACGCATGAAGAAGCAGACAGCTGCTCCCTGCCAACCATCTTCTTCCACTCAGCCTAGTCCCTCTACTACCCATCTACGTACGGCTGAGTATACCATGCCTGCTTCACCAACTAAACCATCCGCTACTACCACTGACCAACAACTAATCCCACCGCGCGCTCTAACAACTAGAGGCACCTCAGTTGAACTGGCCGCTTTCAATACCTATGTTGCTGGGGACACTACAGCGAGGACTTGCGGCTACGAGGCATTCTTCACTGGCCTAGAACTCTATCGTTTACTACACAATGGTGAAGAAATAGATAATATTCATATGACACAATTCATCTTTGCCCAAAAGTCTCATCTGGCCAAGCTTCCTCTCCATATCTGCCGCGATACCCGTGTCGAGCTCTGTTTGCCTATTTTGCAGGATCAGCTCCTTGATGATGCATCCCTGATTGAGTTTATCCAGGGTCAGAGATATGAGAACTCCTTCCGTCCATGGGACGAGGTGGACTATGTGCTCATCCCTTACCTCTCCACATCACCTCACTAGTTTCTCCTCGATATCGATTTCAAAAATCAGTGGATCATCATCTTTGACTCAAAGCCTACCACCTTACTAATCCATAGGCGGGAACAACTTCGAGAATTTAATCGCACCCTCATGAGAGTCATGCAGGGCTATTCGCATGGGTGTGGTGGCTATCATCTGTCAAAACCAATGGAGATCACCCGAGTCAAGCAAGGTGTCCCAGCTCAGGATGATGCTCATAGTTGTGGTTTCTATGTTTGCCACTATATCCGCATCCTAACCACCACTGGCTTCCCTGCCCTCATGCCTGAATTTGATCGTGTGAGTAGTCGCGCTGCCTCGCTACATCTGACTACTGCTCAACTCCTGCGTAAGCAAACCACTATTTTTCTGTTTACATAAAGTGTACCCTATTCTGAATTTAAATCATAACTGTCTTGTACTCTATTTTCTTGTACACTCCTTTTCTTGTTTTTCACTTTTGTGTGTACTTACTTTCTATCAGTTACTTTTTGTGTATGTCTTTGCTCTGCTGCCTATTGTTTTGTGATTTATTACATTGCTCCCATGTGATTTCTGTTCTGGTGCTTGTTCCTCACCCCAGAAAGGGGGAGTATATCTCAGGGGGAGCAAGGTCGTAGGGGGAGTTATTTTTGACAGGAGCCAGCTAACGCAGCTTCATGCCTACGGGGGAGAGGAGTGCATTTTTGTAATTTTGATCTCCCCCAAATTTTTTGTATGCAAAGATATTTTCTTTTAACTTAAAACTGTCCATCAAACTCGTAGTCTCAGACTTAATGTTTTCACCCGTTGTCAGCTTACATTAAATAGGGGGAGATTGTTGGGAATATAGGATTTGATGAAGCGGCCAAAATATAGTCTAAGTGTGGAGACTCAAAGAACCAAAGGTTGTGTAGGGTCGAAGAGTCGAGTTCGTAGAAGTGAAACTGTCATAGGACGTACTAGCAAGAGACTCGTAGACTCGTAGGGTCTGGAGACTCAAGGCGAAATAGAGATAGAACATTGCGACTCATAGATCCAGGGACGAAGGTCTCAGAGTCAAAGCACGGAAGAGAGAGTTACTGCACGCACCAATATGTTCAGAGACTCGTAGAGCCGAAGAATTCTAAAGAACAGTAACCAATTCTAAATGACTCGTAGACTCGCAGCCCGTAGAACTGTAGAGTCCCTAAAAACACTTAAGTCAATTAACAGACCCACCTTGTAACTGGCGACCCTGGTGGACCTGCCTCCCATCATCCAGTTCCCTCTCAGCTATGCGTGCTGTCTCAACAACCTCAGCATAGGTCCTCAAACGCAGAATCGCCACCCTCTGCCTAAGAGCTGGCCTGAGACCCAAGGTGAACTTGTGGGCTTTCAGGTCTTCCTTTACCACAGTCTTGGGGGCAAACCTACTTAGGCTCCAGAACTCCCGCTCATACTCGGGCACCGTCTTTGATCCTTGCTTCAGGCTGCCAAATTCTTCTCTCTTCTGCCATCTCAAGGACTCAGGGAAAAACTCATCGTGGAAGAGTTGCAAGAACTCCTCCCACAGCATAAACTGCACCGCACGGCTCCTCGCGACACTCTGCCACTACTCCAGAGCATTCCCCTCTAGCTGCCGAATGGCCAGTCTCACCTTATCCACCTCCTGGGGTAGGAGAAAGGAAAACACATGTTCAATCTGCCTCAGCCAGTGCTCAGCTAACACTGGGTCCTCCTCTCCTTTGAATCGCGGAGGTTGTTCCTTTCGGAACCGTGTCACCACGTCATCCTCTGCACGAATCGGTATACCACTCAACGAACCCTCACGCTCCCGGGGTAGCTCCCCCACTGGTGGTGGCGGTGGTGGCACCACCTGCTGGGCTGCCATCTCGCGGCGCACCTCCTCCTGTACCTCTTGCCGGATACCCTCCCTCAGCTCTAGGACTTCCAACCGGATTCCTTCTCGCAGCTGCACTAGCAACAGTGCATGTCCTCCAACGGACTGCCCCGCACCCGGGCCCTCATGGGCAGATGACTCATCAGTCACTGCCCCGGACGCACGTGTCACTCTCCTCGGTGGCATTCTTACTATAGGAAGTAAGAAGCACAAACGTCAGAACGCATTCGACAATTATCGGGTTTCACTACCTCTACCCCACTATCAAGTCAAGTAGTAAATGGCATCACACACATTTTACACATTGCACTAATCAACATTGCACACAGTTCAAATAAACAACGACCTTTCCTTGTAGTCATGCTCAAGGTACTTCAAATAAAATCAGAGTTGCACAGTTCACACCTTATCACATTATTCACATTTTTCTTTTATCACAATTACAATGTTAACAGGTATCCACACCTTCACATACGACAACCAATGCAACTAGTACCCTAACGCCAATGCATGCAAATCCTACCTCAGGTCTGGACTACCCCAAGTACACCTTAGAGGCTCCAAGAGGACCATGTTGATCAGGCACGTCCCTCCAGGTTCCCCCAAAGGACTCAAGATAACCAGATCCGCCCACTACCCTAGGCCAACTAGACCATGCTCTGATACCATATTGTCATGCCCCGGATTTCCAACCCGAGGAGACCGGAACGTGACCCTCCCTTTACCGGGGTTTGGATAAAAGGGGTAGAATACAACATATACTTCATATTTTATTTTCAGAGATTAAAATCACATAATTGTTAAATTCAAACCACATGCTTTATTATGTTTCAAACTTCATTACAATATCTCCCCACTGGGGTTACAAGGCCTTAACAAAATTACATAACGCAAATAACATAAAACAAAGCCACAAAAACAGAACTCTTCCACCTTTGTGTTCCCACCTAACGCCTGTAGGTTCCTGCAAGAAAACACACCATAGTAGGAGGGGTGAGCATCCACAGCTCAGTAGGGATCATGTCTCCCCAACCCATCCCATGCTCCTAGCATCTACATGCCATATGTACAAGTGCAGTGTCGTGTTACAATAATTTCAACAGACAATAACAAACCACATCTATAGTTACAATTCTCCACCACACAAACCACAAGTGATTTAACCGCCTCTTCAGGCCAATGATTTAACCACCTCTCAGGCATAGTTTCCATAGTCAGTCTCACTGACATTAACTCAGCCTCTCAGGCTCCACAGTCAGTCTCACTGACATCAACTCAGCCTCTCAGGCTCCACGGGTACACAAGCATTGCCTCAGCCTCTCAGGCTTCTTAGGCTCAACATCTACACAACTTACATAATCTCGTTTTGCATAACAACAAACATTTAACATGCATGTCCACCCTGGTATAACATCAAACACCTAGCATGCATATCCTCACAGACATTACATCAAACACTTTTTAGGCATAACCACACTGGCATAACATCAATCACATAACATGTATGGCCTCACAGGCATAATATCAAACACCTAGTGTGCAGTGCCACACAGGCCTAATCTCATCCCCATACATGCCACTGAAGGCCAACATCCATATAGGAGATCACACCTATATGGATTTACATATAATCTATATATATCCAGATTACGAAATCGACTACCACAAGGCCAAAACCCTGGGATAGGTACAAGGAAGAACAGAACCCCTACCTTGAAAATGTCCTCCTACTCTTGCTCCCACACTAGACGCCGTCCTCCCCACACAAGATGCTCTGGCAGCAAGCCAACAGCTCTCCTTCCTTCCCTCTCTCTAGCTCTCTCTCTCTCTCTCTCTCTCTCTCTCTCTCTCTCTCTCTCTCTGCGACGGCTGCAATGGCTGAAGAGAACCCTAACCCTAGAACAAGGAGTCTTCACTTCTATATATAGGCATCACAGCATCAAAATGACGTAGTTTTGATTAAGTGAATCCCAGCATGAAAACGACGTAGTTTTGATGGGACGAGCTATGACCTTCCCACATCCATACACACCAAAATATCCACAATTCCAACATACCCCTTTGGGAAAAGATGTTTAGAATCACAAAACCAAGGTAACCATGCAAAAATATGGCTGCACGCCATATTGCACGCCATATCCCCAATTGACTTGCAGCTCCAAATGCTGTGAAATTCTACCCCAAGCTTCCTTGCATCATGTAGAAGGCTGATATGCAGAAAAATACTTGCACGCCAATTGGTCCAATTGGCTTTCAAGGCCTTTGGCTCTGAAACTTCTGTGGGAGGTAGAAGACATCATTCTAAGAATCTTTTGGTCTGCACGCCAATTCATTTGAGCCCATCTACTAGGTCAAAATCAACATCTAAAACCGGACAAAACAGCCTAAAAACGCCTGTATGTGCAAATAGCATCTTCCTAGGGCATAAAAGCATGTTAGCAAACTCCCTAAAACCCAACAATTTCCACTCACAAGGCATCTTTGGTTAACTTCTTACATGCCGCAAAACACGGGTCATTACATCTCCGAGATAGCCCAGCCCATACCCGTTGCAAGAATTTTGTCCGCTTTGGCCAACCAGTCCTGGGCCTCGCCCTCATGGCCTGCTCCGCACGGTTTTGTCTTTGGGCCTCGCCCAAAATGCGTCCCTATGAGGTGAGGTATCCGTCTCCTCCTATAAGGCGGACTTTGTTCTCCTCACCAAGCAATATGGGACTAATACCCACTCATGGGTCGTTACAATCCACCCCCCTTAGGAGGCCCACGTCCCCATGGGACCATGTGACAGACAAGATTTTTAGCCTCTCTAAAGAGCTAGCTAATGTCGTTAAATCTCTCTTCAAGATAATAAATTCCCTAAGTTTGCACTAAAAGAATAGCAGCAAGCAAGGGGTCGAACCCACAGGGATTAGCCTAGTTCTCTAGTTCTCAAATCAAAACACCCAATTACTATTGTTCTATAAAATGTCTTGGCAAAAAGTTTTCTTTTTTAAACTAAAGATCTAATTTTTATTTGGTTTTCTGAATAAACAAAGAAAGTAAACTGATTTTAAGATTAAGATTCAAGGATTAAAAGCATCTAGGGTCACAATTTCACCTCCCTATGTTATCTCTACTGGTTCATGGTATTAGGGTTGTCTGATTGAAAACATGCTAAACATAAGCCAAGGACAACAAATGGTCATTGAGGTCCTTTTAAGAGTTGTATGCCAGAATGGTCATCTAAACACACAAACATGCAAAGCCAATAAATCATACTTGCAAAAGGATAATGATCACACCAATTACAAATAAGTTATGAATCTCAATCCGCCCCAGACTAGGGCTAAGAATACCAAGGTGTACATCCAAAGATAGAATTAAGAACAGATTCATAAAACATACAAACTCAATCATCCAAACCCAAATATTCATAAACACAGCAAAGCAACAAGGGGGCTACATTGCTCCCCTAGATTAAAAGACTACTCACGCATGATTACAAGCAAAACCATAGCAGAAAAGCTAAACATCTTCTTCTTGATCACGCGCACAGCAAAGCTTCAAATCCAGGCTCCAAAATCCGCGACGGCTGCTCTCCTAGGTCAAGGGGCACCTCCAAGTCGTGGAGCCTCTCTCTCTCTTTCTAAAAACGTGTAGGGGGGTTAGGCCAGGCTAGCAAGGGCGTGGAGGCTTGTATTTATAGAGTTTGGATGGGCTTTGAGGTGTGTACCCTAGCCCATTTATCAAAACGGCGTAGTTTTGATAAGTAACACTCGAAACATTAAAAACTCTATCTTCCATCCACTTTTTGGACATGGGCCTTCAGAAACAAATGATCAGCATGAAAAAACGATAGGATCGGTCCAAAAATATCTCTGTACGTCAATTTGCACGTGATATGGTGAATTCACGTGCACCTCCAAATCAGCTCAAACTTCTCCCCAAGCTTCCTTGCATCCTATAGAGGCCTGAGAGGCAAAAATAGGCTTGCACGTGAAATGGGTGAATTCACGTTCAGCTCCAAATGCTCTGAAATTTCTGTGGTAGGTAGAGGACATCATTCTAAGAAACTTTTGTTCTTGCACGCCAATTGTTTGAGGCCATCTACTATGTCAAAAGTGAGGTCCAAAACCTGCCAAAACAGCTTAAAAGCGCATGTATTTGCAACTAGCATCTTCCTAGGGGTTAGAGCAAATATATATGATATATGAAGTAATAAGGCTCTAATCATGCTCTTAAACATCCTAAATAAACACTAGAATAACGGCATAAAATGCACGTTATCAAATACACCACACTTGAACCATTGCTTGTCCTCAAGCAAAAAACATACAAGCATGCAAAAATAAAATAAACACGCAGTCAAACGGAAGAAAAATAAAATAACAATCAAGGAGAATCATGGTTTCCTAAACATGCAACTCTATCATGATGAAATGGGAATTTAAGCATCAAAATGAGTCATAGCTTAGTTCATTCATGTCCATATCCCTAGTCCAACAACCATGCAATATCACCACTTAAATTTCATATATGAGCAAGCAATCCATGATAAAATAGCACCTAGTTTCCTTTTAAGTTTTTACCAAGGATAAGCAGCCTCACTCAAATATAATAATTCTCAAGCCCAATACCTATCAATGAACAATGGATGGAAAACTCTATCTCTACACTCGCCATCAGCTATTGATTAAGTACTTGCCAAGCAATCATGAGAGTTCCCTATTGTACTCATCAAAAAGAAAACACACTCTCTATTCTACTTTATTTGAAACTCACACTCTAGTCTACTAACTGAATAAACAAAACATGAGCTATAGAATTGAGCTCAACACTCTTAAAACAAAACACAATTCAGCCAATGTGGCTTCACAAATAAATAATCACACATAAACATCAGGCCATTGTGGCTTTTATTCTGAATCTTTCTCTTTTTTTTTTTTTTTTTTTTAAGTAATAACCTTACAAGGTTGCATTTTATGCTCTCCCTTGATGGATTATTCACTCTTTTTTTTTACTCACATAACACAAATAAGACTGATTTTTCTAATGCAAACTCCTTGCCATTTTGCTACATAAGGAGAGACAAAAATTCATTAATGTCTCACATCCCATTTTCCAATTAAGTGATGGCTTTTTCACATTCTATATCACAGCCTTTTCCAATAATATGACACAATAAAGAAAAGAATGCAAAGACAGTCACAATGACTTAGAGGTCTTGCATCCTAACTAAACACCAAACACTGAGCACTAATAAGTAATCACATGCTTACTTGACTCCTACCATTAAATAACCAATGTTGAATGCAAGAAGAGTATCAAATCAAACTATTACCCATAAACCATAAATGTCACTCAAGGGCTAAAAAGAAGCTGTTCTCATTTTTCATTTCTTTTTCACTCAACTTTAAGGGTTACTTAGGTCTATCATAGCATTTCATGCTCAGCTAATATTCAAAACTCAGCTCCAAAAACATGGTGATATCATTCAAAAGATAAAGACATGATTAAACCAATTCAAAGCACATTTTAACTACTTTAACACCCTTATCACAACATGATACTAATGTGGCATAAAAATTAAATTTTAAGCCAAAATTGCATACTTAATATCCATGTCTCCATAAGCAAATCATTCAAGCAAACAACTCAAACAATCATGCAACTAAAAACAGTTTTTTTTTAAATAAAACATGCAATCACAACATAAAAGACAAGCAAGTGGCTCAAGTCACTCCCCATACACCATACTTAAAATATGCTATGTCCGCATGGCATAAAATAGGGAGGAGGAAAATACTTACCCCTGGTTTGGCAAGTTGTAATAGTAGATGACATTGGCCACCATTCATCGCACCTGAGCCACAAAGTCAACCGACGTCTCGCCGCGCACTTCCCAAGTTTCTCTCCCTTGCAGAATAGCCATCATGTAGTAGCAAGCAAAGATCCCACAGCTGAATTGACCCAATAATTTGCTCATCCTGCAAATGGTTAGTTAAGAAAGAAGCAAAGTCTCCTGCACAATGGTTAGCTGGCAAACAAATTTATTGAATAAAATAAATAAAAGAAAATAACATAAAATAAAACATAGCAATAAACATTGGGTTGCCTCCCAACAAACGCTTTATTTAAAGTCTGTAGCTAGACTTTGTCATACTAAACTCAACCAATGTATGAAAGGCTTTCATCCTTGCATTGTAAACCTCGGCGATCTCATAGACCATAGCAATCGGATGAATGAACAGTTGTGGGAGCCACTTGAACTCCTAATTCAATTGTTGATAGGGAGACACCTCCACAAACTTATGGTTCTCCTTCCTCTCATTCCATCGAGGTGGTAACACAAATTCAACATACTCCACAATTGGAGTAGTCATGATACACGCATGGTTACCTCCCTTGTCAAGCACTTCCTTCTCTTGTATAAGGGAAGATGATTCCAAAGCAAACATAGTAGTGGTGGGCTCATGTAGCTTGTCTTCATAAAGAGTACCTTGGTTTGATGTGCCTTCAGATATGAGAATTATAGCATCATCATCCAAGATTTGTTGCTGCATCCTTGGGTTGTCATTTATTGGTTTCTCATGTTCTTCTAACACCCCGAACAATTCAAGTCTTCCTTTTCTTCTTGGATGGAAAAATTGTCCTCATAAGCTCCAACCATGGGAAGAGTTGAAGTGGATACATCACATGGGCTATTAAATTGTGGTGGAGGGACAACCTCATCATAATGAACCATTGCCCTTGTATCCACTTCTTGGTCTATAGCATCATTAATGGTTTGACCAGCTAGAATGCGAGCTTCATCTTCGGAATCATTATTAGCGAGAAAACTCCCATTCTTGTGAGGCAGATGTCAAAGATTGATACATGGAAGTTGGAGTGATGGCTTTGCAATTCTCTTCAGTCTCTATCTCCTGTGTCACCAGCAAAGGAGTTAGATGAGACTCCGTTATATGCATTTTGAACCATACTCATCAATAATTGCTCTATATTTTTTTATGGCAGTCTCCAAACTTCCTAGCCTTTCATTCAAATCCTCTCTTCGGTTTCTTCATCTTCAACTTGGGGCTGCCACTCTTGTTGTTGATATGGACAATAATTGCCATAGAGTGGGGCTTCATAGTAAGCTTCATCTTGATATTGCCCAACCCATCTATTCTCGAATATCCATTGAAGAAACCATTAAACTCCTCAGGTGGTGGCTCTTGTGGATAGTAGTCACCTTTGGGTTGGGTGTAAGTTGGCCATACTTCTCTACCATCTCCATTAATACTCCCACCATAACAAGGAGGCTCCTGGTATGAATAATCGCTTGTGGGAGGATCATAGGCAGGCAATCCCAAGCACTATATGAAAATTGATCTCGTTGCATGGCCTGGAACATAAACATTTTGGTCTCCCATCATTGAATTCTCCTCATCTCTCCTTTGATTTTCCCAAAAATATTTGTTGCCTTGGATCATCCTTTCCAAACATTCTTCCATGGTTAGCTCCTCCTCATCTCCAAACTTTCTGTCCATTGGAGTGCTGTTCAGGTTCTGGATTAAAGGACACAAGTTCCCCTCGTCGCATACACAACTAGCAATACCTCAAACACATGGTGTATGTTCCTATTAAAACAACAAGAACACACCCAGCAGCTCCGAACAATGCAAAATAAACAAATAAAGAACACAAAATAACAGAAAATAAAAGACAAAATAAACACCAAGATCAGAATTCAAACAATTTCACTCAATGTTGATTTTAAAAACTAGTTAACCGTTGAATCCCCGGCAACGGCGCCAATTTGACAGACAAGATTTTTAGCCTCTCTAAAGAGCTAGCTAATGTCGTTAAATCTCTCTTCAAGATAATAAATTCCCTAAGTTTGCACTAAAAGAATAGCAGCAAGCAAGGGGTCGAACCCACAGGGATTAGCCTAGTTCTCTAGTTCTCAAATCAAAACACCCAATTACTATTGTTCTATAAAATGTCTTGGCAAAAAGTTTTCTTTTTTAAACTAAAGATCTAATTTTTATTTGGTTTTCTGAATAAACAAAGAAAGTAAACTGATTTTAAGATTAAGATTCAAGGATTAAAAGCATCTAGGGTCACAATTTCACCTCCGTATGTTATCTCTCTGGTTCATGGTATTAGGGTTGTCCGATTGAAAACATGCTAAACATAAGCCAAGGACAACAAATGGTCATTGAGGTCCTTTTAAGAGTTGTATGCCAGGAATGGTCATCTAAATACACAAACATGCAAAGCCAATAAATCATACTTGCAAAAGGATAATGATCACACCAATTACAAATAAGTTATGAATCTCAATCCGCCTGGACTAGGGCTAAGAATACCAAGGTGTACATCCAAAGATAGAATTAAGAACAGATTCATAAAACATGCAAACTCAATCATCCAAACCCAAATATTCATAAACACAGCAAAGTAACAAGGGGGCTACATTGCTCCCCTAGATTAAAAGACTACTCACGCATGATTACAAGCAAAACCATAGCAGAAAAGCTAAACATCTTCTTCTTGATCACGCGCACAGCAAAGCTTCAAATCCAGGCTCCAAAATCCGCGACGGCTGCTCTCCTAGGTCAAGGGGCACCTCCAAGTCGTGGAGCCTCTCTCTCTCTTTCTAAAAACGTGTAGGGGGGTTAGGCCTGGCTAGCAAGGGCGTGGAGGCTTGTATTTATAGAGTTTGGATGGGCTTTGAGGTGTGTACCCTAGCCCATTTATCAAAACGGTGTAGTTTTGATAAGTAACACTCGAAACATTAAAAACTCTATCTTCCATCCACTTTTTGGACATGGGCCTTCAGAAACAAATGATCAACATGAAAAAACGATAGGATCGGTCCAAAAATATCTCTGCACGTCAATTTGCACGTGATATGGTGAATTCACGTGCACCTCCAAATCAGCTCAAACTTCTCCCCAAGCTTCCTTGCATCCTATAGAGGCTTGAGAGGCAAAAATAGGCTTGCACGTGAAATGGGTGAATTCACGTTCAGCTCCAAATGCTCTGAAATTTCTGTGGTAGGTAGAGGACATCATTCTAAGAAACTTTTGTTCTTGCACGCCAATTGTTTGAGGCCATCTACTATGTCAAAAGTGAGGTCCAAAACCTGCCAAAACAGCTTAAAAGCGCATGTATTTGCAACTAGCATCTTCCTAGGGGTTAGAGCAAATATATATGATATATGAAGCAATAAGGCTCTAATCATGCTCTTAAACATCCTAAATAAATACTAGAATAACGGCATAAAATGCACGTTATCACCATGGCACACCGCTCCGGGTTTGGCTCTGATACCATCCGAGATAGCCCAGCCCATACCCGTCACAAGAATTTTGTCCGCTTTGGCCAACCAGTCTTGGGCCTCGCCCTCATGGCCTGTTCCGCACGGTTTTGTCTTTAGGCCTCACCCAAAACGCGTCCCTGTGAGGTGAGGTATCCGTCTCCTCCTATAAGGCGGACTTTGTTCTCCTCACGAAGCAATGTGGGACTAACACCCACTCATGGGTCGTTACATCACAGTTGTCGACCAGATTCAGAGGTTCTTTTAGCACTACCGACGCCTAACGGACAGATTTTTAGCCTCTCTAAAAGAGCTAGCTAATGTCGTTAAATCTCTCTTCAAGATAATAAATTCCCTAAGTTTGCACTAAAAGAATAACAGTAAGCAAGGGGTCGAACCCACAGGGATTAGCCTAGTTTTCTAGTTCTTAAATCAAAACACCTAATTACTCTTGTTCTATAAAATGTCTTGGCAAAAAGTTCTCTTTTTTAAACTAAAGATCTAATTTTTATGTGGTTTTCTAAAATATCAAAGAAAGCAAGTTGTTTTTAGGACTAAGATTCAAGGATTAAAGGTATCTAGGGTCACAACTTCACCTTCCTATGCTGCTTCTACTGATTATAAGGTTCTTGAGATTATTTAATTGATAACATGCCATAACTAAGCCAAGGTTCTACAAATGGTCATTGAAAACCTTCTAAGTGCTATCTGCCTGAATGGTCATCATAGCAGCAACATACAAAGCATAATTATAATACTCATGACAGGATAATGGTCACACCAATCACAAATATGTTATGAATCAAAGATCAGCCTCAGACTAAGGCTAAGAAAACCCAGGTGTACACCCCAGATATTAAAAGATGAAGAACAGATTCATAAAACATGCAATCTCAATTAAATAAACCCAATATTCAAATAATCAGTTTAACAACTTAGTAGGCTACATTGCTCCCCTAGATTAAAAGACTACTCACGCATGATTACAAGCAAACACAAGCAGGAAAAACTCAACATCTTCTTCTAATCACCCACGCAGCAGAGCTTCAATCCAAGTTTCCAAAATCACAGCTGCTCCCTAGGTTTCCTCCAAAAACGTGAAACCCTGCAAAAATCTCCAAAAACATGAAGCCTCCAATGTATTGTCAAAAAACCCTCTATTTCCAAGGACGTGTAGACCTCCTTTTATACCTGCTGGATGGGCCTGAATGCTGTATTATAAAGTGTGCCCTAGCCCATCTGTCACAACTTATCAAAATGACGTAGTTTTGATAGGTGACACTTCCAACATTAAAATCTCTCAATCTAAGCACAATATGAACAAGGTCCTTTAGGAAAGAATGATCAGCATAACAAAACAATTGAATCGGTGCAAAAATATGGCTGCACGTCAATTTGAACGTTATATGCCTAATTGGCGTGCAGCTCCAAATTAGGTGAAATTCTTCCCCAAGTTTCCTTGCATCATGTAGAAGGCTGGTATGCAGTAATATGCTTGCACGCCAATTGGTCCAATTGGCGTTCAAGGCCTTTGGCTCTGAAACTTCTGTGGAAGGTAGAGGACATCATTCTGAGAAACTTTAGTTCTGCACGCCAATTCATTTGAGGCCATCTACTTGGTCAAAATTAATCTCCAAAACCTGATAAAATAGCCTAAAAGCGCATGTATATGCAAATAACATCTTTCTAGGGGTTAGAGCAAATATAAATGAAATATGATACAATAAGGCTCTAATCATGCTCTTAAACACTCCTAAATAAGCAATAGAATAACGGCATAAATGCACGTTATCAAATACACCACACTGGAACCATTGCTTGTCCTCAAGCATGCAGAAATAAAATAAACACTCAGTCAAACCGGAAGAAAAATAAAATCACAATCAAGGAGAATCATGGTTTCCTAAGCATGCACTCTATCATGATGAAATGTGAATTTAAGCAACCAAAATGAGTCATAGCTTAGTTCATTCATATCCATATTCTTAAGTCCAACAACCATGCAATCTCAGCACTGAAAATTCAGATATCAACAAGTTTTCCATGATAAAATAGCACCTAGTTTCCCTTTAAGTTCTCACCAAGGATAAAGCTGCCTCACTCAAATATAAATTCTCTTTTCTCTCAATCTGAAGCCCAATGACAGTACCTAACAATTAACAAAGGATTGGTAAACTCCTCACTACATTCACAATCAGCTATTGATTAAGTACTTTCCAAGCAATCATAAGAGTTCCCTATTGTGCTCATCAAAGAAAACATACTCTCTATTCTACTTTATTTGAAACTCACACGCTATTCAAATCTCGATAAACTCACACTCTACTCTAATAACTGATAAAACATACCTTGAACCTAAGAATTGAGCTCAACACTCTCAAAACAAACAAAACTCAGCTATTGTGGCTACAAAACTAACTAATTACTCATATAAACATCAAGCCATTGTGGCTTTTATTTTGAATCTCTCTTTTTTTTTTCACACTTCTTTTAAGTAATAACCTTACAAGGTTGCATTTTATGCTCTCCCTAGATGGATTATTCACTCTTTTTTATTCATGCTCACTTTTTCTTTTTGCCTTTTTTTCCCTGCAATGAAATAACAATACTTACAAACACATAGGAAGGCTGGATTTTTCTAATGCATACCCTTTTCACAATGTGCATCACAACCTTTCTTTTACTTTCCAATACCACAAAATAAAGAAAAAAAAATGCATAGACATTCAAAGTGACTTAGAGGCCTTGCACCCTAACTACACACCAAACACTGAGCACTAATAAGTAATCACATGCTTACTTGAATCATACCATTAAATAACCAATGTTGAAAGCAGAGAAGAGTAAGCAAACTATTACCCATGCCCCAAAATGGCACTCAAGGGCTAAAACGAAGCTTTTCTCATGTTTTCTTTTTATTTTCTTTGTCACTCAACTTTAAGGGTCACTAAGGTCTATCTTAGCATGTTATGCTTAGCTAATATTCAAACTTCAGCCCCAAAAACATGGTGATATCATTCAAAAGATAAAGAGATGATTAAACCAAATCAGAGCACATTTTAACTACTTTAACACCCTTATCACAACATGATACTAATATGGCACAAAAAGTAAAAATTTTAGGCCAAAATTGCATACTTAATATCCATGTCTCCACATGCAAATCACTCAAGCAGGCAATTTTTTTTTAGAATAACTAACAAACAATCTAAAAACAAACACCATAAATAAAACATGCAATCACACAACATAAAAGACAAGGAAGTGGCTCAAGTCACTCCCCAATACACCACACTTAAAATATGCTATGTCCTCATGGCATGAAATAGGGAGTAGGAAACTACTTACCTCTCAGTTGACAAGCTGTAGTAGTATATAACATTGGCCACCATTTGACATGCACAAGTAACAAAATCAGCTGAGGTTTCTCCGCGTATTTCCCAGCTTTCCCTCATTTGCAGAATAGCCATCATATAGTAGCAAACAAAAATCCCACAGCTAAATTGGTCAGGTTGTTGAGGGAGTTCCATTTCGTTGAGGTGAATAAGAGGGAGCTTGTCCTGCAACAATCCTTCTTTTTTCATCGCATCCTTGATTCTTTTTATAAGCCCATGAACAAGTTGTCTCTTTCTTCTGGTGAACCCTTCGCCTTGGCTTGGATCATAAAGCACTGTATGCCCTGCACTCAAATCCACACACACCAAGACATAGTGACGATCAATGTGCACAGGGATCAGCACCTCGTGCATACCATGCCAAGGATGGTGCCCTTCATTCTGACCATTTATACGCTAGCGCCACACACTTTCAGACAAAGGTTGCTCATAAAGCTCGCACAGCATAATAGAGGTATACTGGGATAGTGGGTAGTTATAAGGCTCAGCCTCCACTACAAAACACATAGTCCTGCAAAATAAGTCCACCTCATCTGTGTATATATATTCATCACCTAAGATCCGTTGAAGGATAAACGAGGTGAAGAGGTCCATATCCCTTGCAAAGCGAGCCCTTAACACCTGGGAGTTAATGAAGTTCTCAAATTCTGCTTGAATCTCTGCAGATGATAGGGCTGAATCCATGGTTAAGTGTATAGGCTCTCCGAGCAGGTCTTGAGGTGCAGCAGGAATGTATGTTCCCCATGAGACAGGAAGCACCATAGGCACAATAGCCTGAGAATAGGTAGGATCCATAAAGGGCTGAAAAGGTGAATGCCCTGCTGCTGGCTCTACCTCCTTTGGATAATAAGCTTGCCTGACTGAAGTTTCTGGTTGTGGTGGGTCTTCCTGGGCATGATAAGAGTCTTCATGGACTGAAGGTGAGTCTTCTTCAGATATCTCCACTACAGGAGAGTGTTTGGATGCTTTCTTCTTGGTCAAGGCCTTCCAAATTTTGCCTAGGAGGCCCTTGACTTCCTTGTTATTCTTCCTTAATGCTTCTACTTCGCATTGGGTTCTAGCATTTGCCTCCCTAAGCTCTTGTGTTTCTTTTCTCCACGCTTCAGTAGATGCAATAGCAGGAGCTTCAGGGGCTTCCCATGCTCTGGTTCTAGGTCTGGAAGTGGCTTGTTGATCTTGGGTGATAAGGGCCATTAACTCTTCAAACTGGGCACTAGTGATGTGCCCATTGGTGAATGCCTAATTTATAACTTCCACTTCACTCACTACCTGCCCACTTATACCTTGAAAGAAGTTAAAAATATCTTCCTTGTGCATATTGAACTGCATGTACATGGCAGTGAGTCTGAAGTGAGTTTGCTTTTGGAATAGAGGTGTCCCTTGCAAAGTCAGTGGATCTCTCCACATGAACGCTGTGCCTAGATGGCTGTGATGGAGGAGGAACACTGGTTGCCCAATGGCCTCTTGTACTGACCCCCAAACCTCTTTCAGTATGCAATACTCTTAAAACCCAGCGAGGAGGGAAAGGAATGCTATTCATGGCAGAAAAATTCAAAGTAGGCAGGCTTTGGAATATCAAACACAAAATTCTGCCATTAATCTGTTTTGTTGAATTCTTCTTCCACCACTTAAAAATGGTAGTGGCCCAATCCACATTTAACATATGATCCATACTGTACATGAATTCCAGATGTGGCTTAGGCACACTATCCCTTCCACTAGTCTGAATCAATAAGCACTTTCCTACAAGGTAGGCTAGGCATCTAAATTTTCCCACAAAGCCATTCTTAGTATAATGCCTTCTACTTTCAAATTTTCTAGCATAATTGCAGGCAGTACCAAATTCTCCTAAGCTTAAATGAGGGAAGCTATCAGTGGGTGCAGGGATGTTAAAGCAATTTCTAAAAACATCAGGGGTAATTCGGACATAAACCCCCTGCACAGTCCTTATCAATTCATCTTCTTCCCCATTCACATAGACAGATGCATAAAATTCTCGCAGGGCAGGGTAGGAAATGGCACCTTGAGCAGAGACTAACCTTTGTAAACCCAGATTTTGAATCTTCAAAGCCACCTCTCTAGCCCAACCCAGCTCTGATTCCTCCAAAGCACGCATATCCAGAGCATGCCCCAAGAGTATCTCCTCTTCAGAACTGCTATCAGCACTAGGTGAGTGCACTTCTTCCTTACCTGACCTCCTTGTGTGCACCATATTTAAAACAAGAGCAAAAGCAAAGAGCAGAGAGCAGAGTAAAGAACAGTGTATCCCCAATTTCAGATCTGAAATCGTTTTTGGTGTGGAAGAACTAGATGCCGGTCTCCTTACTTATAGCGTGCAGAAGGACATGTGCTCCAATTGAAATAATACACGTGCTCCCAAAATTTCAGAGCGTTTGGACCATTTTAGCCCTTGCACGTCATATGGATGAATTGGCGTGTAGGTTAGAATCGTCCCAAATTTTGGTGATGAGTCCCTCATGAGCTGTCAAGCAATAATCTCTTCTGCACGTGATATTCTTGAAGCTTCTAGGAGGGTCAAAATCGGTATTTTGCCTTTTTATCCCTTCATATGACAGATAGCAATTGGCGTGCAAGAGGTAAAGTGCTTCATGTGATGTTTATCCACTGGCCTAGAAATTTTCAGAAGCAAAAGAGGTGCACACCATTTGGTCAATTGGCGTTCAATATGGCGTGCAGGCCCAAATTAGCCCAAACTTTTCCGCTAAGTTGCTTTTGCAGTATGGATCAACTTCTGTGCTTGCACGCCAATTTGTTGGGCTTAAATTCAAGAACTTATGGGCTTCACATGTCCCTTGCTCCAGGACTTGTTCCTTAAAATAAATTCAGAAGTCCAAGGCCCAATAATTTTGGCTCATCCTGCAAATGGTTAGTCAAAAAAGAAACAAAATCTACCGCACTAGGGTTAACTTGCAAACAAAATTGTTGAATAAAAATAAATAAAATAAAACATTGGGTTGCCTCCCAACCAGCACTTTATTTAAAGTCTGTAGCTACACTTTCAATTAAGATTATGAGGTGCTGAAAGAGAGGGAATCAACAATCTCCCTCTAAGTTGGATCAAAGTATGGTTTCAGTCTGTTGCCATTCACCCAAAAATTCTTGCCATCTACAGCTTGGAGCTCAAAGCTCCCATATGGCTTTTTATCAACTATCACAAAAGGTCCCATCCACTTGGACCTTAATTTTCCAGGAAATAGCCTTAACCTTGTGTTAAATAAGAGAACTTTCTGCCCCAAGGTTAAAGGTTCATTGGTTAATTGCCTATCATACCATTTCTTGGTTCTTTCTTTATAAATTTTAGCACTTTCATAGGCATCCATCCTGAACTCATCTAATTCAATTAATTGAGTCATCCTAAGCTCTTTGGCCTCTTGTGGATCAAAATTTAACTTCCTCAAGGCCCAGTGAGCCTTGTGCTCTAATTCCACAAGTAAGTGACAAGCCTTCCCATAAAGAATATGGTAAGGTGACATACCAATGGGAGTTTTATAGGCTGTCCTATATGCCCATAAGGCTTCATCAAGCCTTTGAGACCAGTCTTTCCTATTTGCTCCGACAGTTTTCTCTAAAATGGCTTTAATCTCTCTGTTGGACACCTCTGCTTGTCCATTAGCTTGTGGGTGGTAAGCTAAAGACTTCCTATGAGTTACCCCATATTTGTTCAACAACTTGTCAAATAATTTATTGCAGAAGTGACTACCCTCATCACTAATTATAGCCCTTGGCGTCCCAAATCGGCTAAAGATGTTTCTAGTAAGGAAGTTAGTCACTACTCTAGCATCATTCACTCTGGTTGGTATAGCTTCTACCCACTTTCACACATAATCCACAGCCAATAGGATATATGAATACCCATTAGAATTAGGGAATGGCCCCATAAAATCAATGTCCCATATATCAAAAATTTCAATTGGAAGAATTCCAGTTATTGGCATCTCATTCTTCCTAGACATACCACCTACCCTTTGACATCTATCACAGGTTTTGATGTAGACATAGGTGTCTTTCACCATGTGAGGCTAATAGAAGCCACACTGCATGATCTTAGCAACAGTTCTCTACACCCCAAAGTGGCCCCCATAATGTGATGAATAACAATGGCATATTATGTCATCTATCTCCTCCTCAAGGACACACCTTCTAATTATTTGGTCTGGACACCTCCAATAGAGAATAGGGTCTTCCCAAATGTATTTCTTAGCATCCACTACCAACCTCTTTCGCTGATGGTAGTCCAACTGCTTGGGTATAAACCCAGTGGCTAAATAGTTTGCTATATCAGCAAACCAAGGAAGTTGGTGCACCTCAACAACTTCTCATCAGGAAAGACATCTATAATGGGTAGAGACTTAGGTGCATTCTCCACACGGGAGAGGTGATTAGCCACAGAATTTAGGGCTCCCTTTGTGTCTCTAATTTCAAGATCAAATTCCTGTAAAGGAGTACCCACCTAATCAAGTGTGGCTTAGCTTCCTTTTTAGCAAATAAATATTTCAAAGATGCATAATCAGTATAAACAATTACTTTAGACCCAAAAAGGTAGGGTCTAAACTTGTTGCAGCCATAAACCACGGCCAGCAACTCTTTTTCAGTGGTGGTGTAGTTCTGTTGAGCATCATCTAAGGTCTTACTAGCATAGTAAATGACCCTAAACACTTTATCACGTCTTTGCCCTAAGACTACCCCCACAGCATAATCACTTGCATCACACATTAGCTCAAAAGGCTGAGCCCAGTCTAGTGTGACTATAACTGGTGCAGTGACTAACTTACCCTTATGGATGTTGAAAGCTTCTAAGCAATCTGCATTCAACTCAAAGCTTGTGTCCTTCTCTAACAGCCTACTCATGGGTTTTGCAATTTTAGAGAAGTCCTTAATGAATCTCCTATAAAAGCTAGCATGGCCAAGGAAACTTCTCACCCCTTTTTCATTTGTTGGAGGTGGCAAAGTCTCAATAGTGGAGACTTTTGCCTTGTCCACCTCCAAACCTTATGAAGACACCTTGTGCCTTAGAACTATCCCCTCAGTTACCATAAAATACCATTTTTCCCAATTTAGGACTAGTTCCTTCTCCTCACATCTTTCTAAGACCACATCTAAATTTTTCAAACATTGTTGGTAGGAGGAACCAAACACCGAAAAGTCATCCCTGAAAACCTCCATGATCTCCTCCACCAGGCCCTGGAAAATGGCCATCATGCACCTTTGAAAGGTGGCAGGTGCATTGCATAGCCCAAATGGCATCCTCCTAAAAGCAAAGGTGCCAATGGGGCACGTGAAAGTGGTCTTTTCTTGGTCTTTGGGTTTAACCATGATCTGATTATACCCGGAGTATCCATCTAAAAAGCAGTAGTGACTATAGCCAGCTAAGCTATCCAACATCTGGTCAATGAAAGGAAGGGGAAAGTGATCCTTCCTGGTGGCCTTATTCAGCTTCCTATAGTTAACACACACTCTCCATCCCGTCACAGTCCGAGATGGGATCAATTCATTCTTCTCATTTTTAATCACTGTCATACCCCCTTTCTTGGGCACAACATGCAACGGACTCACCCACTCACTATCTGAAATAGCATAAATTATACTCGCATTTTTCCATTTTAGAATTTCTTTTCTTACTACTTCTTTCATGGCAGGGTTTAATCTTCTTTGTCTTTCAGCTGTGGGTTTAAAGTCATCATTCATTAGAATTTTGTGCATACAAATCCCTGGACTTATACCCCTAATGTCTTCAATGGTCCACCCTAGGGCCTTTTTGTGTTTCCTAAGGGTTTCTAGCAATTGAGTGCACTTTACATCATTTAAATTAGTAGCAACTATAACTGGAAATTTATTTGTAGAGTCTAGAAATTCATACCTTAGGTGTCCAGGCAGTTCCTTCAGTTCTGGAGCTGGAGGTATGTCCTCTTCCTTCTCCTCCTTTGCTTGCTCCAGAGAATTTGATGTTTGCTCATCCTCCTCAGCTGTCAAGTCCATTTCTTCATCTTGTTGAGCTTCTATAAGCTGGAGCACTCCATCATTTGCTATGGTAATTTCTTCTTCCAAAAAGTCTTCCACCAACTCCTCAAAATCTTCAACCCATAGGCAGTCCTCCTCCTCTTGACCTTGTAAAGCCTTTCCCATATGGAAGACTAAGGTCTCTTCATTAATTCTCAGAGTCAGTTGCCCTTGAGCCACATCTATCAGTGCACACCCTGTTCTGAGAAACGGCCTTCCAAGGAGGAGCTGAACTCCTCTATCTTCTTCCATTTCCAAAACTACAAAGTCTGCTGTAAAAATGAAGGAGCCCACCTTAACTAGCACATCTTCAATGATTCCTTTAGGTCTTCTAGTGGACCGGTTCGCAAACTGCAATGAGATGGAAGTTGGCTTCATTCCTGTGAGCCCAAGCTGCTTGTATAGAGAAAAGGAGATCAAGTTTATACTAGCCCCTAAATCACAAAGGGCCTGCAGCTGCGGCACATTTCTAATCACACAAGGAAGGTTAAAACTGCCCGGATCTTTATGCTTGATGGGCAAATTCCTTTGGACAACACTGCTTACCTCGTTTGTGACAGCTACCATCTCATGGTCCCCATACCTTCTCTTCTTCTTCACAAAATCTTTAATGTATTTTCTATACCTGGGCATCTACTCCAAAACTTCCACAAATGGGATATTAATTTCAAGCCGCTTGAATAAACTCAGGAAGCGCTCATACTCTTCCTCAACCCTTTGATTTCTTAACCGCTGAGGAAATGGCATGGTAGGCCTTAGCTCTTTTATCCCTTGTTCTTCAGCTGGTCTGCCTTTAGTCAACTGTTGGTCCTTCTTTTCTTGCACCTTTCCTTCTTCTGTATCGAATTTTCCTTGGTCATTAGCTTCCAATGGTCTGCTTTGTTCTTCTGATATAGCCCTCTTCTTAGGCTCTTCAGTTTCCTTTAATGCTTTCCCACTCCTTAAAGTGATAGCCTTGCAACTCTCCTTGGGGTTCACTTTAGTGTCACTTGGAAAAGATTTAGCTGAAACTCCTTGATTTGCATTCTGTGCCATACTTACGAGCAGCTTTTCCATATTCTTCATTGAAGATTCCATCCTGCCTACCCTTTCCTCCAAATCACCCATTTTTCTTTTAGCTGTCTCATCCTCATTCAGATATGTTCTTCCTCTTTGTTGTTGAGGCTGAGGCTGTTGCTGCTCGAATCCTGGAGGTGGATGTAAATAATTATCAGTAGCATACGGATTTTGCTTCATCCATGGGGGCACATATTTATACTGAACTGATGTATCTCCCCCTCGGTTCTGGTTCTTCTGATATGCCTGAGATTGTTGTTGGTTGTGATTGTACCCTTGTCCTTGTTGTTGAGGATAATATTGCTGCTTCTGGTACAAGCCTTTCCCTCCAACATAATTTGCTTCTTCTGCTCCACTCCATCCTTGCTCAACTACTGGTGAGGCTTGTTGTGATCCTTCGACTTTAAGAGCCAACACTTCTATGCTTTTCACTAAAGCCTAGATCTGGTCTTGCATATCGTTGGAAGAATTGTCAACTGAAGCTATTTTCTCCCTTGGCCTTGAAGTCCGTACATTCGACCACTGCCAATCAGCCAAAGACAGTCTCTCTAAGAGTTTAGCTGCAGCATCAGGCTCTAGATTCATTAAACATCCTCCAATAGTTGCATTCACCTTATCTTTTGAGTGAGACTAAAGACCAGTGTAGAAAGATTCAATTTGAATCCATTGGGGTCTTCCATGGTCAGGGCATCTTCTTATCAAATCTTTAAAGCGCTCCTAAGCCTCATGAAGAGTCTCCATCTCATCTTTCCTGAATCTGCTGATTTCCCCTTTGAGCTGGATCACCTTGGAAGGAGGAAAGTATTTAGACATGAATTTAGTCTGCATCTCCTCCCAACTATTTATTGAACCTGCTGGTAAACTGTTAAACCACCCTAGAGCTCTATCCCTTAAGGAGAAAGGGAAAAGCCTTAGCTTTATTGCCTCCTCCGACACATTGTTGATCTTTATGGTATCACACATCTGGTAGAATCTCATCAAATGCTGGTGTGGATCATCCACTGTTGTTCCTCCAAAAGCGTTGTTGCTCACCATATTAATTAATGCCGGCTTCAACTCAAAACTATTTGCTTGAACTCTTGTTTGCCTAATCCCAGAATAATGGTCTGACATCATCGGTCTCGCGTAGTCTAAGAAGGCTCTGGGCATAAACCGATTACCCTCTTCTTCTGGATATTGGCCATTGTAATTGACCCCTCCTTGCGGTGCACCACCATCAGGCCTTAAATCTGCCATCAATTCACCTACTTAATGCTCTAAGCCTTGCAATGCGTCTTCAGCCTCTCGTGCTACTTCCCTAGCTGCCCTGTGACGAGCTCTGAACAACCTTTCAGGTTCCCGATTAAATGGTATAAGCTCCTCTCTTGGCATGCACAACTAGGAATTCTCGCAAATACGCTGTGAATGTTCCAGTATGAAAACAAGAACACACCCAGCAGCTCCAAACAATTCAAAAATAAATAAAAACTAAAGAAAAATAAGCACCAAGAGCAGAATTCAGACAATTTCATTCAATGTTGATTTTCTAAAGCTAGTCAACCGTTGAATCCCCGGCAACGGCACCAATTTGACAGACAGATTTTTAGCCTCTCTAAAAGAGCTAGCTAATGTCGTTAAATCTCTCTTCAAGATAATAAATTCCCTAAGTTTGCACCAAAAGAATAGCAGCAAGCAAGGGGTCAAACCCACAGGGATTAGCCTAGTTTTCTAGTTCTTAAATCAAAACACCCAATTACTCTTGTTCTATAAAATGTCTTGGCAAAAAGTTCTCTTTTTTAAACTAAAGATCTAATTTTTATGTGGTTTTCTAAAATATCAAAGAAAGCAAGTTGTTTTTAGGACTAAGATTCAAGGATTAAAGGTATCTAGGGTCACAACTTCACCTCCCTACACTGCTTCTACTGATTATAAGGTTCTTGAGATTATTTAATTGATAACATGCCATAACTAAGCCAAGGGTCTACAAATGGTCATTGAAAACCTTCTAAGTGTTGTCTGCTTGAATGGTCATCATAGCAGCAACATACAAAGCATAATTATAATACTCATGACAGGATAATGGTCACACCAATCACAAATATGTTATGAATCAAAGATCAGCCTCAGACTAAGGCTAAGAAAACCCAGGTGTACACCCCAGATATTAAAAGATGAAGAACAGATTCATAAAACATGCAATCTCAATTAAACAAACCCAATATTCAAATAATCAGTTTAACAACTTAGGGGGCTACATTGCTCCCCTAGATTAAAAGACTACTCACGCATGATTACAAGCAAACACAAGCAGGAAAAACTCAACATCTTCTTCTAATCGCCCACGCAGCAGAGCTTCAATCCAAGTTTCCAAAATCACAGCTGCTCCCTAGGTTTCCTCCAAAAACGTGAAACCCTGCAAAAATCTCCAAAAACGTGAAGCCTCCAACATGTTGTCAAAAAACCCTCTACTTCCAAGGATGTGTAGACCTCCTTTTATAGCTGCTGGATGGGCCTGAATGCTGTATTATAAAGTGTGCCCTAGCCCATCTGTCACAACTTATCAAAACGACGTAGTTTTGATAAGTGACACTTCCAACATTAAAATCTTTCAATCTAAGAACAATATGAACAAGGTCCTTTAGGAAAGAATGATCAGGATAACAAAACGACTGAATTGGTGCAAAAATATGGCTGCACGTCAATTTGAACGTCATATGCCCAATTGGCGTGCAGCTCCAAATTAGGTGAAATTCTTCCCTAAGCTTCCTTGCATCGTGTAGAAGCCTGGTATGCAGTAATATGCTTGCACGCCAATTGGTCTAATTAGCGTTCAAGGCCTTTGGCTCTGAAACTTCTGTGGAAGGTAAAGGACATCATTCTGAGAAACTTTAGTTCTGCACGCCAATTCATTTGAGGCCATCTACTTGGTCAAAATTAATCTCCAAAACCTGACAAAACATCCTAAAAGCGCATGTATATGCAAATAGCATCTTCCTAGGGGTGAGAGCAAATATAAATGAAATATGATACAATAAGGCTCTAATCATGCTCTTAAACACCCCTAAATAGGCAATAGAATAACGGCATAAATGCACGTTATCAACGCCAACATGATAGCTCGTACGTAGTGCTGCTGCCAAGATCGATAAAGCCGGTTTTGTTACTTCCTATATTGTTAAATTTCATATCTATTATTTGTATTTCATTTTTTCCTTTGTTTTAGTGATGTAATCGTTTGTTTTCTTTATTTTGTTGTATGTGATTGTAATATGTAAAAAGCAAAGCGAAAAAAAAACGAAGAGAGAGAAAGCAGGAAAAAAGGAGATAAAAAGAGTGAGTTGTTATTTAATTTGTGGATGTCACATTCACACACTCCACATTTATTTTGTTATGTGTGTGCATCTAGTTATAGTAAAAAAAACAAAAAAAACACAAATATGCATTTTTAAGTTTTAACTTATGATTAAGGTCCAATTCTTTCAAACAAAAAAAACAACAAAGAAGAGAGTTTTCATAAACCAAAACAAAAAAAAATAACAAAAAAATAACAATACATTTTTAAAACAACAAAAAAAGGTTTTCAAACCAAAAACAAAAACAAAAAAAAAGTGAAAAAATCATATTTCAATTTTTAGGATTCCAATTTCCAAAAAAAAACAAAAATAATAATAAAACCATAGGATTTCATTGTCCACTTCAAACAAAAAAAAAAGCAAAACGAAACTTTTAGGTTTTCCTTTAGAAATTTAGGATAAATTAATTTTAACTTGTGATTAAGGACCAATTCTTTCTAACAAAAAAAACAACAAAAAAGAGAGTTTTCATAAACCAAAAGAAAAAAATGACAAAAAAATAACAAAACGTTTTTAAAACAACAAAAAAAAGGTTTTCAAACCAAAAACAAAAACAAAAAAAAGTGAAAAAAACATATTTCAATTTTTAGGATTCCAATTTCAAAAAAAAAACAAAAATAATAATAAAACCATAGGATTTCATTTTCCACTTCAAACAAAAAAAAAGCAAAACGAAACTTTTAGGTTTCCCTTTAGAAATTTAGGATAAATTAATTTTAACCATAACTTTGACAAACAACTTAGCCAAATAAAAAAACTTAGACTTTCTAGGAAAATCATAGTGCCTTAACCTAGTCAAAACAATGGAAAACAAATAGAAACCTCCTCCTCCTATAGGTACCAAAAGGGCGCTGTAGGGGTGATAATCCTTCCCTACATGTAACCAACCCCCGAACCCTTATCTTTGGTAACGTAGACTACCCATATTTTTGGTGTCCAACGGCACCCCAAAAATAGTTAGTGGCAACTCTTTATATTTCATCATTCGGTTACGGCCCGGATGAAAACCAGTGATGACACTAGTCACCTACCCCTTTGTAATGACCCATGTTTGGGCTTCCGGTAGTTAATCATGTGATGGAGTGCACATCGAGGGATGTGAATATCAGTATGACGACGTGTGCGTCGAATAGAGAGTTTTGACTGTGAGTAGGCCCGATTTGGAGTTAGAGCCCTGAAAGGGTAATTTTGGGATTTTTGTGTGTGGGCGGGTGGCTTTGTATTTGTGATATTATTTGGAAAAATAAATCTCAGTACAGTGATGTACTCGTCAAATGGAGCGTTTTGACAGTAATTGGGCTTGATTTGGAGCCGACACCTTGTGAGGGTAATTTTGATATTTTAATGAATTAAATGTGGAAAAATATATATAGGGCAGTGAAAACACAAATCCATAAGTGTCATACATGCTTGCCTTTCTAGAGAGAGAAAGAGGAGAGGAGAGAGAAAGAGATGGGAGAAAGAGATGAGAGAAAGCAAAATTGACGATCCAGAGCTCAAATCGACTAAAGTTGATGTAGGGATTCTTTCTTCTCACTCCTATGTTGTTGATTATACTTGCTAGAGTAGCTAAAACATGTGAATTAACTCCCAATTCGTGGAATTGGAAGTATGAACCTTAGAGTTTGAGAAACTCAATTTATGTTGTTTTGGTATGAATTGATGTTGTTTTGGTAGCCTAAGATGGCTAGGATGAGTTAGAAAGCCATTTGGGGGATGAATTAGTACTTAAAAATGGAGATTTAACGGGTATAGTTGAGTTTTGGGACGAAATCGGGAAGAACGTAGTCAACGGTTCGCGACTGGGGAACTACTCGAGGCTAGCTTCGAGCGGAGTGTCGAGCAGGAGCCTCGAGCATGTTGCTCGAGCTTAGAGTGCCGAGTAGCGTCGAGCAAGGTGTCTCGAGCAGTTAGATAGTGCAGCTGCCAGTGTATGTTGACAAGGTGCCTGAACCCATTTACATTGTAACCATTATGCCTCTCCACATTTAAGGATTATACTTAAGTTACAATGTAAATAAGGAAATACCTCCCATTTGGATTCAAAGAAAAATACTAGAAAATCAAATTCTCACTCCTTCAAAATGTGAAAAATGGGATTTAGTGTAAAATCCCAGAAATATGCAGTTTTTCGTAGTGGTGACTTTTTGGAAAGTGGGGTTAGACCACTCAAAAAAATCCCAAAAAATTAGATTATCTAAGTTATGGTATGAGGAGCCAATGCCGGGACTTTTTATTTCAAGAAAATAGCTTCTACGAAAATCCTCTCTCTTGGTCAAGACATAAGGATAGAGTTGTGAACTCAAGTGGTCATGTGGACTTGTGAAGTTACCTTGGTAAGCCTAGGAGGCTACTATTGAGGGCCTGTGAAGTGAGAGGTGTTCAGAGCCTAAGAGGATATTGTACCTGAGAGGTAATACAATAATGTACTTGAGAGGTAATACAAAAATATACCTGAGAGGTAATACAAAAATATACCTGAGAGGTAATATAATACTGTACTTGAGAGGTAATACAAGAATATACCTGAGAGGTAATACATTAATGTACCTGAGAGGTAATACTATATCTGAGAGTTAAGGCGGGGCCTGAGGTAATATTGTACCTGAGAGGTAATGTACCTTAGAGGTTGTCATCACTGGTTTTCGTCCGGGCCCGTTTGGGGTGAGCCCAAACTAAACCCTTGGTGAGAAAATTTAGAGTCGCCACCAACTATTTTTGGGGTACAGTTGGATACCCTTTACTTTGAGTAGTTTAAAGGTGTGGTTTGCATTATCAGAGAAGGGTTCGGGAGTTGGTTACGTGTAAGGAAGGATTAGCACCCCTACAACGCCCTTTCGGTATCTATTTTCGGAGGAGGAGGTTTTCTATTTTATTTGCACTGCCACGACGGGGTTAGATTTCCTAAAAAGCCTATAATTTTTATTTAGCTAAGTTATTTATTAAAGTCCTAAATTTCTAAAGGGAATCCTAAAAGTTTTGTGTTTTTGTTTGAAGTGGAGAATGAGATCCTAGGGGTTGGTTTTGATTTTTGGTAAATTGAAGTCCTACAATGTGTTTTTTTTGTTACTTTCCCCCCTTTTTTTTTGGTTTTTGGGTTAGAAAACATTTTTGGTTTTGATGTTTTGTTAAAAAAATGTTTTGTTTTTGTTTTTTTGTTTTTTTGTTTTTTGGGAAAACATATTATTTTTTTTTTTGTTTTTTTGTTTTGGAAGACATTTTGGAAAATATTTTATTGCACAACGTTTTTGTTTTTTTTTTGTTTGTCCTTTTTTTTTGTTTGTTTGTTTTTCAAGGAGACATTTTTGAACACATCTTGAAAACATTTTGTTTTTTTTTTTGTTTTTTTTAGAATTGCCATATCAAAATACATGCATATCAAAATAGAACGTGAATTGTGTGATTGTGACATACAAAAATAACATAAAGCACAAAACCACCCTCTCTTTTTTTTTTTCTTTTTCTTCCTCATATCTCTCCTTTTGGTCTCTTTTTTTTTTCTTTTTCTTCCTCATATCTCTCCTTTTTGTCTCTTCTTTTTCACTATTCTTCACATATTACAATTACAACTGATGGTCCCTTGGAGCCTAGAGGGGGGTGAATAGGCTCTTATCGAAACTCTTTTGATTCTCTTATGACACAACACTTATCTAGTTAAGTGATAGAATCACTGCGGAAGATAACCAGATAGTGGAAGTATTTTGTTTTATTATCAAAAGATAAATACAACAAAATATAAGCAAGACTCTTTTACACTTTGTTTACAAAAGGATTCACACACTAGCCTATATTATGTCTTTGAACTCTTGTGCATACACAGGGTTGATTCAGGCTCACTCGTACTCACACACTATTTCAAATGTACAAGTATGAATATTTATAAAAACATTCCTAAGAGACAACCTTGGAACTTGTAGTTCCGGAATGCGTTCAGCACTAACTATTCCTCGGTAATCTCTCTGCCTTGACTGCTGTGGTTTGTGGAGATCAAGATCTTGGGTTTGAAGAGTATAAGTGCCTTTGTGAGTTCCCAAGTATAATTAAAGTTGTGTCCACATATCCGGGTGATCCACGTGTAAGATTCTTTAGGTTCTCAACGAGTTTGTCTTACATTGGAACACCACGAGGTGATAACTTTAAATGCGGTAAGTTGAAGTAGCATCTTCTTGGTCCGGTGTAATTTTCCTTACTCGGTTGCTAATGAAGCTCAAAACCTTACTCAGTGTCAGTGGTTGCTTACTCCGTATCTATTTGGTACTGGAATCCTTAGTCTGTGTCAGCGCTTCCTTACTCCGCATGTAAGTTCCTTACTCCATATGAGTTTCTTACTCCGTGCGAGTTTAAAGGATCGGATGGCTTACTCCGTACTAGCACATCCTTACTCCGCATGAGTGAGTGGTCCAGATTCCTTACTCCGCATCTGGTTTCCTTACTCCGTGCGAATAAAGACTCGAGTCCTTATTCCGTATCAGTACTTCCTTACTCCGTATGTATGGGGGACTTGGTTATTTACCAAGTGTTTGACAACACTCACTCTCGTCTGGATCAAGATTATGTATCCTGTCCTTAGCTTTGCTCTTATGAGTGTATCTCCGGATTAATAACATATCTTCTGCAATGATTAAAGATAAAACACAAAAGATCTCAAATCAAATTACATAGGGCTTTATCAGCATTATCCAAATTCTGGGGTTGATCCAACAATTATTTCCCCCAATTATGGATATACCCAAACCCTTTGTAATCTGATCTGGTAAGCAGCGCAAAAAGATAACATACAGAATACACATCACAACCATTTTCATTTGTCAGCAACAGAATACAATTCAGCCTTTATACAAGATTTTCATTAAGGTACATAAGGCTTACTATACTTGAAGATCATTGTTGCTGCTTTCTCTCTAAGCTCCATTGTCTGCTTCATCGAATAAGTGGTGTGTTGGCTCCAAGATTTGTGCACACTTAAGAATGACTTGATGAAGTAACAGACAAAGGCCCCGTAGCTATCTCCATCTGGCTGTTGTGGCACTTGCTTCTTGCCCCAGAATGTCACCTTCAGCTTCTAAGTTGGACTCAAAGGAGTGATGCCCAACTTTTCATATAATCCGGCTTTCTTCACAGCTTCAGTTAACCTGAGACACAGTGGTTCCCATTGATTCTTTCTTACATACTGCTCTACAACCTGATGAGAATCAATCAGAATCATCTGTTTGGACTGAATCATGAAGACAGCCATCATGAAATGTGGCGACATGATCCGGTACAGAATGAGGATAGTTGAGAGAGTTCTCCATGGCTTGCTATCCTTGGCAGTTCTGTCGATAAAGGACTGAATGATATCTACACTGGGAAGATAGCCCTCATTCTAGCACGGTAGAACTTCAAACAAGTGGCCGTCCTTGTACAGAGATGGAAACAGCCTCATCTCCATTTTAGCAGCCCTAGAGAAGTTGTCAATGTCGTCTGTTATAAAGAGGCCTTTCTCCGAACAAAGGGTCCGAATGTCGTTCGGGGAGAAGGGGTACAGGTCAGAGAGACATCTTCTCTCGGTAGTAGATGCAGCATAGGAAATCATTGCCTTACGCACGCTTCCGTCCGCATCAAGAGGGTCACACACCGCGTATGATGCGAGGAAGGTGTCAGCTGCGGATGGAGAGGATGGAGGAGGAGCTACACTCGAGGAGCTTGGCTGAGAGAAGCGGCTACGTTTGGGGATTTGAACTCCCTGAAGCAATGAAGAGGCAGGCCACTTCTCAGCACGAGTGGAGGAATGTGATGCAGGAGGAGCAGAAGGATTAGATGACACTCTCTCCCCCGGTTTGGCAGATCGCCGGGGAGCAATGGGAGGGCGAGCCATCGTGTGCGCCAGGTCCGCGAAGGAGGTAAACAAGGAGTGGACGGACGAGGCAACTAGGTCCATCTTCTGTTCCATGGAAGTGGAGGAGTCGGTGAGGGCGGAGAGGAGTTGGGCGCCAAGAGCATCAACCTTGGCGGCGATGGCGGATATTTGGGCGCTATGAGCTTGGGCGTGGCGGTCCAGCTGGGCGGAGAGCACAGCGTCGAAGTGGACCGTGCCAAAAGAAGCACGCCCAAGGGCCAACTCTGGAGCTTTGGAGGACTCCCCCGCATGAACAGGAGCAGGAGTGCGACGGGTAGAGGAGTCCGCAGGAGTATCAGCAGCAGCAGCAGAAGGGCCATTCGGAGCAGTAGAGGTATCCGGAGCAGCGGACCCGCTTTGACCAGATAGGTCAACAACGGGAATGGCGACAGCAGGAGAAGAAGGTCCAGCCTTAGCAGGGGAAGGACTCCGTGCGGCATGGATCGAGGTGGAGGGGTTAGGGAACGGCACATCTAGAATGGAGGCCGGTGTAAGAAAGCCTTGGTCCAAATTCCAGATGATCATGGTCTTCGGGGATTGGGTATGGAGAGTGTAAAACACCCGGAGATCGGTGTCAGGAATGGAGGCGGTGTGGGCAAGGCTGAAACGGAGCCAAAGGTCCACTAAGGTGTCGGTGGAGAGATGGTCAAGGTAGGCTCGGGGTTGAGGTAGGGGAGGCAAAGGAGCTTCCGGAATAGATTCCGGGACATCAGCAATGGCGGCAGCAACGGCGGTATCAACCGCGGCAGCAACGGCAGAAGTGGAGGGAGTGGGAACATCCGCAGCAGAAGGGGCTGAGGAAACAGCTTTAAGGACACTACGCTGAGATGGCCCCGCAACCTCGGAGGTTTCAGCACGGACGCTGTGCTGGGAGGCCCGAGAAATGGAGGGGGCAGCAACGGACCGAATCCGGGAGGATCGGTGAGCAGAGCTGACGTCAGGGGCATGGCTGTCGGAGGGGTCACGAAAAGAACTGCCTTGTTGTTCCATGGCAGGGAGAAGCCGGAGAGCTGTAGAGGGACGGCGGGCTGTCATGTTCCCATCAGGCGTAAGATGGTGAAGGTAATAAGCCGGAGGAAATGGAACAGCATCATAGCGGGCGAAATGGTCCGGATGAAGATGCCAGAAGACAATGCTTAGAATGCGCCTGAAGGAATGGTTCTTGGGTCCATTCTGCAGCAGTCGGAACAAAAACGTCCCCCAGTCCATCGGAAGACCTTCGAAAACACCGTACATGGCCAGAAGAAGATCGTACGGAATAGAGTCCAAAGCGAAAGTGCGAGCCTATAAACATCGACTCAGTATGATTGCCATACAGCGATAGCGACCTTGGAAGGACTTCACCTTGTATTCCTTGCCTTTATAGGTGCAACCCATAGAAGCCGCCATGGGATCGGCATCGTGGCGCTATGGTTCACCGGGGGGTAGATTGAGAGCAGCGCGGAGAACGGCAGGGGTGATTAGGATGGATTCACTGCGAACAGAGGAGATGATGGAGTCAGTGGTACAGCGGATCCGTTGGTAGAACTCGAGAATGTCGTCTATAAGAAGATCGACAGGATTGGAGATCAAGTTGAGTATGTGAGAGGCTTCTAGAAGAGGGCGAAGATGGAAAAACCAGTTCGGAGGGTTGGAGACAGCGCTCCAATCGACTAGATGGCCGGGATTAACGCCGAAAAGAGAGGTTTTGGGTGCCATTGTAGATGAAAGTTGAAGGGCGAGAGGGAAGGCAAGGTCTTGGGGATTGAAGGAGCAACGAGAGTTTTAAGGATTTGAAAAGGGTAACACTCGTGCTTCGCAGGAATGACCAGAATATATAAGACCGAGTCCGTGAATGTTAGCAGGTCTAGGAATTTGGCGAGTGAAACGGTAAATCGCTTGACAGGCTGATGTCATTAGTCTTGATATCGGTGCGCCTCCGAATTAAAAGATGACGTGGAGACAGCATGACCAAGTAAGGGTAACAGCTGTTTGCCTTCCTGGGGAAGTGTGTGCATCCCGAGACATGCATTCAATGAATCATCATTATTCCTCCTCAAAAGCACGCGATATATAATAAGACATGGATTATCACAATTTGACAGTGTTAGGAGTCCGGAGGAATGAACCGACAATCATCCGGAATCAACGATAGTCGAGTGATGAGTATCTGGATGAAAAGTAGACCGTGTCCGTAGTAACAGAGTGCGGTGAGAGAGAAGTCGAAGAGAAGAGAAGTACCACAACACTTCAAATCCAAGACTATGGACTAGATTTATCGATAAGGTTGCAAAGAAAATATGAACCTGTAGCTTCAAAAAAAATAAACTAAAAGTACAAAAGCTTAACAGGCAAGGATTAGTACGGATAGGAGAAAATAGTCAGTGAAGAGCTATATAATCCGAACTAATGAGAAGCAGAACTTATGCATTACAAAGAATGAAATAGACATATATATACTAGAGAATGATCAATGTGACTGAATCAGGGCATATGTCAGATAATAAATACACAAGTTCATATAGGTCAACATAGCGAAACCGTCCTGCTGAACGACGTAGCTAAGATTAATTAAAAATCATATGATTTGATCAAACTAGGATTCATGAGTGAAAAATGAGGAAGCGGACACATGTCAAAAGCAAGCAGTTGATTATTCGATTAAAATGCATGGTTGAAGAGAAAAAAAACATCCAAGCATGCCTCAATTCTGTTTCAATAACGCATGTCCAGTCAGATCCGGAAGTAAAGGTTTAGATGAGGGAGTATCTGAGACATATTAGGGGGTTATTACTGAGGTAATAGATGAAGCTTAGGCTCCCCCGTAGATCATTTGATCCTCTCAATGAAAGGCTCCCCCTCGAATAGACAGCCAGGAAAGAAGTCATGAGACATATACGGGGGGTATTACTTGAATAATTTATAAAGCATTTTCTCCCCCGTAGATTGTGCAATCCTCTCGGTTGACCTTTCCGGCTTAAAGAAATTCAGCACTGTCTATCTTTTTAAGAAACTATACTTCAGAAGTTGATCAGACTGCGATTGTGTATTCATCCACCAGGCATTCCGAGCTAACCCATTTCATTTCTTCAACTATACATGTTAATAGAGTAATCTAAATGAGCAGGCATTTGTCATGTGGTGATCAGTGGAAATTAAGATCATGAAACCAGAATGAGGTTAATCATATAAACTTTAATCATGTTTGCTTAAACGACTTCAGTCGGGAAACACAAGCGTCCTCCCACTAAGAAGTTGATATCAATATCAGAAGCATGAAGCACGTTAAACAGTAAGTATGATCAACATTAAGATCAGTATGTATCTACTACTATCAATAAAAGCACAATGCATGTTCTGAAAGTAAGTATACTGTTGGGTAATTTAAATGTGAAACTATGTAGAGAAGTCAAGCATACCTAATCGGAAGAGTAGTTCAGAGAATCTTGCATCAGGTAGGGGCTTTGTAAGTATATCTGCCAGTTGATCTTCAGTAGCAACATGTTCCAGTGAGATGTGACTTTTGAGAACATGGTTGCATATGAAGTGATACCTGACCTCAATATGCTTCGTCTTAGGGTGCATGACAGGATTGTTGCTGATAGCAATTGCGCTAGTGTTCTCGCAGTAGAGTGGAATAGATGACATGTTGAAACCATAGTCAGTAAGTTGACTTTGTATCCAGAGTAGCTATGTACAGCAACTCCCAGTAGCTATATATTCCACCTTAGCAGTAGAGGTTGATATGGAATTCTGCTTCTTACTGAACCATGAAATTAATCTATTTCCAAGAAACTGACACGTACCACTTATGCTTTTCCTGTCGATGCGACACCCAGCGAAGTCAGCATCAGAGTATCCGGATAAGGTGAAGTTGGACTCCTTTGGGTACCAGAGTCCCAAATTCATTGTTCCCTTGAGATACCTTAATATCCGTTTAACATGAAGCATATGTGACTCCTTGGGATTCGCCTGATATCGTGCACAGATGTAAGTTGCAAACATAATGTCTGGGCGACTTGCTGTAAGATACAGCAAGGATCCTATCATCCCTCTATAGTCAGTCACATTTACTAATATTCCATCCACATCAGGATCTAACTTGGCACTGACTGGCATGGGAGTTTTGACGGGAGATGAACCTTCCATACCAAACTTCTTAATAAGATCGTGAGTGTACTTAGCTTGATTAATGAAGATTCCTTCCTTCAATTGTTTAACTTCTATTCCAAGGAAGTAGGACAGTTCTCCCATCATGCTCATCTCAAACTTGCCTGTCATCAACTTTGCAAACTCTTCACAAAGCTTCGGATTTGTTGATCCGAAAATGATATCATCCACGTATATCTGTACGATTAGAGTGTGTCCTTTCTCTTTTCGTAGAAATAAGGTGGTGTCTATCTTCCTTTTTTGGAGGTTGTGAGCAAGTAGAAATTTTGACAGTGTGTCGTACTAGGCTCTTGGAACTTGCCTCAAACCATATAAAGCTTTCCAAAGCTTGTAGACTAAATGTCCTGCCTTAGGTTCAATGAAACCGGGAGGTTGTTCAACGTACACCTCCTCTTGAAGATCTCCATTCAGGAATGCGCTCTTGACGCCCATTTGATAAACTATGAAGTTTTCATATGAAGCATACGCCAGAAACATTCGGATTGCCTCAAGTCTTGCTACCGGAGCAAAGGTCTCATCATAGTCTATTCCTTCTTCTTAACGATATCCTTTGGCTACCAGTCTGGCTTTGTTCCGAATTACTATTCCATCCATATCAAGCTTCTTCTGGAACACCCATTTAACTCCAATGACTTGCTGAGACTTAGGCCTTGGTACTAGAGTCCACACATTATTTCTCTTAAATTGATTCAGCTCTTCTTGCATGGCTTCTATCCAATTCGAATCCTGAAGAGCTTCATCTACCACTTTTGGTTCTATTTGAGATAGAAAACACGAGCAAAGACACATGTTGAAAGTGGCTGCTCTTGTTCTTACACCAGCAGTAGGATCACCAATCACTTGATCTGAGGGATGGTTTTGGGTCCATCTGTAATTCTGTGCATGTGATGGTTGATCTTGAATAATTTGAAGCTCTGCCAGATTAGGTGGTTCGGGTATATCTGCTGGTTGAGCTTCTTCCGGACCAGATGTTTCCGTATTAGAAGGTACGGTAGAACTAGGTGGTTCTTCAACACTGTTTCTTTCAGTGTTAACTGGTCCGGACGGGCTTGAAGGTGCTACGGAATTTTGGGTATCCGAAGGAGTATGTCCGGAGCTTAATGGTAGTCCTGAGTCCGAATCATCCGTAGCATCATCCATAATATTTCTTTGTGCCTCGCTGATGCCACGTGGTTGGTCAGAATGTGTAACAGGAACATTCATAAACTTCGAATAGTCGATGTTGCTATTCGGGACCTGTACATTAGAACTCGAAGAAGCAACTTTTGACCAATCAAGATTAGTTTCATCAAAGGTCACATGGATAGATTCTTCAACTTTAAAAAGTTTTCTATTAAAGACCCAATAAGCCTTGCTATGTAATGAGTACCCGACAAAAATCCCATCATCAGATTTTGGTTCAAATTTATTCCGGGTTTCTTTGCCATTTATCAATATATAGCAAGTACACCCAAAAGCTCTAAAATGTGAAATTGAAGGCTTTCGTCCTCTCCACATCTCATAGGGTGTTTTCATGGTAGATTTATTTATTAAAGTTCTATTCTGAACATAGCAGGCAGTGGACACAGCTTCAGCCTATAGACTAAGAGGAAGCGTTGCCCCTGCTAACATAGATCTGCCAGCCTCGACTAAAGTACGATTCTTGCGCTCAGCTACCCCATTTTGTTGTGGAGTTCTGGGCGCAGAGAAGTCATGCTGAATGCCCTGTTCAGAACAATATGATCTTATATCTGAAAAATGAAATTCTGTACCATGATCACTCCTGATGCACTTTATGCTCAGTCCTTGTGAGTTACTTATCCAGTTGAAAAGATCTACAAGATGCTCAAAAGTTTGATCCTTTGATTTTAGGAACATCACCCATGTGTATCTAGTGAAATCATCGATAACCACAAGGGTATATCTCGCACCAACCAGCGAAGGAACAGAAATAAGACCACAGAGGTCCATATGAAGAAGTTGTAGAGGAGAAGTTATTGAATTAACTGATTTGCTCTTAAAGTTATGTTTGGTCTGTTTGCCAAGTTGGCATTCTCGACAGAGAGTGTCTCTGGAGTATTTGAGTTTAGGTAGACCAGTGACAAGATCAAGTGACGCTAACTTAGATAATGTCTTAAAGTTTAAATGTGCACATCGCTTGTGCCATAACCAACTATCTTCATCTGAAGCTTTAGTGAGGAAGCATACAGGGTCAGAAGAATTATTTCTTAAGAGCACTGAGTATATGTCCCCATCTCTTGATCCGGATAACTTAACATCTCCGGATAAGTTTTCCCTTACTGTACAGGTGTTGGACATAAAGGAAATAGTAAATCCTTTGTCACATAAATTACTGACACTTAGCAAATTATGCTTCAAACCTTCGACTAGTGCAACTCTAGTGATTGATACACAGCCGTTGGTTAAAGTGCCATACCCGACAGTCTTTCCTTTGCTGTTGTCACCATATGAAACGGATGGACCTCGTTTTTCATTAACTTCTACAAGCAGAGTCTGATCACCTGTCATATGTCCGGAGTATCCACTATTGAGGATCCACTTGCTTTGATTGATCTTTAACTTCAAGTGATCCGGCAGTGCATTCCAGAGATGCTCCTGAAAGACAATAGTTTACACTTTTGGTGCCCAAACTTGTTTCGGGCGGTTAGAAAGAACAGCAGTAATGTCAACAGTTCCGGATTTGACTTTGCTAGGACTTTTAGCTCTCCAAGTTAACTTTAATTTGTTAGTTTCAGCTACTTCTTTTATTTGGGTTATCTTGGGAGAGATACTCCTTCGAGGTTTAGATTTTGTTTTGCTCGCAGAACCCTTTTTATTGAACTGATCTTTATTGGTACGAATTTGATTACAAAGCCAGTTATCAGATAAACTCCAACATTCATAGTGATAATGACCTATTTCCCTACAGATGGAACAGACACTATAATGCGGAGTACAAACAGGGGATACAGGTCTCTTAGATTTTACAGACTTTCTACTCTGTTCCCTGTGGCCTAATCCATTGCATGTGGGTGACGCGCTCTTGGCCCTAGATGCGTCAGCCTTAGCCTTTCCTTTCTTTTTGGGTGCTACAGTTTTGGCTTTAACTGCAGCAGCCTTCCCTTCATCATTAGTTACGGGTACTACTGCTTCGGGAAGTGCAGTAACAACCTCGACTCCATAGTTATAAACTATGGTGCCACCTGAAATGAAACCATCCAACGGTTTAGACGTACTAATAGGATATAAGTTGGTTAGTTTTGGAGTGAAATCCGGAGGACACTCAGTAGCTTGAGCATTGGAGGTTAATGATTCAGAGCTTAGGCCAGGTTTGACTCGAATATTATCCGGATCAGTCCTAAATGAAGAGGCTATTTCCCCGGATTTAAGCCACTTACGATTTATTTCCTTTTCCTGTTCAAGTTCATTCTCGAGTCTTTTTACAATAACTTTTAGGCCTGAGAGATTGGTATTTAAAAGATGATTTTCAGCCCTTAGATCGTGATACCAAGCTTCTTTTCCTCTGAAGTCAGCTATGTCTTTTTCAAGTCTAGTAATAGTAAATTCAAGACGTTTATTCTGACTTTCCATATCTTTGTACATTTGAGTAATTATTAGTCTCTCATTCTTTTCATGATCACGTTCAGTAATAAGAGATTCTACTTTACTCATGAGCTCAGAGATGAAGGTATCTCAGTATTTGCCATGAGGCAGACGTTCGGCTTAGGAGTTGGCTCATCATCCGAGGATTCCTCCTCTTCTTCCGAGCCACTGATGTACTTTGTCACGAATGCCTTCCTCTTGTTCTTGCTGTTGTCTGAGGTGGTACGTCGAGGAGTAACCTTGTCACTTTTCTCTGCCGTCTTAGATTTGGATCTGCATTCCTTGGCCCAGTGACCGGGTTTCCCACAATTAAAGCATTCTTGGGAGCTCGACTCCGATCGCTCCTTCCTTTTGGATGATGAGGGGCCTCTTCTGAATCCTTTTCTACTTTTCCAAAGGAATCGTTCAAAGGATTTGACAAGAAGAGCTATTTCCTCTTCTGCGTCTGAGTCAGAATTCTCTGACTCATCCGTATCATCCTCTTGATGATTACTGGAGCATTCCGTAGCTTTGAAGGCTACCCCTTTTTCTTTCTGACCTATTTTCTCATCACGGTTAGTGTATCTGAATCTGACCTCATAAGTCCGAAGCTCTCCATATATTTCTTCAAGCGCAGTAAACGGCCAGTTTTTGTCTGCTTGCATCTGGAGCTGCTTGGAGTAGTAGCGATCCGGCAAGGATCGAAAGAACTTGTCATTGATTTGAGACTGAGTGTAGTGTTCATTGACAGTTTTTAGCTCTAGAATGAGCTTGCCGAATCTCCAATAGATGCTCTTAAGGGATTCGCCAGGTTTGTGATTGAAACTCTCAAAGTTCTGTTTGAGAGCACATATCACGTTTTGCATCTGGGACTGACTCCCCTCATAGAGGATTGTCCGTTTATCCCAGACAGCTTTTGCTGTCGTGCAGCCCTGGACGTCCGTGAAAGCCTCGAAATCCAAAGACGATGTAACGTAAGCCAGAGCCTTTTCGCTAGTGCACTGCCAGGCTCTTTCATCGTTGGTAAGTTCGGCATCCGTCTTTGGCCTTCTAACTCCATGTTCTCCGATAGTCATCAGAATTGGAATCTCCTGATGAAGACAGGGCCACATGAGATGATCATGGCATACCATAAACATCTTCATGTGAGCTTTCCACTGGGAGAAAAGCTCAGGTGTGAATTTGGGTGGTTTTGTCAAAGTAAAACCAGAACTCCGTGGTTGAGGAGTGGCGGCAGCAGTAGGTTGAGGTGGGTCAATGTTTTCACTGCTGCTTCGATTCGGGATGCGCTCTTGTGCACCTCCGAAGTTAAGGCGAGTGTTGAATAGCATACCGCTTTCTTGACCATTCTTGAGAGTGAAAGAGTGGGATCTCTACTTAGAACAAATAGAACGTGCTCTGATACCACTTGATGGTCCCTTGGAGCCTAGAGGGGGGTGAATACGCTCTTATCGAAACTCTTTTGATTCTCTTATGACACAACACTTATCTAGTTAAGTGATAGAATCACTGCGGAAGATAACCAGATAGTGGAAGTATTTTGTTTTATTATCAAAAGATAAATACAACAAAATAGAAGCAAGACTCTTTTACACTTTGTTTATAAAAGGATTCACACACTAGCCTATATTATGTCTTTGAAATCTTGTGCATACACAGGGTTGATTCAGGCTCGCTCACACTCACACTATTTCAAATGTACAAGTATGAATATTTATAAAAACATTCCTAAGAGACAACCTTGGAAGTTGTAGTTCCGGAATGCGTTCAGCACTAACTATTCCTCGGTAATCTCTCTGCCTTGACTGCTGTGGTTTGTGGAGATCAAGATCTTAGGTTTGAAGAGTATAAGTGCCTTTGTGAGTTCCCAAGTATAATTAAAGTTGTGTGCACATATCTGGGTGATCCACGTGTAAGATTCTTCAGGTTCTCAATGAGTTTGTCTTACATTGGGACACCACGAGCTGATAACTTTAAATGCGGTAAGTTGAAGTAGCATCTTCTTGGTCCGGTGTAATTTTCCTTACTCCGTTGCTAATGAAGCTTGGAACCTTACTCCGTGTCAGTGGTTGCTTACTCCGTATCTATTTGGTACTGGAATCCTTAGTCTGTGTCAGCGCTTCCTTACTCTATACGAGTTTCTTACTCCGTGCGAGTTTAAAGGATCGGATGGCTTACTCCATACTAGCACATCCTTACTCCGCATTAGTGAGTGGTCCGGATTCCTTACTCCGCATCTGGTTTCCTTACTCTGTGCGAATAAAGACTTGAGTCCTTATTCCGCATTAGTACTTCCTTACTCCGTATGTATGGGGGACTTGGTTATTTACCAAGTGTTTGACGACACTCACTCTCGTTCGGATCAGGATTATGTATCCTGTCCTTAGCTTTGCTCTTACGAGTGTATCTCCGGATTAATAACATATCTTCTACAATGATTAAAGACAAAACACAAAAGATCTCAAATCAAATTACATAGGGCTTTATCAGCATTATCCAAATTCTGGGCTTGATCCAACAACAACATATATGACATATACCTACAACTTCGGAAAAAGAACAAACGAATAAAAATAAATAATAAAAGAAACATACAACATATACCCAACAGTAAAACAAAATACAGGAAAACATATTACATCAAATATGAATATACATAAGTAAAAAAAAGTAATAAATATAGAACCGACTTTGGGGCTTCCACCCAGACTTCTGTTTGGATCTTGTCTGCACTAACAGTCGCTTGCATGAATTACCAAATCACCAAGCTCCAATCACGCAAATGGCAAAAATCAGTTGGGATTTTGATTTGGAGATTGCAGTGATGTGTGGAGATGAGAGAAGATGAGAAAAGAAAATTTCTGAGTTCTGGGTAAAACATGGTAAAGGAGGATGATGTGTATTTTGTGGGATTAAGATTTTTTTGTGGCTGGAATTGAGGGGAATGGGTGTAAGGAATAGGGGAATGACAGAGAATTGGATTTTGTGTTTTTTTTTTTTGGTTTTTATGAAGGAAACGTAAGGAAAAGGCAGGACTGAAGTTGTTTTTTGTGTTTTTCGTTTTCTGGGAAAAAGAGGGTGGGAACGAGATAAAAGGGAAAGAGGATGCAGAAAGGATGGGCGATTTTTTTGATTGCAGAATAGCAGAAAGGCTGGGCGATTTTTTTTTTGTGTCAATCCTTCTCTTCTTTTTTTTTTCGGGGTTGAACTCTGTTTTTTTTCGTTCTCTGCCGAACTCCTTTTTCGCGTGGACAGAAGACTGCATTTTAAAGGAATTGGCTGGATTGCAATGATTGCAGCATTTAATGTTGTATTATTGATCCAGTATTTTTTTATTTTCAGATTCTGCCTTCTGTTGGAGGGAACAACGACTTGTGCAGCTCGTGATTGTCCTTTTTCAATCTTCATTTAACACATGTGACCGACAGGTGTTGAAAAACACTCTATTAGATGGCCAGCTCATAACAAACGTGTCCCGTGAGTGACCAGCGAGAATGCCAGCATGAGAGTCAGTGAAAGAAGCCAAACAGCGAAGGTCAACGGGTCAAAGGGTTGAAGTGTTGGCAGGGTCGAAGGTCAATGGTCAATGGATCGAAGGTCAGTGGGTCGAAGGTTGGTGGGTTGTAGGTCAACAGTCAATGGGTCGAAGTGTTGGCAGGTCGGAGTGTCGACTTGCTTACAGGCTTCGAAGCTTCGAGTCTTTGAGGCTTCGAGGCTTCGAGTCTTCGAGGCTTCGAGGCTTCGAGGCTTCGAGGTTTCGAGGCTTCGAGTCTTCGAGGCTTCGACCTGCCGACACTTCGAGGCTACGAGTCACGTTTTTTTTTTTAACTTTTAATTACCTTTTTACCCCCACCAAAAATGCCAAAATGGGTGAACTTTGGGAGATTGTTTGGGAAGGCCTATATTTGCCTAAATAGATGTTTTGGAGAATTTCGCATAGTCACTTTTTCGAGTAGTTTGACCAGGGGCATTGACCGTCTTTTGGCAAGTATGAATTGTTTTGGCCATAACTTCTTCGTTTTTCATCGGAATTGAGCTCAGTCAAGTGCATTATTCTCCAAATTTCCTCCTCTATCCCCTGGTATTGGTCTTGGGGTACTTCAGGGACTTGTAACAGTGGTTATCCATTTTGGGCTTCCCAGTTCGTGTCAATGCATCTATCTTGTGCAAATTGCAGGGAATCTCTAAGGACCTGTTCAACAAGGTATATGGCATGGGCAAAAAGGTATATAAAATAGGGTTAATATGCCTAACCCGGACAAAATAGGGTCCAACAGAGGTAATAAAATATGGTGCCTGAGAGGCAATGCTATGCCCAAGGGGCAATACGATGCCTGAGAAGCCATACTATGCCTGAGAGGAAACATTGTGTCTGAGAGGCAATACTATGCCTGAGAGGTAATGTACCTAAGAGGTAATATAGTGATGTACATGAGAGGTAATATAAAATATTGTGCATGAGAGGCAATACTGTGCACGAGGGGCAATACCATGTTTGAGAGGTTATATTATTCCTGAGAAGAAATACTGTGTGACGAAACTATTGTGGCTGGTTTGATGTTATGGTTTGGGTCATGAGGGCTATGGTGTCAAAAGGGGTGGTGCAGGTGGCCGACATTATGCGAGCCTCATGATATGTTAACTGTTACGGTTATGGTTAGCTCGTATATATACGTGTATTGTGTGGGACCTTTAGGTCTGTTATGATATGTTATGCTCGCTTGTATGCCTGTGTGTGACATCTATGAGATATGTGGGACTTTGGAGTCCATGTGAGATGTCAATTGTGCCTGGTTGCATATTCGGTGGTTGAGTTTGAGCTGAGTTGAGCTTAGTGCAGATGTACCCTTACGTGGATGTGATAGGTGGCTAAGGCCCCTCTTGGTTCGTGATGTACCCTATTGGGTGAGGCTATGATCTGATGAGCTTGTTGTGCTGGTATGATCCTGTTAAGGATCATGGACAAGTTGTCCTAATGAGGACAGGCTATGCCTTGAGGTGCTATGGAACCTGTTTAGGATTGTGGTGAATATGCTGGGTCCTTGTGTGGATAGGATAGGCTATCCTGCTGATGTGATTTGTTGATAATTCTATTTTGGATTGTGGGGAAACATACCGAGTTCTGGTGAGGAGAGGATGTCTTGGTGTAATGTTGTATTGATGGGATGTTGTGAGGCTTCTGATGACAAGTGGAAGAGACCCCTAAGATGTTATGCTGGTGTCGGAGTCTGTTTGTCCTTAGGAAGGCGTTCCATGATATTGAAAGTCCTCTCAATCCGAGGTGGTTGAGCGGCGTGTCCCACAGAGTGGCGGTATCAGATTGGAATACCTATCCCTTGGCACTCAGTGATGGCACCAGTATGTTGTGAGAGTTGTCTGGAGAGTTGGAGGTTAAAAATAAGGAATCTATTCCTTGATTTTAGTTTGCTTCAGGCTGTGTCCTGACGTTTGTTGTCTGTATGGTTATGCTTTGAGCATGTTTTGAGTGGAGGGTGTAAAGTGATTGGATCCCTACTGAGCTGTGGTTGCTCACCCCTCCTGTTGTGTTTGTTTTTGTTTGTTTCATGTGTTTACAGGAGCTAGGAGGTTCACCAGAGGTGGAGAACTTGTTTGTGTTTGTTTGTTTTGTTAGATTAGAAAAACTATGATGTAATCCCGTGGGGGAAGGAACATGTATGTATATGTGTTTGTATTGTAATTTCAAATGAGATTTCTGTATATATGTGATATGGTTTTAGGGACAGCACCCGTGCTAAGGTCCCTTTCTCGATGTTCTAACCAACCCCTTGTCCCTTCGGGTGCTGGCATGGGCATTCACTACCCGGTTTCTGTGGGCCGAAAAGCCGGGGCGTGACACCCTTGACCTTTCAGGTGCAGGCAAGGGGAAGTCATGTTCCTGGTTTTGGGTACCCTAGAATTCGAGAGCGTACAATGATCTCTTAGAGTGAGCTCGTAGAGGGAGTTTAACCATGTACCTAAGAATGTCGAAGATTTGGGTCGAAGACTCGTAGTTTATTGGGTCAAAGATCAGATGACTCGAATATGTAGAGTCGAAGATCATCAGGCCAGCAGGCTCGGAGCACTACTGAAGGTACATAAGGTCGCAGATTCATAGATCCACAGTGTCGAAGATTCAAACATCGTAGGCGTAGAGCAGCGTCTTGGAGACTCGAAGACTTGCAGGCTCGAAGACCCGTCGGGTGTAGAGTGGTATTGTAGTAGAGTCGAAGCTCGCAGGGTCGCAGGGTCGAAGATGAGTAGCCAAGGTAGAATGCAGTTGTAGTTGACTCGAAACTGAAGACTCATAGAGTTCAAGCTCATAGGGATGTCAGTTGAGCACTGATTCTAACCTAGCTTCAAAGCCAGAGAGCAGAAGAATTAGAAGATCAATTTACCAGGTTCGAAGACTCAGACTCAAAAATTCATGCAAAGTCTCAGAGGTAGCTTGTGAAGTAACAGCGAAGCTATGAGACACTTATTTCTATGAGGCTGTGGCTAGTTGAAGGTGCAAAACGCATTGAAGACCACGTTCAAGTAAGTTATCACTCGGATGGCATTTCCGAGCATGCTAAGTACCGGGAAACACGTGGATGACATCCGGGGCTTACTTAACATGTTTCAATGGTGAAGATCAAAAGGTGAAACATCCTTAACCTTAACAGAGGGGTTTCTTACTGAGGCCGACCTACAAAAGCAAGGAATATGCCTCACTTCAAAAGGTGTCTGGATATCGCAGAATACAAGAAACAAATCTGGAAGCGATAAAAGAAGACGCAGAGTAGTTCGTACAAGAAGCACACAGAGAGAGAGAGAGGAAGATTGAAAGCAAGATAATAGTGTTAATTTGTTCATCTTTCACATACATTCGACGAACAGCGTGTAAGTTCGGCAAAGGAGTGGTTGAAGGTCAAGCAGCGCAAACAGTTAAGTGCACAGGAGTAGATTACGCTAGACAGTTCTTCACAATGAGTGAGTACTGAAGTAATACTGTTTTGTATTTGCATTTAAAAGAAGAGAGAGTTAATCCTGTTGTAACAAGGGCTAGACCCTACTGTACTGAAAGCATATAGTGGATTAGACTCGGTGTAGGTTCACACTCGAAGACCCATCAGGTGTAGATCTGGGTCGAACACTCGTAGTTTACTGGGTCGAAGATAAGATGACTCGAAGATGTAGAGTCGAAGATCATCAGGCCAGCAGGCTCGAAGCACCACTGAAGGTACACAAGGTCACGATTCATAGATCCATAGGGTCGAAGATTCAAATACCGCAGGTGTAGAGCAGCATCTCGGAGACTCGAAGACTTGCAGGCTCGAATACCCATTGGGTGTAGAGTGGCAGTGTCGCATGGTCAAAGATGCGTAGCCAAGGTAGAATGCAGTTGTAGTTCACTCGAAACTGAAGACTTGTAGAGTTCAAGCTTGTAGGGATGTCAGTTGAGCACTAATTCTAACCTAGCTTCAAAGCCAGGGAATAAAGAATTAGAAAATCAATTTACCAGTTTTGAAGACTTAGACTCGAAGATTCGTGCAAAGTCTCAGAGGTAGTTTGTGAAGTAACAGCAAAGCTACGAGGCACTTATTTCTATGAGGCTGTGGCTAGTCGAAGGTGCAAAACGCACGGTAGATCGCGTTCAAGTAAGTTATCACTCGGATGACATTTCTGAGCACGCTAAGTACTGGAAACACGTGGATGACATCTGGGGCTAGCTTAACATGTTTCAATAGTGAAGATTAAAAGGTGAAACATGCTTAACCCTAACAGAGGGATTTCTTACTGAGGCCAACCTATAAAAGCAAAGAATATGCCTTATTTCAAAAGGTGTCTGGATATCGCAGAATACAAGAAACGTATCTGGAAGCGATAAAAGAAGACACAGAGTAGTTTGTACAAGTATACATAGAGAGAGAGGAAGATTGAAAGCAAGATAACAGTGAGTTAATCTGTTCATTTTTCACATACATTCGACGAACAGTGTGTAAGTTCGGCAATGGAGTGGATGAAGGTCAAACAGTGCAAACAGTTGAGTGCGTAGGAGCAGATTATGCCAGACAGTTCTTCACAGTGAGTGAGTACTGAAGTAATACTATTTTGTATTTGATATTCCCAAGATCCAAGCTAGATCGAGTGGGTATATGGGCTTGTATACAGAGAGGGGGGTGAATCTTTATACTTAAAACTATTTCCTTGCAGTTTTAAGAGTAGTGTAATACTCAGGTATTTCACAGATGTAGTTGGTATTTAAGATGGTATATTAGTGTCTCTTTTGGATCAAGCCTAGAATTTGGATGATGCGGATAAAACCCTATATAATTTGATTTGAGACCTTGTATGTTTATTCTTAGTTGTTGTAGAAGATATAACCTTAATCCGGACCTTCACACGTGAGAGAAAAGCTAAGGACAGCATACATAATCCTGATCCAGACCAACGTGAGTGTTGGACCTCATTTTGTCCGGGTTGGGCATACTGACCATTTGTACATTTTATATCTATCTTCCCATGCCATGTATCTCATTGAACAGGTCTATAAAGCTCCCCCACTATCAAGGAGTCAGTCCCAGGTTCATAGTTGATGTTAAACCCCGATTTGCATGCGATGGATACGCAATGACAAGAATAGGGAAGCCCAAAATTAAGAACCTCTATTGCAAGCCCCTAAAGTGCCCCAAGACCAACACCAGGTGATAGAGGATGAAATTTGGCGACTAACGCACTTGACCGAGCTTAATTTCGATTTAAAACGAAGAAGTTATGGCTAAAACAGTCTCTTTTATGACTGTTTGACCTATTGAATTTTCACTCTCTCAACAATAGCCGAAGAAAGCAGTATGCTATTCAACACTCACCTTAACTCTGGAGGTGCACAAAAGCCCCTCCCCAATCGCAGTAGCGGCGAAAATATCAATCCGAGCACAAGTGCTCAACCTGCTGCTCCCGCTGCTCCTTAACAGTGGAATTCTAGTTTCACTCTGAGCAAACCGCCAAAGTTCACACCTGAGCTTTTCTCCTAGTGGAAAGCTCGCATGAGAATGTTCATGATATGTCATGATCACCTCATGTGGCCATGTCTTCATCAGGAGCTACCTATTCCGATGACTATCAGAGAAAATGGAGTGAGAACGCCAAAGACTGATGCTGAACTCACCAATGAGGAAAGAGCCTGGCAGTATGCTAGCGAAAAGGCTTTGGCTTACATAACATTGTCTTTGGACTTCAAAGCTTTCACGAACGTCCAGGGATGCATGATAGCGAAAGCTGTTTGGGATAAACTGACAATCCTCTATGAGGGAAGTCAGTCCCAAATGCAGAATGTCATCTGTGCTCTCAAACAGAACTTTGAGAGCTTCACTCATAAACCTGGTGAATCCCTCGAGAGCATCTACCGAAGATTCGGCAAGCTTATTCTCAATCTGAAAAGTATCAATGAGCACTACACTTAATTCCAAATCAATGACAAGTTTTTCCATTCCTTATCGGATCGCTACTACTCCAAGCAGCTCCAGATGTAAGCTGACAAGAGCTGGCAGTATGCTCCCCTTGAACTATACAGAGAGTTGCAGACTCATGAGGTTAGATTCATATACACTGACCGAGAGGAGAAAATAGCTCAAAAAAAGGGGGGTGGTTTTTAAAGCTACGAAATGTCTGAGCATACAACACGATGCTGATATTGAAGAGTCAGAGAACTCTGACTCGGACATTAAAGAAGAAATAGCTCTTCTGCTCAAATCCTTTGAGCGATTCCTGAGGAAAAGCAGAAAAGGATTCAGAAGAGGCTCCTCATCATCATCCAGAAGGAAGGAGCGATCGGAGTCTACTTCCCAAGACTGCTACAACTGTGGGAAACCGGGTCACTGGGCCAAGGATTGTAAATTTAAATCAAAGATGGCTAATAAAAGTGACAAGGTTAAACCCCGACGCTCCACCTCAGAAAACAGCAAGAACAAGAGGAAGGCGTTCGTCACGAAGTACGTCAGTGGCTCGGAAGAAGAGGAGGAATCATATGATGATGAGCCAACCGAGAAGTCGAATGTTTGCCTTATGGCAAATACTGAGGTATCTTTTGTCTCTGAGCTTATGAGTAGATTAGAATCTCTTACTGCTGAACGTGATCATGAAAAGAATGAGAAATTAATAATTACTCAAATGTACAAAGATATGAATGGTCAGGCTAAACGTCTTGAATATACTATTGCAAAACTTGAAAAAGACAGCTGACTTTAGGAGTAAAGAAGCTTGGTATCACGATCTTAGAGCTAAAAATCATTTGCTAAATACCAACCAAAATGGCCTAACTATTAATCTTAAAAGACTCGAGAACGAACTTCAAAAGGAAAATGAAATAAATCATAAGTGGCTAAAATCGGGGGAAATAACCTCTACGTTTAGGACTGATCTGGACGATATCCGAGTTAAACCTGGCCTTGACTCCAAACCATCAACTTCCACACAAGCTACGGAGTGTCCCTTAGACTTCATTTCGAAACTAACCAACCTTTATCTTATTAGTACATCTAAACCATTGGATGGTTTCATTTCAGGTGGCACCATAGTTTATGATTGTGGAAGAGAGGCTATTATTGCTCTCGAAGTAGTAGCATCCGTACCTAAAGATGAACGGAAGGCTGTTGCAATTAAAGCTGAAACTATAGCACCCAAAAAGAAAGGAAAGGTTAAGGCTAACGCATCTAGGGTCAAGAGCGCGTCACCCAATCGCAAAGGACTAGGCCATAGGGACCAGAGTAGAAAACTTGTTAAACCCAAGAAACCTGTATCCCCTATTTGTGCTCCGCATCATAGTGTCTGTTCCATCTGTAGAGAAATAGGTCATTATCATTATGAGTGTTGGAGTCTATCCGATGACTGGCTTTGTAATCAAGTTTCTATTAATAAAGATTAGTTCGTCAAAAAGGGTTCTTCTAGAAAATCTAAATTTAAATCTCAAAAGAGTAACTCTCCCAAGAAAACCCAAATAAAAGAAGCAATTGACACTCACAAAGTAAAGTCAACTTGGAAAGCTATTCCTAACAAAGCAAAATCTGGAACTGTTAACACTATTGTTGTTTCTCCTAATTGCCCGAGACAAGTTTGGTTACCAAAAGTGTTAACTGTTGTCTTGCAGGAGGATCTCTGGAATTCATTGTCAGACCACTTGAAGTGAAAGATCAATCAAAGCAAGTGGATACTCGATAGCGGATGCTTCGGACATATGATGGGTGATAAGTCTCGGCTCATAGAAGTTGTTGACAAACGAGGCCCATTCGTATCATATGGCGACAACAGTAAAGGTAAGACTGTACGGTATCACACTTTAACCAACTCCTGTGTATCAATAACTAAAGTTGCACTAGTTGAAGGTTGAAGTGTCACGCCCCCAAATTCTAGGGGTACCTGGAACTAGGAACATGACTTCCCCATGCCCACACCCGAAAGGTCAAGGGGTAGGTGACTAACACCCATAAAGACTACACTGCAGGTGCTGTCTCAAATATGTAACCCTGTACAGTCATACATCAAGGGTAATCTTGTACTTCCCCATACCTCAACATGCATATAATGTGTCAAACAGTCATACTAACATCATATGACAAACAGTATGTAATACAATTGTTTACGGACCCTTGTCCGGGATATCACACAAGATAATACAGAATATGTTGGATCAAGCCCAGAATTTGGATGATACGGATGAAACCCTATCTAATTTGATCTGAGACTGTCACGCCCCAAATTTCCTTCCCCTTGGAAATGGGTAATGACTGCCCATGCCCGCACCCGAAGGGTCAAGGGTTCGGTGTAAACAACAAGGTGAGGACACCTACCGCGGGTGTTGTCCTATCCCTGTATCACATGTCAACATGCCAAGGGGCATGTACCTATTTCCATGCCAAGCACACCACCACAATATACATACATACGGTATTCACAACACAATACATCAATTACAATGCTCAGAGGCTTCAAGCCCTTTTACAACCCACTAGGGAACAAGCTCCCAATAATATAACCAGGGTACACAGTTCAAACAAACAGAATCTTAAATACAACAAAACAACCAAATGTGTATATATGTATATATATATATATATATATATATATATATATATATATATATATATATATATTGGCCATATAGGCCTCGCCCGGCCTACCAACTCAGCTCTTCCGCCTATCGCCTGCTAGGTCCTGCAAAGAATAGTTCATAGGAGGGGTGAGCACACCACGGCTCAGTAGGGATCAAGTCTCCCCAGACCCGTCCCACTCTAAAACTATGCATGTCAAGTGGATACATGTGCCCGTGTACTGACTTAAGCTAAAACAATAACCATCACCTAGTAAACACGCCTCATACCTCTGCCTGCACAAGAGGGCAGAGGATACCCCGCCACCACGGCGACATGACATACCACACCAGGCAAATGTGAATCTCATCTCAAGGGGTACAGTATAATGACTGTCCCATACTCAGCTCAATCCCCGCGTTTCTAGGGTTCTCATCTCAACTCCCCGCGTTTCTGGGGTCCTCAACATACACATTTCAACATATACAACTCAACAATCCTAACTCAACAAACATAGTACAAACATGCAACTCATTTAGCATACAAAAAACTTAACTCAGAATGTAAAACAACAGATAGTCTCAGAACAATCAAATCGTTACACATAATATCACCTAACTCCTCATGGTCCCTAAAGTCCACACATTTCTTAGACTCACAATCTGGATCATAAACAACCTTTCAAAGGAAGCTTATCCACCTCAGGGGGAGCCCAAAACAAGCTGCACGTGACAACATATTGTCACGGGCAGAAGGCAAATTAACTTAGAACATCATTTTAACCATCCCAGAAGGTTCAGGGACGATTTTTAGCCAAAAATAAGGTTGCACGTGAAAAGGTCATTCTCACGTGTAGGGGTATTTCAACTCATATGCCTTTAAGGAAGCTACACCTAAAATTTGGGGCAATTTGGAGCAAGAATGAATCTGCAAGCGAAAAAGGCATTCTCATGTGCAGGCTCCAAAACCTTCCTTTTGTTATTCTAATCATTTTTCCCTAAAGGACCAACCTCAATTTCGTTTTAGTTTAGAAGTTATTGAGATTCTAAGTCCGTAGACAGGGCCTAAATCCAACTCTGGCCTCACTCTCATTTTCATTTTCCCAATACCAGAGGCCTTAACCAAACCAGATATAGGGTTTTTCCTAAAATTCTTCATCTAAATAGTCTCAAGACAATGGGTATACAAATGACCCCTAACCCAAAGGCACAAATAATCTCACGCAGAAAATTCAGAAATTCAGAAAACTCAGACAAAAACCCCAGATCATCCATAGGCTCAAGGTGAAATTTAGAAACTCAATATATATATATATATAAAAGTCCCTTCTCAACATCCTAGATTATCACATAAATTTTATTTTCTAGAAATCTGTAAGAGAGAGACGGCAAAGAGACAAACTTGAAATCCCTACCTCAGAAGTGTTGCAGAAAAGAATTGGGGAAAAGAATGGAGCGATCTGTATCCTTGCTACCTCAACGCCTCCGGCCTCCCGTCATCTGTAGGAAATCCTTGATCGTCAGAAACTCCTCCACTCTGGATTGTCTCCCCCCCCTCTCTCTCTCTCTCTCTCTCTCTCTCTCTCTCTGGGCGTGTGTGTGTGTGACGGCTGCAAGGAAGGTAGGGTTTGGTTTTCCTTTTTTGTTCTCCTATTTTCTTTCTTTTTATTATTTTGTTTTTAATAGAAGCCCAAGTCCAAATGCAGCCCAATGGTGGTTAAGCAAACCCAAGAAGAAAGGCAAAACAGCCTACTCTCTCTCATATTGGGTTTTCCCTTGAAGGGAGACCCAAAGCTCAAAATACAAACCCAGGTAATTTAAAAGGGAATATAAAATTATTTGTGAAATCCCGAAAATACCCCTCAGGGCCTCAAATCCCAAATTTAGTCCAAGTACAGTCAAAATTCTCCATTTGATGAGCACATCGTTGTGTTGATATTCATTTGTTAAAATAAGGTCTCTAACTCAAGGCTATCTCTAAGGCCCCTCAAATATGGGTCTTTACATCCTCTCCCCCTTAAAGACTTTTCGTCCTCGAAAAAAAAAATGTGGAATGAAAGGAAACAACAACCACAACCAATGAATAGACCCCTAACACAAATCAATACACGCATCAAACAACCAGTTGGGCAAGTACTTGACTATGTTGATGTTTGCCTTCCTCCCCCCTTCAAGGTTGTTCGTCCTCGAACAGGTCAGGGTAGCGAGCACATATCTCAGCCTCACATTCCCAAGTCTCTTCCTCCATACCTCGGTGTTTCCACAACACCCGAACCAACGGAATAGTCTTACCTCGTAGCTGCTTCACGCGCCTATCCAAAATACGGATTGGTGCGTCAACAATCGTCACATCCTCCCCAATATCCAGGGTACTCCAATCCAACACATGTGTGGGATCTGGATGGTATTTCTGCAACTGGGATACATGGAAAACATCATGAACTCTGCTCAAACTGGGAGGTAATGCCAACCTACAAGCAACGGGTCCAACTTTGCTCAAAATCTCAAATGGTCCAATGTATCGTGGAGATAACTTGGATCCCTTTCCAAATCTCTTATGCCCTCTCCGTGGAGAAGCACGAAGAAACACGTGGTCTCCAACCAAAAACTCCAATGGTCTGCGTCGGCGATCCACATAAGACTTTTGTCTACTTTGGGCCGTAAGAAGGAACTGCCTAATCAGTTGGACTTTTGCCGTAGCCTCTTGGACCAATTGAGGTCCCAACATAGCTGCCTCTCCAGCTTCTGCCCAACACACGGAGACCGACAAGGTCTGCCATACAATGCCTCAAACGGGGCCATCCCTATGGAAGCCTGGTAGCTATTATTATAGGAAAACTCTACCAAAGGAAGGTGAGAAGCCCATGATCCCCCAAAATCAAGCACACAAGCTCTCAACAGGTCTTCCAATGTTTGAATGGTCCTCTCTGACTGACCATCAGTCTCAGGAAGGAAAGCAGTACTCAAATTAAACCGCGTCCCCAATGCCTTTTGTAAACCATTCCAAAACCGAGAAGTGAATGTGCATCTTTGTCTGAAATGATAGACAAGGCCCTCCATGCAATCGCACAATCTCATCACATACGGCGCCCTCAATGTTCCAACGAGTCCGCTCGAGCCAAGAATGGGCCGATTTAGTCAATTGGTCTACAATGACCCAAATCATATCCTTCCTCCCAGAAGTGGTAGGAAGTCCAGTCACAAAATCCATGGTAATATGCTCCCACTTCCACTCAACCACAGGCAATGGCTGTAACTGACCAGCAGGTCGTTGGTGCTCTGCCTTTACTTGTTGACAAGTAAGGCACCTGAAAACAAACTCTACTATACACCTCTTCAGTCCTGGCCACCAGAACTGTGCTCGCACGGCATGATACATCTTAGTTCCTCCTGGATGCACAGCCAAATGGGAATGATGAAACTCCCTCATCACATCCTCGCATAAGGGGGACGGTACTATCAAGCGCCCCTGAAATCTCAGCTCATGCTTAGTTCCTTCTGTCCATTCCTCAGACAGTTCACCGGCCTCTATCTGGGCCCGGATCGCTTCACAGTCCACGTCCCCCAACTGTCCCTAACGGACACACTGGTATAACTCTGGCATTACAGCAATAGAACATAGGACTGCTTCCCCACTGCTAAAATCAGGTTGTACCTGCAGCACTGCTAACTGTTCCATCATTTTCCATTCTCTCATGGAAACGTCAGCTTTTCCCTTCCTACTCAGTGCATCTACAACTATATTCCCCTTTCCAGGTGTGTAGGAGAGTGTAAAGTCAAACATCTGCAAGTACTCCACCCATCTCCTCTGTCTCAAATTCAGATCCCTCTGGGTGAAGATATACTGTAGGCTCTTGTGGTCAGTGTAACCACAAATTTCTCCCCCAGCAGGTAATGTTGCCAAGACTTCAAGGCAAAGATAACTGCTGCTAATTCTAGATCATGCGTTGGGTAATTCTGGTCATGGGGCTTAAGCTGACGTGAGCCATAAGCTATGACTTTGTGTTCCTGCATCAGAACACACCCCAATCCAACTCGGGACGCATCACAATACACCTTGTAAGGCACTCCATCCCATGGTAGACTCAAAATTGGTGCAGTAGTCAAACGAGTCTTCAATTCCTCAAAAGCTCGCTGACACTTGTCTGTCTACTCAAATTTAATTCCTTTTCGTGTCAGGGCGGTCATCGGTGCTGCTAACTGAGAGAACCCATCCACGAAACGCCTGTAATGTCTGGCCAGACCCATGAAACTACGGATCTCAAAAACATTCATGGGCCTTTTCCAAGATGATACAGACTCAATCTTGGTTGGGTCCACTCTAACTCCCACGGCAGATACCACATGCCCAAGGAAATGCACCTCTTGCATCCAGAAGTTACACTTGCTAAATTTAGCATATAACTGGTGGTCTCGGAGCGTCTGTAACACCATAGGCAAATGCTCCTCATGCTCCTCTCGGGTCCTTGAGTATATAAGGATGTCATCAATAAATACCACCACAAAGGAATCTAGGTACAGGGCAAATACCTGATTCATCAGGTGCATGAACACCGCCAGTGCATTCGTGAGCCCGAAAGGCATCACTAACCACTCATAGTGCCCATATCTACACCTGAAAGCAGTCTTAGGAATATGCTCGCTCCTGACCCTCACCTGATGATACCCAGAACGCAAATCAATCTTTGAAAACCACTGTGCCCCACTCAACTGGTCAAACAGATCATCAATCCTCGGCAAAGGGTATTTGTTCTTTACTGTCACTTGGTTCAGCTTTCGATAATCAATGCAAAGTCGTAGTGAACCATCTGCCTTTTTAGCAAACAAAACTGGTGCACCCCAAGGTGATGTACTTGGGCGAATGAAACTTTTATCTCCAGCTCCTTTATTTGCTTTTGAAGCTCCCTCAACTCGGCAGGTCCCATCCGGTATGCCACTTGTGAGATAGGTCCCACCCCTAGCAATAACTCGATTATGAACTCAACACTCCTGTGTGGAGGCAACTCCAGTAACTCCCTAGGAAACACATCCTGAAAATTCTCGACAACAACTGGCCACACTCGTTTTTCAGTATTACCTTCCTCCTCAAAAGTAAGTGTAGCAAGTCTATAGGTAACACTACCCCATAGCCCTCTCGTCCGTCCAGCCCTCCCGACATTCTCATCCCATTCTCCCACTAGGGTACAGAGTAATCCTGTGGGTGAAGTGAATGACACCCGCCGTCTATAACAATCAATCTTAGCCTGGTAGGCCATTAACCAGTCCATCCCCAAAATCAAATCAAAGGTCCTCATCGGCATCACATACAAATCAAATGTGACCTCAACATCTCCTATCGTAAGCATACACTCACGACACACTCGGTTAATTGTCGATGCACCTCCCATAGGTGACTCAACACTCAAGGGCCTATCTGCCCTCACACAATCAAGTCCAAGGCTCTCAACCAAGGACTTAGCAATCAAGGAGCACGAAGCTCCGGTATCAAACAAGACAGCAACTATAGTGCGAGATATCAAAACAGTACCTCGAACCACCGAAGGTCCGGCTTCGCCTTCCTCGGAGGATAGTGGCAACTCCTCCCGCTCGGGTGGTGCTAAAGTAAGTGCAAATACTCTTCCATGGCTTGCCCTGCTACTAGGCTCTCTGTTTGTCCTTTGATCCCTGTCTGATGTCCACTTGGATGATTCTCTGAACCGCCTTGTTGTTGCTTTTCTCCTTGTGGCCTTGCATGAGTACAACCAGCCTGACTCGCCTGCCATGAACGCGCTGGCCTCGAAGTTGGGGCCTGAAAGTGGGTCTCACTCCTCCTTCCTGATGCGAATCCACCAGCTCCCCGGTTGTTCCCCTTACTGAAACACACCGTACTAAGGTGTCCTGTCTTCCCACAGCTATGGCACTGTAGGTGCTGCTTGGGACACTCACGTTTCATGTGTCCAGTTTGGCCACAACAAGTACACTCATGTGGGAAACCTCCAGCTGAGTTCCCCAGTCCTCTAGAGTAACGGGACTTTGGTGGAGCCATTGGTGATTGGCCCTTGTCCCTGGGGAAACTGCTACCTCCAAGCTCAACTCTCGGTCTCTTGGAGTCTCCCTGCTTATCGCGCGTACTTTGTGCTTGCCGCTCCTGATGAGCCTGTTTACCCTCCTCCAGTCCTCTTTCCACAATCTTAGCTGTCTCCACGACCTCAGCATAGGTCCTCAGCCGCAGCATCTCCACCCTCTGCTTCAGGGCAGGCCTGAGTCCCATAGTAAACTTATGGGCCTTCAGGTCCTCTCTAGAGATTGCCTCAGGGGAAAACCGGCTCAGTCCTCAGAATTCACGCTCATACTCATACACAGTGCATGATCCTTGTTTCAAACCACTGAACTCTTCCCGTTTCTGCCACCGCAAGGACTCCAGGAAGTACTCATGGAACAACTGAAGGAACTCCTCCCATGACAAGGTCTGCATGTCCCGGCTACCTGAAATGCTGAGCCACCACTCTAAGGCTTCCTCTTCCAACTGCCTGACTGCTAACCTCACTTTATCCTCCTCCCGGGGTCGGAGAAAGGAGAACACGTGCTCAATCTGTCGTAGCCAATGCTCTGCCACTAGAGGATCAGCTCCTCCCTTGAACCTCGGTGGTTGTTCCTTCCGTAACCGGGTCACCACATCTTCCTCCTCCCGTATCATCGGTATATCTTGTCTACGTGGAGGCTTTGTCTCACGGGGTGGAGAAGGTAGCACTGTCTGCTGTGCCATCATCTCCCGCCTAATCTCATCTCGGATCTCTCCCCTGAGATCCTCTCGCATGCCTTGTACATTCTCACTCAAGGCCCTAACTTGGGCCATGATCCGCTCCATAGGATCATCGCACTCCGTTTGCAACCTTCCCTCTTGTCCAGCACGTGCAGAAGACTCATCCTCTGCAACTGGGGTAGCCCGGGTAATTCTCCTAGGAGGCATTGTCTACACATTTCAAAAACAAGTGGAGCTGGAATCAATATCTCTCAAGCTTAGCACACCCTCACCTCTAGGACCATGAGGTACTCAAACAACATCTCATAAGCATACACATCACGTTCACAGGATCTCGACATACATATTATAATCTCGTACTTTAAAATTTTCAACACATCACAGTTTCTCAAATCAGCATGTCTCAACACTTTTCTACAGTATTCACATTTCAATTCATTGTATGCTCATTTCAAATCAGTTACTCATTTCAAATCATGACACTCATATTATGATTAAGCTAGTGCCCTAATGCCAATGCATGTATGCACCCCATCCTAAATGCAAATGCCCTACTCCTTGGTCTAACTACCCCTGAGTGCACCCTAGAAAACCAGATAGAACCATAGTGATCAGGCGTGTCCTATACTGCCTCCTAAGGGTCTCAGAAGCAGTTATCCCTCCCCACTATCCTAAGTCCACTACACCATGAACTTGGTCTCTGATACCATAATGTCACACCCCAAATTTCCTTCCCCTTAGAAATGGGTAATGACTGCCCATGCCCGCACCCGAAGGGTCAAGGGTTTGGTGTAAACACCAAGGTGAGGACACCTACCACGGGTGCTGTCCTATCCATGTATCACATGTCAACATGCCAAGGGGCATGTACCTATTTCCATGCCAAGCACACCATCACAATATACATACATACGGTATTCACAACACAATACATCAATTACAATGCTCAGAGGCTTCAAGCCCTTTTACAACCCACTAGGGAACAAGCTCCCAATAATATAACCAGGGTACACAGTCCAAACAAACAGAATCTCAAATACAACAAAACAACCAAAGTTGTGTGTGTATATATATATATATATATATATATATATAAATGTAAGGCCATACAGCAACAACGGCCTACCAACTCAGCTCTTCCGCCTATCGCCTGCTAGGTCCTGCAAAGAATAGTTCATAGGAGGGGTGAGCACACCACAGCTCAGTAGGGATCAAGTCTCCCCAGACCCGTCCCACTTTGAAACTATGCATGTCAAGTGGATACATGTGCCCGTGTACTGACTTAAGCTAAAACAATAACCATCACCCAGTAAACACGCCTCATACCTATGCCTGCACAGGAGGGCAGAGGACACCCCGCTACCACGGCGACGTGACATACCACACCAGGCAAATGTGAATCTCATCTCAAGGGGTATAGTATAATGACTGTCCCATACTCAGCTCAATCCCCGCATTTCTGGGGTTCTCATCTCAACTCCCCTCGTTTCTGGGGTCCTCAACATACACATTTCAACATATACAACTCAACAATCTCAACTCAATAGACATAACTCAACAAACACAGTACAAACATGCAACTCATTTAGCATACAAAAAACTCAACTCAGAATGTAAAATAATAGATAGTCTCAGAATAATCAAATCATTACACATAACATCACCTAACTCCTCATGGTCCCTAAAGTTCACACATTTCTCACACTCACAATCTGGATCATAAACAACCTTTCAAAGGAAGCTTATCCACCTCAGGGGGAGCCCAAAACAAGCTGCACATGACAACATATTGTCACGGCAGAGGCAAATTAACTCAGAACATCATTATAACCATCCCATAAGGTTTAGGGATGATTTTTAGCCAAAAATAAGGTTGCACGTGAAAAGATCATTCTCACGTGCAGGGGTATTTCAACTCATATGGCTCTAAGGAAGCTACACCTAAAATTTGGGGCAATTTGGAGCAAGAATGAATCTGCAAGTGAAAAAGGCATTCTCACGTGCAGGCTCCAAAACCTTCCTTTTGTTATTCTAATCATTTTTTCCTAAAGGACCAACCTCAAATTCATTTTAGTTTAGAAGTTATTGAGATTCTAAGTCCGTAGACAGGGCCTAAATCCAACTCTGACCTCAGTCTCATTTTGATTTTCCCAATACCAGAGGCCTTAACCAAACCAAATACAGGGTTTTTCTTAAAATTCTTCATCTAAATAGTCTCAAGACAATGGGTTTACAAATAACCCCTATCCCAAAGGCACAAAATTTTATTTTCTAGAAATCTGTAAGAGAGAGACAGCAAAGAGACAAACTTGAAATCCCTACCTCAGAAGTGTTGCAGAAAAGAATTGGGGAAAAGAACGGGGCGATCTGTATCCTTGCTACCTCAATGCCTCCGGCGTCCCGTCATCTGTAGGAAATCCTTGATCGTCAGAAACTCCTCCACTCTGGATTGTCTCTCTCTCTCTCTCTCTCTCTCTCTCTCTCTCTGGGCGTGTGTGTGTGTGACGGCTGTAGGGAAGGTAGGGTTTGGTTTTCCTTTTCTGTTCTCCTATTTTCTTTCTTTTTATTATTTTGTTTTTAGTAGAAGCCCAAGACCAAATGAAGCCCAATGGTGGTTAAGCAAACCCAAAAAAAAAAGCAAAACACCCCCACCCCCCCCCCCCCCCCCCCCCCCCCCCCCCCTCTCTCTCATATTGGTTTTCCCTTGAAGGGAAACCTAAAGCTCAAAATACAAACCCAGGTATTCAAAGGGAATAAATTGTGAAATCCGAAAATACCCCCCGGGGCCTAATCCCAAATTTAGTCCAAATGAAGCCAAATACTCAATTGAAGCCCAATGGTGGTAAAATAAGCTAAACCCAAGAAGACTCTAAGGCCCCCAAATACGGCCTTACTTTCTTTATATTAGGTTTTCCCTTGAAGGGAGACCTAAAGCTCAAAATACAAACCCACTGGTAATTTCAAAGGGAATATAAAATTATTTGTGAATAATCCCGAAAATACCCCTAACGGGCCTCAAATCCCAAATTTAGTCCAAGTACGGGAATAACAAAATTCTTCCCATTCCGGGCACCCCCCCCCGCCGCCCCCCCGGGCCCCTGACCCCGGAGCACAGGTAACGGGTTGTCCTGGATCCGCACAAATAAGACTCATTTACGTTATTAAATAAGCCACGTCTTTATTTAATTTCAAACTCAAAGGTTCCATTTCTCAAGGCCCCTTCAAATCATGGGTCTTTACATCCTGAAATTACTCCCGAAGGACATAAAATGAACTTCCTTGGTTATCCCCTCCGTCCCTAGAAAAAAGCAAACCCAATCAGTGAGCAACCATACTCCAAGGGACCCCACCCCCCCAACCCTTCCCATGCTCCACCTCCTTCCCCCCTGGAAAAATAAAGCTTCCACACAAGCGCTAACCTCAGCCCACCCGGCACACTCTCAAGCAAGTAATTTAACCGCCTCTTCAGGCCACTGATTTAACCGCCTCTCAGGCAAAGTAATTTAACCGCCTCTTCAGGACAGATACCACAGTCATGCACACAACATACACCACGGTCACTCAAGCATAAAACCAAACACTTGGTGTGCACCCATTCACAAGTGCACAAACCCAGCCGTTCAGGCAATAGAACAACACCCAGCATGCATACATACACCAAAATCACAAGTCCAGCCACACAGGCATATTATCAAACATGTAATAGGCATATACACACAGCTATATTCACACAGGCATTTCATCGAACATATAACATGCACTGACCACCCAACAACAGAATCACACCAAAATGCCATTGAAGGCTAACATCCATATAGGAGATCACACCTATATGGATTTTTATATATATAATAGCAGGTATAGACCGAATTCTACCTAAGAACCCTAGGACAGAGAGGGATTAGCAAAAACAGAACCCCTACCTCAAGTAAAATGCAACAACATGGCAATATTCTGTTCCCATGCCAAACGCCGTCTGCCCATGAGACACCAACCACCCACGCAAGACGCCCGACAGCAACCAGGAGCTCTCCTTCCCTCTCTCTCTCTCTCTCTCTCTCTCTCTCTCTCTCTCTCTCTCTCTCTCTGCGACGGCTGGTGAAGCAACAAACCCTAAACCTAAAACAGAGGGGCTTCTCCTCCTTATATAGACAACACAACATCAAAATGACGTAGTTTTTATTAAGTGAATCCCAGCATCAAAACGACATAGTTTTGATGGAACAAGCTATGACCTTCCCACATCCATACACACCAAAATATCCACAATTCCAACATGGTCCTTTGGGAAAAGATGATTAGAATAACAAAATTAAGGTAACCATGCAAAAATATGCCTGTACGCCAATTTGAACGCCAATTCCCCAATTGGCGTGCAGCTCCAAATGCACTCAAACTTTACCCCAAGCCTTCTTGCATCATGTAAAAGACATCCATGCAAAAATAACCTTGCACGCCAAATGGGTCCAATTCGCGTGCACGTCCTTTTGGCCTAAAACTTCTGTGGTAGATAGAAGACATCATTCTAAGAATCTTTTGCTCTGCACGCCAATTCATCTGAGCCCATCTACTAGGTCAAAATAAATCTCCAAAACCTGACAAAATAGCCTAAAAGCGCCTGTATATGCATAGCATCTTCCTAGGGCATAAATGCACGTTATCACTTGTCACATGCACCTCCCAAAAGTCCCCTCTTGGGCTCATCTCTTACCTCAAACTTGTGTACCAACATCCAAGGTGTTTGTGGTTAACTTCTTACACACGGGTCATTACAGGATAAGAAGACACGGAATAAGGATTTCGAGTCTTCCATACATGTGGAGTAAGGAACGACTTGTGTAAAATAAGGACCCGAGTCCTTTGTTCGCACGGAGTAAGGAAACTAGTATGTGAGTCTTCTGTAAACAAACTGTAAGAGAGTTATTAGAGTAGATCGAAAAGCTTTACAAGCCTTAATCTGCTTCTATTTTGTTGTACTTATCAGTTGATAATAAAATAAAATACTTCTACTATCTGGTTATTTTCCACATTGATTACATCTTTTAACCAGTTAAGTGTTGCGCGACGGAGTGATAAAAGAGTTTTTGAGAAGAGCCTATTCACCCCCCTCTAGGCTACCAAGGACCAACAGAATACAATACTGTATCATACATCAGAGTAATGGGCACGTCCTCCTAGAAGAAAGTCCTCCACTAGTCTCGGGTCACACCTGAAAAGGATAAATAACAAGTAGAGGTGAGCAACAAGCTCAGTAGGTGACCCTAATACTCTACATCATGCAAACATAGAAGTCTATACTATATATGATATACTCGTGCACTATGTAGTGTGCACAATCATCAGGACTCAGCTTGCAAACAAAGATCAGGACTCAGCCTGCCCACACAAGACAGCTTGTCCACGATCCTCAACGGGACCCCGACTTAGGGCACTAAGCCCTAACTCCACGAGCTCAACGGCTCAATTCAGGCCTTAGGCTGTCCTCGGCCATAGCGCAATATGCCCGGCCACAATGCCACATAGGTCTGCCATCGGTGTATATGCCTGCCTCGGCCACCACATAGCACAACCTGTGTATCATGTTGAGAACACAATCAAGTCATGGAACCCAAGTACCAAATCCTTAAACCAACATACCAACATCCATATGGCATTACGGTTTATAACCTTCCCTTCGTTCTCATACCTCTAAAAAGGCATAAGACTTGCTCAACAAAGCAGCCCCAAAGGTTCTCTAAAAACCCAGCCTCGAAGCTCGAAGCCCAGCCTCAAAGACTCATAGAACACTGCCTCAAAGCTCTCAAAGATCTGCCTCGAAGATTTTCTGGAAACACTTCCTCGAAGCTCTTGAAGATCTGCCTTGAAGATCATTGGAATACGGCCTCGAAGCTCACTATAACGCGGCCTTGAAACACAGCCTCAAAGCTCACTGGAATGCGACCTCGAAGACTCAAAGTTGACCTTCGACCCTTCGGCTACGGGTCAACGACCTTCGACCCTGCGACTACAAGTCTACAACCTTCGACTACGGATCTACAAATCTTCGACCCTACGTCTTCGGATCTTCGAACCTTCGACCCTATGACTCTAGATCTTTGAGTCTTTGAGCTTTCGACCCAGAAGTTCACCCAGGGTACTGTTCATCGTTGTTTTTGCCTGTCTATCGTCTGGAATCAACCCATCGACCCCCAGACGCTCACAAACACACATTTTATGCAATAGACTACAATATCTACCTCAAAACACGTCCCAAACGCCTCTAAATCGCACGGTAACAACAAAAATACACACATATAAGTGTAGATTATATCCGTCTAGATCCAAACCTAGATTTCCATGGTTGACTTCTCAACCCTCATGAAATACACAATTATACAACCCCAGATTATAAAAACACATATCCACAATGATATAAATTATATCTTAACCACAGATCTTATGCTAAACCATTATATCTAACCCACAATTGGGTTTTCCCCAAAACATAGGGTTCATGTTCAATTTCATAAATCATGACAAATTCATGTATCCAAAGACAGGATCGAGATAAGAAGTTCAAGGACACCTACCTGGAGTGATTCTTTGAGCTCCATGAACCCAAATCACCTCAAAATCCAAGCTCCAAGCTCTCTTCACTCTCTATTTTCACCAAGGTCATGCACCACAAATGACAACACAGGGAGATATATATCTCTCTCTCTCCCTATTTATATTTCTGCCAATAATTGACCACAATAATTGACCTCCAATGTTCCAAACTTCAAATTGAGTCAAATTACTGTCAAAACGATCAAAATGACGAGCACTACACTACTCAAATAGTATCACACTCAAACGACCACTAAAGCGTAAAGTCAAACAATAGTCAACATTTGGGCCACTCCGGGCCCCGACTCGGAATCAGGCCCAAGTACTGTCAAAATGCTCACACTGACGGCTACACTACCGTCCTGATAGTTACATTCCCATAGAATGGCTATCTCCTAATACTACCCAAATACGAGTCTTTATATCCTCCCCACCTTAGTACTTTTCGTCCTCAAAAATAAAACACTTGCCCAAAGGACATGGTAAAATTCAAGCTCAAGCACCGCACAACAACAAGACACAGAACATAATCATCGACATGATCACCAACAACATAGGTGCAATGCAACTCACAACAAGCCCCAAAAAGGCTCATAAGATCTAATAACACAAGTTAAACCACATCTCAAGGACACATGCAAAACAAATGCATAAATATAACGCATACCTCAGGGAAGGCCCTCACATCCTCCCCACCTCAAGACGGATCATCCTCGAACAGCTCAGGATGAAGAACCCGTATCTGGCTCTCTTTCTCCCAAGTCTGCTCTTCCATGCCTTGGTGTCGCCATAACACCCGGACTAGTGGGATAGTCTTGCCTTGCAAGACCTGCTCCCGCATGCTTGTCCAAAATCTATGTCGGCATCTCAACAACGGCACCATCATCAGCCAAGTCTATCTCGTGATAGTCCAACATATGAGAAGGATCTGGGTGATACCGTCTCAACTGAGACACATGGAACATATCATGTACTCACACCAACTCCGTTGGCAAAGCTAATTGGTAAGCCACTGCGCCTACAGTGGCAATAATCTCAAATGCCCCACAAAATGAGGGGAAAGTTTGGATCCATGCCCAAACCTCCGATGCCCTCAACGTGGTGAAACCCGCAAAATACATGATCTCCCACCTCAAACTGCAGAGGCAACGCCTCTGATCTGTGTAGGACTTTTGCCTACTTTGCGCTGTCAACATACGCTATCGAATCAGCTGCACAATCTCCATGGGCTCTTGAACCATATCAGGACCAAGAACCACTGTCTCTCCCGTCTGTGCCCAACACAAGGGTGATCTACAAGGCTGCTCATATAGCGCCTCATACGAAGCCATCCCAATCATGGCCTAATAACTGTTGTTGTAAGAGAACTCCACCAAAGGAAGTTGAGTCTCCTAACAACCTCCAAAATTTAGGACAAAGGCACGCAACATGTCCTCGAGTGTCTGCATTGTCCGCTCTGACTGATCATCCGTCTGCAGATGAAAAGCTTTAATCAGGTTCACCCTTGTCACGCCCCCAAATTCCAGGGAACCTGGAACTAGGAACATGACTTCCCCTTGCCCGCACCCGAAAGGTCAAGGGGTTGGTGACTAGCACCAATGGAGACTACACCACGGGTGCTGTCTCAAATATGCAACCCTGTACAATCATACATCAAGGGTAATCCTGTACTTTCCATACATCATCATGCATATAATAAGTTAAACAGTCATACAGACATCACATCACAAATATTTATGCAAATACAACTATCCACGGACCCATGTCCGGGATACAACACATAATACAATATAGAATACAATACTGTATCATACATCAGAGTAGTGGGCACGTCCTCCTAGAAGAAAGTCCACCACTAGTTTCGTGTCACACCTGAAAAGGGTAAATAACAAGTATGGGTGAGCGACAAGCTCAGTAGGTGACCCTAAAATTTCACAGCATGCAGACATGCAAGTCTAAACTATATGCTCAGTGTACTCGTGCACCATGTAGTGTGCACAATCATTAGGACTCAGCCTGTAAACAAACATCAGGACCTAGCCTGCCCTTATAGGACAACTTGTCCACGATCCTCCACAGGATCCCAGCTCAGGACACTCAGCCTTAGCTCCACGAGCTCAACAGCTCAGCTTAGGCCTTAGCCTGTCCACAGCGCAATATGCCCGGCCACAGTCGCCACACAAGCCTGCCATCGGCGAATATGCCTGCCACGTCAACCACATAGCACCATCGGTGCATCACAGTGAGAACCCAACAAGTCATAAAGCCCAAGCTCCAATTCCTCAAACCAACATACCAACACCAATATAGCATTAAGGTTCGCTATACTCCTTTTATAATTGAAGCCAGTCTTCACAAATCGATCATCATTCCTTCACCAAGGAAGGAGATACCCATAGGAGTTGTTTTCTTGAAATAAAAAGTCCCGGCATTGGGTCTCCATATCATAACTAAGATAATCTCATTTTTGGGGATCTTTCTAAGATGTCTAACCCACTTTCCAAAAATTCACCTCTACGAAAAACTGGATTTTTTTGAGATTTTACATTAAATCCAATTTTCACATTTTGAAGGAGTGGGAATTTAATTTTCTAGTATTTTTCTTTGAATCCAAAAGCGGGGTATTTCGTATTTACATTGTAACTTAAGTATAATACTTTATAGGTTAGAATGTAAATAGTTCAGTCCAGTGTAGTCCAATGTTTAGTTACACTGCTGGAGCTGCGACTCGTAGCTGCAGAGCGCGGAACTGCAGTGCGCCTCGAAGACTCGAAGCTGGTCTTCGATCTTTGACCTTTGGACTACGAACTTCGACCTTCAGACTACGAACTACGGATCTACGAACTACGAGCTACAAGTCTATGACCCTTTGACCCAACGACCCTGGATCTTCGACCCTTCGACCCAGAACTTCGGATCTTTGTCATTTCGACCTAGTAATTCGCCCAGGCTACTGTTCATCGTCGTTTTTGCCTGTTCTTCAACTGGAATCAACCCAGTAACCCCCAGACGCTCACAGACCAACATTTTATGCAACAGACTATGATATTTACCTATAAATGCGTCCAGAATGCCTCTAAATCGCACAGATAATATTAGAAATACATACCAAATTGCAGATTTCCAAAAATCTACCAAAGATAGAATCAAGATAAGAAGTTCAAGGACACCTACCTGGAGTGATTCTTTGAGCTCTACGAACCCTAATCGATCCAAATCTCCAAGACACCAAGCTCCAAGCTCTCTCTCTCTCTCTCTCTCAAACGCACAAACGTGATAGCATAAAGTGAAAGCTCTTTGTTTTCCTGCTATTTATATTTTTGCCAGTCATTGACCAATAACTGACCTAGTCAATCATTGACTTAGTCAATAATTGACCTCTTAACACAATAATTGACCTCCAAGGTTTTGAACTCCAAATTGAGTCAAAGTTAAAAGGCTCGAAATGACGAGCACAACACAAAGCAGATATTATCATACTCAAATGACCGCCCAAACGCAAAGTCAACCAATAAACCACGAAAAGTTAACAATCGGGTCAAATGGGGCCCAGGTACAGTCAAAATGCTCACATCGACGACTACACTACCATCCAGATAGTTGCATTCCCATAGAATGGCTATCTCTCAAAACTACCCAAATACGAATCTTTACAACCCTAGTACCCAAAGCTCGCTACAACTATCTCCAAAACTGAGAGGTGAACCTAGCATCTCGATCAGATACAATAGATAATGGGACTCCATGCAACCGCACAATAACATCAAGATATCTTTGTCCCAAAGTCCTCACCAGGTTTGTCTCCCAAATCGGAATAAAATGCGCCGATTTGGTCAATCAGTCCACAATAACCCATATAATGTCGTGTCCCCTGGAACGAGGAAGTCCAGTGACAAAATCCATGGTTACGTGGTCCCATTTCCACTTTGGCACTAGCAATGACTGTAACTCACCAGCTGATCTCAAGTGCTCTGCCTTGACCTACTGACAGGTCAAACACCTCCTCACATAATTAGCAACGGCCTTCTTTAGGCCTGGCCACCAATACTACCTCCTCACGACATGGTACATCTTGGTCCCACCAGGATGTACAGCTAACCTCGACTGGTGAAATTCCTAAAGAACCTCCTCCTAAAGAGAAGAGGGAACTATCAATCTACCCATATACCTCAATATATGCTCTGCATCCTCAGTCAAATCAGAAGATGCCTGCCCAGTCTAAATCTTGTCCCTAATGACATCACAGTTAATGTCCCCCAACTGATCATCTATGATCCTATGCTGCAACTCAGGAATTGCAACAACAACAATGAGCATCCCTCGCCCATCACTGGTCACCATTTGCAACCTGATCGTTGCCAACTGGTCCATCTATTCCCATTCCTTAATGGCAAAATGGGCAACCATGACCCTGCTATTCCTACTTAGAGCATCTGCCACCACATTACCCTTACCTAGGGTATGCAACAAATCAAACTGAAACTGCTGCAGGTACTCCACCCACCGCCTCTGCCTAAGGTTCAGGTCTCTCGGAGAAAAGATATACTGCAAACTCTTATGGTCTATATATACCACAAATTCTCCCCAATGAGATAATGCTACTAGCTCTTTAGAGCAAAGATCACTACAACCAACTCCAAATGATGCGTAGGATAGTTCTGCTCATGTGTTCTCAACTGTCTAGACCTATAAGCAATCACTTGCTTAGTCTGCATCAACACACAACCAAGTCCCACCATGGAAGCATCACAATACACCTCGAATGGCACACCCTCCTGTGGAACAATCAGGATAGGTGCTGAGGTCAATCGTTCCTTCAACTCCCTAAAAGCACTCTCACAAGCATTAGACCAAACAAAAGGAACTCCCTTCCTAGTCAGGTTCGTCATAGGAGCTGCTAACTTGGAAAAATCCTCCACCAACCTTTGATAGTAGCCTGCCAAACCATGGAAGCTACAAATCTCAAACACTTTCGTGGGCCTCTTCCACAACATAACCATCTCGATTTTCTCATGATCCACTGTGATACCTTCCGAAGATACCACATGCCCCATGTTGGACCCTATTTTATCTGGGTTGGACATATTTTGTCAAGTTTAATTTTCTTTTATGCTACCTCCGCTTTCCGTAGAATTTTCTAGGATGACAGAGTCCTGATTGTTGAGCTGCAAATGCCCGATTTTAAGGATTTATTCAGAAAGGCCTTCAAATGCCAAAGAGTCCATCCCAGGCAATAAAAAAATCAATTTGAGGATCAACACCTTCGGCCGCACTTGATTCCGAGGTCAAACGAAGAAGTTATAGTCAAAACAGTGTTGGGACCACTAACAGTAGTCAAACAATAATTAACCTTCAAAACGGCAATCCGAATCAGATCACGAACTTCATTTTCCTATTCTACTCGTCATCATGAGAATTTTGATATATATATTGCACATTTTAGCTCCCGGAGCATTTTCAAAAAAATAAAAAATATATATGTTTTCCAGTGATAAAATAGTTTTGGGATGCGTAGTACAGGCTTGGCACGAAAATAAAATTATTATTAAATAAAAATGACACAAAGACACTCGTCACAACGCCATGAATCCAAAAATAATCTTCGTAGAATTTTTTGAAACTCGAGCCATCTTCTCGAGTCCAAAACTTAAAAACATCAGTTAAAAAAAATACCCCATTGAAAAATCAGAAACCCTAGCCGCCATCTTTTTCTTTTTCCCGCCTACCCCTGTCCATGTGTCATTTCCTCATTAGACTAAGAATAAAACAAAATAGAAATCATATAAAAAAATAAGAAAGCAAAAACAAATAAAAAAAACAGCATATTATCACCTTATCTCTCCATCATGTCGTTTTCCTCTCTCTCTCTCCATCACGTCGTCTTCATCCCCTCCACGCCGGACAGCTACACTAGCCCATCATGCACCTACCTCCTTTTCTCCCTCTTCCCCCGTTAACCACCTCCATGCCAGCCACGCCTGGCCCTTTCCTCCTTTTATCTCTCTTGGCCGAACCAAACCCAAGCCAGACTGGGTTCTTACACGAACCCATCTCCAAACCAAATTCTCGCTGCCCTAAATCAAGCTTCAAACCCTAAACTCCACCCCTATATAATCCCCATGGACGATCTACTGCAGGGTGGCTCTTTCCTCCAACGAAAATTCAAGAAAAAACACCCCTCTTCTTCCTCCTCCTCCGCCAAACCCAAGATAGCCCTCGCTCCCTTTGTTGGAATTCATTCCCCCAGCTACTGTGGAGTGTAGCCCATCCGTCATCGTGCCCCTCCTTTCACCATATTCATCCCCTTTTGACTTCAATAAAAACTGTTTTCCCTTTGCCAGACCTCACTTTCTCCATAATCCCCATTGGAGTCCAACGAGAACTGTTGCTTGAATCCGCTTCGTCAGACGTCAAGGAGCACCATCCATCCAAGCCAGAGGATACACCTTGTTGTCCTCACCATCGACCCTCCTAGGGTACTTGTGGGACATTGAGCAACTGAAGGAAACAAGTAGAGTAATAGAAAGGGGCAACTGAGGTTCAAGCCATTTCGTTGACGGGAGGAAAACCACCGTATACTCTTTATTTTTCTGTCATTCTTGAGTGGTTGGTTTCTGGTCCTATTGCATACTTTTATAGTGTTTATTCTATGGTGATTTTGGTTGCGTTTTCTCCTGGTTTGAGCTTTGAAATGGCTAATTTGTACGTGATTATCTTGTGTTTTGCTTGGTTAATCTGCTGTTGCCTGGGTGTCGATGGTTAATCTATGTGTTGTCTCCCGGTCTGTACTAGAAGGTAACATTGGTTTGCCTTTCAGATTCGTGAAAAAAAATGTTTCAAAAAAAACTTTTTCAAACAAAAATGTAGTCGTATTAGGTTTCTAAACAAAAACCTTTTCACTAGATTTCTTGAAAGCAGAATTTCATGTTTGTTACTAGCTTTCTGGTTTCATTTTATTTTACTAATTTGTTTGCTGTTTTCATTTAATTCATTGCTTTTGAAGGGCGTGATTTAGCTCATGATTTGCTTTGGCTTAACGCTTTTTTTTATTATTAAAATAAAACAAAAAAACAAAAAAAATGTCTTGATGCATGTCATTATTTACTGTTTGGTCTGAACTACTTGTACTGATGGATGGTGGACTGTTTTATCACTTTGTTGGCTATTGTGGCTGGAAAATTGTATATTGATGTCAAAAATCCTTTATTTCTCTGTTAGCTGTACCCGTTCTTGCTGTGTTTACAATCTGTAATGTTTCGTTTTGTTGATGGCTTGTTTACTTCATTTTTTTGGGGCGTTCCTCAATGGGGGTCTGTCCATTTGTTTTTTTTAAGAGATCCTGTGGGTTAAATTCTCATTTGTTGTGTGGTTGTTTTAATTTAATTTAATTTTTTATTTTCACGTTTCACCTTCTAGTAGCTCTTTGCATTTTGTTTTGCCTTAGTTATTTTACCTTTGTTATTGGCCTTATGGAAGAATGTTAGTCTCCAGACAATTATAATATTATATGTCGGGTTAATACCTCATGCTGTTGTAATGTTGTAAAAAAAACCTTAGAAAATAAGAGAAAAGAAGAGAAAAAAACAAGGCAACAAAAAAAAGAAAAAAAAAGAAAAAGAGAAAAAAAGAAAAAAAGAGGATGAGAGTGCATTACTTTGTGGATGACACAACATCACACACATCACTTGGGTTGTTTTTATTTGTTTATGCATTTTTTTTAATTCTATTCTATATTTTTTTAAAGAAAAACCATCTCTTATAAAAAAAAAGAGAAAAAAATTTACTTGAAAATGCTTCCTAAGTAAACAAACAAAACAAACTTCTTTTTTTTAAACACTTTTCCAAAAACACAAAAAAATAAAAAAACAAAACAAGACAAAACAAAAAAAACAAAACAAAAAAGAAACAAAGCTCTTTTCAATTACTTAGGATTTTTCAAACATTTGATTTGTTGAACACTTGATCTTTTTTAGACCTTTAGATAACTTAGAGTTAGTTTGAATTTTAACAAAGAATGTAAAGAAAAACATACAGAAAAAAACAAAAACAAAGAAACAAAGAAACAAAGAAACAAAAACAAAAACAAAAACAAAAACAAAAACAAAAAAAAACAAACATTAGCATTTAACCTAGAAGTAAAACTTTGAGATAACTTAGATTTAATTTGAAAAAAAAAAAAAACCATAGGATCTCCTTTAGATGCTTAGGATAAATTGGACTTAATTATACTTCAACAAATAAGTTAGAAAATAAAAAGAGCAGACTTGAGGCCATATACAAATTTAACATTACTTTAGGCAATAGTTAAAACAAGTTAGAAACCTCCAAATTCCTAAGATAGGTGTTGAAAGGGCATCGTGGGGGTGCTAGCCCTTCCCCATGCATAACTAACTCGCGAGCCGATCCCTAGTGGCTTAGATCAAATTCCTTTTAGGTGACCAACCACACCCTAAAAACGGTTGGTGGCGACTCTGTTTATTTCATCACCCTTCAGGTGAAGGACGGGGGGAAATCGCACCCCAAAAACGGTTTCTCTCCCGGACGAAATCCGGTGATGACAGCTGGAGAGTTAGGCCTAGGATTAAGATTATGAGGTTTATTTTTTTAAAAATTGTTTTTTCATTCTTTATTCTTTATTTAATTGATTTATTTACTGTGCTTAATCGCTGTTGTATGATAGTTTTGATTTACGCGCTTTGATGCCATGACAATTGTACTTTACCGCTTTCCCTAAATCGTTACATTCATGCATAAACCCTCTACCCAGGTTTCTCTCAAAGTCTAGGTTAGCAAGGTTTATTAGGGTGCCTTGCGCGTTGATCATTATCCGCAAAGGGACCCTAGACTCCTCACTCAGGCTTGAGGTCCTTTTAAGGCACGTCCTTTTAAGGCCCCCTTTGGTAAATCCCATGGTGTACGGAGCCCTCTAGAGAGGAAGTTTGGGGACCAACGGATAAGATAGGGTGAGAAATCATGGCCCATTAAGGGCACACCAACCCATATGTTGTATGACTAAGCATGCCATGCTAATCTTGGTTTTGCAGGGTAGTTGCATTAAGGCATCCCTTGTTTGTTTAAAATGTCAATATTTGTTTATTTGTCTATTCTGTATATATTTCCTTTTGCTCTCCTAACGCTTCCATATTGCATATCACGTCATTCATATAGGGTACATGGCAACATTTAGTCATCTCTTAGAGGGTGTATGGGAGAAGGAGATTGCTACTGAGGTGGCTCAAGCATCCAGCGAAATTCAATGCCGTCTAGGAGTCTTTCCACCGAGAGAGTTACACAAGGTAGATCGGGTCACAGTAGAATTTTCACAAGACTTCACGAGTGAGTTACGGGACAAATGGAGTCAGTTGCCAGATGAAACAAAAATCACTTATGTCCGACAATTTGGTGATTTACTACTTTTAACCGGCTTACCAGTTGATAGAGACATGCTCCAAGCTACACTTCACTTTTGGGAGCCACGACATAGGTGCTTCAACTTCAATGGTATTGACCTTGTACCTACTGTGGAGGAATACAGAAGATTGCTTGATATACCAGAAAATCACTAAAAGTTTACTTAAATGAACCAAGAAGAGCGGGACGAAGAGCTTTTACTGACATGATGGAGATCCCAATTTGGAAAGCACCTTTTCTGGTAAACCGTGAGGGGCGAGAGCAGCTGTCATGGGAAACTATTCAGGAGGTTATGTAGACTACTACAGAAATAGGATTTCACCCGCTTTTAACCCTAGCCATCTATAGGTTAGTCATTTTTCCGCACATCTCGGCATATGTAGACATGGCGGTCATAGACTTAGTGCGACAAGTGGTGCAAAGTTGTGATCCCAACCTGGCCATCTTAGCAGAAACTATCCATTCCCTCTTCGATCTGAGAACTCGTGGCTCTGGACAGTTCACTGGCTGCTTACCACTTTTCTGCACTTGGCTAAAGCGACATCTCCCCTGTGTTGTCCCCAACTTCACACCAGTATATCAGTTGCCTTACACCATGTTATTGGACATTTTGCTTAGTAAGTGGATTTTGCCTAAAGGAATTGAAGACTGGAAGAAGTGGCTGCAAGATTTAATAGAGGAAGACATCGTCTGGATTGCTCCTTGGATGCCGAGAAACTCCATGACATACAGTTGTTGTGAGTATAATTGGGTTCCCTTGTTGGGCCCTTAGGGAGCAACTGCCTATGCCCCATTGCAAAGTGGAAGACAGCTAGGAGACAGTCAAGTTGTTCTGGTGCTATATGGGATGGAGGACTACGACTTCACTTATGGACGAGTTATGCTAGAGGAGAAGGGGACGAAGATGCATCAAGCGTGGTCTGCAAGATTCAGCCCAACAACTCAAAATCTAGTATCTTTCTAGCGTACATTCCTTGGAGAGCACAAAATGAGCCACAACAGAGCTTGATCATGAGGACCATCTTGCAAGAGGTTCAGGAGCTAAGGCAGCAAGTCCATAGATTGGCAGCCGCTTTGGAGAAAGCTACTCAAAGGTTGTAGCTGAGAAACAGGCAACTGGAGACCATGCTGCAGCAGAGGGAGGATGCTGGAGAAAAACCGCCGCAAAGGAGGAGGTGCTGCACTTAAAGACCATATCACCATCTTTGAGATGACTGAATAATTGCCTTAGAGCCATGTAGTTTTTGTTATCGTAGTTGTTAGAAGGTTGCACGGCATTCATGCATGTAATCTTTTTCCTCTTATTAATAAAATGGAGTTTGTTTAAACCCATTCACGCATCTCATGCATTCATATAAAAAGTGAAAACAAAAATAAAAAATGCTCACCCTTTGTGTTACTTTCAGCAGAAGTATTTCTTCATCCAGAGTTGGGCATACTTATAACCTTCGGTCCAGACACAAGCACACATCCCATTCAATGGCCGACAAGAATGGAAATAGACTGATGGGGCTAGAGCAGAGTCACCAAGGCATGAGTGACACCCTTCAGAAACTGCAAGAACAGATAAACCGTATGGCAGAAATGATGACCAGATTGGTCGAGGGAGCTCCAAGGGAAGCAAACCTGCAGCCTAGGCCAAAAGTGACGCAATATCTACCTTCCACGCAGCCTGTGACATATAACGTCGTTCCTGAGCAATTGGGCACGCCCAATCCAGGCCACTTCACCTCGCCAATAATGGGAATTGCTACAGAAGGGATAGAATCTCCAGCTTATAAAGAAGAAGTCAAGTCCCCTGCACTAAAGCAGATTGAGGAACGATTGAAAGCAGTTGAACGTGCCGAGACTTATGGCATGAGCAGCCCCGAGGAGTTGTGCCTTGTTCCCGGTGTAGTTTTACCTCCAAAATTCAAAATGCCTAACCTTGAAAGGTTTAATGGCACCTGCTGCTCGATGACCCACTTGGCGATGTCTTGTCAAAAGATGGCGGCTTACACCGGCGATGATAGACTCCTCATGCACTATTTTCAAGAAATTTTGACCAGGACACCCTTGCGTTGGTATTTTTAGTTGGATGGAAGTTGTGTTAGAATGTGGAAAGACTTGGCTACTGCATTCCTGGCACAATATAAACATGTCACTGAATTAGTCCTAGATCGTCTGACGCTGCAGTCATTAGAAAAAGGGCCTAATGAAAATTTCAAGGACTACGCAAGAAGGTGGAGAGAAACTGCTATGGAAGTACAACCTCCATTAACGGAAGGAGAGCTCACTATATTATTCATCAACATATTGAAGGGTGTATATTATGAGAAACTGATTGGTCATGTTTCTAGCACTTTTGCCAATCTAGTTTCTTCAGGTGAACTTATTCAAAGTGGAGTTAAAGGAGGAAAACTGAAGGGAGAAATGATTGAGGCACCAAAGAGGTCACTAGTGGCTCCGAAAAAGAAAGAAAGGGAAGCTAATTTTGTAGAGTCTGAGGACTTTGTAAGTCCCACATCGGCTAGGGAGGAGAAAGAAGTGTGCCTCTTAAGAGGACGTGGAGACCTCTCCTAGCATGAGGCCTTTTGGGGTGCATGTGGCACTGCCAAGAACAAAACCGGGGATTGGGTTTGGGCCCTAAACCGGACAATATCGTGCTACGGGGGACTTGGGTTGTTACAGATGGTATCAGAGCTAGGGACCGGGTCGGTGTGCCATAATCCCACGGGGACGTGGGCCTCCTAAAGGGGGTGGATTGTAGAGTTTGAGGACTTTGTAAGTCCCACATCGGATGGGGAGGAGAATGAAGCGTGCCTCTTAAGAGGACGTGGAGACCTCTCCTGGCACGAGGCCTTTTGGGGTGCGTGTGGCACTGCTAAGAACAAAATTGGGGATTGGGTTTGGGCCCTGAACCGGACAATATCGTGCAACGGGGGACTTGGGTTGTTACAAATTTCGTGTATTAGTCTAGTCCAATGATGCAACCTAACCCTCCCCAAATGCCTATTTATTTCCGAGCACCTCCAGTAGCCGCATACACTACACCCGCACCTATCCCACAATTCTAACCTTTCCAATTCTAGGGAAGACTCCAATACACTTACCCAGCTCCACAATTTCCTCAAGTGCCTACCCCAGCACTAGTCTAAGCACCTATCAGAAGCCTATCCACTGATCCGAGACCAAATTAAGCCTAAGAAACACCAGGAGTTTGATCCAATCTGTAATGACCCGTGTGTAAGAAGTTAACCATAAACACCTTGGATGTTGGTGCACTAGTTGGAGGTAAGAGATGAGCCCAAGATGGGACTTATTGGGAGGTGCATGTGACAAGTGATAACGTACATTTATGCCCTAGGAAGATGCTATGCATATACATGCGGTTTTAAGCTGTTTTGACAGATTTTGGAGCTCACTTTTGATATAGTAGATGGCCTCAAACAATTGGTGTGCAAGAACAAAAGTTGCTTAGAATGAGGTCCTCTACCTACCACAGAAATTTCAGAGCATTTGGAGCTGCACGTGAATTCACCCATTTCACGTGTAGGCATATTTTTGCATGGTTACCTTAGTTTTGTTATTCTAATCATCTTTTCCCAAAGGACCAGGTTGGAATAGTGAGTATTTTGGTGTGTTTGGATGCGGAAAGGTTATAGCTTGTGTAATCAAAACTACATCGTTTTTGAACCTGGGTTTCACTTAATCAAAACTATGTTGTTTTGATAGTGGGAGGTCTATATAAGGATGAGGAGACTCCTTGTTCTAGGGTTAGGGTTCTTTTCAGCCGTCGCGAGAGAGAGAGAGAGAGAGAGAGAGAGAGAGAGAGAGAGAGAGAGGGAAGAAAAGAGAGTTACTGGCTTGCTGCCGGAGTGTTGTGCGTGGGGAAGACAACGTCTAGCGTGGAAGCAAGAGCTGGAGGATGTTTTCAAGGTAGGGGTTCTGTCTCACCTAGTCTATTCCGGGGTTAGGCCCTGTGTAGAGGGTTTCTCGAGTTTCTATTGTTATTGTTATATTATTTATATGTAAATTCATATAGGTGTGACCTCCTATATGAATGTTGGCCTTCAGTGGCGTTTTGGTGTGATTTCTGAGGTTGGGTGGTTAGTGTATGTTAAGTGTTCGATAAAATGCTTATGTGAATATGCCTATGTGTATGCTCAGAACGTGTTTGAAATAATGCCTGTGAGGCTATGCATATTATGTGTTTGAAATAATATCTGTGTGGCTGGGTTTGTGAGCCTGTGAATATATGCATGCTAAGTGTTCGATGTTATTCCCGTGTGACTAAGCATATTAAGTGTTTGATGTTATGCCTATATGGCCTTATGTGCTGCGTGTTTGCTTGTACACCCAGTGGCTGTGGAAGCCCGGGACTGTTTTGTGTTAGCCTATGAGGCTGTGGAAACTATGCCTGAGAGGCGGTTAAACTATTTGCCTGAGAGGCGGTTAAATCATTGGCCTAAAGAGGCGGTTAAATCACTTGAATCATTGGCCTGAAGAGGCAGTTAAATCACTTGTGGTTAAAGTGTTAGCCTGTGTGAATGTAGAAATGATTGTATTTGCTGGTGGTTTGTTATTATATCTGTTGGAATGTATCACGACACCGCACTTGTACACATGTCATGTAGATGCTAGGAGCATGGGATGGGTTGGGGAGACATGATCCCTACTAAGCTATGGTTGCTCACCCCTCCTACTGTGGTGTGTTTTCTTGCAGGAACCTACAGGCGTTAGGTGGGAACACCTAGGTGGAGGAGTTCCGTTTTGTGGCTTTGTTTTATGTTATGTAATTTGTGTTATGTAATTTCGTTGAGGCCTTGTAACCCCAGCGGGGAGATTTTGTAATGAAGTTGAAACATAATAAAGGCATGTAGTTTGAATTTAATAATTATGTGATTTTGGTCTCTGAAAATAAAATGTGAAGTGTATGTTGTATCCTACCCCTTTATCCAAACCCAGGTAAAGCGAGGGTCACGTTCCGGTCTCCTTGGGTTGGAAAACCAGGGCGTGACACAATCCCTATGACCTATGCTGAACTGTACCCGAGGCTCCTTAAGGCAAGACTGATAGTCACTACCCCAGTGGGAGAACTGAAACCGCCATATCCAAATTGGTACAAACCAGACGCTCGCTGTGTATATCACACTGGTGTCGTAAGACATAAAATTAAGGGTTGCATCGCATTTAAAAGAGAGGTCCAAGCCATAAAGGATGCTCACTGGTTAGATTTTGAGACACTATCCAATTCCCCAAGTGTCAAAAATAACGCATTGCAAGAACACTCTAATAATGTTGTTGCCATTACCTCGGAAGTTAGGATTACAAAGATGTCGCAAGTACGAATGCAATGGGAGTAGTTGTTTCAATTTCTACTCAAGTACGGATATCTGGTGACCAGGTCAGGTATCGAGGGCGAAGAAGGGACTAACCAACAAAAAAGGTGTCTATTCCATGAGATGGCTCCAGGACATGACATTAACAATTGCACAACATTTGAAAGTGCTATTCAGGAATTGATGGATTACCGAAGGATCAAATTTTCAAAACACTATATCGACTCATCCATCCAGATGGACCAAGGAGATAATGCAAACAGTTTCACAGACATGCCTAGGCCTCTCCGAATTTATACAACAACTCCAGAAATTCCCTTGCTACCCCATGGGATCCAACTTTTTACAATCCATATACCCCCTCAACCTTCCTATAAAAGTGAGGAAGCTGTTCCTTGGAGGTACGATTGTGAAGCTGTAGTACAAGGGAACCCTCAATCAAAGAAGACAGCTCGGAGTGGATGTCCCTACGCACCCAACGTGCTTGATTAACCGAAGTAGGGAAAAGCTGTGGGGAAGGATATGTCGCCTAGATCAAGACCAGACAAAGAAGAGATTCAGATCACTGAAGAAGACGCTGTTGAGTTTCTGAAATTGATTAAGCATAGTGAATATAATATTGTGGAGCAGCTAAGCAAACAACTGGCTCGGATCTCGTTGCTTTCACTGCTAAAGGACTCCACTCCTCATCGTGAAGCATTGATGAAGGTCCTTAGCAAAGCTTACGTCCCGCCCACTATTTCAGTAGAGAACATGGATACAATTGTTGGTAACCTCATCGTTGACAACTTCATATCATTCAGCACGGATGAACTGCCGTAGGAGGGCAAGGGTCATATTAAGGCTTTACACATTTCTATCAAATGCAAAGAACACACCATCTCCTGAGTACTGATTGATAATGGGTCTGCTGTTAACATTATGCCCTTACAAATATTGCAACAACTACCTATATACTCATCATATATGCGGTCGAGCAATATGGTAGTTCGAGCCTTTGACGGTGGAAAAAGAGAAGTAACGGGGACTTTAGATATTCCGTTACTGATTGAACCTGTAGTATTCTTAGTGGAATTTCAAATCTTGGATATTTCACCGTATTATAATTGTTTGTTAGGAAGACCATGGATTCACATAGCAGGCGCAGTACCATCTACTCTATACCAGAAGATGAAATTCATAATAGATGGTCACCTAATTTGTGTGTACGGGGAAACAGACCTTTTAGTAACCAAGCCCTCATCAATGCCTTGTATTGACAGTGGGGAGGATGCACCAGAATGTTCTTTTCAGGAATTTGAGGTCGTTAATGTTACCTATGTGAATAAGCCTAGTCTATACCAAAGGATAGGAGCTCAACTGTTCAAAGCCACGAAGATGGTTGCACACATGATGATCAAGCAAGGACACAAGCCAAGACTCGGGCTCGGGGCATCCGCTCAGGGCGTGAAAGACCCGTTACGCATCCGGGGCACGACAGAACGATATGGGTTGGGCTATAAACCCACCAAACCAGACCGACATAAGGAAGCCTCTAGGAAGAGGGAAGTCAGAATGGCCAAGTTGTAGAAGCTACCTATCCAAGAGGAGCAGATAACATTTCCACCCTTAGAAGACACATTCTATAGTGGAGGGTTTACCTATCAAGAGAAGGCTGCAGTCATTGCTACTATGGAGAGTGAGGAACCAAAAGCGGGCCAGGCAGTGTTCGTGCAGGAAGGAGCTCCAAGATAGCCTCTCAACAATTGGACTAGTACATGTCTCCCCGTGATGTAATCCTTAGGGACATTCTATTTGGATATTTGTTTGTTTTCACTCTGGTGCCTTTTTTAGTGTTAAAAGCAGTTTGTCTCATTGAGATATTTTGTTTTCAATAAAGTATGTTTTTCCAAAATGGTGCATTGCATTTCATTATCATGCGAATATCATATTTTGCTACCAACTTGTTGATTTTTTCACAAGCAGGTACCTTGAATTCAATGAGGGTGTGGCAAGCAACAATGAAGTGGGATGCTTGAAGTTTGACCAAAGTCCAGATTGGGAGAAATCAGTGCATGTGACAAGTGAGGCTGAATAAGAAGATAGGGTGGATCTACCTGAAGATATCCTCTGACTATTGGAAAGGGAAGATCAGCTCAAGACCCCAAGTGAGGACCCCATTGAAATAGTAAATGTGGGAACAGACGCAGAACCAAGACGGCTCAATCTGAGTTCTTCATTATTCGTGGAGATCAAGGGGCAGTTGATTGAATTGTTGACTAGCTTTAAGGATATGTTCACCTGGTCATATCAAGATATGCCGGGCCTGAATCTAGATATTGTGCAACATCAAATACCACTGAAGCCAAAACATCAGCCGGTCCAGTAGAAGCTACGAAGGATGAGACCCTAGATGATATTGAAGATCAAAGAGGAGATAGAAAGCAGTGGGATACCGGTTTCCATAGTGTTGCTCATTATCTGGAATGGATGGCGAACATTGTGCCAGTATCGAAGAAAGGAGAAAAAATTTGTGTATACGTCGATTACCGAGATTTGAATAAGGTGAGCCCAAAAGATAATTTTCCACTCTAACATATTGATACTCTGGTGGACAACACAACAAAGCATGCTTTGTTTTCATTTATGGATGGATTCTTGGGCTATAACCAAATCCAAATGGCCCCTGAACATAAGGAGTGGACAACCTTCATGACGTTATGGGGCACTTTTTGTTACAATGTGATGCCATTTGGACTTAAAAATGCGGGGGCCACTTATCAAAGATCTATGGTGACGTTGTTTCACAATATGATGCATAAGGAGGTGGAAGTGTATGTGGATGACATGATAGCCAACTCAGCAAGTACAGAAAGTCATGTTGAGGTACTTCGTAAACTTTTTCAAAGGTTGCAAAAATAGAAACTCAAGTTGAATCCAGAGAAATGTACTTTTGGTGTTACATCGGGAAAACTGTTCGGCTTTATAGTCAGCAAGAAGGGGATAGAGATTGACCCCGACAAGATTTGAGCTATCCAGGAGATGTCGCCACCACACACTTTTAGGGAGTTTAGGAGCTTTTAGGGCATTTGAACTACATCTCTAGGTTCATTTCGCAGTGGACGGCCACATGTGAACCATTATTTAAATCACTATGAAAGGACAATCTAGAAGTTTGGAATGAATCGTGTTAGGAAGCCTTTGACAAAATCAAGCAGTACTTGATAAGTCCACCAATACTGGTTCCACCGGTATCTAACAAGCCGCTCATCCTATACCTAACTGTCCAAGGCTCATCAATGGGTTTTGTATTGGGGCAACACGACGCTTTAGGAAGGAAGGAGTAAGCAATTTATTACATGAGTAAGAACTTTACCCCTGGCGAAGCAAAATACACTCCATTGGAAAAGGTTTATTGCGCTCTGGTTTGGATCGTCTGATGATTAAAGCAGTACAGCCTGTATCATACGATGTGGCTTATTACAAAGCATGACCCACTCAAATACTTATTGGAGAAACCATCAATTTCGGGGAGGATCGCCAAGTGGCAGTTGTTATTATCTGAGTATGATATTGTGCTTGTGCCTCAGAAAGCCATAAAAGGAAGTGTTATAGTAGATTATCTGGCAGAAAGGGCCTTAGAAGACTATGAGCCAATGAATGTAGGATTCCCCTACGAGCATATCAATATCATTGAAGAAGAGTCTAACTCGTGGATTATGTGGTTTGACGGTGCCTCCAGTCTGTTGGGGCATGGTATTGGGGCCATCCTGATATCCCCAAGGGGTGAGCACTTCCCCATGGCAGCCAAGCTAACATTCCCATGCACAAATAATATGGCAGAGTATGAAGCTTGTTTGATGGGTCTTCAAAAATCTATTAATCGAGAAATCAAGAAGTTACAAGTCTTCGGAAATTCAGCCCTTGTGATTTACCAAGTCAGGAATGAGTGGGAACCTGGAATCACAAATTGATCCCGTATCAGAAGCTTATCTCTAGACTGATTGAGCAATTTGAGGAGATTACCTTTGAGCACATGCCAAGAGAGCATAATCAGATTCCCAATGCGCTGGCAACCCTAGCCTCTCTCATCCGACTAGACACAAAACTGGAGGTTCAATCCTTTGACATTCATATTCGAGACACACCATCTCATTGTATGGCTATTGAAGGAGATCCAGAAGAAAATCCTTGGTACCATGATCTTAAACAATACCTGCTCAAGCAAGAATATCCTGAAGGTGTGACAAGAGGAACATTCGGCAAGCTGCGACCAAGTATTACCTTGACGGCTTCATCCTATATCGTCTAAATCACGATATGGTGCTGCTGCGTTGTGTCGAAAAGCAGGAGTCATCATAGCTAATGAAGGAACTTCATGAAGGGAGCTGCGGGTCACATGCAAACGGGTATGCACTGCCAAGACAAATTATGAGAATAGGTTACTACTGGGTCACTATGGAGAAGGATTGCATAGATTATGTACGCAAGTGTTTGAAATATCAGATATACAATGATCGAATTCAAGCACCCACATCTCAGTTGCATGTGATAACCTCAGCATGGCCTTTCTAGCTCTGGGGCATGGATGTCATCGGACCTATATCACCGAAGGCATCTGATAGACATAACTTTATCTTGGTGGCTATTGATTACTTCACTAAATGGGTGGAAGCCGCATCTTACGCCAACGTGACACAAGCAGTGGTGGTCAAGTTTGTTCGCAACAATATCATATGCTGATATGGACTCCCAAAGCAAATCATCACAGACAACGCAACAAACTTGAACATCCGAATGATGAACAATTTGTGTGAGCAGTTCAAGATCCAGCACCGAAATTCAACCCCGTAAAGACCCAAGATGAATGGGGTAGTTGAAGTAGCCAAGAATATCAAGAATATTGTTAGAAAGATGACTGAGACATACAAGGACTGGTACGAGAAACTGCCCTATGCATTACATGCATACCACACCTCGGTGCGTACATCAACTGGGCAACTCCATTCTCATTAGTATATGGAATGGAGGCGGTGTTACCAATAGAGGTGGAGATTCCTTCCTTACGTATACACAAGGACACGCAGTTGGATGAAGCAGAGTGGGTTCAAAGCTAGTATGACCAATTGAATTTCGTGGAAAAAAAGCATATCGCAATGGTGAATAGAGGCCGATTGTACCAACAAAGAATGATGAAGAGTTATGATAAGAAGGTGAAGCCTCAAACTTTTCAAGAGGGGAAACTTGTACTCAAGAAGATCTTGCCTATCCAAGTTGACCACAGGAGCAAGTGGACACCAAATTATGAAGGTTCGTATGTCGTTAAAAGAGCTTTCTCTGGTGGAGCACTAATCCTTGTTAAGATGGACAGAAATGAGCTACCAAATCTGGTCAATAGTGATGCCGTAAAGAAATTCTATGCCTGACTCCTGTTACCATATTATATTAGATTAGGATCGACATGTCATCAAATGACTCTATCCATATCAAACCTTTTGATGTCATTCTCCCATCTCTTCAATACATCTCATTGAAGTCCCATAGTGATGCCCTACATTGGGGCATTTCCTATTCAAAATGGATTTCCTACTTAGCCTAAAGTTCCAAAAGAAATCCAAAAACAAAAAAATGAAAAACGAAAAAAAAGTGTTTGACCAGTTGACCTAAATAAATTGGTTTGATAGGTTTAGCAGCAAGTGCATTGGTCAAGTAATAAAGTGAAGTATTTAAACTCCAGTTGTCAAACCCACAAGGAGGTAGCTAATGCTGTTAAGTAGCAAGCACAAAGCTAACAAATTTAATTTATGTCTAAACAATTGATTTTTGTGTTTTGAATTAAAGTCTAAGTCTTAAACATGCAAAATGCAGAAATTGTTGAGATTGTAACGCAATTCGAAGATATCAATGAATTAAAGGATCTAGGGTCACAATTTTACCTCCCAATGCCTGATAATATTCTGGTTATGGTACTTGTTCTTAAACCAATCAATTTAATCCATATTCATATTGATCATTACCCACCAATCCTACACTTGGTCCATATTAAGAAAGGTTTAAGTCTTTTATTCTATTTGGTCTATGAGAATAAAAGTTAATAGAGGAAAATAACCAATCTAACAATTGCAGACTTGGTCCATCATGCAATCATTAAACCTAGTTCACCAAAATCCACCCTAGACAAGGGCTGAGATAATCTAATCATGCAAAAATTAGATTTAACAGTCAAACATCAATGAACTAAATATGAAATAAGATATTATCAAATTAAACAAGCACAATCCATAACCAAGAGTACTACAAAACATTGGGGGCTATATTGCTCCCCTAGAACAGAAGTTTTACCCCATAATCATTCTCAAAATAACAATAAACCCAAAATAACACATGATTACAGTACCAGTAGAGAGAGAGAGAAACAAAGATGATAAACAGCCCCAACACCTCTCCTTCTCTGCCAGAAACTCTAGCCGTCAAACTCCAAAGCTGCTTCTGTCTCTCCAAGAATCCGCTCTAGCCTCTGTCTGCGTTTCAGTCTCTCTAAAAGCATGCGTTGCTGCTGTTGGAAATATAGGATTTGATGAAGGTGCCAAAATACAGTCTAAGTCTGGAGACTCGAAGATCCGAAGTTCGTAGAAATAGACCTGTCACAGGACATATTGGCAAGTGGCTCGTAGACTCATAGGGTCTGGAGACTCGAAGTAAAAATATGACAGAACACGCTGCGACTCGTAGATCTAGGGTCGAAGGTCGTAGAGTCGAAGTGCGAAAATGAGAGAGTTACTGCAAGTGTAATTAAATTTAGAGACTCGTAGAGTCAAAGAATTCTAAAGAATAGTAACCAACTTTAAATGACTCGAAGACTCGAAGCCCATAGAACTGTAGAGTCCTTAAGAGTGCCTAAGTGAATTAATAGAACGGAAAGTAGACTCATAGACTCCAAGGTCATAGAGTGGAACCTTAGAACATTGTTAAGAAAATAGGACTCGCAAACTCGTAGGTAGAAGATCGAAGAGTCGAAGCCAAAAAGACTGACCAACTAAAATGAAACTATAACTTGAGAGTCGTAGAGTCGTAGACTCAAGGGATACAGGTAATTTAAGGAACTTGTCAGACACATCACAGACTCGAAGATCATGAAGGCAAAAAGTAATAGCTGAAGGGTCGTAGCCGGAGAGTCGAAGACTCGTAGAATATGGAAACTCAGTACATAAGCAAATGCAAAAGGCTAAGGAAGAAATATAAAGTCTAAGACTCGTAGAGTCGAAGGTTTTCAAGGTCGAAGACTCGCAGAGTCGAAGAGCCTCTTAGTCAAGTAAAATAAGTTGAGAAACCCGAAGGTTGTAGACCCGTAGAGCTAGGGACATAGAATCGCAGCTATAACAACGGGTAGATTAGGCGCACTTCAAAGAAGTCACTCTAAAAGCCATTAGGATAGTCGCAGACTCGTAGAGTGCAGACTTACAGTTAATAGAGTGACACAATAGACTTAATCTAACTCGAACTCTAGCCTCGGAGACTCAAAGATATGTGAGTCGTAGACTCGCAGATATCAACACTGTAAAGCCGGAAGTAAACTTCCGCAACCTCAACAGGCTCTAACTGAAACCTTTGAGTCATCAAACCTACGAGGAACCCACCTTCAAGGCATACTTAAAACCCTAAGCATATTCACTTAGCGATATCTTCAGCTAGGGTTTGTACAGTAAGCTTGCACCGTCTCGAGCAGTTGGAGTGCAGTTAATGCCGCATTAATTGCAATTAACCACTTTCCACGGATGAATGGCCAAGATCGACTGCGCAAGGCAGCATGGGCAACAGATTTGCAAATCATAGCATATCAACCCATCCGCTGACATCCCGCATATCCAGTGGCGGGAAGTCGGTTTTTCGGATGGACAACTAGGCGCACAACAATCTAAACTTAAAATATATATCTCTCTCATACTTAATGACAAAAAGTGGAGTTAGTCTCTGTATCCAAAAGCATGGAATACACAAAATGCAAGAAAAAAAGGATTCTTACACACATTAAGATATAGATCTTTTGCAGAATTAAGTGAGGAGTTCCAACGGTAGAGAGAGAGACTTAGAGAGAGAAAAAGAACTTCCAAGTGTTGTGCGCCGCGTTGAACCAAGATCAATATCAAACTTTGTGATCCATCATATAATGTTGTTCACCCAAGATTCAGCACGATTATCTAGTCTACCCTTAGTGTTGTTTTCCACAAATCAAAACTATCACGGACCATTCCTTACACAACTGAGATCTGTGAACAAGGAGCATTTACTACATCTTAGATTTGTCCGATAGTTCATAACTCACATTATCACTCAAATTACTACTATTATCTTCTCCATAAATACTTCTAGCATAGTTATCCTTAGAAGTACCACATACCAGCAAACAGTCTAGCTTCCGCGCACGAAGAAAGTCTATTCACCCCCCCTCTAGACTCACTTTGGGACCTACAATTGGTATCAGAGCAGTTCTACAACTCCGTAGAGATCCCTAAATGACTGATATGGATTCCAGCAGTGCAGCTCCAGCTCTCGAGCATGCTCCAGCTCCTATTGAGGAAGTTGAAGCCAGTCTTGTTCCAGAAGAAGGAGCGACTGGAGATCAGGAGCAGGAAGAACCGAGTACCAATAGCAATAAGAAAGAATAAGAAGACTTCTACGATGTCTTGCCTGACTCATCCTCCCAAGTTCCTATGTGCACACCCGCACGCTTCTCCAAATGGAAAGCGAGAATGAGAGCACACCTCGAAATGCTTGACACCTATCTCTGGGAAACAATAAAGAACGGACCTTTTACCCCAAAGAGTATGCAAAGAGGCCGGTTGATGACGAAAGACCCAGACAGCTAGTCTAAGGTGGGGCAGAGGAAAGTAAAACTTGGCTTCAAGGCAAAAGCCATAATTTTCTCTATGCTTGATGACGATATGTTCACAGATGTGCAAGACCTAGAGACAGTGAAGGAGGTATGGGACAAGCTATGTCTCATCTATGAAGGAGATGAATAAATTCAGGACAACAAGATATCCATGCTCAAATAGGAGTATGAAACATTCATATGTGAACCGAAGGAGTCACTTGACAGTATCTATAAAAGGTTCACAAGTCTAACTCAATGGATGAAGACTTACAATGTTGAGATCTCTCAGAAAGACAAGAATGACAAATTTCTGGGATCTCTACCCTTGAGACTGCTAATAAAGACATTAGCCATCCGTCAGCTAAAGGAATTGAAAACATGCGCCTTGGAAGCATTATACGGGGACCACAACACGTTTGAAACACAAAAGGAAGAACTTGAGGCATTTAAGAATCCTTCCAAGAAAAAGGAGAAGTCTATTGCCTTTAAGGCGGCTGCTGAACCAAGGGAACCATCTTCAAAAGAAAAAGAAGAAGATGAAGCTAAAGAACTTGTTTCAGATAGTGCCTCAGATGAAGACGTGACATTTCTGATCAAGAAATTGCTAAAGAGAAGGGGGAACTACCGGAGGAAAGCAAGGCAATCATCCTCATCTTTCTCTAAAGGAAAAGATAAGAAGAAGTTGCAATTCACCACTGCAACTGGCCCGGCCACTTTGCTGCCGACTATTACAAGCTGAGGAGGGAGAAAAAGGAGGCAGCTGAGTAGAAGAAGAAGACCAAAGGCTCCTCAAGCAGAAAGGATGCCAAGAGGAAGAAGGCTCTAGTCACCAACAAGTTTAACAGTGAAACTGAGGAGGAGGAAGAATCATCTGATGAGGAGAAGAAGGAAAAAGGTCTCATCTGCTTCATGGCTGACCATTCACCTCCCCTCAAGGTAAGAACTTATGGACAACTCTACATTGAATATGAAGATACCTATAGAGCTCTTAAAGAAATAAAGGAACAATTTCTTCCTATGAAAGCTGATAAAGAAAGATATTATTCTAAACTGGAAAGGCTTTCAAGTGAATATAGAGACTCTGTAGATGACTATGAAAGAACCAAGAGAAGGTTAAGAGCTGAAGTGAGTGAGATGAGAAGCACACACGATGATCTTTTGGACAAAGCTGGACAATTGAAAATGGCTAATAAAGACATCGATAAGCTTGAAAAGGAACTAGTTGAAACCAAAGTAGAACTGGAAAAAGAAAGACAAATCAGTAAAAAGTGGCAAGATTCTGCTGAGATTGCAGCTCACTTTAGGACCACTCCAGATGTTAAAGGTCTAGCCTTAGGTCTAGGCTTCTCTGAAGACCAAATAACCAAGGCCTAGGCTTACCTTGTGTAGACCAAGTGTCGTGCTGGCTTTGTTCCTGCTGGCAGTGTGCTTCTTGATTGTGGAAAGGAGGCACAAATGGCTGTTACTTGTCCACCCAAACCTGTAACACTCGAACTTAGAGATATGGGTACTGTTGCATCTCAGGACAGTGATGCAATAGTTGATCAGATAAAACTGAAAGCTGAACCTTTAGTCAACCTGTCCTCTACATCCCAATGCAAAGGTAAGGGTGTAGTATTGACAGAGACAAACTCATGCAGACTTACTGCTACGTTTGAGACTGGTTCATCCAGTAAGGCTTTTTCCTCCAAGCCTAAGTTTGTCCCTAGTGGTAGAGTTAAGAACGGTCTAGGATATGTGAGAGAACCTAGGAAGCCTCTTAACATTGCAACCAAACCCTTGAGACAAAATGTCCAACCCAATCCTGTTAACTGCCCCATCTGCTGTGAAGTTGGACACTTTTCGTATCAGTGCAGATTCTACCCTAAGTATCTTAAGAATGAGATTGCCACAAAAATCAGGGTAAGCCTTAAGCAATTACACATCACTGAAAATCTGCAACCTCATAACTCAGATAGGAAGAAGAAACCAACCAAGCACACACAGGTTACCTCACCAAAGAATAAAACTACTAAACTTGTGAAGAAAAATGTCAACTTTGTACCTAGTAAAGCTGCCAAGAGTAACCATAAGGAAGGAGAACCTACAAAGAGCCCAAAGAACAAAATTGCTAACAAATTTAATGAGGGATCACATAAGTTAGCATGGAAAATCAAATCATCTCCGACTTATTGGAAACCAAAATTGTTAACTGCAGTTTTCACTTACCTAAAGCCCAAACACAATTGGGCCCCCAAGACTTAGTTGCCTATTGTGTAGGAACAGGTACATGAAGCTGAAAGTAGCCACCGGGAACAAAAGATCAATTCCAGCCAGTGGTACCTTGACAGTGCCTGTTCTGTACACATGATAGATGATGCGTCTCTGTTGAGTGAAGTAAGGGAGGTTGTAGCTTCATCTGTCATAATTGGGGATAACAAAAAGGGTAAGATTGTTGGTAAGGGTACACTCTGTTATCACTGGATTTTGTCCGGGGGAAACCCGCTTTTAGGGATGCAGTTCTCCCACCCTTCACCCGAATGGTGATGAAAAAGAAACAGAGTCGCCACCAACTGATTTTAGGGTGCAGTTGGTCACCTAAAAAATTGATCTACGTTGCCAAAGCCAAGTTCGGGAGTTTATTACGCACATGGAAGGATTAACACCCTTACAGTGCCCTTTCGGTACCTATCTTAAGAGTAAGGAGGTTTCTAATTTGTTTTAACTTTTTGCTTACCTTAATTTTCACTTGTTAAGGCTAAATTTGTTTTCCTAAAGGCTTAAAGTGTCTACTTTTTAAGTTATTTGTTAAAATCGAATTAGATCATATTATCCTAAAAGTCTAAGAGAACTCAAAAATTGTAGTATTTACCAACCTAAAAACTTAAAATTTATTTAATGGATTCTAGAGTAATTTCTGAAAAAGGCTAAGAATGTAAAAAAAGTTTGGTGAAAGAAAACTCTTTGATTTATTTATTTTTTTTAATAAAAGCATTTGTGAGAAAACAATGTTTTTGTTTTTGCTTTGTTTTGTTTTTTTTGTTTTTGTTGTTGTTGTTGTGTTTTTTTTACTTTAAGAAATGAAACAATAAGCTGAATAACAAAAGCATACAAAAACACAAATAAAAGTATAGTGTGTGAAAGTGGCATCCATAAAACAAAACTCTCTCTTTTTTTTTTTTTTTTGTTTCTTTTTTTTTTCTCTTTTTTTTCTTGTTTTTTTTACTTGTTTTTTTTGTTTACTATTTTGGGCTTTTACATATTACAAAAATAAAAGAGGTCACATGGGACCCTATTACAAAATTTTAAACAAAAAGCTATAAAAATAAAACAAATCAACAACAATGAACTTAAAAAAAAAATTAAATGCAAATAAGGAACTCCTGCAAAAAAAATAAACAGTTAGAGCAATAACAAATCTTAAAATAAAAAAAACAAACCAACAAACACGGTCAAGCAACCAAACAACATAACAATGGTCAGTAAACCATGGTGACTGATACCTATAGACTCTCTACCAATTATTCACAGTAAGCCATTCCGCCGTGGTGACTGATACGATGTTTACAATGAATGACAGGATAACAATGGCCAATAAGGATGGCAATGGGGCAGGTCGGGACTGGGTAGCGGGTGACCCGAGCCTGCCCCGGATGAGTTCGGGTCGGGGCAGGGCGGGACAAATGAGTGCGGCGGGTCGGGGCGGTCACGAGTCGGGGCAGGTCGGGGCGTGTATTTAAAGGCAAAACTATTAAAAAATTTGTTAAGTTGTCGGGTCGGGTCGAGGCGGCCAATACCCGTGCCCGACCCGTTATCTCATTGGGGCGGGGTGGGGCGGGCAGGGAAAATGAGCCCGGGTCGAGGCGGAGCGGGCCAGAATTGCCATCCCTAGTGGCCAATAAACTTCAAAAACAAACGCAGCTACTAACAAACCTGAAAACGTACCAATACTTCAAAAGCATACTTAAACAAACCTCAAGCCAGAAACCAAACAAGAGTGAAAGAAATATAAACAAGGAAAGCAACAGGCATATAAACGAGCCTACGCACGTTTCTCTTTTCTTACAAAAGGTGAGGGAGCATGAAAAACAACACACGGCTGATTACAAAACCCAAAGGAAGGAACAGGCTGCCAAATGATATGAGAGAAAATAAATGGAAACTGAAGGAAAGATAAACACCAGGAGATCCCAAACAAATGTCAACAATTTGCTAAGAGATGCTAACATTATGCACAGAGCCACTTGGAGCTCTCCACTGGCTAACTATAGTCGTGGGTGCATCACCAAATCCAGAGTATTGTCATGCGCTAAACCAAAGAAATAGACAAATGGTCAATGAATAAAATCACCCATAACCAGCCGTGGCCAATGGTGGTTCTCAAACATCCAGAGAAAAAACAAGCATCAATAGGGAGGGAACATAATGAGGTATACAAATAGATGACAAGGCCGGGCAACAGAGCAACCAAGCGTAAAAAAACAACAACACAAAAGACATCAAGGCAACACAGAAACAAAGCGAGGCATTGGCATAATCACTAAATGAGGTTGAAAATAAAGAGGATGCTAAAGAAACACAAACCACAACAAAGAAACGTTAAAACAGCTTTCAATCTTACGGTCAACGTAGCAACAATACCCTTTCGATCTAGCACTCCAATGGAATCCACGGCCTTCTGGGTTATTTGTCTCCTTTTTGACCAGACAATGGCACATCACACCACTCTCAAACCGAAATGCCACCTTCCTTGACTTCTTGATTAGCGGCAAGTGAGGAAGATAGCAACGGGTTTGTGCGGCAATGATGTGGTTGGTGCGGTAACGCCGAGGGGGGGTTGTGGCGTCTTCGGTTGAACCGATCAACGTCGGGTGGTGCCATAGAGTAATGCTCAGTGCCCTGCCCTAGGGGTAGAGAGGGCCGTATGGAATGAACGGGAAGGCCGGCCGTCTTGGTGATTGAGGCCATGACAGTTGGTTTAGTTGGCGTTGGTCGGTTTGGGGAAGCAAAGGCGGCGGCTCAAGGCATGGTTGGACAGGGAAAGCAGGAACGACGACCGGAGGTGCGTTTTCTAGCCGGGGGACTCTCTGTGGAGGTCGAGGTGGACGATAATGAAGGTAGGTAATTGTAGCTAGATTTTTCAATTGTGAGAGCCCCCCTTGGTTCTGATGGCTAGATTGGGTTTTATAGAGAAGGAAGGAGGATGGTTAGGGCTTATGGCGGCTTGGATCGAACAGGTGAGGTGAGGTGAGGTGAGGATGCTGGACCATGGGTTTGAGCGATGAGCGAATGAGCTTGGTTTGGTTTAGACTCGGTTTGGTTCGGCCGAGAGAGAGAGAGAGAGGGGGGAGAGAAAGAGAGAGAGGATAAGGGTGGGTTGCTATTGCCATTTGGAGGTGGCTGGGCATCGCGGCGGCCATGGCTCATCGTTGGAGACGAGGTCGACGAAGAGAGAGAGAAAGGGAGAAGGGACGACGGGTTTGGTGAAGGTGATAAGGTTGAAGAAAATAAGTGGCTGTGGTTTTTTTTTTTTATTTTTTTTTTTTGTGTTTTTTTAGTTTGTTTTTGATTTTATCATCTTTTGTTTTGTATTTTTGTTTTAAACCAATTAGAAAATGACATGCAGATGAAGACGGAAAAAAAAGGAAAAAAAGAAGAAGAGATTTTTATTGCTCTAATTTGTAATTTTCAATTGATGTTTTGGGTTTTTTGAATCGGCGAAACAAATCTGGCTTTCAATAAAATATGAAACAATTATTGTTGGACTCGGGGTGTCACGACGAGCGATCCCGTATCCATTTTTCTTGAAAATTGGTTTATTTTTGTACCAAAACTGTACTGCGTGTCCCTAAACCGCTTTATTGGTGAAAAAGTTTTTTTTTGTTTGCAAAAATAAGCTCTCTGAGCAAATATATGCAATATATACTTCAAAATTCTCATAAAGACGAGTAGAGTAAGAAAATAAGGGTCGTGACCTGATCCGGAGTGTCGTTTTGAAAATTGGCCGCTAGTTGATCATCATTAGTGGTCCAAATACGGTTTTGACCATAACTTCTTCATTTAACCTTGGAATTGAGCACGGTTGAAGGCGTTGATCCGCAAATTTGATTTTCTATCACCTCGGACTGGCTTTTAGGCATTTGAAAGCCCTTTTAAAGAAGTCATTGAAATACACTCTCGAATTGACGGTCACATTTCTTTATTTATCTGTACAAAGTGATTAACAAATAGGAGCAAAGCTTAAAGTGAAAAATAAATGTGTATGTCCAACCCGAACAAAATGGGGTCCAACAGCTTCCCCTCTTTGTATATTGTTTGTATACAAACAGTGTGCAAAGATAAGAATGGAATCATTTTGGACGGGTTAGAGCACTTACCTGACTTACCTGATATCAAAGCAAGGTAAAACCGTATGGTTAAGGCCAATGACAATTGAAGAAGCATCTAGGGCCAATGGGAATTTGAAAGGGCAAAAAGTCAGAAATTTAAAAGGCATCTATGGGTAAAAGGAAATGACAAGGCATCTAGGGCCGACAGGAATTGAAAAGACATGGTGGGATAAATGCAGGAGAACTGCCTGCGGACTTCCCAAACGGAGAAAACAAGAAGGATAAGTGCAAGGGAACCACCTGCGGACTTACTTGAAATTGAAAAGAAAATGTGGGATAGGTGCTGTCATCACTGGTTTTCATCTGGGCCCGTTTGGGGTGAGCTCAAACTAAACCAATAGTGAGAAATTTAGAGTCACCACCAACTGTTTTTGGGGTACAGTTGGATACCCTCTATTTTGAGTAGTTTAAAGTGTGTGGTCTGCATTATTAGAGAAGGGTTCGGGAGTTAGTTACGTGTAGGGAAGGATTAGCACCCCTACAGCGCCCTTTCGGTATCTAATTTAGGAGGAGGAGGTTTTCTATTTATTTGTATTGTCATGATTCAGTTGGGGCATTATTGTTTTCTTATAAAGTCTATGCTAAGTTAATTGTCAAAGTTATGGTTAAAATTGGTTTACTTTAAATCTCTAAAGGGGATCCTAAAAATCTTGTTTTTGTTTTTCTTTTTGTTTCTTTTTTAGGAGACATTTTTGAAAACATTTTGAAAATTATTTATTGAAAACGTTTTGGAAAAGATTTTTGTGGAAAACGTGTTGGACCCCATTTTGACCGGGCCAGATCACGCCCAAAGAAATCTAAAATAAGAGTCATTTCTGAGGGATCTCAAAATTCCCCAAGGTCAACACCGAATGATAGAGGACGAAATTTAGAAACCAACGCACTTGACCGTGCCCGAATCCGATTTAAAACAAAGAAGTTATGACTAAAATAACTTTCGGCATGAAAAGTCCAACTTGCGAAAAGACGGTCAATGCCCTCGGTCAAACTGTCCGAAAATATGATTGTGAAAACCTCCCAGAGATGGTTCAGGCGAATTCATGGTCACTGCCTCGAAGGTTCGTAGCGCTTACCCTCGAAGACTCGTAGCTCAGCCTCGCCTCGAAGCCCCCAACCTCGAAGCCCTACAGGCTCAACAGCCTCGAAGCCTCGCAGTCAGCCTCGTAGCCTCGTAGCGCAGCCTTGCCTCAAAGCCTCGCAGTCGGCCTCGCAGGAGTCAGCCTCGTAGCCTCGTAGCTCAGCCTGCCTCGAAGCTCAGCAGACTCGTAGCTTCGTAGCGCTTACCCTCGAAGACTCGTAGCTCAGCCTTGCCTCGAAGCCCCTAGCCTCAAAGCCTAGAAGACGCAGCCTCAAAAACTCGCAGTCAGCCTCGAAGCCTTGTAGTCAGCCTCGAAGCCCTGTAGCACAGACTCGCAGCAGTTACATTTGAAGCCCCACAGCCTCGAAGCTCATAGACTCGTAGCCTCGAAGCTCGCAGACCCGTAGCCTCGGAGCTCGCTGACTCAAAGCCTCGAAGCTCGCAGACCCGCAGCCTCGAAGCTCACAGCCTCGTAGCCTCGAAGACTCATGGCCTCATAGCCTCGTAGTTGCAGTCTCATAGTCTTGCCTCATAGACCCAACTCCGACCCTTCGAGATGGCTTCGACCCTTCGGCCCTTCGATGCGGCTACAACCCTTTGACACGGCTCCGACCCTTCGAACCTTCGACGCAGCTTCGACCCTTCGGCCCTTCGATGCGGCTACAACCCTTCGACATGGCTTCGACCCTTCGGCCGTTCGATGCGGCTACAACCCATTGACACAGCTTTGACCCTTCGAACCTTCGACGCGGCTTCGACCCTTCGAACCTTCGATGCGGCTACAACCCTTCGACACGGCTTCGACCCTTCGATCCTTCAACGCGGCTATAACCCTGCATGGCAACTTCCAGCCTTCGACCTTCGAAGCAACCTCCAGCCTTCGACGCAGCAACAACCTTCGGCCCTCCACCAGCTACGACCTTCGACGCCGCGAGGCAGCCATGTGAACTTCGACCCTGCAGGCTTCGGCTGAAAACTCCAAACAACGCTGTTTTCGACCCTCTTTTAAGTGCACAGTAAAGTAAATGCTGTGTCTCTCAGAATTAATTTGAAACGGCTCCAAACACGAGTTTAAATGCTGGGACTCTTGGAAATGCGTTAATTAATGCTTGGGAACTCGTTTTTTGCCTCATAAATACACATATCGGTCTTGAAACTTGGATTGACGCCTGGGAACTCCAAAAGTCACATCACTTAATTCATCAAATACCCAAGTGGGCGGCTGTCCCCTCTTCGAACTCTATAAAAAGGAGGCATTACCCATTGCCAAAGGGGGGATCCGGTTTTGCAAAAAGTAAAAAACATCTAAGGATAGAGAGAAAAAAGGGGAGAGCCCAGAATTCTACAGACATCATTGGCAGGAGCTGAAGAAAACGTCTCCCTCCACCCTTGCTGGAGTCTAGTCCCTGCATTCCTCAAGCATTCGAAGAGGAGTAAAGCTAGCAGGAACATCAACCTTGATTTCCAGGTTTTATTCCCCTCCCCTCTTACATTCATCATCATCCCTACACCAAAATCTCACCTTTTTATTCATACAACAAAACGTTTTCAAAGGCCCGGTGGCCGTGGGATTGAGCCTTTGGTGCTCATATCCTCGCCACTTGGCCAACATTGAGTCTGGGAGTGAATCTAAGCTTCACAGTATGCTCTTCACGACATCAGACTCTACTTTTTCGTTTTAACATAAAACCTCAAATTCTCTTTAAAACAAACCCAGGCCCTTGTGACTGCGGGATCAAGCCCTATTGCTTATGTCTCCATCATCCGGCTAACATCAACTGTAGCAATGAATCTGAGCTCCATGCTGTGCTCTTTATGCTACGGGCTTTCTTTCTGTTTTTCGAGATAAAACAAAAAGAATAACATTTTTCTTCTAAATAAAACCATCACAGTTTTTACAATGAAATAAAAGAAAGAAAAGGGAAGTTAAAATAAGCAAGCACCCATAGACAAAGACTAGGTACCAATTTTGGGCATTGTGGGGGTGCAAGAGCTTTTCTTCCTTCCCCACACGTAACCGACTCCCAAACCCATTCTCTGGAAACCGTAGACCCTCCTAGGTGGCCAAACACACCTTTATTTTTGTTTGGTGACGACTCTGTTCTTCTATCTCTCTTTTTGGTCCTGTGCGAGCTATGGCAATGATGGCTCAATGACCAAATCTCCATCCAAAGGAGTAATCTCAAGCCAGTCACGAGCCCGGACGACACCGGGTGATGACAGCTGGCGACTTTGCTGGGGACTTTGAGAGAGTTTAGCCATGGACTTTTGTTTTTGGAGTGCTTGCTTGTTTATTTCCCTTTCTGTCTTCTTCATTTCTGTATAAACTGTATTGCTTGTGCATACATGCATTTCTCTCTCCCTCGAACCCTATACCCGGGTTTTCTACTTTTACCTAGGATTAGCGAGGTTCAATAAGGATGCCCCGTGGGTTCTATCTCACGTAAGGTGCCTGAACTCCTCACCCAAGCGGGGTCCTTTTGGATGACCCCCTCCGTCAATGCCTCCAGGGGTACGGAGCTTCTCTCAGGAGATAGTTTGGGAACCAACGAATAAGATAGGTGTATATGTAGATGCCCATCCGGGGTTTTGCCCTTCATGTGTGTGCTTTAATGTTGTTATGACCGTGGTTGCACCTTGTTTGCTAACTCATGCACTTTTATCACATTTGCCCTAACCCTCACCCATTTTGCTTGATGCATATCATGACATCCCATGCATACATATAGGAACATGGCAAGTTTTGGGAACCTTTTGAGGGGCGCCAGGGACCCTAAGGACGTGGAAGAAGTGGAGCGCGCCAAAATTCAGATCCAGCAAGTTTTAGGAGACTTCTCACCAAAGACATACTCTATGGCCGATCAGATCATCATGGACACTCGGATCGAACTCCCCAAGGACCTCCGAGCTACATGGAGTGAATGGCCTAACATGAGATGCATAGCTTACACCGAACAGTTTGGTGATCTCCTGCTCCTGTCACAACTTCCTGTTGATGAGAATATGATCAAAGCAGCGATCCACTTCTGGGACCCGAGACGGAGGTGCTTCACCTTTAATGACATCGACCTGGTGCCAACTGTGGAGGAATATCGAAGAATCCTCCGCATCCCCTTTGAAGAAGATGACATTGTTTTGTTTTCCAACCCAACCCACAGAAGTCTTGCAGACGGGGGTTAGCACATTTCATGGGTTTCAAATGCTTGGGCAAGGACAAAAAGATCATCGACCCTGTGATCAAAGTAGATGGCAAAGAAATCATTCCATGGGAGTTTATCAGAGGCCAATTGAAAGGTGCAAGTGAGGATAAGGCCCATTTGCTCATCACCCTTGCTATTTATGGGCTGGTGGTCTTTCCACGGGTGACCGGTTACATTGACGGGACCGTTTTCGAGCTAGTGGCACAAGTAACTGGTGGCGCTGACCCTATTCCGGCCATACTCGCCGAAACCATCAGATCTCTATCATTTATCCGGACTACAGGAGGTGGTCGCTTCATGGGGTGCCTCCCTCTCTTGTGCACATGGCTCAAAAGCCATCTCCACTGTGTTACCCCGCGATTCAGGGCTGTTTACTCATGGCCCCCTACCGTCATACTAGACATTCTAAGAAGTTCATGGCTCTTACCCAATAATCTCAATCAATGGAGAAGGCTGCTGAATCGCCTGAGTGAAGCAAATGTTGTCTGGATGGCACCCTGGATGCCAAGAGAACATATGACCTATAGCTACAGAAGGTACAACTGGGTCCTACTCCTTGGACCATGGGGCGGGACTGCCTATGCCCCTCTTCAAGTGGCAAGACAGCTGGGAAATAACCAAATTGTCCCAGTTCTCTATGGAATGGAAAGATGTGATATTAACCATGGCAAAGGAAGGGCTGAGTCAGTTGCCGATCGGATGTTCAACGCCGCGTTACAACCTAGGAAGATCGGTTTCCTTTCTTATTACCCTGACATTGTTCCATCCTATGTGTTTTGGCGGGAGAAACTAGAGGCGGAGCACCTCCAGCAGCAACAAGAACTTGTCGGTACTCTTCCGACCACGGAGATAATAACAGTGTATGGATCCGAGAAAGGAGAGTCTAGTAAAGCATCAAGCTCATCAAGGAAATGAGGACATTAAGTAGGGTCACCCCTCTGAAGGAACCCAAAGCTTGTCTTGCATCACATAGTTGCATTTATATTTGAATAATTCGTTCATGTACGGTTTTGTCCTATTTACATCAATAAAATCTGTTCTTGTCTGTTTCCCATCTCATATGCATAAGCCTTAACATTCATTATAGGAAGCATGGCAAGCTTTGATCATTTCCTAGCTAACTCCGAAGACAAGGAAGACATGACAGAGGTCGCACATGCAGCTTCAGCAATTCAACAACACTTTGGAGACTTTTCAGGAGAAAGTGCCGAGCAAACCATACTGGCCCCTGAAGTCCAGATGCGTGTCCAAATGGCCCACCGGGAGGAACTTGATGATATATGGACACGATGGCCTTTCCACATATAGGATGCCTACATTAAAGAATATGGGGACTTGTTACATCTAACGCGAGTACCTGTCGACGAGCCTATGATTAAGGTGGCAGCATATTTCTGGGATCCAAGGCGGAGGTGCTTCGCTTTCAACGAACAGGATTTGACTCCTACTGTGGAGGAGTATCAAGCCCTTTTGGGACGGCCAATCAACGGAGGCTCAGAAGTCTTTCTACCAACCATACAAGTTTCTTGCCTACAGACGCTATCACAGTTCTTGGGAATGACAGAGGATGAAGTAGCCCAGATCGTGCACCGCAGGGGTGGACTCAAGGTCATCCCATGGCCCGCGATCCGAGACAAAATATCTCTAGCATCGGGCATGGAATTCTACTCTTTATTCACACTAGCCATGTATGGGTTAATTGTATTTCCTAAATTCTTGGGTTGCATTGATGGAGTTGTATGTGAACTTGTGATACAAACATTAGGAGGGGCCGATCCCGTTCCTGCAATCCTTGCTGAGACAGTTAGATCACTATCACACGTACGGATCTCGGGACAAGGTCGTTTCAAAGGATGTCTTCCACTCCTCTGTGCGTGGTTGAAAAGTCACTTCCCATGCAAGGACGCCCAACTCGAAGAGGTGGCGGTATTTCCATATAGCGCATTACCTGAATTCATTCTAAAAGAATGGGAATTACCTAAAACAGAAGAGGATTGGATCAATGAGCTGCAAACCTTAACTGATGATCAAGTTGTATGGAATGCTTCATGGATGCCCAAAGTCGACATAGTTTACAGTTACGAACCATATAATTGGGTCCCATTACTCGGTCCATGGGGAGCTACCGCGTACGCCCCTCTCCAGGCAGGAAGACAACTCAGGGGTCATCAGATCATTCCTGTGCTACATGAAATGGAAACCTTTGACTTCACATACATTGGTCTAGAGGTTCGAAGCAAGGCTTTTCGGGGGTATCTAGCCTGGCAAACACCTCGGAAAGTCAGCGGTAGTTCTTACTACCCTAAAGTTCATCCTTCATTCCCTCCATGGCGGCAGCAGTACAGTAGTACATTGCTTATGCAGAAGCCCACCAAGATCCAAGACTGCTGCTCCTTCAAAAGGAAAATGAACTCAAGAACTTGCAACAGAAAATTCAAGAGCAGGAAGTGATCATTGGAAAGCTTGGCGAAAGGATCCACCAATTGGAAGAGTGGTCCGGAATCGAAAATTAGCTTGAGATGATCAAGGCTTGTTCCAATTCATCTAGTAGCATATGCATTAAGGCTATCCTTGTTGTACCCCAGTCTTCTTTCTATTGATAATGTACTCAGTTCCAAATCAATAAAGTGTTTTTTTCGTTTCCATCATTGGCCATTCATTACATGCACTCATTACATACACTCTTGCATTCATGACAAAGGCAAAAATTCAAAAGAAGAGAAAAGCTTAACGGATCAACATTTCCAGATCAAACAAGATTGGACATTCCTATAATTTGAGATCAACCCGTAATCAAGCACTTGAAGCTATGTCAGACCAAGGCTTGGGAGACCACACAGAGGACCGACTTTCAGGGCTCGAACAAGCTCAACAAGAGATGGGGAGCAGTCTCCACGAGGTTCAGTTTCAGTTGAAAACCATGATGGACCTACTGACCAAAGTGACAACTGCAAGGGAATCAGCCCCAGCAGGAGGGGTGGCTAATCAGGGACAAACGTAGAACCCACCACAAGAGTTTGTACAAGTTCAAGCAGATTCCTAGACCTATGCGCCACTGAGCATGGTTCCGGGAAGTTCTCGCCAAGTTCCGATTACGCCGCCAAATATAGGAACACCAATCTCAGAAAACCCCATGGGAGCAAGGGACTTACCTGCTCCCAAGGAAACCAACCAACAACCAAGCTGGAAGCAAATAGAAGCAAGGTTAAAGGCTGTTGAAGGGGCAGAAAATTATGGGATGACTAATGCCTATGATTTATGCTTGGTACCTGGAGTAGTGCTACCTCCAAAATTCAAAATGCCGGATTTCGAAAAATTCAATGGTACCCAATGCCCGAAGACCCATTTGACGATGTATTGTCGCAAGTTGGCCGCACACACCAACAATGACAAACTACTAATACACTGCTTCCAAGAAAGCTTAACTGGCGGGCCATTACGATGGTACATTCAGTTAGAAGGCAGTCGTATTCGTCATTGGAATGACTTGACAAACAAGGTTCATGGCCCAAGAGCGGACTTGGTGAAAACCTGAAAAGGCACCAAGGGTAAAACACAAAGCTCAATCAAAAGCAAAAGAAAGGCGGACTTGGTGAAAACCCGAAAGGGCGCCAAGGGTAAAATACAAAGCCAACAAAAAGTGCAGCGATATCAGAATCCATGATCCTCTAAGTAAACCAAAGTGGGAGACAACTCTCGAGCTCCCCAAGCAAACAGTCGCAGAAAGGTCGTCACGCCACATCAAACTTGGGACTAGGCTGTGAACCAAAGGATTGGTCAAATCTTAAGCATACTCTGATCAACTTTACAAGACATGTCTTTTTAAAGCTATTGTCCTTGTACTACAAAAGGGAGTTTAGTTTAACTTTATATGATGATAAACAAGTTATTCCATATGCAATGATGCAATTGTAAGTGCAAAATGTCTTATCAAATAAATATCGTTTTGGCCTTTTAAAAATCATTTTTAAATCGTTCATTCCCCGCTTGAGTTTCCTAAACTTTGCTTCGCCGTGAGGTTTGCATAAGGCAATAACAAAGCTCTGGACTTTTGCCTTAAGAGAAATCAGGGCTCAGGCAACTTAGCAGTTTGCTCATCAGGAGAAGAAGAGGATGCCAAGTCATCTGGCAGCGTGCTTTTCAGAAGAAGCGGCACCAGAATCTCCTTAGATTGTCTCTGCCCCGCATTTTGTGTACCTCATGCACATTCTCAAAGATTCAGACCTCCCCCCGCACCACATGCATCAATTACATTTCATGCATCAACCGCATTTCATGCATCATTCCTACATCTGGCATGTTTGTTCCCGTCCAAACTGCAGGACTGTTGTCACGGCATAACGCCTCCTACCCCAGTGGATAAGCCTTAGAGCTCCAGAAGTGAGGAAAGTTTTCATCCCCAAATAGAGAAACCGTCATTTCGATCAAAATATCCAAAGCCATGCTCACCCACATGCAAAACATCCAAAGCCATGCTCACCCACATGCAAAACATCCAAAGCCATGCTCCCCGCATGCAAAACATCCAAAGCCATGCTCCCCGCATGCCAAACCATCAAAGCCATGCTCATCCGCATGCCAACATCTAAAGCCATGCTCATCCGCATGCCAACATCCAAAGCCATGCTCACCCGCATGCAAAACATCCAAAGCCATGCTCACCCGCATGCAAAATATCCAAAGCCATGCTCACCCACATGCAAAACATCCAAAGCCATGCTCACCCGCATGCAAAACATCCAAAGCCATGCTCATCCGCATGCCAACATCCAAACCCATGCTCATCCGCATGCCAACATCCAAAGCCATGCTCACGTGCATGCAAAACATCCAAAGCCATGCTCACCCGCATGCAAAACATCTAAAGCCATGCTCACCCGCATGCAAAACATCCAAAGCCATGCTCACCCGCATGCCAAACCACCAAAGCCGTGCTCCCCCGCATGCCAAATACCAAAGCCGTGCTCCCCCACATGCCAAATACCAAAGCCGTGCTCCCCCGCATGCCAAATACCAAAGCCGTGGTCCCCCACATGCCAAATACTAAAGTCATGCTCACCCGCATGCACAATATCCAAAGCCATGCTCACCCGCATGCCAAACCACACCAGAACCGCAAAATATCAATCCCTGAGAGGAGAATTAACTGGTCAAATGGGTACAGTCTTATCTTTGCACATAATTTGTACACGAACAACACGCAAAGAGGGGCAACTGTTGGACCCCATTTTGACCGGGCCAGATCACGCCCAAAGAAATCTAAAATAAGAGTCATTTCTGAGGGATCTCAAAATTCCCCAAGGTCAACACTGAATGATAGAGGACGAAATTTGGAAACCAACGCACTTGACCGTGCCCGAATCCGATTTAAAACGAAGAAGTTATGACTAAAATAACTTTCGGCATGAAAAGTCCAACTTGCGAAAGGACGGTCAACGCCCTCGGTCAAACCGTCCGAAAATATGATTGCGAAAACCTCCCAGAGATGGTTCAGGCGAATTCATGGTCACTGCCTCTAAGGTTCGTAGCGCTTACCCTCGAAGACTCGTAGCTCAGCCTCGCCTCGAAGCCCCCAGCCTCGAAGCCCAGCAAGCTCAGCAGCCTCGAAGCCTCGCAGTCAGCCTCGCAGCAGTCAGCCTCGTAGCCTCGTAGCGCAGCCTTGCCTCGAAGCCTCGCAGTCAGCCTCGTATCAGTCAGCCTCGTAGCCTCGTAGCGCAGCCTTGCCTCGAAGCCTTGCAGCAGTCAGCCTCGTAGCCTCGTAGCGTAGCCTTGCCTCGAAGCCTCGCAGTCAGCCTCGTAGCGCAGCCTTGCCTCGAAGCCTCGCAGTCAGCCTCGCAGCAGTCAGCCTCGTAGCCTCGTAGCGCAGCCTTGCCTCGAAGCCTCGCAATCAGCCTCGCAGTAGTCAGCCTCGTAGCCTCATAGCTCAGCAGACTTGTAGCTTCGTAGCGCTTACCCTCGAAGACTCGTAGCTCAGCCTTGCCTCGAAGCCCCCAGCCTCAAAGCCTAGCAGACGCAACCTCAAAGACTCATAGTCAGCCTCGAAGCCTTGCAGTCAGCCTCGAAGCCCTGTAGCATAGACTCGCAGCAGTTACATTTGAAGCCCCACAGCCTCGAAGCTCGCAGACTCGTAGCCTCGAAGCTCGCAGACCCGCAGCCTCGGAGCTCGCAGACTCATAGCCTTGAAGCTCGCAGACCCGCAGCCTCAAAGCTCACAGCCTCGCAGCCTCGAAGACTCATGGCCTCGTAGCCTCGTAGTTGTAGTCTCATAGTCTTGCCTCATAGACCCAGCTCCGACCCTTCGACACAGCTTCGACCCTTCGGCCCTTCGATGCGGCTACAACCCTTTGACACGGCTTCGACCCTTCGAACCTTCGACGCGGCTTCGACCCTTCAGCCCTTCGACGCGGCTTCGACCCTTCGACATGGCTTCGACCCTTCGGCCCTTCGATGCGGCTACAACCCTTTGACATGGCTTCGACCCTTCGAACCTTCGACCCGGCTTCGACCCTTCGACCCTTCGAACCTTCGACGCGGCTTCGACCATAAAAGTACAACAACAACCACAACCAATGAATATACCTCTAACACAAATCAATACACTCCACATGGTTATGCAACGATGTCAAAAGAAATACTCTTAGGTCACATAACTAGTTGGACAAGTACCTGATTATGTTGATGTTTGATGTTTGCCTTCCTTCCCTCCTTCAGGGTTGTTCATCCTCGAACAGATCAGGGTAGTGAGCATGCATCTCAGCCTCACATTCCCAAGTCTCTTCCTCCATACCTCGGTGTTTCCATAACACCCGAACCAACGGAATAGTCTTACCTCACAGCTGCTTCTCATGCTTATCCAAAATACGGATTGGTGCCTCAACAACCGTCACATCCTCCTCAATATCTAGAGTACTCCAATCTAACACATGTGTGGGATCTGGATGATATTTCCGCAACTAGAATACATGGAAGACATTATGAACTCTGCTCAAACTGGGAGGTAATGCCAACCTATAAGCAACAGGTCCAACTCCGCTCAAAATCTCAAACGGTCCAATGTATCGAGGAGACAAGTTGGATCCCTTTCCAAATATTTTATGCCCCCTCCGAGGAGAACCACGAAGGAATACGTGGTCTCCCACTAGAAACTCCAATGGTCGGCATCGGTGATCCGCATAAGACTTTTGTCTGTTCTGAGCTGTAAGAAGGCGCTGCCTAATTAGTTGTACTTTTGCTGTAGCTTTTTGAACCAATTGAGGTCCTAACATAGTTGCTTGTCCAGCTTCTGCCCAACACAATGGAGACCGACAGGGTCTGCTATACAATGCTTCAAACAGGGACATCCCTATGGAAGCATGGTAGCTGTTATTATAGGCAAACTCTACCAAAGGAAGGTGAGAAGCCCATGATCCTCCAAAATCAAGCACACGGGCTCTCAACAAGTCTTCCAGTGTCAGAATAGTCCTCTCTGACTGACCATCAGTCTCGGGGTGATAAGCAGTACTCAAATTAAGTCGTGTCCCCAATGCTTCTTGCAAACCACTCCAAAATCGTGAGGTAAACCGTGCATCTCTGTCTGAAACAATAGACACGGGTACTCCATGCAATCCAACAATTTCATCAACATATAACTGGCTTAACGTCCCAATGGAGTCTCGTTCCCGAATAGCCAAGAAATGGGCTGATTTGGTCAATCGGTTTACAATGACCCAAATCATGTCCTTCCTCCCTGAAGTGGTAGGGAGTCCTGTTACAAAGTCCATGGTAATATGTTCCCACTTTCACTCAGCCACCGGCAAAGGCTGCAATTGACCAGCGGGTCGTTGGTGCTCTGCCTTCACTTGCTAACAAGTAAGGCATCTGGAAACAAACTCTGCTACACTCCTCTTTAGTCCCGGCCACCAGAACTGTGCTCGAATGGCATGATACATCTTAGTTCCTCCTGGGTGCACAGCCAAACGGGAATGATGAAACTCCCTCATTACATCCTCACGTAAGGAAGGCGGTACTATCAGACACCCCTGAAATCTCAACTCATGTTCAACTCCTTCTGTCCAGTCCTCTGAAAACTCTCCGGCCTCTATCTGGGTCCGGATAACTTCACAATCCACATCCCCAAACTGTCCATCACGGACACGTTGATATAACTCTGGCATCACAGTGATAGGACACAGGATTACTTCCCCACTACTAACATTAGGCTGTACCTGAAGCACTGCTAATTGCTCCATCATTTTCCATTCTCTAATGGGAACCTCAGCTTTTCCCTTCCTACTCAGTGCATCGGCAACTATATTCCCCTTCCCAGGCGTGTTGGAGAGCGTGAAATTAAACATTTGCAGGTACTCTACCCATCTCCTCTATCTCAAATTTAGGTCTCTCTAGGTGAAGATATACTGTAGGCTTTTGTGGTCAGTGTATACCACAAATTTCTCCCCCAACAGGTATGCTGCTAACTCCAGGTCGTGCGTTGGGTAATTTTGCTCATGGGGCTTCAGCTGTCGCGAGCCATATGCTATGACTTTGTCTTCCTGCATCAGAACACACCCCAGTCCAACTCGAGATGCATCACAATATACCTCGAATGGAACGCCCTCCTGCGGTAGACTCAACACTGGTGCAGTAGTCAAACGAGTCTTCAATTCTTAAAAAGCTTGCTGACACTTGTCTGTCCACTCGAATTTGGCCCCCTTCCATGTCAGAGCTGTCATTGGCGCTGCCAACCGGGAAAACCCTTCCACGAAGCGCCGATAGTACCCCGCCAGACCCAAGGAACTGCGGATCTCAAAAACATTTGTGGGCCTCTTCCAAGATGATACGGACTCAATCTTGGTTAGGTCCACTCTAACTCCTTCGGCAGATACCACATGCCCAAGAAAATGCACCTTTTGTATCCAGAAGTCGCATTTGCTAAATTTAACATACAATTGATGATCTCGTAGTGTCTGCAACACCATGGTCAGGTGCTCCTTGTTGGACCCCATTTTGTCCGGGTTCGACATACTAACCCCATTTGATATATATGCCTTTTTGCCCATGCCATATACCTTGTTGAATAGGTCCTTAGAGATTCCCTGCGATTTGTACAAGATGGATGCATTGACACGAACCGGGTAGCCCAAAATGGATAACCATTGCTACAAGTCCCTGAAGTATCCCAAGACCATACCAGGGGATAGAGGAGGAAATTTGGAGAATAACACACTTGACTAGGCTCAAATCCGATGAAAAACGAAGAAGTTATGGCCAAAACAACTTTCGTTGGAAAAATTCAAACTTGCCAAAAGACAGTCAATGCCCCTGGGCAAATGGCCCGAAAATGTGCACATAAGGAATAGTTTGAAATGTCTATTTAGGCGAATGTGGGTCTTCCCAAACCATCCCTAAAAGGTCGTTCACTTTTGCATTTTGGGTGAGGGTAAAAAGGTAATTAAAAGTTAAAAAAAAAGCTTCGGGGTTGACCGTTGACCTTCGATCAGCCGGCACTTCGACCCGTTGACCCTCGAAGCCTCGAAGCCTCGAAGAATCGAAGCCTTGAAGCATCGAAGATTCGAAGCCTCGAAACCTGTAAACCTCCGACCTTCGACCCTTCAACCCTTGACCTTCGAACCCTGTGAGCCTTCGACCCTTCGACCCACCGAAACTTTGACCCACCGAAACTTCGATCCTGCCGACACTTCGACCTGCCGACACTTCGAGGCTCTCTCGCTGTTTGGCTTCTTTCGCTGGCTCTCTCGCTGGCATTCTCACTGGCTCCTCACGGGACATGTTTTAATGAGCTGGCCATCTGACAGAATCATTTTTCAATGCCTGTCGGTCACATGTGTTAAATGAAAACTTAAAAAAGGACAATCACGAGCTGCAGGTCGCCAGACCATCCGACAACGCACAGAACATGCAATTACAAAATGCTGGCATTCATAATAGAGCATTAAATGCAGTAATTAATGACAGTGCAGCCAAAAAATTCAGCCGACCCTCTTTATATCCAGTCTTCTGTCCACGCAAATAAGAAGAGGAGAACGCCCAGAAAGAGAAGAGATCACGCCCGAGATTTGTCCACGCAAAAAAAGGGAGTTGAGGGGAAGAGAGAAAAAATAGGGTTCGACCAAGAGAAAAAGAGTACGGCAGAGAAAAAAAAAAAGAAAACGAGTTCGGTCCCGAGAAAAAAAAAGAGAGGATCGGCCAAGAGAAAAAGAAGAGAGGTTTGGTAGAAAAAAAGAGGGGATTGGCGCACAGAAAAAAGAGGAGTCCCAGAGAACGCCCAGATTTGCTACCATTTTCGCCCAACTCCTGCATTCAAAAAACCGACCTTCTACCATTCTGAAACTAGAAATCGGCCATTCACTTCCAGCCTTCCCTGATATCTCCATACAGCTCTTTTTTTTGCTAAATCCCTGCTGCCATCTTCATACCCAGCTCCCTGATACAAAAAAAAAAAGAAGAGAAAACGCCCTGATTCATTCAAAAAAAAAACGCCCAGAGTCTTTAACGCCTGCCCAGATCTACACCAAAGCCTTTTTTCAAAAAAAAAAAAAGAGAAGGAAAACTCCTTCCATTCTCCTCCCTTTCCTTTACGAGCTCCCTTTCCCAAAATTAAAAATAAAAAAAACTCTCCTAGATTCTCTTTGTCTTTTACAGGAATTTGGTGGTTAGTAATTCGAGCAAGTGACTATCGACGCTGACAGGAGCCCAAATGGAAGACTGGTGTTGAAAGCCCCCAAAGTCGGTTCTATATTTGTTTCTTTATTGCTTTTTAGCTTATTTCTATTTCTATTGGATGTAATTTCCTGCATTGTTTTTCCTTTTCCTGTCATCGGTTTGCGGTGTATATTTCCTTGTATTTACCTTTTTATGTTGTTTGTATTTGTTATATTTTCGTTGTATTTCCTCTCTTCTGTATATGTTGTATGATGTAAAAAAAAAAAAAAGAGCAAAGAGAAAAAAAGGAGTGATATGGAAAAGAAAAAAAAGAGAAAAAAAAGAGAGAGAGTGGTCTTAATTGTTGTCATTTTTTTTCGAATGCCACATGCACACAATTCACATTTATTTTGGTATGTGTACCACAGTCAAAAACTTAAATATGCATGTGTAGATTTAGTTTCAATTCTGTCAAAACATGTGTCTTCAAAAAACAAAAAAAAAAACAAAAAAACAAAACAAAACAAAAACAAACAAAAAATGTTTTCATGTTTTCAAACCAAAAAAAAAACCAAAATTAGGACTTTAATTTCCAAAACCCAAAAAACAAAAATGAAAACAAAAACAAAAACAAAATACACAAAATAAAAACAAAAAAACAAAATTCTTAGGATGCCCTTTAGAAATTTAGGATAAATCAATTTTAACCATAACTTTGACAAATAACTTGTAAAATAAAAAAGCATAGACTTTCTAGAAAAACAATAGTGCCTCAATCGAATCACGGCAATACAAATAGAAAACCTCCTCCTCCAAAAATAGATATTGAAAGGGCGCTGTAGGGGTGCTAATCCTTCCCTACACGTAATCAACTCCCGAACCCTTCTCTGATAACGCAGACCACACCTTTAAAACTACTCAAAGTAGAGGGTATCCAACTGTACCCCAAAAACAGTTGGTGGCGACTCTAAATTTCTCACCATTGGTTTTGTTTGAGCCCACCCCAAACGGGCCCGGACGAAAACCAGTGATGACAGCTGGCGACTCACTGGGGACATACACACTTTAGAGAGTTACGTCTAGAACTAGGATTAGGACGTTATTTTAATTGTACTGTTGTATATATTTAACTATCGTGATAAGTTGTTTTCTAGCTGTAATTGTGATTTACTTGTTTAACTACTATTATAGTTGTCGTTTATTCTTTAACTACGATTTATTTATATGTTTTAACTACCATGATAGTTGTGATTTACTGCTTTCCCTACTTGTTGCATCCATGCATAACCTTATACCCGGGTTTATCATAATCTAGGTTAGCGAGGTTTAGTACGGTCCCCAGCCGCGTTGATCATTATCTCGCAATGGGGCCTCGGACTCCTCACTTAAGCTTGAGGTTCTTTTAAGACACGTCCTTTTAAGACCCCCTCCAAGAAATCCCGTGGTGTACGGAGCCCTCTATTGAGGAAGTTTGGGAACCAACGAATAAGATAGGTGTAGCAATAGAAGCCCATCAAGGGCATTGACCCACATGATGTTTGCTCATTCCATGCCATGCTAACCTTTGTTTTGTAGGGTAGTTCATAAGTCATCCACTGCACACCTTATTTGCCTTACTATTGGTCTATTCTTTATCCTGTCTATTTGCCCTGATTTGTTTTAACTGCCATCCTAACCTATCATCATGCATAACACGACATTCATATAGGCATGGCAACTTTCAGTCATCTCCTAAAAAGCCTTCAGGATAAAGAGGCTGTTGCAATTGTAGCCCAAGCATCTAGGGACATCCAACTTTGCCTTGGAGATTTTCCACCAGAAGAAGCCCACAAAGCAGAACATGTTATCATAGAAGATCAGCTAGACTACACCAAGGAGGTACAGGCCATATGGAGGCAGTGGTCAGACGAAAGGAAAAGCATATATATACAACAGTTTGGGGATTTGCTCCATGTGACCGAGCTACTGGCCAATAAGGATATGCTTGGGGCAGCCATATATTTCTGGGTGCCTCGACGGCGGTGCTTTGACTTCAACGGCATAGATCTTGTTCCCACAATAGAAGAATACAGAAGATTATTGGATATCCCCATAGAAAACAAAATGAAGATCTATCTACCGGAGCCCAGAAGATCATGTCGAAGGGCCTTTGCTGAGATGATGGGAAAGCCAGTATGGGACTCACCGGCGGCCACAACCTATGGTGGGCGGGAATATCTTTCATGGGACACAATCAAAGAAATGATACAAACCGCGATAGAAGCCGGGGCGCACAAATTACTTACATTAGCTATATATGGGCTGGTCATTTTCTCGAGGATACCGGCCCACATCGATGGAGCAATTGTAGATTTGGTCCAGCAAGTGCTCAAAGGATGTGACCCTACTCCTGCTATCTTGGCTGAAACCATCCGATCTCTTACTTACTTGAGGAGTAAGGGCTCGGGATAGTTCATGGGGTACTTGCCTCTCTTGTGCACCTGGTTGCAAGGCCATTTCCCTTGCAGTGTTTCTCGTTTTCCTGCTGTGTATCAATTGCTAGCCCCGACACTATTGGATATTTTGCTCAGCAAGTGGAACTTACCTAAAGGCTTTGAAGACTGGAGAAAGAAGTTAGAGAACCTCACCGAAGCTGACATTACTTGGACTGCTCCATGGATGCCGGTGGTCTCCATGACTTATAGTTGTGGGGACTACAATTGGGTCCCACTCTTAGGTCCTTGGGGAGGAACTGCATATGCACCATTGCAGGGTGGAAGACAAGTCGGCATCATCAGATTATCCCTGTGCTATTTGGCATGGAAGATTGTGACTTCACTTATAGCAGAACCATGCTCGCAGAGAAAGGCCAGAAGATGTATCAGGCATGGTCCGCCCCACACAGGATCCAACCCAACAGTCCAAAACCTGGCGTTTATCCAGCGTACATATCTTGGAGGGCACAACACAAGCCACAGTTAACGACGGACATGAGAGCTATCCTCCAGGATAATCAAAATCTCAGGCAGTAGATCCAAAGGCTAGAAGCATCTCTAGAAGGAGCTCTTCAGAGGTTACAATGAGGGACAAACAAGTAAAGAGCATATTAAAGCGAGAGGAGGAAGCCAGGTGAGCAGCTACCCCCGAAGAAGAGGCGTCGTGCTACTCAGGAGATGACCGGAAGAATGCCTTAAGATTATGTAGCGATAGCTTTCATTTTACATGGCATTTCAGCATTGAATGTTTGTATTGTGTGTTTTGTTTGTAATAAAGTTGTTTGTTTTTCTAACCCTCCATATATACATTCATGCATACATGCATAGCAAATAAAAAAAACATTAAATAAAATCTCCTTGTACCCAGGTGGGTAGCAGACTTTTTCCAGGATTGCCCACTCTTACAATCTCGGATCTCGCCGCAATCAAGTATCACACCACAACCAATGGCAGACGAGGCAGAGAACGGACTCATGGAGTTAGAACAATCACAACAAGCCCCGCAGGGGCAAATGGCTTTGATGATGGATATGCTTACCAAGCTGACTGAAGAAAGAGAAAGAATCCCGGCAAGAGGAACCCCGACAGGGGGAACTGCCAATCACCATCAAGAGCAGGGGCAGGAAGCATTTCAACCGCCCAATCTGGCTCCAAGCCAAGCACCCACCTATCATCCTGCTATGGTACAACCCCCAACTCCAAATCAAACTCATTTCACTATGCTCGCATCGGGACATGCAATGGAGGTAATAGGGTCTCCAGCCCCGAAGGAGGACATTGAGTCCCCTGCCCTAAGACGACTGGAGGAAAGATTGAAAGCCGTAGAAGGCATCGATAGCTATGGCATGACCAGCCCACAAGACTTATGCTTAGTGCCGGGAGTGGTGCTGCCACCAAAATTCAAAATGCCAGAGTTTGAAAAGTTCCACGGGACCCGATGTCCGAAGACACATCTAGCCATGTATTGTCAAAAGATGGCTGCTTATGCTGGTGAAGACAAGCTCCTCATGCATTGTTTCCAGGAAAGCCTAACTATGGCATCCCTTCGCTGGTACTTTCAGCTAAATGGAAACCGCATCAAGACATGGAAAGAATTAGCTACTTCCTTCTTGGCACAATACAAACATGTCACCGAGTTGGCACCGGATCGACTAACCCTGCAGTCCATGGAAAAGGGATCCGAGGAGAATTTCAAAGATTATGCACGAAGATGGAGAGAGGCCGCTGTGGAGGTCCAACCTCCTCTTACAGAAAGAGAACTCACCACTCTTTTTATCAACACACTAAAAGGCGTATACTATGAGAAATTGATCGGCAATGTCTCTAGCAGCTTTGCAAACTTGGTCGCATCCGGCGAACGTGTAGAAAGTGGAATTAAAGGTGGAAAGCTAAAGGGTGATGCCGCTGAGGCATCAAAGAGGTTTCAACCACCAGCAAAGAAGAAGGAAAATGAGACCAACCTGGTATACCCATCGTACCCACTGATACAACCAACATTCCACCAAGCACCAGGGGGCTACCAAGGATCGCCAGTGGCCGCCTATGCCGCACCTACTCCACCTCCCCAATTCATACCATACTTACCACAAGGAGGGGTCCCGTTTCCATATTCAATGGTACCTAACTCATTTCAATCGAGAGCGCCATACCCAGGAGCAACGAAGGCCAGCAACTCAGGAAGGACCAGGAACCTCATTCCATGGACAGGGCAACCGAGGGCCCGGACCTGGCCAAGCGAGAGCAAATTAGGCTTCTCGTCGACCACGACAAGAGTTTGACCCGATTCCAATGACTTATGCGGAATTATACCCCAAGCTTTTAGAGGCATGGTTGGTAACCCCTATACCCTTAGGAGAGATAAAGACTCCTCCCCCACCTGGTATAAGCCGGATGCCATATGTGAATATCATGCAGTGGGAGCTGGACACGATATCGAAAATTGTATAACATTCAAGAGGAAGGTTCAGGCATTGAAGGATGCAAAGTGGCTAGACTTTTCTCGCACCGACCGGGACACCAAATGTGAACAAACAATCCTCTCCCCGGAACACTCCAACAATGTTGCTAGTACCGAGAATGAAGGACGGCGGAGAAGGTCTCCCACGTACGAATGGAGAAAACATATTTGTTTACCCCGCTACATGAACATGGCTATATACTTGCTAAAGACCCCTGGAGGCAGGAAAGGAAACAGATGGGGAAAAACAATGCCCTTATCACAAGATGTCGCGGGGACATGACATCGCAGAATTTAGTGAGTTTTCCGAGGTGGTGCAAAAACTCATGGACCGAAGGATGATCGAATTCTCCAAGGAAGAGACAGACAGTCAAAGCCACATGATCCAAGGAGACATGTCATACAAACCGTCATGGGTGCCAACCCTGGTAAAGACTCGTATTTGGGCGGTCTTGAGAGATAGTCATTCTATGGGAATGTAACTATCCTGGACGGTAGTGTAGCCGTCGATGTGAGCATTTTGATCGTACTTGGGCCCGATTTTGAGTCGGGGCCCCGTTTGACCCGATTGTTGACTTTCTCGGGGTTTATTGGTTGACCTTGCGTTTGAGCGATCAATTTGGTTGGAAAATATCTAGATAGTGATGTGCTCGTCATTTCGAGCGTTTTGACAAGAATTAGGCTCAATTTAGAGTTCGTGACCTCCGGGAGGTCAATTGATATTTTTGGAATTTATTAATGAAAGAAAATACATAAATATAAATAGGGGAAAGAGAGCTTCCACGTTACGTTTCAGCGTTTCTGCATCTGCGTTGGAGAGCTTAGAGAGAGAAAGAGAGAAGGAAGCTTGGAGCCTTCGATTTGGGGCGTTTTGAGCTCATTCAAGCATCAAGAATCATTCCAGGTAGGTGTTCCATTGATTCTTCACCCTTTTCTTGCTGTTTTTTTGGATTAACATGTAAGAATTTGATGAAATCATGCAAATTCGTGTTGAACCCTAGAATTTGGGGAAAAACCAATTTTGGGTTGAATCTTGTATTTAAAATGCGTTTTGAGGGGTAAGACGTGATTTAAAACCTAATATATAGTATTAGGTATGAGTTTTATGAGATTCCGAAAGGTCTGGAGGTTTCTGGGTTGAATCCAGACGAGAAACAGGTGAAAAACGATGATGAACGAAGAATCGTCGTGAATGGGTAGAGAACGGCCCGATGAGATCGACGGAAATTGAAAATTTCGAATGTGCGACTTCGAAGGTTCGAAGGTAGGTTTGATGTAGTGTAATTTCGAGTGTCGAATATGCAATTTTCGAGTATCGTTTCGAAGGTTCGAAGGTACTTCGAAGGGAGTTTCGAAGGCAGTTCATGGGTACTTCGAAGGTAGTTTTCGAAGGTAGTTCGAGTGTAGGTTCGAGGGTCGAAGGCAGTCTGAAAAGAGATTCGAAAATACAGATTCGAAATACAATAAAGGCAGATTCGAAAATATAGTTCCACCGGGCGATTCGAAATACATTTGATCGATCTGGACCTATTTACATTGCAACCTATACAAGTATATACTTAAGTTACAATGTAAATAACGAAATACCCCCCCATTTGGATTCAAAGAAAAATACTAGAAAAATTAATTCCCACTATTTCAAAATGTGAAAATTGGGATTTAGTGTAAAATCTCGGAAAAACCCAAAAGTTCGTAGTGGTGAATTTTTGGAAAGTGGGGTTAGACATCTCAGAAAAATCCCCAAAAATCAGATTATGTTATTTATGATAAGGGAACCCAATGCCGGGACTTTTAATTACAAGCGCACTTGACCGTGCCCGAATCCGATTTAAAACGAAGAAGTTATGACTAAAATAACTTTCGGCATGAAAAGTCCAACTTGCGAAAGGACGGTCAACGCCCTCGGTCAAACCGTCCGAAAATATGATTGCGAAAACCTCCCGAGAGATGGTTCAGCGAATTCATGGTCACCGCCTCTAAGGTTCGTAGCGCTTACCCTCGAAGACTCGTAGCTCGGCCTCGCCTCGAAGCCCCCCGGCCTCGAAGCCCGGCCAAGCTCGGCGGCCTCGAAGCCTCGCGATCGGCCTCACGGCGGTCGGCCTCGTAGCCTCGTAGCGCAGCCTTGCCTCGAAGCCTCGCGATCAGCCTCGTATCGGTCAGCCTCGTAGCCTCGTAGCGCAGCCTTGCCTCGAAGCCTTGCAGCGAGTCAGCCTCGTAGCCTCGTAGCGTAGCCTTGCCTCGAAGCCTCGCGGTCGGCCTCGTAGCGCGACCTTGCCTCGAAGCCTCGCGGTCGGCCTCGCGGCAGTCGGCCTCGTAGCCTCGTAGCGCGGCCTTGCCTCGAAGCCTCGCAATCAGCCTCGCAGAGTCAGCCTCGTAGCCTCATAGCTCAGCGAGACTTGTAGCTTCGTAGCGCTACCCTCGAAGACTCGTAGCTCGGCCTTGCCTCAAGCCCCGGCCTCAAAGCCTAGCGAGACGCAACCTCAAAGACTCATAGTCGGCCTCGAAGCCTTGCGGTCAGCCTCGAAGCCTTGTAGCATAGACTCGCAGCGAGTACATTTGAAGCCCCACGGCCTCGAAGCTCGCAGACTCGTAGCCTCGAAGCTCGCGAGACCAGCAGCCTCGGAGCTCGCAGACTCATAGCCTTGAAGCTCGCAGACCCGCAGCCTCAAAGCTCACGGCCTCGCAGCCTCGAAGACTCATGGCCTCGTAGCCTCGTAGTTGTAGTCTCATAGTCTTGCCTCATAGACCCAGCTCCGACCCTTCGACACGCTTCGACCCTTCGGCCCTCCGATGCGGCTACAACCCTTTGACACGGCTTCGACCCTTCGAACCTTCGACGCGGCTCGACCCTTCAGCCCTTCGACGCGGCTTCGACCCTTCGACATGGCTTCGACCCTTCGGCCCTTCGATGCGGCTACAACCCTTTGACATGGCTTCGACCCTTCGAACCTTCGACCCGGCTTCGACCCTTCGACCCTTCGAACCTTCGACGCGGCTTCGACCATAAAAGTACAACAACAACCACAACCAATGAATATACCTCTAACACAAATCAATACACTCCACATGGTTATGCAACGATGTCAAAAGAAATACTCTTAGGTCACATAACTAGTTGGACAAGTACTGATTATGTTGATGTTTGATGTTTGCCTTCCTTCCCTCCTTCAGGGTTGTTCATCCTCGAACAGATCGGGGTAGTGAGCATGCATCTCAGCCTCACATTCCCAAGTCTCTTCCTCCATACCTCGGTGTTTCCATAACACCCGAACCAACGGAATAGTCTTACCTCACAGCTGCTTCTCATGCTTATCCAAAATACGGATTGGTGCCTCAACAACCGTCACATCCTCCTCAATATCTAGAGTACTCCAATCTAACACATGTGTGGGATCCGGATGATATTTCCGCAACTAGAATACATGGAAGACATTATGAACTCTGCTCAAACCGGGAGGTAATGCCAACCTATAAGCAACAGGTCCAACTCCGCTCAAAATCTCAAACGGTCCAATGTATCGAGGAGACAAGTTGGATCCCTTTCCAAATATTTTATGCCCCCTCCGAGGAGAACCACGAAGGAATACGTGGTCTCCCACCGAAACTCCAATGGTCGGCATCGGTGATCCGCATAAGACTTTTGTCCGTTCCAGCCGTAAGAAGGCGCCGCCTAATTAGTTGTACTTTTCTTTGTAGCTTTTTGAACCAATTGAGGTCCTAACATAGTTGCTTGTCCACCTTCTCGCCCAACACAATGGAGACCGAAGGGTCTGCTATACAATGCTTCAAACAGGGACATCCCTATGGAAGCATGGTAGCTGTTATTATAGGCAAACTCTACCAAAGGAAGGTGAGAAGCCCATGATCCTCCAAAATCAAGCACACGGGCTCTCAACAAGTCTTCCAGGTGTCGAATAGTCCTCTCTCGACTGACCATCGGTCTCGGGGTGATAAGCGGTACTCAAATTAAGTCGTGTCCCCAATGCTTCTTGCAAACCACTCCAAAATCGTGAGGTAAACCGTGCATCTCTTGCCTGAAACAATAGACACGGGTACTCCATGCAATCCAACAATTTCATCAACATATAACCGGCTTAACGTCCCAATGGAGTCTCGTTCCCGAATAGCCAAGAAATGGGCTGATTTGGTCAATCGGTTTACAATGACCCAAATCATGTCCTTCCTCCCTGAAGTGGTAGGGAGTCCCGTTACAAAGTCCATGGTAATATGTTCCCACTTTCACTCGGCCCACCGGCAAAGGCCGCAATTGACCGGCGGGTCGTTGGTGCTCTGCCTTCACTTGCTAACAAGTAAGGCATCCTGGAAACAAACTCGCTACACTCCTCTTTAGTCCCGGCCACCGAACCGTGCTCGAATGGCATGATACATCTTAGTTCCTCCCGGGTGCACAGCCAAACGGGAATGATGAAACTCCCTCATTACATCCTCACGTAAGGAAGGCGGTACTATCGACACCCCGGAAATCTCAACTCATGTTCAACTCCTTCCGTCCGGTCCTCTCGAAAACTCTCCGGCCTCTATCTGGGTCCGGATAACTTCACAATCCACATCCCCAAACCGTCCATCACGGACACGTTGATATAACTCGCATCACGTTGATAGGACACAGGATTACTTCCCCACTACTAACATTAGGGCAGTACCTAAAGCACCGCTAATTGCTCCATCATTTTCCATTCTCTAATGGGAACCTCGGCTTTTCCCTTCCTACTCGGTGCATCGGCAACTATATTCCCCTTCCCAGGCGTGTTGGAGAGCGTGAAATTAAACATTTGCAGGTACTCTACCCATCTCCTCTATCTCAAATTTAGGTCTCTCTAGGTGAAGATATACCGTAGGCTTTTGTGGTCAAGTGTATACCACAAATTTCTCCCCCAACAGGTATCCGCTAACTCCAGGTCGTGCGTTGGGTAATTTTGCTCATGGGGCTTCACTGTCGCGAGCCATATGCTATGACTTTGTCTTCCTGCATCGAACACACCCGGTCCCAACTCGAGATGCATCACAATATACCTCGAATGGAACGCCCTCCTACGGTAGACTCAACACCGGTGCAGTAGTCAAACGAGTCTTCAATTCTTAAAAAGCTTGCTGACACTTGTCTGTCCACTCGAATTTGGCCCCCTTCCATGTCAGAGCTGTCATTGGCGCTGCCAACCGGGAAAACCCTTCCACGAAGCGCCGATAGTACCCCGCCAGACCCAAGGAACTGCGGATCTCAAAAACATTTGTGGGCCTCTTCCAAGATGATACGGACTCAATCTTGGTTAGGTCCACTCTAACTCCTTCGGCAGATACCACATGCCCAAGAAAATGCACCTTTTGTATCCAGAAGTCGCATTTGCTAAATTTAACATACAATTGATGATCTCGTAGTGTCTGCAACACCATGGTCAGGTGCTCCTTGTTGGACCCCATTTTGTCCGGGTTCGACATACTAACCCCATTTGATATATATGCCTTTTTGCCCATGCCATATACCTTGTTGAATAGGTCCTTAGAGATTCCCTGCGATTTGTACAAGATGGATGCATTGACACGAACCGGGTAGCCCAAAATGGATAACCATTGCTACAAGTCCCTGAAGTATCCCAAGACCATACCAGGGGGATAGAGGAGGAAATTTGGAGAATAACACACTTGACTAGGCTCAAATCCGATGAAAAACGAAGAAGTTATGGCCAAAACAACTTTCGTTGGAAAAATTCAAACTTGCCAAAAGACAATCAATGCCCCTGGGCAAATGGCCCGAAAATGTGCACATAAGGAATAGTTTGAAATGTCTATTTAGGCGAATGTGGGTCTTCCCAAACCATCCCTAAAAGGTCGTTCACTTTTGCATTTTGGGTGAGGGTAAAAAGGTAATTAAAAGTTAAAAAAAAAGCTTCGGGGTTGACCGTTGACCTTCGATCAGCCGGCACTTCGACCCGTTGACCCTCGAAGCCTCGAAGCCTCGAAGAATCGAAGCCTTGAAGCATCGAAGATTCGAAGCCTCGAAACCTGTAAACCTCCGACCTTCGACCCTTCAACCCTTGACCTTCGAACCCTGTGAGCCTTCGACCCTTCGACCCACCGAAACTTTGACCCACCGAAACTTCGATCCCGCCGACACTTCGACCTGCCGACACTTCGAGGCTCTCTCGTCGTTTGGCTTCTTTCGCCGGCTCTCTCGCTGGCATTCTCACCTGGCTCCTCACGGGACATGTTTTAATGAGCTGGCCATCTGACAGAATCATTTTTCAATGCCTGTCAGTCACATGTGTTAAATGAAAACTTAAAAAAGGACAATCACGAGCTGCAGGTCGCCGGACCATCCGACAACGCACGGAACATGCAATTACAAAATGCTGGCATTCATAATAGAGCATTAAATGCAAGCAATTAATGACAGTGCAGCCAAAAAATTCAGCCGACCCTCTTTATATCCAGTCTTCTGTCCACGCAAATAAGAAGAGGAGAACGCCCAGAAAGAGAAGAGATCACGCCCGAGATTTGTCCACGCAAAAAAAGGGAGTTGAGGGGAAGAGAGAAAAAATAGGGTTCGACCAAGAGAAAAAGAGTACGGCAGAGAAAAAAAAGAAAACAGAGTTCAGTCCCAGAAAAAAAAGAGAGGATCGGCCAAGAGAAAAAGAAGAGAGGTTTGGTAGAAAAAAAGAGGGGATTGGCGCACAGAAAAAAGAGGAGTCCCAGAGAACGCCCAGATTTGCTACCATTTTCGCCCAACTCCCGCATTCAAAAAACCGACCTTCTACCATTCGAAACTAGAAATCGGCCATTCACTTCCAGCCTTCCCCGATATCTCCATACGGCTCTTTTTTTTTGCTAAATCCCTGCTGCCATCTTCATACCCAGCTCCCTGATAAAAAAAAAAAAAAGAAGAGAAAACGCCCTGATTCATTCAAAAAAAAAACGCCCAGAGTCTTTAACGCCTGCCCAGATCTACACCAAAGCCTTTTTCCAAAAAAAAAAAAGAGAAGGAAAACTCCTTCCATTCTCCTCCCTTTCCTTTACGAGCTCCCTTTCCCAAAATTAAAAATAAAAAAAACTCTCCCAGATTCTCTTTGTCTTTTACAGGAATTTGGTGGTTAGTAATTCGAGCAAGTGACTATCGACGCTGACAGGAGCCCAAATGGAAGACTGGTGTTGAAAGCCCCCAAAGTCGGTTCTATATTTGTTTCTTTATTGCTTTTTAGCTTATTTCTATTTCTATTGGATGTAATTTCCTGCATTGTTTTTCCTTTTCCTGTCATCGGTTTGCGGTGTATATTTCCTTGTATTTACCTTTTTATGTTGTTTGTATTTGTTATATTTTCGTTGTATTTCCTCTCTTCTGTATATGTTGTATGATGTAAAAAAAAAAAGAGAGCAAAGAGAAAAAAAGGAGTGATATGGAAAAGAAAAAAAAAGAGAAAAAAAAGAGAGAGAGTGGTCTTAATTGTTGTCATTTTTTTTCGAATGCCACATGCACACAATTCACATTTATTTTGGTATGTGTACCACAGTCAAAAACTTAAATATGCATGTGTAGATTTAGTTTCAATTCTGTCAAAACATGTGTCTTCAAAAAACAAAAAAAAACAAAAAAACAAAACAAAACAAAAACAAACAAAAAATGTTTTCATGTTTTCAAACCAAAAAAAAACCAAAATTAGGACTTTAATTTCCAAAACCCAAAAAACAAAAATGAAAACAAAAACAAAAACAAAATACACAAAATAAAAACAAAAAAACAAAATTCTTAGGATGCCCTTTAGAAATTTAGGATAAATCAATTTTAACCATAACTTTGACAAATAACTTGTAAAATAAAAAAGCATAGACTTTCTAGAAAAACAATAGTGCCTCAATCGAATCACGGCAATACAAATAGAAAACCTCCTCCTCCAAAAATAGATATTGAAAGGGCGCTGTAGGGGTGCTAATCCTTCCCTACACGTAATCAACTCCCGAACCCTTCTCTGATAACGCAGACCACACCTTTAAAACTACTCAAAGTAGAGGGTATCCAACTGTACCCCAAAAACAGTTGGTGGCGACTCTAAATTTCTCACCATTGGTTTTGTTTGAGCCCACCCCAAACGGGCCCGGACGAAAACCAGTGATGACAGCTGGCGACTCTGCTGGGGACATACACACTTTAGAGAGTTACGTCTAGAACTAGGATTAGGACGTTATTTTAATTGTACTGTTGTATATATTTAACTATCGTGATAAGTTGTTTTCTAGCTGTAATTGTGATTTACTTGTTTAACTACTATTATAGTTGTCGTTTATTCTTTAACTACGATTTATTTATATGTTTTAACTACCATGATAGTTGTGATTTACTGCTTTCCCTACTTGTTGCATCCATGCATAACCTTATACCCGGGTTTATCATAATCTAGGTTAGCGAGGTTTAGTACGGTCCCCAGCGCGTTGATCATTATCTGCAATGGGGCCTCGGACTCCTCACTTAAGCTTGAGGTTCTTTTAAGACACGTCCTTTTAAGACCCCCCTCCAGTAAATCCCGTGGTGTACGGAGCCCTCTATTGAGGAAGTTTGGGAACCAACGAATAAGATAGGTGTAGCAATAGAAGCCCATCAAGGGCATTGACCCACATGATGTTTGCTCATTCCATGCCATGCTAACCTTTGTTTTGTAGGGTAGTTCATAAGTCATCCACTGCACACCTTATTTGCCTTACTATTGGTCTATTCTTTATCCTGTCTATTTGCCCTGATTTGTTTTAACTGCCATCCTAACCTATCATCATGCATAACACGACATTCATATAGGCATGGCAACTTTCAGTCATCTCCTAAAAAGCCTTCAGGATAAAGAGGCTGTTGCAATTGTAGCCCAAGCATCTAGGGACATCCAACTTTGCCTTGGAGATTTTCCACCAGAAGAAGCCCACAAAGCAGAACATGTTATCATAGAAGATCAGCTAGACTACACCAAGGAGGTACAGGCCATATGGAGGCAGTGGTGGGTCGACGAAAGGAAAAGCATATATATACAACGGTTTGGGGATTTGCTCCATGTGACCGAGCCATCGGCCAATAAGGATATGCTTGGGGCAGCCATATATTTCTGGGTGCCTCGACGGCGGTGCTTTGACTTCAACGGCATAGATCTTGTTCCCACAATAGAAGAATACAGAAGATTATTGGATATCCCCATAGAAAACAAAATGAAGATCTATCTACCGGAGCCCGAAGATCATGTCGAAGGGCCTTTCTTGAGATGATGGGAAAGCCAGGTATGGGACTCACCGGCGGCCACAACCTATGGTGGGCGGGAATATCTTTCATGGGACACAATCAAAGAAATGATACAAACCGCGATAGAAGCCGGGCGCACAAATTACTTACATTAGCTATATATGGGCTGGTCATTTTCTCGAGGATACCGGCCCACATCGATGGAGCAATTGTAGATTTGGTCCAGCAAGTGCTCAAAGGATGTGACCCTACTCCCGCTATCTTGGCTGAAACCATCCGATCTCTTACTTACTTGAGGAGTAAGGGCTCGGGATAGTTCATGGGGTACTTGCCTCTCTTGTGCACCTGGTTGCAAGGCCATTTCCCTTGCAAGTGTTTCTCGTTTTCTGCTGTGTATCAATTGCTAGCCCCGACACTATTGGATATTTTGCTCGGCAAGTGGAACTTACCTAAAGGCTTTGAAGACCGGAGAAAGAAGTTAGAGAACCTCACCGAAGGCGACATTACTTGGATTGCTCCATGGATGCCGGTGGTCTCCATGACTTATAGTTGTGGGGACTACAATTGGGTCCCACTCTTAGGTCCTTGGGGAGGAACTGCATATGCACCATTGCAGGGTGGAAGACAAGTCGGCATCATCAGATTATCCCTGTGCTATTTGGCATGGAAGATTGTGACTTCACTTATAGCAGAACCATGCTCGCAGAGAAAGGCCAGAAGATGTATCAGGCATGGTCCGCCCCACACAGGATCCAACCCAACAGTCCAAAACCTGGCGTTTATCCAGCGTACATATCTTGGAGGGCACAACACAAGCCACAGTTAACGACGGACATGAGAGCTATCCTCCAGGATAATCAAAATCTCAGGCAGTAGATCCAAAGGCTAGAAGCATCTCTAGAAGGAGCTCTTCAGAGGTTACAGCTGAGGGACAAACAAGTAAAGAGCATATTAAAGCAGAGGGAGGAAGCAGGTGAGCAGCTACCCCAGAAGAAGAGGCGTCGTGCTACTCAGGAGATGACTGGAAGAATGCCTTAAGATTATGTAGCGATAGCTTTCATTTTACATGGCATTTCAGCATTGAATGTTTGTATTGTGTGTTTTGTTTGTAATAAAGTTGTTTGTTTTTCTAACCCTCCATATATACATTCATGCATACATGCATAGCAAATAAAAAAAACATTAAATAAAATCTCCTTGTACCCAGGTGGGTAGCAGACTTTTTCCAGGATTGCCCACTCTTACAATCTCAGATCTCGCCGCAATCAAGTATCACAGCCACAACCAATGGCAGACGAGGCAGAGAACAGACTCATGGAGTTAGAACAATCACAACAAGCCCTGCAGGGGCAAATGGCTTTGATGATGGATATGCTTACCAAGCTGACTGAAGAAAGAGAAAGAATCCCGGCAAGAGGAACCCCGACAGGGGAAGCGCCAATCACCATCAAGAGCAAGGGCGGAAGCATTTCAACCGCCCAATCTGGCTCCAAGCCAAGCACCCACCTATCATCCTGCTATGGTACAACCCCCAACTCCAAATCAAACTCATTTCACTATGCTCGCATCGGGACATGCAATGGAGGTAATAGGGTCTCCAGCCCCGAAGGAGGACATTGAGTCCCCTGCCCTAAGACGACTGGAGGAAAGATTGAAAGCCGTAGAAGGCATCGATAGCTATGGCATGACCAGCCCACAAGACTTATGCTTAGTGCCGGGAGTGGTGCTGCCACCAAAATTCAAAATGCCGAGTTTGAAAAGTTCCACGGGACCCGATGTCCGAAGACACATCTAGCCATGTATTGTCAAAAGATGGTCGCTTATCTGCTGGTGAAGACAAGCTCCTCATGCATTGTTTCCAGGAAAGCCTAACTATGGCATCCCTTCGCTGGTACTTTCAGCTAAATGGAAACCGCATCAAGACATGGAAAGAATTAGCTACTTCCTTCTTGGCACAATACAAACATGTCACCGAGCTGGCACTGGATCGACTAACCCTGCAGTCCATGGAAAAGGGATCTGAGGAGAATTTCAAAGATTATGCACGAAGATGGAGAGAGGCCGCTGTGGAGGTCCAACCTCCTCTTACAGAAAGAGAACTCACCACTCTTTTTATCAACACACTAAAAGGCGTATACTATGAGAAATTGATCGGCAATGTCTCTAGCAGCTTTGCAAACTTGGTCGCATCCGGCGAACGTGTAGAAAGTGGAATTAAAGGTGGAAAGCTAAAGGGTGATGCCGCTGAGGCATCAAAGAGGTTTCAACCACCAGCAAAGAAGAAGGAAAATGAGACCAACCTGGTATACCCATCGTACCCACTGATACAACCAACATTCCACCAAGCACCAGGGGGCTACCAAGGATCGCCAGTGGCCGCCTATGCTGCACCTACTCCACCTCCCCAATTCATACCATACTTACCACAAGGAGGGGTCCCGTTTCCATATTCAATGGTACCTAACTCATTTCAATCGAGAGCGCCATACCCAGAGCAACGAAGGCCAGCAACTCAGGAAGGACCAGGAACCTCATTCCATGGACAGGGGCAACTGAGGGCCCAGACCCAGCAAGCAGGAGCAAATTAGGCTTCTCGTCGACCACGACAAGAGTTTGACCCGATTCCAATGACTTATGCGGAATTATACCCCAAGCTTTTAGAGGCATGGTTGGTAACCCCTATACCCTTAGGAGAGATAAAGACTCCTCCCCCAGCCTGGTATAAGCCGGATGCCATATGTGAATATCATGCAGGTGGAGCTGGACACGATATCGAAAATTGTATAACATTCAAGAGGAAGGTTCAGGCATTGAAGGATGCAAAGTGGCTAGACTTTTCTGCACTGACCGGGACACCAAATGTGAACAGCAATCCTCTCCCAGAACACTCCAACAATGTTGCTAGTACCGAGAATGAAGGACGACTGGAGAAGGTCTCCCACGTACGAATGGAGAAAACATATTTGTTTACCCTGCTACATGAACATGGCTATATACTTGCTAAAGACCCGCCGGAGGCAGGAAAGGAAACAGATGGGGAAAAACAATGCCCTTATCACAAGATGTCGCGGGGACATGACATCGCAGAATTTAGTGAGTTTTCCGAGGTGGTGCAAAAACTCATGGACCGAAGGATGATCGAATTCTCCAAGGAAGAGACAGACAGTCAAAGCCACATGATCCAAGGAGACATGTCATACAAACCGTCATGGGTGCCAACCCTGTAAAGACTCGTATTTGGGCAGTCTTGAGAGATAGTCATTCTATGGGAATGTAACTATCTGGACGGTAGTGTAGCCGTCGATGTGAGCATTTTGACTGTACTTGGGCCCGATTTTGAGTCGGGGCCCCGTTTGACCCGATTGTTGACTTTCTCGGGGTTTATTGGTTGACCTTGCGTTTGAGCAGTCAATTTGGTTGGAAAATATCTAGATAGTGATGTGCTCGTCATTTCGAGCGTTTTGACAGTAATTGGGCTCAATTTAGAGTTCGTGACCTCGGGAGGTCAATTGATATTTTTGGAATTTATTAATGAAAGAAAATACATAAATATAAATAGGGGAAAGAGAGCTTCCACGTTACGTTTCAGCGTTTCTGCATCTGCGTTGGAGAGCTTAGAGAGAGAAAGAGAGAAGGAAGCTTGGAGCCTTCGATTTGGGGCGTTTTGAGCTCATTCAAGCATCAAGAATCATTCCAGGTAGGTGTTCCATTGATTCTTCACCCTTTTCTTGTTTTTTTTGGATTAACATGTAAGAATTTGATGAAATCATGCAAATTCGTGTTGAACCCTAGAATTTGGGGAAAAACCAATTTTGGGTTGAATCTTGTATTTAAAATGCGTTTTGAGGGGTAAGACGTGATTTAAAACCTAATATATAGTATTAGGTATGAGTTTTATGAGATTCGAAAGGTCCTGGAGGTTTCGGGTTGAATCCAGACGAGAAACAGTGAAAAACGATGATGAACAAGAATCGTCGTGAATGGGTGAGAAACGACCGATGAGATCGACTGGAAATTGAAAATTTCGAATGTGCGATTCGAAGGTTCGAAGGTAGGTTTGATGTAGTGTAATTTCGAGTGTCGAATATGCAATTTTCGAGTATCGTTTCGAAGGTTCGAAGGTACTTCGAAGGGAGTTTCAAGGCAGTTCATGGGTACTTCGAAGGTAGTTTTGAAGGTAGTTCGAGTGTAGGTTCGAGGGTCGAAGGCGATTCGAAAAGAGATTCGAAAATACAGATTCGAAATACAATAAAGGCAGATTCGAAAATATAGTTCCACTGGCAGATTCGAAATACAGTTTGACTGGACTGGACCTATTTACATTGCAACCTATACAAGTATATACTTAAGTTACAATGTAAATAACGAAATACCCCCCCATTTGGATTCAAAGAAAAATACTAGAAAAATTAATTCCCACTATTTCAAAATGTGAAAATTGGGATTTAGTGTAAAATCTCGGAAAAACCCAAAAGTTCGTAGTGGTGAATTTTTGGAAAGTGGGGTTAGACATCTCAGAAAAATCCCCAAAAATCAGATTATGTTATTTATGATAAGGGAACCCAATGCCGGGACTTTTAATTACAAGAAAATAGCTGCTTTGGGTACTTCCTTCATAAATCAAGGGTTGAGGATTTACTTGTGAAGACTGGCTACAATTCTAAAGGAAATGTTGAGAATGACATGCCATACTAATGTTAGTATGTTGATGTGAGGTATTGGGGCATGGACTTCGTGACTTGTTTGGGTTCTCACCGTGATGCACCGATGGTGCTATGTGGTTGACGTGGCAGGCATATGAACTGATGGCAGGCCTGTGTGGCAACTGTGGTCGGGCATATTGCGCTGTGGACAGGCTAAGGCCTGAGTTGAGCCGTCGAGCTCGTGGAGCTAGGGCTGAGTGCCCTGAGCTGGGATCCCATGGAGGATCGTGGACAAGTTGTCCCGAAATTTGTTGCAGGCTGAGTCCTGATGTTTGTACACACTACACGATGCACGAGTACACTGAGCATATAGTATAGACTTATATGTGTTGCATGATGTGGAGTGTTAGGGTCACCTACTGAGCTTGCCGCTCACCCCTACTTGTTGTTTACCCTTTTCAGGTGTGACCCGAGACTAGTGGAGGACTTTCTTCCAGGAGGACGTCCACTACTCGATGTATGATCCGATTATATTCGTATTGTTTTATGTGATATCCCGGACATGGGTCCGTGGACGATTGTATTTGCATCTTGTATGATGTGATGTCTGTATGACTGTTTGACTCTTTGTATGCATGATGATATATGGGAAAGTACAGGATTACCCTTGGTGTATGACTGTATAGGGTTGCATATTTGAGACAGCACCCGCGGTGTAGTATCTATTGGTGCTAGTCACCAACCCCTTGACCTTTCGGGTGCGGGCAAGGGGAAGTCATGTAGCCGGTTCCGGGTTCCCTGGAATTCGGGGGCGTGACAAACCCCCCTTGTCTTGAATGTTAAGACTCCAGAAATCCCACTACTACCTCATAGAATTACACCTCTCACCATACGGGTTCCTGCCCCTTTCCCCTACAAGACGGATAATGCAGTCCCATGGAACTATAACTGTGAGGTAGTTCTGGGAGCCACCGCAGCAGAAAAGAAGACCAGGAGTGGTCAGGCTTATGCTCCTGATATGGTTGACAAAGCAAGGAAAGAAAAGGTTGTCGAACAAGACATTGAGCCAACACGGGAGGTAACAAAGAAAGGAACACCAGTCACTGAAGAGGAAACCACAAGATTTCTGAAACTCATGAAGCAGAGTGAGTATAACATTGTGGACCAGCTAAGTCGACAACCAGCTCACATCTCATTGCTCTCATTAATGATGGATTCCCAACCTCACCGGGAAGCACTAATGAAGGTTCTAAGCCAAGCCTATGTTCCTCCAACCATCCCGGTGGAAAATTTGGATGGACTCACTAGTAACCTCATTATGAACAACGTCATCAGTTTTGGAGATGACGAGCTACCCCAGGAAGGGAAGGGACATATAAAAGCTTTGCACATCACGGTCAAATGCAAGGAGCACACCATAGCCCGTGTACTCATTGACAACGGCTCTGCCTTGAACATTATGCCCTTGCATATACTGTAGCAACTTCCAATCGACGCATCCTATATGCGTCCCTGTACGATGAAGGTACGGGCATTCAATGGAGGAAAGCGTGACATGGTGGGAACTCTGGATATTCCACTCATGATTGGGCCAACTACTTTTACGGTGGAATTTCATATGATGGACATTGCACCATATTATAGCTGTTTGTTGGGAAGACCCTGGATCCACATGGCGGGAGCAGTGCCCTCTAGCCTTCATCAAAAAATGAAATTTGTGATGGGAGGCTAGCTCATTTGTGTCTCTGGAGAAACGAGTTTCCTCGTCACCAAACCTGCATCAGTCCCATATATTGAAAACAATGAGGATGTACCGGAATGTTCCTATCGATCCTTTGAGGTCGTGAACATCACTTCTGTACCAAGCTATCATCTCTCGAAGGCATCAAAGATGGTTGCAACCACCATGATCAAGCAAGGGTACAAACCAGGGCAAGGATTAGGCCCAAAGGCTCAAGGAATCTAGAAACCATTGACTATCCGAGAAAATACCGAAAAGTTTGGGCTAGGCTACGTCCCTACAAAAGATGACAGACAGAGGGAAGCTATCAAGAAGAGGGAAGTTAGAATGGCAAGATTGCAGAAAAGGCCAGTACAAGAAGAAAGGAGAAGCTTCCCCCCCTTAAATGTTACATTCCGGACTGCAGGGTTTATCCATAAGAGCCAACCTGAGCCCGAGACGAGGACTGTAGCTGTATTGGACACAAATGAGCATGCAACAAGTGAGATGGTTCAGTTAGTGCGAGAGGATCCCAACCAACCGTTGAACAATTGGACCAGCCTGGACCTCCCCATAATGTAATGCTTACGGGGTCATTGGGATTTAATGTATTCCGTTTTAATGTCCTTCGAAGCGGTGAAAATTTGTTTTTATCAAAATAAAATGTACTTTTCTTCAAATCTTTCATGGTACATTCCATTCATAACATGTGCATATCATATTTGGTTATCGACTTGTAATTCTATTACAAGCAGGTATCACAATGTCAATGAAAACATCATATGCAAAAGCGAAATGAGATGCCTAAGGTTTGACCAAAGTCCAAACTGGGAGCAGCCAGTGTTTGAAGCTGATGAGAATGAGGCAGAGGAGACACCCGAGCTACCGGGAGAGATCATACGCCTATTGGAAAGGGACGATCGCTTATCCATTCCAAGTGAAGACCCAGTAGAAATAGTGAATTTGGGGACGACAGCCGAACCAAAAGAATTGAGGGTTGGGTCTTTGATAGCTACCGACATCAAGAAGAAGTTAATCGAGATGTTAAGAAGCTGCATCGACGTTTTTGCATGGTTATACCAAGATATGCCAGGATTAGACACAGATATAGTGCAACATCACATACCATTAAAGCCAGAGTGCAATCCAGTACAGCAGAAATTGTGACGAATGAGATCGGAGATGCTACTGAAGATTAAAGAAGAAGTTAAAAAGCAATGGGACGCAGGTTTCCTAAGTGTCTCCCACTATCCAGAATGGGTAGCCAATGTTGGGCCAGTACCGAAGAAAGGAGGCAAAGTCCGCATGTGTGTCAACTATAGAGATCTGAACTGGGCCAGTCCAAAAGATAACTTCCCGCTTCCTTATATTGATACCTTGGTGGATAATACAGCAAAACACGCTCTATTCTCATTCGTGGATGGTTTCTCGGGGTACAATCAGATTCGCATGGCCCCCGAACACAAGGAGAGGACCACGTTTACGACACTTTGGGGCACATTCTGTTATAATGTGATGCCTTTTGGTCTGAAGAATGCAGGGGCAACCTATCAGCGAGCCATGGTGACCCTATTCCACGACATAATGCATAAAGAAGTCGAGGTCTATGTGGATGACATGATAGCTAAATTGCGGAACACTGAACATCACATCGAAATACTCCGTAAGCTTTTTAATAGACTACGGAAATATCAACTCAAATTGAACCCGAAAAAGTGTACTTTTGGAGCCATGTCGGGAAAACTGTTAGGTTTCATTGTGAGCCAAAAAGGAGTGGAAATTGATCCGGATAAAGTTCAAGCTATCCAAGAGATGCCCCCACCCCGAACCATCAAGGAGGTCAGAGGATTCCTAGGGCGTTTGAATTACATTGCCCGATTCATTTCACAATTAATAGCCACATGTGAACCAATTTTCAAGACTTTACGGAAAAACAATCCAAAAATTTGGAATGACAAATGTCAAGAAGCTTTTGACAGGATCAAACAATATCTGTCTAATCCACCTGTTTTGGTCCCACCAGTACCAGACAGACCTTTGATCTTATATTTGACTGTCCAAGGGTCCTCAATGGGTTGTGTCTTAGGGTAACATGATTCTACGGGCAAGAAGGAGCAGGCCATTTATTATCTGAGCAAGAAGTTCACCATCAACGAAATGAATTACACACCATTGGAAAAGACATGTTATGCCCTTGTTTGGATAACAAGACGATTGAGGCAATATACTCTTTATCATACCACATGGTTGATTTCGAGGCATGATCCACTCAAATATCTCTTGGAAAAGCCATCCATCTCTGGAAGAATTGCCAAATGGCAGCTGATCCTATCGGAGTATGATATCATCTACGTGCCACAAAAAGCTATAAAAGGAAGTGCAATAGCTGAGTACTTGGCAGACAGAGCACTAGAAGATTACGAGCCTATGACTGTTGGATTTCCAGATGAACACATTAACATCATTACAGCCAAAGTATCAGACATATGGACGATGTGGTTCGATGGAGCCTCCAGTCTCTTAGGCCACGGTGTTGGGGCCATCCTGATATCCCCAAAAGTCGAACATTTCCCTATGGCGGCAAAGCTAACCTTCCCTTGTACAAACAATGTAGCAGAATATGAGGCTTGTGTGATGGGACTTCAAGAAGCCATTAACAAAGGAATCAAAAAATTACGAGTGTTCGGCGATTCGGCACTCATCATTTTTCAAGTAAGGGGTGAATGGGAGACTCGAAACCACAAATTAATCCCATATCGGAAGCACGTTACGGAGTTAGCCGAGCAATTCAAAGACATCGCGTTCGAGCATATGCCCAGGGAATACAATCAGCTCCTTGATGCACTGGCCACTCTAGCCTCCCTCCTTCGACTCGACACAACGTTGGAAGTCCAGTCTTTTGATATTCGTATACAAGATGCTCTTGCACATTGCATGGCCGTTGAAGGAAATACTAAAGAAAAACCTTGGTTTGATGACGTCAAACAGTATTTGCTTAAGCAAGAATACCCAGCAAAGGCCTCTGAGTCTGATAAAAGGAATATCTGAAGGTCGGCGTCCAACTACTACCTTGATGGTCCCGTTCTATATAAGAGAAACCATGACATGGTGTTATTGCGGTGTGTGGCTAAAGAAGAGTCAAAACAGATAATGAAAGAAGTGCACGAAGGAGAATGCGGTTCACATGCAAATGGACATGCATTAACAAGACAAATCATGCGAATGAGCTATTATTGGGTCACCATGGAGAAAGATTGCATTGAATATGTGCGCAAATGCCTTAAGTGTCAAATTTATGGCGATAAAATCCAAGTACCACCATCTAGACTGCATGTGATGGTTTCCCCGTGGCCATTTTCGCTTTGGGGCATCGACGTTATCGGACCAATCTCGCCAAAAGCTTCCAATGGTCACGGCTTCATCTTAGTGGCCATCGATTACATTACCAAGTGGGTAGAAGCAGTGTCATATACCAACGTCACACAAGCTGTGGTACTTAAATTTATGCAGAATAACATCATATGCTGCTATGGACTTCCTGAGCAGATCATAACAGACAATGTTGCCAATCTGAACAGTTGGATGATGGGTAAATTGTGCGAAACGTACAAAATTCAGTACCGCAACTCGACCCCCTATCGCCCAAAGATGAATGGAGCAATTAAAGCAGCCAATAAGAACATCAAGAACATTATCAGAAAGATGACTGAGACATACAAAGATTGGCATGAGAAGCTACCATATGCTTTGCATGCTTATCGTAACTCAGTGCGAACATCAACTGGGGCAACTCCGTTTTCTTTGGTATATGGTATGGAGGCCGTCTTACCTGTCGAAGTGGAGATACTTTCCCTCCAAGTACTCAAGGATACTTAGCTCGAAGAACTAGAATGGGCCCAAAGTCGTTATGAACAGTTGAATTTAATTGAGGGCAAATGCTTGGCAGCCGTTTGCAGAGGACAGCTATATCAACAGAGAATGATGAACAACTACAATAAAAAGGTGAAGCCCAGGAGCTTTCAAGCGGGTGACCTCGTCCTCAAGAAGATTTTACCAATTCAACATGACCATAAAGGCAAGTGGACTCCCAATTATGAAGGCCCATACGTGGTGAAAAAAGCATTCTCAGGAGGTGCCTTAATCCTTGACAGAATGGATGGGGATGAGCTCCCTAACCCAGTGAATAGCGATGCGGTGAAAAAGTTCTATGCTTAACTCTCATACCTCTCAACAAGGTTCTCATTCCTACAATGAGCGGACTTGGTTAAAACCCGAAAGGGCACCAAGGGTAAAATACAAAGCCAACGACAAATCCTGAAGGGTGAAAGCAGTTAGAGTCCAAGGATCAGGACCACCTAAAACAGGGTCCTTTGCAAATAGTGGAAACATCGTCACCTAAAGACAGTAGCTACAAACGGTGGAAGACCTGGTCAAACCTAAGGCACACTCGAATCAAATTTGTATATTATGCTTTTTCAAGACTTGTAATTCTGTTTATCAGATTATAACAATAGGGCACTTTTTATGATATACATGTGTTTTGTGGGATCAAACCAGCAAAATCCCGTTTTATATCCTTAATCATATTTTATCATCTTCATTTCACATTTAAGTAGAATATCTTAAATCCCCAGTAAGATCTTTTAGCATTACCTTATGAGCATGGTCAAGCTCAAAATCCCCAAACAAATTAAGTCCCCAACTCAGAGTACTCATATCTCCAAAGAGAATATCACTATCCCCGGAGAAGCTCGTCAAGTCAAGCTCCTCAATGCAGCGAAGCTAAATTTAACAGACCCTTTATGCACAAAAAGGGAGTTCCCAAAGCAAAGATAGAACGGACTCCCCAGCCAAAGAGAAAATTGTTCCCCAACAAGTTGAATGTTAGCCAATCTCTCTAACAGCATTGAGATAAATCTCCAGCCCTTGCCAAAACATCACATTGCATTCGATGCATACATTGCATTGCATCACATTGCATCATATTTCACCACAAGTTGAGGTTTATGTGTCCCCGCATACAGCACATTGCATTCCATGCCTCATTTGTATACATTCAGCATATTCTACAATTTCAGGAATGTTATCACCTTTGAAGATCCTAAGAGCTCATCCTCAGCAAGCTTCTCATCAAGCCTTCCTAGCTTTTTTTGTTCAACTATACAAATCTTCCTTTGCAATTTCCCCAAGCTCGAAAAGCACCCTTTTGACACTCAAATAAACTTCTTCCCTTTCCAGGTAACCTCGTAGGGCGATCTCATTGAGTGAACTCGTAGAGGGAGCCCATATGTCCTCTTCAATAATCATGTACTCTTGTTAAGCCCTAGATGCCTTTTCAATTCCTGTCAAGCCTTGGATGCCTTTTCCCTTTTTGTTAGGCCTTGGATGCCTTTTCCCTTTCTGTCAGGCCTTGGATGCCTTTTCAATTTCCTGCTAGGCCCTAGATGCCTTTTTAATTTTTGTCAGGCCTTGCATGCCTTTTCCCTTTCTGTCAGGCCTTGGATGCCTTTTCAATTTCTTGCTAGGCCCTAGATGCCTTTTCAATTTTTGTCAGGCCTTGGATGCCTTTTTCCCTTTCTGTCAGGCCTTGGATGCCTTTTCAATTTCCTGCTAGACCCTAGATGCCTTCTAAATTCTTGACAGGCCTTGGATGCCTTTTCCCTTTCTGTTAGGCCTTGGATGCCTTTTTCCCTCTCTGTCAGGCCTTGGATGCCTTTTCCCTTTCTGTTAGGCCTTGGATGCCTTTTCCCTTTCTGTCAGGCCTTGGATGCCTTTTCAATTTCTTGCTAGGCCCTAGATACCTTTTCAATTCTTGTCAGGCCTTGGATGCCTTTTCCCTTTCTGTCAGGCCTTGGATGCCTTTTCAATTTCTGCCAGGCCCTAGATGCCTTTTCCCTTTTCGTCGGGCCCTGGATGCCTTTTCAATTTCTGCTAGGCCCTAGATGCCTTTTCAATTCTTGTCAGGCCTTGGATGCCTTTTCAATTCTTGTCAGGCCATGGATGCCTTTTCCCTTTCTGTCAGGCCTTGGATGCCTTTTCAATTTCCTGTTAGGCCCTAGATGCCTTTTCAATTCCTGTCAGGCCTTGGATGCCTTTTCCCTTTATGTCGGGCCTTGGATGCCTTTTCAATTTCTGTTAGGCCCTAGATGCCTTTTCAATTCTGTCGGGCCTTGGATGCCTTTTCACATTCTGTTAGGCCTTGCTTGCCTTTTTCTGTTTCTGTTAGGCCTTAAATGCCTCATCACAATTATTCAAACCCACCAACGAGGAAGCCGCTTTTCACTCGGGGAACAGGACCGACCATCGCATTCTATTCTTCCTCTGTGCAAGGTAAGCCAGGTAAGCGCTCCAACCCGTCCAAAATGACTCCCTTTTATCTTTGTACGTTGTTTGTATACAAACGATTGCACAAAGAGGGGCAACTGTTGGACCCCATTTTATCCGGGTTCGACATACTACCCCATTTGATATATATACCTTTTTGCCCATGCCATATACCTTGTTGAATAGGTCCTTAGAGATTCCTGCGATTTGTACAAGATGGATGCATTGACACGAACCTGGAAGCCCAAAATGGATAACCATTGCTACAAGTCCTTGAAGTACCCCAAGACCATACCAGGGGAGAGAGGAGGAAATTTGGAGAATAACGCACTTGGTGGGCTCAATTATGATGAAAAACGAAGAAGTTATGGCCAAAACAACTTTCGTTGGAAAAACTCAAACTCGCCAAAAGACGGTCAATGCCCCTGGGCAAATGGCCCAAAAATGTGCACATGAGGAATAGTCTGGAAATGTCTATTTAGGTGAATGCGGGTCTTCCCAAACCATCCCTAAAAGGTCGTTCACTTTTGCATTTTGGGTGACGGTAAAAAGGTAATTAAAAGTTTAAAAAAAAGCTTTGGGGTTGACCGTTGACCGTTGACCTTCGACCTGCCGACACTTCGACCTGTTGACCCTCGAAGCCTCGAAGCATCGAAGCCCTGAAGCCTTGAAGCCTCGAAGCCTCAAAGCATCGAAGCCTCGAAGCCTCGAAGCATCGAAGATTCGAAGCCTCGAAACCTGCAAACCTCCGACCTTCGACCCTTCGAGCGACTGAAACTTCGAACCCTGTGAGCCTTCTACCCTTTGACCGACTAAAACTTCGACCCTGCCGACACTTCGACCTGCCGACACTTCGACCTACCGACACTTTGAGGCTCTCTCGCTGTTTGGCTTCTTTCGCTGGCTCTCTCGCTGGCATTCTCGCTGGCTCCTCACGGGACATGTTTTAATGAGCTGGCCATTTAACAGAATCATTTTTCAACGCCTGTCGGTCACATGTGTTAAATGAAAACTTAAAAATGGACAATCACGAGCTGTAGGTCGCCAGACCATCTGACAACGCACAAAACATGCAATTAGAAAATGCTGGCATTCATAATAGAGCATTAAATGCAGCAATTAATGACAGTCCAGCCAAAAAATTCAGCTGGCCCTCTTTATATCCAGTCTTCTTTCCACGCAAATAAGAAGAGGAGAACGCCCAGAAAGAGAAGAGATCACGCCCGAGATTCGTCCACGCAAAAAAAAAGGGAGTTGAGGGGAACAGAGAAAAAAGAGGGTTCGACCAAGAGAAAAAGAGTACGGCAGAGAAAAGAAAAAAGAAAACAGAGTTCAGTCCCAGAAAAAAAAAGAGAGGATCGGCCAAGTGAAAAAGAAGAGAGGTTTGGTAGAAAAAAAAGAAGAGAGTTGGCGCACTGAAAAAAGAGGAGTCCCAGAGAACGCCCAGATTTGCTGCCATTTTCGCTCAACTCCTGCATTCAAAAAACCGACCTTCTGCCATTCTGGAACCAGAAATCGCCCATTCACTTCCAGCCTTCCTTGATATCTTGATACAACTCTCTTTTTTTCCTAAATCCCTGCTGCCATCTTCATACCCAGCTCCCTGATACAAAAAAAGAAAGAGAAAAAGCCCTGATTCATCCAAAAAAAAAAAAACACCCAGAGCCTTTAACGCCTGCCCAGATCTACACCAAAGCCTTTTTTCCAAAAAAAAAAAAAAAGAAAAGAAGGAAAACTCCTTCCATTCTCCTCCCTTTCCTTTACGAGCTCCCTTTCCCAAAGTCAAAAATCAAAAAAAAACTCTCCCGATTCTCTCTGTCTTTTACAGGAATTTGGTGGTTAGTAATTCGAGCAGGTGACTATCGACGCTGACAGGAGCCCAAACGGAAGACTGGTGTTGAAAGCCCCCAAAGTCGGTTCCGTATTTGTTTCTTTATTGCTTTTTAGCTTATTTCTATTTCTATTGGATGTAATTCTTAGTAATTTCCTGCATTGTTTTTCCTTTTCCTGTCGTCGGCATGCGGTGTATCTTTCCTTGTATTTACCTTTTTATGTTGTTTGTATTTGTTATATTTTCGTTGTATTTCCTCTCTTCTGTATATGTTGTATTATGTAAAAAAGAAAAGAGAGAGCAAAGAGAAAAAAAGGAGTGATATGAAAAAGAAAAAAAGAAAGAGAAAAAAAAGAGAGAGAGTGGTCTTAATTGTTGTCATTTTTTATTATTTTTTTCGAATGCCACATGCACACATTTCACATTTATTTTGGTATGTGTACCACAGTCAAAAACTCAAATATGCATGTGTAGATTTAGTTTCAATTCTGTCAAAACATGTGTCTTCAAAAAACAAAAAACAAAAAAAACAAAAAAACAAAAAAACAAAACAAAAACAAAAACAAACAAAAAATGTTTTCATGTTTTCAAACAAAAAAAAACCAAAATTAGGACTTTAATTTCCAAAACCAAAAAAACAAAAACGAAAACAAAAACAAAAACAAATACACAAAATAAAAAAAAAACACCAAGAGATTTCATTTTTTAGTTCAAGCAAAAAAAAATCAAAATCAAAATCAAAAAATAAAAATCAAAATCAAAAAAAATCAAAAAAAATCAAAATTCTTAGGATGCCCTTTAGAAATTTAGGATAAATCAATTTTAACCATGACTTTGACAAATAACTTAGTAAAATAAAAAAGCATAGACTTTCTAGAAAAACAAGAGTGCCTCAACCAAATCACGGCAATACAAATAGAAAACCTCCTCCTCCGAAAATAGATACTGAAAGGGCGCTGTAGGGGTGCTAATCCTTCCCTACACATAACCAACTCCCGAACCCTTCTCTGATAACGCAGACCACATCTTTAAAACTACTCAAAGTAGAGGGTATCCAACTGTACCCGAAAAACAGTTGGTGGCAACTCTAAATTTCTCACCATTGGTTTTGTTTAAGCCCACCCCAAACGGGCCCGGACAAAAACCAGTGATGACACTCCTCATGCTCAGTTCGGGTCTTAGAGTACACGAGAATGTCGTCAATAAATACTACCACGAAGGAGTCTAGGTATGGGGCAAATACCTGATTCATCAGATGCATGAACACCGCCGGTGCGTTCGTGAGCCCAAAAGGCATCACTAACCACTCATAGTGTCCGTATCTGCACCTGAATGCTGTCTTAGGGATGTCCTCGCTCCTGACCCTCAATTGATAATATCCCGAACGTAGATCAATCTTTGAGAACCATCGTGCTCCACTCAGCTGGTCAAATAAATCATCAATCCGCGGTAAAGGGTATTTGTTCTTTACCGTCACTTGATTCAACTTCCGGTAATCAATACAAAGTCACAACAAATCATCTGCCTTCTTAGCAAACAAAACTGGTGCACCCCAAGGTGAGGTACTAGGGTGAATAAAACCTTTATATCCTAGTTCCTTTATTTGCTTTTGAAGCTCCCGCAACTCGGCAAGTCCCATCCGGTATGCTACTTGAGAGATGGGTCCCACCCCTGGCAAAAGTTCAATCGCGAACTCAATGCTTCTGTTTGGAGGCAACTCCAACAACTCCCCAGGAAACACAACCTGGAAATTCTCAGCAACATCCGGCCACACCCTTTTCTCTAAGTTACCTTCCTCCTCAAAGGTTAGAGTGGCAAGTCTATGGGTAATATTACCCCATAGCTCCCTCGTCGGTTCAGCTCTCCCAACATTGTTATCCCATTCACCCACTAGGGTACAGGAAGATCTTGTGGATGAAATAAACGACACTCGTCATCTATAACAATCAATCTTAGCCTGAAAGGCCATCAACCAGCCCATCCCCAAATCAAACTAAAAGTTCTCATGGGCATCACATACAAATCAAATGAGAGTTCCACATCTCCTATCGTAAGCACACACTCACGACATACTCGGTAGATCGATTCCACACCTCCCATTGGTGACTCGACCCTCGGAGGTCTATCGGCCCTCGCACAATCAAGTCCAAGGCTCTCAACCAAGGACTCGGCAATCAGGGAGCACGAAGCTCCGGTATCAAACAAGACTAACAACAATAGTGTGAGATACTAAAATAGTACCTCGAACTACCGAAGGTCCATCTCCACCTTCCTCGGAGAGTGATGGTAAGTCCTCCCCCTCTGCTTGGTGCTTCGAGGTAAGCGCGAACACTCTGCCTTGGCTTGCCCCACCACCTGGCCTCACTTGCCTTTCCTTTAATTCCCCGCCTAGAGTCCACTTGAACACTCCTCTGAACCTCCTTGTGGTTGCCTCTCCCCTTATGGTCTAGTATAACCGGAACCACTGGACCGCTTGCCACGAATGTGCTGGCCTCGGAGCTGGGCTTAAAATTGGGTCTCACCCCCTGCTTCCTTGTGCTAAACTTCCAGCTCCCCAGGCTGTTTCCTCTCTTTGAAACACACCATACCGATGTGTCCTATTTTCCAAGTCTTGCTTGGGGCACTCACGTTTGACATGCCCCTGGCTGGCCACAACAGTACACCCGCTTGGGAAATTCCCAGCTAAGCCTCCCCTGTCCTCCAAAATAACGGGATCCGGGAGGAGCCATTGAGGCTTGGCCCCCGTCCTTAGGAAGAGTCCCACTCCCAGGCTCAACCCTCTGTCTCTTGGTTTCCCCCCGCTTGTCGTGTGTAGTTTGTCCCATCCGCTCCTGATGAGCCTATCTTCCCTCTACTAATCCTCTCTCAACAATCTTTCTTTGTATCCATGACTTCGGTATAAGTCTTCGACCGCAGCATCTCTACCCTTTGCTTCGGGGCAGGTGTCCGAGTCCCATGGTAAACTTATGGGCCTTCAGGTCCTCCCTTGAGATTTCTTTGGAGCAAACCGACTCGGCCCTCAAAAATCTCACTCATATTCGCCACCGAGCGTGATCACTGCTTTACGGCTCGAACTCTTCCCGTTTCGCCACCACAATGACTCTGGCAAGAACTCCTCATGGAACAACTGGAGGAACTCATTCCGGGACATGGCCTCCATGTCCCGGCTTCCTAAAATGCTAAGCCACTATTCCAAGGCTTCCTCCTCCAACTGTCGGACTACCGGCCTCACCTTGTCTTCCTCCCCGGGGTCGGAGAAAGGAGAATACATGTTCGTCTGCTGCAGCCAATGGTCTGCTCCTAGAGGTTCAGCTCCTCCCTTGAACCTTGGTGGGTGTTCTTTTTGGAACCGTGTCACCACATCTTCCTCTTCCCGCCTCATCGGCACTTCCTGCCTACGCGAAGGTTCGCCTCACGGGGTGGGAGAGGGTGGCACCGCCCGTCGTGCCATCATCTCCTGATGTACCTCGTTTAGGATCTCCCCCCTGAGATCCTCATGCATTCCCCGTACGTTCTCACTTAAGGCCCGGACTTGGGCCATGATCCGTTCCAAGGGATCATTTCCCTCACTCTTTGTTCTCTCTTTCTACGGGCAAGAAGGAGCAGGCCATTTATTATCCGAGCAAGAAGTTCACCATCAACGAAATGAATTACACACCATTGGAAAAGACATGTTATGCCCTTGTTTGGATAACAAGACGATTGAGGCAATATACTCTTTATCATACCACATGGTTGATTTCGAGGCATGATCCACTCAAATATCTCTTGGAAAAGCCATCCATCTCTGGAAGAATTGCCAAATGGCAGCTGATCCTATCGGAGTATGATATCATCTACGTGCCACAAAAAGCTATAAAAGGAAGTGCAATAGCTGAGTACTTGGCAGACAGAGCACTAGAAGATTACGAGCCTATGACTGTTGGATTTCCAGATGAACACATTAACATCATTACAGCCAAAGTATCAGACATATGGACGATGTGGTTCGATGGAGCCTCCAGTCTCTTAGGCCACGGTGTTGGGGCCATCCTGATATCCCCAAAAGTCGAACATTTCCCTATGGCGGCAAAGCTAACCTTCCCTTGTACAAACAATGTAGCAGAATATGAGGCTTGTGTGATGGGACTTCAAGAAGCCATTAACAAAGGAATCAAAAAATTACGAGTGTTCGGCGATTCGGCACTCATCATTTTTCAAGTAAGGGGTGAATGGGAGACTCGAAACCACAAATTAATCCCATATCGGAAGCACGTTACGGAGTTAGCCGAGCAATTCAAAGACATCGCGTTCGAGCATATGCCCAGGGAATACAATCGGCTCCTTGATGCACTGGCCACTCTAGCCTCCCTCCTTCGACTCGACACAACGTTGGAAGTCCAGTCTTTTGATATTCGTATACAAGATGCTCTTGCACATTGCATGGCCGTTGAAGGAAATACTAAAGAAAAACCTTGGTTTGATGACGTCAAACAAGATTTGCTTAAGCAAGAATACCCAAACAAAGGCCTCCGAGTCTGATAAAAGGAATATCTGAAGGTCGGCGTCCAACTACTACCTTGATGGTCCCGTTCTATATAAGAGAAACCATGACATGGTGTTATTGCGGTGTGTGGCTAAAGAAGAGTCAAAACAGATAATGAAAGAAGTGCACGAAGGAGAATGCGGTTCACATGCAAATGGACATGCATTAACAAGACAAATCATGCGAATGAGCTATTATTGGGTCACCATGGAGAAAGATTGCATTGAATATGTGCGCAAATGCCTTAAGTGTCAAATTTATGGCGATAAAATCCAAGTACCACCATCTAGACTGCATGTGATGGTTTCCCCGTGGCCATTTTCGCTTTGGGGCATCGACGTTATCGGACCAATCTCGCCAAAAGCTTCCAATGGTCACGGCTTCATCTTAGTGGCCATCGATTACATTACCAAGTGGGTAGAAGCAGTGTCATATACCAACGTCACACAAGTTGTGGTACTTAAATTTATGCGAGAATAACATCATATCTTGCTATGGACTTCTGAGCAGATCATAACAGACAATGTTGCCAATCTGAACAGTTGGATGATGGGTAAATTGTGCGAAACGTACAAAATTCAGTACCGCAACTCGACCCCCTATCGCCCAAAGATGAATGGAGCAATTAAAGCAGCCAATAAGAACATCAAGAACATTATCAGAAAGATGACTGAGACATACAAAGATTGGCATGAGAAGCTACCATATGCTTTGCATGCTTATCGTAACTCAGTGCGAACATCAACTGGGGCAACTCCGTTTTCTTTGGTATATGGTATGGAGGCCGTCTTACCTGTCGAAGTGGAGATACTTTCCCTCCAAGTACTCAAGGATACTTAGCTCGAAGAACTAGAATGGGCCCAAAGTCGTTATGAACAGTTGAATTTAATTGAGGGCAAATGCTTGGCAGCCGTTTGCAGAGGACAGCTATATCAACAGAGAATGATGAACAACTACAATAAAAAGGTGAAGCCCAGGAGCTTTCAAGCGGGTGACCTCGTCCTCAAGAAGATTTTACCAATTCAACATGACCATAAAGGCAAGTGGACTCCCAATTATGAAGGCCCATACGTGGTGAAAAAAGCATTCTCGGGAGGTGCCTTAATCCTTGTGAGAATGGATGGGGATGAGCTCCCTAACCCGGTGAATAGCGATGCGGTGAAAAAGTTCTATGCTTAACTCTCATACCTCTCAACAAGGTTCTCATTCCTACAATGAGCGGACTTGGTTAAAACCCGAAAGGGCACCAAGGGTAAAATACAAAGCCAACGACAAATCTGAAGGGTGAAAGCAGTTAGAGTCCAAGGATCAGGACCACCTAAAACAGGGTCCTTTGCAAATAGTGGAAACATCGTCACCTAAAGACAGTAGCTACAAACGGTGGAAGACCTGGTCAAACCTAAGGCACACTCGAATCAAATTTGTATATTATGCTTTTTCAAGACTTGTAATTCAGTTTATCAGATTATAACAATAGGGCACTTTTTATGATATACATGTGTTTTGTGGGATCAAACCAGCAAAATCCCGTTTTATATCCTTAATCATATTTTATCATCTTCATTTCACATTTAAGTAGAATATCTTAAATCCCCAGTAAGATCTTTTAGCATTACCTTATGAGCATGGTCAAGCTCAAAATCCCCAAACAAATTAAGTCCCCAACTCAGAGTACTCATATCTCCACAGAATATCACTATCCCCAGAGAAGCCGTCAAGTCAAGCTCCTCAATGCAGCGAAGCTAAATTTAACAGACCCTTTATGCACAAAAGGGAGTTCCCCAGCAAAGATAGAACGGACTCCCCAGCCAAAGAGAAAATTGTTCCCCAACAAGTTGAATGTTAGCCAATCTCTCTAACAGCATTGAGATAAATCTCCAGCCCTTGCCAAAACATCACATTGCATTCGATGCATACATTGCATTGCATCACATTGCATCATATTTCACCACAAGTTGAGGTTTATGTGTCCCCGCATACAAGACATTGCATTCCATGCCTCATTTGTATACATTCAAGATATTCTACAATTTCAGGAATGTTATCACCTTTGAAGATCCTAAGAGCTCATCCTCAGCAAGCTTCTCATCAAGCCTTCCTAGCTTTTTTTGTTCAACTATACAAATCTTCCTTTGCAATTTCCCCAAGCTCGAAAAGCACCCTTTTGACACTCAAATAAACTTCTTCCCTTTCCAGGTAACCTCGTAGGGCGATCTCATTGAGTGAACTCGTAGAGGGAGCCCATATGTCCTCTTCAATAATCATGTACTCTTGTTAAGCCCTAGATGCCTTTTCAATTCTGTCAAGCCTTGGATGCCTTTTCCCTTTTTGTTAGGCCTTGGATGCCTTTTCCCTTTTCTGTCAGGCCTTGGATGCCTTTTCAATTTCCTGCTAGGCCCTAGATGCCTTTTTAATTTTTGTCAGGCCTTGCATGCCTTTTCCCTTTCTGTCAGGCCTTGGATGCCTTTTCAATTTCTTGCTAGGCCCTAGATGCCTTTTCAATTTTTGTCAGGCCTTGGATGCCTTTTCCCTTTCTGTCAGGCCTTGGATGCCTTTTCAATTTCCTGCTAGACCCTAGATGCCTTCTAAATTCTTGACAGGCCTTGGATGCCTTTTCCCTTTCTGTTAGGCCTTGGATGCCTTTTTCCCTCTCTGTCAGGCCTTGGATGCCTTTTCCCTTTCTGTTAGGCCTTGGATGCCTTTTCCCTTTCTGTCAGGCCTTGGATGCCTTTTCAATTTCTTGCTAGGCCCTAGATACCTTTTCAATTCTTGTCAGGCCTTGGATGCCTTTTCCCTTTCTGTCAGGCCTTGGATGCCTTTTCAATTTCCTGCCAGGCCCTAGATGCCTTTTCCCTTTCTGTCAGGCCCTGGATGCCTTTTCAATTTCCTGCTAGGCCCTAGATGCCTTTTCAATTCTTGTCAGGCCTTGGATGCCTTTTCAATTCTTGTCAGGCCATGGATGCCTTTTCCCTTTCTGTCAGGCCTTGGATGCCTTTTCAATTTCCTGTTAGGCCCTAGATGCCTTTTCAATTCCTGTCAGGCCTTGGATGCCTTTTCCCTTTATGTCAGGCCTTGGATGCCTTTTCAATTTCCTGTTAGGCCCTAGATGCCTTTTCAATTCCTGTCGGGCCTTGGATGCCTTTTCACATTCTGTTAGGCCTTGCTTGCCTTTTCTGTTTCTGTTAGGCCTTAAATGCCTCATCACAATTATTCAAACCCACCAACGAGGAAGCTGCTTTTCACTCTGGGGAACAGACCTGACCATCGCATTCTATTCTTCCTCTGTGCAAGGTAAGCCAGGTAAGCGCTCCAACCCGTCCAAAATGACTCCCTTTTATCTTTGTACGCTGTTTGTATACAAACAGTGCACAAAGAGGGGCAGCTGTTGGACCCCATTTTATCCGGGTTCGACATACTACCCCATTTGATATATATACCTTTTTGCCCATGCCATATACCTTGTTGAATAGGTCCTTAGAGATTCCCTGCGATTTGTACAAGATGGATGCATTGACACGAACCGGGAAGCCCAAAATGGATAACCATTGCTACAAGTCCTTGAAGTACCCCAAGACCATACCAGGGGAGAGAGGAGGAAATTTGGAGAATAACGCACTTGACTGGGCTCAATTATGATGAAAAACGAAGAAGTTATGGCCAAAACAACTTTCGTTGGAAAAACTCAAACCTGCCAAAAGACGGTCAATGCCCCTGGGCAAATGGCCCAAAAATGTGCACATGAGGAATAGTCTGAAATGTCTATTTAGGTGAATGCGGGTCTTCCCAAACCATCCTTAAAAGGTCGTTCACTTTTGCATTTTGGGTGACGGTAAAAAGGTAATTAAAAGTTTAAAAAAAAGCTTTGGGGTTGACCGTTGACCGTTGACCTTCGACCTGCCGACACTTCGACCTGTTGACCCTCGAAGCCTCGAAGCATCGAAGCCCTGAAGCCTTGAAGCCTCGAAGCCTCAAAGCATCGAAGCCTCGAAGCCTCGAAGCATCGAAGATTCGAAGCCTCGAAACCTGCAAACCTCCGACCTTCGACCCTTCGAGCGACTGAAACTTCGAACCCTGTGAGCCTTCTACCCTTTGACCGACTAAAACTTCGACCCTGCCGACACTTCGACCTGCCGACACTTCGACCTACCGACACTTTGAGGCTCTCTCGCTGTTTGGCTTCTTTCGCTGGCTCTCTCGTTGGCATTCTCGCTGGCTCCTCACGGGACATGTTTTAATGAGCTGGCCATTTAACAGAATCATTTTTCAACGCCTGTCGGTCACATGTGTTAAATGAAAACTTAAAAATGGACAATCACGAGCTGTAGGTCGCCAGACCATCTGACAACGCACAAAACATGCAATTAGAAAATGCTGGCATTCATAATAGAGCATTAAATGCAGCAATTAATGACAGTCCAGCCAAAAAATTCAGTGGCCCTCTTTATATCCAGTCTTCTTTCCACGCAAATAAGAAGAGGAGAACGCCCGAAAAAGAGAAGAGATCACGCCCGAGATTCGTCCACGCAAAAAAAAAGGGAGTTGAGGGGAACGAGAGAAAAAAGAGGGTTCGACCAAGAGAAAAAGAGTACTACGAGAGAGAAAAGAAAAAAGAAAACAGAGTTCAGTCCCAGAAAAAAAAAGAGAGGATCGGCCAAGTGAAAAAGAAGAGAGGTTTGGTAGAAAAAAAAAAGAGGGGATTGGCGCACAGAAAAAAGAGGAGTCCCAGAGAACGCCCAGATTTGCTGCCATTTTCGCTCAACTCCTGCATTCAAAAAACCGACCTTCTGCCATTCTGGAACCAGAAATCGCCCATTCACTTCCAGCCTTCCTTGATATCTTGATACAACTCTCTTTTTTTCCTAAATCCCTGCTGCCATCTTCATACCCAGCTCCCTGATACAAAAAAAGAAAGAGAAAAAGCCCTGATTCATCCAAAAAAAAAAAACACCCAGAGCCTTTAACGCCTGCCCAGATCTACACCAAAGCCTTTTTCCAAAAAAAAAAAAAAGAAAAGAAGGAAAACTCCTTCCATTCTCCTCCCTTTCCTTTACGAGCTCCCTTTCCCAAAGTCAAAAATCAAAAAAAAACTCTCCCAGATTCTCTCTGTCTTTTACAGGAATTTGGTGGTTAGTAATTCGAGCAGGTGACTATCGACGCTGACAGGAGCCCAAACGGAAGACTGGTGTTGAAAGCCCCCAAAGTCGGTTCCGTATTTGTTTCTTTATTGCTTTTTAGCTTATTTCTATTTCTATTGGATGTAATTCTTAGTAATTTCCTGCATTGTTTTTCCTTTTCCTGTCGTCGGCATGCGGTGTATCTTTCCTTGTATTTACCTTTTTATGTTGTTTGTATTTGTTATATTTTCGTTGTATTTCCTCTCTTCTGTATATGTTGTATTATGTAAAAAAGAAAAGAGAGAGCAAAGAGAAAAAAAGGAGTGATATGAAAAAGAAAAAAAGAAAGAGAAAAAAAAGAGAGAGAGTGGTCTTAATTGTTGTCATTTTTTATTATTTTTTTCGAATGCCACATGCACACATTTCACATTTATTTTGGTATGTGTACCACAGTCAAAAACTCAAATATGCATGTGTAGATTTAGTTTCAATTCTGTCAAAACATGTGTCTTCAAAAAACAAAAAACAAAAAAAACAAAAAAAACAAAAAAAACAAAACAAAAACAAAAACAAACAAAAAATGTTTTCATGTTTTCAAACAAAAAAAAACCAAAATTAGGACTTTAATTTCCAAAACCAAAAAAACAAAAACGAAAACAAAAACAAAAACAAATACACAAAATAAAAAAAAAACACCAAGAGATTTCATTTTTTAGTTCAAGCAAAAAAAAATCAAAATCAAAATCAAAAAATAAAAATCAAAATCAAAAAAATCAAAAAAATCAAAATTCTTAGGATGCCCTTTAGAAATTTAGGATAAATCAATTTTAACCATGACTTTGACAAATAACTTAGTAAAATAAAAAAGCATAGACTTTCTAGAAAAACAAGAGTGCCTCAACCAAATCACGGCAATACAAATAGAAAACCTCCTCCTCCGAAAATAGACTTCGAAAGGGCGCAGTAGGGGTGCTAATCCTTCCCTACACATAACCAACTCCCGAACCCTTCTCTGATAACGCAGACCACATCTTTAAAACTACTCAAAGTAGAGGGTATCCAACTGTACCCGAAAAACAGTTGGTGGCAACTCTAAATTTCTCACCATTGGTTTTGTTTAAGCCCACCCCAAACGGGCCCGGACAAAAACCAGTGATGACACTCCTCATGCTCAGTTCGGGTCTTAGAGTACACGAGAATGTCGTCAATAAATACTACCACGAAGGAGTCTAGGTATGGGGCAAATACCTGATTCATCAGATGCATGAACACCGCCGGTGCGTTCGTGAGCCCAAAAGGCATCACTAACCACTCATAGTGTCCGTATCCGCACCTGAATCTTGTCTTAGGGATGTCCTCGCTCCCGACCCTCAATTGATAATATCCCGAACGTAGATCAATCTTTGAGAACCATCGTGCTCCACTCAGCTGGTCAAATAAATCATCAATCCGCGGTAAAGGGTATTTGTTCTTTACCGTCACTTGATTCAACTTCCGGTAATCAATACAAAGTCACAACAAATCATCTGCCTTCTTAGCAAACAAAACTGGTGCACCCCAAGGTGAGGTACTAGGGTGAATAAAACCTTTATATCCTAGTTCCTTTATTTGCTTTTGAAGCTCCCGCAACTCGGCAAGTCCCATCCGGTATGCTACTTGAGAGATGGGTCCCACCCCTGGCAAAAGTTCAATCGCGAACTCAATGCTTCTGTTTGGAGGCAACTCCAACAACTCCCCAGGAAACACAACCTGGAAATTCTCAGCAACATCCGGCCACACCCTTTTCTCTAAGTTACCTTCCTCCTCAAAGGTTAGAGTGGCAAGTCTATGGGTAATATTACCCCATAGCTCCCTCGTCGGTTCAGCTCTCCCAACATTGTTATCCCATTCACCCACTAGGGTACAGGAAGATCTTGTGGATGAAATAAACGACACTCGTCATCTATAACAATCAATCTTAGCCTGAAAGGCCATCAACCAGTCCATCCCCAGAATCAAACTAAAAGTTCTCATGGGCATCACATACAAATCAAATGAGAGTTCCACATCTCCTATCGTAAGCACACACTCACGACATACTCGGTAGATCGATTCCACACCTCCCATTGGTGACTCAACCCTCAGAGGTCTATCAGCCCTCGCACAATCAAGTCCAAGGCTCTCAACCAAGGACTCGGCAATCAGGGAGCACGAAGCTCCGGTATCAAACAGTACAACAACAATAGTGTGAGATACTAAAATAGTACCTCGAACTACCGAAGGTCCATCTCCACCTTCCTCGGAGAGTGATGGTAAGTCCTCCCTCTCTGCTGGTGCTGAGGTAAGCGCGAACACTCTGCCTTGGCTTGCCCCACCACTGGCCTCACTTGCCTTTCCTTTAATTCCTGCCTAGAGTCCACTTGAACACTCCTCTGAACCTCCTTGTGGTTGCCTCTCCCCTTATGGTCTAGTATAACTGGAACCAGCCTGACTGGCTTGCCACGAATGTGCTGGCCTCGGAGCTGGGGCTTAAAATTGGGTCTCACCCCTGCTTCCTTGTGCTAAACTTCCAGCTCCCCGGCTGTTTCCTCTGCTGAAACACACCATACTGATGTGTCCTATTTTCAAGTGCTGCTTGGGGCACTCACGTTTGACATGCCCTGGCTGGCCACAACAGGTACACCCGCTTGGGAAATTCCCAGCTAAGCCTCCCTGTCCTCCAAAATAACGGGATCTGGGAGGAGCCATTGAAGCTTGGCCCCTGTCCTTAGGAAGAGTCCCACTCCCAGGCTCAACCCTCTGTCTCTTGGTTTCCCCCTGCTTGTCGTGTGTAGTTTGTCCCATCCGCTCCTGATGAGCCTATCTTCCCTCTACTAATCCTCTCTCAACAATCTTTGCTGTATCCATGACTTCAGTATAAGTCTTCAGTCGCAGCATCTCTACCCTTTGCTTCAGGGCAGGTCTGAGTCCCATGGTAAACTTATGGGCCTTCAGGTCCTCCCTTGAGATTTCTTCTGGAGCAAACCGACTCAGCCCTCAAAAATCTCACTCATATTCTGCCACCGAGCGTGATCACTGCTTTAGACTGCTGAACTCTTCCCGTTTCTGCCACCACAATGACTCTGGCAAGAACTCCTCATGGAACAACTGGAGGAACTCATTCCAGGACATGGCCTCCATGTCCCGGCTTCCTAAAATGCTAAGCCACTATTCCAAGGCTTCCTCCTCCAACTGTCGGACTACCAGCCTCACCTTGTCTTCCTCCCGGGGTCGGAGAAAGGAGAATACATGTTCGATCTGCTGCAGCCAATGGTCTGCTCCTAGAGGTTCAGCTCCTCCCTTGAACCTTGGTGGGTGTTCTTTTTGGAACCGTGTCACCACATCTTCCTCTTCCCGCCTCATCGGCACTTCCTGCCTACGCGAAGGTTCTGCCTCACGGGGTGGAGAGGGTGGCACTGCCTGTCGTGCCATCATCTCCTGATGTACCTCGTTTAGGATCTCCCCCCTGAGATCCTCATGCATTCCCTGTACGTTCTCACTTAAGGCCCGGACTTGGGCCATGATCCGTTCCAAGGGATCATTTCCCTCTACTCGCTGTTCTCTCTCCTGTCCAGCACGTGCAGAAGATTCATCTTCTACAGTTGGGGTAGCTCGGGTTACTCTCCTAGGAGGCATAGTCTACATATTTTAAACAGAACTAGAGTCAGCATCTCTTAGGCTCTATACACCCTCATACCTATGGCCATGAGGTGCTCAAGCAACTTTTCACATGTAAACATACAGGAAAATCACTCAGATTTGCACAGCAACAATTCACAGCAACAATTTTCAGTAACACAACATTCCAAATCATAACATTCATATTGAAATTAAACTAGTGCCCTAATGCCAATGCATGTATGCACCCCAACCCAAATGCAAAATTCCTACTCCTTGGTCTAACTACCCCTGAGTACACCCCAAAAAACCAAATAGAACCACGGTGATCAGGCGTGTGTTGGACCCCATTTTGACCGGGCCAGATCACAGCCAAGAAATCCAAAAATGAAAGATCTCAAAATGCCCCAAGTTCAACAAGAAAGGATAGAGGACTAAATTTGGAAACCAACGCACTTGACCATGCCCAAATCCGACTTGAAACGAAGAAGTTATGACTAAAAAAGTCTTAGGCATGGAAAGTCAAACGTGCGGAAAGACGATCAATGCCCCAGAAACAGTTCAGGCGAATTTATGACTGCTACCTCGAAGCCTCGTAGTCCAAGCCTGCACTCGCAGCACTCACTCGAAGCCTCGCGGCTGAGACTTGAAGCTCCCAGCCTCGTAGACTCTATTGGATCAAACCGAGAATTTGGATAATGCGGAACAAACCCTATATAATTTGACTCGAGATGTTTCATGTTTACCATTAAGTCTGTGTAGATGAGTTAACTCTAAATCCGGACCTACTCATGTGAGGACAAAGCTAAGGACAGGATACATAATCCCGATCCGGATCATCATGAGTGTCGTCATTCACTTGGTATATAACCAAGTCATCATCCGAAGTAAGGACCCTTCGTGCTAATTAAACACTTGACAAAACGACTAGGAACCCGTGTCTAACACTCAACAAGATTATGTCAATTAATGTGGAGTAAGTTCCTGAGTCTACATCTTACACGGAGTAAAAGAGACTTGTGAGAGAGAAAGAATCGAAGTTGTCACTCCAACCGGACTAAGAAAAAGAAGACACGGACGAAGAAATCCGAGTCTGTCATTCGAGCGGAGTAAGGACATCAAATGCGGAATAAGGAATCCGAACCATTACTCATGCGGAGTAAGGAAGCACTAATGCGGAGTAAGCTCTCCGGACCACTACTCATACGGAGTAAGGAAGAGCTGATGCGGAGTAAGCTCTCCGAACCACTACTCATGCGGAGTAAGAAAGCGCTGACACGGAACAAGGATTCCAGGACTTCATTCACACGGAGTAAGCAACCACTGACACAGAGTTAGGATCCGAGCTTCGCTGATACAGAGTAAGGAACCTTATGACGGACTAAGAAGACGCTACTTCATCATTTTCGAGCCGTATTAATTACAATCAGTTCGCTTCGTCCTGATGTAAGACAAACCCGTTGTAGACCTAAATTACCTTACACGTGGTTCACGCGGAGATGTGGGCGTGGTCTCAAATACAATTGGAATCAAGCAAAGAATTCATTACAACTTATGCTTCCAATATTTCGAGCTCCACATCCACAGCAGTTAAAGCTTCAGCATTTTCCGATGAAGAACTTCAATGCTTCACACTGCTCGGAAAATACAGTTCCAAGATAGATTTCTAGGGTGTCTATATATATGCCTGAAGCAATGTAAATAACAAAATGCGCGTGCTTACTTGTACTTATACATTCATAAGCGTATATCTTGAAAAAATCCAAACACAGATTTACTGCCAAGTGTGTGTAACCATAACAGAGTGTTGTGTTGTAATCAGCTAAAACACTGTTTTGCCTTGTTGTAATTATCTTCAGATAATAAAGCAACATACTTCCACTACCTGGTTAATCTTCCACACTGATTTTATCCATTTAACCAGAGTGAGTGTCTAAGCCATTAAGAGAGAGAAAGAATTTTCAAAGAGCCTATTCACCCCCCCCCCTTAGGCTCTCCGGGACCAAAAAGTGGTATCAGAGCAAGTTCTACCTGCTCGTAGAGATCCCTAACTCCCTCTCAACTTAACAATGGCCGAAGAAAGCAGCATGCTATTCAATACCCGCCTCAACTCCGGGGGAGCTCAAGAGCCCCTTCCCAACCGAAGCAGCAGTAAAAATGTTGATCCACCTCAACCTGCTGCTGCCGCTGCTCCTCAACCATGGAGTTCAGGCTACACTTTAAGTAAACCGCCCAAGTTCACACCAGAGCTTTTCTCCTAGTGGAAAGCTCGCATGAAGATGTTCATGACCTGTCATGATCATCTAATGTGGCCGTGTCTTCATCAGGAGCTTCCCATTCCGATGACCATCGGAGAAAATGGGGTCAGGAGACCAAAGACTGATGCTGAACGCACTCACGATGAAAGAGCCTGGCAATACGCCAGTGAAAAGGCTCTAGCTTACGTGACATCGTCCTTGGATTCAGAGGCTTTCCACAGACGTCCAGGGCTGCACGACAAAGAAAAGTGTGTGGGATAAATTGACTATTCTATATGAAGGAAGTCAGTCTCAGATGCAGAACGTCATTTGCGCTCTCAGACAGAACTTTGAGAGCTTCAACCACAAACTTGGCGAATCCCTGGAGAGCATCTATCGGCGATTCGACAAGCTCATCCTGGAATTGAAAACTGTCAACGAGCACTACACTCACTTCCAAATAAATGACAAGTTCTTTCGTTCCTTGCCGGATTGCTACTACTCCAAGCAGCTCCAGATGCAATCCAAAGACAACTGGCAGTATGCTCCCCTTGAAGAGCTATATGGAGAGCTACGGACTCATGAGGTCAGATTCAAATATACTGATCGAGACGAGAAGATAGCTCGAAAAGAAAAGGGGGTAGCTCTTAAGGTTACGGGTGGACCAAGAATGCTGACGGAGGATGATATGGAAGAGTCAAAAAACTCTGACTCGGACATAGAAGAAGAAATAGCTCTCCTGGTGAAATCCTTCACACGATTTCTGCGGAAAAGCAGAAAAGGATTCAGAAGAGGTTCTTCCTCATCCTCAAGAAGGAAGGAGCGGTCGGAGTCGACATCCCAAGACTGCTACAGCTGCGGGAAACCTGGTCATTGGGCCAAGGACTATAGATCCAAACCCAAGATGGCCGACAAAGACGACAAGGTTAAACCCCGACGCTCCACCTCAGACAACAACAAAATGAAGAGGAAGGCGTTCGTCTCAAAATACAATAGTGGCTCGAAAGAAGAAGAGGAATCTTCAGACAACGAACCAATGGAAAAGGCGAACGTCTACCTCATGGCAAACACTGAGGTACCTTCTATCTTTGAGCTCTTGAGTAAACTAGAATCTCTTACTAAGGAACGTGATGATGAAAAGAATGAGAGATTAATAATTACTCAAATGTATCAAAATATGAGTGGTCAGACTAAGCGCCTAGAACTTACTGTTTCTAAACTTGAAAAGGACATAGCTGACTACCGAAGCAGGGAGGTTTGGTATCACGACCTAAGAGCTGAGAATCACCTGCTGAATACCAACCTCACAGGCATGAATGTAAATCTTAAAAGACTCGAGATTGAACTTGAGAAGGAAAAGGAAATAAATCGTAAGTGGCTAAAATCCGGAGAAATAGCCTCTACATTTAGAACTGATCCTGACAATATCCGAGTCAAACCTGGCCTAAGATCCGAATCCACTTCCACTGCTCCAGCTACTGAGTGCCCTCCGGACTACACTCCAAAACTAACCAACCTATATCCTATAAGTACATCTAAACCGTTGGATGATTTTGTTTCAGGTGGCACCATAGTTTATGATTGTGGAATCGAGGCTGTTACTGCTAATCCCAAAGTAGTAGCACCCGTACCAAACGATAACGGGAAGGCTGTTGCAGTTAAATTTGAAACTGCAGCACCCATAAACAAAGGAAAGGCTAAGGCTGACGCATCCAGGGCCAAGAGCGCATCACCCGTTCGCAAAGGATTAGGCCATAGGGAACAGAGTAAAAAGCCTGTAAAACCTAAGAAACCTGTATCCCCTGTTGTAACTCCTCATCACAGTGTCTGTTCGATATGTCGCAAAATAGGTCATTATCACTATGAGTGTTGGAGTCTATCTGATGATTGGTTATGTAATCACTCTTCAATTAATAAAAATCCGGTTGTCAAAAAGGGTTCTTCTCGGAAAGCTAAATCTAAAACTCCTCGGAGTATTTCACCTAAGAAAACCCAAGTTGAAAAAGCAACTAAGACGAAAAAAGCTAAGTCAACTTGAAAAGTTAAATTTCTTAGAAACATAAAATCCGGAATAGTTGACATTGTTGTTGTTTCTCCTAACCGCCCAAAACAAGTTTGGGCACCAAAAATGTAATCTGTTGTCTTGCAGGAGCATCTATGGAATTCACTGCCATCTCACTTGAAGTCAAAGATCAATCAAAGCAAGTGGATACTCGATAGCGGATGCTCCGGACATTTGACGGGTGATAAGACTCTACTCGTGGATGTTACTGACAAACGAGGCCCATCCGTAACATATGGTGACAACAGTAAAGGTAAGACTGTGGGGTATGGCACTTTAACCAACGGTTGTGTATCAATTACTAAGGTTACATTAGTCGAAGGTTTGAAGCATAATCTGCTAAGTGTCAGTAATTTATGTGACAAAGGATTCACAGTTTCCTTTTTGTCAAACACCCGCACAGTTAGAGATAACTTATCCAGAGATATTAAGTTATCCGGATCAAGAGATGGGGACATATATTATGTGGTCTTGAGAAACAATTCTTCTGACCCTGTATGCTTCCTCACTACAGCATCACATGAAGATAGTTGGCTATGGCACAAGCGTAGCACACATTTAAATTTTAAGACCATGTCTAAATTAGTGTCGCTTGATTTGGTCACTGGTTTGCCTAAACACAAATACTCCAGAGACACTCTCTGTCGAGAATGCCAACTTGGCAAACAGACCAAACATAGTTTTAAGAGCAAAACAGTTAATTCAATAACTGCTCCTTTACAACTTCTTCACATGGACCTTTGTGGTCCCATTTCTGTCTCTTCACTTGCTGGTGCGAGATACACTCTAGTGGTTATCGATGACTTCACCAGATACACATGGGTGATGTTCCTGAAATCAAAGGATCAAACCTTTGAACACCTTGTCGATCTCTTCAACTAGATAAGCAATTCACAAGGACTGAGCATTAAATGCATCAGGAGTGATCATGGTACAGAATTTGATTTCTCAGATATGAGGTCATATTGTTCTAAACAAGACATTCAGCACGACTTCTCTGCGCCTAGAACTCCACATCAAAATGGGGTAGCTGAGCGCAAGAATCGCACTTTAGTCAAGGCTGGCAGATCAATGTTAGCAGGGGCAAAGCATCCTCTCAGTCTATGAGCTGAAGCGGTGTCTACTGCCTGCTATGTTCAGAACAGGACTCTTATAAATAAATTAACCATGAAAACACCCTACGAGATGTGGAAAGGCCGAAAACCTTCTATTTCACATTTCAGGACCTTTGGGTGTACTTGCTACGTACTGAACAATAGAAAAGAATCCCGGAATAAATTTGAACCAAAATCTGATGATGGGATATTTGTTGGATACTCATTACATAGCAAGGCTTATCGAATTTTCAATAGAAAACTTTTCAAAGTTGAAGAATCTATCCATGTGACTTTTGATGAAGCTAACATGGATTGGTCGAAAGTTGGTTCTTCAAGTTCTAATGTGCAGGATCAAGATGACAACATTGACTACTCAAAGTTTATGAATGTTCCTGTCACTTCTACTGACCAACCATGTGGTACCAATGAAGAATGAAGGAATGATGCAGATGATGCTACGGATGAATCGGACTCGGGACTTCCACATAACTCCGAATATATTCCTTCGGATATTCAAAATATCAGAGTACCTTCCAGTCCATCCAGACCAGTTAATACGGAAATGAACAGTAATGGAGAACCTCAAAATACTCCAGAACCTATAAATTTGAATAATGCTGGCCCGGAAGAAGCTCAATCAGTGGACGACCAAGGACCACCTAATCTGACAGAGCTTCAAATCATTGAGTATTCACCACCACTTGCTCAAAACTATAGGTGGACTCAAAGCCACCCTCAAGAACAAGTAATTGGTGATCCTACTGTTGGTGTTAGAACAAGAGCAGCCACCTCCAACATGTGCCTCTACTCTTGCTTTTTGTCGCAGATAGAGCCAAAAGTAGTAGAAGAAGCTCTTCAAGATTCAAATTGGATAGACGTCATGCAGGAAGAGTTAAATCAGTTCAAAAGGAATGATGTGTGGACTCTTGTACCAAGGCCAAAGTCTCAACAAGTCATTGGAGTTAAATGGGTGTTCCAGAACAAATTTGATACGGACGGAATCGTAATCCGGAATAAAGCCCGACTGGTAGCCAAGGGTTATCGTCAAGAAAACGGAATAGACTATGATGAAACTTTTGCTCCAGTAGCCCGACTTGAGGCAATCAGAATGTTCTTGGCATACGCTTCCTACGAAAACTTCAAAGTTTATCAAATGGATGTCAAGAGTGCATTTCTAAATGGAGATCTTCAAGAGGAGGTATATGTTGAACAACCTCTAGGCTTCATTGAACCAAAAGCTGGATACCTGGTCTACAAACTAAGGAAAGCCTTGTATGGATTGAAGCAAGCTCCAAGAGCCTGGTACGACATACTTTTGGAATTCTTACTCGCTCACAACTTCCAAAAAGGGAAGATTGACACCACGCTATTCTTACGGAAAGAGAAAACACACACTCTGATTGTACAGATCTACGTGGATGATATCATTTTCGGATCAACTAATCCGAAACTTTGTGATGAGTTCGCCAAGTTAATGACTGGCAAGTTTGAGATGAGTATGATGGGAGAACTGTCCTACTTCCTTGGGATCGAGGTCAAACAACTAAAGGAAGGGATCTTCATTAACCAAGCTAAGTACACTCGTGACTTAATCAAGAAGTTTGGCATGGAAGGTTCATCTCCTGTCAAAACTCCAATGCCAATCAGTGCCAAGTTAGACCCAGATGTTGATGTCAAATCAGTGAATGTGACTGAGTACAGAGGGATGATTGGATACTTGCTGTACCTTACAGCAAGTCGCCCGGACATAATGTTTGCAACTTGCATCTGCGCAAGATATCAGGCGAATCCCAAAGAGTCACATATGCTTCACGTAAAACGGATATTAAGGTATCTCAAAGGGACAATTAATTTGGGACTCTGGTACCCAAAAGAGTCCAACTTCGCCTTATCCGGATATTCTGATGCTGATTTTGCCGGGTGTCGCATAGACAGGAAAAGCACCAGTGGTACATGCCAACTCCTTGGAAATAGATTGATCTCTTGGTTCAGTAAGAAGCAGAATTCAGTATCAACATCTATCTTTGCCAAGAATATATAGGCTGCTTTGGGAGTTCTTTGCGCATGACTTCTCTAGATGCAAAGTCAACTTACTGACTACGGCTTCAACATGACATCTATTCCACTCTACTGTGACAATACAAGTGCTATTGCTATCAGCAATAATCCCGTCATGCATCCAAAGACAAAACATATTGAGGTCAGGCATCATTTCATTCGGGATCATGTTCTTAAAAAGCACATATCCCTGGAACATGTTGCTACTGAAGATCAACTGGCGGATATACTTACAAACCCCCTACCTGATGTAAGATTTTTTGAACTTCTTCTCAAATTAGGTATGCTTGACTTTTCTGCATAGCTTCTCACCTGTTATCCATCAGTAGTTATTTTCAGAACATGCATTGTTGTACTTCATGGTTAGTGATAGACACTAAACTTCATGTTTAACTATCTTACTTTAATCGTGTAAATGCTCTAATATTTCTCACTAAGTTCATATGGGAGGATGCTTGCCTATCCGGACTAATAGTGAATCAAGTAAACATATTTAAATTTATATGACACAAATCCTATTCTGATGTCATGAATTCAATTCAACTCCATCTTCCATCATATGTCTTATGATTTAATGACTAACTGAAATATCTAAGATGCATAGTTGAGGAATGACTTGGGATAGCTCGGATTGAAAGTGGAAATTCACTGTGTCTGCCGATCAGCTACTTGAGTGAAGTAAATCAAGGATAGGCAGCAGTTTCTCACGATTCATGTTAAACAGCAAACGTCTTGATAGGCTCTAAAAGTCAACGGGGGAGAAATTGCTTTCTCTATTATTAAAGTAAAACCCTCGGATTCGTACTTCATGACCTCTTTCCTGGCTGTCTATCTGAGGGGGAGTCATCCTCGAGAAGATCGCATCAAAATGATTCGCTGATCTCAGGGGAGAGAATACTTCATTAAATCTTAAGTAAGGCCCCCTATTTCAGCAAAAGGCATGACTACAGGGCGAGAGAATGCTTATTATTAAGTAATGCCTCTCTGATATGTCTCGGATGTTCTGCCCTATAACTCTCACTCATAAAACTGATTGGATTTGCACTGTTGAATCGGAATTGCGGATTGCTTGGCTGTTATCTTCCTCTTCCTAGCATTTTAGGCATGACAGTCGGTTGTAACATCATACATCATGTGCTTTTCCTTCCATTTTCACTCATACACTCTCTGATGGATGAGGTCATATAAATCTAATTAATCTTTTCTCTCATTGTCAGTATGAAGGATTAGCTATGTTGACCTATTGGATTTATGTGTTAATTATCTCACACATACATTGATTTCAGTATGATGGCTTTCACTTCGTTGTATGTGTCTAGCACTTAACTTTTTATGCATAAGTTCTATCTCTTCTTAGTACGGATTATGTGTTATACTCGTATATTGTTTATCCGGACTAACCCGAACCTGACGAGACATGCTCTTCAAAGCATCTATTTGTTAAGTCACAGGTTCAGATTCTCTTTGCATTTCATTGCTATATCCTATCAGATGTCTCGGATTTCTGAGGTGTTGTGGTACTTCATACTCCCTCGACATCAAGACCGCAAAGGAATCATCTCTTTTCAACACTCTGTTATACGGACAATTAGTTAGTCTCATCCGGATGTTCTTTATATGGATTATCCTTCTCCGGATGAAAGTTGGTTTATTTCCTCCTGACTCTTGAAATTCTCAATTCGCGGTAAACCAAGTAATTATCTTACATCGCTTATTTTTGAGGAGGGATAATGATGGTTCATTTAATGCACGCATTGAGCCCGATACTTATCTTTTCAAAAATCAGGAAGTATGCCTACAGCTGTCATCTTTGAATGGTTAGCACAGCCGCCACGTCATAAGTCTATTCGACGGCGCTAATACATCACTTCTATTGACATAAGGAAGTCGAGTGGCTCACAGTTCATTTCACTTAAACTCGAGATCCACTTGCTTCCACGGAAAGGATCCTACTTTAACCGCACCATCGGCGTCAACCGAGGTTATCGCTACTAACTCTCAAAACCCTAAATCCTTGGCGCACCTGTTCCGGCAAAGCTCTTCTCTCCTTCTCCCTCACCCTTTTTACTCTCAATGGCATCCCAAGCTCTCTATGGTGTTGTTCCTGGCCATCTTGTCAATTGGTCCGGAATCTCTGATCCTCCAGCATGGCTCCACGAGGTTCGCCAACTACTCGAGCACAGCAACCTTTTCACGCTTGTCTCTGCCCCGGCCGATCTTCTAATCTCGGACGTCTTGGCCTTCCATCACCACTCCACCTCCACTGAGGAGTTTATCCTTTCTGTGGTTCGAGGGGAAACTATCAGGATCACGCCTTAGGTGATCCGGGATGTTTTCAATCTTCCCGCTGGCGATGACATTCGACCAAACGCTGCTGCCATGGCTGGTTCCATGGGGTGTCCTAATAAGGTGAAGGAGTACAAAATGAAGTCTTTCCATGGTCCTCACCGTTGTATGGCCACCATACTCAGCCGGTGTCTTCTAGCTCGCTCCACGGCTCTCGACTCGGTTCCGTACGATCTCCTGCTAGCGATGTATGCGGTTTTTGAGTCATTGCTACTTGACTGGGGCAACTTTCTCTTCCGGGTATTGCGGAATGGGAAACGGAACTCATCTTTTGGACAGATTTTGTCCCAAATCTTCCGGCATCTTCACCCCGTGCACTTCCAGGGTGAACTGGTGATTCCCTTCCCGGCGTCCTACTACTTCCGCCATCTTACTACTGACGGGACCCTCACCGTTCGCCGCCCTCCAGTCTCTCGTGCCCTTGCTGTCGCTTCCGAACAGCAAGCGAGTTCTGTTGGTGAGCCTGTTGCCAGCTCGGGCCACGAAGCTAGTTCTGCTCTCCGGTCAGTTCACTCCCGTATCCAGTCTGTTGCCGCTCCGGCACGCTCCCGCAGTTCGCTGCACAACGTTCGGGCTGACCCGTCTACTGCTGTAGGGCCCTCTCAGCCACCCTTCCATGAGGTTTCCACCTCCGTCTCTCTTGCTGATGTCCATGCCTCTCTTCTTGCTGATGCTACTGCTGCTGCTCCTGATGCTGCTGTTGAGGCTCCTGCACCCATCTCTCCGGTCACAGCGCCTATTGCTGCTGTTCTTCCGGATCTTCCATCTTCTCCTGCGGAAGCCTCTCCCGCTCACTCTCAAGCCATCCAGGACTATCTCGACCATCTCTCCACCGACATACTGAATGACTGCTGGCTGCGCTTCAGCCTTGCCATTACTGCTGACATCCCAGAACCTACCCTCCGGGTGTTTTATGCTCAACACACCCAGACCCCGGAGGAAATGATTACTTGGAACTGCTACCACGGCTTTGTAACGCCGTCGCTCCTAAAGGCTGCATCTCATGCTGCTGCCTCTTCCGGGCCTACCCATGACGCACGGACACCTGTCCCTGCTGAGGCTGGTCCCTCTTATCCTGCGGATATCCCTACCATTGACCTCTCCGGTCAAAGTGGATCTGCCGCCCCTCCTGCTACTGTTGCTGTACAACCACCGTCCTCTCCTGCTACCGCCGACTCTGCCCTGCCCACACCTGCCCCTCTTCATGCGGGTGAGTCCTCGAAAGCTCCCGCCTTTGGTCTGGGGCAAGCCTCTTTTGCCACGATTTTATCTGAGGCTGCTTTCTCCGCCCAACTCGATCGCCTTGCTGAGGACAGTCATCTTCAGACCCAGGCTCTTTCCGACCATGTCCGGGCCATGGGTGCCGAGCTTCTTTCTGCCTTCTCCTCTACCTCTCTCTCTATGGATCAAAAGCTTGAGCGGCTTGCCACGTCTTTCTCTGACTTGTCTACCTCTATTGCGGACTTAACGCAAGTCATGGCCAGTCCCTCCCACTCTCATCGATCTACCAAACTGGGGGAGAAATCATCTGATCCTTCTCCTCCTTCCACTGCTGGCGTTGTTTCTCACAAATGGTCTGCACCTGCTCTTCCTCCGGGCCTTCCCGTGCCTAAACGCAGCCGTTTCTCCACTGGCCAGACCAGCTCTCCCACTCCTACTGATCCATTTGGTGCCATCACCTTCCTCCCATCATACGTGGAATTGCATCCGGATGATGCAGATGGGAGCATTCTTGCTGCTGCCAAGGCCTATGCCTCCTCCACTACCGAGCGCCGATGTGTGTCTGCCTTGTCCCCCTTCGAACCTCAAGATATTCGAACCATACTGTCTGAGGAGGGACAATTTTCCACTGATGACATCGAGAACTATGCTTTAGTAGTCAAAATGGAGTTGAGGCTACTTCCCTTTTTACTTGACGAAGGCCTTGATTTTGATATTCTTCCTTGCTGGGTTGAAAACCAGTTTCCTGTTGTGGACGTTATTCTATCCTATATCAATGGTACAGCAGAGAACAACCGACCATGGACCTCTCTGTCCATAGTTTTCATCCCCTTCTGGGTCGACTCCTCACATTTCATGCTGAATGTATTCCTGATCAAAGAGAAGAAAATCTTGCTTCTGGATTCTCATTAGGTGGTTGACCACCCGATTAGAAAGAATCAGATGAGGAGTCTCGTTCGAACCTTGTCGGATGCAATCAGACAGAGTTCTCTCTACGAAGACTTGAATCTACCGCCTCTTAGTCAGGATGAAGTACTCATGGGGACGATCCAGAACAAGAAGAATGTGTCCCAGCAACCCGATGGAAACAGTTGTGGAGCCTTTGTCTGCTACTTCTTGAAATCTATTATCTCTTTCGATGATGACTAGAAAAGTATCATCGATTTCTCCAAGAAGCAGACAACGGCACTACGAGAGCATGCAGCAAGGATGATCTTCAAATATAGTAAGCCGTATGTACCATAATGTATATCTGTACTGAGGCTTAATGTATTCTTGCTGTAACTAAGTGGAACTGTTCTCTTTAATCCTTACCTCTGTGTTATTTTTTGCTGCCTTATCGGATCAGATTACAAAGGGTTTGGCATATCCATATTGGGGGAGATTGTTGGATCAAACCGAGAATTTAGATAATGCGGAACAAACCCTATATAATTTGACTCGAGATGTTTCATGTTTACCATTAAGTCTGTGCAAATGAGTTAACTCTAAATCCGGACCTACTCATGTGAGGACAAAGCTAAGGATATGATACATAATCCTGATCCGGATCATCATGAGTGTCGTCATTCACTTGGTATATAACCAAGTCATCATCCGGAGTAAGGACCCTTCATGCTGATTAAACACTTGACAAAACGACTAGGAACCCGCGTCTAACACTCAACAAGATTATGTTAATTAATGCGGAGTAAGTTCCTGAGTCTACATCTTGCACAGAGTAAAAGAGACTTGTGAGAGAGAAAGAATCGAAGTTGTCACTCCAACCGGACTAAGAAAAAGAAGACACGGACGAAGAAATCCGAGTCTGTCATTCGAGTGGAGTAAGGACAATTGTTGCAGAGTAAGGACATCAAATGCGGAATAAGGAATCCGAACCATTACTCATGCGGAGTAAGGAAGCGCTGATGTGGAGTAAGCTCTCCGGACCACTACTCATACGGAGTAAGGAAGAGCTGATGCGGAGTAAGCTCTCTGAACCACTACTCATGCGGAGTAAGAAAGCGCTGACACAGAACAAGGATTCCAGGACTTCATTCACACGGAGTAAGCAACCACTGACACGAAGTAAGGATCCGAGCTTCGCTGATATGGAGTAAGGAACCTTATGACGGACTAAGAAGACGTTACTTCATCATTTCCGAGCCGTATTAATTACAATCAGTTCGCTTCGTCCCGATGTAAGACAAACCCATTGTAGACCTAAATTACCTTACACGTGGATCACGCGAAGATGTGGACGCGGTCTCAAATACAATTGGAATCAAGCAAAGAATTCATTACAACCTATGCTTCCAATATTTCGAGCTCCACATCCGCAGCAGTTAAAGCTTCAGCATTTTCCGGTGAAGAACTTCAATGCTTCACACTGCTCGGAAAATACAGTTCCAAGATAGATTTCTAGGGTGTCTATATATATGCCTAAAGCAATATAAATAACAAAATGCGCGTGCTTACTTGTACTTATATATTCATAAGCGTATATCTTGAAAAGAGCCAAACACAGATTTACTGCCGAGTGTGTGTAACCATAACAGAGTGTTGTGTTGTAATCAGCTAAAACGTTGTTTTGCCTTGTTGTAATTATCTTCAGATAATAAAGCAACATACTTCCACTACCTAGTTAATCTTCCGCACTGATTTTATCCGTTTAACTAGAGTGAGTGTCTAAGCCATTAAAAGAGAGAAAGAATTTTCAAAGAGCCCATTCACCCCCCCCCCCCTTTAGGCTCTCCGGGACCAATAGACTCGTAGTCCAGCTCAGCCTCGAAGACTTGCAGGCACAGACCCGCAATCAGCCTCGAAGCCCTGTAGCACAGACTCGTAGTCAGCCTCGAAGCCTCGCAGCTGAGACTCAAAGCTTCCAGCCTCGAAGCCTCGCAGCTAAGACTCGAAGCTCCCAACCTCGTAGACTCGTAGTCCAGCTCAGCCTCGAAGACTCGCGGACACAGACCCGCAGTCAGCCTCGAAGCCCTGTAGCATAGACTCGCAGTCAGTCTCGAAGCCTCGCAGCTGAGACTCGAAGCTCCCAGCCTCGAAGCCTCGCAGCTGAGACTTGAAGCTCCCAGCCTCGAAGCCTCCCAGCTGAGACTCGAAGCTCCCAGCCTCGTAGACTCGTAGTCCAGCTCAGCCTCGAAGACTCGCAGACACAGACCCGCAGTCATCCTTGAAGCCTCGCAGCTCAGACTCGCAGTCTCAGCCTTGTAGCGCAACCTTGCTTCGAAGCTCTGTAGCACAGACCCGCAGCCTTGCCTCGAAGCCCCGTAGTCCAGCTCAGCCCCGAAGCTTGTAGTCCCAACCTGCACCCGCAGCACCTAGCCTCGAATCCTCGCAGTCAGCCTTGTAGTCAAATCCTCGCAATCACAGACTCACAGCAGTCAGCCTCGAAGACTCGCAGTACTCACACCCGAAGCCCCGTAGTCTCGTAGTCTCAACCTTCGACCCTTCGAGGCAGCTTACGACCTTCAACCCTTTGAGACAGGCTACAGTCTTCGACCCTGCAAGGCACCAACAGCCTTTGACCCTCGAAGTGCCCTTCGATCTTCAACCCTTCGAGACCGCCTACGACCTTTCAACCCTTCAAGGCAACCTTCAGCGGCCTTCAATCCTTCGAAGCAATCTTCAGCTACAGCCTTCGATCTTCGAAGCACCCTATAGCCTTCGACCCTTTGAAGCAACCCTCACATGAAACCTCCGATCCTTCGAAGCAGCTCTCAACCTTCGACCCTGCAACCTTCGAAGCAGCCCCTAGCAGCGACCTTCGACCCCGCGAGGCAGCCACGCGACCTTCGACCTTATAGACTTCGGCTGAAAAACTCCAAACGACGCTATTTTCGCCTTTGTTTTAAGTGCACAGTAAAGCAAACGCTACGGAATTGATTTTTTTTAAATGGTCGAAACACGTGTTTAACACCTGGGAGCTCGTTTCAACCTCGTAAATGCATATATCGTTCTCAAAACTTGCTGTCAACGCATGGGAACTCCAAAGAACACATCATTTAATTCGCCAAGTTCCAAGTTGGACGGTTGTTCCCTCTTCAAACTCTATAAAAAGGAGGCATTACCCATTTCTAGGGGGGAACTGATTTTTGGAGACTAACAACATAGAGAGCTTTGAGGGAGAAAGCCCAAAGATTCAGCAGACTTTGCTGGACGGAGCTGAAGAAGACGTCCTCCACCATCCTTGCTGAATTTTGTCTCCATGTCCCTCAAGCAGTCAAAGAGGAGTGAAGCTAGCAGGAACATCAAGCTTGATTTCCAGGTTTTATTCCCCTCTTATCTTACATTCATCATCATCACTACACCAAAATCTCACCTTTTTATTCAAAAATACAACAAAACGTTTTCAACGGCCCAGTGGCCGTGGGATTGAGCTTTTTATGCTCATATCCTCGCCACTTGGCCAACAATATTGAGTCTAGGAGTGAATCTGAGCTTCACAGTGTGCTCTACATAATACCAGGCCCTGTTCTTTCTCATTTTTTAAAAACCCTAAATTCTCTTTAAATAAACCCAGGCTTCTGTGGCTGTGAGATTAAGTCCTATTGCTTATATCTTCACCACCTGGCCAACATCAACTGTGGTAATGAATCCGAGCTCCATGCTGTGCTCTTCATGCTACTGGCTTTCTTTCTGTTTTCCTCGATAAAACAAAAGAATGACATTCATTTTCTAAGCCAACCATCCATAGTTTCTACAATGAAATAAAAGGAAATGAAAGGGAAATTAAAATAAGCAGACACCCATAGACAAAGACTAGGTACCAATTTTGGGCGCTGTGGGGGGGCAATAGCCTATTCTTCCTTCCCCACACGTAACCAACACCCGAACCTTTTCTCTGGAACCGTAGACCCTCCTCGGTGGCCAAACACACCTTCATCTTTGTTTGGTGGCGACTCTGTTTCTTCTATCTCTCTTTTTGGTTTTGTGTGAGCTATGGCAATGATGGCTCAATGACCAAATCTCCATCCAAAGGAGTAATCTAAAAACAAAAAAAACAAAAAAAAAAAAAGAAAAAAATCACCAAAAAAAAAATCCCCACCCCCCCCCCACCCCCCCCCACCCCCCCCCGACAGCGTGTCCTATACTGCCTCCTATGGGTCTCAGAAGTTATTATCCCTCCCCATTATCCTAAGTCCACTAGACCATGAACAAGCTCTGATACCATATTGTCACGCCCCAATTTGGGCGCTGTGGGGGTGCAATAGCCTATTCTTCCTTCCCCACATGTAACCGACTCCCGAACCTTTTCTCTGGAACTGTAGACCCTCCTCGGTGGCCAAACACACCTTCATCTTTGTTTGGCGGCAACTCTATTTCTTCTATCTCTCTTTTTGGTTTTGTGTGAGCTATGGCAATGATGGCTCAATGACCAAATCTCCATTCAAAGGAGTAATCTCAAGCCAGTAACGAGCCCAGACGACACCGGGTGATGATAGATGGCGACTCTGCTGGGGACATTTGAGAGAGTCTAGCCATGGTCTTTTGTTTGTGGAGTGTTTGCTTGTTTATTTCCCCTTCTGTCTTCTTTATTTTTTTTATTTTTTATTTTTATTTTTTTTATAGACTGCATTGCTTGTGCATACATGCATTTCTCTCTCCCTCTAACCCTATACCCAGGTTTTCTACTTTTACCTAGGATTAGCGAGGTTTAATAGGGATGCCCCGTGGGTTTTATCTCATGTAAGGTGCCTGAACTCCTTACCCAAGCGGGGTCCTTTTGAAGGGCCCCCTCCGTCAATGCCTCTAGGGGTACGGAGCTTCTCTCAGGAGCTAGTTTGAGAACCAATGAATAAGATAGGTGTATGTGTAGATGCCCATCAGGGGTTTTGACCTTCATGTGTGTGCTTTAACATTGTTGTGACCTTGTTTGCACCTTGTTTGCTAACTCATGCACTTTTACCACATTTTGCTTTAATTTACCCTAACCCTCACTCATTTTGCTTGATGCATATCATGACATCCCATGCATACATATAGGAACATGGCAAGTTTTGGGAACCTTTTGAGGGGCGCCAGAGACCCTGAGGACGTGGAAGAAGTAGAGCACGCCTCAATTCAGATCCAGATCATCAAGGATACTCGGGTCAAACTCCCCAAAGACCTCCGAGCCACATGGAGTGAATGGCCTAGCGTGAAACACATAGCTTACACCCAACAGTTTGGTGATCTCCTACTCCTTTCACAACTTCCTGTTGATGAGAATATGATCAAAGCAGTGATCCACTTCTGGGACCCGAGACAGAGGTGCTTCACCTTTAATGACATCGACCTAGTGCCAACTTTGGAGGAATATCGAAGAATCCTCTGCATCACCTTTGAAGAAGACGACATTGTTTTCCAACCCAACCCACAGAAGTCTTGTAGACGGGGGTTAGCACATTTCATGGGTTTCAAATGCTTGGGCAAGGACAAAAAGATCATCGACCCTGTGATCAAAGTAGATGGCAAAGAAATCATTCCATGGGAGTTTGTCAGAGACCAACTGAAAGGTGCAAATGAGGATAAGGCCCATTCGCTCATCACCCTTGCTATTTACGGGTTGGTGGTCTTTCCACGGGTAACCGGTTACATTGACGGGACCGTTTTCGAGCTAGTGGCACAAGTGACCGGTGGCGCTAACCCTATTCCGGCCATACTTGCCGAAACCATCAGATCTCTATCATTTATCCGGACTACAGGAGGTGGTCGCTTCATGGGGTGCCTCCCTCTCTTGTGCACATGGCTCAAAAGCCATCTCCACTGTGTTACCCCGCGATTCAGGGCTGTTTACTCATGGCCCCCTACCATCATACTAGACATTCTAAGAAGCTCGTCGCTCTTACCCAGTAATCTCAACGGATGGAGAAGGCTGCTGAATTGCCTGAGTGAGGCAAATGTTGTCTGGATGGCACCCTGGATGCCAAGAAAACATATGACATATAGCTGCGGAAGGTATAACTGGGTCCCACTCCTTGGACCATGGGGCGGGACTACCTACGCCCCTCTTCAAGTGGCAAGGCTGCTAGGAAATAACCAAATTGTCCCAGTTCTCTATGGAATGGAAAGAAGTGATATTAACCATGGCACAGGAAGGGCTGAATCAGTCGCCGATCGGATGTTCAATGCCGCGTTACAGCCTAGGAAGATCGGCTTCCTCCCCTATTACCCCGATGTTGTCCCGTCCTATGTTTCTTGGTAAGAGAAACTAGAAGCGGAATACCTCCTACAGTAGAAAGAACTTGTCGGTACTCTTCCGACCAAGAAGATAATGACAATGTGTGAATCCGGGAAAGGAAAGCCTAGTAATGCATCAAGCTTATCAAGGAAAGGAAGGCATTAAGTGGGATTGCTTCTCTAAAGGAACCCAAAACTTGTCTTGCATCATGTAGCTACATCTACATTTGAATAGCTTGTACCCATAAGTGGCTTTGTCCTATTTACATCAATAAAATCTGTTCTTGTCTATTTCCCATCTCATATGCATAAGCCTTAACATTCATTATAGGAAGCATGGCAAGCTTTGATCATCTCATAGCTAATTGTGAAGACAAGGAATACATGATAGAGGTCGCACATGCAGCTTCAACAATTCAACAACACTTTGGAGACTTTTCAGGAGAAAGTGCTGAGCAAACCATACTGGCCCCTGAAGTCCAGATGCATGTCCAAATGGCCCACCGAGAGGAACTTGATGATATATGGGCACGATGGCCTTTCCACATACAGGCTGCCTATATTAAAAAATACGGGGACTTGTTACATGTAACACGAGTACCTGTCGACGAGCCTATGTTAAAGGCGGCAGCATATTTCTGGGATCCAAGGCAGAGGTGCTTCGCTTTCAACGAATAGGATTTGACTCCTACTGTGGAGGAGTATCAAGCCCTCTTGGGGCGACCAATCAACAGAGGTCATCCCATGGCCCGTGATCCGAGACAAAATATCACCAACCATACAAGTTTCCTACCTGTAGACCCTATCACAGTTCTTGGGAATGATAGAAGACGAGGTAGCCCAGATCGTGCACCGCAGGGGTGGACTCGAGGTCATCCCATGGCCCGTGATCCGAGACAAAATATCTCAAGCATCGGGCATAGAACTCTACTTTTTATTCACACTAGCCATATATGGATTAATTGTATTTCCCAAGTTCTTGGGTTACATTGACGGATTTGTATGCGAACTTGTGATGCAAACATTAGGAGGGGCCGATCCGGTTCCTGTAATCCTTGCTGAGACAATCAGATCATTATCACATGTACGAATTTCAGGGCAGGGTCGTTTCAAAGGATGCCTTCCACTCCTCTGCGCATGGTTGAAAAGTCACTTCCCAAGCAAAGACGCACAATTCAAAGAAGTGGCGGCATTTCCACATAGTGCATTACCCGAATTCATTCTAGAGGAATGGGAGTTACCTGAAATAGAGGAGGATTGGATCAATGAGCTGCAAACCTTAACCGATAATCAAATTGTATGGAATGCTCCATGGATGCCCAAGGTCGACATAATTTATAGTTGTGGGCCATGTAACTGGGTCCCATTACTTGGTCCGTGGGGAGCTACCGCATACGCCCCTCTTCAGGCAAGAAGACAACTTAGGGGTCATCAGATCATTCCTGTGTTGCATGAGATAGAAGCTTTTGACTTCACATACATTGACCTCGAGACTCGACGCAAAGCTTTTCGGGGGTATCTAGCATGGCAAACACCTCGGAAAGTCAGCAGTAATTCTTATTACCCCGAAGTTCATCCATCATTCCCTCCCTGGCGGCAGCAGTACATAGCTTATGCAGAGGTCCACCAAGATCCAAGACTGCTGCTCCTTCAAAAGGAAAATGAACTCGAGAACTTGCGGCAGAAGGTTCAAGAACAAGAGGAGATTATCGAAAAGCTGGGTAAAAGAATTCACCAATTGGAGGAGTAATCCGGAATCAGAAATTAGTTTGAAATGATCAAGGCTTGTTCCAATTCATCTAGTCACATAAGCATAAGACTATCCTTGTTGTACTTCAATCTTCTTTCCACCAATAATGTATTTGGTTTCATCAATCAATAAATTGTTTTTCGCCATTTCCATCATTAACCATTCGTTGCATGCATTCACTACATGCATTCATACATTCATGGTAAAAAGCAAAATCCGGAAAAGAGAACAACAGAAAGTTTAACAAATAAGCATTTCCAGATCAAACAAGATTGGGTATTCCTATAACTTGAGATCAACCCGTAATCAAGCTATGTCAGACTAGGGCATGGGAGACCATACAGAGGACCGAATTTGAGGGCTCGAGCAAGCTCAACAAGAGCTGGGAGGCAGTCTCCACGAGGTTCAGCTTCAGTTAAAAACCATGATGGACTTACTGACTAAAGTAGCAACCGTAAGGGAAGCTGCCCCAGTAGAAGGAGTAGCGAATCAGGGACAAACGCCGAACCCACTGTAGGGGTTTGTGCAAACTCAAACAGAATCCCAGGCCTATGCACAACCTAACGTGGTCCTGGGTAGTTCTCGCTAAGTTCCGACTACACCACCAAATGCGGGAACACCAATCTCAGAACATCCCGTGGGAGTAAGGGACTTACCCGTTCCCAAGGAAACCAACCAACAACCAAGCTGGAAACAAATAGAAGCAAGGTTGAAGGCTATTGAAGGGGCAGAAAGTTATGGGACAACTAATGCCTATGATTTATGCTTGGTGCCGGGGGTCGTGCTACCTCCAAAGTTCAAAATGCCGGATTTTGAGAAATTCAATGGTACCCAGTGTCCAAGGACCCATTTGATAATGTATTGTCTCAAGTTGGCTGCATATACCAACAATGACCAACTGTTAATGCACTGCTTCCAAGAAAGCTTAACCGGTGGGCCATTACGATGGTACATTCAGTTAGAAGGAAGTTGTATCCGCACTTGGAATGACTTGGCCACAGCCTTCTTAATGCAATACAAACATGTCACGGAACAGGCAATAAACAGATTGGCATTGCAGTCATTTGAGAAAGCTGATAAAGAAAGTTTCAAGACTTAAGTCATTTGAGAAAGCTGATAAAGAAAGTTTCAAGACTTACGCTCGAAGGTGGAGAGAAGCAGCTATGGACGTTCAGCCCCCACTAACTGAACGAGAGCTCACCACCCTTTTCGTCAGTACCCTAAGGGGTTTTATTATGAAAAGCTGGTTGTGAATGTATCAAACAGCTTCGCCGATTTAGTTGCCTCAGGAGAAAGAATTGAGGGTGGCATCAGAGAAGGCCGGCTTGGCGGGAATAAAACCGAGACTTTTAGAAAGCCTACGCCACCCAATCGCAAAAAAGAAGAAGAAGCACAAGCAGTCTGGCAACCCAAACTTGACTTCACTTCCTCCGGGGCATAATCAGGGCAGTGTATCACGCAAGGTTATTACGGCGGGCAGCCCATAATCTTATGTGGCATCAGCCCCACCACCACAATTCCCGCAGTATCATCCACCAGGAGGAAGCTTGTACACGCCTCAACCAAGCCAACCTCAGCTAGCCCAGCCTCAATCCGAGCAGTCGAAGCAGCCCCGGCAGAATCAGACTTTTGGAAAGACTGGGTAACAAAAGTTTGATCCAATTCTTATCACATACACAGAAGCCTATACACGATTGTTAGCAGCAGGACTCGCTAGTCCAATACCCCTAAAGGAACGGACTCCTCCATATCCTGACTGGTACAAAGCTGAGGCCCATTGTGCATACCATGGAGGCGCAAGTGGACATGACACCGAGAATTGTTTTGCTCTGAAAAAGAAGGTCCAACACCTAAGAGATGTTGGATGGTTAGACTTCTCCAAGATGACCAATGCTCCTAATGTGGGCACCAACCCTCTACCTGAACACTCGGGCAATGTCGCCAATATAACAACTAGGCATGGAAATCCTCCTAGAAAGGTTTCTGAGATCAAGATAGGCAAGGAACAACTGTTCCGTATGCTACATAAGAACGGGTTCTTGGTAACCAATGAGGTGACTGAAACCACGAGAGGCACAGACTGGGAAAAATGTTGTGTCTACCATAAATCAGCTTATGGACATGATATTGAAGAATGCAATGAATTCCAGGAAGCTGTGCAAGCTCTCATTAACTCCCGAAGGCTGGAAAATCACACGCAAGTTAGAAGAACATGAGGCCTGTATGGCTTTGATGGAGCATACAAAGGCATTGGAGACACCCAGGCCTTTAATTATCGAATATGAGGAAAAACCAAAAATCACCACATTGGCACAAGGAGTCCGATCTCTTGTCATCCAAACTCCTGCTCCACTCCCTTACAAAGATGATAAATCAATGCCCTAGAAGTACCCCTGCGAATCGGTCATTAGAGGACACCCTACAGCCGAGAAGAAAACAAGAAGCGGTCGTGTCTATGGATCGGAAGAAGGCATTGAGGTCAACAAAAGCAAAGGAGGAGAGTATGATCTACCTCCCGTACCTGCACCAGGTAGTAAGAACGCTCCTGTCATTGACAGGGATCCCACCGAATTCCTTAAACTAATCAAGCAGAGTGAGTACAACATTGTGGAGCAACTCAGTCGGCAGCCGGCTCGTATCTCTTTGTTGTCCTTGCTCATGGATTCGACTCCACATAGAGAAGCCCTCATGAAGGTTTTGAGCAAGGCCTACGTTCCTTTGACCATATCCTTGGAAAATCTGAGTAGTCTCGTTAACAATATCGTGATGGATAACTTCCTTAGTTTTGGCTAAAATGAGTTACCATCAGAGGGTATTAGTCACGTCAAAGCCTTACACATATCTGTCAAATGTAAGGATCACATTATCTCCCGTGTGCTGATCGACAATGGGTCATCCCTAAACATCATGCCAACTCAAATCCTCAAGCAACTGCCAATAGACTCCTCTCACGTACATCCCACTAATATGGTTGTAAGAGCCTTTGATGGTGAAAAGCGAGAAGTAGTGGGTACACTAGATATCCCTTTGCAAATTGGTCCAAGTGAGTTTATGGTTGAGTTCTAGGTGATGGACATCGCTCCATACTATAGCTATCTCGGGGGAAGACCATGGATTCACTCAGTAGGGGCAGTGCCATCGACACTACATCAAAAGGTTAAATTTGTGGTAAATGGCCAACTCATCTTTGTATACGGAGAAGCGGAGCTTCTGGTTACCAAGCCTATGTTTGTTCCTTACATTGAAAACAATGAAGACATACCAGAATGCTCTTACCGATCGTTCGAAGTGGTTAATGTGGCCTATGCCCCAAACACCGGAAAGTCACCAGATATGGCAATCTTGTTCCCAAAGACTGCAAGGATGGTTGCTACAGTCATGCTTAAACTGGGGCATAAGGAAGGTCAAGGCCTGGGTGCACGAGCACAAGGAATTAAGAAACCCTTAGTCATACAAAACACTAGAGAAAGGTATGGATTGGGCTACAAGTCTACCAAAGCTGACAAATCAAGGGAAGCCGCGAGAAAAAGGGAGTCCCGCTTAGCCAGACTAGAGAAGAGGCCTCTCCAAGAGCAAAGGATGGCGTTCCCACCCCTTGGGGCTATATTCCAGAGCACCGGTTTTATCCATCAGAGGAAAGAATGCACCATAGCTATGCTGAGGGCCAGCCGTGGAGAGCAAGAATAGATGGGGCGGGTATGCCAAGGACCCCCAGGGCACCAGCTGAACAATTGGAGTATTGTGGACCTCCCGGTCAAGTAATGATCAAAGAAGCTTTGCTGGGGAATGTTATGTTTTTATTATGTTTTCAAATTCCCAACAACGGTTGTAACCTTTTCGGAATATTTATGAAATAAGACTTTTGCCAAAACCGCATCTTCTTACATTGCATGACATGTGCATCATCATACTTTGTTAAACTATTCAAACTTTTACCAACAAGTGCGATCAAGTTAAAAAGGATCTGTTAAGTAAAGAAGAAACGAGTTGCTTAAGGTTTGACCATAATCCAGATTGGGAGCAACCAGTATTTGGAGTAGAGGAAGCTGACGTCGAAGAAGACTTTGAGCCTCCGGAGGACATCATACGCCTATTGAATAAGGAGGATAAACCCATTGTTCCTAGCGAAGTTCCGATCGAGACTGTCAACTTTGGTACACCTACTGAACCAAAAGAACTGCGATTAGGATATCTAATCAATGAGGATGTCAAGGGCCGATTGGTTGATCTCATAAAAGCCTATATCGATGTTTTTGCGTGGTCTTACAAGGATATGCCGGGACTAAATACCGACATAGTGCAGCACCAGCTGCCACTGAATCCAGAATGTGCACCCGTACAACAAAAGTTACGACGAATGAGACCAGCAATGATACTGAAGGTCAGAGAAGAGGTTCGGAAACAATGGGATGCTGGATTCCTTAGTGTAGCTCGATACCCAGAATGGGTCGCTAACATCGTGCCCGTCCTAAAGAAGGGTGGGAAGGTCCGTATGTGCGTAGACTACCGCGACCTCAACAAGGCTAGCCCAAAAGACAACTTTCCACTACCTCACATCGACACCTTGGTAGATAACACCGCAAAACATGCCATGTTTTCTTTCATGGACGGATTCTCCGGCTACAACCAAATTCGGATGGACCCCGATTACAAAGAAAGGACCACCTTCACAACTCTCTGGGGTACCTTCTGCTACAATGTTATGCCTTTTGGACTCAAAAATGTCGGGGCAATATATCAGAGGGCCATGGTGACACTTCCATGATATGATGCACAAAGAAGTGAAGGTTTACGTCGATGATATGATTACCAAGTCAGGAAAGGAGGAAGACCACGTGGAGGTATTGCATAAACTATTCAACAAATTGTGCAAATACCAACTATAGCTAAATCCAGCCAAGTGTACCTTTGGAGCTACATCTGGCAAACTACTGGGATTTATTGTCAGTCAAAATGGAATAGAGATCGACCCCGACAAGGTCCAGGCCATCCAAGATATGCCTACACCAAAGACCATCAAAGAAGTTAGAGCCTTCCTCGAGCGGCTCAACTATGTTGCCTGCTTTATCTCACAGCTTACTGCAACTTGTGAGCCTATCTTCAAAGTGCTTCGCAAAAATAACCCCAAAGTTTGGAATGACAAATGTCAGGAGGCCTTTGACAAAATCAAGGAATACCTTATGAACCCACCGATTTTGGCTCCTCCAACACCCAACAAACCTTTGATCTTGTATTTGACGGTCCGAGAAACATCCATGGGTTTTGTTCTGGGACAGCTTGATAAAGCAAAGAAAAAGGAGCAAGTCATTTATTACTTGAGCAAGAAATTTACATCATGCGAAGAGAAGTACACTCCCTTAGAAAAAGCTTGTTGCGCTCTCGTCTGGGCAACACGAAGATTGAGACAGTATACCCTCTACCATACTACATGGCTCATCTCAAGACCTGACCCACTCAAGTACATGTTAGAAAAACCGGCAATGACAGGAAGGGTTGCAAAATGGAAACTGCTCTTATCCCAATATGATATCATCTATGTCCCACAGAAGGCCATCAAGGGAAGTGCCATAGCAGATTACTTGGCCGACAGGGCCTTGGAGGATTATGAGCCCATGAGCTCTGATTTTCCAGACGAATACATCAATGCTGTTCAGGAGGATCAGGAATCAAAGACGTGGATTCTATGGTTTGATGGAGCCTCAAATTTATCTGGTCATGGCATTGGGGCAGTATTAATCTCCCTAATCGGTCAACATTATCCCATGGCCGCCAAGTTGGCCTTTCCCTGCACAAACAACATAGCAGAATATGAAGCTTGTGTCATGGGTCTCCAAGAAGCCTCAATAAGGGGAATTACAAGGCTTCAAGTCTTCGGAGATTCAGCCATAGTAATTTATCAAGTTCGTAAGGAGTGGGAAACTCGGAATCTCAAACTCTTTCCCTACCAAGAGATGATATGTGATATGGCTAGACTATTTGATGAAATCTCATTTGAACATGCATCCCAGGAACATAATCGGATTCTCGATGCCTTGGCTACTTTGGCAGCCCTCCTTCGGTTGGATACAAGCTTAGAAATGCCCTCTTTTGATATTTGCGTACAAGAAGTGCCAATATACTGTATGTCGGCTAGTACGGATGCTAACACAAAGTCATGGTATCATGATATCAAACAATATCTACTCACAAGAGAATATCCAACAGAAGTCTCAGAATCAGAAAAAAGAAATATTCGGCGAACAAGTGCTAACTACTTCTTAGATGGGCTCGTCCTTTACAAGCACAGTTACGACATGGTGCTACTATGGTGCGTTGAGAAAGACGAAGCAGCTCAGATCCTCAATGAGGTCCACAACGGCAACTGTGGAGCTCATGTGAATGGACATGCTCTATCCCGACAGATCATGAGGATGGGCTACTATTGGGTCACTATGGAAAAGGATAGCATCCATCATGTGGGCACGTGCCTTAAGTGCCAAGTTTACGGGGATCGAATCCAAGCACCCCCGTCCTACTTGCACACGATAACATCTCCATGGCCTTTCGCCATGTGGGGAATGGACATCATTGGAGCCATTTCACCTAAGGCTTCCAACGGTCATAGATTCATCTTGGTGGCGATCGATTACTTCACCAAATGGGTAGAAGCAGCCTCCTATGCCCAAGTCACTCAATCAGTGGTGGTTAGGTTTGTCCGAAGCAACATTATTTGTCGTTATGGGCTTCCCGAGCAAATTATAACTGACAATGCTGTCAATTTGAACAATAGAATGATGGATAATTTATGCAAAGGATTCAAAATCCGACACCGCAATTCTACCCCATATCGTCCCAAGATGAATAGAGCGATTGAGGTAGCAAATAAAAACATCAAGAACATCATTCGCAAAATGACCAAGACATACAAGGATTGGCACGAGAAACTTCCATATGCACTGCATGCTTATAGGACTTCTGTGCAAACATCAACTGGGGCAACTCCATTTTCCCTAGCCTATGGTATGGAAGGAGTCCTACCTATCAAGGTGGAAATCCCGTCACTCAGAATTCTTAAGGATACTCAGCTGGATGAATCCGAATGGGTCAAGGACCGTTTTGAGCAGATGAATCTAATCGAAGGGAAACGTCTCGCCGCAGTCGATCGAGGCCAGTTATATCAACAAAGGATGATGGCCAGCTTCAACAAAAAAGTGAAACCCCGAACCTTCAAAGAAGGGGACTTGGTCTTGAAGAAGATACTGCCGATACAACATGATTACCGTGGCAAGTGGACTCCGAACTATGAAGGTCCCTATGTGGTAAAAAGAGCATTCTCAGGAGGGGCCTTAATCCTCATAGAAATGGACGGAGCTGAGCTGCGAAATCCTATAAACAGTGACGCTGTAAAGAAGTTTTATGCCTAACTTCCCATTTCAAAATCCTTTACCCCCAACTGAGTCAAAACCTCATGTTTTGGTCCTTCACATAAATGGGCCAAATCTTGCCCTCACCATGAGCATATGGCAATCAAGTTTGAGTATGACCCAACAAACGAATTTCGTGGCCCGAGAGCGGACTTGGTGAAAACCTGAAAGGGCACTAAGGGTAAAACACAAAGCTCAATCAAAAGCAAAAGAAAGGCGGACTTGGTGAGAACCCGAAAGGGCGCCAAGGGTAAAATACAAAGCCAGCAAAAAGTCGGCAATATCAGGATCCATGATCTTCTAAGAGAACCAAAGTGGGGTACAACTCTCGAACTCCCCACGAAGACAGTCGCAGCAAGGTTGTCACGCCACTTCAAACCAGGGACTAGGCCGTCAACCAAAGGATTGGTCAAATCTTAAGCATATGCTGATCAACTTTACAAGACATGTCTTTTGAAGCTATTGTCCTTGTACTACAAAAGGGAGTTTAGTTTAACTTTGTATGATGATAAACAAGTTGTTCCATATGCAATGATGCATTTGTAAGTGCAAAATGTCTTATCAAATAAATATGGTTTTGGCTTTTTTTTTAAAAAAATCATTTTAAAATCGTTCATTCCCTTGCTTGAGTTTCTTAAATTTTGCTTATCCGTGAGGTTTGCATAAGGCAACAACAAAGCTCTGGACCTTTGCCTAAGGGAAACTATGACTCAAGCTACTTAACAGTTTGCTCATCGGGAGGAGAAGAGAATGCCAAGTCATCTGGCAACGTGCTTTTCAGAAGAAGCGGCAACAAAATCTCCTTTGATTATCTCTGCCCCTCATTTTGCGTACCTCTTGCATTTTCAAAGTTTTAGGCCTCCCTCGCACCACATGCATCAATTACATTTCATGCATCATTCCTACATATGGCATGTTTGCTCCCGTCCAAGCTCAGGATCTTGTTGTCGCGGCATGGCGTCCCAGGCTCCCAATGGATAAGCCATAGAACTCAAGAAGTAAAGAAAGTTTCACATCTAAAGCCATGCTCACCCTCATGCCAAACATCCAAAGCCATGCTCACCCGCATGCCAAACCATCAAAGCCATGCTCACCCGCATGCCAAACCATCAAAGCCATGCTCACCCGCATGCCAAACATCCAAAGCCATGCTCACCCGCATGCCAAACATCCAACGCCATGCTCACCCGTATGCCAAACAACCAAAGCCATGCTCACCCGCATGCCAAACAACCAAAGCCATGCTCACCCACATGCCAAACATCCAAAGCCATGCGCACCCACATGCCAAACCATCAAAGCCATGCTCACCCCCATGCCAAACATCCAAAGCCATGCTCACCCGCATGCCAAACCACCAAAGCCATGCTCAACCGCATGCCAGACCATAAAAGCCATGCTCACCCACATGCCAAACCATCAAAGCCATGCTCACCCCCATGCCAAACATCCAAAGCCATGCTCACCCGCATGCCAAACCACCAAAGCCATGCTCACCCTCATGCCAGATCATCAAAGCCATGCTCACCCGCATGCCAAACCATCAAAGCCATGCTCACCCGCATGCCAAACATCCAAAACCATGCTCCCCCAGCATGCCAAAAAAACCAAAGCCATGCTCCTCGGCATGCCAAAAAAACCAAAGCCATGCTCACCCGCATGCCAATTATCCAAAGTCATGCTCACCCGCATGCCAAACCACACCAAAACCATAGAATATCAATCCCTAAAAGGAGAATCAAGTGGTCAAAATGGGTACGGTCTTATCTTTGCACATCATTCGCACACAAACAACGCGCAAAAAGGGGCAGCTATTGAACCCCATTTTGATCGGGCCAGATCACAGCCAAGAAATCCAAAAATGAAAGATCTCAAAATGCCCCAAGGTCAACAACAAAGGATAGAGGACTAAATTTGGAAACCAGCACACTTTACCGTGCCCAAATCCGACTTGGAATGAAGAAGTTATGACTAAAAAGGTCTTAGGCATGGAAAGTCAAATGTGCGGAAAGACGGTCAATGCCCCAGAAACAATTCAGGCGAATTTATGACCGCTTCCTCAAAGCCTCGTAGTCCAAGCCTGCCTCGTAGCACTCACATTCAAGCCTGCACTCGCAGCACTCACTCGAAGCCTCGCAGCTGAGACTCGAAGCTCCCAGCCTCGTAGACTCGTAGTCCAGCTCAGCCTCGAAGACTCCCGGCAGACACGCGACCCGGTCGGCCTCGAAGCCTCGTGCAGAAGAGGACTCGCGATCGGCCTCGAAGCCTCGCCGAGACACGAAGCTCCCGGCCTCGAAGCCTCGCAGCGAGACTTGAAGCTCTCTCGGCCTCGTAGACTCGTAGTCCAGCTCGGCCTCGAAGACTCGCAGACACGAGACCCGCGCTCACCTTGAAGCCTCGCAGCTCGGACTCGCATTCTCGGCCTTGTGGCGCAACCTTGCCTCGAAGCCCACGGCGCAGCCTTGCCCGAAGCCCTGTAGCTCGCCAACCTTGCTTAAGCCCCAGCGACAGACCCGAGCGCCCATGCCTCGAAGCCCCGTAGTCCAGCTCGGCCTGAAGCTCACGGTCCGCCCCCTGCCTCACCCACAGACCCGGCCTCGAATCCTCGCAGTCAGCCTCGTAGTCAAAGCCTCGCAATCACAAACTCGCAGCAGTCAGCCTCAAAGACTCACAGTACTCACACCCGAAGCCCCGTAGTCTCGTAGTCTCAACCTTCAACCCTTCGAGACAGCCTACGACCTTCGACCCTTCGAGACAGGCTACAGTCTTCGACCCTGCAAGGCGCCTACAGCCTTCGACCCTCGAAGCGCCCTTCGATCTTCAACCCTTCGAGACAGCCTACGACCTTTGACCCTTCAAGGCAGGCTACAGTCTTTAACCCATCAAGGCAACCTTCAGCGGCCTTCAATCCTTCGAAGCAATCTTCAGCTACAGCCTTCGATCTTCGAAGCACCCTACAGCCTTCGACCCTTCGAAGCAACCCTCACCTGCAACCTTCGATCCTTCGAAGCAGCTCTTAGCCTTCGACCCTGCAACCTTCGAAGTAGCCCCCATCAGCGACCTTCGACCCCGCGAGGCACCCACGCGACCTTCAACCTTACAGGCTTTGGCTGAAAAACTCCAAACGACGCTGTTTTCACCTTTCTTTTAAGTGCACAGTAAAGTAAACGCTACGAAATTGATTTTTTTTAAACGGTCGAAACACGTGTTTAACACCTGGGAGCTCGTTTCAACCTCGTAAATGCATATGTCGTTCTCGAAACTTGCTGTCAACGCATGGGAACTCCAAAGAACACATCATTTCATTCGCCAAGTTCCAAGTTAGATGGCTGTTCCCTCTTCAAACTCTATAAAAAGGAGGCATTACCCATTTCTAGGGGGGAACTGATTTTTGGAGACTAACAACATAGAGAGCTTTGAGGGAGAAGGCCCAAAGATTTAGCAGACTTTGCTGGACGGAGCTGAGGAAGACGTCCTCCACCATCCTTGCTGAATTTTGTCTCCATGTCCCTCAAGCAGTCAAAGAGGAGTGAAGCTAGCAGGAACATCAAGCTTGATTTCCAAGTTTTATTCCCCTCTTATCTTACATTCATCATCATCACTACACCAAAATCTCACCTTTTTATTCAAAAATACAACAAAACGTTTTCAAAGGCCCGATGGCCGTGGGATTGAGCTTTTTATGCTCATATCCTCGCCACTTGGCGAACAATATTGAGTCTAGGAGTGAATCTGAGCTTCACAGTGTGCTCTTCACAATACCAGGCCCTGTACTTTCTCATTTTTTAAAAACCCCAAATTCTCTTTAAATAAACCCAGGCTTCTGTGGCTGTGAGATTAAGTCCTATTGCTTATATCTTCACCACCTGGCCAACATCAACTGTGGTAATGAATCCGAGCTCCATGCTATGCTCTTCATGCTACTGGCTTTCTTTCTGTTTTCCTCGATAAAACAAAAGAATGACATTCATTTTCTAAGCCAACCAGCCATAGTTTCTACAATGAAATAAAAGGAAATGAAAGGGAAATTAAAATAAGCAGACACCCAAAGACAAAGACTAGGTACCAATTTTGGGCGCTGTGGGGGTGCAAGAGCCTATTCTTCCTTCCCCACACGTAACCAACTCCCGAACCTTTTCTCTGGAACCGTAGACCCTCCTCGGTGGCCAAACACACCTTCATCTTTGTTTGGTGGCGACTCTGTTTCTTCTATCTCTCTTTTTGGTTTTGTGTGAGCTATGGCAATGATGGCTCAATGACCAAATCTCCATCCAAAGGAGTAATCTCAAGCCAGTCACGAGCCCGGACGACACCGGGTGATGACAGCGTGTCTTATACTACCTCCTATCGGTCTCAGAAGTTATTATCCCTCCCCACTATCCTAAGTCCACTAGACCATGAACAAGCTCTGATACCATATTGTCACGCCCCAATTTCCTTTCACTTGGAAATGGGTAGTGATTGCCCATGCCCGCACCTGAAGGGTCAAGGGGTTGGTGCAAGCACCTAAAAAGGACTTATGACACGGGTGTTGTCCCAAACTTGTACAACCAGCCTAACATGCCACGGGGCATGCTCCTGCCCCCAAACCATGCACACAACCACAAATCAAACAATAACTATAACTCAATTTATTACATTTCAAAGGGGCTCAAAGTTCATTACAACTCAATTGGGGAAAACTCCCATCAAACCACAATGTGCTCTGTTTACAAATAATCCAAACCATAAAACAGAAATCCACAAACAAAAACAATGAAACTAACATAGTCTTCAGCCTCAGTGGCCTACTACCACAGCTCTTTCACCTACCGCTGCTTGACCCCCAAAAAGAACGAGTTTATAGGAGGGGTGAGCAAACCATAGCTCAGTAGGGTTCCAATCTCCCCAGACCCGTCCCACTCTACAATATACATGACAAGTGTATGCTTGTGCTCGTGTAGTGCCTAAAGCTAAAGCAGCAAACATCACCCAGTAACACACCATTTACCTAAGCCCACACTGGAGGGCAGAGGACACCCCGCCACCACGGCGACATGACATACCACATCCAGGCGAATGTTGCATGGTCACCAATGCAACATTTTCCACCCGAGTCAGATATGGCCATCACCTCCTCGGACACCATACCTACCCTCAGGAATGGGTGCAGACTTAACCCACCGTTGTGAGTGCTACACCGAGACTCAGGACCGCAGTCCTGGCCAAATCTCAAAGGGGTCCAGTTATTGTGCCTGGCCCATAACTCAGCTCAACCCACATGTATTTGGGTACTCAATCTCAATCCACAATTTAATCAGTTTCAACAATACAATTTAGCAACACATCTCAACTTAATACAACTCAGTAGTGCAACTCAACAAGTATATCTCAAACATATGATTGTAACTCAACATTCTCAACACATTCCAGTCCTCAAAACTCAGGTTATCTATTATCTCCTCAACAAATCTCAAACAAGATTTACACAGGCCAACATAGTCAGTTACAGACAACACACACCAGCCACACAGGCTTAAAACCAAACATGCAACATACATCAGTCGCACAGGTATTTTATCAAACACATAATGGGCATAGCCACACAGGCATACTATCAAACACATAATAGGCATATACAACCTAACGATTTCTAGCCCGATCCCAAACATCAGAATCACAACCAATATGCCATTGAAGGCCAACATCCATATAGGAGATCACACCTATATGGATTTACATATATATAAGCATGTATAGACCACAAATACCCTAGGACAGAGAAGGATTAGGAAGAACAGAATCCCTACCACAAGAATTTGGGAATACAACAAATCGTTGTATCTTAGCTACCTCATCGCCTCTGGTCTCCCGTCGTCAGCAGGAACCTTAGATCGTCGGCCTTGGATCATCCCTCTCTCTCTCTCTGGCCGTCTCTCTCTCTCTCTGGCCGTCTCCCTCTCTCTCTCTCGGTATGTGATGGCTGCAAGGGTTACAGGAAATGAAGAACCCTAATCCTTAGAGCTCCACCTCCTTATATAATCACCATGACATCAAAACGACATAGTTTTGATTAAATGAAGCCCAACATCAAAATGACGTAGTTTTGATACACACTATAACCTTCTAACATCCATATATGACAAAATATCCATAATTTCAACATGGTTCTTTGGGAAAAAGTTACAAGGATCACAAAACCAAGCTAATGGAGGCTGCACGTGACAAAGGCCATTTTCACGGGCACCTCCCAAATTCCCTAGGATTTTTCCCCAAGCCTTAGAACAACATCAGGAAGGTTCCTATGCAAAAATAACTTTGCCCGTGACAACCATTGTCGTGGGCACCTCCTTTTGGGCTCAAATTTTGTCTCAAGCTTCCTCATAATCATACAAGGTGTTATAGCCAATGTGTGTCGAAATAAAACTCCTCAAAACCCAACAATTTGCTACTCCGAAAGGCAAAACTGCGATTAACTCCTCACGTCCCAGAACACGGGTCCTTACAAAAAACACCCCTCTTCTTCCTCCTCCTCCTCCGCCAAACCCAGGAGAGCCCTCACTCCCTTTACCAGAATTCATTCCCCCGGCTACTGTGGAGCATAGCCCATCCATCATTGCGTCCCCCCTTAAACCATCTTCATCCCCTTTTGACTTCAATAAAAACTGTTTCCCCTTTGCCAGACCTCACTTTCTCCATAATCCCTGTTGGAATCCAATGAGAACCATTTCCTGAATCCGCTTTGTTAGACATCAAGGAGCACCCTCCATCCAAGCCAGAGGATACACCTTGTCGTCCTCACCATCGACCCTCCTAGGCTACTTGTGGGACTTCGAGCAGCTGAAGGAAACAAGCAGAGTAACAGAAAGGGGCAATCGGGGTTCAAGCCATTTCATTGACGGGAGGAAAACCACCGTATACTCTTTATTTTTCTGTCGTTCTTGAGTGGTTGGTTTCTGGTCCTACTGCATACTTTTATACTGTTTATTCTATGGTGATTTTGGTTGTGTTTTCTCCTGGTTTGAGCTTTGAAATGGCTAATCTGTGCATGATTATCTTGTGTTTTCCTTGGTTAATCTATGTGTTGTCTCTCGGTCTGTACTAGAAGGTACCATTGGTTTGCCTTTCAGATCTGTGGAAAAAGATGTTTCAAAAAAAAAAACCATTTTCCAACAAAAATGTAGCCGTATTGGGTTTCCAAACAAAAACCTTTTCACTGGATTTCTTGAAAGCAGAATTTCACGTTTGTTACTGGCTTTATGGTTTCATTTTATTTTACTAATTTGTTTGTTGTTTTCATTTAATTCGTTGCTTTTGAAGGGCGTGATTCAGCTCATGATCTGCTTTGGCTTAACTCTTTTTTTTTATTAAAATAAAACAAAAAAAAACAAAAAAATGTCTTAATACATGTCATTATTTCTTGTTTGGTCTAAATCGCTTGTATTGATGGATGGTGGACTGTTTCATCACTTTGTTGGCTATTGTGGCTAGAAAATTGTATATTGATGTCCAAAATCCTCTATTTTTTTGTTAGTTGTACCTGTTTTTGTTGTGTTTACAATCTGTAACGTTTCGTTTTGTTGATGGTTTGTTTGCTTCATTTTTTTGGGGCATTCCTCAATGAGGGTCTGTCTATTTATTTTTTTATGAGATCCTGTGGCTTAAATTCTCATTTGTCGTGTGGTTGTTTTTTTATTTTATTTTTTATTTTCATGTTTCACCTTCCCAATAGCTCTTTGCATTTTGTTTTGTCTTAGTTATTGTACCTTTGTTGTTGGCCTTAGGGAAGAATGTTAGTCTCATGCCAATTGTAATATTATATATGGGGTCAATACCTCATGCTGTTGTAATGTTGTAAAAAAAAAATCTTAGAAAAAAAGAGAAAAGAAGAGAAAAAAACGAGGCAACAAAAAAAGAGAAAAAAAAAAGAAAAAGAAAAAAAGAGGATGAGAGTGCATTACTTTGTGGATGACACAACATCACACACATCACTTAGGTTTCTTTTTATTTGTTTATGCATTTTTTTTTAATTCTATTCTATATTTTTTTAAAGAAAAACCATCTTCTATTAAAAAAGAGAAAAAAAAATTGCTTGAAAACGCTTTCTAAGTAAACAAACAGAAAAGACTTCTTTTTTTAAACACTTTTCCAAAAACACAAAAAACAAAAAAAATAAAACAAAAGAAACAAAGCACTTTTCAATTACTTAGGATTTTTCAAATATTTGGTTTGTTTAACACTTGATCTTTTTTAGACCTTTAGATAACTTAGAGTTAGTTTGAATTTCAACAAAGAATTAAAAAAACACACAGAAAAAAAAAACAAAAAAACAAAAAACAAAAACACAAAAAAAAAAACAAAAACACAAAAACAAAAACAAAATAAACATTAGCATTTAACCTAAAAGTAAAACTTTGAGATAACTTAGATCTAATTTGAAAAAAAACAAAACCATAAGATCTCCTTTAGATGCTTAGGATAAATTGGACTTAATTATACTTCAACAAATAACTTAGAAAATAAAAAGAGCAGACTTGAGGCAATATACAAATTTAACATTACTTTAAGCAATAGTTAAAACAAGTTAGAAACCTCTAAACTCCTAAGATAGGTACCGAAAGGGCATCGTGGGGGTGTTAGCCCTTCCCCATGCGTAACCAACTTCCGAGCCCGTCCCTAGTGGCTTAGATCAAATTCCTTTTAGGTGACCAACCGCACCTCAAAAATGGTTGGTAGCGACTCTGTTTATTTCATCACCCTTCGGGTAAAGGACGGGGGAAATCGCACCCCAAAGCGGTTTCCCTCATCAGCAATCTATACTCCATTTGGTTGCTCAATGTATACTTCTTCTTTTAGCATGCTCTGGGGGGAGCATGTCACGCCCCGAATTTTCAACCCGAATAAACCGGTTCGTGACTCTCCTTTACCCACGCAGTGGATAAGGGGTTAGGATAAATAATATCACACAACATCACAGTCATCCATAATAAATGTTCACACGACAAACCACATATCTTTATTAAATTCAAATATCTTTTTACATCATTTCCCCATTGGGGTTACAATAGTTTCTCAAATTAATATAAGACGAAACAATAAAACAATAAACTTAGTCTTCCACCCTGGTGTCCCACCTAACGCCTGTAGGTTCCTAAGAAGAAAAACAAATCACAACAGGAGGGGTGAGCAACCACAACTCAGTAGGGATCACGTCTCCCCAACCCATCCCATGCTCCTAGCATCTACATGATGATGTGCACAAGTGAAGTGTCGTGACAATAAAATATAAACAGGTTATGAACAACATCAATAATTAAGGCAACACATAAGCAAGCACAACCATAGCCACAGCCACACAGACTTCCACAACCACGGCCACGCAGACTCCACAGCCACATAGGCTTCCACAACCACAGCCACACAGGCTACCATAGTTCCACATAGCACACTTACAACCACAACACAGTAATACACATTAATAACACATCATATAAACACAAAAGCATTCAACATCCATCACCCAAGCCATTTTTAGGGTCAAGTTCACATGAAACATTATCAACCATGATCCTCTTATAATTCCCAAGTTTCCCCTCCAAACTCTACCGCGAAACTATCTCGTACAAACACAACCCTACCACGAAACAGACCCTGTATCCCCACTAACCCTAAACTCATCAACGTCCACAAGCACAACCAGCCAATGAAGGCCAACATTCATATTGGAGATCACACCTATATAAATTTATATATATATATATATATATATATATATATATATATATATATATATATATATATACACATATACATACATACTAATTACCTCAAGGTCTAACCTAAAACAGGCTCCTTTCGGGGATCTCGCTCATTCTACCAGGTCGACTACGTCGACCCTACCTTTATGCTCCCGTGTGGTTCTGGTGCTTGTTCCTCACCCCAGAAAGGGGGAGTCATCTCAAGGGAAGCAAGGTCATAAGGGGAGCTATTCTTCGAGGGAAAGCAAAATGGATGTATGACTAAAGGGGATGGTCCGAATTTTTTTTATTTACTTCCCCCTAACTTTTTCATAATGCAAAGAATTTTAATCATGCTAAACTTGTCCAAACCATACTAGTCAACCTTGAGTCCAAGACTTCGCATGGCAACACCGCTAACAGCTTACATCAAATGGGGGGAGATTGTTGGAAATCATAGGATTTAGTGAAGCTGCCAATAATATTTCTAATTCTGGAGACTTGAAGATCCGAAAGTACAAGAGTCGAAGAGTCAAAGAGTCATAGTTAGAAAGTGACAGAATAACAAACGACTCGAAGATCCAAAGGATGTAAAACTGAAGAGTCCCCAATGATACCTTAACAATTGACATAACATAAATTAACACAGAGACTCGGAGACTCGAAGGGTCGAAGAGTTGAAGTTACACGTAGAAACTATCAAGTACTAAGCTTTAGGAGACTCGCAAAAGAGTCTAGGCCATTGAGGTACATGAATTGACAAATAAAATTGTAATTGAGACTCGAAGGCTCTAAGAGTCATAGACTCGTAGAGTTGAAGACAGTTAAGTTAAAGAAATTATCAGTCCATAAGTAAGACCAAGACTTGTAGACCTGATAGGCAAGAGTCGTAGCTGAAGAGTTGGAGCCATAGAGTTGAAGACTCGGAGAGACGGAGACTTCGTTTGCCATAACCTACCAACAATTGGATGAGCATTAGAGTCGCGAAGTCGAAGACCCGTAGGGTCGAAGATTCACCATATACTCTTAGTTATCTGAAGTAAACTGAGTGACTCGAAGAAATAGAGTCGAAGACTTATAGCTACGACAGCAGGCACTGGCTCAGGACATTCTTTTTCTGTGTCACTCGAAGAGTCGTAACGAAGGGTTGTAGACTCGAAGAGTCGAAGACTCACTTAACAAAGAGTGAACTACATGACTTAAGACAAACTATAATCTGCCACCCTCGGAGACTCAAAGATATAGAATCGAAGTTTTCTAGCTATTAATGGTTAGGTGCACTAAGAAACCACCAAGTGTCAAAGCAAAGAGTGGCAGACCCGCAAAGTCGCAGACCCATAGAGTTGAAAATCATATCATAGGGTGAAGTATTCATAACATGAAATATGCTACACACAAAGACTCGAAGATAACCAGAGTCGAATACTCACAGAATCTAACGCTGTCGATGCTAGAAATATCATTGTACATCAACGTAGGCTCGACCCAAATATTCAAGTCAAATCTTCGAGCCACCACACCTTCGAGGCAATCATCTTTGAGGCAAACTCACAACACAGCATCCATACTTAGCGATATCATCAGCTAGGGTTTGTGTACTTAGTCTGCACCGTCTTAAATAGTCACGCGCGTTTATTGTTGCATTAATGACTACCAACTACCATCAGTAGATGGATAGCGAAGATTATTTGTTCCAGTATGACCATACACATACAGCATGGGCAACAAGATATGACGAATCAGAGCAGATTAACCAATCCTCTGTACTTTCGCAATTCAAGTGGCGGGAAGTGTAAGGACCCATGTTTTGAGTTAGTCGCAGTCTTGCCTTCTGAATGGAAACTTTCTAGATTTTGGACCTAGTAGATGGGCTTAGATGAATTGGCGTGCAGACCAAAAGATTCTTAGAATGATGTCTTCTATCTACCACAGAAGTTTCAGGCCAAACGGACGTGCACGCGAATTGGACCCATTTGGCGTGCAAGGTTTTTATTGCATGGATGTCTTTTACATGATGCAAGGAGGCTTGGGGTAAAGTTTGAGTGCATTTGGAGCTGCATGCCAATTGCGGAATTGGCGTTCAAATTGGCGTGCAGACATATTTTTGCATGGTTACCTTGGTTTTGTCATTCTAATGATTTTTCCCTAAAGGACCATGTTAAAATTATGAGTATTTTGTCCTGTATGGAAGCGGGAAGGTGGTAGTTTGTGTGATCAAAACTACGTCGTTTTGATCCTGGGTTTCACTAAATCAAAACTACGTCGTTTTGATGTGTGTGGTGTCTATATAATGGTATTGAGGCTTAGGTTTAGGGTTTAGGGTTTTCTATTGCTATTGCAGCCGCCGCAGAGAGAGAGAGAGTGAGGGAACCTTCGGATCTTGGCCGTAGAGGTTCGCGTGGGTGGTCGGTGTATCGTAGAGGCTAAAGCAGAGGACGTTTGCAAGGTAGGGACTCCGTTCTTCTCAGTCTTTCTCTGTCCTAGGGTATCTGTCCTATACATGCTTATATATATATATATATATATGTAAATCCATATAGGTGTGATCTCCTATATGGATGTTGGCCTTCAATGGCATATTAGTTGATTTGATGCTTGGGAGTGGACTGGAAATTGTTGGGTTGTCTATGCCCACTAGGTGTTTGATAAAATGTTTGTGTGGCTACGCTCACTATGTGCTTGATAATATTCCTGTGTGACTGTTGTATGTTGCGTGTTTGGTTTTAAGCCTGTGAGGCTGGTATATGTTGTTTGTAACCGACTATGTCGGCCGGGTGAACCTTGTTTGTGATATACTCTGTTGAGCCGCACTGCTGTTTTGTATTAAATTGAGATGTGTTACTAAGCCGTACTTTTGTAACTGATTATATTGTTGTTTGAGATTGATCACCCAAATGTGATGGGATTGAGCTGAGTTATGGGCCAGGCATGATAGCTGGACCCCTTGAGATTTGGCCAGGACCGCGATCCTGAGTCTCGGTGTAGCACTCACGACGGTGGGCTAAGTCTACACCCTATCCTGAGGGTAGGTATGGTGCCCGAGGAGGTGGTTGACCATACCTGACTCGGGTGGAAAATGTTGCATTGGTATCCATGCAACATTTGCCTGGATGTGGTATGTCATGTCGCCGTGGTGGCTGGGTATCCTCTGCCCTCTAGTGTGGGCTCAGGTAAAAAGGTGTGTTACTGGGTGATGTTTGCTGCTTTAGCTTTAGGCAAGACACGAGCACAAGCATACACTTGTCATGCATACTGTTGAGTGGGACGGGTCTGGGGAGACTGGATCCCTACTAAGCTATGGTTTGCTCACCCCTCCCATAAACTGTTCTTTTGCAGGGTTTGACAAGCAGTAGGTGAAAGGGCTGGAGGATAGGCCACTGAGGATGAAGACTATGTTGGTTTTCATTATTTTGTTATGGATTTCTATTTTATGTGTGAGATTATTTGTAAACATTATATTCTGGTTTAAATGGGAACTTTTCCCCATTGAGTTATATTGAACTTTGAGCCCTTTTAAATGTAATGAACTGGGTTGTGGTTGTTATTTAATTATTGTTTGTGTGCATGGTTTGGGAGCAGGAGCATGCCCGTGGCATGTTAGCCTAGTTGTACAGGTTTGGGACAGCACCCGTGTCATAAGTCCTTTTAGGTGCTTGCACCAACCCCTTGACCCTTCGGGTGCGGGCATGGGCAGTCACTACCCGTTTCCAAGTGAAAGGAAATTGGGGTGTGACAGGAAGTCAGATTATCGGATGGATAGCTCAGCGCGTATGCACTATAATCTTAAACTAATACCTCTCACATGCATTAACGGCAATATATGTCTAAATCTCATGGAAAGTGAGGAACACAGAACACAAGAAATAGTATTCTGACATTCATTAAAGAAATATACTTGTAGAATCAAAGAAAGTGTTCCAACACGAGAGAGAGACTCAAAGAGAGAGAATTCTTCCAAGTGTTGTGCCCCATGTTTGTCACGCCCCAAATTTTCAACCCGAGGAAACCGGTTCGTGACTCCCCCTTTACCCACGCGGTGGAGAAGGGGGTAGGATACAATACTCCCACACAGGACATCATACACTACACAGCTGATATTCAGAAAGACAAAATCATAAATTTATTAAATTCAAATCAAGATAAGCATTTACAAATCCACATGCCTTTATTACAATAAAATCCACTTTACAATATCTCCCCACTGGGTACAAAGCCTCTCAAAAATAATAATACAAATAACATTAATCAAAACCACAAACAGAACTATTGTCCACCTTGGTGTTCCCACCTAACGTTTGTAGGTCCCTGAGAAAAATAGAACACAATAGGAGGGGTGAGCAATCACAGCTCAGTAGGGATCAAGTCTCCCTAACCCATCCCATGCACCTAACCACAACATGAGAACGTGTACTAGTGCAGTGTCGTGGCAGTAGTAAATACAAGTAAAGCACACCATTCAAATGGGCGCAACCACAGCCCCGGCCACGCTGGCTCCATAGCCTCACAGACTACCAATTTCACACCCTGCTAACAATTTAACCGCCTCTCGGGCAAATGTTTAACCGCCTCTCAGGAAAACAGTTCCCACAGCCTCTCAGGCTAACAATCATACAATCAAACACATAACATACATTTCTGCCACACAGGCATAAAATCAAACACATAATAGGCTTAGCCACACAAGCATATTATCAAACACATAATAGGCTTAACCTCACAGGCATTTTATCAAACATATAATACACGCACATTCATAGGCTCACAAACGCAGCCACACATGCATAAAATCGAACACCTATCATGCACGCATACTTGCACAGGATAACAAACATCCACATAGGAGATCACATCAAATATGCCATTGAAGGCCAACATTCATCTAGGAGATCACACCTATATTAATTTACATATATATATATATATATATATTATAACAACAACGATAATACTCGATAGATTATCCACCACAGGGTCTAACCCCGGACTGGGTACTAGAAGAGACAGAACCCCTACCTCAAGGATCCTTCACGTTCTTGCCTCCACGCCAAACATCGTCCACTCCCGTGAATCACCACAGCAAGATCAGAAGCTCTCATTCCCTCTCTCTCTCTCTCTCTCTCTCTCTCTCTCTCTCTCTCTGCAACGGCTGCGGTGGCTGATGGAAAACCTTAAACCTAAAACAAGGAGACCTCTACCTCTTTATATAGACACCTCAATATCAAAACGACGTAGTTTTGATTAAGTGAACCCCAACATCAAAACGATGTAGTTTTGATGACACACTACAACCTTCCCGCATCCATACATGCCAAAATATTCATAATTCAAACATAGTCCTTTGGGAAAAGATTACCAGAACAACAAAACCAAGGTGATGGTTCAAAAATATAGATGCACGCCATAATGCACGTCATATCCCCATATGACGTGCAACTCCAAATGCTGTGAAATTCCACCCCAAGCTTCCTTGAATCATGTAGAAGGCAGGCAAACAATAAAAACCTTGCACGTAATAATGCCCCATATCACGTGCACTTTATTTCTGCCTCCCTAGGCTGCCCTCTTTCGTCAAAAGTCCCCTATTTGGTAAATAAAATGATTTGGCTGAAGTCCATGAGTAAAAGTTCCCAAAAACTAGAAAATTGCCACTCAAAAGGCAAAACTGTGACTAACTCCAAACATCCCAAAACACGGGTCATTACAGTGTTGATCAAGGAATAAGAACATCCTTGAATGCTTCATCATACAATCTTGTTCAAACAGATCCAATATAATCATCAATCTACTCTTTGAGTGTCGTCTATCTATAGTTAAAATCTATCTTAAAACATTCCAAACGAAGTCAATCTCATCATATTGACATTCGTTGGAATACTCACTCCATTTCTGAGGTCTATCCTTTCGAGAGCATTTACTCTACTCTTAGATCCGTTAGATAGTAAATAATCACTCCTACATGATATTGTCATCTTCTTCGTTAATACTATACTAGTCATCTATTGAATATTCACTCAAAGATTCGAAGACCCAAGGTGTAATCAGGTGAAGAGTAATGTCTCGGAGACTCAAAGACTTGCAGGCTCAAAGACCCATCGAGTATAAAGTGGCAACAATTCACTCTACAAGGTGATTAGAGGTGTTAAACTGGCGAGTGGCCCAACCCGCAAACGGGTTACAATTTTCTAGCCTGAGCCAGCTTGTGGCTGGGTTTTTTTTTTTAGAAAACAACTAACACAAAAAAATTTAACAATTTCAATCCATCATACAATAATCAAATAATTAAACAAGTTCTAAACAAGTAATTAACTACAAACTAACTCCTAAAACCAAAATAAAATTATATATGACATAAATAACAATTCAACTCTTCAAACAATAAACTAAAAATCATTCCATGCTCCAAATTTCATTGCTTGAACCTTCCATTCAAGGTAAATCAACTTTTTTAATGTCATCATTCTCTTCATATACTCTCAAACCTACAAAATAATATAATTATTTTGCATTGGGCTGGGTGGGTAACTGCAGATGGATGAATTGGGTTGCGCTAGAATAAATATAAAATATTTGCGTTGGGCTAGAATTAAGGTCAAGGCCCGCGGGCTAGCCCATAATCGTATGGGCCAAGCCCGTTTAAACTATGACCCACGGGCTATTGGCACGTTTAAACCGTGGGAGTGGGTGGTTAGTCATTGTACGTGGGCCTTCTTCACAAAAACTATTTAAGTATAGCTGTTGGACCCCATTTTGTCTGGATTGGACATACTAACCTCATTTCTTATATTTATCTGTCCATGGCATACTTTGTTGAACAGGAAGATCCCCTACTACAATGAAGTTAGTCCTAGGTTTGGAGTTGAAGTTAAACTAATTTGCGCAAGATGAATACACTGTGACACAAAAAGAAAACCCAAAATTGAAAACCTTTACTACAAGATATTGAAGTGCCCCAAGGCCAACACCATATGATAGAGGGTGAAAGTTGGAGAATAACGCACTTGACCGTGCTCAATTCTGACTTAAAACGAAGAAGTTATGACCAAAACAATTTTCATCAGAAAAAATCAAAACTTGCTAAAAGACGATTAATGCCCCCTGATCAAACTGTCCAAAAATGTGCTTATGTGAAATAGTCCAAAACGTCTATTTAAGTGAATATGGGTCTTCCCAAAAAATCCCCGAAGTTCATCCACTTCAGTTTTTTGGGTGGGGGTAAAAGTGTAATTAACAAAAAAAACTAAACTAAACTCGAACACTCGAAGCCCCGAAGCCTTTGAGTTTTTGACTGAGGAAGCCTTCGCATCTTCGAGGATTGACCTTCGACCCTTCGACTTTGACCCTTGACTTACGACCCTTCGACCCGCAGACCTTTGACTCGTGACCTTTGACCCTTTGACCATTGACCTCCGACCCTCTTTGGAGGTTTCGACGTTATAGCTCTCGTTAATACCTATAAATCAAAAAAAAACACCCAAAATGGTCTACTATCCGTAAAGATATGACCATTTCAAGATTCCGCCTGAAATTATAATCTACTAGTGAAAGCTGTCATTGAACAAAAAACCTGTAAGTAGGGGATGATTTAATTCGGTTTAAGAAATAGTTTTCCCGAACCGAAGTCCTTATTTCCCAACCCAAAGCCTTATTTTCTGAATGGAAGCCCTATTTTATGAAAGGAAGTCCTTATTTTTTAAACCGAAGTCCCTATTATCCAAATCAAAATCCTATTTTTCGAACTAAAGCCCTATTTTTCAAAACAAAGTCCCTATTTGCCAAAATGAAGTCTCTATTTTTCGAATCGAAGTCCTAATTTCCGAACCAAAGTTCATCCTAAACCGAAGTAAACACGTTATCTTTCACAAATGCAACAATCGACAAAAATAGAAATTAAATGGAACCAAAGTTCATCAAACCGATTTAAATACATCATCTACCACAAATGCAATTAATAATTCTATGTACCCAAACACATCAGCTACCACATCAATCTGGTTGATGAATTCAATAGATAATTCTGATCAAATATTAAAGCCCATTAATTATTAATGCCCAAAGCACGTCATGAGGTCCTAACGACAATTCTGTCCCGATCGATTCCCGACTAGGAATGTTTTTACCTGACATCAAGAGCAACCTAACAGACAATATATTAATCATGTTTACTTTTTTAAAATAAATTTAGCTTAAAATATCGGATCGTGATATTGGACCCGAATGAATTACCAGAATAATGTGTAAAACGATGTATTTGGACACACAAATTTATTAATTGTTTTCGTGGCAGATACGTGTTTTAAAAAAACTTTGAGAATATAAAAAAAATAATTCGCCAGCCACCGCTGTATTCATCTGCTGGCCACCTTCCCTTGACCTCTTTCTTTCTCTCTCTGCTCTCTCTGTTCGCCGCTACTGGACCAAATTCACTCACACACCCCTGAATCTAGAGATTCCTTGGAAGCGACTCCCCTCACCTCCCAGAACCTCCTCCGCTACTGCGCCGCCCAGTTCCTTTGTTGTTCGTCCTCTATCTACCTTCTCTCTCTTATGGTCTTCTATGGCGTAGTGAGTGTTCTTTTGATTTTTATTTCTATTTTTAATATCATTAATTACTGATTAATCCATTTAAATATAAATTAAAGATTTAATTTTTATTAATTAATTAAGAAATTAGTATTTAATTCGATCATTAGTAATTAATTAATGATATAATAAAAAATTAACATTTCATTAATATTATTAATAATTATAACTGGGAATTAGTATGTCATTAATATCATTGGTAATTAAAATAAAAAACTAGTATGCCATTAATAACATTAGTATTTAAAAACAGAAATTAGTAATCAATTAGAAATATAATTAAGGAATTTTTATTCCTTAATTATGAAATAATATTTTTTACTGAGAATAAAAATTTTGGAAATTAAATTTTATCAATGCTTTAATTATTGTCATTATAATTTTGTAATACACTAATTAGGAATTATTGCATTAATCTCATTATAATTAGGAATTAAAATTTTATTTTGAGAATTAATTTACTAATTTTTGAACGATAATTAAAGATTTAGTTCAGAAATTAAAGTACTAATTTTCGAACCGAAGTAAGAATTAAAGTTTCAATTCAAAAATTAGTGACTAATTCTCGAATTGAACTCTTTGGTTCGGAAATTAAAGTATTAATTTTCGAACCAAAGTGAGAATTAAAGCTTTAGTTTAAAACTTAAAATTCTAAAAATTTTGACCCAAAACTTCAATTCTTACCTCGTGAATGTCATTAATTAATGATTAGTGTATTTAAATATACACTAATGATTGTAATTTATATAATTTAATTAGAATATGAAATTATTATTTTCTTAATTAATTAAGGAATTAATAAATTAATCAGGTCATTAGTAACTAGAATTAATATTTAATTAATGTTATTAGTAATTATAATTGAAAATTAATAATTAATAATGATTTTAATTAAGAAATTTATATTCCTTAACCACGAGTTAATGTTTTTGACAATAAAATAAAATTATATGAATTAAAATAGAAAATTAAATTTAATTAAAGTATTATTTATAATTTTATTAATGCACTAATTAAAATGTCATTAATTATTAATTATTGTATTTAATACAAAATTAAAGATTATAAATATCATTATAATCAGAAATTAAAATTTAATGCCAAACCCATGTTTTTGCTGGAAGAAGGAAGGGGGAGAGACCAATTCCATAAATTTTGGATCTGCTCCATAAAATGTGAGGTGTTAAAAAAATAGCACATAGGACTTTCACTGCACTAGTTGCCTCATTGGAGTGCCATTGACACATAGATCCAACTCTAATTCGCGGCCAACCAATGTTGTATATTCCATTTTGTTTTGGCCGAAATAGACGAAATATATTGTATCAATTATTAAACTGATACGGCCACATGTAATATTCCACCCCAATTAAATATCATACAATTTTAGTCTGTTTTAGATATTTCAACGTGTTTCATGTATTATAATTTCATCCGTGCTCACCTCTTTGCCTCCACAATCAAGTTCTCACAATCTCCCGACAACGACCACACCAATAGCCAACAATTAAGCCATCTATCGCCTCTAAAGTTGCCAATCTGTTTACAACCATTGAAGAATTTTGAATTTCACAAGGAAAGTATACAAAATTTCTTTGTATGAGCCATATGTTAGGTTATTGATGCTGAATGAGATAAAAAAAATTTTATAGTCATTTACATACAATAGGTTGTTATATCTAACAATTTATTTTAAGCTTACATTTACCAAGAAAAATAAAATTCATAGAGATTTATATCTACTATTATGAGATTTATTCGATCCTAAAATTCAAAATAATATTAGTTCACAACTTAATAAATACAAAAAATCAATTGGTGACTTTAATATGTCACTAGCTATCTATGAACAGAAGCTAAATCCTAATACAATGTACAATTTCTCATTTATATTTGTAATTTAATTTATCAATGAGGACTTATTTGATTTTATTATTATAGTTTAATGATGGGAAAAATTTGGACTTACAACACTGGAGTTACATACATTTACTATCCATCCACGCACTAAATCAATGTTGTAGTACAACTAGCGAGAGAACAAATGATTTAAATTTTGATTGTTATAATTTGAAGTTACAAGAAAAGTACAACATATATTATTAATAGTTTAATATTATTAAGCAAATGCAAATACACTTAATAATAATCATGGAAAGCTTTGATATTACTATTATTACTATTATTCGTCTCATTTCATATTGCTAATATATGATATTCATATTTGACATTAAAAGAAATACTAAAAAAGCCAAAAATACATTTGATCCTATAAGCAAGAAAAACATTGACTTAATTGCAAAGTACATGACTAAAGAACCCAAGCTTCTTAATAAAAATGATCTAAATGGAATAGTTTTAATGCATCAATAATTCCCACGAATGTGAATGATTATAATGCTCGTATGGTCAATAAAAAGAATAAAAGGATTCTTGTTTGAACTTTTTGATATTACAACTAAATAGTCTTGATTTGAATAACAATAAGACTTGATTTCAATAAATTTAACAGATAGTAAGACTTAATGATATTAAGATGTTTTGTTATTTTATATGTAATTTTAAATGAACTTGTTATGTTATATCATTTTATTCATGTAATTTTAATTAAACTTCTTGAAGAAATATGTACCAATTTTTTTCTTTCATTATATCAATATAATCTGAAATCTTTAATTTGCGATAAACCAAAAACAGTACACCAAAATGAACTGGTACCGAAATATTTCATACCAATAACCAAACCAAAACAGAGACCAAAACGAAATATACAACATTGGCCACAATCCAACCTGTCACGCTCTTTAATCTCACTCCAACCTGAATCCACTCGAAACAGAGTCAAATCATCCACTCCAACCTGAATCCCCGACTCGTCCTGTTCTCATCCAAGTCCCAAGTAAGAAATAACAACATTATTATTTAAAAGAGCCCCCTGATTTATACGCATATAACATAGTATTTCACTGAATGCCATACTTATCAATCGGTGTTCATAGAGCAAACCAACCATTTTTCCGTTTCACAACTTATTACAGCTTTCCTAGCAAATATACATCAAGAGACGATACCAAAGCGTTAGCAATATGAAAAGGTGGCTCTCATTCCGTGTTCGAGGAAAGGATCTAAAGAAACTAATATTTCGAAAATAAAGAAAAAATGGAACCTATTAAGTAAACGATACAATTCATAAATTAAATTAGAAGATTTTAATGACCATATAAATAAATTGAGTCCCATTAATATCAGTAGTTACATCTAATCAATGCATCTACTCTCTTCTTACCAGCAAGTTCAACCCCTTCGAAAATTGAGCAAAAAATGATTATCAATTGATAATATACAGAGATAAGTACATTGAGTCCTATTCATCCCGTGTCCGATTTTGAAGCTGGGCGAGGTCCAAATGTACGAAAATCAGAGATAAGTAACCATTTCTTTTTTCATGTATATATATACACATTATTTTTAAAGTACTTATTAGCCAATATTACTAGCAAGCATTGCACTGTAGACCGGTAATAAACATGAAAATCAAACCTGAGATAACATCAGCCAATTCTAAGCTTCTTTCCTTGTAATCCTGTCATAATAGGGGGCTATTATGAAAACCAGTCTCAACTTCAGAAGAAAAAAACTACTAGAGGGAAATTTGAAAAACCATGTTCCATTTTTACTCATGTTTCAGAATATCACCGGTTTGAAATAATCACAATATTGTCATACAGAACATGTCAGAGACACAGTTGGAGAAAAATATGTGAAGCCCGATATAGCCAAATATCTTAGGGCTTCTTTGTTAACTTCGCCTCTTTTTATCCTGTTTTTCTCGTAGAAAATTTTGATTAAAAAAACGAAAGGAAATAAATTTGTCAGGGAATTTATTTTATTTTTATAAAAAACTGAGCATAAAAGTGAACACTCCAAGAAATCACGTTACTATTTCCCGTGTTAAAAAATGTTAAGCACGCGTTTTACAAATGTCAAGAAATCACATTACTATTTCCTTGCTTCAACTTTTGAAATCAAAACAACACAAAATAACTATAAAAACAGAAATGTTTTTAACAACAATACCAAGTGCCTCAGGCGTTGTTTCTTTCAACTGTTTGGGCTCTGAAAACAGTCGATGTTGATTGAATTCAGGATTTCAGAGGTATTTGGGAAGTTGGAAACACCTATGAAAGTAGCAATATTGTGCTGACATCTGGCTGAATCAGCAACAAAATCAACACCACTTTTGTTGCTGATTGCATCAGCACAAGTAGCTTGAGAAGCTAGCATTCAGCAATAGATGCTGAAGAAAATAACAGTACTTATACATGGTTGGAATATTTTTCTCAGAAACTAGGATCACATGCATAACAGATGAATTTGACCATGTCAACGAACAATAACCAAATTACAAACCCAAATTATTGATATAATATCAAGTCAAAAATCATAAAACAGTAATTTATCTACTTCGAAAACTATTTCTCACCTGAAACAATAGATCCCCAGCGCTGTTGTGATTTCATGAATGACTGAAGTGGCAAAATGCAAATACAGAGCCACTGGCAAAAGCAAAGTAAAAATGTCAACTATAAAGCATTATATGATGGAAAATAGCATACACTATCATGACAACATGCATTAAATTCTAAAAACTAAACACGAAATCTTATAGATGTAACTAAATTTTTAAAAGGTTGACAATTAATACCATGAAACATCATGTAGCCGGGAACCAACATCTGTATCAAGTATTTTTTATTAGGAAGGTGATGGATTCAATTCCTAGACCGGGGAATGAAACTTACAATCCAAAGGGAGGTGGAAGAGGTCATCAATTGAAAGAAAGGGATGTGGAAATACTATCACATTCCGTGGCATTTTATGCTAACAAGAGGACTTTTAAGCTTTGGACCTCATATTTGGGACAGAGTTAATTCATATCAACTGAGCCCACGTTCACTAATGCTATCTCATACGGTTAATTTGTTGTGAAAAGATACCTAGACAACCCTGAATCAAGTAAAATACACCAATAACCCCCAACTGTCATCCACTAAGGGAACTTGGTTAACCAAAGCACCATAGATTGCGATTTTGCATATAGACTTTTGAAATAGGAAATCAATGCCGCATCATAAGTAATGAGTAATGTCTCAACCATCCTTCATATTTAGTAACCATCCTTCAAGTTGCAACAGGTAACTGAAGAATAAATTAATTTTAGAAACAATTTGCACGATGGAAACAGAACATAACTTGACAGGAAAATGTACAAGAAAAGCAGGGTATAGGTGAACATACCCGTGAACACACAGAAACCGAAAAGAACCAAGGTCTCATCTACCAAGGGGACCCTGCCACAATATATATAAAATATTACAAAACAACAAGAGAAAAACTACAATCATGGCAGCCATTTATGCGATGCATAAAGATCCAAAAGAGATTAAGCCTTTCACAAACCCGTCATTCAATCTGGCAGTGAGTGAATTTGCAATTGCAAAAGGGAGATACAATAGTGACTGTCAAAAATGATATGACTAGATGTTAGTCTTATAGATTTTGATAAAAACGTATAAAAAACCTGTGCCAACAAACCTTTTAAAAAATCACACAGAAATTCTAAAATGCATATACAAAACTCTGCAACTCCTTCCCTGTCTCAGTGCTTACTAATTGCTCATGATAAATGAATTACACAACACTTGAATAAAAATATGGTAGATGTATGACTATTCAATAATTTACCCTATCATCACACATTTTGTCAACTCTGGATAAACAGAAATTATGTGCCAAAATCTAAATGAGTAAAGCAAGCTTTGAGAGTAAAAATGGTTAAAATTTTATCAAAATTTTCAGATATTTAAATACTCTGGGGATATAAATATTGTACACTAACTAAAAATGACTGCTCATAATTTGCACTGATATAGTGGCATAATGCTAGACTGCTAGTATAAAAGAAATTAGCTAGAAGTCATGGCTGGATGTTATTCTCCACAATTTTATGTAAGGCAAAACAGTCACAGAATATACTCGACAGAAACATATTTCTACCATTGAGGCTGTAGGCACAATGGCCATGCTTAACCATAACACAAACTCAAGCAAACTACATGAAAATTTCTACCTAAGTAACATAATTCAGAAAGGGAATTAAGTATACCATGCACATCCCAGTTTTCAAGCCCTTAGGCTCATCACAAAGGTGAGCAAGAATCATTCTTCCTGCAAAAAAAAAAAAAAAAAAAAAGTTACTTTCTCTCAATAATTATATGAATGAAATGACTATGATTCTCAGACAAACATAAGCAAGATGATTGTGGGGCCTATTATTATTTATAAACACCAATATAAAACATTTAAAAGTGATTGGATGATTTATTTATGTTATTATAACATCTCTGTTATAAACAGAAGAAACAAAAACTAAGCTAATATATTTGAAGGGGAAAAAAGTTAGTATTTTAAAATATTTTACCAAAAAAGTACCATATAGATGAAAAAACAAAGCATGAACTCGAGTAAGTATTTTCATACAATTTGACACCGTGAAATCCCATCAAGTATCAAAGCATTGAAAATTTACTCAATTTTAAAGGGTTTAGGCTATGTTTGGTAAGATAATATTATTTTTAAAAATTATAGATTTAGAAAATTTAAAAATATTTATGAGTGGTATAAATTTATTTTGACCTACAGTTTTTAAAAATAATTTTATTTTGAAGTAAAATCATGCCAAACCAAATAGGACCTTAGTTTTTTTATTTTCTGACTGAATATAGAAAACTATAATAAAAAAAGTCATTAAACGTTTTTTACTATTCATGTTTTCAAATTTGTTTCATCCATAAGGTTAGATGGGTTTAACTATTCAAAAGTAAGAATTTTATGCAACCAGGGATTAATAACAATAACATAGACCATTTAGCGATTGACAAGCTTGCCTAACAAGTAAACATTATAACAATGAATCCTGATTTTAATGAGGGGTAGTAAAGGAGAGTTAACGCCAACTGCACAAAATCAATTAGAAACTCATTCCAAACTATCATTCAAATTTATATATTTTAGCACCATAGCAACCTAGCATATTAATTAGAAAAACAAATAAATGACAGCTATTTAAAATTTCTCAGACGCCCAAGCCCTTACTCAAGGAGCACTCACAATATTGCAAAGCTATACCCCACGTAATTTTGCAGTACAATAGATTGAAAATTCAGACAGCATAAATCAGTAAAACAGCAAAAAGTTCTGCAATTAAAAATGCTAATAAAAATAAAATCATCTTACCACAAGAAATCCAAATGCAAGCCCGGTACCTAAAATTACAAGATGCGGATAACTTGCCATTAAGTCTGATGGAGACAGATAATCCCTGCACAAAATAGAAATATAATCTCTAAAAAAAATATGTTCATCATAAAAACAAATTACAATAATTAAGATAAATTGAGTCATACCAAACCAGTACTCCACCCAGGAGTGCAACAAAAGGATAAAGCTGCCAAGAAGCACCAGGAAAAATATAAGAAAACCCTTAATTGTAAAACAGGCACTCAGTAAGCTATATCATTACCATTGCTAATGCCAGCAGCATGCTTCCTTTTCTTGCCCGAACAACCTTATAAACATTGTAAGCACTGCATGAAAATTTCATCAGAATAGGGAAACTCAAAGGTGAGATTAATTAAATAAATTTAGAAAAAATTCCAATAAAATTAAACAAAGCATTTAGCCCAATAAAATGAAAGCTTGTGTTATAACACAATATATATATATATATATATATATATATGTGACTATAAGTTTGAAATAAATAAACACTTACTTGAACACAACCGTCGGTATAACACCAAAAGCAATTAATAGTGATACAATGACGTGGAACGTTTGGATTTCTAATCAAAATAAAATAATTTTCTTAGTAAATAAAATATCACAATTGAAACATTAAATTATGAAAATAATATTCCTATAATCAACATGCTATAATAAAGAATATATATACAAACACAGAAGTATTTATGAGTTTCTGAACTGTTGGTTAATCGATCCGGGAAATATTGACAATAATAACACGTATGATAATGAATAAATGAAAAAAAATCCAGCAACTTAAATAGCTGCCAGCACAAAAACGAAGGCCCAAAACTCCCAAACAAACACTTAGATTAGTTTATTTTAACTCTTAATGTTTGTTTACAAATATTGCAGCTATAGTTGGTTCTCTCCACAAAGTAAAGAGATAAAAGAAGGTAGAAAACATAGGCATTTCCGTTTGGTTCCCTTGGAGAGAATCCTCGGCAGACATGAAGCTTACACCTAGGGTCCACATACATCTAGCAACAAGACAGCGATGAAATTAGTTCTCCATGCACAGAAGGCAGCTATTTACCAAAACTTTAAGTCTTTGAAAAAATCATTTTTAACTATCAATGCTTGCACTTCCTTCTAACCTAATAATAGAAACTTGCTTCAAAAATACATTTTTTAATAGATATTCAAAAAAAACACCCTACAACAACATCAAGATACCAAAAAAAAAAAAAAAACTAGGAAAATGTATGTTTAGGCTAGCAACCCATGGCATACAACAATTCCAACATAAACCAAGGAAAAGTAAGTTTAGTGTCATGCCCTGAAGCAACTAGGTGCAGCCAGGACAAATTTTCATTCATACTACTTAGAGGAGGAACAGTGCAAAAAGCATAGCTAGTATGAATAAAAAGGCTTTAAGACAGTTCATGCGGGAGATCGATAAAAACTTTTTTAGAGTTCAGATATATTAATCTGGTTAAATGCAGAGGGCATACCACTAGTCGTAGATTTGATGATGAAGAGAAAATTTGATCGTCCATACACAAACTGATCTTACTAGAATCATTCTCCTGATAAGCCTAAGACAGGGCGAAACAAGCCTATATACGCCCTGAATGGTTAGGTTTACTTGGAGCATCCACTAGTGTAGTCAAAAGTAAGCACTTAAGCGCACGAGGCGCAGCGCCAAGAGACTCTAGCACATTAGAGGCAAGGCACAGTGCCTTCAGGGAAGTGTGCTCCTTGCCGCGCTTCTTGTGCTTTTGGGTGACATAAGAAGCACTCGCTTCTTACGCTTCCTTCACCTTCACAAAAAAATAAATAAATAAAAGGATTAGAAAGATAAGTACACTTTCCTATTAAGCCTCCTTCCATCGATGCCATTGACGCGACTTCAATTGACGTGAGGCGAGCAACCCCATCTTCGACCGTCCAACACCAGACGATCGAACGTGATCTTGCCATTGACAAATGATCTCTGCTTGACAATCGACCACGACTTCTACTCGAATTTCTCTTTCTCGCTGCTGTTGCTAGGTGCTCACGCAACGAATATTAAAATATAGTATGTGAGCTATCATTATATTAAATAATAAAATTATTTCAATAAGTTTTCTCAACGACCCAATATAGATGTTGTGAATATGTGATTATAAAATAATGAAATTATGTTTGTTTCATATATTAACCTATGAATTTGTGATATGGATGCCGGAAGTCAAAGCAAACATACATCATCATCAAACCATTCTATTAGTTCAAATGTTAACAAAAGGAATCCTACTTGCAAGTATAATATTTTAGAGGATCCATCTAATGCTAATGCTATGAGACGTATATTCTGTGAAAAATTACAAATTAAGGCATTTATAGAGCAAAATTGCATCAAATTAGAGGTAATAGAAATGTCAAAAAGCGTCTTAAATGTCCTGAAGATGTAAGAAAAGAGTTTGAATGTCATATGAAGAAGAAAAAGGAAGAGAATTAATTATGACAGATTGCCTGAATTTGAAGAAATTGATGACATGTTATGTTGAGTTGCAAATAAAGTCACAAGAAAAACAGCCAAGCGACAAGGGAAAAACACTTTGATTCCCCAAGGAAAGAAAGCTAAAGGATAAGGTCCAATGGATTCTTTTCTTTATAAAAATCCTGAAACTGTGGTTGAACTTCGCAAACAAGAAACGTTGAAACAAACACTGATTGATGAAAAGCTTGATAGGGAAAGACATGGGGAGAAGTATGGGTGATCAATAATGTTTGCTAAAATCTATTCATGCATTTGCATATGCAAAAACAGGTGGTGAGAAAGTGTTTGAATTACTTGATGAATTTGTTGAATACGTGGAGGGGAGAAAATGTGGTGCAAGTGATTACTGATAATGGCTCTAATTTTAAATTGGCTAGTAAATTTTTAGAAACGAGAGGCCCAACATATATTGGACACCATGTGCTGCACATTGCATTGACTTAATATTGAAACAAATTGGTAAGATGCCCTCGGTATTGAGGACTTTGGAAAGAGCCATATTTTTGACAAATTATATTTATAATTATGTCAGTGTGTTGAGTTTAATGAGGTGGAAAAACTAGATTTTGCCCATGTTATCTCACATTGCAGAATGCACACAAGCACAAAATTTATTGAGATTGTCATCACCAAATTTTGTCCGGAAAAAACCCACTTTTGGGGATGCGGTTCTCTCATCCTTCACCCGACTGGTGATGAAAAAGAACAGAGTCGCTACTAACTATTTTTGGGGTGCAGTTAGTCACTTAAAATACTCTACGTTGCCAAAGCTGGATTCGGGAGTTTGATTACGTGTGAGGAAGGACTAGCACCCCTACGATGCCCTTTCGGTACTTATTTTAAGATTTTGAAGGTTTCTAATTTGTTTTAATTGTTGCTTATTAAAACAATACTAAAGTACAATTCTAAAAATACTTAAGTCCTAAATATCTACAGTTTCTCTTAAATTAATTTTAAATTCAATTTGCCTAAGCAATTTAAGGAGTAATCCTAAAAGGGTTTATCTAACAAAATCTAGGGGATAGTCCTACATTATAAGAAAATTCTACCTTAATTCGAATGAGGAAAACACATTTACTTGGCTTGGGAATTGATGAAAAATACATAAGTGATGGTTCTTTGTAAAAAAATGAAATTAAAGGAAAAGGACATGTGTGTATTTTTTTTAGAGTGATATTTTGTGTCTTAAAGAAATGTGTTTTTCAATTTTTGGGTTTCTATTAATCAAAACTCTTTTTTTTTTTAAATTAAAATAAAAAAACATTTTTAACTTTAAAACATTTTTGAAATAAATATTAAGAAAACATAAATAAAAGTGTTTGTGTGTGAAAGTGACATTCACGAAACAAAACAAAACAAAACTACCTCTTTTTTTTTCTTTTTTTTCACTCTCTTTTTTTCTTTTATTTTTTCACTACTTGATTGACTGCTTATAATTTTACAAGTGGCTTAAAGCCATTATGATGAATGAAATACAATGGGAAAACCTAAATACATAAGAACTATAAAATAAAATAAAATAATTATATAAATTAGTAAAAGAAAAAAAAACTAAAATAAAACCTACAAAACAAATGTTAGAATGGTCATCAAAACAGATCACATCAGTTTAGTACACCAAATAAAACAGGAAGCATACAAAACGTGCAGGGTTAAAAATATGTTTGTCATTCCAAGGTGAATACCATGCACAGACCCATTAACTAGCAGACCAGAAAATAAAGGCCAAAGTCAAGATGAATGTCCGTAAATGGACAGCAAAACCCAAAACAGATAAATCCCAAGCCAGTACCCCTCTCCAAAACCAGTAGCAAACGTAGCAGAGTTAAAAACAAAACTAATTCAGAGAAGATTTTTACAAAAACGCATAGACCAAAAAAAACCCAAGATTTATTATGACAAAAACGAATGATTGGGGATAACAGAATATATGCAATGTAAAAAAAAAAAGATTTTTTGCAACAATCAAAACCAGATATACAACATTTTTTCTTCTCTTTCTTCTTTCTTGTTTGTTTTGAAAACTAGGCCCTTCCAATGAGCTAAACAGAGGTTCTTCTTAAAAAAAATGGATAGACTATGGCCAGATAAAACCAGAGATTAGGAACGGAATGTATGAACAATAGAGCAGTCACACAAACGAATCAAAAAAAGGAAGACCAAGTTACACTTTTTTTTTCTTTACACGGACCAAGCAAAACCCAACCCAGATCGGATTAAAAACAAAGCAAAAGATACGAGCAGATGTCAAACACACAACCACGATAAAAAAAAAACAAAAGAGAGACCAGGCAACAACACACCCAAACCAGACCAGGCGACCCAAACTCGGGATTTTTGATGGCTTATGTTTTCTTATTTATGTAATCCAAGTAAAATGGTGACAACACATCAGAACCCAAATCAGAAGAAAAGAAAACACCCAATCGAGATACTAAATAGTCAAAAGCATAGCAACATAAGCGGAAACCAAACACACATATGAGAGACCAAAAACAAAAAACAAAAAAAAACAAAAAAACAAAACATCATGAGTGGAAACCAAACACACAAACAAGGGGGCACCAACAAACACAAATGGCAGCAACAAAAACGAAAGAACAACCAAGAACAAAACAGAACAACCAAAAAAAAAAAGGACCGACCACGCAGTTTTCCCTTCTCTTCCAAGGTAGCTCCTTTGACGTGCTAGGCGTCCTCTTGTGGTCCTCCCGGATCAACCTCCCTGCAGCGTTGAAGCAGTGTTCGAACAGGTCCCTAGACAAACGGGAAGATAGAGCAGGGAAGGTGATGGGTGTGCGATATGGCAGTGGCAAGCCAGTAGGCTGGCCAACGGGCTTGGAGCAATTGTTGCGTGTCGCGGCTGAAAGGCAGATGTGAGCCACGATGGGGCAGCATCGTGGGGGCTGAGGGTAGGCCGGTTGGAGTAGTCGCGTTGGCGGGAGGATAGACGCCGGATAGTTGGTGCGGCAGCATTGTGGCCGGAACTGATGGCGTCAGCTGGTTGATGTTGAGGAAGGGAAGAACGGGTAAGATGAATGGAGTGTAGGGTTGGGATCGAATGGCTGGAGGGTGAAACAGTAGTAGCTGATTTTGAAGGGTGAGGGCGGAGGAGGCCGGTGGTGTGACGTCCGACCGGGAGACTCTATGGAGGAGACGGATCAAGGGTGTTTAAGGTTATTTGCTTGGATTGTGAGAGCCCCCTTTGCTTGCTGGAGAAGATGAGTTTAATAGAGGGGTAGGAAGGTTAAGGTTTTGGCTTTGATTGAGGGAGAGTAAAAAGGAGGTAGGGGCATGGCTGAGAGGGGGTAGGCATGATGGCTACTCGGCGTGGATGAAGAAGATGACGCAGCGTGGAAGAGAGAGAGAAGAAGACGTGCGAAGAGATAAGGTTGAAATTTTTATATTTTGTTTATTACTATTATTGTTTTTGTTTTTTTTTCTTTCAACCAATAAAACGACGACATGTGGACAAGACATAGGCTGGAAAAGAGAGAGTAGCAACTAGGGTTTTTGACTTTTTCAACTGGATAGTCGTTAACTGTGTTTTTTGATTTGTGGGATCGAGAAGGTAAATCGAGTTTCAAAAATGATTTCAAGCAAATTATTTTTGAACTCAGGGCATCGTGACGAGTGACCCCTTGTTCTTTTTATTTTAAAATGATTTTGTTTTTGCACTAAGTCTGTACTGCGTGTCCTAAAACTGCTTTATTACTGAATTTTATTTTATTTTTTTCAAAAATAAGCTTTGAGAACGAATACATACAATATATACGTCAAAATTCTCAGAATAATGAGAGGATTAAGAAAATGAGATTCCTGACTTGACCCAAAGTGTCGTTTTAAATATTGGCCGCTAATTGACCACCATTAGCAGTTCAAATACGGTTTTGACCATAATTTCTTCGTTTGACATTGGATTTGAGTGCAATTGAAGGCGCTCATCTTAAAATTTGATTTTCTATCACATGGAACTAAATTTTTAGCATTTGAAGTCCTTTTCCAATAAGTCATTAAAATCCACCTTTGAATCGACAGTCACGTCTCTTTATTTGCTGTACAAAGTGATTGACAAATAAAAAAGAAGTCTAGAGTGACAAATGAACGTGTATGTCCAACCCGAACAAAATGGGATCCAACAGAGATCTATATTTGTTTCTAAAGAGTAGCCTAAAGCATGACAGCAAAGGCGGCAAGGGGAAGCGTGCAAGAGAAGTCATGTTGATGCCTTCATTCTGGAATAATATTTGTCTAATGGGCCCTTTGGTTCAAGTTCTACGACTAATTGATAATAAAAGGAAAGTAGCTATGGGCTATGTATATGAACCCATGGATAAAGCTAAGGAGACTATCATGAGCTCGTTCAATGGAAGAAAACGAGCATTGGATGCAAATGAGTGTTTAAAGATAAATCTTTTATTCTTTGGCATAAACGTTTATGCACACTTAAGATCATGTATGTTAATCAATATCACTTACCTATTTTCTCCATAGCAGATCAAGAATAAACACTATTGAGAATAAAAGATTTATCTTTTATTCTTAGAACATGATGTGAACACATGGTTTGTAAATTGAAGAAATATTTTTATGGGTTAAAATAAGGTTCACGACAAGTGGTACTTGAAGTTTGATGAGGTAGTGACTTCTCTTAGCTTCTTAGAAAATCAATTTGACTAGTGTATCTATATGAAGGTTAATGGGAGTAAAGTTATTATTTTGATACTTTATGTTAATAATATTATTGGCTAGTAATGATTTAGCCCTGTTGATTGATACTAAAGATATGCTATCACATTCTTTTGATACAAAAAGACTTGCAAGAAGCATACTTGGCATAGACATTTATAGAGATAGATCTCATAGGATGTTAGGCCTTTCTCAAAAATCTTCTATCAATAACATACTTCAAAAATTTTCTATGCAAGCTTGTAAGCCTAGTAAAGTACCAATTGTGAAAGGAGATAAATTTAATAAGCATCAGTGTCCTAAGAATGATATAGACAGAGACTCAATGGCATATGTACCTTATAATAGTGCAGTAGGAAACTTGATGTATGCTTAGGTTTGCACCAGACCTGGTATTGCTTACACTATTAGTGTTCTTGAGAGATATCTGTCTAATTTAGGCAGAGACCATTGGGTGGCAATTAAGAAGGTCATGAGATACTTGTAACATACTAAGAATCACATGTTGGTTCACAAAAGGATTGACAATTTAGAAGTTGTTGACTTCACTAATTCAGATGATCTTAGGTCAACATCTAGGTATATTTTCATGCTAGTTGGAGGAGCTATCTCATGGAAGAGTGTAAAATAGACTATTTTAGCATCTTCTACTACGCAAGCTGAGTTTGTGGCCTGCTATGGTGTTATGTCTCAGGTTATATGGTTAAGGAATTTTATATCAGGCCTGAAGATTGTTGACTCTATTAAGTGACCTCTCGTGATTTATCGTGACAATCAAGTTAAGCCGTCAAGGAGAGAACAAGAGAGAGAGGACCAATCGCACATGTAGTCATGGTTCGAAGTCGCGGTTGCGGACGTCGTCGCGTTGCGATCGCGAATGTCGTGGTCACGTACAACTCGTTATATCTCGAGTGAGATACAACTTTAGGCGTGAAATAATATTCAAAAAAAATCATAGAAAAATTAAAAAAAATCAAATTATTATATTAGAACCATTAAACAAGCGAAATAAATTATTTGAATTGCATGCTATGACTTCAAACATAAAAAAAGACGTTAGAGTACAAATTTTTTTATTGAGAAGTAATCAAATTTTATTAGAAAAAGATTACACAAAGAAAATACTCAAAGAACAGAAATACAATAATAGGCTCAAAAGGAGTACACATTAATAACATCATAAATGAAAAAAAACTAATATGCGTTCAAAGCAAATATTTATTTCTTCAAATGACAAAAAATAAGAGAAAGATTGATAGTAGACCACTCCTGGCCATTAAACAAACACATCTAGTATTAAATTTATATCAAATTAAATATTTTAAATTTAATTTATACCGTAATAAATATTTTTAAATTTATATTTATAATATGCTAAATATTCTTAAATTTATAGTTTATTAAATATTTATAATTTTATTATTACATATTTTATTTTTTATTTAAGAAATAAATTTAAAACAAATTTTATCATAATTTAAAACGTATTATAATATTAATTTAAAACAAAATCAATATTGTAGTATTACAGTAATTAGTATTAAAGTAGTAAAATAAAATTAGTATTAAAATGTATTACAGTAAAAATGTATAAATAAAACATAAATAAATCAATATTATAGTATAAATAATTTAATATTTATTTATTACCGTATAAATAAATAAATAAACCATATTACTTTATTTATTACAGTATTTATTTATTACAATATTAATTTAAAACGTATTACAGAAAGCGCATAAACAAAAAAAATAATTTAAATAAATAAATGAAAGCATTAAAACTTAAAACACACTTAGAAAGCGAAGCAGAACGTAGCGGCAGCGTGCGTCTCAGGGGTTGTTGACGTCGGCAGTGACAGCGACAGCATTCTCGATGCTAGTAGTCGGTAGCGGCTGGTGATCGGCCATCAGCAGTGGCTAGTGATCGGCGTCAGCGTTTTTCGGTCGAAGAATAGAAGACCAAGACGCCACAATCGATGGCTGTCTAGATAAGAAGACAGGAAGAAGAAAAGATGAGGAGGATGGAACTGGCCGTCGGGGTGAAAAGATTTAAAGAAAATCAGTGAAAAAACAAGTGGAGGAAGAAAGGTACGTATCGTTAATCACGAATGAATTTTCGTTGCGTAGCTGTAGCCTATCGTTCTGACAGGGGCCGAATTGATTCCTCTCACCCGCGATCTCGGCCGAGACAAACAAGATGCAACAGCCACGCGATGCAACAACCACGCGAGTTCTTTGTATCTCGCCCGCGATCTCGGCCGATACGAGACCCATGCCCGTAGTGTTCATTCTTAATCTGTTATGGAGAAAACAGGTAAATGATATTGATTAACATATATGATCTTGGGTGTTCATATTTATCTTTAAACACTCATTTGCATCTAATGAGACCCATATAACGTTAAATTTGTTGTTGGGCTATGCGCATCTCATATATATATTTTAATATGATTTTACAACTCAGTATAAGCCTTATATACTAATGTGGCCCGTTGATAGATAAGACCCATTAGGTCATTGCGTGGCTAGGTCCCTCTTTCCGTTCTCTATATATATATATGTTGGTGGTATAACCCTAACTCATCCATCTAGTTGAGCCGTCAAGGAGAGAACAAGAGTGAAAAGACCAGTCGCACCCATTTATGAACTATCCATTGCATGTTGCTAGCTTCTTTAATCCCGAATTCTTTTATAATAATCCAAACATACAGTTTGATGAGAAAGTGACAAAGGGCCTTTAAGCTTGCATATCAAAGTTGGTTCTTTATAAAAATTTGTATTATGATTGAATTCTAAAGTTCTAAATTTCTTATGCAATTGAATGGCGGAATACATATGAAAGCTCTGCTCCTACTTTGTAACAATTGGCATGAAAGATTCTTAGCTCACATGTAGTGCTTCTGGATGTGAAAGCAATTAGAGTGTCATTGAACAAGTTATTTGATCTTATAATTTACTAAACAAATAGTAATTTTATCAAACTAATACTTAGTTACTTACTCTTCATATTTTCTATAGTTGTAGATTCACACCCAGAGAAACAAGCTGGAAATGAAAAAAATTGAATGACATGGATTTCATGAAATACAAATATGCACTCAAAGCTCGCTATGATTGTAAGGATGCCATCAATCCTATTGCTTTGACCAACATTGATGATAGTAATGAGTGTAGAAAATGGTGAAGATGAAGCTACGGCAAAAAATGATGACGTTTTTGGTAATGAGGCTGTTGACTTAACTTGGGATATTAGGGCTAGAGCATCTGGGGTTGGAGAACCCTCCAAATTTACTAAGACGCAAGCCAAGTCAACTTAAGAAAGGTTAAAGTTAAGCATTGGTAGTTCTGAAGGCTCTACAGACCATGGCTTGAAAGAGGAAGATGAGGATTACGATGAATTGTAATGAGCAAATCAAGAATTTGCTGACCAAGCACAAAAGCACTCTAACACAGAGAAATGAGCTTCCCCAAAACCCCTTCAATCGGGTAGCTAAAAGCTTAACAACAATTTCGCACATGCCACCCACTAAACTTACAAGCTGAAAAACTCTCAAATCCTATGCCCTTGTTTCTTGTGGAGGAAAGCCAAAAAAAAATATCATCGAGGCTCCTTTCAAACATACAATGCTCATGGACTTCCCGACATATAGCCATAAAATCCAACCTCACAATATCGCAACAATGCTGAAATAAAGTCAAGGGAAGCCCATTCAGCCAAGAAGCCTTATCTATTGACTCGAACTCCTCCTAAAAGAGTCGTTTAAGCCACGATGCATCGTCCTTAGAAAGGGCAGCAAATTAGACATCCCTCGAGGAGAGGTCAGGACACTCCCGATAAAGAGACTAATAGAACCTCACTAATGTCATCCTAACATGTCAAAGAAATGTCATTGATACTCAAAATACTAATGATAATAGCATTTCGATGTGAGTCATGCAAGGAAAGAATTTGGAGTTCTTCTTGAAGCCACAATGCTCTAGATTTTTTATGCTAGGAAATCTAGTCCATCAAAAAGCTCTCTACCTATACAAAGAGTAGTCTAAAGAGCGCCACCTCATCAAGTACTTTTAGACGAGCCAAAAATAATTGCTTCTATGTTGTTACCCGCCAAAAGACAATCATTCCAAGCATGGTTTGAAAAAAACAGGTTGGGGCGCCGCCTCGCTCGCCTCAACATCAAATTGCCTAGAGGCGTTGCCGCGAGGCTATATCGGCTACCACCGCCTAAGTCGGGTGAGGCATCCCTTTCCGCCGCCTCATCCTATATTCGGGGTGAGGCCTTTGTGACAGGGGCAAATTTTAAATAGGTTAAAAAATATGATAAGTGGCTAACCATGCAACTTCCATCGATGCGAGGTGAGTGACACCATTGACAATCATCCGACGCTAGACGATCCGAATGCGATCTCACCACCGACAGACCATATCTCGATTCTCTAGGCATTTGGCATTCACTGCGTCGATCATATGGCTTCAAGCAACGTCACTCATCGTTGCCATCACAACCTTATTGTTTGTCTAGTTTCATCATCCTAGCATTATTGTTGTCTAGCATCCGACATGGTCATCTCGGGGTGAGTAACCACTAATGTGAGTTAACTTAAATGTTAACTCCCGATTTATTTCAAATTTTAAATAAATGTATATTTATTAATTAATTTTATTTCAATAACATAATTTCTATGACATGGTGCCTACAAATCCGTACCGTCTATAATTAATTTATTTTATTTTATTTTAAATTTTAATTATGTTTATTCTTATAGATATGATTTATACTTGTTTAATGACAAATAATTAAAGAAAAAATTCCGCTTAGAAATATGAAAATGAAATGGAATTGGATAATTGTAGCACGCTTTTATCATTTTAAAACTAAATTTGCTAATTTTATTTTATATATCTCTAAAAAGAAATTATCGTTAACAGTTAAAGCGCCCGCATTGACATACAACATTGAATCCGTACCGTACCGCATTTCGTATTTTGAACCTTGATTCCAAAATGTCAATTCTCCCTTCAACAACTTTAAACCAGAGAAAAACACGACACCCAAAGAACACTAAAATATAATACGCACTAAGAACGAACCTAGTCAACAAAACCCTCAACATCAATAAACTGTTCACAAAAATAAGAGGCCAGTGGCAAACATGGTTCAAAATCTCGGACGATTCAGAGATATCTCGGACGAGTCTTCACGGGATCGGAGATTCCCGATACGAGATCCAGGCCCGGTACAGACTTCTCGCGCTATTACTGTATCCCATCGATCTCGGACGAGATCTCGACCGAGACGCACCGAATCGGCCAATACATTGATGACACATCTCCTCCCGTACAAGATCTCATCCGAGATTGCCGGGATGTGACCGATCATTGCGGTGTCGCTTCCGATTGCTGCGGCGTCGTGCGCCGATCGCCCTTGCGTCATGCGTCCAACGACCGATCGCTGCGTCATGCGTCACTGCCGATCTCTCCTGCGTCGTTCGTCGTTGCCGATCTCCCCTACGTCGTGTGTCTGCCTCTTCTCCCCTCCGTTGCTGCCTCTTTTTCTTCTTCTCTCTCGCGCTCGCTATGGCTATGCTCTGCAGACGCCGACATTAGTTTTCCTAATTATGTTTATTAGTTTTTTTATTAGTTTACTTTTTTTAAAATTAGTTTCTGCTACATAATAATTAACTTACTCGTTTGTAAATATAAACCTGTCTGTATTGAATTATCTTGCATTAGTGTGTTTTTCTAAACCTACTAGGTTTGTAAATAAATAAATTATACCATTATATTTTTCTAGAAAAAATATGATATTAATTTAATAAAAATTATTATAAATATAGAAACTAATTTTATCAATGATTATATATCATGATTTTATATTTTTTTTAATAAATTATAAATCATATAAAATATAATAATATATTTATTTTAATAGTATAATAACATTTCCGCATTCTTTCTTTTGTTTGAAATCATAACATGCAATTCAAACTATTTATTTTATTTGTCTAATCATTTTATTGTGATGATTTGATTTTTTTTTGATTTTTTTATGATTTTTATTTTTTAAATTAAATATTTTTTCATACTTAAAGTTACATCTTGTCCGAGATACAACGAGTCGTCGTGACGCGATGCGATGACCACTGCGACCTCGAACCATGGTAGCAAAGTGGCAAAGAACCACAAGCCAAAGAGACCAAAAAATGATCACACAACCGCGATTGAAGAATACGAACAAAGTTCACGGCCCACTCAACGAAAGCAAGAACCGATCAAACCTAGGGAAAGAAGCGTCTTTACGATTATTGGATCAAGTAAAAGTGCCCTCAGCCATAGGAAGGTCAATCAAATCGTTGGAAGCAATAAACTCGAAAAAAACAATCATTGAAGGAAAAAAATCTATAGAGCCCCACTTTTTTGGAGGGTAATCACACCACATTAAATCTTCCCCAAGGCATGTCTCCATAACAACAAAACCCTAAGAGCTTATTCCACATAAGACTCCTCTCCCTCAGGCAGAGCATATACGCTAGCAACAACAAACAACCACGGGCCTATCTGCCCTATGAGAGATAACCCCCTCCCCCCTCCAACCACAATGTCAAACCCTAATATAGTAGTCATCAACTTTCATGAAAGCAAACCCATCATAGCATCATTAGAATACGAGGCAGGAGACGCAACTTGTGGTCTCCATAACTGGTGAAACCCAATGGAAGCCAATGGATAGACTTGAGTAGGCATGGCAATAGGTTGAGTCAAGCCCGGGTATTGCCCGACCCGAAATTTTAAAGGTTGCCCCGAATCAGGCCCAACCCGCTAGTTTGGGCATTTCGGGTTAGATCGAGTCTAGGCAGTGCAAAATGGGTTCTGATCTGATGGTGTGTCGGACAAGAACAAATTAGATCGGGACAGCCCAAGGAGGGGTGACGCAAAAATGCCACACCTAGATCAAGGAACTTGGAGCTCGAACAATTTTGAATCCACATTGAAGAGTTGATGGGAAACTAGAGCGCTGCTGGGAACCCCACACCTCGAAGTGACAATAGCGCCATGATCACCCATCCTCAGCACCCTAGGGCGAGGGTCGCACGACAATATCCAAACTTCATACATGTGAGGCGCGCCCATTGAGCAAGTTTAAATATTAAAACAAAATGGTATTGCTTCACAAATACTTGATAGGTCATACACTGAGGTTAAATTTCAAAGAGGGAGCACCAGCTTCCCTCATCTAGGAAGCCAGAAATATAACTACATAAAGGTGAGAAATCTCTATTGAAACAACTCCAGTCAATCTTAATATTCTAAAAGCATAAAAGCAATGATGATGAAAACAAATGTATTTGGAATTACGTTAAATCTAAAAAAAATCTATGTAACCATTCAGTTATAGTCTTTAGATTATTGATTACACACTTACCACTAACAACTGGAACCCATCTTAAAAATGGTAAGGATTTTCCAAACTGTTGAACCCACCACTCAGCCCCTAAAAAAGTATGAAATTTTGTGAGAGTAACTCAATATTACCAAATAAATATTGCAACAAACATGAAGGAATAAAAAATATAATAATAAAGGAATCACTCCTAACAGAAACAATATTAATGATAGAAATTATGAAAATATGAATAAGAAGAAAGCAAAGAGGTGTTACATTTATTGAACTACAAAATAATGCTTAGTAGTGCAGAGGTGGGCCTACCAACAATGCCAGTAAAAATGTGGCACATGTATATCAACATGAGACCCTCGGTTGGTCCGTTCACTACGGGAAGAATAAGAGTGTTGGTGTAAAAACTGTATTGAAAAGATGAGTTTCAATAAATTTGCAATCATATATTTTAACCAAGGACAAAATCTATAAACTTGGCAAAATGATAAGTAATACAAAGCAATAGTGAACATACTCAAGAGAACTAGTCCTTGGCCACGAGGTCCAAACTATGGATATAAAAAAAATTGTGTTCGTTCCAGTAAAATTGACTGCAACAGGGAATCATGGCCTTTCATCTTTTCGGTCCAATTCTCAATGGATATTTTTCTATAAAACAAGAAGGTTGGGTTCTGGAAGGGCAAACCACCTGAAAGATACTCTTTGCGTAATAATCTACCTTCATTTTTAAATGGTGGCCTGCTAGTTTACAAACCCTAGGTTTGTCCCTTAACAACTTCCAATTAATAAAATCATTTTAAATATGTAGTTTTATTTAATTCAAATGATACATCATTTGCCGAAGATGATGAGGAGTGATAGTGGACTAATGTACAATAGATGTTTATAGCATCTATCCCATAGCAAGGTTCAAAAATACAGAGGCAGTACAATACAGACCCTAGTCATATGGTGAGACGAACATATTAGTATGATGGAAGCGGGCACCTTAACGGTTTCGAAAAAAAAAAAATTAAATAAATGAAATTAAATTAAAATTATGAAAAATTATTTTTAACTATATAAAATAAAATATTATAATGAAAATAATAATAAAAAATTTCCTCAACCACAATGGTTAAAAAATAAACATAATTAAAAGCCAACCATAGTTTGCAATATCAGCCGAGATGTTCGTTTCTCAGCCATTTCAATCAGATATCAGCAACTGGCAAGATGAGATCTAAGGAACAAGATAGTGAATTGGTAAATCACGTTCATCTCGTCCGATATACGAACGAGATAGAAGGTATACTCGTCGTGTCTCGAATGATATCTCAACATCGACTAACGAGCCGCTGACGCCCTCGTCTAATGGGAAGGCAAAAACTCATTGTATGTTGTAAAAGGCATGCCAACACAACACCAGAGGGACGCCAACGCTACGCGACGCAACGCCAGATGCACAAACTACAATAACTTTTCCTCTTTTCTCCTCCTTCTTTTTATGCTTCCTCAGTCAATCTTTCTCTCCAATCAACACCTTTTTTTTTCTTCGCGGATCTACACCGCATTTTTAAATATCTTCTTATATTATTACAGTATACTTTGAAGATGACAAAGAAGTTAGAATCAGGCCAAAAGATGTAATTAAACATTTGGAGCCTAATATACTGATACAGGCAAAAGCACTAAAATGACTAAATGAAGTGAGTATAATCGATACATTTATAAAAAAATAACAAATAATTTTAATGTATTCATTTAAAATTAATAGAGATATTTTAATTGCTGGTAAAAATCTTTAGAGACAAGAGGTGAATTTAGAGAAACTTTAACTAAACAATCAAGAACTACTTGTCTTTCAGGTTTAAAATTAAAAAGACAATTGAGAATAACTTTTTTTATTATAAACACATAAAGTTTTTAAAATATAAAAACTAACATATTATGCTTAAATTCTTTTTGTAGCTGAATGATAGTATAATTATGGGAAATCTGCTCTAAATCTGAGGAAAATTATAATTAAAGTACTTAACCAGACATATTCTTCCTCGGAATGTGAAAGAAATTGGCGCACATTCGCCTTAATTCATATTAAAATTTGAAATTGCCTCGCCATGAAAAAGTTAGAGTAGCTTGTATATGTACACTATAATTTACGTCTTCGAGTAAGAAACCTATTGAGCAGGAATGATGATAATGATTACTACAATCCAATTGACCTAAATCATATCTTTAATGATGAAGATATATTGGATGAATGGATTCAAGAGTTGTTAAGTCCTACCAATAAATGGTTACTAGATGACATACAAGAGTTGAGTTGAGGTGATGAATATGGGGAGGACATTAGCACAAGCAAGCGAGTACATCACACAAAAAAGTCACAAGCAAGTTATGAAAAAGGGTCAAAAAAGAAAAATTCTAGTAATGATAATGAATCAACTGATAGTGGAGGCGGAGGTGAGGGTTTTAGTGGTGGTCGATGTAGATATAATGGCCATAGTAGTGGCTATGATGAAGGTGAGGAGGATGACAATCATGGTGGTGGTGATGGTTATCAAGAATCGACTCAAGCATAAACCCAAACATGGCAAAAAGGGCATGATAGCTTCATTGCCACACAAGATACAGATCATGGATCAAGAAGACTATTGAAACAGGACCTTGATCCACTTTAAGTAAAGCAGAGGTATTGGGAGATCGAATAGTCAATTATCCAAGTTAAGACAGTGATTCAATTGATTATGCATACGAGGAAGCTTTATAGATGCGACAAAGGCAAGTTGGCCAACCAATTACCACAGGTCCTATGCTTAATGTTCAAATGGGTCGCATGAATTTGGAACATGGGAGATCATCTTCATCACCCCCATTGCAAAGATCTCATAGTCGTAGTAGTGCCACTTCTAGTAGAGTTCATCGAGATCCTACCCATAGCCATCCTAGAACTGGTGGTTACTATGATTGGGATAGATATCATCACCCTAGTTATGGATATCTCAATCAAATCCCAAGTAGACCAACGACTCAATTCGATGGAGGTTATGACTCGAGTAGCAATGGTACACAGATGCACTATCCACCCAATCAACAATTATATTCACGAAGTTCTAATGACTGCTCTCCACAAGATACTAGTGAAGGATTCTCTCTCGCATCTTCTTTAGACCTCAATATTGTCCCTATTCATATGAAGGGGAAGAATTTCACATCATTCCACAAATCATTAAAAAGAATGTTTAACTATTCTATTATTAAATAAATATTATAAAAGTTAAATGTCAATAAAAATTTCATATGTTATAATATAAATCATAAAAATATAATAATATATTTATTTTAATACTTTAATAATGCGCTAACATTTTTTCTAATATAATAACTCATTATGTTATTTAAATTATATATTTATATTGTTTAATGATTTAATGTGATTGTCTAATTTTTCTAAATTTTCTATGATTTTTTTTAAAATAATTAAACATTATTTCATGCTTAAAATTGCATCTCACCTGAAATGTAATGAGTCATCCGTGATCACGATGTGACGACTATCGTGACCGCTACTGCAAACCATAAATCCAACAATGACAAGTCACGACTAGAGACCTAGGGAATCAATCAACGATCGAAGTGTCGTCTTAGCCATCTCAACTCGTATTCAAGCTTAGGCAAACGAATGAATGTTGAGGCTTTTGCCTTCCCGTTCGGGGCGGGTGTCTGTGAAGCTATGCCTTGGGGCACCCGTTCTTGTACAGGTATCCTCCAAGGCGACATGTCGGCCTATATTTTCGATCATTGTAGAACATTTTAGTCTATTTTAGGAATGCACGTGCAAGGAAATGAGCACTTATCCATTGGATTGACAGCCTCAACAAAAAAGAGTGTACTCAGGAGGGGGGTGAAAAAGGAAGAAAGGAAAAGGTGAGCTATTTCCTTGATGGAAGCAGAGGAGACCTCTTGGTTGCAAAAAATCCTGGGTGTTGTGGCTTAGGGATGGTGACAAAAATATGAAGTTCCAAACAAATGCCAATATGCATCATCCAATCAATTTGGTAAATTACATGGAAGTTGGGGGAAGGACTATAAGGGTGGGCAAGGGATAGAAGAAGGAGGTGACAATACTATCAGGATCTTTACACTAAGAAGCAATCTTGGAGGCAGCCCTGCGAGGGGCTTGCTATGAGTACAATGTTGAGACAGGATGCAGAATTTCTGAAGCAGGATTTTGATGAGAATAAGATAGTGAAAGCCCTCCATCCTTGCAATGGAGATAAGGCTCCACGACTGGACAAATCCACTATGGATTTCCTTCAACAGAGTTGGGGCATCACCAAACAAAAAGTGCTTCAGTGCATCCACAACTTTCACTCTTAATGGGAAATTTGCCTCCCGCCTCAATACTACATTCCTCATTCTGATTCTGAAAATTAGGGGAGCATTGCAAGTGGGGGAGTTCAAACCCATTAGCTGCCTAGTAGGTATCCTTTATAAGCAATTGCTAAGGTGCTAGCTAACAGGCTCAAAGGGGTTTTGGATCAACTGATCGGGCCCTCTCAGCATGCTTTTGTAGGCGGAACCGATTATAGATGCCATGATGATTACCGATGAGGTTTTAAGAGGAAGGCTGAGGGAATAGGCCTACAAATAAAATATGGAGAAGCTTATGGTAATTGCTACAATTTTTTATTGATCATTTTGAGGAGAATAGAGTTCAAAATTTCCATGTGGATTTGGCATTGTATCTTCACTGCTCAGATCCCCATGATCATCAATGGGGGTCCATCGTTATTCTTTGAATCCTCTAAGGGAATGAGACATGGGGATCGTCTCTCCTCCTCTTCCACTTCATGATGGATACTTTTAGTAAGATGGCGAGGGTAATAGTGGACACTAACTTTTGCAAGGGCTTTGAAGTTAATCAAGAATTGTCCAATTTCTCACTTATTGTTTGTTGACGACACTCATCCTGTGATGCAGAGGTCAAGAATGAGCGCTGACCTTTAGAAAGGATTTGAAGTCGGCAAGGTAGTCGACACCCATTCGATTTCCAACTTACTATGTGTGGATGGCAAGGTTGCGTTTTGTGATGTAGAGGTCAAAAGTATCCTTAATCTCAAAAGAGTGGTGTTGTCCTTTGTCCGTTGAAGTACTTTCAGTGTTGAGAGTGAATTTGCCCAAGAGAGAATTAGGGGTAATTGATAGTGAGCAAGATGGGGAGAGATTGGCTTGTTTGTTGGGTTGCAAGGTGGGGGAGGTAGCCCACCGATTATATAGGGCTTCCATTGGGTACGCCATCCAGGTTGAAGCAGTAGTGAGATCTGGTGTAGGAAGGTATGAAATAGGATGGCATAGTATCTCTCTCTCTCTCTTTTGCATCACAATTGGAAGGGATCTGATGAAGATTCCTTTAGGGGAGTGATTAATCTAGGCATAAATAGGGTAATATTCAGCAGTGGATGGAAGCAGAAGGGTTGGGGACTAGCCAATTAGACCTATTTTGGCCTTTATTAACAGATACCGTATCTAATTTGCCAGCATAGTATCACTTTGTTCCACATCATGGTTTGAAGGGATTTCAAAGATTCCTTTGGGAGAGTGATGTTTCAAGGAATAAATTTGATTTTGTTAAGTGGGGCGTTGTTCAACAACCATTGGGACCAGGAAGGCTTGGGATTAGGCCTATCTAGGCCTTCATTAAAGGGATACAACTAAGATTCAGCATCGTGGTTGGAAGGGATGCAACTAAGATTCCTTTGGGGGAGTGATGAGTCCAGGCATAAACTTAATCTTCTTAAATGGGAAAGTGAGCTTTTAGAGAAGGGCGATAGCTATAATTTTTGGTGGACCTCGAATATCTTGCAACACCCCCATGGTTTTGGGTTGTAGAAGGGGGCTGGGTGAAGGGTGGAATATCTTGATACTTTTTTCATAAAGCTCATTTTTGCTGTTAAAAAAGAGTGAAGTTAAGAGTGCCATTTTTTAATAAATTTTAAAGATTAAGTAATGGTTTGGATACTTAAATTAGTCCAAAAACAACATTAAGCTGAGGGAGTGAAATCTTCTAATCAAAGCATTAAGAAGATTTTGAAATGTGCAATAAAAACTACTTACTGTTCCCATGTCGCGCCATAAAATGGAACAGCTGATACCACCCAAAACAAAAATGAACCTCCTCCACACATTGCAGTGCTCCCAAAGGCCATGGTTTCAAACTTTAAGGAAAAAATGTCATTCTATTATATGCAAATTTTAAAACAACTACATTTGGTAAGGATAATAAATACCATAGATAAGAATGAATACCGCACAAGTAAGCGCATCACATCCTGCATATGTTGTAATACAAATAATTAAGTTTCACAAACATACAACAAAGTCAAAGACATGAGAAAGAATAAACAAGGGCAAATCACCATGGTCAAATAGCTCCCCTAATGGACTTGAGGAATTAGTCCGTCTTGCTTGTTTTCCATCAATTGCATCAAAGGTCTGGCATGCATGAAAAGTGTAGGGAAACAATGGGCATGGATAAAAGGTTAAACAATTTAATGAAAGTGAGAAAGTCACGTAACTACAACAAAAAGAGTAAGAAAAACAATTTCTTAAACTATCAGGTATCGCATCTATTTATAATATCAAAAATACACAAAAATTAAGAATATTCTTTAAACAATCATTGATACAATTAGTCGCCAACTAATAGCTAACTATGATATCTCATTGATAACAATTTATAATGTGTCTTTAAGCAATTATTAATACAATTAATCGCCAAAAAGTTGTGTCATCTATATCATAATAAGTCTTTTCTTCTCACTATAGTGCATCACGCACGACGCTCGTGCAACGACAGACACATCGAAGGCGACCGACGGGGCCTAATGGTACATTGTGCCAGAGGGTCGAGGCAGTTCGTGGAGGCTGCCGACCCTCAAGGCAGTTCGCGCGTGCAACCTATTTCATGTATCTCAATTGCGCCGGGTTATTCACGACCACCCACCCTCCCCATTGTTGCCACTTACATTAACTGAAGGTATGGAAATTGTGTTGGAGCCCGCTTCTCTAGAAGGCGTGCGCCAAAGTCTGATGGGCCCATTGGGCAAGACAGAGGTGTTGATTCGGTGGAAAACTTTACCCGGCTATGAAGCCACATGGGAACCGCTTGATATGATTGATGAGCAGTTCCCTCCATTCCACCTTGTGGACAAGGTGTCTTCTTGAGAGGGGAGTAATGTTGGATCCAAATCCATGCAAACCTACGTTAAACACAAGTCAAAAGGATAGGATTGTCTTTTTAATGTTGAGAGTTTTAATTGGGTTATTTATTGCATTTGATTTGGGAGTTTTTGTGTTTGAATTGGAGAGTTATTTGGGGACATTTATTATGTTTGAATTTGTGTTTAACTGGAGAGTTTTATTTGGGGGCATTTATTATATTTGAATTGGGAGTTATTTATTGTGTGTGAATTTGAAAAAAGGGAAGACTTGGCTATAAAAGATATATCAAAGGGTGAGTAAGGATATGCTTGATTTTGGGAAAAAATCCTATTAGAAGGATATTGTATTGGGAGAGTCGGCTGCCTCTCGAATTGCAGACCACCTATTCTGTTTTGTTTCATATCATCTACCAATAAATATACTCTTTTGCTCGAGTTCCTATCAGCTTCTTCCCTGACGTCAGTGCCTACTGTTGCAGCTAGAGCGGGGGTTCTTTCCTGGGGTCGCCTAGGCCTTGGTGTTTTGAGCAAAGAGGCGATAGTAGGCATAGCCCTTTCTATGTCGTGCAAGTTTCACAATGTTGGAGACCAACGTGTGTGGATGATCTCGGGGGGTGTATGGCCCTAATCTTGCCAGTGATAGGCAGCTAATGTAGGATGAGCTTTCGAGTCTGCAAAGATGGTGGGAGGTACCGTGGTGTCTCGAGAGAAATTTTGATGTGATGAGATTTCCATTTGAGAAGTATGTTCGATGGAGTTTACTCCCTCGATGATTGAGTTCTCTAAGTTTATTGATGCCTTGGGCTTCGTTAATTTTGCTTTGGTGGTGGGGTGTTCACGTGATCTAATAACGGCGGCCTTCCTTTTCTCGGCTTGATCAATTTTTGATTTCCATGGATTGGATTAGGCATTATGTGCATCTCTGTAAATCATGTTTGAGTCAGTGGTGTTCTAATCATTGTCTGGTTCAAGAACATGTGGCTATTTGTGGACCAGGTTGAGTTTTGGTGGGAGTCATACCGAGTGAAGGGAATTCCAAGTTATGTGCTTGTATCAAAGTTGAAGTTGTTAAAGGGGGGCTTGAAAATTTGTAATGATACTATTTTTGGGCAAGTTAACATTCAAAAGCATACTTTGATGGCTGATTTAACTACTCTTGATGAGGTGACCCGGCTCCGACCTTTATCTGAGGAGGAGAGGGGGCACAAGGACGTGTTGAATTCTACCCTTGAATAGCTTCTTCTTATTGATGAGATCTCTTGGAGGCAGAAATCAAGTTTCGAGTTCAAAATGGAGATAAGAACTCCAAATTCTTTCATTGTATGGCTAAGTCTCACCGAAATGCTAACACCATTAGCAAGCTTCACATTGATGGTATTTCCTTGACGTGTCAAAAGGATATCCAAGACCAGATAGTGGGGTTTCATGAGTCTCTTTTTAGTGAGGTGGCTCATCCCCGTCCTCACCATGATGGGATCCAGTTTGATGTCATTTCAAAAGAGGATGTCGTGCAGCTTGTTTGTCCGTTTGACGAAGAGGTGAAGTCTATCGTTCAAGGTTGCAAAGGGAATGAGGTGTCTGGTCCGGATGGGTTTCGTTAGCGTTCTTTCAACATTGTTGGGATGTTGTGAGATATGATGTTATGGGTGTGGGTGCAAAATTCTAGGACCATTGTAGGTTTGAGAGAAGTATTAAAATTACTTTTTGTGGCCCTCATCCCAAGAAACCGGTGGCGGATGACCTAAAAGATTCCAAGCCTATCAATTTGGTGGGATGCATGTATAAAATATTTGTGAAGTCGTTGCTAATAGGTTGAAGGTTGTTTCGGGGCATATTATTTCTCACTCTCAAAGTGCCTTTGTGTCGAGTTGGCAAATCCTAGATCCGGTTCTCATCGCGAATGAATGCCTTGATAGCGGGTCAAATGCCATGATCATTGGGGTTTCCTTCTTTATGTTCTTTAGTGTTACGGATTCTTGACTAAGTGGTAGAGATGGATCTCCTTTTATATCTCCACCGCCTGTTTTTCGCTTTTGTTAATGGCAGCCTTTGTGGGTTCTTTTCAAGTTTCTGGGCCTCAAGTAGGGGACCCATTGTCTCCTATGTTAATTGTCATTTTGATGGAGGCTTTTAGTTGCTTGGTCGGAAAGGCCTGTTTGGCTAGGCTTCTTTATATTTCTCAATGGGCTATCTAGGAAGGGAGCTGCTATGAGACAGACTTGGGCATATTTTCCACTTGCAACTCATCCTTTTTTGGTTTGAAGACTACTTTGGGGTTAAGAATTAATCTCGGCAAATCGGTTTTGGTTCCGGTTGGTCTTGTACCTCATATTTTAGGGTGTCAATTGCAATGTTGCTCCTCTTGTATTTGGGCCTTCCATTGGAGGCCTCACTTAAATCTACTGTTATTTAAAACCCGATTATCAAGAAGATAGAGCGCAGTTGCCCCTCTTGTATTTGGGTCTTCCATTGGAGGCCTCGTTTAAATCTACTGCTATTTAAAACCCGATTATCAAGAAGATAGAGCATCATTTAGCCAGGCAAAAGCGTATTTAGCTCCAAAGGAAGGTTGGCTTACTTTGGTTAGCTGCATCCTTTCCAACCTACTGACCTACTACCCTTGTCTTTTATCTCTTCCTGTGGTTGTGGCTTCTCAACTTAAGCAGATTCAAAGAAATTTCCTATGGGGATATGATGATGTGGACGTGCTTAAACTTCATTTAGTTAAATGGGATAATGTGTGCAATCCTCTTTCTTATGATGGTTTTGGCCATTAAGAAATTATACTGATTTAATGCTTCTCTTTCTGGGAAATAGTCACGGCAGTTTGGGGGTATGCAATTTTCGGTCGGGGCAAGATCTCCTTGATACCTCACAGGCCTCATGGCATGGGGTTATAGAAGTTCAACTGCTCACAGGACTCTTTCTCTTGTTTCATAGTTAGGAGATGGTTCTCCCATTCACTTTGGGGATGATGTTTGGTGCGGCAAAACTCCCCCGAAGCTTGTTTACCCAAAATTGTATTAGCTTGTGTGTTCTACAACTTTTGTCACTGCCCAACGTAGTCAAAAGTGCTCACCTCAACGCTTAAGCGCACGAAGCGCAGTGCTAGGGAGGTCCATCGCCTAAGAGGGCAAAGTGCAATGCATCTAGTGAAGTGCGCACCTTACCGCACTTCGTGAGCGTTTTGTCAACATGAGAAGCATGTGCCTCACTGGCATCACGCGACGTAGATGAGACACGATCTGTGCCTCCATCAACACGATCTTTGCTCGACCTCAACGACGGTGACTACCTCTGCAATGACGATGACAACGACAATGGAAGACCACTTCAACAACAACCTCGACCTCTGCAATGACAAAGACAACCTTGAAGACAATGACGAAAGACCTCTGTGATGGCGACGACGACCTCAACCTCGACAACGATGTCCTCTTCCTCCATTGACATGACCTCTTCCATCATCGAGGTCGTCTTCACCTATTTCATTAAGCCTTGATTTATTTAACTATTTGAGGCAATGAAAAACCACGGCATGAGTCACTTGACTTCATGGTTGAACCAATATATAAGGTAAAAACCACGACTCAGTATATAGTTATTATTAAATAATAAAATTATTTAAGTTTAATCCATAAGATAAAATATAATTATATAACTTATATTAAATAATAAAATTATTTAAAATTAGTCCGTAAGTAAGATATAATTATATTATTTGTTTTCAAGCTTTCAACGATCAAGTATACATAGATATATCTTATTTAATATATAGTTATATATTAAATAATAAATATTTCTTATGTGCTTCGCTTCACTAAAGCGAGCATTTTTTTTTTTTTTGCATTTTGCACTTAAAGCGACAGGGCACCATGTACACCTTAAATGCGCCTAACACTTTTGACTACCTTGTGGTTGCCGTTTATTGTCTACGAGTTATTACCATTTAGGGGGAGGTGATGTTTTCAAGGGTGCTCGAGATTGGGAATTGAAAGCTTTTTTCTCATTTTTTGACATGTTATATTTAGTTTTTCCTACAAAGATTGCTGTCGATAGTGTTAAGAACCTTAATTAAAATCTAACAACAATCTAGAGAAAGATAACAGAATACCAAAATTATATCCCAAACAATTCAAATAATGAACCTAGAAAAAATCAAAACATAAGAATAAACTTCCAATATAAGAATTTATAATTGCTAATAGCCAAAATAAATGATTAATACGTCCAAATACAAGGCGTATTTAAGGCAAACTATCGACTAGAAATTAAAAATCTAATACAATTAGAAAACAAAAGTAAAAGTCTAATTTAATCCTACTTACTATAAAATACAATAAATAAAAGAAAATTAGTATCAAAAAGAATCCTAGCTGAATAAGACTCCTTGTACACGACTTGCACATCACGACACCAAGCAAAACGTCAACAAGTATCGCACGACATGGGAATGGCGATAAAGGTGCTACGATACAGGCAAGCACGAGCATGACACAAGCTGGTGCACGAAACGGAACCCTTACCTAACTTAATGGTGTAACACAGATGCTCATTCAACCCAGGCACCACCTGATATGGGCATGCACACTTCGGCACGGCCTGGTGATTAGGGCTGTTGTACGGCTGATACGGGCATGTATACCCAACACGAGTAGGCACACCTTGATACAGCAGAAATTTTTTAGCATTCTCATCATTCTCCCTCCCATCAAGATTTGCCCTTTTCCTCAAGGGAGAACTCCAGAAAGTACTCTTCCAACTTGACTAAATCAACCTTAGTAGCCTTTCATCAATCTCTATCACCCGCCATCACAAAACATTGAGCGCACCATGCAAGGTCCCTCAAACTTTTGAGCACCACAAGTCCTTGCCTTTCTAAGCATCACACCTGGTATTCCTCCTTAAGTGACAAAGTTGTCAAGTTCTTTTTTTCATCCAACTTGAAATTTATTGTCATAGCTTGATAATCAAGAACGACCTTGTTGATACCTTTCAACCAAGCAATTTCCAAAACCACATCAACTCTCACCATTGGCAGCACATGCAAATCAATAGTGATCCTAATTCCTTTTTATCTTTGCATTACAAACTTATTTCTCGTACTGTAATTTTTCTCTGCTAGCCATAATCACCACAAAAGGTTCTCGGACATAACTTTCTAGTGCAATCTTCACCATGATATCAGTATTGATGAAATTGTGAATAGAACCATAATCTATAAGCAACGAAACTTCAAAAGTTTCAATCCATGCCATGAGCCTCATCATAGCTGCCTAATCCCCCCCGTCATAGCATCAAGAGATAATTTAGTGTTGCAAGTATCTTCTTCAACTTCATCATCCTCAATTCACCTCCAGAATTGTCAATCATAAACACTTTCCCGGTGCGATAATGATGACCCTTGTCACATTTCTTGCCGCATTTGAAGCAGAGACCTTTCTTAGCTCTCTTATTAACCTCTTCATATGAAAGTATTCAACTTTTTTTATCGTCCCTCTTAAAGCCACCCCCAACCAATACCTTTGCTGCTTGAGAGGTTTTGATTTGATACTAGTATCCCCATAATCCTCCTTAACAAGACTCTACACGTTGTGGTAACTACCCTCCAAGATTTTTGTCATCCTCATGGCCTCAACTAGCCATTAAGGTTGCTTCAACTTCAGCCTCTTTGCTATCCATGGTTTCAGCCCCTTAATAAAGATACTCAATAGTGATTCTTCGGACCAACCTCAAACAAGAATCTAGAGTCAACAAAACTCCTCTACATAGTAACCTTGGCGTCCTACTTCAACTTGGCCTGTTGCACGACTGATATAGGTAAGAACACTTGCTAATATGGGCATGCATACTCTAACACAAGCAAGCACTTTAATATGGGCAAGACTTTTTTAGCGCTCTCATCGGACCCAATCGGGAGAAAGGCTACTAGGTCAAGAGTTTTTATTCTATCCTTACCCCGGTTTGACCTGGGAGCTTTTCTTAGAGGAGTTTGTGAAAGATTCAGGTGTTGTCTAGGGTTGCATTCTTTGTTTGGACAGCAGCACATGACAAGATTCTTACTTCTAATAACTTGCAACACTAGGGTTTTATTATTTTTAGCCGGTGTTACATGTGCAAGGTTTCGATGGAGTACGTGGACCATCTTTTCCTTCACCTGCGCATGCGCGAAGCTCTGGGATATGGGCATGGGCTTGTTTAGCCTTCATTGGGTGATGCCTTCTTCTCTTGGTGCATTGTTTGTGTGTAGGATATGGGGCGTGAGGTGACATTTGATGGTTTCGCGAGTTGTCTCTTATTGTCTTTTTTGGAATCTTTGGCAAAAGCAGAATACGTGTGTTTGATGTTCATAAGCGGCCTGCTACGGGAGTGTACCGTTTTCCTTTCATGTGTGATGTTAATGTGTGCTCCTTTTAAATCAATTTTTTTCTGATGGTTTATATATGCTCTATGCAGACTCCTTGTATGCTTTCTTTTTCTAATAAAATTATATATTTATCAAAAAAAAAAAAACTAACATTTCCTGCCTTCAATTTAAATTGAGGTGCAACAAGTAAGAGAACATAAGATCACCTTACAAGGCTAAAATAAAATATTACATTTCAATCCATTACTCCATTCTATAGCTATAAGATTTACCCAAGAAAATATGCTAGTGTAAACCCAACTTTCAATACAAGCTGTATCCAAAAAAAAATTAACAGAATGTAATGCTCATTCAGGCTATCGAAATGAATAATGAGTAAAAAACAATTTCAGAGAACATAAAAGCAGGAGCAAAAATAAAGTGGAAAAGTAACAAAATAACCTGATACAAGAAGAGAAGCAATCCGTGAGCAAAATGAACCCATCTTGGTGGAGGCGAATCCAAGTGAGGTGAATATATCTGTGAAGACAATTATTAATTCCACAAAATCAACATGAGTGTATTTAAAATAAGAATAATAATGTCATAAACAACCATAGTAAATATGGTAAAAACACAGTACAACAATTATACAGAGAATACTTTAGCCAATAAACGTTTGTAAAATACAGGTACAGGAATAATGCAGCATGCACAAATACGTGCATAATGAGTTTTTACTGAAAACAATGGTACAAAAAAATAAACATATTTTAAAAGTATGAGAACATCTCTGCTAAAAACATGAATACAAACAATAGATTATCAAATATATATTACCCTAAATAAGTTAATTTAAAATAACAAATATAACCAATAGAAATCAATTTAAAGTTTTAAACGCTAAACAAGATATATATTTGTATATATAATAAAATATCCGTGATGTGTGAATGAATAACCTAGCTGTAGGATGTGTAGCTGTCTGGTAACTTCATAACAAAAATGACATAACAAAATTATAGATTTCTTTCTTAGAAAGGAATAAAATATTATGAGCCAATAGCTTGGCATACCTTCCCAAAAGGTTAGAATTTCAAATGATCGGTCATTTAATCCCCTCTGAAAGCAACTTTCTCTACAACATTAAAGTTTTACCCATCTCTTTTTACACGTGGTTTCTTCCTGCTATGTTTAAAACACGCAATAAACCCTGAGTTCAAAAGTACATTCCCTTTATCATTTTTTAGAAGGGGGAAGGATGTTTTAAACACCAAAAAATTATAAACACATATCGTACACCTTTTTACTAGCACTGTAAACAACTAAACTTCATCACTATCCTATACAATCCTCAACTCAAAAGGCTACCACAATTTGAGGGCTGACAAATCAGATAGACAACAATGAGTCTCTGAAATATATAATCCTTCTTGGTGGTTTTCTAATAAAATCTAATTCTTCTGATTAAAAAAAATTAGTTAGCCGTATAACAGAGAAATTTTATGTAAACTGACAACATAGTAGTATACTTCTATTTACTAAAATAGAAACAAATGACACAAAGAAAAAGTTTTGTTTTCTACATTTCTTCAGATTATAGAGAGTTCTCCTGTTAAAGTAATGTACTTATTTCAAATCGTAATTAAGGTAATATGTACTGATGTTTATCTTGACCATGAGGTTTACTCACCCTACACTATTTCTTACTAAAAACACATCTTAGGCCTCAGGATTCTCAATTTTTTTTTGGGAAGCTCAAGGCACTTCATCAATAGTTCATGCACCTTACACTGCTGTAACATAACATAAATTCCATGTTTTTACAACCCATCAAACCTTTTCAAGCACCACAAAACTTGGCTTAAAAATCCTATAGTATATCCCTTTTCAAAAACTGACAAATTGCTTAAATATCTTCCACCCAAGGTTCAAAAATACGGATTTGATGTTGTATGCCGAAACAGATGCCTAAATACGATTGAAGCGAGCACCTCAATCGCCCACGAAATTTTTTTATATATAGAATTAAATGAATTTATAACAAAAAAAACTATAGAATTATATATAAATTTAAAACAATTTAATGTCTTTTTTTTATAAGTAAACTTTATTCAAAGAACACAAAGTATACAAGAAGTGCACAAGAACACTACAAATAACAAAACATGAAAAAGAAAAAAAACAAAAAGAACCCAGCTCAAAAAGAGAAACAGTCAACGACATCAAAGATAAATGTCGCAGACACACAACCCAAAGAAGAGATCCAAGATAACAAAGAGCGAAGGAAGAAGAGCTTCAGCTGGTCGAGACCGCACTTAGAACTGTCAAACAACCGAGCATTCCTCTCCCACCATAAACACTAAATAACACAATGCGGGACGGCCCTCCAAATGATACACCGCCTCTCGACACTGGCCAAACAAGCATCGAGGCATAACCCAATGAAGCCTAAACAGCCTCAACACTAAGTCCCACAACACACGAAGACTAGGCAATGAAGAAGCAAATGATCCACAGACTCACTGATTGCCTTACACATACACCAACTAAGAGCCACCATACCTCGCCTCCACATTAGCAATCAAGATCTTTCCACAAACAAGTTGTCCGAGCAAAGAAAGACACTCAAGGCAGGGGTGTGCATGAGTCGAGTGGGGTCGGATGAAAGGTTAAATCATCAACCGACCCGTCAACCTCAATAATCGACAAGTTTGTTAAATTTTTGGCGAGTGCTAACCGATGGGTATGACGGGTTGAGCGGGTGTCAACCGCCATTTACTAGTATATAATTAAATGACATATATTACAAAAATTGAACGCATAAAATATAAAATAATTATAATCAAAAATATATTATTTTATTCACTATATATTTATAATCACAAATGAGGAAAGATATAATATTTATGGATCACAATATCATAAACTCACAATTATAGCCATCACACTACATAACTCTTACCTCTAACAATGAGAGAGACAAGAATAAACTAATGTCTAATAGATAAATGATAAGATTTATTCTATTTTTATAATGGAGTGTGGTGGGTCGAGTTAGTAGCGGATTTGAGCATTCTCACCCACTAATCAACCCAACCCACCATAAAATAATTTATATTTGCGGGTAGCGGGTAGGTTCAGGTTGGGTTGGCAGATAGAGCGGGTAGATGCACACCCCTACTGGGGTTGGGGGTGGGGAGGGACAGAAACCCCCCAAACCACCTGGAGAAAGGACAAAATAGAAAGATTGGACCTTGAAGCCATGAGCCCTAGCAAGAGCCCAACACATGGAATTAGCCACATTCCGACAAAGCTTAGAAGAGTACAAAACCTCAAAAAAAAAAAAAAAAAAGTGAAATCCTCCAGCTCCCAATCATGAGCATATCTAGAGAAGGTAACCTCCCACTGCACCACACCATCCCACACAATGAAACAATCTACCACAAGAGCCTCCAAAGCACAAGCAAGACAATACAAATCAGGGTAGGCCACCCTCAGAGAGCCCACAATGCACCACACATCATCCCAAAACCGCATGGAGGAACCATCCCCCACCTGAAAGCCACATTAGGGGAGAATACCCCCCACCGGGACCGAATACCCTTCCACAATCCCACCCCATGAGGCCCCCAAGGAGGCCGAGAGACCAACCCCACAAAAGGACACTCCATACTTGGCCCCGATCACCCGCCGCCACAAGGCATCTTTCTCCACCCCAAATCTCCACACCTATTTCCCCAGCAAAGCCTTATTGAAACACCAGATCTGCTTAATACCCACACCCCCCTCGCAAAAGGCCAACACATTGCACCAAAGAAAATTCCTCTGGAGTTGCTCAATCCAAGATGCCACAGCAATTGAGATAGAGAAAAGGAGCAAAAAAAAAGTACGCAAATTAGAGAGGGGGCTCTTAAGCAAGGTAAGCAACCCACCCAAGGAAAGATAGCCCCGCTTCCACCCCGCGAACTACCGCGCCATCTTCTCTAAAATAGGGCTCCAAATAGAAGAGGACTTGAACCAAGCCCCAAAGGAAGCCCCAGGTACTCAAGGGGCAGCATAGAAGTACGACACCCGAGCATGGCAGCGGCACCAAGCACCTCCAAAGCTGGCACCTCCCCAACTGGAGCCATAACTGATTTACCAAATTAATTCTGAGGCCGGAAGTAGCTTCAAACCAGACTAGAATGGAGCTTATGAGGCTCACAAAAAAGCAAAGTATCATAACAATAGGTAGGAGACAACCACAGGTTAAAGAATCCAAATCCTCAACACGAAAGCCCACACCCATAACCAATGGAAGTAGCCTTCTAGAGCAGCCGTCTAAAAGCCTCCATAACGATGACAAACAATAAAGGGGATAGGGGTCCCCTTGACGTAGCCCACGACTACTCGGGAAAAAAGCCACACGAGCTCCCATTCACAAGGATGGAGAAGCGGATTGTAGAAATGCAATAAAATATCCATCGCTGCCACTTAGCCGAAAAGCCACACCACCCCAATAAGTAAAGAAGGAAATTCCAATCGACATAATCGTAAGCCTTCTCTAGATCCAACTATCAAATTACCCTTGGGAGAGAAGCCTTCGAGCAGCTCTCCAGGCATTCATTGGCCACTAAAATTGAATCCAAAATCTGCCTGCCCTAAAAAACACACTTTGAGCCGGAGAAATAATCTGCCCCAACACCATCTTGATACGATTTGCTAACTTAGCAATGATAACACGCTGCCCACAAGGCTGATCGGCCAAAAATCTCCAAGATTATCTGCCCCTGCTTAGGAATGAGGGTGACAAATGTGGCATTTAGGCTGCGTTCAAAAGTGCACTACGAGTGGAATTCCTGACAAACTGCAAGCACATCAGCCTTCACCACATCCCAAGACTGCTGGAAAAAAGCCATCAGGAAGCCATCTGACCCAGGGGCTTTATCCCCTACACAATGCCTAACCACCTGTTCAACCTCCTCATCCTCAAAAGGGTGATCGAGTGAAGCTGCATCCTCCACCGCAACAGTGTCAACATGAACCCCATCCAGATGAGGCCAAACCTGCATCCCCTTGGTGTACAAAGCTCATAAAAAGCCACAGCATAAGCTCGAATACTAGCCTGACACTCCATATACACACCATGAATATTAAGCCTAGAAATAGTATTTGAATTCCAGTGCGAATTGGCCACAATGAAAAATTTTAGAGTTTTTATTGCCCTCCTTAAGCCACAAGGCCCTCATTTTTGTCGCCAAGATGTCTCTTCCATCAACACAAGATGTGCCAACCTAGTAGAGACACTGCCACAGCTATCCTCCTCCTTGGTCAAGTGATGCCGCGCTGCCAACTCATCAAGCTCTTGAAGCTGCACCATCAAAGCATTCCACAACTTCAAATTGCCTTTCAACATACGAGACTTGGAGGCCAGCACAAAACTAGGGCTGCCGTCGACAACATAAGACCCCCACCACCCTGAATTCTCTCACGAAAACCATCAGCCATCAGCCACATAGTTTCAAAACGAAAGGGACGCTGGCAAGGAGGCATAGACCCACAAGCCAAAGCCACAGGAAAATGATTAGAAAGCCACCAACAAAGCCACAACTGAACCACAAGAGGAAACCCCTCCGCCCAATCTAAAGAAAACAAAAACCAATCCAACTTGGACCAAGAGGCCGAAGCCCGATTATTGCACCCCATAAAACCTCCCCTTGTTAGAGGAGTATCAACCAGGCCATGACCACCAATAAACTCCGAGAAATGAGCCATGGGTGGAGAGAGATCCAGAGATGAATATATAATAAAATTACCGTATATTAATTTTTTTTTAACATATAACTAATATTTTTATATATTAGAATATATATATAAATATTTATATAATTAAATTAATATATTTATATATATACTTTTTTTAATATAAATAAGTTACATACTTCGCTTAAGTTAACTCGCACACTCCGGACGACGACTCGGGACACGATGTTGGGATGACTTCGACGACAACACCGGAAGACCTTAGAGATGCTATCGGAGATGACATTGCTACTTCGACGACAATGACAATGACGACATTCGACGGCAATGATGACATTCGACAGCGATGATGACATTGTTACAACGGCTGACGACATTGTTACAACGGTCGACGACGACAATGGAGGAAGAAGATGAGATCGGAAAAGAAAAAGTTAGCTACGATCGTATTTTTTAACCCGTTTAAAACCATGTGTCCGCCTTTGTTGGCCAGGGCGTCTCATCCTGAATATGGGATGAAGCATTGAAACGGGCTGCCTCACCCGAATGAGGTGGGAAGTGGTAGGTACGGCTATGGGAGGCACGTCCAAGGCGGTCTAGTCTCGAGGCGGGCGAGGCAGCACCCTAGTTTATTTTTTCAAACCACGCTTCCACCCCCACATAATTATATCACTATAAAAAGCAATTTGTTTAACTAATGACCCTCATTGCTACCAAACTTTCAAAATGGAAGTGTAAGGTGTTCAATGTCCTACAATACAACAACCAAAATATGAAATCCAGTTACATTGGAATGATCACATTACTAATGTTTGTAATGTTGGAATAATATTGATAATAATAATTTTAAAAAACAATAAAGTGATTGCATACAAAATCTGGCCAGATCATAAGGAAAATTTCAATAATTAAAAAAAAAAAGAGATAAAATCTTTTCTTTTGAGGCAAACCATAAGTACAGCAATACTTAAGATTTCTTTATTATTTGCAACTTGCAAGATTAATTTTTGAAGGTCCACAAAGAATTATGCATTGAAGAAAATATCAAAAACATGTACCTAGATACAATCTCACTTACATAGCCAATCAGGGCAGATATCATTAAGAACATAAGGCCCATAAGTGTGATCTGGAAAAGAAAAGTAAGCCATTAAAAATCAAAAGGTCATTAGTCCCAAAACAACAACACAATCGCTCTGTGATAAAAATGACAACTGAAATGAAAATTTACCATGTTTGGCCTGCAGAAGTATCCACAAATGCAATCACAGAAGATATAAGAAGTCAGAATCTTATAGAAAATGTGGGAAAAATTTTAAAAACTTATCAAATTCATACAAACATATTATTAATTGCCTGATAGAGATGAATCCCAATCTAAACCAAGTAAAACAATCAATCAGTACCCAAAGGTTGGTGAGAAGCAATGAACCACAGACTTAGAAGCATAGCATCACTAGAAAGTAGTAATGGATGCATATATACGATAGGGATAGGTCCATGAGACCCATTGTCATAGACGACATCATGGATGATCTAAGGATTACATGCCTAGTCTCCTACACAATTTGGAGGATCCATTTGGTACTTAATATAAACCTATTTTGCTTTTCACCTTACACACTCCATCATGTCTTTTTTCATTTGTTATTTACTACGTACTTTTACTTGAGGATTTTTTTGTTTCTTATACTACTTTAATGATAACTCTCATTCCTGATTTCACATGGCATATAATCCAATAAATAAGCATAAATCCAATATAGAAATTGGCCCGAGACAGCATCATCGTGGATGATACAAAGATTAGCTTCCAACGTTATTGGGGGCATCCGTTAATTAGACTTGTTAAAACAAGCAAGTATTCGCAAGTACATGCTAATTGGGCTGGTAATGGGTAAAAAATATGATTTTTTATAGGTAAAGAAATAATGAATTAAAGATATGAAAAAGTATAAGCAAATTGGACAGAGGATTGTCTTACTCAAAAAAGAGACATATACAAATATTACAATTAAACCACAATAAGCCTAATACAAAATCTAAAAATAGACAAGGAAAAGAATCCTCCAAAGAGCCAAACCATCCGACTACCTCAACCTAGAAGTCCAAAAACTTCGACATGATACTCGAGCAATAATTGATAATCTATACTCCTACACTCTTAGACATTCATTTACACCAGATTCACAATTAACTTTTTTAAAAACAAACTTATCATATTAAAACACAATAAAACATCAACATTTTCAATAAGTCAATTACTTGCTTTCGACCTATGTTTGTAATAGGCATTAATATCGAACATTATTTTTCATCATCACAATACACAACAATAATTTTATTTGTAATGGCCATGATTCAATAAGGTTTCTCTCATCTAAAAAAAATAATCAAACACTATATACGTACGTAAATTATTTTAATCTAAGTGGTAGATCGAATTTTAGTTTATATTTGAATCATTAGAATAAAGTTGTCTAATTATAATTAAATTAACTATATATCATAGTTAATAATTTATTGATCAAATTTTACAAACTATATTATATAATTATATTGGTTTACCACTTCGATGACACATTCCTATATGGCATCTCATTTTACATGTCATCCATTATGTCATTTTTCCTTCGTTGTTATTCATTATGTACTTTTACTTACAGCTTTACAGTTCCAATTCTACCATAATGTAAAACTCTCCTTCCTTATTTTACATGGCACGTAACTCTTTAAATAGTTTGAAACTCATTTCTGACACACCTCTTGATATCGAAATTCTCTACAAATTGATTGTTAAAAATATCTTTCCACCTTTTATGGTTGGGGAACCGTAGGGTATTGATTTTTCTGCAATTGAATCACATTAGTACTTTTGGTTTGGTATGATTTGATTCACATTAGTATTTTGCAATTTTCCCTTGTTTTTTATTTGGTCAGTTCCCTCTCTAAAATTTGTGATATAAGTAGTCATTAAAGTGCTAAATAGACTCAAGAGCTCGAACATTGTAGCAATAAAGTGAACAAAGCATAATCTAATTAAAAAGGAATGTAATTCTCAAAAAAACAATAAAAAATAGTACATATAACAAAGCACAAAGTGTGAAGCAAAATTATAGAAAAAATGAAAAATATAATAATCTATCATTTCAACAATTCTATCAAAACAGAAGACAAACTAAAAAAAAAATAGGATTATGTAAGTATGGAAGCTGATGAATGATGACAAGGAAATACAAATTAACATAAAGCAACAAAGGGGAGAGGGATGATGGAGGGCTCTATTTAGTACTACAAAGAATCAATTGAAGCAAATCACTATTGGAAACTAGAGCAAAGATTGTTAGGATGGGAAGGACATAATATATATATATATATATATATATATATATATATATATATAGAGAGAGAGAGAGAGAGACTGTCAATATCAGTGTCATGCACAAGAGAATCAAAACAGATTTATGGCATGTAATGTATGTGCTAATGTATAGCATCAGGGAACTAATACATAGATAAATGCCCAAGTAAACATCAAATTAGTGCAACCAGCAATGATACGATATTAAGATAGTTCACTTACGGCATCCACAAAGGGAACAAATTAACAGAGCTACTCCAAAACGGCTGCAACACATATTTGGCAACATAGGAATGATCAACGCCGCTGTACTTGTATCTTTTAAGCGCAGCAACGCCATGTGACCCAATATACCCCATTTTTATCATATAGGCCGCTCGGATTCGCTTCAAAACAGGGGTCAAACACTGACAGCACCTGCCACAGTCGTCGTAACATAACAAGTCACTAACAACAAAAACATTGGAGTTTCGAATTGAGGCAAGATTAAAGAATCAACCTCGTACGATTGATGACAAAAAATGAAAGAAATACATGTAGATTGGGCAAACGAACAACGGGAAAATAACAGATCTAGGAAGCGATTTAATCGAAGACGTGAGTGAAAAGTCAAAAACCTAAACGCGGTCGAATCGAGCAGCGAGGTGAGGAGAGGGGCGAGTCGGGGCTCGAATCCCACAGATCGAGAAGTTGATATTGGAAATGGGGATTCGAAATCGTGGGGGAGGAGGGTTGATATTTCAGGGATTTGGCAACGACATGCTCGCGTAGTACGCGCGGGCGGAGAATTTGGTGGTGGTTTGCCCCAAGCCAATGGGATTTGGCAAAGCGTTTAATTTTAGCCTCAAATGGCTCGTGATTTTTTTATTTTTTCTTTAATAATAATACCGACTGTTTATAAGCAAGTTCGGTAAAAGTTTATTCGTGTTCTTTGCTTAAAAGAAATAATGTGTGATCATTATGAAGTATTAGAATATTGTTGACAAGATGAAAAATTAATAAATTAAGTAATATATTTTAAAAATATTTTTTTTTATATTATTATGAAATAAAAAAATTATTTTATTTTATTTTTATAAATTACATATAATATTTATTTAAATATATTAAACAATAATATATTTTTTATAATAAGTATATAATGTAATTTATTTTACTTTTAAACTTTTAAAACTGTGTTCATAACGTTTATTGAATAATACAGTTCAAAGTTCATAAATAGTAATACGATAGTTAAAGTTCATATAGTAATAAATACGTTTGAACACTTTACTATTTGATTTGACTTGATTCATTTACAATCTTAACTTTCTCTCATCTCTTACTACCATTTAAAACACCCGTAACTCGTAAATTATGATTTTAAATTCACAATTTTTTTCACTGCTTTTGTGTATATATTTTTTTAGTTTGAAAAGTTAATTTCATAAAAAATTAACTAAAATTTATTTTTTGACTATGTTATAATTAAAATTTTAATATAATAAATTTATAAATTTAATACAATATTATTTATTTTTTATTTATTAAAGTAATATATTTTCTACCATTTACGTTAAATTTTTTTCTCATTACATTTATTTTCCAGAATAAATAAATATTTTTAAATAATATTTAAAATAATAAATAATTAAACTAGAATAAGAAATAAAATTTTAAAATGTATATTACTAAAAAAAAATAATACTTTTATTTATTTTATTTCATTACAGTATTAGCCCCATGGAATTGGTTAAAGAAGGAAATTTCACTTTAGGAATCAATACAATTTTTTTAGTTAATTCTGGTTTAAGGATATTCTTTAAAAAATGCATATTGACTTATTAGAAAAACGGGTTTAAATTTATTTGTCATGAAAGAATAATTTAGGAGTAAAAAATCACACCTGAAGTCGACATTTATCATTGAAATTGGCGTTATTTTACCTGGAGTATAGGATATTATTTATCTATATTTTTATTTTGTTATTTTCTCAACTTACTTTGTTTATGTTTTTTAATTACATAATATATATATATATTGATGGTCCCTTGGAGCCTAAAGGGGGGGTGAATAGGCTCTTATTCGAACTCTTTTTTTCTCTCAAGACAAAGACTTATCTAGTTTAAGTGATAATATCACTCGGAAGATAACAGGATAATTTAAGATTTTGTTTTATTATCACAAAGTCGATTATAACAAAATAAGAAGCAAACACTCTCTTACACTCATTTACAACTTTGAATTCACACACTAGCCAAGTGCCTTTTCTATTTTTGCACTTCTTCGCTTCCAGCTCACTCTATTTACAAGAAGTATAAGATTGAATATTTATACAAAACATTCCTAAGAGACAACCTTGAACTTGAAGTTCGAATGTTCCGCACTAACCATCCCTGGTAATCTATCCGCCTTGATCGCTGCGGATTGTGGAGCTCAAGATCTTGGATTCAAGAGTATAAGTGTCTTAGTGAGTTCCGAGATACAATTAAGGTTGTGTCCACATATCCTGGATGATCCACGTGTAAGATTCTTCTGTTCTAAATGCATTCTTCTTACATCGGACAAGACGAGCCGATAACTTTAAATGCGGTTTCATTCGAGCGTTGTCTTCTTGGTCCGGTGTAATTTTCCTTACTCCAGTAGTTAATGGCTGAACCTTACTCCGTGTCGTGGGTCTTATTCAGTATCTATTCAAGATTAGAATCCTTAGTCCGTGTCGTAACTTCCTTACTCCGCATGTAAGTTCCTTACCGTATGTGTAAGTTTCTTACTCCGTATGTAAGTTCCTTACTCCAGTGTGTAAGTTCCTTATCTGTGTGTAAGTTCCTTACTCCGTGTGTAAGTTCCTTACTCCGTGTAAGTTCCTTACTCCAGAAGCCAAGTTCCTTACTCCTTATCCGTATGTAAGTTCCTTTACTCCGTGTCTAAGTTCTCCTACCCGTATGTAAGTTCCTTACTCCGCATCTATTTTCCTTACTCCGCACTTATTTTCCTTACTCCGCACTTATTTTCCTTACTCCGCACTTATTGTTACTTGGTTATTTACCAAGTGTTTGACGATCACTTATTTGTCGGATCGGGATTATGTATCCTCGTCCTTAGCTTTGCTCTCACGAGTGATCTTTGGATTAGTGACATACCTTCTCCAATGATCAAATAAACACAAAAGATCTCAGATCAAATTACATAAGGCTTTAACGGCATTATCCAAATTCGGTTTGATCCAACAATCTCCCCCAATTATGGATATGCCTAAACCTCTGTATTGATCCTTGCATTCTGCAAACGAATATCATCCGTAATATACACCACAACCAATTTCATTGATCAAGAACTAAATACAAATCACCTTTAATACAGATTTTTCACTAAGGTACATAAGGCTTACTATACTTAAGATCATTACCTTTGCAGAAACCTCCAGGTCACGATCGTAAAGGTGGAGTGTGGCTCCAATGTTTGTCCACAAGTAAGAACGATTTGATGAAATGACAAACAGTTGCATCATCTCCATCCCGTTGTTGTCGCACTTGCTTCTGCCCCTAACGTCGCTCGAGTTTCAAAAGAGCGAAGGAGTGATACCCAACTTTCATATAGTCCGCTTTCTTCACTTGGCGATATCCGGCCAGAGGTTCCCATTGATTCTTCCTAACGGTGCTCCACAATCATGAGAATCAATGAGAATCATCTGCTTGGGATCAATCATGAAGATCACATAATGAATGCATCATGATCCGTACGGAACGAGGATGGTCGAGAGAGTTTTCCATGGTGGTGCTATCTTATATTTGGACTGTAAGTCTCAATTAACTCCACACTCGGGAAGATAGCCCTCATTCCAACATGGCGTAGACTTCAAACAAGTGCCCATCTTCGTAAAGAGATGAAACTAATCATCTCCATCTTGCAACCTCGAGAAGTCCACAATGCTTTCGTAGAAAGAGTCCTTTCTCCGAACAAAGAGTCCGAATGTCGGCGAGAAAGGATACATTTCGAAGACATCTTCTCTCGACAGAAGACGCAAAGATAAGCTTTCATTGCTTGCACAGCTTCCATCCGCATCAGGGGGTCAAACTCCGCATGGGACGGGAGGAAGGTATACCATGGATGAGAGGATGGAGGAGGAGCCGGAGGTGCAGAAGAGAGCCGGTCGAGAGAAGCGGCTTGTTTGGGAATTTAACTCGAAGCACCGGTGGCAGCGCCTCGCGGGACGATGGTCAGGCGAGAAGGAGTAGACGGATCGAGGGACACTTTCTCCCGGCTTGCGATCGACGGGAAGAACGGGAGGACGAGCCATCGGATGCGCCGATCCGCGAAGGAAGTAGAGAGTGAATGAACGGAGGTGGCGACAAGATCCATTTTCTCGCTCAACGGAAGTGGAGGAGTCGCTGAGGGCGAGAGAGCTGGGCGCCGAGGGCATCAACTTTGGCAATGATGGCGGAAATTGGGCGCTGAGCGTGAGCACAGGTCCACCGACGGAAAGACAAAGATCGGAGTGGACCGTGCCAAAGAGGCACGCCCAAGGGCTAACTCGAGCTTGGAGGACTCCCCGCACGAACAGGAGCAGGGCGGCGCAAGCAGGAGTCCGCAGTGAGTAAGCAAGAAGCGCCAGGAGCATCCGAGCATCGAGGCATCCGGAGCTGGGAGGCATCCGGAGCATTGGAGGCATCCGAGCAAGAGACCCGCTTTGACCGACAAGTCAACCACGGGAATCGCGGCGGCAGAGAAGAGGGCCCAGCTTTAGCAAAGCAGGGACTCGGCAGCAGGGACTGGGCCGAGGGGTAGTGGGAACGACACATCTGGAATGGCACGGCGTAAGAAAGCCGTGGTCCGTATTCCGATGATCATAGTCTCCGGGATGGGTATGCAGGTGTAAAATACCCGAGATCGTGTCAGGAATGGAAGAGGTGTGGATAGGGCCGAAACGGAGCCAGAGGTCCGTTAAGGTGACGGCGGAGAGATGGTCAAGGTAATCTCGGGGTTGAGGTAGAGGAGGCAAGGGGGCTTCGGAGAAGCAGCCGGGACATCGCGGTGGCGCGCGCAACAGCGGATCAACCGGCAGCAGCATAAGGATGTGGAGGGAGTGGGGACATCAGCAGAGAGGGGGCCGAGAAACAGCTCTCGACGCACCGCGCCGAGAGGGCCCCGCAACCTCGGACGGTTCAAAGACGGACGCTCCGGGAAGCCCAGGGAGTGGGAGGGCGCAGCTACGGACCGAATCCGGGAGGATCGGTGTACGGAATCGACTCGGGGCTTGGTCGTCGGAGGGGTCACCAATGTAGCCGCCTTGTTGTTCCGCGAGGGAGAGTGCGGGAGAGCTACCGTGGGTCGGCGGGCAGTCATGTTTCCATCCGGCGCAGGTGACGAAGATAAAGAGCCGAGGGAAACGAGACAAGATCAACTTGGGCGAAATGGTCCGGACGAAGACGCCGAAGACAATGCCGAGGATGCGCCCATGGAATGGTTTTTTGTGACCACCAGAAGCAAGCGAAATAAGAACATCCCCCAATCCATTGGAAGACCTTCAAAGACGCCGTACATGGCCGTAAGAAGATCATACGGGAACCGAGTCCCAGGCTAATGTGCGAGCCGGAGCATCGACTTAGTAATAGTCGCCATACATCGATAATGCGACCTGGAAGGATTTCACCTTGTATTCCTTCCCCTTGTTCGTGCACCCCATAGAAGCCGCCATCGGATCGGCATCCGGACGCTGTGGTTCACCAAGAGGAAGGTGGAGAGCAGCTGAGAAGAAAGCCGGAGTGATGACGATGGATTCACCGCGGACATAAGAGGTTATGGAATCTTTGGTGCAGTAATCCGTTGGTAATACTCAAGAATGTCATCGATAAGAAGATCGATGGGATTGGAGACCAGGTTGAGATGTGCGAGGCTTCAAGAAGAGGGCGAAGCTGGAGAAACCAATCCGGAGGATCGGAAACAGCATTCCAATCAACTAGATGGCCAGGAGTAACGCCGAAAAGAAAGATTCAGGGTGCCATGGCAGATTTGATGGGAAGGAAAAGAGGAAAGGTGAGGTCTTGACAGTAGAAGGAGCAACGAGAGGGTTGGGGATTTGAAATGAGCAATACCGTGCTTCGCAGAATGATCGGAACATATAAGCACCGAGTCCGCAAACGTCCGGGTCTAGGAATGTGGGGTGAGGTGGGGACCCGCGCGACATGCCGATGTCATTTGTCTCGGATATCGAGGCGTCTCCGAATAAAACGATGTCGTGGAGACCGCATGACCAAGTAGAGATTACAACCGGTTGCCATCCGCAGAAGTGTGTGTGCAACCCGAGATATGCATTTAATGAATCATCATTATTCCTCCTCAAAAGCATGCGACATATGAAAGATATACGTGGATCGTCACATCGAACAAAGTCGAGTCCGAGGAAAGAGCCGACACTCATCCGAGTTAATAATATTCGTGAAAGAGTATCCGGATTAATAATAGACTTGTCCGTCGGAAACGAGCTTGGTGAGAATGCAGAGTGGATTCCTTTGTAAATAATAAGTCAAAGAGAAGAGAAGTACCACAACACTTCAAATCCGAGACTATGGACCGGATTTATCAATATGGTTGCAAAGAAAATCTGAACTCGTAGCTAAATAAAGATATACCGAAAATACAAAAGCTTAACAGGCAAGGATTAAGACGGATTAGAGAAGATAATCAAGTGAAAAACAACATAATCCGAACTAATAAGAAATGTAACTCATGCATGGCTAAGAATGTAGTAGACGACGCAACGTGAAAGTGATCAATATTACCGAATCAGGGCATATGTCGATAGCAATACCAGGTTCATATAGTCAACATAAATAAACCGTCTTGCCGAATAAGTAAACAGCTAAGATTAATTAAAGGTCAAATGATTTGGCTTCATTAGGATTCATGAGCGTCAGATGAAAGGTGAACACATGTCAAAAGAATGCAGATGATTAATCGATTAAAATGCATGGTCAAGGAAGAACATACATCCACACATGCCACTTTTCCGATTTAAAACAAAGATGTCCCAAATGATCCCAAGTAATAAATAGAGAGAAGGAGAATCCGAGACATATTAGGGGTTCATTGTCGCCTCCCCCTAGATCATTTAATCCTCTCAATGAAAAGCTCCCCCTCAGATAGACAGCCAAGGAAAAAAGGTCATGAGACATATACGGGGTATTATCAATAAAATATAAAGCATTTTCTCCCGTAGATCGCGTAATCCTCTCTTGGCCGACTGCTCCAATTTGTAGTCAAAGATCGATCTATCTTATTAGAAGACCATACTCGTAGCTGATCAATGCGGTTTGTATTCATCCACCAGGCATTCCAAGCTAGCCCATTTCACTCCTTCAACTATGCACGTTAATGGAGTAATCTAAATGAACACGCTTTGATCATGTGGTGATTAATGGATATGAAGATCATTAATCCGATCGAGGTAAATCATATAAACCGTAATTATGTTAGCTTTAAACGACTTCTACTGGAACGCAAGCATCCTCCCATTATGAGGTTGAGATTAACATCGAAACATGGAACCGGGAGTCGGAAGATGATCAAGAATGCGCTTTTCTACTACTTTCAAGAAACATACAACGATGGTTTGTGAGAGAATATACCGCTGTGAAATTTAAATGAGAAACTATGCAGAGAAGTCGAGCATACCTAGTTGGAAGAGTAGTCGTAAAACCTCGCATCGTGGGAGAGGCTTTGTAAATATGTCCGCTAATTGATCTTCAAGAGGCAACATGTTCCAGCCGAAATATGCTTTTTAAGAACATGATCGCGTACGAAGTGATACCGACCTCAATGTGCTTCGCCTTAGGACGCATGACAGATTGTTGCCGATGGCAATTGCACGCTGTTGTCACAAGAAGTCGAATAGAGAGGACATGTTGAATCCGTAGGGGTCAAGTCGACTTTGCATCCAAAGTACGTCACAAAGCAACTTCCAAAGAATCGATATTCCGCCTCAAGAAGTAGAGGTCGATACGGAATTCGCTTCTTCATCGAACCATGAGATCAATCTATTTCCAAGAAATCGACACGCACCGCCAGTGCTTTTCCCCGTCGATGCGACATCCACTTAAGTCGGCATCGAGTACCCCCGATAAGGTGAAGTCGACTCCTTTGAGTACCTGAGTCCCAAATTCATCGTCCCTTTGAGATACCTTAAGATCCGTTTTACATGTAAGATATGTGACTCCCTGGGATTGCCTCGATATCGTGCACAAATGCAAGTCGCAAACATAATGTCCGGGCGACTTGCCAGAAGATAGAGCAAGGATCCGATCATCCCTCTCGGAATGGGTCACATTTATCGATATGCCGTCCATATCCGGATCTAACTTGCACCGACAGCATTGGAGTTTTGACTGAGATGAACCTTCCATACCAAACTTCTTAATAAGATCGCGAGCGTACTTAGCCCTGATTGATAAAGATTCCTTCCTTTAATTGTTTGACTTCAATTCCAAGGAAGTAGGATAGCTTCTCCCATCATGCTCATTTCAAACTTGCCCGTCATCAACTTCAGCAAACTCTTCACAAAGCTTCGGATTTGTTGATCCGAAAATGATATCGTCCACGTATATTCGACGATCGTAGTGTGTCCTTTCTCTTGTCGTAGAAATAAGGTGGTATCTATCTTCCCTTTTTGGAAGTTAAGAGCAAGTAGAATTCCGAAAGCGTGTCGTACTGAGCTCTGGGAGCTTGCTTCAAACCATATAGAGCTTTCTCAAGTTTGTAGACAAGATGTCCCGCCAGGTTCAATGGGTCGGAGGTTGTTCAACATACACCTCCTCTCAAGGTCTCCATTCGAGAACGCGCTTCGACGTCCATTTGATAAACTATGAAGTTTTCATATGAGGCATACGCGCTAAACATTCGGATTGCCTCAAGTCTTCATGACCGAGCAAAGGTTTCATCATAATCTATTCCCTCTTCGACGATATCCTTTGGCTACCGGCCCGCTTTGTTCGGATTACTATTCCATCCGTATCAAGTTTGTTCGAACACCCATTTAACGCCAATGACTTGCCGAGACTTAGGCCTTGGTACTAAGGTCCACACATTATTTCTCTTAAATTGATTCGCTTCTTCGCGTTGGCTTTATCCAGCTTTGAATCTCAAGAGCTTCATCTACCACCTTTGGTTCTATTTGAGATGTAAAGCATGAGTGAAGACTCATGTTTGAGGTGGCTGCTCTTGTTCTTACACCAACAAGTAGGATCACCAATCACTTGATCCGAGGGATGGTTTCGAGTCCATCTATAATTCGAGCGTGTGTTGGTTGTCCTTGAACAATTTAAGCTCTTCCAGATTGGGTGGTTCACCGGATCAACCGGTCAGCTTGGTCCGGGAGTAGATGTTTCCGGATTTAGAGGTATGGATGAATCGATTGGTTCTTCAACACCGCTTTTCGGTGTTAACTAGTCCGGACGGACTTGAAGGTGCTCCGGAATTTTGTGTATCTCGCAGGAGTTTGTCCGGAGCTAAGTGGTAGTCCGGAGTTAAGTGGTACCCGAGCTAAGTGGTAGTCCGGGCCAAGTGGCTGAGTCCTGGAGCTGAGTCCGAGTCATCCGTAGCATCATCCACAAAATTCCGTTGTGTTTGGGATGCCACGTGGTCAGGGTCGATACTGGCCAGACGTGGCAGGTGAATATTCATAAACTTTGAGTAATCGACGTTTCGCATATGCACTCGCATTAGACTCCAAGGACCGACTTTCACCAATCGAGATTAGCTTCATCAAAGGTTACATGGATAGATTCTTCAACTTTGAAAGTTTTCTATCAAGACCCGATAAGCCTTGCTATGAAGTGAGTACCCGACAAAATCCCATCATCGTATTTTGGTTCAAATTTATTTCGGGTCTCTTCGCCATCGATCAAGATATGCAAGTACATCCGAAGGCTCGAAATGTGAAATTGAAGGTTTTCGACCTCTCCACATCTCATAGGGTGTTTTCATGGTAGATTTATTTATTAGAGTTCTCGTTTCAACATAGCAGTGATAGGACACCTTCAACCTATAGATCGAGAGGAAGATCGCCCCCGCTAACATGGATCTACCAACTTCAACTAAAGTTCGATTCTTGCGCTCGCCTACCCCATTTTGTCATGGGGTTCTGGGCGCAGAAAGTCATGTCAGATGCCCCTGCTCGAACAATATGATCTCATTTCGAAAAATCAAATTCTCAGACCATGATCACTCCCGACGCATTTAATGCTCACCCTTGCGAGTTGCTTATCCAAATAAGAGATCTACAAGATGTTCAAAAGTTTGATCCTTTGATTTCGGGAACATCACCCATGTGTATCTGGTGAAATCATCGATAACCACAGGGTATATCTCGACTGGCCTAGTGATAAAACAGATATAGGACCACATAGGTCCATACGAAGAAGTCCAGAGGAGATGCTTATCGAGTTAACCGATTTGCTCTAAGCCGTGTTTGGTCCTGTTTACCAAGTTGGCATTCTCGACAGAGAGTGTCTCCGGAGAACTTGAGTTTGGGTAGACCAGTTGACAAGATCAAGTGATGCTAATTTAGACAAAGTCTTAAAGTTCAAATGTGCGCATCGCTTGTGCCATAACCAACTATCTTCATCTCTGTTGCTTTCGTGAGGAAACATACAGGGTCGAAGAATTATTTCTTAAGACCACCGAGTATATGTCCCCATCTCTTGATCCGGATAACTTAACATCTCCCGATAAGTTTTCTCATCGTACAGGTGTTGGACAAAAAGGAAACAAGAAATCCTTTGTCACATAGTTTATCGACACTTAAGCAAATTATGCTTTAAACCTTCGACTAGTGCAACTTTAGTGATTGATACATACCGTTAGTTAAAGTGCCATACCCGACGCTCTTACCTTCGTTGTTGTCGCCATACGAGACTGATGGACCTTGTTTATCATTAACTTCTACAAGTAGAGTCCTGGTCACCCGTCATATGTCCGAGCATCCACTATCAAGGATCCACTTGCTTTGATTTATCTTTAACTTCAAGTGATCCTGCAATTCATTCCAGAGATGCTCCCCGAAAGACAACAATTTACACTTTTGGTGCCCAAACTTGCTTCAAGTAGAGTGAGCAAGCAGATTGTCAACATTTACTGATTTGATTTTGTTAGGACTCTTAGCTTTCCAAGTTGACATTAACTTGTTAGTTTCACCGCTTCTTTTATTTGGGATTTCTTGGGAGAGACACTCCTTTTAGATTTAGATTTTGTTTTGCTCAAGAACCCCTTTTATAAAACCGATCTTTATTTGATCAAATTGATTACAAAGCCACTATCGATAGACTCCAACATTCATAAAGTGATAATGACCCATTTCCCTACAGCATGGAACAGACACTATAACGAAGTACAAACAGGGATACAGTCTCTTAGATTTTACGCATTTTCACTGCTCCACGTGGCCTAATCCATTACGCTTGGGTGACGCGCTTGGCCCTAAATGCCGTCACTTTAGCCTTGTCTTTTTCTTTTGGGTGCTACAGCTTTGGCTTTAATCGCAGAAGCTCTTCCCTTCATCTTTAGTTACGGGTGCTACGTTTCGGAAGTGCAAGAATGTACCCCTGGCCCACGGCCATAAACCATGGTGCCACCTCGAAATGAAACCATCCAACGGTTTAGATGTATCAACAGGATATAAGTTGGTTAGTTTAGAGTGAAATCCGGAGGACACTCATGGCTTTAGCTGCGGAGGTCGATGGTTCGTAACCTAGACTGTGTTTGACTCGAATGTCGTCGGATCGGCCCTAAAGGTAGAGGCTATTTCCGGATTTTAGCCACTTACGATTTATTTCTTTTTCCCGTTCCATTTATTTTCGAGTCTTTTAACTATAACTTTTAGGCCTGAGAGATTGGTATTTAAGAGATGATTTTCAGCTCTTAGATCATGATACCAAGCTTCCTTTCCCTCAAGTCGCCGACGTCCTTTTCGAGTCTATTAATGGTAAATTCGAGACGTTTATTCCGACTTTCCATATCTTTGTACATTTGAGTTATTATTAGTCTCTCATTCTTTTCATGATCACATGCAATAAGAAGAGATTCTAATTTACTCAGAGCTCGAGATGAAGGTACCTCGTATTTGCCATGAGGCGGACGTTCGGCTTAATGGTCGGCTCATCATCCGAGGATTCCTCCTCTTCTTCCGAGCCACTCATGTATTTTGTCACGAGCGCCTTTTCTCGCTCTTGTCGTTATCTCGAGGTGGAGCGGCGAGAATTTACCTTGTCACTTTTCTCGGCCACCTTTGCTTTGGACTCGCATTCCTTGGCCCAGCTGACCGCTTTTCCCACAACTGAAACATTCCCGGGAACCAGACTGGTCGCTCCTTCCGTTGGAACGATGATGATGAGCGTCTTCTCGACCCCTTTTCTCGCTTTCCGTAGAATCGCTCAAAGGATTTGACAAGAAGGGCTATCTCCTCCTCCTCGTCGAATCGGAACCGTCGGATACGTCCGTATCATCATTCCTCAGATGTTTAGACATTCGCAGCTTTTGAGAGCTACCCCCTTTCTTTTCCGAGCTATTTTTTCATCTCTCGTCGAGTACTTAAACCCGACTTCGTGAGTCCGCAGCTCTCCATATAGTTCTTCAAGGGGAACATACCGCGCTTTTGTCCGATCGCATCCGGGAGTTGTTTGAGTAGAGCCGATCCGGCAAGGAGCGAAAGAACTTGTCATTGATCCGGGATCGAGAGTAATGCTCATCGACACGTCTTCGCTCAAGTACGAGCTTGCCGAATCTCCGATAGATGCTTTCAAGTGATTCGCCCGGTTTATGATTAAAACTCTCAAAGTTCTCGTCCGAGAGCATGATCACATCTCGTATCCGGGACCGACTCCCTCATGAGGATTGTCGCTTTGTCCCAAACGCTTTTTCTCTGTCGTGGCACTCGGACGTCCGTGGAAAGCTTGAATCCAAGGACGATGTAACATGCCGAGCCTTTTCACTAGCGCACCGCAGGCTCTTTCATCGTTGGTAAGTTCAAGATCGCCCTTGGCCTCCTTACGCCATGTTCTCCGATAGTCATCGGAATTGGAATCTCCTGATGAAGACATGGCCACATAAGATGATCATGGCAAACCATAAACATCTTCATGCGAGCTTTCCACCGGGAGAAAAGCTCAGGTGTGAATTTGGCCGGTTTTCGTTAGAGTAAACCCGTAACTCCGGTGGTCGAGAAGCGGTGGCAGCAGCAGTGTGGTGGATCGACATTTTCACCGCCGCTTCGATTCGGGATGGGCTCCCGTGCACCTCCGGAGTTAAGGCGAGTGTCGAAAAGCATACCGCTTCTTCGGCCATTTCGAGATCGAAAGAGTGGATCTCTAGTAACGAAGTAACTTGCTCCGATACCACTCGATGGTCCCTTGGAGCCCAAAGGGGGGGGTGAATAAGCTCTTATTCGAACTCTTCTTTTCTCTCAAGACACAAAGACTTATCTAGTTTAAGTGATAATATCATCACGGAAGATAACCAGATATGGAAGTATTTTGTTTTATTATCACAAAGTGATTACAACAAAATAAAGCAAACACTCTCTTACACTCGTTTACAACTTTCAATTCACACACTAGCCAAGTGCCTTTTCTATTTTTGCACTTCTTCGCTCTAGCTCACTCTATTTACAAGAAGTATAAGTATGAATATTTATACAAAACATTCCTAAGAGACAACCTTGGAACTTGAAGTTCCGAACGCGTTCCGCACTAACTATCCCTTGGTAATCTATCCGCCTTGATCGCCGCGGATCGTGGAGCTCAAGATCTTGGATTCGAAGAGTATAAGTGTCTTTGTGAGTTCCGAGATACAATTAAGGTTGTGTCCACATATCCGGATGATCCACGTGTAAGATTCTTCTTGTTCTAAATGCATTCTTCTTACATCGGGACAAGACGAGCCGATAACTTTAAATGCGGTTTCATTGAGCAAGTGTCTTCTTGGTCCTGGTAATTTTCCTTACTCCGTAGTTAATGAAGCTCGGAACCTTACTCCGTGTCGTTGGTTGCTTATTCCGTATCTATTCAAGCACTAGAATCCTTAGTCCGTGTCGCTTCCTTACTCCGCATGTAAGTTCCTTACTCCGTATGTAAGTTTCCTTACTCCGTATGTAAGTTCCTTACTCCGTGTGTAAGTTCCTTACGTGTAAGTTCCTTCTCCGTGTGTAAGTTCCTTACTCCGTATGTAAGTTCCTTACTCCGTATGTAAGTTCCTTACTCCGTGTGTAAGTTCCTTACTCCGTTGTATTTCCTTACTCCGCATCTATTTTCCTTACTCCGCACTTATTTTCCTTACTCCGCACTTATTTTCCTTACTCCGCACTTATTGTTACTTGGTTATTTACCAAGTGTTTCGACGACACTAACTCTTGTCCCGGATCGGGATTATGTATCCCGTCCTTAGCTTTGCCTCACGAGTGCATCTTTGGATTAGTGACATACCTTCGCAATGATCAAATAAACACAAAAGATCTCAGATCAAATTACATAAGGCTTTAACGGCATTATCCAAATTCTGGGTTTGATCCAACATATATATATATATATATGTACGTAAAATAAAGCCCAAAAGAATGTGTTTAGTGCTGTTATCATGTTGAAAAATTATTTAATAAAAAATAAAGAAAAAATAGATTCTTATGACTATTATTATTATCATTACCACAAAAATATGTATTATTGGTGTTACCATCATTATTTCACTTATTATTCTTTGAAAAAATGAAAATAAAATTATCAATAATAATTTAAAAGAGAATTATTGCTATCGTTATTATAATTATATTAAAATAATTAAGATCAGTATTATAATTGTGTTAAAATAGTTAAGATTAGTATTACTAAAGCTTATTATAACTAGTGATGGCAATCCAGGCCCGGATCGCTTCCAACCCATTCCTACCCAGGCCCTTTTATCTTCGCCTCGATCCAGTCCGATGAGATAACGGGCAGTCACGGTATGGCCACCCCGCCCCACCCCGATATTTTCAAATATTTTTAAATAGTCTTACCTTAAAATACCTAATTCGACCCACCCCATCCCGATCCCAACTCGATTTGTTGTACTCATTAGCCTTGCCCCGCCCCAACCCGAACACATCTGGAGCATGTTTGGGTCACCTACTATCTTGTTTTTCACTTCCATTGTCATCCCTAATTATAATGGATAAGAATCGTAAGTAAAAACTGGCTTACAACCATGGAAATCTAAGCTATTCTGCATAAACCGCTATATAATGATGAAATAATATATCGATCTGTATAGGTTTGTTTTATAGAGTCGTTTTACTACTTATCTATTTGTATAAGTTTAAGTGTATTGATGGATTATTAAGGGTTTGTTTGGTATTATTTTTGGTATTTTTATAAGTTGTGTTAGAAAACTATTTTTTGATAAATTAAATATAATTTTTTTTTGTTTGGGGTTGTTTTCGATTAAAATGAAAACAGTTTTTATAGAGGATGAAGAGGAGCAAGTGGACGGGGAGGTGACTGGATCTTGCTACTAAAGGGGGGAGGTTGTAAGGCCGGTTGTGGTAGGGCAATAAAGGTTACAGGGGCAATCAAGGTCATAGGGATGGGCATCAAGAATCGGATTTAGCTATCAAAGAAGCGGTTGTTGTAGGGGTGGCCGAAGATTGTAGGAATGGCAATTGCACGGATTGGATCTGGCTGTCAAAGCGGCTGTTGCAGGGGGGAGAGGTCGCTGGGTCGGTCGGAGATCACAAGGGCAGCTGAAGGTTGTAGGGACGACCTGGTCACAGAGGCAGGGGGAGGTTGTCGGGGGCTTGTCAAACCGGATCGCAGGGAGAAGAGGACTTGCCAGACCGGTTTGAAGGGGGAGAGTCACCAGATAGAGTGTGGGTGTCGCCGGGACAGTGAAGGGGGCAGCGGCATGAAATGAAAACATAAAACAAAAATTGGAAATATTCTAAATGTGTTTTTATTTTTTTTTCATTTGAAAACAACTTGTTTTTAAAAAACTAAAAATAAAAATGGATGCCAAACATAAATAAAAAATGTATTTTTTCGTATTAAAAAAATAAAATACTGATTTTAAGTATAAATACCAAACACGCTCTAATTATTTGTGGGATATATAATTGATCATTATTTCCCCCCTTTTAAATTTTGACCAATCTCTTCTAGTTTTCCTCTTCTCGCCGCCTCTTCGTCTCTACTTATCTCCATTGCCTCCCTCACCCCTCCTACTACGGATTTGATATGTACCTGTTTGTACCTGTCTTCCATGTTGCCATTATTGTGGGTCACGCTAGAAACCAGGGGCATTTGAATCAGTTCCAGAAGGAGGACATTTGACGTGTCGTCATTGGGTTGGAGGTTCGAGTTACATTGTTGTACTTCTGTGGAAGCCCTCCATCGCACCGAGAAACCTCTCTTCGACTTTGCCTACAAGCTTGGCCTCCCCTTCAAGTTCTTCCCCATGGTCGAGAGGGTCGAAAATCTGTTGTTAGAGAGGCTAAATGTTAGCAACAGAGAGGTTGGCGCTATCCTTTGGATACAACACTCTCTCTATGACATCATCGGTAATGACACCAACACCATGTAACTCCTGCAGAGGTAACACACTGCACACCAAATGTCTAACTTTATGTTTCAAAGAAAAAAATTAATAATAATAATAATGTCATGCCCCGGATTTCCAACCCGAGGAAACCGGTTCGTGACTCTCATTTACCCACAAGGAGGATAAAGGGGTAGGGTACAACATTCCCACACAGGACACCATTTAATAAAATTAAGATACATGTAACATTCACAAACCAAATAAATCTTTATTACAATAAAATCCTTTACAATATCTCCCCATCGAGTTACAAGGTCTCACAAAAATCACATACTACAAATAACATTAAACATGCCACAAAAACATAACCGTCTTCCACCTTGGTGTTTCCACCTAACGCTTGTAGGTTCCTGAAAGAAAACACATCACAAGGAGGAGGGTGAGCAACCACACTCAGTAGGGATCATGTCTCCCAACCCATCCCATGTTCCTAGCATCTACATGAGAACGTGCGCATGTGCAGTGTAGTGACAAAATAAAAGTAAGGTTATATTCCACGGTTAAGTATCAATCCACAAGTCATAGAACAGGTACAACCATTGCCACACCACACAGGTACACATATCCACAGCCTCTCAGGCGCCAAACAGGCCAACATTTTCATAGTTACAAACATTACCACAATCTCTCGGGTGCCACACAAAGCCAACATATTTACGGTTTCAAACATTTCCTGACCTCTCGGGCGCCACATGTGCCAATATTTCCATAGCCACACAAGCTAACATAAACAGTCCCAGGCTTCCACCAACCTGGGTTTCAACAAACACACAACACACAAAGCCACATAGGCATAACATCAAACACATGATTTGCATAGTCTCACAGGTATAACATCGAACACATAGCATGCACACATTCACAAAGCTCTCAAACTTAGTCACACGGACATAAAAACAAACACTTAGCATGCATAATCCCCAACCTCACGGGCATATATACAAATATCCAAGCAAAATATGCCATTGAAGGCCAACATCTATATAGGAGATCACACCTATATGGATTTATATATATATATATATATATATATCCAGAATATATAACAGACTGCCTATTACAAGGCCAAAACCCTGGGATAGGTTCAAGGAGGAACATAACCCCTACCTCAAGGATCCTTCATGCTCCCACGCTAGATGCTATCCACCCACGCGAGTTACCCTAGCAGCAGCGCTCAAGAACTCTCTCTCTCTCTCTGCGACGGCTGCGTGGGTTGACAACAAAAACCCTAAACCTAAAACAAAGAGAGCTCCTCCTTATATAGACCTCACTTATCAAAACGACGTAGTTTTAATAAATGAAATCCTACCATCAAAACGATGTAGTTTTGATAAATGAAATCCCACCATCAAAACAACGTAATTTTGATAAATGAAATCCCACCATCAAAATAACGTAGTTTTGATAAATAAAATCTCACCATCAAAACGACGTAGTTTTGATAAATGAAATCCCACCATCAAAACGATGTAGTTTTGATAAATGAAACATGAACTAACCACTCCGCTTCCGCACAGGACAAAATACCCACAATCCGAACGTGGTCATTGTCACACGCAACCTCTACACACTCCCACTTGAGCTCATTGCACTCTAACAACCAAGCCTCGAAGACTCGTAGAAACACTCCCTCGAAGACTCACCGGAAAGCGGCCTCGAAGATCCGTCTCGAAGATTAAACCTTCGACCCTCAAACCTTCGAACTTCGACCCTCGGTCTTCGACCCTACGACCCAAATCTTCGAGTCTTCCACCTTTCGACCCAAGCATTCGCCTAGGGTATTGTTCATCTTCGTTCCAGCTTGTTTTTCCCAAAACACGGGTCATTACAAATAATAATAATAATAATACATGCCTATCAAGTGTCATTCTTATTAATTATGGCCATATATCAAAGCTTTAATGCAATTTCATATGTAATAAGCTTTTGGTTTTGGTCTATAATTTTTTATTTTTATTATCTGCCTTTTTTTACTTGGGTAGAAGGTTTGCTGTTCGTTGGGTTTTCTTAAAGATTGCTATGGTTTGTGGATATGTGGGGTTTGAGTCCCAGTGGTGCTGGTTTTCTATTTAAAGGTTGTGTTATCAGTTCTTTTAACCATTCAAACAATATTAACTATATGTAAGGACCCGTACCTTGAGTTAGTCACAGTTTTGCCTTCTGAGTAGAGTTTTTCTAGATTTTGACCTAGTGAATGGGCTCAAATGAATTCACGTGCAAAAGGAAAGATGCTTAGAATGATGTCCTCTATCTACCACAGAAGTTTCAGGCCAAACAGACGTGTATGTGAGGTGCACGTGATATGGGTCCAATTCACGTGCAAGTGTGATTGTCTTCTAAATGATGCAAGGAGGCTAGGGGTGAAGTTTGAGAGCATTTGGAGCCCATTTGGAGTTGCACGTGAATTGAGAATTCACGTGCAAATTGGCGTGCAGCCATATTTTTGCATGGTTCCCTTGGTTTTGACATTCTAATGATCTTTCTCCAAAGGACCATGTTGAAATTCTGAGTATTTTGGCCTATATGGGTGCGGAAAGGTGTTAACTTGTGTGATCAAAACTACGTCGTTTTGATCCCGGGGTTTACTTAATCAAAACTACGTCGTTTTGATGTGGGTAGTGTCTATATAATGAGGGCTTAAGTTTGAGTTTAGGGTTCTTGTGTTCTTCCTTGCTGTAGCTTGCCGAGAGAGAGAGAGAGAGAGAGAGAGAGGATCTCCTGGGCCGTTGCCGTGGTGGTTCGCGTCGTTGGAAGGTGTCTAGCGTAGAGGATAGGACAAGAGCTCTGAGGTAGGGATTCATGTTCTTCCAAACTCTCTGTTTTAGGATATTCACCTATATATATATATATGTAAATCCATATAGGTGTGATCTCCTATATGGATGTTGGCCTTGAGTGGCATGTTCTGTTGATTTTGATGTTGAATTTTGCCTGAGGATTTTCCGGGTTTGTTTATGCCCACCATGTGTTTGATGAAATGTTCGTGAGGCCTGCACACTATGTATTTGATAAAATGTCCGTGAAGGCCCGCATGCCATATGTTAATATAATACTGTGAGACCTTGTGTATGGGTGTTTGATGATATACCTGTGTGACTGGTGTGTCTGTGTTTGATTTGGATTTGATTTTAAGCCTGTGAGGCTGATGTGTGTGGCTTGTATCCGACCATGTTGGTCCTTCCGAGATTAAGTGTAAATGCTTTATCTTTTCGTTGATCCGTTTTGAGAGCGAAGCTGAGATATGGGCCAGGCACAATAGCTGGACCCCTTTGAGATTTGGCCAGGACGTGGTCCTGAGTCTCGGTGTAGCACTCACGACGGTGGGCTAAGTCTACACCCATTCCTGAGGGTAGGTATGGCGCCCGAGGAGGTGGTTGACCATATCGACTCGGGTGGAAAATGTTGCATTGGTGTCCATGCAACATTCGCCTGGATGTGGTATGTCATGTCGCCGTGGTGGCGGGGTGTCCTCTGCCCTCCAGTGCGGGTTCAGGTAAAGAGTGTTTACCTGGGTGATGTTTCGTTGCTTTAGCCTTAGGCACGACACGAGCACAAGCATACACATATCATGCATGTTGTAGAGCGGGACGGGTCTGGGGGAGACCGGATCCCTAGCGAGCTATGGTTTGCTCACCCCTCCTATAAAATGTTCTTTTGCGGGGTTTAGTAGGCGGTAGGTGAAGGCCGAGGAGCTAGGCCCCTGGGGCTGGGAGTTTATGCTATTTCCTTTGTTGTACTTTTTTTTTTTGTTTTGGAATTTGGTTTGGTTTTATTTGTAACAAGACACCTGGCTTCATAGGGGTTTTTCCCGACCGGGTTGTAATAAACATTTAGTCTTTGAAATGAAATAAAATGAGATATTGTTATTCAATTTGTGTTTGTGTGCATGGTTTGGGAGCAGGAGCATGCCCCTTGGCATGTTAGCTCCGATTGTGCAGGTTTGGGACAAGACCCGTGCTAGAAGTCCTTTTAAGGTGCTTGCACCAACCCCTTGTCCCTTCGGGTGCGGGCATGGGCAGTCACTACTCCTTTCCAAGTGGAAGGAAATTGGGGCGTGACACTATATATGTCACGTACATTAGTTGGTAATGGAAGGGTATAAATGTAATTAGCTTGTTATAGTTTGGTTTGCACAAAATTACTGCTACAAGTAAGTAAAATGTGTTGGATCAAACTCAGAATTTGGATGGTGCGGATAAAACCCTATGTAATTTGATTTGAGCTCTTTCGATGTCTATAATAACTTGTTGTAGAAAGATAAGCTTAAACTAGATCTTTACTCATGAGCAAGTTAAGGGCATGATACATAATCTTGATACGGACCAATGAGAGTGTCAGCAATTAACTTGGTAAATAACCAAGTTAACACAAGATACGAAGTAAGAAATACTAGCGCGGATTAAGGGCTATTGATATGGAATAAGGAATCTGCATCTTTCACTCAAATGGACTAAGGACAAAAAGATGTAGAGTAAGAATACTAGTCTACAACTCGTGTGGAGTATGAGAGCACTTATGCGGAATAAGGACCCGAGTCTTTATTCACACGGAGTAAGACATCCGAGTACTTCACTAACGCGGAGTACTTTACAAACTCATCAGCTCGCTGTGTCTCAATGTAAGAAGAGTTTTGTTGAAGACATTTAAGTTATCTTACACGTGGATCACACGAATGCGTGGACCAATCTTCAATGAAATTGGAACTATACAAAATGGATTTAATTTACTCATATTTCCAATATCTTGAGCTCTACATTCATAGCATTAAAACAGAGGGACTTTCCAAAAATATCATTGATGAATCTCAACAACCAAGATGTTCAATTCTAAGAATGTCTCCAAGGGATGCATATAAATATAGAGTCTTGTACATTTGTATGTGTGTGCTTATGAGTGCTTTTTAAAGCTTTTGACTAGTGTGTGCGTAATTATAAGAGTGCTACTGTAAACCAGAAAGAGATATTCTTTCAGTAGATCCAAGTTCATGCAAACAACTTTATCTCTGGTTACTCGTTTTGTTGTAATTATCTTTTGATAATAATACAAAACACTTTCACTATCCTGGTTATCTTCCACATTGATTCATTCTCTTAACTAGATTAAGTGTTGTGTCAAAAAGAGTGAGAAATAGTTTTTCAAAGAGCCTATTCACCCTCCTCTAGGCTCCTGGGACCAACAAAATGGATTTAACAATTTTCTCTTATGTTTTTACCAGTACAATTATATGTATATTTTTGGTGGGAGGGGGTCAAAATAAAAACTAGGCATGAAAGGGAGGCGGGGTGGTACTAGAAGGCCTTCACTGGTGTGGTGTTGGAGGTTTGTTGACGTCTTGACAACTGGAATTATGACATTTTTTGGGATGTAAGTGCTCGCTTATGTCGTTTGACAGTTATAGTTGTTGAACCCCATTTTGACCGAGTTAAATCACAATCGTACTCGACGAAAGACCACAAGACAAAGAACCACTTTGGGAAACCTTTAAATGCCCAAAGGCAAGCACAAGTGATAGAGAATGAAATTTGGAAAACAACGCACTTGACCACACTTAATTTCGAGAAGAAATGAAGAAATTATGACAAAAGTACCAAGTTTTGTATGAAGTTGAATTGGACAGCCAGTGTGTAACCCGCTATTTTACCAATAACTTCTCTGATACTTGTCATAATCCAACAAAGTCAATTGAGTTGAGTAGATAACATCTTTATCTGTCATTTACAACTGGTTTGAGATTATTCCGGGTTGTATTCAATTAATTATGATTTTTCGAAGTTGGCAACCAAATCTGGTACAAATTTGGGAGAGACAGCCAGTGCGTAGCGCGCTATTTTGCCAATAACTTCCTCAATACTTGTTGGAATTGAACAAAGTCACTTGCATTGGTTAGATAACATCTTTATATATCGTGTCCAATTGGTTTGAGGTTATTCCAAGATGTGCGTAATTAATTATGAATTTTTGAAGCTAACGGGCAGAATGCTCCCATTGTCATGTACCTCTATGCGGTGTTTCCCACTTTTCTCCTAAATGGATGATCCTTTCTGAGTGATTCCAATTTCAGAAGATAGATAACATAATTTAGAGAAAAAAAAGACCAATTTGGCCTCAATCCGAGCTCTATAGAGAAAGTTATGAATTTTTGAAGTTGCCCCAGAAATCTGTCTTATTTTCCACGAATTTTGGTCCTTCACATGGATGTTTGTCCCACATTGATAGTTTTGCTTCTCCTTCGCCCAGTATATATACAAAGACACTCTCCTTACACAGCAAGTAAGAACAAGAGAGGCCTAAGGAAGCCCAAGTAGAGGCGCCACATGGCGACTAAGCCCACACAGAAATTTTTGGAGTAAGGAATTAGCGCGGACAAATCCAGGCCTTCCATTTGCATGGAGTAAGGAATTAGCACTGATATGGAGTAAGGAAATTAGCGCTGACAAGGAGTAAGGAATTCGAGCCTTCCATTCGCATGAAGTAAGGAATTTGAGCTTCATTGTTCCGGAAATCATCCCAATGATCCGGACAAACTCCAAAATAGCTCCTCCACAACATCGGGACTTTGAAAATACAAAAAAATCTTTTTAAATGCTATCAGTGTCTTGGAACTCCATTTTCAAGCGTGGGAATTGAGGAGTCTCCGAATATTAAATTAAAATGTCTTGGGTCTCCTTTTTCAAAGCATGGGAAGTGGGAATCGTTGTAAATGGGTTCTAATTAATACCTGGGAACCGAGAATCCTATTTTCAAAGTCATTAATTCATTGGAACACTATAGTTGACTTATTGGGACTGTAAGGCATCCAATTAGTGCCGAGGCGCGGACCTGTCTCCCCCTGGGATCCTTATAAATAGACTACCCCAAGAGGCAAAAAAAAAAGGAGGAGATCATTTTTTATCGAGAGAAAAAGAGAGCTTGCTAGACGGGATTATGAGAGAGAAAAATCGGAGAGAAAGTTCGAGAATTTCGAAGGCGAAAACACTTCATTTTGGGAGAAAAGCACCCGAATCTCTCCTATTTTTTGGTGGAAAGAGCTAAGGCTGAAGGAAATATACCGAATCAAGGAGGAAGATTTCTTTTACTAATTATTGTGTTTTCAGGGGATTACTAGGATGAAAGAGGAGTCAACATCTCGCATTATCTTAATTTCTCCAGGTTTCTCGCTTTACTTTTGTTTATTTATTAAACTGTTTTTTTTTTAAAATTCTTTCTTTGTGTTGTTTTCAAACATAAAACCCAAAAAACTTCTCTATTTTCTTTTTTCATTATTTCTCAAAGTTAAAAAAACAAAAATACAGAAAACAGTTTGCATTTCTCTTTTCATTTATTATTTTCAAAAATAATAAAATGAAGGAACACAAAACTCATATCTCTTCTAGAAAATTTAAAACAAGAGCTTGGGTGGTCATGAGGATTGAGCCCTAGATGCTCATATCCTAGTCTGCCTGGGCCAATATTAATTGTGGTAGTATTTCCATTTGAATTCAAATTGTTTTTATTTTCTTTTCTAAAAAAAGAAAGTTCCCTTTTTGTTTTCCTAAAAACCGCAATACTATCACATGGGCCTAGATCTCATATTCTTTTTCTAAAATTAGAATGTCCCCTTTTATTTATTTTATTAATTTTTTTTTTGTGATTTTAAGGCCTAGATCCTAAAATCCTTCTTTTTCTTAAAATTAAAAATAAAAAAACTTTTTTTTAATAAATGATAAAGCAAACAAACACTCATAGATCAAGACTAGGTACCAATTATGGGCGTTGTGGGAGTGCAAGAGTTTTTCTTCCTTTTTCACACGTAACTGACTCCCGAACCTAATTTTCTAGAACTGTAGACCCTTTCTTTTTCTAGGTGCCCAATCATACCTCTAATTTGTTTGGTGGCCACTCTGTGTTTTTCTTTTCTTTCATGGTTTGTGCGAGCCTTGTGCAGGGATGACTCTAGGATCAATTGAATGAACTAAGCATGGAGTCCTTTCACCAAAGCCAGCAATGAGCCCGGTCAAAAACGGGTGATGACAGCTGGCAACTCTGCTGGGGACTGTTGTGAGAGTCTAGCCATGGTCTCGATTTATTGGAATGTTTGCTTGCTTGTTTTTTCTGTTTATTTTCCTTTTATTCTATAATTGTTTTAACTGTGCATACATGCTTCTCTCTCTTTCTCCAACCCTATTCTCGGGTTTTCTCTAACACATTAGAATTAGAGACGCTAGTAAAGGTTTGCCCATGTGGACTTGGTTGTGCTTGTCTACATGGAATACCTGAAATGTCTCACTCAAGCAGTGGTAATTTCTTATTAATGCCTCAAGAGGTACAAGGAGGACCCCCTCCGTCAATGCCCTTTAGGGTACGGGGGCTCCCTCTTAGTTCTTGTTAATGCCCTCATGGTACAAGGTTAAGTAGGGAATGCTTGGGAACCAATAAATAAGATAGGTAGATTTAGAAGCCCGTTAAGGGCATGATGTGGGACAAGTTCTTGCAGCTCTTCATGATGAATTTTTCCCTGAGTCGTTGAGGTGGCAAAAGAGGGAGGAATTCGGCAGTCTGAAGTAGGGATCGAAAACGGTGCCCAAGTATGAGCGAGAGTTCCGGAGTTTGAGTAGATTTGCTCCTAAGAAGGTGGCAAGGGAGGACCTGAAGGCCCACAAGTTCACTTTGGGCCTTAGGCCAGCCCTTAGGCAAAGGGTGGTGATCTTGCACTTGAGGACTTATGTTGAGGTTGTAGAGACGGCTCGTATCGGCGAGAGGGAGTTGGATGATGGGAGGCGGGCCCATCGGGGTTGCGATTACGGGTGGATCGAACGTGATTCGGGGCCCAAGAGGTCCAAGATAAAGGAGAGAGATAGCAGTTCCTTCCGCGATAGGGGCCATTCATTGGTGAACCTAGGGAGGACTACGTTTGACGGCAGTAGGCAGGGTGGTTCAGCAGGAGGTCTTCTCGGCGGTTGTCATTGCTATGGGGAGAAAGGCCACTTCAAGAGGGAGTGTCCAAAGAAAAACTGGTGATGCAATAGTTGTGGACGAGAGGGCCATTTGAGCCGGGTTTGCTAGAGTGGCAACAAGGGAGTTGGCGGCATGGTATCCAGAACGAGGAGTGACGCTAGTTTTCGTGCACCAGTAGAGAGACCAGCTCGTCAGTGGCAGGCTAGTCAGGCAGGATTGAACCAGACCCGACCTTAGGGGAGGCCAGAGCGGCAGCAGAATAAAGTTGGGGGCATCCATGGCGGGAACCGTCCAGTGGGTGAGCCGACTAGTGGCACGGGCCAAGGGAGGATGTTTACGCTGAATACCACACCCCAGGAGGAGGCTGAGCTACCATGTCCACCGGCGGAGGGTGGGGCAGGACCATCGGTGGTTAGAGGTACCCTTTTGATTTCTCATACGCTTGTTTCAGCTCTTTTTGATACGGGTGCATCTTGTTCGTTTGTTGCTGAACTTTGAATTAAGGGGTTGGGATTAGCATGTGATGAGGCAAAGAGGCCCCTATCAGTGGAGTCACCGGTAGGGGGTATGATTGAGGTGCGGCGCTTATGTCGTGACTGTGTGTTAACTATAGGGGATGTGGAGCTTAGTTTCGATTTGTCTGTGATGCCCTTGCATACATTTGACCTGATCTTGGGTATGGATTGGCTTATGGCTTTCCAGGCCAAGATAGATTGTTATCGGCGGCGTGTATCCTTCATGACACCTGCCAGGGACTTCTTGCACCCTATAGGGGGAGTGGGACCGTGAGGCGAGTCGGCCTGGGCCAATGTTGGACCAATGGGGTGCCATTACCCACAGGTTGGCAGCCCTGACCTTTGCTGAGGAGGGGAAAGTGGAAAAGAGAGTGTGGCCAGCAGTTGTTGACCAATTTCAGGATGTCTTTCCTGACCAGTTGAGGAGTTTACCTCCTAAGAGAAGTGTGGAGTTCACCATTGAGTTGATACCGGGGATTGGCCCAATCTCCCAAGTAGCATATCATATGGGACATGCTGAGTTGAGGGAGCTTCAGAGGCAAATAGAGGAATTGGTAGACCAGGGGTATATCGGACCGAGTACCTCACCCTGGGGTGCTCCGGTGCTTTTTAAGAAGGCGGATGGCACGCTCGCCTCCGCATTGATTACAAGGAAGCTTAATTCGGTGACTCGTGAAGAACAAGTATCCGTTGCCTCAAATAGATGACCTGTTTGACCAATTGAGTGGGCCAGTGGTTTTCCAAGATAGATCTACGATCGGGGTATCACCAGTTAAGGGTTAAGGAGGAGGATATCCCTAAGACGGCCTTTCGGTGCAGGTATGGGCATTATGAGTGGGTAGTGATGCCTTTCGGGCTCACTAATGCACTAGCAGTGTTCATGCATTTGATGAACCAGGTCTTTGCTCCATACTTGGACTCTTTTGTGGTAGTGTTTATAGACGATATCTTGGTATATTCCAAGACGGAGAGGGAGCATGTGGAACATTTGGCAACAGTGTTGGAAACCTTGAGGGACCAGTAGTTGTTTGCTAAGTTTAGCAAATGTGAGTTTTGGATGCAGGAGGTTCATTTCCTTGGCCATGTAGTGTCAGCTGAGGGAGTCAGAGTGGACCCAGCTAAGATTGAGGCTGTGGCATCGTAGGAGAGGCTAACCAATGTTTTCGAGATTCGTAGTTTTCTTGGCTTGGCAGGGTATTATCGTCGTTTTGTAGAGGAATTGTCCCGTTTGGTGGCTCCTATGACGGCATTGACTAGGAAGGGAGTGAAGTTTCAATGGACTGACACGTGTCAACAATCATTTGAGACTTTCAAAACCCGTTTGACCACTGCACCTGTGTTAAGGTTACCCAAGGAGGATATCGCATATGAGGTGTATTGTGATGCGTCCAGGATTGGTTTGGGGTGTGTGCTTATGCAGGAGCACCGTGTGGTAGCTTATGGGCCGAGGCAGTTGAAACCACATGAGCATAATTACCCTACTCATGATCTTGAGTTGGCAGCTGTCATCTTTGCTTTGTAGAGTTGGCAGCATTACCTTTTAGGGGAGAAGTTTGTAGTGTTCTCAGATCATAAGAGCCTTCAGTACATCTTTACTCAGAAGGACTTGAATTTGAGATAGCGGAGATGGGTGGAGTATTTGCAGACCTTTGATTTTACTCTTGCCTATACCCCGGGCAAGGGTAATGTTGTGGCTGACGCTTTGAGCAGGAAAGCGAAGGCTGAGGTGGTCGCGAGAGAGTGGAAGCTAATGGAGCAGTTGGCAATGTTGCAATTGTAGCCTATGACTTGTGATGGTAGGACAGTGCTGAGTCCTATGGTTGTAGTACCTACGTTGTATCAGCGAGTCCGGGAGGGACAATTGGGTGACATTGAGTGTGAGGTTCTCCGTGCCCGTATTGAGGCTGGTGAGCTAACTGAGGATTGGATCGAGGGTCCTGAGCATGAGTTGTCTTTTCAGGGATGGCTAGTGGTGGCTTCTCCTCTTAGAGAAGAGGTGATGAGGGAGTTTCATCAATCTAGAGTTGCAGTGCATCCAGGGGGTACGAAGATGTACCATGCACTTTGGGGGCATTTTTGGTGGCCTGGGATGAAACGTGATGTAGCTGCTTTTGTTTCGAGGTTCCTTACCTGTCAGCAGGTGAAAGTTAAACATCAGTGGCTGGCGGGCATGTTATAGTCGTTGCCCGTAGCAGAATGGAAGTGGGATCACATCGCGATGGATTTTGTGACGGGCCTCCCACACACTACTGGGAGGAAAGACATGATATGGGTGATTGTGGATCGGCTCATGAAGTCAGCCCATTTCCTTGCTGTTCGCGAGTGGGACTCTATTGGGGCTTTGAGTCAACTTTATATGAACGAAGTTGTGAGACTGCATGGGGTGCCATCGTCGATTGTGTCCGACAGAGATGCGCGGTTCACTTCCCGTCTTTGGACTGATTTGTAGGGGCTATGGGGACAAAGCTTGATTTGAGTACAGCCTTTCACCTTGAAACTGATGATCAGACAGAGCGGACGAATCAGACCTTGGAGGACATGTTGCGGGCCTGTGTGCTAGATTTTGGGGGTTCGTGGGCAACCCACCTTCCTTTGGTGGAGTTTGCCTACAACAACAGTTATCAGGCATCCATTGGGATGGTCCCTTTTGAGGCATTATATGGGAGGCCGTGCCAATCACCTTTGTGTTGGACTGAGGTAGGAGAGGCAGCTCTCTTGGGACCACAGTTGGTTCAAGAGGCTATTGAGAAGGTTAAGTTGATTCGTCAGCGATTGTTATCAGCTCAGAGTCGGCAGAAATCTTATGCGGATCAGCAGCAGCGACCTTTAGAGTTTTATGTGGGTGACCATGTGTTCCTTCATGTTTCTCCCTGTCGTGGACATCGGCGATTTGGGCGAGGTTCCAAGCTATCTCCACGGTTTATTGGTCCTTTTGAGGTTATGGCTCGTGTGGGGCTAGTGGCCTACCGGTTAGCATTGCCACTGCGGTTGAGTCGGGTGCACAATGTATTCCACGTGTCCCAGTTGAGGAAATATCATCCTGACCCCACCCATGTGATCGATTGGGGGACATTGGATATTGAGGATGACATGTCAGTTGTTGAGGCCCCTATCCGTATTCTAGACCGGCGGGAGAAGCTTTTGCGTGGTCGTGCTATTCTTTTGGTTTGCGTGCTATGATAGCACCGTGGCATTGAGGAGGAGGCGTGGGAACATGAGTCCGTGATGCGTGAGCAACACCCAGAGTTGTTTGAGGACGAACAATCTTAAGAGTGGGAGGTGGCTATTGGCCAAGGGATAGTGATGTGTTTTGTATGTTATATTGTATTTGTATTTGTATTTATTTTGTCCTTTAGACTGGTATGTATTGAGATATGTTTTGAGATTGAGACTTGTATTTGTGATATGCGGGCATGTGGTATATGCATTTTAATGCCTGTGGTTATGAAATTGTAGTGGTGTTTTGTTGAGTTTGTGGACGTATGTCCTGTTTTGTGCTGTGTGCGATGAATGAACCATTTAGGTGTTGTGGCTTGCCGTTTTGCAAATGGGTAGCATGTGTTTGTTTTTCCTTGCATGTTTCTTTTTGGGGATGAAAAGTCTTAAGGGGGAGAGGATGTAATGACCCGTGTTTTGAGATGTATGGAGTTAGTCACAATTTTGTCTTTTGAGTGGCAATTTTCTAGTTTTTGGGGAACTTCTACTCATGGACGTCAACCAAATCATTTTATTTACCAAATAGGGAACTTTTGACGAAAGAAGGCAGCCTAGGGAGGCAGAAATAGAGTGCACGTCATATGGGGCATTATGACGTGCAAGGATATTATTGTATGCCTGCCTTCTATATGATGCAAAGAAGCTTGGGGTAGAATTTCACGGCATTTGGAGCTGCACGTCATATGAGGATATGATGTGCATTATGGCGTGCAGCCATATTTTTGCACCATCACCTTGGTTTTGTTATTCTAGTAAACTTTTTCCAAAGGGCATGTTGGAATTGTGGATATTTTGTTGTGTGTGGATGCGGGAAGGTCGTAGCTTGTTCCATCAAAAACTATATTGTTTTGATACTGGAGTTCACTTAATCAAAACTACGTCGTTTTGATACTGAAGTTCACTTAATCAAAACTACGTCGTTTTGATTATTTGGGTGTCTATATAAGAGGTGGAGGATTCTTAGGTTTAGGGTTCTTCTTTTGGCTAGCCACCGCAGCTGTCGCAGAGAGAGAGAGAGGGAAGGAGAGCTTCTGGTTGCTGCCGAAGCGTCTAGCGTGGGAACATAAAGGATTTTCTTTGAGGTAGGGGTTCTGTCTTCTTGTACCCAATCCGGGGTTAGGCCCTGTGGTGGATTAACTGTTGAGTTATAGTGTTGTTGATATATTATATATATGTAAATTCATATAGGTGTGACCTCCTATATGAATGTTGGCCTTCAATGGCATATTGTTGTGTTTGATATTAAGCCTGTGTGGCTACGTATGTTAGGTGTTTGGTTTTAAGCCTGTGTGGCTAGGTTTTTGAGCCTATGATTGTATGCGTGCTAAGTGTTTGATGTTATGCTTGTGTGACTTTGCGGATTATGTGTTTGATGCTATACCTATGTGGCTGTGAATATGTTGGCATGTGTGGCGCCTGAGAGGCTGTGGCAATGTAACTGAATATGTTAGCCTGTGTGGCGCCTGAGAGGCTGTGGCAATGTTTGTAACTGTGGATATGTTAGCCTATGTGGCTAAGCCTGAGAGGCTGTGGATATGCTGGCCTGTGTGGCGCCTGAGAGGATGTGGATATGTGAGCCTGTGTGGCTATGGTAACGGTTGTACCTGTTCCGTGACTTGTGAATTGATACTCAACTGTGGAATATAACCTGTTTATATCTTATTGTCACTACACGGCTGACGAACGGGTATTTCGTGAGCGAAACCCAAGTGAGGGTTAAGCTACTGTCGTTTAAATCCCTTCTCAAAATATTAATTCCCTTAACTAATGCTAAATAGAATAGCGACAAGAAAGGGATCGATCCCACAGAGATTACCAAGTTATCTAGCTTTAACTCAAATCACCAAATTAATCTTGCTTAAAACAATGTCTTGGCAAAAACGAATTTTTTTTTAACTAAAGATCTAATTTTTATTTGGTTTTCTGAATAAACAAATAAAGCAAATTGATTTTAGGATTAAGATTCAAGGATTAAAGCATCTAGGATCACAATTTCACCTCCCTATGTTATCTCTACTGGTTCATGGTATTAGGATTGTCTGATTGAAAACATGCTAAACATAAGCCAAGGACAACAAATGGTCATTGAGGTCCTTTTAAGAGTTGTATGCCAGAATGGTCATCTAAACACACAGACATGCAAAGCCAATAAATCATACTTGCAAAAGGATAGTGATCACACCAATTACAAATAAGTTATGAATCTCAATCCGCCCCAGACTAGGGCTAAGAATACCAAGGTGTACATCCAAAGATAGAAATTAAGAACACATTCATAAAACATGCAAAACTCAATCATCCAAACCCAATATTCATAAACATAGCAAAGTAACAAGGGGGCTACATTGCTCCCCTAGATTATAAGAACTACTCACGCATGATTACAAGCAAAACCATAGCAGTAAAGCTAAACATCTTCTTCTAATCCACGCGCGCAATAAGGCTTCAAATCCAGGCTCCAAAATCCGCGACGGCTGCTGCGACAGCTGCGACGGCTGCTCTCCTAGGTCAAGGAGCAACCTCCAAGTTGTGAAGCCTCTCTCTCTCTCTAAAAACGTGTAGGGGGGGTCTAGGATGTCTAGCAGGGGGCGTGGAGGCTTAATTTATAGAGGTTGGATGGGCCTTGAGATGTGTACCCTAGCCCATTTATCAAAACGGCGTAGTTTTGATAAGTGACACTTCAAACTTTAAAATCTCTATCTTCTATCCACAATTTGGACATGGGCCTTCAGAAACAAATGATCAGCATGGAAAAACGATAGGATCGGTCCAAAAATATCTCTGCACGTCAATTTGCACGTGATATGGTGAATTCACGTGCAGCTCCAAATCAGCTCAAACTTCTCCCCAAGCTTCCTTGCATCCCGTAGAGGCCTGGAGAAGCAAAAATATGCTTGCACGTGAAATGGGTGAATTCACGTGTAGCTCCAAATGCTCTGAAATTTCTGTGGTAGGTAGAGGACATTATTCTAAGCAACTTTTTGTTCTTGCACGCCAATTGTTTGAGGCCATCTACTATGTCAAAAGTGAGCTTCAAAATCTGCCAAAACAGCTTAAAAACGCATGTATTTGCAAATAGCATCTTCCTAGGGGTTAGAGCAAATATATATGATATATGAAGCAATAAGTCTCTAATCATGCTCTTAAACATCCTAAATAAACACTAGAATAACGGCATAAAATGCACGTTATCAAATACACCACACTTGAACCACTGCTTGTCCTCAAGCAAAAACATACAAGCATGCAAAAATAAAATAAATACGCAGTCAAACGGAAGAAAAATAAAATAACAGTCAAGGAGAATCATGGTTTCCTAAGCATGCAACTCTATCATGATGAAATGAGAATTTAAGCATCAAAATGAGTCATAGCTTAGTTCATTCATGTCCATATCCCTAGTCCAACAACCATGCAATATCACCACCTAAATTTCAGATATGAGCAGGCAATCCATGATAAAATAGCACCTAGTTTCCCTTTAAGTTCTTACCAAGGATAAGCAGCCTCACTCAAATATAATAATTCTCAAGCCCAATACCTATCAATGAACAATGGATGGAAAACTCTATCTCTACACTCGCCATCGCCTATTGATTAAGTACTTGCGAAGCAATCATGAGAGTTCCCTATTGTGCTCATCAAAGAAAACACACCCTCTATTCTACTTTATTTGAACTCACACGCTAGACTAAACTCAATAAACTCACACTCTATTCTAATAACTGATAAAACAAAACCATGAGCTAAAGAATTGAGCTCAACACTCTCAAAACAAAACACAATTCAGCCAATGTGGCTTCACAAATAAATAATCACACATAAACATCAAGTCATTGTGGCTTTTATTTTGAATCTTTTTTTTTTTAGTAATAACCTTACAAGGTTGCATTTTATGCTCTCCCTTGATGGATTATTCACTCTTTTTTTTTACTCACATAACACATAAATAAGACTGATTTTTCTAATGCATACCCCTTGCCATTTTGCTACATAAGGAGAGACAAAAATTCATTGATGTCTCACATCCCATTTTCCAATTAAGTGATGGCTTTTTCACATTTTATATCACAGCCTTTTCCAATAATATCTCAAAATAAAGAAAAGGATGCAAAGATAGTCACAGTGACTTAGAGGTCTTGCATCCTAACTAAACACCAAACACTGAGCACTAATAAGTAATCACATGCTTACTTGACTCCTACCATTAAATAACCAATGTTGAATGCAAGAAGAGTAGCAATTATTACCCATACCCTAAAATGGCACTCAAAGGCTAAAAGAAGCTGTTCTCATTTTTCATTTCTTTTTCACTCAACTTTAAGGGTTACTTAGGTCTATCATAGCATTTCATGCTCAGCTAATATTCAAAACTCAGCTCCAAAAAGATGGTGATATCATTCAAAAGATAAAGACATGATTAAACCAATTTAGAGCACATTTTAACTACTTTAACACCCTTATCACAACATGATACTAATGTGGCCCAAAAAAGTAAAATTTGTAGGCCAAAATTGCATACTTAATATCCATGTCTCCACAAGCAAATCATTCAAGCAAACAACTCAAACAATCATGCAACTAAAAACAGTTTTTTTTATAAAATTATAAACAAAACATGCAATCACAACATATAAGACAAGCAAGTGGCTCAAGTCACTCCCCATACACCACACTTAAAATATGCTATGTCCTCATGGCATGAAATAGGGAGTAGGAAAATACTTACCTCTCACTTGGCAAGTCGTAATAGTAGATGACATTGGCCACCATTCGTCGCACCCGAGCCACAAAGTCAACCGACGTCTCGTCGCGCACTTCCCAAGTTTCCTTCCCTCGGAATAACCATTATGTAGTAGCAAGCAAAGATCCCACAGCTAAATTGGTCAGGTTGTTGGGGAATTTGCATTTCGTTGTAGTGAATAAGAGGGAGCTTGTCCGCCAACAAGCCTTCTTTGATCATCGCCGCTTTGATTTGTTTGATAAACCCATGCACTAACTGTCTTTTCCGTCTGGCAAACCCTTCGCCTTGGCTTGGATCATATAGCACGGCATGTCCTACATCCAAATTCAAACGGACCAATACATAGTGGCGGTCAATGTGCACCGGAATCAGCACCTCATGCATACCATGCCAAGGGCGGTGCCCTTCATTCTGACCATTTATACGCTGGTGCCACACACTTTCAGTCAAAGGTTGCTCATAAAGCTCGCACAGCATAATAGAGGTATACTGGGACAGTGGGTAATTATGAGGCTCAGCCTCCACAACAAAACGCATAGTCCTGCAAAATAAGTCCACCTCATTTGAATATAGATATTCATCGCCTAAAATCCTTTAAAGGACAAACGAGGTGAAGAGGTCCATGTCCCTTGCAAAGCGAGCCCTTAACACCTGAGAGTTAATGAAGTCTTCAAATGCTTGCTTGACTTTCGCCAGATGATAAGGCCGGATTAATTATTAAATGGATAGGAGGGCCAAGAAGGTCTTCAGGTTCAGCAGGCATGTATGTACCCCAAGAGACAGGATGTATAACAGGCACAAGAGCCTGAGAATATGCAGGATCAGTAAAAGGCTGGAAGGGGGAATACCCTTCGGCTGGCTTTGTCTCCTTTTGAGGCTGAAAGGGTGAATACCCTATTGCTGGCTCTGTCTCCTCTGGGTGATAGTAGGATGGCCTAGCTGAAGATTCTAGTTGAGGTGGATCCGCCTGGGCTGGATAAGAAACTTCAGGGGATGGAGAGGGTTCTTCATCAGATATCTCCACTATAGGAGAACGTTTTGATGCTTTCCTCTTGCTCAAGGCCTTCCAGATTTTCCCTAGGAGGCCTTTGACTTCTTTATTGTCCTTCCTCAGGGCTTCCACCTCGCGCTGGGTTCTGGCATTTGCCTCCCTGAGCTGCTGTGTTTCTTGCCTCCAAGCTTCGGTAGATGCAGCAGGAGGAGCTTCGGGGCCTCCCATGCTCTAGGAGATGCATGAGTAGTTACGTCTTGGGGCCTCCCATGCTCTGGTTCTAGGTTGTGAAGTAGCTTGTTGGTCTCCAGAGATGAGGGCCATTAATTCTTCAAATTGGGCACTAGTGATGTGCCCATTAGTGACTGCCCAATTGATGACCTCCACTTCGCTCACCACTTGCCCACGAATGCCTTGAAAGAAATTGAAAATATCTTCTTTGTGTACATTGAACCGCATGTACATGGCGGTGAGTCCGTATAGAGTCTGCTTCCTTTGATCCACATGAGGAGAGGTCTCCCTTGCAAAGTCGGTGGATCGCTCCACATGAACACCGTGCCTAACGGGTGTGATGGAGGAGGAACCTTGGTTGCCCAATGACCTCGGTACCGATCCCCAAACCCCCTTCAAGCATGCAATACTCTTAACACCCAGTGAGAAGGAAAAGTGATGCTATCCATGGAGGGAAAATGCAAAGCAGGCATGCTTTGAAATATCAAACACAAAAATCTGCCATTTATCTGCTTTGATGAGTTTTTCTTCTACCATTTAAAAATGGTAGTGGCCCAATCCACATTTAGCATATGATCAATGCTATACATGAACTCCAGGTGTGGCTTAGGCACACTATCTATCCCACTGGTCTGAATCAATAAGCATTTCCCTACCAGGTATGCTAGGCATCTAAATTTTCCAACAAAACCATTCTTGGTATAGTGCCTTCGACTTTGAAATTTTCTAGCATAGTTGCATGCAGTACCAAATTCTCCTAGGCTTAGGCGAGGGAAGCTATCCTGGGTGCGGGGAGGTTAAAGTAATGTCTAATAATTTCAGGGGTAATTCGACATAAACCCCTTGCACAACCCCTATCGGTTCATCCTCACTCACAGAGACAGATGCATAAAATTCTTGTAGGGCGAGTAGAAATAGCCGGGCGGGCGGATACTAACCTTTGTAATCCCAGATTTTGAATTTTAAGAGCCACCTCTCTAGCCCTTGACCCGGCTCCGAAGCCTCCAAAGCCTGCATATCAAGAGCATGCCCCAAGAGTATCTCCTCTTCAGGTTGGCTATCAGCACTAGGTGAGTGCACCCCCTCCTGGCCGGTCCTCCTTGTGCGCACCATCTTTAGAATGAGAATAAAGAGCAAAGAGCAGAAACCGAAGAGCAAGAGAGCAAAAGAGCAGAGTTTCTCTAATACTCGGATCCGGAGTGATTTTGGTGTGGAAGCCTTTGAAGATGGCCTCTCTTTATATAGCGTGCGAAGGAAAAAATGCTCCAATTGGCGTGATACACGTGCCCCTAAATTTTTAGAGTGTTCGACCAAAATAGCCCTTGCACGTGAATTGGTTGAATTGGCGTGCAAGTCGAATCGTCTCAAACTTTGGTGGTGGGTCCCCCTTGCCGGCAAGCAATAGTCCCTTTCGCACGTGAATTGTTTGAAGCTTCTAGGAGGGCTAAAATCGGTAGCTTGAATTTTTGAGCCTCCATATGACAGCTAGCAATTCGCGTGCAAAAGTAAACGTGATTCACATGGTCTTCATCTACCATTCCAGAAAGTTACAGCTCAAAAGGAGGTGCACGTGAATTGGGCAATTCACGTGCAAATTCACGTTCAGGCCCAAACCTGGCCCAAATTTCTCCACTTAGTTGCTTGTGCATTATGGACCATCTTTAAGTCTTGCACGTGAATTGTTTGAGCCCATCTTCAAGCACTTTTGGGCTTCACTTGCTCCTTGCTCCTTGACTTTGACTTTAAAAATAATTTCACTAGTTCAGGACCCAATAATTTGCTCATCCTGCAAATGGTTAGTTAAGAAAGAAGCACAGTCTCCTACACAATGGTTAGCTTGCAAACAAATTTATTGAATAAAATAAATAAAAGAAAAAAGCATAAAATAAAACATAGCAATAAACATTGGGTTGCCTCCCAACCAGCGCTTTATTTGAAGTCTGTAGCTAGACTTTCAGTTATGATCATGCAATGGTGAAAGAGAGGGAATCAACTATCTCCCTCTGAGTTGAATCAAAGTATGGTTTCGATCGTTGCCATTCACCCAAAATTTCTTGCCATCTACAAACTTGGAGCTCAAAGCTCCCATATGGCTTCTTATCAACTATCACAAAAGGTCCCATCCACTTGGACCTTAATTTTCTAGGAAATAACCTCAACCTTGTGTTAAATAGAAGAACTTTCTGCCCTAAGGTTAAAGGTTCATTGTTGAGTTGCCTATTATGCCATTTCTTAGTTTTTTCTTTGTAAAATTTAGTACTATCATAGACATCCAGCCTAAGCTCATCTAACTCAATTAATTGAGTCATCCTAAGCTCCTTGATCTCTTGTGGGTTAAAATTTAACTTCTTCAAGGCCCAATGAGCTTTGTGTTCTAGTTCCACAGGCAAGTGACATGCCTTACCATATAGAATATGGTAAGGTGACATCCCAATGGGAGTTTTGTAAGCTGTCCTATATGTCCATAAGGCTTCATCAAGCCTTTGAGACCAATCTTTCCTATTGGCTCCAACAGTTTTCTCTAAAATGGCCTTAATCTCTCTGTTGGACACTTCTGCTTGTCCATTAGCTTGTGGGTGGTAAGCTAAAGACTTCCTATGAATGACACCATACTTGTTCAATAATTTGTTAAACAATTTGTTGCAGAAATGACTACCCTCATCACTGATTATAGCCCTTGGTGTCCCAAAATGGCTAAAGATGTTCCTAGTAAGGAAGTAAGTCACAACCCTAACATCATTCACTCTAGTAGGAATAGCTTCTACCCACTTAGACACATAATCCACAGCAAGCAAAATGTATGAATACCCATCAGAATTGGGGAATGACCCCATGAAGTCAATGCCCCAAATGTCAAAAATTTCAACTGGAAGGATTCCAGTTAAGGGCATCTCATTTTTCCTAGACAGACCACCTACCCTTTGACATCTATCACACCTTTTGATGTAGACATAGGTGTCTTTCACCATGTGAGGCCAATAGAAGCCCACACCGCATGATTTTAGCCATAGTTCTTTGCACCCCAAAGTGGCCCCCATAATGTGATGCATGACAATGATGTATTATGTCATCTACCTCCTCCTCAAGGACACACTTTCTAATGATTTGGTTAGAACACCTCCTATCTGAAGTGGGTCTTCCCAAATGAATTTCTTAGCATCCACTACCAATTTCTTTCTCTGGTGGTAGTCTAACTGCTTGGGTATGAACCCAGTGGCTAAATAATTTGCTATGTCAGCAAACCAAGGAAGATAATGCACCTCAAACAACTTCTCATCAGGAAAGTCATCTACAATGGGTAGAGAGTTAGGTGCATTCTCCACACGTGAGAGGTGATCAGCCACAGAATTTAGGGCTCCCTTTGTGTCTCTAATTTCAAGGTCAAATTTCTGTAAGAGGAGAACCCACCTAATTAAGCATGGCTTAGCTTCTTTTTTAGCAAACAAATATTTCAATGCAGCATGATCAGTATAAACAATGACTTTAGACCCAAAAAGGTAGGGTCTAAACTTGTTGCAGCCATAAACCACGGCTAGCAACTCTTTCTCAGTGGTGGTATAGTTCTGTTGAGCATCATCTATGGTCTTACTAGCATAGTAAATGACCCTAAACACCTTTTCTCGCCTTTGTCCTAAGACTACCCCCACAACATAATCACTTGCGTCACACATTAGCTCAAAAGGCTGAGCCCAGTCAGGTGTGACTATAACAGGTGCAGTGACTAACTTACCCTTGAGGATGTTGAAAGCTTCTAAGCAATCTGCATTAAACTCAAAGCTTGTGTCTTTTTTTAACAACATACTCATGGGTTTTACAATTTTTGAGAAGTCCTTAATGAATCTCCTATAAAAGCCAGCATGGCCAAGGAAACTTCTCACTCCTTTTTCATTGGTTAGAGGTGGCAGAGTCTCAATAGTGGAGATTTTTGCCTTGTCTACCTCCAAACCATGTGCAGACACCTTGTGCCCTAGAACTATCCCCTCAGTTACCATGAAATGGCATTTTCCCAATTTAGGACTAGTTCCTTCTCCTCACATCTCTCTAAGACCACATCTAGATTGTTCAAGCACTGTTGGTAGGAGGAACCAAACACCGAGAAGTCATCCATGAAGACCTCCATGATCTCCTCAACCAAACCCTAAAAAATGGCCATCATACACCTTTGAAAGGTGGCAGGGGCATTACAAAGCCCAAATGGCATTCTCCTAAATGCAAAAGTGCCAAAAGGGCACGTGAAGGTGGTCTTTTCTTAGTCCCCGGGCTTAACCATGATCTGATTATACCCGGAATAGCCATCTAAAAAGCAGTAGTGACTATAGCCAGCTAACCTATCCAACATTTGATCAATGAAAGGAAGAGGAAAATGATCCTTCCTAGTAGCCTTGTTCAGCTTTTTATAGTCAACACACACTCTCCACCCCGTCACAGTGCGAGATAGGATCAATTCATTTTTCTCATTTTTAATCACGGTCATGCCCCCTTTCTTGGGCACAACATGCAATGGACTCACCCACTCACTATCGGAGATAGCATAAATTATACCCGCATTTTTCCATTTTAAAATTTCTTTTCTAACAACTTCTTTCATGGTAGGGTTTAATCTTCTTTGTCTTTCAGCAGTGGGTTTAAAATCATCATTCATCAAAATTTTATGCATGCAAATCCCTGGAATAATACCCCTAATGTCTTCAATGTTCCATCCAAGGGCCTTTTTGTGTTTCCTAAGGACTTCTAGCAATTGAGTGCACTCCACATCATTCAAATTAGAAGCAACAATGACAGGGAATTGATTTGTAGAGTCTAGAAATTCGTACCTTAGGTGTCCAGACAGCTCCTTCAGTTCTGGAGCTGGAGGCACGTCATCTTCTTTCTCCTCCTTAGCTTGCTCTAGAGAGTTTGTAGTTTGCTCATCTTCCTCATTGTCAAGTACATCTCTTCATCTTGTTGAGCTTCTATAAGCTGAAGGGCTCCATTATTGGTTGTGGTAATTTCTTCTGCCAAGTAGTCTTCCACCAATTCCTCAAGGTCTTCAACCCAAAGGCAGTCCTCCTCCTCTTGACCTTGCAAAGCCTTCCCCATGTGGAAGACTAAGGTCTCCTCATTAATTCTCAGAGTTAGCTGCCCTTGAGCAACATCAATCAATGCACAACCCGTTCTGAGAAACGGTCTTCCAAGGAGTAGCTGAACTCTTCTATCTTCTTCCATCTCCAAAACTACAAAGTCCAGTAGAAATATGAAGGAGCCCACTTTGACTAACACATCTTCAATTATCCCTTCAGGCCTTCCCGTAGACCGGTCAGCAAACTGCAATAATATGAAAGTGGGCTTCATGCCCTTAAGCCCAAGCTGCTTGTACAAAGCAAAGGAGATCAAATTGATGCTGGCCCCTAAATCACATAGGGCCTGCTGCTGCGGTGCATTGCCAATCACATAAGGGAGATTAAAACTGCCCGGATCTTTATGCTTGATGGGCAAACTCTGTTGAACAACACTGCTCACCTCGTTAGTGACTGCCACCGTCTCATGATCCCCATATTTCCTCTTCTTCTTCACAAAATCTTTGATGTACTTTTTGTACCTAGGCCTCTGCTCCAAGATTTCCACAAATGGAATGTTAATTTCAAGCCTCTTGAACAAACTCAGAAAGTGCTCATGCTCTTCTTCAACCCTCTGGTTCCTCAGCCTTTGAGGAAATGGCATAGTAGGCCTGAGCTCTTGCCTCTGTTCTTCAGCTATTCTGTCTTGACTCAGCTGCTGGTCCTTCTTTTCTTGCACTCTTTCTTCAGCTTTATCTGATTTTCCTTGGTCATTAGCTTCCAAGGGTCTGCTCTATTCTTCTGGATTTGCCTTCTTCTTAGGCTCTTCAGCTTCTTTCAGTGCCTTCCCGCTTCTTAGAGTAATAGCCTTGCAGCTCTCCTTGGGGTTCACCTCAGTATCACTTGGAAAAGATTTAGCTAAGACTCCTTGATTTACATTCTGGGCCAAACTCACAAGCAGCTTTTTTATATTCTTCATTGAAGATTCTATGGTGACTACCCTTTCCTCCAAATTATCCTCTCTTTTGGTTGGCTCATCCACATTCTGATATACCCTTCCTCTTTGCTGTTGAGGCTGAGGCTGTTTCTGCTCGAATCTTGGAGGTGGGTGTAAATAATTATCCGTAGCATACGAATTTTGCTTCATCCCTGGGGGGCACATATTTGTCCTGAAATGAGGTATCTCCCCTCGGTTCTGATTTTTCTGAAATGGCCGAGAAATCCCCCCGGGTTCGGTTGTACCCTTGTTGTTGATGTTGAGGATAAAATTGCCGCTTCGGTACAAGCCCTTTCCTCCAACATAATTTGATTCTTCACTCCACTAGCCCGCTTCGCCCTCGGTAAAGCTTGTTGTGATCCTTCAACTTTAAGAGCCAATATTTCCATGCCTTTCACTAAAGCTTGAATCGTGCTTGCATATCATTGGAAGAATTATTAATCGAAGCTATCTTCTCCCTTGGCTTTGAAGTACGCACATTAGACCACCTGCCAATCACCCATGAATGACCTCTCCAAGAGCTCTCCTGCTGCGTCAGGCTCTAGATTCATCAAGCATCCTCCAAAAGCCGCATTCACCTTGTCTTGTGAGTGGGACCGAAGACCTGTGTAGAAAGATTCAATTTGAACTCCACGGGTCTTCCATGATCGGGGCATCTTCTCACTAAGTCTTTGAAATGCTCCCAAGCTTCATGAAGAGTCTCCATCTCATCTTGCCCATGCCTGCTAATCTCCCCCGACTGCCTTGGATCACCTTGGAAGGAGGGAAGTACTTTGACATAAACTTGGTCCGCATCTCCTCCCAAGTGTTGGTTGAACTTCCGTGTGATCGTTAAACCAGCCAAGAGCTCTATCCCTTAAAGAGAAAGGGAAAAGCCTTAGCTTTATTGCCTCCTCCGATACATTGTTGATCTTTATGGTGTCGCACATCTGGTAGAACCTCATCAAATGCTGGTGTGGATCATTCACGACTGTTCCTCCAAACGCGTTGTTGCTCACCATGTTGATCAACGCCGGCTTCAGCTCGAAGCTATTTGCTTGGACTCTTGTCTGCCGAATCCCAGAATAATGGTCTGACATTATCGGTCTCGCATAGGCCAAGAAGGTTCTGGGCATAAACCTATTACCCTCTTCTTCTGGATATTGGCCATTGTAATTGGCCCCTCCTTGCGGTGCACCACCATCAGGCCTTAAATCTGCCATCAATTCACCTACTGAATGTTCTAAGCCTTGCAATGCTTCTTCAGCCTCATGTGCTGCTTCCCTAGCTGCTCTACGACGAGCTCTGAACAATCTTTCAGGTTCCCGGTTAAATGATATAAACTCCTATCTTGGCATGCACAATTAGGAATTCCTCAAACACTTGGTGTATGTTCCTGTAAAACAACAAGAACACACCCAGCAGCTCCGAACAATGCAAAATAAACAAATAAAGAACACAAAATAACAGAAAATAAAAGACAAAATAAAACACCAAGATTAGAATTCAAACAATTTCACTCAATGTTGATTTTAAAAGCTAGTTATCCGTTTAATCCCCGGCAACGGTGCCAATTTGACGAACGGGTATTTCGTGAGCGAAACCCAAGTGAGGGTTAAGCTACTGTCGTTTAAATCCCTTGTCAAAATATTAATTCCCTTAACTAATGCTAAATAAAATAGCGACAAGAAAGGGGTCGATCCCACAGAGATTACCAAGTTATCTAGCTTTAACTCAAATTACCAAATTAATCTTGCTTAAAACAATGTCTTGGCAAAAACGAATTTTTTTTAACTAAAGATCTAATTTTTATTTGGTTTTCTGAATAAACAAAGAAAGCAAATTGATTTTAGGATTAAGATTCAAGGATTAAAGCATCTAGGATCACAATTTCACCTCCCTATGTTATCTCTACTGGTTCATGGTATTAGGATTGTCTGATTGAAAACATGCTAAACATAAGCCAAGGACAACAAATGGTCATTGAGGTCCTTTTAAGAGTTGTATGCCAAAATGGTCATCTAAACACACAGACATGCAAAGCCAATAAATCATACTTGCAAAAGAATAATGATCACACCAATTACAAATAAGTTATGAATCTCAATCCGCCCCAGACTAGGGCTAAGAATACCAAGGTGTACATCCAAAGATAGAAATTAAGAACACATTCATAAAACATGCAACACTCAATCATCCAAACCCAATATTCATAAACACAGCAAAGCAACAAGGGAGCTACATTGCTCCCCTAGATTATAAGAACTACTCACGCATGATTACAAGCAAAACCATAGTAGTAAAGTTAAACATCTTCTTCTAATCCACGCGCGCAACAAGGCTTCAAATCCAGGCTCCAAAATCCGTGACGGCTGCGACGGCTACTCTCCTAGGTCAAGGAGCAACCTCCAAGTCGTGAAGCCTCTCTCTCTCTCTAAAAACGTGTAGGAGGTCTAGGATGTCTAGCAGGGGGCGTGGAGGCTTAATTTATAGAGGTTGGATGGGCCTTGAGGTGTGTACCCTAGCCCATTTATCAAAACGGCATAGTTTTGATAAGTGACACTTCAAACTTTAAAATCTCTATCTTCCATCCACAATTTGGACATGGGCCTTCAGAAACAAATGATCAGCATGGAAAAATGATAGGATCGGTCCAAAAATATCTCTGCACGTCAATTTGCACGTGATATGGTGAATTCATGTGCAGCTCCAAATCAGCTCAAACTTCTCCCCAAGCTTCCTTGCATCCTGTAGAGGACTGAGAAGCAAAAATATGCTTGCACGTGAAATGGGTGAATTCACGTGCAGCTCCAAATGCTCTGAAATTTCTGTGGTAGGTAGAGGACATCATTCTAAGCAACTTTTGTTCTTGCATGCCAATTGTTTGAGGCCATCTACTATGTCAAAAGTGAGCTCCAAAATCTGCCAAAACAGCTTAAAAACGCATGTATTTGCAAATAGCATCTTTCTAGGGGTTAGAGCAAATATATATGATATATGAAGCAATAAGTCTCTAATCATGCTCTTAAACATCCTAAATAAACACTAGAATAACGGCATAAAATGCACGTTATCAACGGCACCTGTGCACGTTCTCATGTAGAAGCTAGGAACATAGGATGGGTTGGGGAGACATGATCCCTACTGAGCTGTGGTTGCTCACCCCTCCTACTTTGATGTGTTTTCTTTCAGGAACCTACAGGCATCAGGTGGGACCCCAAGGTGGAAGACCATATTTGTTTTATTATTTCTTTTCAATTATGTTATTTTGTGGGAACTGATGTAGCCCTAGTGGGTAGAGGTTGTAAAAGGGTTTTGACTCTAATAAAGACATGTTTGGTTGTAACCATTGTGGCTTGAATTTTAATAAAGGCATTTGATTTATAACTTAGTGAGTATCTGTTGTGATCTTGTACGATGCCCTGCGAGGGAAGTTGTATATCTACCCCTTGCCCACCGGGTGGGTTAAGGGGAGTCACGAACCGGTTTCCTCGGGTTGGAAATCCAGGGCGTGACAAGGGAGGTAACCATGTGTGCATTATGACTACTCCAATTGTGGAGTATGTTGAATTTGTGTTACCTCCTCGATGGAATGAGAGGAAGGAGAACCCTAAGTTTATAGAGCTGTCTCCCTATCAACACTTGAATCAAGAGTTCAAGTGGCTCCCACAGCGGTTCATTCATCCGATTGCTGTGGTCTACAAGACTACTGAGGTTTACAATGCAAGGATGAAAGCCTCTCATACATTGGTTGAGCTTAGTATGACAAGGTCTAGCTACAGACCTTAACTAAAATGCTATCGGGAGGCAGCCCGGGCTAGTTTTGTTTTGTTTTTGTTTGTTGGAGTGTGTGCAGGGAATTTTGAGATGGTCTTCGCACCTACTCCTCTTCTACAGCCTTGCCACTTTGAGGTAAGTATCTTCCTACTCCCTATTCCATGTCATGAGGACATAGCATACTTTAAGTGTGGTGTGGGGAGTGGCTTGAGCCACTTGTTTGTCCTTTATGTTGTGTGATTGCATGTTTTATTTTTGGTTTTTGTTTTTGGTTTGTTTGTTAGTGTCATTTTTATTTTGTGTGATCGTTTGAGTTGCTTGATTATGTGATTTGCATGTGGAGAGGCATGGATACTAGGTATGCAATTTTGGCTTAAATTTTAAAACTTTTATGCCACATTCGTATCATGTTGTGATTAGGGTGTTAAGGTAGTTAAGGTGTGTTATGATTTGGTTTAATTATGTCTTTACTTCTTAAATGATATTACCATGTTTTTAGAGATGGAATTTGAATATTAAATGGCATGACATGCTAGGATAACACTTAGTGTCCCTTCGAGTTGAGAAAAGCCTCTTCTCAGCCTTTGAGTGCCATTATTGGGTTATGGGTTATAGTTTGCTACTCTTCTAGCATTCAACATTAGTTATTTAATGGTAGGAGTTAAGTATGCATGATGACTACTTATTTATGCTCAGTGCTTGGTGTTGGTGTTAATGATGCAAAAGCTTCGAGGTCACCTAAACCTTCTTAGCATCTTTTATTTCTTTATTGTGCAATAAAAGGCAAATGAGCCTTATGTTTCATGTAATAAAGGGATTGAGATACATTTTTCTCTCCATATAGCGAAGAAAAAAGCAAAATAAACAAAAATAAAAGAGTGAATAATCCATCAAGGGAGAGAGCATTAAACGCAACCTTGTAAGGTTATTATTTAAAAGAAGTGTGAAAAGGAGAATGGCCAGCCTCACCTTATCCTCCTCCCGGGGTAGGAGAAAGGAGAATACGTGCTCGATCTGCCTCAACCAATGCTCAACTACCACGGGATCCCTTTCTCCCTTGAACATTGGAGGTTGTTCCTTTCGGAACCTTGTCACCACGTCATCCTCTGCAAGAATCGGGTTACCACCTAGCGAACTCTTACGCTCACGAGGTAGCTCCCCCACTAGTGGTGGTGGCACCATCTGTTGTGCTGCCATCTCATGGCGCACCTCCTCTCGAACCTTTTGTCGGATACCCTCCCTCAGCTCTCGGACTTCCAATCGGATGCCCTCTCACAGCTGTGCCAACAACAGTGCATGTCCTCCAGCGGACTGCCCCACACCCGGACCCTCATGGGCAGATGACTCATCAGCCACTGCCCCAGATGCACGTGTCACTCTCCTCGGTGGCATTCTTACTACATGAAGTAAGAAAGACAATCGTCAAATGCGTTCATAATCTATCGCGTCACTACCTTTATCCCATTTATCAATTCTACTATCATAAGGCATTACACGCATACATTGCATCAATCCACATTGCACACAGCTTAATTCACATTTCACACAGCTCAATTAAACAAGGAGTTCTCATGCTCAAGGTATTCCAAGAAAATTCAGAGTTGCACATTTCCCACTTTATCATGCTATTCACTTTTTTTTTTCTAGTTTAGCAAACATAAACAACAAATGCAACTAGTGCCCTAATGCCAATGAATTCAAATCTTACCTTAGGTCTGGACTACCCCAAGTACACCTTAGAGGCTCCAAGAGGACCATATTGATCTGGCACGTCCCTCCAGGCTCCTCCAAAGGACTCAAGATAACCAGATCCGCCCACTACCCTAGGCTAACTAGACCATGCTCTGATACCATATTGTCACGCCCCGGATTTCCAACCCGAGGAAACCGGTTCGTGACTCCCCTTAACCCACCCGGTGGGCAAGGGGTAGATATACAACTTCCCTTGCAGGGCATCGTACAAGATCACAACAAATACTCACTAAGTTATAAATCAAATGCCTTTATTAAAATTCAAGCCACAATGTTTAAAACCAAACACCTAACATGCATAGCCACACAGGCTTAATATCAAACACAACAATATGCCATTGAAGGCCAACATTCATATAGGAGGTCACACCTATATGAATTTACATATATATAATATATCAACAACACTATAACTTAACAGTTAATCCACCGTATGGCCTAACCCCGGATTGGGTACAAGAAGACAGAACCCCTACCTCAAAGAAAATCCTTCTTGTTCCAACGCTAGACGCTCTAGCAGCAACCAGAAGCTCTCCTTCCCTCTCTCTCTACGACGGCTGTGGTGGCTAGCCAAAAGAAGAACCCTAAACCTAAGAATCCTCCACCTCTTATATAGACACCCAAACAATCAAAACGACGTAGTTTTGATTAAGTGAACTCCAGCATCAAAACGACGTAGTTTTGATGGAACAAGCTACGACCTTCCCGCATCCACACACAATAAAATATCCATAATTCCAACATGCCCCTTTGGAAAAAGATTACTAGAATAACAAAACCATGGTGATGGTGCAAAAATATGGCTGCACGCCATATTGCACGTCATATCCCCATATGACGTGCAGCTCCAAATGCCGTGAAATTCTACCCCAAGCTTCCTTGCATCATGTAGAAGGCAGGCATACAATAATATCCTTGCACGTCATAATGCCCCATATGATGTGCACTCTATTTCTGCCTCTCTAGGCTGCCCTCTTTCGTCAAAAGTTCCCTATTTGGTAAATAAAATAATTTGGCTGAAGTCCATGAGTAGAAGTTCCCCAAAAACTAGAAAATTGCCACTCAAAAGGCAAAATTGTGACTAACTCCACACATCTCAAAACACGGGTCATTACATTCCTTGTCAAGCACTTCTTTCTCTTGTGTAAGGGAAGATGATTCCAAACCAAACATAGTAGTGGTGGGCTCATGTAGCTTGTCTTCATAAAGAGTACTTTGGTTTGATGTGCCTTCAGATATGAGAATTATATCATCATCATCCAAGATTTGTTACTGCATCCTTGGGTTGTCATTTATTGGTTTCTCATGTTCTTTTAACACCCCAGAACAATTCAAGTCTTCCTCCTCTTCTTGGATAGGAAAAAACTTCAAATTGTCCTCATAAGCTCCAACCATGGGAAGAGTTGAAGTGGATACATCACGTGGGCTATTAAATTATGGTGGAGGGACCACCTCATCATAATGAAACATTGCCTTTTTCTCCACTTCTTGTTCTATAGCAGCATTAATGGTTTGACTAGCTAGAATGTGAGCTTCATCTTCAGAATCATTATTAGCAAAAAACTCCCATTCTTGTGAGGTAGATGTCAAAGATTGATTCATGGAAGTTGGAGTGATGGCTTTGCAATTCTCTTCAGTTTTTATCTCTATGTCACCAACAAAGGAGTTAGATGAGACTCCTTTATTTGCATTTTGAGCCATACTCATCAATAATTGCTCCATATTTTTTATGGTAGTCTCCATACTTCCAAGCCTTTCATTCAAATCCTCTACCTCTCTTCTGGTTTCTTCATCTTTAACTTGGGGCTGCCACTCTTGTTGTTGATATGGACAATAATTGCCATAGAGTGGGGCTTCAAAGTAAGCTTCATCTTGATATTGCCCTACCCATCTGTTCTCAGAATATCCATTGAAGAAACCATTAAACTCCTCAGGTGGTGGCTCTTGTGGATAGTAGTCACCCTCAGGTTGGGTGTAAGTTGGCCATACTTCTCTACCATCTCCATTAATACTTCCACCATAATAAGGAGGCTCTTGGTATGAATAGCTGCTTGTGGGAGGATCATAAACAGTGCAATCCCAAGCACTATATGAAAAATGATCCGCTGCATGGCCTGGAACATAAACATGTTGGTCTGCCATCATTGAATCCTCCTCATCTCTCCCTTGGTTTTCCCACAAAAATTTGTTGGATTAGATCATCCTTTCCAAACATTCTTCCATGGTTAGCTCCTCCTCATCTCTAAACCATCTGTCTATTGGAGTGCTTGAACCTTTTTTTCTTTTATTTTATTTTCTGTAATTTTTAGACAGCAGAAATTCAGAATTTATACCAAGGGATTGAGGTTCTAGGATCACAAGTTCACCTCCCTATGTTACTGCCACTGATTTTATGGTTCTTTGGGGTTGTTTTGATGACAACGTGCTATATATTAACCAAGGCACTGTAAATGGTCATTGCCAGACCTTCTAAGTGCTGACTGCTTGAATGGTCATCATAGCAGCAGCTTACACAGCTAATATATCACATATACAAGAGGATAATAGTCACACCAATCACAAGCATGTCATGAATCTCATGTCTACCCCAGACTAGGGCTAAGAAAACCCAGGTGTACAACCCGGATATTAAAAGATGAAGAACAGATTCATAAAAACATGAAATTATCAATTAACAAACCCAGAATTCATAAAATCATCACAACAGCATAAGGGGCTACATTGCTCCCCTAGAAAAGAGAATTACACACTCATAATAATCAAAATAATCTCAATAATAATCCACAAACCCATGAACAGAAGGGGGGCAGAGATAGATGGTCACTGTCTCCAGCCCTAATCTCCAGAGTATGCAGTAGTGCTTGATCTCTTCAAGTCCATGTTCTGCCCTTCCAATCCCTTCTTCAGCCGTCAGCCTTGCTCTCCTCTCCTCCAAGGTGGAGGAAGAACCCTAGCTCCTCCCAAATGTTCAATCCTCTAGAAAAGATGTGTTTCCCCTCTTATATAGGGCTGCAGGTCATGCATAAGGTGTGCCCTAAGTGCCAGCTGTTGTCACTTATCAAAACGGCGTAGTTTTGGTAAGTGACATCCATTCTTCCTTCCAACCGTAATAGCACTCAAACCAAGCAGAATTTGGATAAGGGTCTTTAGGGAAAAGTCATCACCATAACAAAACAAAGGCCACCGTGCAAAAATATGGTTGCACGTGATAATGCACGTGACAATGGCCATATCACGTGCACCTCCAAATGCTCTGAAACTTATGGGAGATAGAGGACATCATTTGGAGAAACTTTTGTTTTGCACGTGATATCATATGAAGCCTCCTACTAGGTCAAAAAAATCAAATCCCATTATCACATGTAAAATCCTTTGTTGTCCTTTTGCTCTAAACTTTTTATGGGAGATAAAGGGCCTCATTTGGAGCAACTTTCTCTTCTGCACGTGGTATTGGTAAGGTCATCTTCATGGTCAAATAAATCAAAATGTGCTTGCTCAGCACTTAGTGTGTGAAGAGGCCTCTTGCAGTTTTGTCGCTTGTAACCTTCAAAATGCCTCCTTTTGAGCTCATATTTTGCCACAAGCTTCCTTTTTAGTAGACAAGATGATCTAGATGATTTTTTTGAGAAGGAATCACCTAAAAACCTGCCAAAACAACTTAAAAAACACATCTAGAATAAGCAGTGTCTTCCTAAGGGGTTAGAGCAAATATCTATGAAATATGGGTAAATTAAGCTCTAGTCATGCTCTTTAATGCCCTAAATATACACTAGAACAATGGCATAAATGCACGTTATCAGTCGGGGTACCACTAATTGAGGGTTAGGGATGAAGACATCCCTAAGACTACCTTTCGGTGCCAGTATGGATATTATGAGTGAGTAGTGATGCCTTTTGGGCTCACTAATGCACTGGTAGTATTCATGCATTTGATAAACCAGGTCTTTGCTCCATATTTGGATTCCTTTGTTGTGGTATTTATAGACAATATCTTGGTGTATTCCAAGACTGAGAGGGAGCATGTGGAGCACTTGGCAACCGTGTTGCAAACCTTGAGGGACCAGCAGTTGTTTGCTAAGTTTAGCAAATGTGAGTTTTGGATGCAGGAGGTTCATTTTCTTGGCCATATAGTGTCAGCTGAGGGTGTGAGGGTGGACCCAGCTAAGATTGAGGCTGTGTCATCGTGGGAGAGGCCAACCAATGTCTTTGAGGTTCGTAGTTTCCTTGGCTTGGCGGGGTACTATTGTTGTTTTGTAGAGGGATTCTCCCATTTGGCAGTCCCTATGACGGCATTGACCCGGAAGGGAGTGAAGTTTGAGTGGACCGACAAGTGTCAGCGTGCGATTGAGGCTCTCAAAACCTGTTTGACCACTGCACCTGTGTTGAGATTACCTAGGGAGGATGTCCCATATGAGGTATATTGTGATGCATCCTGGATTGGTTTGGGTTGTGTGCTTATGCAGGAGCACAGTGTAATAGCTTATGGGTCGAGGCAGTTGAAACCTCATGAGCAGAATTACCCTACTCACGATCTTGAGTTGGCGGTTGTCATCTTTGCCTTGAAGAGTTGGCAACATTATCTCTTGGGGGAAAAGGTTGTGGTGTTCTCAGATCACAAGAGCCTTTAGTACATCTTTACTCAGAGGGACTTGAATTTGAGGCAGAGGAGATAGGTGGAGTATTTGCAGACCTTTGACTTTACTCTTTCCTATACCCCGGGCAAGGGCAATGTTGTAGCTGACGCGTTGAGCAGGAAAGGAAAAGCTAAGGTGGCAGTGCAAGAGTAGAAGCTGATGGAGCAGTTGGCTATATTGCAGTTGTAGCCTATTGCTCGTGATAGTGGGACAGTCCTGAGTCCTATTGTTGTTGTGCCTGAGATATACCAGCGAGTCCGGGAGGGATAATTGGGGGATATTGAGTGTGAGGTTCTTCGTGCCCGTATTGAGGCTGGTGAGCTATCTGAGGATTGGGCAAAGGGTCCTGAGCATTATTTGTCCTTTCAGGGGCGGCTAGTAGTGGCTTCTTCTCTCAGAGATGAGGTGATGAGGGAGTTTCATCAATATAGAGTTGCTTTGCATCCTGGGGTTATGAAGATATACCATGTACTTCGGGGACATTTTTGGTGGCCTGGGATGAAACATGATGTAGCTGCTTTTGTTTCGAGGTGCTTCACGTGTCAGCAGGTGAAGGCTGAGCAGTAGCGGCCAGCAGGTATGTTACAACCATTGCCGATAGCGGAGTAAAAGTGGGACCACATAGCGATGGACTTTGTGACTGGTCTTCCACCCACCATTGGGAGGAAAGACATGATTTGGGTGATTATGGATCGGCTAACGAAGTCGGCCCATTTTCTTGCCGTTCGAGAGCGGGACTCCATTGGGGCATTGAGCCAGCTATATGTGAACGAGATTGTGAGACTGCATGGAGTACTCCCGTCGATTGTGTCTGACAGAGATTCGCAGTTCACTTGAGTACAGCCTTTCACCCTGAGGTTGATGGTCAGACAGAGAGGATGAATTAGACATTGGAGGACATGCTGAGGGCTTGTGTGCTAGATTTTGGGGGTTTGTGGGCAACTCACCTTCCTTTGGTGGAGTTTGCCTACAATAACAGTTATCAGGCCCCCATTGGGATGGCTCCTTTTGAGGCATTGTATGGCAGGCCGTGTCGATCACCTTTGTGTTGGACTGAGGTAAGAGAGGCAGCACTCTTGGGACCATAGTTGGTTTAAGAGGTTACTGAGAAGGTCAAGTTGATTCGTCAGCGCTTGTTATCAGCCCAGAGTCGCCAGAAGTCTTATGTAGATCAGCGACGGCGACCTTTAGAGTTTTCTGTGGGAGATCATGTGTTTCTCCGTGTTTCTCCCTGTCGTGGACATCGGTGGTTTGGGTGAGGTTCCAAGCTATCTCTGCGGTTTATCGGTCCTTTTGAGGTTATGGCTCGTGTGGGGCAAGTGGCCTACCGGTTAGCATTACCACCGCGATTGAATCGGGTGCACAATGTGTTCCATGTTTCCCAGTTGAGGAAGTATCATCCTGGCCCCACTCATGTGATTGATTGGGGGACATTGGACATTGAGGATGACATGTCCGTTGTTGAGGCCCCTATCCGTATACTCGATCGGCGTGAGAAGCTTTTGCGTGGTCGTGCTATTCCTTTGGTTCATGTGCTATGGCAGCACCGCGGCATTGAGGAGGAGACCTGGGAACGTGAGTCCATGATGCGTGAGCAGCACCCAGAGTTGTTCGAGGACGAACAATCTTAAGGGTGGAAGGTGACTGTCGTGATGTGCTTTCTTGTATTAGTTGTTTATGATTTGGTGTATTTGTATTGTCTTTTAGACATGTGTTTATGATTGAGACTTGTATTTGTGATATACGGGTATGTGGTATGTGTTTTGTGATGCATGTGGTTATGAATTGTGGTGGTGCTTTGTGAGTTTGCGGACGTATGTTATGCTGCGTGCAGTGTATGACACATTTGGGTGTTGTGGCTTGCCGTTTTGCAAATGGGTAGCTTGTGTTTGTTTTTCTTTGCATGTTTCTTTTCGAGGATGAAAAGTCTTAAGGGGGAGAGAATGTAATGACCCGTGTTTTGAGATGTGTGGAGTTAGTCACAGTTTTACCTTTTGAGTGGTAATTTTCTAGTTTTTGGGGAACTTCTACTCATGGACTTCAGCCAAATTATTTTATTTACCAAATAGGGAACTTTTGACGAAAGAGGGCAGCCTAGGGAGGCAGAAATAGAGTGCACATCATATGGGGCATTATGACGTGCAAGGATATTATTGTATGCCTGCCTTCTACATGATGCAAGGAAGCTTGGGGTAGAATTTCACGGCATTTGGAGCTGCACGTCATATGGGGATATAACGTGCAATATGGCGTGCAGCCATATTTTTGCACCATCACCTTGGTTTTGTGATTCTAATCATCTTTTCCTAAAGGGGCATGTTGGAATTGTGGGTATTTTATCTTGTGTGGATGTGGGAAGGTTGTAGCCTGTTCCATCAAAACTACGTCGTTTTGATGGTGGGATTCACTTAATCAAAACTACATCGTTTTGATGTTGTGATGTCTATATAAGGAGGGGAGCCCCTTTGTGTTGAGATTTTAGGGTTTCTTTCTGTCAGCCGCCGCAGCCGGAGAGAAAGAGAGAGAGAGAGAGGAATACTGATCGCTGCCGTGGTGGTTTGCATAGGTGGATGACGTCTAGCGTGGAAGCAAGAGCAGGAGGACGCTTTCAAGGTAGGGGTTCTGTTCCTCGTTGAACCTATCCAGGGTTTTGGCCTTGTGGTAGGCATTCTGTGGCTGTTTGGTTATATATCTATATGTAAATCCATATATGTGTGATCTCTTATATGGAAGTTGGCCTTCAATGGCATATTGTTTGATATTAGGCCTGTGTGGCTATGCAAGTTAAGTGTTTGATATTATACCTGTGTGACTGATGCATGTTGTGTGTTTGGTTTTATGCCTGTGAGGCTATGCATGTTAAGTGTTTGATGTTATACTTGTGTGGCTGATGTAATGTATGTGGTTATTTTGCCCGGTGGCTGTGGAAGCCCGTGGCTGGTTATTTTGCCCGGTGGCTGTGGAAGCCCGTGGCTGATTTTGGAACACGGTGGCTGTGGGAGCCCGTGGTTGACTCTGGAACACGGTGGATCGTGGAAGCCCGTGGACTCGGAACACGGTGGCTGTGGAAGCCCGTGGTTGACTCCGAAACACGGTGGCTGTGGAAGCCCGTGGTTGACTCCGAAACACGGTGGCTGTGGAAGCCCGTGTTTGGTTATGGAGCCCGGTGGCTGGATATATTAGCCTGTGTGGCTGTGGTTACGTTTGCCTATGTGGCTGTGGCACTGGTTGTACCTACTCTGTGACTTGTATGTTGATACTTAACTGTGGAACATAACCTGCCTATATCTTATTGACACGACACTGCACTCGTGCACGTGAACATGTAGATGTTAGGAGCATGGCACTACAAGAAATCAGCCCTACCCTAACACTAAATAATAACACTATTGAAAAAGCATTAGCGAAGGTGAAAGAAAAAAAAACGTGGAGGCAAGCTCGGTGGAGAGCGGGATATTTTAATGAAAGCAAAGTGTTACCGCGGCGATAATTCACATCGCGCCCTAGTGCATTTTTTGGGTGCGCGCCATTGGATTTGTTTTTTTGGTATTGTACCACTTTAATCCACACTCTAATTTTCCTATTCTTCTCTCTCTTGTCCATTTCTCTCGCCCGATCGATCCTCTTCTTCCCCTTTCTCTAGACCCTAAATGGAAGATGATACGAAGATGATCTCCCACAAAATCGGTGGAGTCGAGACCGATGCTCTCTGATCCTCGTCCCCTCTGAACCGTAGCAGATCTTCCCCTCTCGACCCATATCCACAGATCCAACCAACAACAACCTCCCCCTCTTCGAACCCAACTCTCAAAATCAAAGACAAGGCTAAGGTGGAGAATACGGTCACTCTTGATCTCCCAGTTACCGCCGATGGGACTCTGGTGTCCATGCACGACGAGGTTGTCTAAGACGAGTCGGCTGCAGCGAGGCCGTGGAAGTTAAGGACATGAAGGGCAGCATGCTCTGAGTCACCGTAGCGGCCACCATCCGCGGCGAGAGGGGAGAAGAAAAGGAAGGAGTCGCCACCGCCAAGCAAGAAGCACTAGAAACCCAAGTTCTCGGTTTATGTGAGTTATTCACACTTGAAATTTTACATTATGCTTTATGTAGAAACAATATGCATATTATCTAAAATTTTCCTGAATATAATGCATCCTAATGTGATGAATGGCAGATAAAATGCTTCGAAGGTCTAATGCTTCGAGAAATTTGATAAATTTGATGTGTTTTTGTTAATCCTGTAATATGTTTGATGTGTTCATGTGCATTGTGTGTTTTTTGTTGATCCTATAATGTTTATAATGTGGTAGCGGAGGAGGCAAAGGACGAGGTCACAGTAGATGCGCTGGTGATGATGATAGTATTGGGGCTCTTGGAAGACTCTTGCGAGCAATTTTTATTTTTATTTTATTTTATCATGAAATTTCCAAGCTAAACATATGAACTTTTTAAAACCCTAATGTTTTTGTTCTTAACTCGAAGGAGTGATAGTGAAAATTATGAATTGTATCCGCCTTTATTTAGATTTGTGTGTGTGTGTGTGTGTATTTCAGCACACGAATTTTGCATCACATGGCTCCTAAGTTGAACTTCAGTGTGCATAGTGACAGATACGTCCAAGTTCAAGATTTACTCAAGATGAATTTGAGGACATTTGCTGATGTCCCTTTAAATTCACACACTGAAGCTGATGTCAAAGAGGTTTGTGGGTTCCTCAAGTAGTATCTTATCCCTTGCTTAACTTTGTCTGTGTTGTATAAGCCGTGCGTGATGTTGTTTGATCAAATGATCAATTATCTGAATTGTGTTTATTTTAGTGATTTTGTGGTCATTTCCTTTGGGAACCCCTGGACATTTCCATTAAAGGGATTAAAAAAATATTTGCTTTATTTTTTCAGTATAAGCTTCTTGGCTAATTAATGCATGTGTAAAGGATGTCAAAAGAGACAATAAGCAATGCTTTGGCCTCATGGAATAGCATTGACAGCTGTTGATACGTGCAAATCAAGGCCACTCAATAAAGGTAAGCCATCTTCTATAGCCCTTCCACAGAATGTATTCTTTGCTTGGGGTTCACAAACTGTAATGACATTGATATAATCGAATGAGTTTGTAAATTTATGCGTGTACCCATAACATGTTTATGTTTTCGGCTGCTGACAACTGCTCACTGATAGCTCTCTATTTTTATGTATGTGCTGTGCTCTCTATTTTTATGTATGTATTATGATTGCCTGGTGAAATTTAATATTAGTCTTCATGTATTATTGAATATTCACTCTTAAAATCATTCTCTTGTAATGCTTGTATGGAAATTATATGCCCTACACATAATGCAAATTAAGTTCTTGAACCCATGTACTTGATTATGAAACGCCCTACCACGTGATTTTTGATATAGCTGAGAAAACAAATCCCATTGGCCAGTTAAAGTCTGATGGAGGTACGTGGAGATGCTTTATCTTTAGCTTTATACGCAATTGAATAAAGAAGACCACCGAGTACTATTGATATGACTAATAATAAAGAGAAATTGGATTGGACTGGAGTAGAAAGATTCTTGTACAAGTTAGGTAGAGATTATTGATTTTGGTTCCTTTTCTCTTTTTTTGGGGTGGCTGTTGTTTTTTTCTTTTTTTTTTCCCGAATCTTCTGTCACACCTGGTTTATGGGTTGATTCTTGGAGTTGGGTTTTGGGCCTTTTATTCTATCCCACATTCCATACCATATTGATATTGCATTGTTTTGTGTGAACAAAAAAGGAAAAAAACAAATCCCTCATCCCCTTTAACATATCAGAGAAAGCATTATTGCTGCTATATTGATCGTTACTCGCTTGGGTTTTGCTCTTGCAAGTCTGTTTTCTATTTTTTTTCATTTTAATATTTTAGTGGACGCTGTTAATTTCTTCATTTCCATGTATCTTAATCCATGCATCTTTGATTGTTTGTTTGCCTTTTTCTTTTTTTGGTCCTCCTTGCAGCTGAGGCCATCCTGCTAGGCTTCCAGCCTTACATAGTGATGCTTGGGACGATGGCTTGTTACTACATGTCCTTTTGAGCTTTTGAATTTGATGTTAACTAAGAAGGTGACTATTATTCTTACAACTTTGATTTGGTAGATTCTGTTGTTCCCCAAGCCATGGAATCTTTTCAATCTTCACCTCCTCTTCTTGAACCCATATATGTACATCCAGATTCATCACCAGTGTGTAGAAATTCAATTGTCCCATTGTCTTCCCATACTCATAATAGAGTAACAAACTTTATGAAAGGTTCTATTTGTTTCCATTGCCTTCACTACCTCAACCTTTATATTCATATTTAGTCCATGCTGCTAATGTTTTTATTGTTACATTTACAGATAATGATTTATTGATTCATCCAGCAGTAGCTCCTAGTTATAGTTTCACTGCTAGCCAAAACCCAAGGACATGGCCTTTTGGCAACGCAAATGATCTAGGGAATAACCATAGTTAGCATTTTAGAGGTTAGTATCTGGGCAACTTCTCCCATCAAGACAACTTGCTGGTTTCATGTAAGACACGGGATTAACTTTTGATTGTTCCTGTGCGTGGTTAGAGTAGCTAAATATTTGTAAGCGGATGCATTATGAATATCTATATTATTTTCATGCAACTGATTGCAGTATAATTCTATTAAAATGCAAAACTTTTGTTTTTCACTTTTCTGTGTGTTTGTACTCTGTGTGACAAAACGTTGCTTTGTTTGGTGCAGTGCCATCAGACTTTGCTCAAGTGTACAGTTTTATTGGTAGCATCTTTGATCCTGATGCAAGCGATCAATTGCAAAAATTAAAGATGGACCCAATAAATGTTGAAATGGAATGTTAGATTATTTTTCTCAAGCATTTGTTGTATAGGTAATTAAGTTTCCTTTTTTACATTAGGGCATTTGTTTTTCTCAGGAATTTGTTGAAAAAATATAGAAGTTTCATATGTGTTGTCCATAGTCCACTATATATGCTTCATCTTCTTATTTGCATTTGCACATGTGCAACAATTAAGCCATTTTGAAGTTGTATTTGGACAAGGCTTGCCAACAATGATATTGCCATTACTAATGTAGTGGATGTATACAAGAGCCCCATGTAACAAGGCTTGTATAAGTAACAAATGCATGTTTTTTCTATCTTATGGACTGTTGATTTCTTTGTAGATAACAAAGTTTTTTATTAAATCTGTGAAAGTGAACTAATATTGTGTTTTTTGAGCTTTTATCGATTCAAGATGTTTAGAATTTACCCTTGAAATCTGTCCTCATTCTGCTTGTGATGTATGAGCAAGGATTCACTGTCCCAAAACATTATTAATGTTAAAACTGTTGACGTATGAGGCTGATTTTTTGCATAAAAATATTAATGTTTAATATGGTCTGACTTTTATGTTTTTGTCTGTCTGTCAATTTTTTTCCTAGGTTCACATTTGTTTTTAATTTTTTATGATGTAATTTTTTTTTGTTGTAAGTGTTATATTTAGGTTTGTAACACATACAGCAGGCCTTCGTTGTATTTGTTTGCTTTATATTTTGGATTATGTTAAATTAATATATGTTGGATTTGTTTTTCATCCTAACGAGGATAAAAAAGAAAGTGTGTATTTGCCCCTTTTAAGTGTACTTGCTCTTTTTATGAAAACACAGGAGGCATATGAGTTTAATTGACTAATTATGTTTAATTATGATAGAATTTTATTGGTGCCAGAGTTTTACTTTTGGATTTTTTAAATGTTCATCCTTACTTTTATGAACTCACTTTTATCAAGAATAATTTTTTAATTTAGAATAGCACTACAATTATATTCCACAATTTATAATTAATAACAAATTGAATGCAGAATATGTGGACTTAATAGTAAATAACTTTGGACTTTAGATCTTGTATTTTTATAGCTATCTTGTTGACAAGTATATATCTTTTTATCTTTTGTAGTGCATTTAGTTAAATTTTAACAATTTTAATTGTGATCATTATATTTTATCTTATATTAATGCTTATATATTCTGTTTAGGTAAGTGGTAACAAATGCCAGAACTGGAGTGCTTAAGACTTGTGATAATTAAGGTAATTGCTCATTCAATCTAGAAACTAAATTAATAATATAGATATATAATAATACTGACAGATTTATTATTGTTTTTTTCTTGTAGAATGATGAAGTTGTGTGGTAATTTATTCCGGCATGGAATGAAGATGGCACAATGGGTTTTGTTTTGAGATATTTTGAATTTTATATTATGATTTGTAAAATATTTTAAACACAGTTGGTTATTTTAGATTGTAACACTTTAGAATACTATTTCTCAATGTGGAAATATATTATTAATATTTTTGATAGTTTGTTTCTTTGAATAATTTTTGAACTGAAATGGTATTTATGAAATTAAAATCAATAATTGTAAGCATTTGAGAAGGATGGCCATATTTTTATGTCATCTATCGTAAGCCTTTTTGGTATGTTAGGTCTGCTTTGCTTATGATATGTCAGTCACTTTTTGTAACCCAAAAAATGTCATATTGTATGATATTTGGCAACACATAATCGTAACACAATAAAAAGTGTTATATAGAGAGTGTTATGGTAAGCTTAAACAAAGCTTATGGAAATATTTCATAAGATCATAATATGTGTTATTGTATGATCTACTGTAACATAAAATCGTAATACACCAAAAAGTGTTACCGAAAAGTGGGGGGCTTTTCATAAGCCAAGCAGATCTAACACCCTAAAAAGTGTTACAGTATCCTACTGTAACACATTTTATGTCTTACTAAAGGCATGATTTCTTGTAGTGTGGGATGGTTTGGGGAGACATGATTCCTACTGAGCTGTGGTTGCTCACCCCTCCCACTGTGCTTTGTTTACTTTTCAAGAACCTACAAGTGTTAGGTGGGAACACCAAGGTGGAGGACAGATCTACTTTGTAGCTTTGCTTAAATGTTATTTGTGTTTTGTTATTTTGTGGAACTACTGTAACCGCAATGGGGAAATGATGTAAAGGATTATCGAGTTGAATAAAGATTTGTGGTTTGCCTTCATGGATGCTTACTGTGATTTGTATGTGAAAATGATATATGATTTGTTAATAAATATCTATTGGGAATGAAGTGGTGTCCCAAGTGGAATATCTTATCCCAACCCCTTGCCCACCGGGTGGGTAAAGGGGAGTCACAAACCGATTTCCTCGGGTTGGAAATTCGGGGCATGACAAGCAGGGACAGAGGAGTAGGGCTCCGTCTCAGAGGTCGGTGCCGCCGGCACAGAGCATGCAAATGCGACCTACGGTGCAACAGCCTCAGCGGGAGGCACAGGGTCATGTTGATTAGCGGGGCAAGGCCCTAATGGGCTAGGCTAGTGGTAGTGGGCCATGAGGGAGGACTTTTGCCCTTACTAGCAGAGAGGCAGAGGTTCTACCAGTGGATGAGGTAGGACCAGGACCTTCAGTGGTGAGAGGTACCATCATCATTTCTCATACTATCTGTTTAGTTTTAATTGATACTGGTGCTACCCATTCTTTTATTTCGTATGCTACAGTGGTTGGATTGGAGTTAGACCAGGAGACAGTTAGTTAGTCTCTGATGGTTGCTTCACCTTTGGGTGGAACTGTGATACTTGAGAATATCTATCGTGATTGTCAGGTAACACTTGGGGGTGTTAACCTGTTGTGTGATTTGTACATCATGGAGTTGGATGATTTTGATGTAATCCTGGGTATGGATTGGTTGGTCTCCGTGGAGGCCAAGATTGATTGTTTTCGATGGCGTTTGATGTTCCTCACGCTAGAGGGCACGCGGGGTGTCTTTGTGGGTGAGTGGACTGAGGAGGCATGCAGGTTGGGACCTTTGAGGCATGGGTGGGGTGATATGACCCACCAGTTAGCCAGCTTGATGTTGCTTGACAAGAGGAGAGAGGGGAAGGCTATTTTTGCCACCCATTGTAGATCAGTTCTCGAATGTATTTCTCGAGGACTTAATCAGTTTGCCACCCATGAGGGAGGTAGAGTTTTCGATTAAGTTGTTGCCGGGGACAACACTTATTAGGTTGGCAGCCTATCGGATGGCACCGACAGAGCTTAGAGAGCTCAAAAGGCAGATAAATGATCTATTGGCACGAGGCTTTATCAGGCGGAGTAGCTCACCGTGGGGTGCTCCAGTGTTATTCGCCAAGAAGGCAGATGGTTCGCTTCGGCTGTGTATACACTACCGGAAGTTGAACCAGGTGACTGTGAAGAATAGGTATCCATTGCCGAGGATCGATGATCTGTTCGATCAATTTTGAGGTGCGAGATGGTTTTCCAAGATACACTTGAGATCTGGATACCATCAGTTGAGGGTTAGGGAGGCAGATATCCCTAAAACCGCGTTTAGTTGTCATTATGGGCATTATGAGTGGCTCGTGATGCCGTTTTGGGCTCACAAATGCTCCCGCAATGTTTATAGGGTTGATGAACCAGGTGTTTGCTCCGTATTTAGATATGTTCGTTGTGGTGTTCATCGACAATATTTTAGTCTATTCAGCGACCAAGAGGGAGCATGAGGGGCATTTGCAGGTTGTGTTGCAGACCTTGCGAGAGCATCGGCTGTACGCGAAGTTCACAAAATGTGACTTCTGGTAACAACAGGTGAACTTCTTGGGACATGTGGTATCTTCGGAGGGTATCACAGTGGATCCTACAAAGATCGAGGCGGTGATGTCGTGGAAGAGGCCCATGAATGTGTTTGAGGTTCGTAGCTTCCTTGGTTTGGCAAGCTATTATCGGAGGTTTGTGGAGGATGTTTCTAGGTTGGCAGCTCCAATGACGAACTTGACCAGGAAGGGAGTTCCTTTTGTTTGGTCTGATACTTGTGAGAGTAGTTTCATGGAGCTGAAGGCACAATTGACCTCAGCACCTATCCTGATTCTTCCACGGGAGGGTGTGCCTTTTGAGGTGTATTGTGATGCCTCCAGGGTGGGGCTTGGTTGTGTGTTGATGCAGACTCGGCAGGTGATTACTTATGGATCTAGGCGGTTGAGACCACATGAGCAGAACTATCCCACACACGATTTGGAGTTGGCTGCAGTGATCTTTGCTTTAAAGAGCTGGCAACATTATCTCCTTGGGGAGAAATTTGTGGTATATACGAACCACAAGAGCTTGTAGTATATCTTTTCTTAGAGAGACTTGAACCTTAGGCAGAGGCGGTGGGTGGAGTACTTGTAGCAGTTTCAGTTTGATTTGCTATATACCCCTGGCAAGGGTAATATGGTGGTAAATGCTCCGAGTAGGAAGAGCAGGGCCATGGTTACCCATTGTGCCATTAAGGAATGGGAAATGATGGGACAGTTCGCGGCGATGAGGTTACAGATGGTGACCAGTAGGGGACGGGGGACCCTCAGTGTTGTTGTCGTAGTTCCTGAGTTGCAGCACAGGATCATAGAGGATCGGTTACGGGACGTTGATCGTGAAGTCATCAGGGATAGGATTCAGGACCGGGCACACATCTTATGAGCATCATCCTGAGTAGGAATGCCTTGCTTGACTCGCGTAATTTCCATCGGTTTGGAGAGATGATAACCACCACACCCATGCGAGTATCCTTGCATAACACGGGGAGAGTGCGATTGAATTCACGCAATTGTTTACGCCGATGGATGAGTAAGGTACTAGGTTTGGAGTCGAAGATGACGATCCGTTGGTTCTTGAAGTCAATGTCAAGAGGAAACCAGTGCAGGGAGGTTGACAAGTAGGGAATGAGCACATGGTTTACCTCATCCCAGGGATGGAAGGAGTTCTCATATCTGTGACCATGTATAATCTCGATCATTGCTGCATCATCGAGCAGCTGAGCCTTCATGATCAGCAAATAGAGTTCCACTCTGGTATCTCTGCGAATGTGGAGAGGTAGCTTCTCGAGAAAGGACTTCTGGGCAAAGATGAACTGAGTTATCTCAATGTTATCCATTTCTTCACCGTCATGGAGTAGTCGACAAAGGTCAGGTCCGGTGAAGAAGGCTTCATAGCCGCAGGTCCTCGCAGTGGTATCCCCAGCAACATAGGTGTTGAATGCAGCCAGTTCAGCTGAGGTGCCTCCAGTAGTTACAATGCGAGGTGGGGCTAAAGGTTGGTCAGTAGTGGTAGCGGTTGGTTTGGTAGGTGAAGCAGGCATGGTGTACTCAGCCGTACTTGGATGTGAAGTTGAGGGGCCTGGTTGAGTGGAAGAAGATGGTTGGCAGGGAGCAGCCGGCTGCTTCTTCATGCGGGTTGCAATGGGAACATCATCATCATCATCAGAATTTGAGATGACAGTGGTTCTGTGTGCATGCTTTCTCCCCCGCACGTAAGTAGCAGTAGGTTGAGAGCGACTCGGAGACGGTACGGCTGGCTGTGGAGTATCAACTGGTTTAGGTGCAGGTCGGTCGGATGCCTGTGGGAGTGTGTTTTGACAGTCAGAGATACTTCACCACTGGCAAGACGATAACATTCTGACAGAATCGCTCCCAGAGTTGTACTGAGTCCTTTGTATTGTCTCTGGTAAGCTCCTTTGATGTCTTCACAGTATTCCTCCAGATGTTTAAACCCATCTGTGGTCGCACTTGTGAGTGATGTCATTTCTTGCTGCACCTTGTCAAGGGTACGGTCTGATGATTCAACTTGAGTTCATACCTTTTCCATGCTTGACTCCATGGTAGCGAGTTGTTCATCAAGGGCTTGAGATACTGATGTCTTGAGGATGCCAGAGGAAATCAGTTTCTCAATGACCTTGCTTGCCAGAAGATCTACTTCTTCGGCCGTCATAGAATGTGAGTGAGACGCAGCTGGTACTGGAATAGCCATTGGGATATTGGCTGCGAACTCCTCACTCACTTGAGTGGCCACTTGATGAACGACATGTGCAGATGGTGTGGCCATCTCAGTCCTTTCCACAGTCTCACGGACTTGTGGGACAGCTCCTGCATCGGAGTCACCTGGCCGCAACACCGGAGTTTCTTCTTCTTCTTCTTCTTCCTCGCTTCTTCCTCTACTACAATGCCTACCACCTCAGCATCATGTGGAGTAGATGTGAAAGGAGAGTCCACCATGATAGGAGATAGGGCAACCACCGATACGGCTTCCACCTGGGTCTCTTCTTACAAGACCCCGCTCGACCAACCAATTAATCAGATGGTTTCTATCTACCATCTATTTACCAAAGGCGATCCATGCCTTTCTTGAATCAGCAGGGGTCATATGAGCCTTGGCATATTCCATATAAAAATCTTCTAGGTCAGACTCCCCAAGAGTGCTCAACAGTACAGGTGTAGTACCCCTATCCTCTGGGGTTTCCTGTGCTGGTGTCTGCCCTCCAACTGCAGGTTCTCTTACTTCTGCAGTATCCTTGGGCAACTCGGTAGTAGGGGCCTCCTCAGGTGTAGAATCAGTGGGGAGATGAGTTCTGGCAATGTTCTCCACTACTTCAGTTATATGGATTGTTGCGGCGGATGCAGAGGAGCCCCTAGAAGTCTGTGAGACACGAACCGGCTGTCATGGTATGCGAACTGGGGCTCGTACAGAGCTAGCTGTGTCTCCTGCATGACTTCTTGCAGCTAACTCAGGCCTCTTCATCGACTTGATCTGCAGCCGATGTTGGGATAGTGCTATATAAAGCAATGTGTAATCCTAATAATGTAAAGACTATTTCTGATTAATTGAAATATTTTTTGTTTAAATATTTATTAGATTGCATTATTCTGCTTTCTTGTGTGGCTGAGCATCATAACATCTCATTGCTTATCAAAGTCTATTACTGGGTATGTGTGAGACACATACAATAGATCCACTAATTAGATTAAGTATAAAATTAGTTCACAATCGGTTAATAGAGTTTGGGATGCTCTATTCTGATAAGATTGTGGTGCGGACTATTTCCATAGTGGGAGTGATCTAATCTAGGATCATTGTAAAGAGTTTACAAATAGTAGTGCCAGGTATGTAATCATACATATTGAACAGGACCATGATAGAATAAGTTCTTCAACTAATATCCGTTGCATTGTATGAAGAACTTTATATTTTATCGCTAGATGATCGATTTATGGATTAATCTTAATCCAGACCATTTGATTAACTCATGTCTATAATTTATGTCTTTTGACTTATTAATGAGTGAGAGGCTTAGTGCTTCAAATACCTCAATATCTTGGAGATATAATATTATAGATAGTGGGAGCGTCAAGTCAGGTGCATGGAATCCATTGCTTCGTTATACGAAGAGTAATGATATTCCCATGTTGTTTAATTCGGGATTCTTGGGTGAATCAAGCGCTTGTAATTATATTAGATATAATTTATTATAAATCCTAATTCATGATTGGATCATGAATAGGTCGCCCATTAGAGAATTAATGGTAACACATGGATAAAGATATAATTAGAGAGGTTGAACGGAATCTATCGATACACTGTCTCTAATTATGAATATCATAGTGGAGGATCATATCACATGGAAATCAGTTATATCGATGGACAAATAATTTATTATGGATTCTTGTAATCATATCTGCTTGATCTTAGAGTGCGTTTTAGTCCCTGATCGTGGCTCGGACTAAAACTAATAAATAATGATTTAATTGATTAATGAGATTAATTAATTAAATATTATTTATTGGAGCTTCGATTAAGTGGGTCCATTTGGTCCCTCTTGCTAGCACCGTTTATTCTTGTATGGAGTCCTGGATCGTTGTGAGTTAATTCTCTGGTTGTGCTTAAGAGCTAATTAATTAACGTGTGTTAATATATATTTAAGAGTTAAATATATATCACATGGTTATTTATTTAATTAGATTAAATAAATAATAATAAATATTTTATCCATTTAATGTGGTTAAATGAATAAATATATTATTTATTTATTTGATAAATAAATAATATTATATATTTATTTAATTAGTTTGTTGCGTAATAATTATATTATTTAAATAGTTTAAATAATATGTATTATTATTATTTAACTAAAGGGGCGTATGCGTAATAGAACAGGGGGTAACCCTAGGTCTATAAATAGATGCATAGCCTCCTAGGTTAAAGTGTGTGCGTGTGCAATCATTGATGACCAAGAGAGAGAGAGAGACAGTGACGGCCAACCCTAGCAGAGGTGGTGTTCCCTTGTTCTTTGATCCAAGGGTGCCACGACCCTGTACTCCTTGAGAAGGTGAATAGCAGAGAAGGCTATTTGGTGGTTGAATCCAGGAGACTGCGAGGACGATCAAAGGCAGATCGTGAGTTCATTCTTGGAGGGAAAAGAAGAGGGTTCTAGCTTTACCGTTCTTCAGGTTGGTTTCTTCTTTTCTCTCTTTGCAAAATTAAACGAATTGATTCATGTTTAGATCCTGCTGTTTGTTTGCTGGAATAAAATTTTTAAAATTCGTTTCCGCTGCGGTTAATCGTTAACCCCATTCCAGTATTCCAACAGCCGACCATCCTCATAAATACTTTTAAATATGTATTTGGTAGGCAGTGGCACTGAGGGTCTGTTGCAGAATACATCAGGGTGTAGGAACTTTAGGACTTTGGTGAGAAGAAGCCCAAAGTCTCCCTTCTTGCTTTTGATCATGGAGTGTATCTGTGTTCCCCAGTCTACTCGTCTTCCCTATAGAACACTGCACATGATCTTCATCTGCTCATGATTTGCAGAGTCATGAGCCGTCTTCTTACACATTGGGCACTGTCCGGTGACTATGAGAGTCGCCAGTGCCTGACCGGAAAACCCAATCTTCAGGGCTCCCCGACCTTGCTTTCCGGGATTGGAATACCCAAGAAAAGACTTACACTCTTCTCTGGAAAGACTAGGAGGAGGATCAAAGTTACCTTTCGGGAGTGGAAGTGCATCTCGTATTGTTTCGGCAGAGATACGAATCTCCACTCCGTGTACACTTCCCACCAAGTCATCACCAGCGAATGCCATGGTCTTGTACAATTCCGAGACATCTTCTATCAGTAAGTCTTGCATCCCTAAGCAGACAGATGCAATACCGGTTTCATCGAGGCGGCTTCTGAATTCGTCCAGCCAGCTGACTTTGGCGTCGACTATGGCTTTCCAGTCGATGATGAATCCCGGGACGATGTTGCGTATGTCGTCGGCCATCGATGAGCTTGGTCCTGCCATTGAGCTTGTAGAGAGAGAAAGAGACACTCGTAGAGAGAGATTGTAAGGTTCGAAGTTGGTCAGGGGAGAGAGAAAGAGAGAAAGAGAGAGAGAGAGAGAGACAGAGTAGAATAGAGAGAGAGAGTTCTAGGGTTAGGGTTCAAGTGTGAAAACGACGAACATACCTTCGAGCTCCATCTCTATTAGTAACTTATATATGAGTGAGAAATGTATCATAGAAGTCACTCACTCTGTCGGTCCGTCTCCGTGGTCCGCGTTCTTTTCTCTGACCCGCCTCTCTGTCATCCGGATCCACCCGTTGGAATATTCAAGCAATGATTCCACGTCACCCCTCAAGTCGGTGTAACTCCCATTTTAAGTGCACAATGACGTGCTGACATGTCTGCGATGCTTGAATAGTAAGTGACAGACTCCATCTCCCTTTGATACTTTGGACTACGACTCTACGAAGCTGCATTAGGATGCTTCGAGGCTATGACCCTCGAGGCTTCGAAGCAGCAGTCTTCGATTCTGCAATTCTTTGATGCAGTTTGCTTCGAGGTTGACTACGAATTCAGCAAGTGGTGGATTTCACTGGACCTTTTTCAACACTTAGCAACACACATGAGATCCATATGACAATTCACATAATATTATTCATGATGAACAGTGTTGTGAGTGGAATTGGAATTACATATCCAGAACTTGATTTCTTTCATCCGTAATACCTGGTTTACATGTATGCCTACTGCTTCACTACCATTCACCTCTCCATTTGCCTTAGAAATGACTAAGTACTTCATCACACTACATCTTGTGTGAGAAAATGATCACTATGTTAACATAGCAACCAACAAACCATGATTTATCAATTGTAACAACCCAGTCATGAATTCTGAGTCTCCTCACATATTTAGCAAAACTCACTCAGCGGAGGCCTCACCCTCTCACTCTCGGATCAGCATGTGAGTTTGATTCAGGAACTAGAATTACACTGTTTGGTAAGCTCATGGTCAACTGAATCTTACCACAACCCTGATCCAACAATGGATCAGCATAGATGACTTGAGAGACAAGATGGCCCTATTAAGAATCAGAACACACACTCTATCCTTGTCTAATTTATAACACAGTAAAGGTAGAGTTTGGAGTTTGATCATTCAGATTGTCTGCGTGAGTTGTCTCTTTTCTTTTGTAGAGCACCAATTTTCAGCGTTTATTCATGAGCCTTTTTACAAGGACAGAGTTCAACGCAATATCTTTTGAATCATATGATCATACAATTTTTCCTCCAGCTATTACTCTAACAGAGACACAAACTGGGAGAATAGTGAGGACTCCCCCTCAGATAGGCAGTCAATCTATTTTCTAGCTTTTACCTTTTTCACCTTGCCTTTTTCTAGTGAAAGGTAGTGGCTCTTCTTAAGTAATAAGCTTTTTATGATTCTCAAATACTACAGTCTCAGTCATCCTTTGAGCATTAAATCATTGAGGATCCTTTCCGTGCAAGCCAACAGTACCATGAGATACAACAGTTCCTGTTAGTTAATGAATGCAATACCACACAGGTGATATTCACTCAAAATAAAATAGCAAGTAGTGGGAATATGTTCTAATTTAAATATAAAGGGAATTGCACTCATTTCACTCAAGACGTGAGGATTCATGACAGGTTGCACAAAAGACTTGAACCAGGTTCAGAGGTGGCAAGTTTCATCTATGTGATTTCTCACTTTCCTGCAGTAGATATGCATGAATCACACTTAGCCATTACTAATTTTCATGGAGACATAAACGGTAATTAATAGTGTCATGCTTATGTTCATGCACAGGTAATTAGGTTGAAATAAAACACACGACATGCTGTGAGACTTATGAATTTAAATCTAACATGCCAAGTTTTGTTAAAAGTTCATTGAACTTGGCTTCTTGCAGTGGTTTGGTGAATATGTCAGCAAGCTGGTCATCAGTGGATATGTACTCCAGGGAAATGTCTTTCTTTAGCACATGATCACGTATAAAGTGATGTCTGACCTCAATGTGCTTGGTTTTGGGATGCATGACAGGATTGTTGGAAATTGCAATGGCACTTGTATTGTCACAATACAGAGGCACGACCTTCAGGTCAAACCCATAATCTGAAAGTTGACTGGCCATCCAAAGCAATTGAGCACAACAGCTTCCTGCAGCAATATATTTAGCTTCAGCTGTGGAGGTTGAAACTGAATTCTGTTTCTTGCTAAAGCAGGATACAAGTCTGTTGCCTAAAAATTGGCATGTTCCACTTGTGCTATTTATATCAAGCCTGCATCTGGCAAAGTCTGCATCTAAATATCCTCTCAGTTTAAAATTAGACTCTTTTGGATACCATAGTCCCAAATTCTCAGTTCCCTTCAGATACCGCATAATCCTCTTGACATGTGACAAGTGGGATTCCTTGGGATTAGCTTGGTATCTGGCACAGATGCATATTGCAAACATTATGTCGGTCCGCTTGCCGTCAGGTACAACAAGGATCCAATCATGCTTCGTATTCTCGAGATATCCACCTCCTTGCCTGGCTTCATCCATATCCGGTTTGGCGTTTGTAGGAATGGGAGTTTTCATGTGTGTCACATCAGTCATCTTAAACTTCTTTAGAATCTCCTTTGTGTATTTGGTTTGACTGATAAAGATCCCATCCTCCAACTGCTTGACCTCCAATCCAAGGAAAAATGAGAGTTCTTCCATCATACTCATTTCATATTCACTTTTCATTAGATGGGAGAAGTCTTCACATTGCTTTTTGTCCCTTGATCGGAAAATGATGTCATCCACATAAATTTGGACTATCAAGGGTGATCCTTTTCCTTCCATGAGAAGCAGTGTGGGGTCAATTTTGCCTTTTCGAACTTATTTTTGATCGAAACTCTAACAATGTTTCATACCACGCTCTGGGAGCTTGTTTTAGTCCATAAAGAGCCTTTTCCAGTTTGTATACCTTGTGCTCTTAGTTTGGCTCTGGAAATCCGGGTGGATGTTCAACATAGACTTCTTTTTGGAGGTCTCCATTCAAGAAAGCACTCTTGACATCCATCTGATAAATTTTGAAGTCCTTGAATGCTGCATATGCTAAGAACATACGAATGGCCTCCCATCCCTAGCAACCGGTGCAAAGGTTTCATCATAATTGATTCCTTCTTCTTGTATGTATCCTTTTGCAACCAGCCTGGCCTTGTTTCGATTACAACACCATCAACATCAAGTTTGTTTCGAAAATCCATTTCACGCCAATGACTTGTCGTGATCCGGGCTGTTGACCAACTCCCATACTTTCTGTCTTTTGAACCGATTTAATTCTTCTTGTATTGCATCAATCCAATGGTGATCCTGAACCGCATCATCAATCGATTTTGGCTCCACTTGTGATAGGAAACACATATACTGATTTTCATGCGGTGTGGCAGCCCTTGTTTTAACTCGTGCAGCGGGATCTCCAATTATCAGTTCAGAAGGGTGGTCCTTTAACCTTTTTCTTGTCTTTGGAAGGTCTTCTCTTTCTTCATGGTGGATGCCCAATTGCTCAATGTCAGGTTCTTGGGCTGGTAGAAGTGGCTGAGTTTGAACAGGTTGAATGTTAGATTCATGATTTTTTGCTGATTTTTGACTTGGTTCCTCAGCAACTGGTTCAGCTCTGTGTTCATCAGGTTCGGGTGCATCTTCCATTATTTCTGTTGTAGTGGGATTATCTGTGTCTTGGTCTTCTACAATGACAATGTCCTGCACACCATTTACATTCATGTCTCCTTTCTGCATTCCATGGTTAGTCTCATCAAAAGAAACATGAATAGACTCTTCAACAACTTTGGTTCTTCTATTAAATACACGATAAGCCTTGCTGGTCATGGAATATCCAACAAGATATCCATCATCTGATTTGGCATCAAACTTGTTCAAGTAATCCATGCCATTGTTCAGAATATAGCAAGTACACCCGAAGATCCTTAGGTGACCAATGTTTGGTCTCCTTCCCTTCCATAACTCATAGGGTGTTTTCATGGCTCATTTGTTAATTAGAGTTCTGTTTTGTACATAACAAGCAATGGCACTGACTTGACCCATAGGGATTTTGGGAACCGAGCTCCTGTCAACATGGTTCTAGCTGCTTCAACTAATGTACCATTCTTTCATTCAGCCACTCCATTTTGTTGTGGAGTTCTTGGTCTTGAGAAATTATGTTGGATACCATGTTCAGTACAAAACTCTAACATATCAGAAAATTCAAATTCCTTGCCATGATCGCTACGAATGTACTTAATAGAGAGACTTTTAACATTTGTGACCCAATTGAAGAGTTGAACAAGATTCTCAAATGTTTCAGTTTTGTTTTTGAGAAACATGACCCATGTGTATCTGGTATAGTCATCTACTACTGCAAGAAAGTATCGTGCACCAGATAAGGAAGACACATTTATTGGTCCACATAGGTCCATGTGCGAAGTTCGAGTGGTTGTGTGATTGAGGTTTTATCTACACTCTTAAAGGAATGTTTAACCTGCTTACCCAGCTGACAATCCCTACAAGGGTGTTCTTTCTCATAAACATGTTTAGGTAAGCCCTCAACCAAATCCAGAGATGCCAGTTTAGACATAGTCTTAAAGTTTAAATGGCCAAATCTCTTGTGCCATAACCAACTAATGTCATGTGAAGCTTTGGACGAAAGCAAATTGGTTGTTCAGATTAAGCATTACCAAAGACCAACTTGTAGACATTGCCTTGTCTATGCCCATTTAGCTTCACCTCTTTGGAGATAGGATCCATAACTGTGCAGGTGTGTTTAGTGAACAAAACTTCATAACCCTTGTCACACAATTGACTTATGCTGAACAGGTTATGTTTAAGACCTTGAACAACAGATACATTCTGAATGGACACAGAACCATTAGAGGGAGTACCCTTACCAACAATCTTACCCTTTTTATTGTCCCCAAAAGTGACAGATGAAGCTGCAACCTCCCTTACCTCACTCAATAGAGAGGCATCATCTGTCATGTGCACAGAGCAAGCACTATCAAGATACCACTGGCTGGAATTGATCTTTTGTTTCCGATGGCTGCTTTCAACTTGTGCACTGTTCCTACACAATGAGCAACTAAGTCTTAGGGGCCCAATTAAGATTGGGCTTTGGGTAAGTGAAAGCTGCTATTGACAATTTAGGTTTCCAATAAGAAGGGACAGATTTAACTTTCCATGTTAATCTTGGTCATCCTTCATTGGATTTATTAGCAGGGTTAATCTTTAGAGCTTCAGCACGTTTTCCTTCCTTATTGTTATCTTTGGCAGCTTTAGTAGGCATAGGTTTGTCAGTTTTCTTCACAGGCTTGGTCTTTAAGTCTTTTGAATGGGTAGCCTGTGTGTGCCTAGTATCTTTCTTCCTATCAAAGTTCGTTGTTGCTCTCTGATTTTTAGTGAAATTAAGCTATTTAAGATTTACCCTGATTTCTGTGGCAATCTCCTTCATAAGATACTCAGGGTAGAATCTGCACTGATAGGAGAGGTGTCCAACTTCACAGCAGATGGGGCATGTGACAGGTTTAGGTTGAACACTCTATCTCAAGGGTTTTGCTGGAGTGTTGAGAGGTTTCCTAGGTTTTCTCACATATCCTAGACCGTTCTTAACTCTTCCATCAGAGACAAACTTAGGCTGGAAGGCAGCAGCCTTGCTGGATGAACCAGTCTCAAATGTAGTAGTGTGTCTACTTGGTTTTGTCTATGAGATAACTACACCCTTGCCCTTGCATTGGGATGTAGAGGACAGGCTAACTGAGGGTTCAGCTTTCAGTTCTTTCTTAGCAACTACTGCATCACTGTCCTGAGATGCAACAGTACCTAAGTCTTTGAGTTCGGGTGTTGCTGGTTTGGGTAAACTAGTAACAGCCATTGATACCTCCTTTCCACAATCAACGTGCACACTGCCAGCAGGAACAAAGCCAGCAAGACACTTGGTCTGTATAGGGTAAGTATGGGCCTTGGCTATTTGGTTTTTAGAGAAACCTAGACCTAAGGCTAGACCTTTAACATCTGGAGTAGTCCTAAAGTGGGCTGCAATCTCAGCAGAGTCTTGCCACTTTTTACTGATATGTCTTTCTTTTTCCAGTTCTATTTTGGTTTCAGCTAGTTCCTTTTCAAGCCTATCGATGTCTTTATTAGCCATTTTTAGTTGACCAGCTTTGTCCAAAAGATCATCATGTGTGCTTCTCATCTCACTCAATTCAGTTCTTAATCTTCTCTCTGTTCTTTCATAATCATTTATAGAGTCTCTATATTCACATGAAAGCCATTACAGTTTAGAATAGTATCTTTCTTTGTCAGCTTTCATAGGAAGAAATTGTTCCTCTATTTCTTTAAGAGCTCTATAGGTATCTTCATATTCAATGTAGAGCTGTTCATATGTTCTTACCTTGAGGGGAGGTGAATGGTCAGCCATGAAACAGATGAGACCTTTTTCCTTCTTCTCATCATCAGAAGATTCCTCTTCCTCCTCAGTTTCACTGTTAAATTTGTTGGTGACAAGAGCCTTCTTCCTCTTGTCATCCTTTCTGCTTGAGGAGCCTTTGGTCTTCTTCTTCGTTACCTGCCTCCTTTTTCTCCCTCTTGACTTATAACGATCGGTAAGCGAAATGGCCGGGCTTGTTGCGGTGATAGCATTGCAACTTGTCCTTATCTTTTCCCTTAGAGAAAGATGAGGAAGACTGTCTTGCTTTCCTTCGTAGTTCCCCCTTCTCTTCAAGACTTTCTTGATCGAAATGCCACTTCTTCATCCGAGGCACTATCTGAGCCAAGTTCATCGCCTTCATCTTCTTCCTCTTCGAAGATGGTTCCCGTGGTTCAGCAGCGAGCCTTAAAGGCAACGGACTTCTCCTTTTTCTTGGAAGGATTCTCAAATGCCTCAAGCTCTTCTTTTTGCATTTCAAACGTCTTGAGGTCCAAGGCACAAGTCTTCCATTCCTTCGCTGACGGATGGTTGATGTCTTTATCAGAAGTCTCAAGGGTAGAGATCTCGAAATTTGTCATTTTTGTCCTTCGAGAAATCTCAACATTGTAAGTCTTTATCCGTTGAATCAGACCTGTGAACCGTTTATAGAATCTTGTCCAATGACTCTTTCGGTTCACATCTGAAGGCTTCATACTCTTGTTTGAGCATGGAGATCTTGTTGTCCTGTATTTGCTCATCTCCTTCGTAGACGAGACAGAGCTTGTCCCATACCTCTTTAGCAGTCTCAAGATCTTGCACATCCGTGAACATGTCATCATTGAGTGTAGAGAAAAGTATGGCTTTTGCCTTGAAGCCGAGCTTTACTTTCCTCTACTCCACCTTAGACCAACTATCTGGGTCTTTCGTCATTAGCCGACCTGTCTGCATACTCTTTGGTGTGAAAGGTCCGTTCTTTATTGTTTCCTAGAGATAGGTATCGAGCATGTCTAGGTGTGCTCTCATTCTCGCTTTCCATTTGGAAAAGCGCGCGGATGTGCACATAGGTACTTGGGAGGATGAGCCAGGCAAAACATCATAGAAGTCTTCTTGTTCTTTCTTATTGCTGCTGGTACTCGGTTCTTCCTGCTCCTGGTCTCCAGTCGCTCCTTCCTCTGGAACACGACTGGCTTCAAGTTCCTTAACAGGAACTGGAGCTGCACTGCTGGAATCCATGTCGGCCATTAGGGATCTCTACAGAGTTGTAGAACTGTTCTGATACCAATTGTAGGTCCCAAAGTGAGTCTAGAGGGGGGGGGGGGGGGTGAATAGACTTTCTTTGTGCACGGAAGCTAGACTTTTAGCTGGTTTTGGACTACTCTAGGGATGACTATGATGGAAGTATTTATGGAGAAGATGACAGAAGTATTGTAAGGATAAGGTGAGTGATAATGAACTATCATACAAAACTGAGATAAGAGTAAATGCTCTTTTCTCAACAGATCTCAGTTGTGAAAGAGATGGTTTATGATAGATCGAAGTGTGGAAAACTAATAACACTGAGATCAAGACTTAATGAAAGTGCTAGATCTTTGATGAACAAGAGATTCGTGAACACTCAAACAGATTGCTCTTGTTCTTGACTCACACGGCGCACAACACTTCTTCAATTTCTCTCAGAGTCTCTCTCTCTAGTGTTGGAACTCGCTTAGTTAGTTCTGCTTAGGATTCTTTTTCTCTAAGTCCGTCAAAACTATTTTCTTGTGTTCTGTGTGTTTCCTTCTTTTGAGAGAGAGGTTAAACTCTTGATTTTTTTCATTTTGTGCGTGAGAGATATATTTTTAAGATTAAAGTGCTCGTGCGCCATGATGTCCATCCCGACAGACTGACTTCCCGCCACTGAAAATGCGGAATGTCAAGGGAGGGGTTGATCTGCTTTGATTTGCAGATCAGATGCCCATACTGCGTATTTGGCATGCAGTCAATCTAGACCGTTCATCCGTGGATGGTAGTTGGCAGCGATTAATGCGTCATTAATGCGCTCAACTGCTCGAGATGGCGCCAACTTGCTGTACAAACCCTAGCTGACAATAACGCTAAGTAGCTGTGTTTAGGGTTGTAATTTTGCCTCGGAGGTAGATGTCTCATAGCTTAGGTGACTCGAAGATCTCAGTTAGCACCTGTAGAAAGTTGCGAAGTTTTGCTTCAGGCTTTATGGTGTTTCTGCGAGTTTACAACTCACATCTTCGAGTCTTTGAAGGTAGAGGTCAGGTTGGATTAGCCTTTTGTGTCACTCTGTTAACTAAAGTCTACGACTCTGCGAGTCTGCAACTCTTCGAATAACGCTTAGAGTGACTTCTTCGAGTCCATCTAATCTACCTGTTATTGTAGCTACGAGTCTACACCCTAGTTCTGCGGGTCTATGACCTTCGGGTCTCTCAGTTTACTATATTTGACTGAGTGGTCTGAAAATCTTCGACTCTACGAGTCCTCAACTTCGCTTTTCTTCCTTAGTCTTTCACCGGGGCTCATAAATTGAGTTTTTGTATAGTTATGACCCTTTAGCTACAACTCTCCGCCATCGATCTCCGAGTCTGGAAGTGTGGCAATTTCTCTATAGTGACTGTGTCCCTTGAGTCTACGAGTCTTCGACTCTACGACCCTTGAGTTACAGTTTCATTTGTTTGCCAATCTTTATAGCATCGACTCTTCGACCTTCAACCTACGAGTCTATGAGTCCAGTTTTCTTAATAGTGTTCGAAGGCTTCGACTCTACGACTTTCAATCTACGAGTCTACGAGTCTGGTTTTCTATACACTGTTCGAAGGCTTCGACTCTGCGACTTTCGATCTACGAGTCTACGAGTCTTGTTTTCTTAACAGGGTTCGAAGGTTTTGACTCTACGACTCTACGAGTCTTCGAGTCTACGGGTCTACTAGTCTATGAGTCATTTAGCTTTGGTTACTGTTCTTAAAAATTCTTCGACTCTATGAGTCTCAGAACTTATTGACGCTTACAGTAACACTCACTTTTCCGTACTATGACTCTACGACCTTCGACCCTGGATCTACGAGTCGCAAGGTCCTGTCACTGTTTTGCCTTGAGTCTCTTGCCAATACGTCCTATGATAGTTTCACTTCTACGAACTTCGACTCTTCGACCCTTTTACCTTCGGTTCTTCAAGTCTCTAGACTTAGACTATATTTTGGCAGCTTCATCAAATCCTACATTTCCAACAAAAAGAAAAGTATCTATATACAGAAGTTTGGGGATTTGCTCCATGTGACCGAGCTACTGGCCAATAAGGATATGCTTGGGGCAGCCATATATTTCTGGGAGCCTCGACGGTGGTGTTTTGACTTCGACGGCATAGATCTTGTTCTGACCATAGAAGAATACTAAAGGCTAATGGATATCCCCATGGAAAACAAAATGAAGATCTATCTACTAGAGCCCAGAAGATCATGTCGAAGGGCCTTGCTGAGATAATGGGAAAGTCAGTATGGGACTCACCGGCGGCCATAACCTATGGTGGGCCTGGAATATCTTCCATGGGCAACAATCAAAGAAATGATATAGACTACAATAGAAGCAGGGGCACACAAATTGCTTACGCTAGCTATATACGGGCTAGTCATTTTGGCGAGGATACCGGCCCACATCGATGGAGCAATTCTAGATTTGATCCAGCGGGTGCTCAAAGAATGTGACCCTACTCCTGCTATATTGGCTGAAACCATTCAATCCCTTACTTATCCGAGGAATAAAGGCTCGGGAGAGTTCATGGGGTGCCTGCCTCTTCTATGTACCTGGATGCAAGGTCATTTCCCTTGCGGTGTTCCTCGTTTTCCTGCTGTTTATCGTTGCCGGCCACAACACTATTGGATATTCGCAAGTAAATGGAGTTTACCTCAAGACTTTGAAGGCTGGAAGAAGAAGTTAGAGAACCTCATAGAAGCCGACATTACCTGGACTGCTCCTTGGATGTCGGTGGTCTCTATGACTTATACCGTAGGGACTACTATTGGATCAAACCGAGAATTTGGATAATGCGGAACAAACCCTATGTAATTTGACTCAAGATGTTTCATGTTTACTATTAAGTCTGTGCAGATGAGTTAACTCTAAATCCGGACTTACTCATGTGAGGACAAAGCAAAGGACAGGATACATAATCCTGATCCGGATCATCATGAGTGTCGTCATTCACTTGGTATATAACCAAGTCATCATCTGGAGTAAGGACCCTGAGTCTACATCTTGCATGGAGTAAAAGAGACTTGTGAGAGAGAAAGAATCGAAGTTGTCACTCCACCGGACTAAGGAAAAGAAGACACGGACGAAGAAATCCGATGTCTGTCATTCGAGCGGAGTAAGGACAACTGTTGCGGAGTAAGGACATCAAATGTGGAATAAGGAATCCGAACCATTACTCATGCGGAGTAAGGAAGCGCTGATGTGGAGTAAGCTCTCCGAACCACTACTCATGCGGAGTAAGGAAGCGCTGACACGGAATAAGGATTCCAGGACTTCATTCATATGGAGTAAGCAATCACTAATACGGAGTAAGGATCTGAGCTTCATTCATGCGAAGTAAGAAACCTTGCAATAGACCAAGAAGGCGCTACTTCATCTCTCCAAGCCACAATTAATGCTAGCAGCTCGCTACGTCCTGATGTAAGACAAACTCATTGAATACCTAAATTGTCTGACACGTGGAACACACGGAGATGTGGACGCAGTCTCAAATACAATTGGAATCAAGCAAAGAATTCATTACAGCTTATGCTTCCAATATTTCGAGCTCCACATCCGCAGCAATTAAAGCTTCAGCATTTTCTGATGAAGAACTTCAATGCTACACACTGCTCGGAAAATGCAGTTCCAAGATAGATTCCTAGGATGTCTATATATTTGCCTGAAGCAATGTAAAAAAAAAGTGCTTACTTGTACTCATATACTCATTAGCGTATATCTTGTAAAGAGCCAAAAACAGAGATCTATAGCCAAGTGTGTGTAACCATAAACAAAAGTGTTGTGCTATAATCAGCTAAAACGCTGTTTTGCTTTGTTGTAATTATCTTCAGATAATAAAACAACATACTTCCACTACTTGGTCAATCTTCCGCACTGATTTTATCTGTTTAACCAGAGTGAGTGTCCAGCCATTAAGAGAGAGAAAGATTTTTTAAAGAGCCTATTCACCCCCTCTAGGCTCTTCGGGACCAACAAGTGGTATCAGAGCAAGTTCTACCTGCTCGTAGAGATCCCTCACTCCCTCTCAACTGAACAATGGCCGAAGAAAGCAACATGCTATTCAACACCCACCTTAACTCGGGGGAGCTCAAGAGCCCCTTCCCAACCGAACCAGGGAGTGAAAATGTTGATCCACCTCAACCCTGCTGCTGCCGCTTCTCCTCAACCACGGAGTTCAGGCTACACTTTAAGCAAACCACCAAAGTTCACACCAGAGCTTTTCTCCAGGTGGAAAGCTCGCATGAAGATGTTAATGACCTGTCATGATCATCTAATGTGGCCTTGTCTTCATCGGGAGCTTCCTATTCCGATGACCATCGGAGAAAATGGGGTCAGGAGGCCAAAGACTGATGCTGAACTCACTCACGATGAAAGAGCCTGGCAATACGCCAGTGAAAAGGCTTTAGCTTACGTGACATCGTCCTTGGATTCAGAGGCTTTCACGGACGTCCAGGGCTGCACGACAGCAAAAGCTATGTGGGACAAATTGACTATTCTATATGAAGGAAGTCAGTCTCAGATGCAAAACGTCATTTGCGCTCTCAGATAGAACTTTGAGAGCTTCAACCACAAACCTGGCGAATCCCTGGAGAGCATCTATCGGCGATTCGGCAAGCTCATCCTAGAATTGAAAGCTGTCAATGAGCACTACACTCAGTTCCAAATAAATGACAAGTTCTTTCATTCCTTGCCGGATCGCTATTACTCCAAGCAGCTCCAGATGCGATCCAAAGACAACTGGCTGTATGCTCCCCTTGAAGAGCTATATGGAGAGCTACGGACTCATGAGGTTAGATTCAAATACACTGACCGAGATGAAAAGATAGCTCGGAGAGAAAAGGGGGTAGCTCTTAAGGCTATGGCTAGACCAAGCATGCTGGCAAAGGATGATACGGAAGAGTCAGAAAACTCAGACTCGGACATGGAAGAAGAAATAGCACTCCTAGTAAAATCCTTCACACGATTTCTGCGGAAAAGCAGAAAAGGATTCAAAAGAGGTTCTTCCTCATCCTCGAGAAGGAAGGAGCGGTCGGAGCTAACATCCCAAGACTGCTACAATTGCGGGAAACCTGGTCATTGGGCCAAGTATTGTAGATCCAAATCCAAGACGGCCGACAAGGATGACAAGGTTAAATCCCGACGCTCCACCTCAGACAACAGCAAGACGAAGAGGAAGGTGTTCGTCTCAAATTACAACAGTGGTTCGGAAGAAGAAGATGAATCTTCAGACGACGAACCAACGGAAAAGGCGAACGTCTGCCTTATGGCAAACGCTGAGGTACCTTTTATCTTTGAGCTCATGAGTAAATTAGAATCTCTCACTGCTGAATGTGATCATGAAAAGAATGAGAGACTAATAATTACTCAAATGTATCAAGATATGAGTAGTCGACTAAACGACTAGAACTTCATCGTTTCTAAACTTGAAAAGGACATAGGCGATTACCGAAGCGGGGGGTTTGGTATCACGACCGAAGAGCCGAAAATCACTTCTTTGAATACCAATCTCACGGCCTAAACGTAAATCTTAAACGACTCGAAAATGAACTTGAAAAGGAAAAGGAAATCAATCGTAAATGGCTAAAATCCGGGGAAATAGCCTCTACGTTTAGAAATGATCCCGACAATATCCGAGTCAAACCTGGCCTAGGATCCGAATCCACTTCCATTGCTCCACTACCGAGTGCCCTCTCGGACTACACTCCAAAACTAACCAACCTATATCCTGTTAGTACGTCTAAACCGTTGGATGGTTTTGTTTCAGGTGGCACCATAGTTTATGATTGTGGAAGAGAGGTTGTTCTGCTAATCCCGAAGAAGTAGCACCCATACCAAACGATGAAGGGAAGGTCACGCAATTAAAGCCGAAACTGCACAGACCCATAAACAAAGGAAAGGCTAAGGCCGATGCATTCAGGGCCAAGAGCGCGTCACTGTTCGCAAAGGATTAGGCCATAGGGAACAGAGTGAAAAACCTGGAAAACCTAAGAAACCTATATCCCCTATTGTTACTCCTCATCACGGTTATGCTTCGATATGTCGCAAAATAGGTCATTATCACTATGAGTGTTGGAGTCTATCGATGACTGGTTATGTAATTACTTTTCAATCAATAAAAATCCGGTTGTCAAAAAGGGTTCTTCTCGGAAAGCTAAATCTAAAACTCCTCGGAGTATTTCACCTAAGAAAACCCAAGTTAAAGAAGCAACTAAGACGGAAAGCTAAGTCAACTTGGAAAGTTAAAGTTCTTAGCAACATAAAATCCGGAATAGTTGGCACTGTTGTTGCTTCTCCTAACCGCCCAAAACAAGTTTGGGCACCAAAAATGTAATCTGTTGTCTTGCAGGAGCATTTATGGAATTCACTGCCATCTCACTTGAAGTCAAAGATCAATCAAAGCAAGTGGATACTCGATAGCGGATGCTCCGGACATATGACGGGTGATAAGTCTCTGCTCGTGGATGTTCTCGACAAACGAGGCCCATCCATAACATATGGTGACAACAAGTAAAGGTAAGCCGTGGGGTATGGCACTTTAACCAACAGCTGCGTATCATTTACTAAGGATGCATTAGTCGAAGGTTTGAAGCATAATCTGCCGAGTGTCAGTAATTTATGTGACAAAGGATTCACAGTTTCTTTTTTGTCAAACACCTGCACAGTTAGAGATAACTTATCCGAAGATATTAAGTTATCCGGATCTAGAGATGAGGACATATATTCTGTGGTCTTAAGAAATAATTCTTCTGACCTTGTATGCTTCCTCACTACAGCATCACACGAAGATAGTTGGCTATGGCACAAGCGTTGCGCACATCTAAATTTTAAGACCTTGTCATTTATTTGGAACTGAGTGTAGTGCTCATTGACAGCTTTCAATTCTAGGATGAGCTTGCCGAATCGCCGATAGATGCTCTCCAGGGATTCGCCAGGTTTGTGGTTGAAGCTCTCAAAGTTCTGTCTGAGAGCGCAAATGACGTTTTGCATCTGAGACTGACTTCCTTCATATAGAATAGTCAATTTGTCCCACATAGCTTTTCTTTGTCGTACGACCCTGGACGTCCGTGAAAGCCTCTCGAATCCAAGGACGATGTCACGTAAGCTAAAGCCTTTTCACTGGCGTATTGCCAGGCTCTTTCATCGTGAGTGAGTTCAGCATCAGTCTTTGGCCTCCTGACCCCATTTTCTCCGATGGTCATCGGAATAGGAAGCTCCTGATGAAGACAAGGCCACATTAGATGATCATGACAGGTCATTAACATCTTCATGCGAGCTTTCCACTGGGAGAAAAGCCTCCGGTGTGAACTTTGGTGGTTTGCTTAAAGTGTAGCCTGAACTCCGTGGTTGAGGAGAAGCGGCAGCAGGTTGAGGTGGATCAACATTTTCACTACTGGTTCGGTTGGGAAGGGGCTCTTGAGCTCCCCCGAGTTGAGGTGGGTGTTGAATAGCATGTTGCTTTCTTCGGCCATTGTTCGGTTGAGAGGGAGTGAGGGATCTCTACGAGCAGGTAGAACTTGCTCGATACCACTTGTTGGTCCCGAAGAGCCTAGAGGGGGTGAATAGGCTCTTTAAAAAATCTTTCTCTCTCTTAATGGCTGGACACTCACTCTGGTTAAACGAGATAAAATCAGTGCGGAAGATTGACCAAGTAGTGGAAGTATGTTGTTTTATTATCTGAAGATAATTACAACAAAGCAAAACAGCGTTTTAACTGATTATAGCACAACACTTTTGTTTATGGTTACACACACTTGGCTATAGATCTCTGTTTTTGGCTCTTTACAATATATACGCTAATGAGTATATGAGTACAAGTAAGCACTTTTTTTTTACATTGCTTCAGGCAAATATATAGACATCCTAGGAATCTATCTTGGAACTGCATTTTCCGAGCAGTGTGTAGCATTGAAGTTCTTCATCAGAAAATGCTGAAGCTTTAACTGCTGCGGATGTGGAGCTCGAAATATTGGAAGCATAAGTTGTAATGAATTCTTTGCTTGATTCCAATTGTATTTGAGACTGCGTCCACATCTCCCTGTGTTCCACGTGTCAGACAATTTAGGTATTCAATGAGTTTGTCTTACATCAGGACGTAGCGAGCTGCTAGCATTAATTGTGGCTTGGAGAGATGAAGCAGCGTCTTCTTGGTCCGTTGCAAGGTTCCTTACTTCGCATGAATGAAGCTCGGATCCTTACTCCGTATTAGTGATTGCTTACTCCATATGAATGAAGTCCTGGAATCCTTATTCCGTGTCAGCGCTTCCTTACTCCGCATGAGTAGTGGTTCGGAGAGCTTACTCCGCATCAGCGCTTCCTTACTCCGCATGAGTAATGGTTCGGATTCCTTATTCCATATTTGATGTCCTTACTCCGCAACAGTTGTCCTTACTCCGCTCGAATGACAGACATCGGATTTCTTCGTCCGTGTCTTCTTTTCCTTAGTCCGGTGGAGTGACAACTTCGATTCTTTCTCTCTCACAAGTCTCTTTTACTCCATGCAAGATGTAGACTCAGGGTCCTTACTCCAGATGATGACTTGGTTATATACCAAGTGAATGACGACACTCATGATGATCCGGATCAGGATTATGTATCTTGTCCTTTGCTTTGTCCTCACATGAGTAAGTCCGGATTTAGAGTTAACTCATCTGCACAGACTTAATAGTAAACATGAAACATCTCGAGTCAAATTACATAGGGTTTGTTCCGCATTATCCAAATTCTCGGTTTGATCCAATAGTAGTCCCTACAGCTATAAGTCATAGAGACCACCGACATCCAAGGAGCAGTCCAGGTAATGTCAGCTTCTATGAGGTTCTCTAACTTCTTCTTCCAGCCTTCAAAGTCTTGAGGTAGACTCCATTTACTGAGCAGAATATCCAATAGTGTTGTGGCTGGCAACTGATAAACAGCTGGAAAACGAGGAACACTGCAAGGGAAATGACCTTGCATCCAGGTGCATAGAAGAGGTAGGCACCCCATGAACTCTCCCGAGCCTTTATTCCTCAGATAAGTAAGGGATTGAATGGTTTCAGCCAATATAGCAGGAGTAGGGTCACATTCTTTGAGCACCTGCTGGATCAAATCTAGAATTGCTCCATCGATGTGGGCCGGTATCCTCGCCAAAATGACTAGCCCGTATATAGCTAGCGTAAGCAATTTGTGTGCCCCTGCTTCTATTGTAGTCTATATCATTTCTTTGATTGTTGCCCATGGAAGATATTCCAGGCCCACCATAGGTTATGGCCGCCGGTGAGTCCCATACTGACTTTCCCATTATCTCAGCAAGGCCCTTCGACATGATCTTCTGGGCTCTAGTAGATAGATCTTCATTTTGTTTTCCATGGGGATATCCATTAGCCTTTAGTATTCTTCTATGGTCAGAACAAGATCTATGCCGTCGAAGTCAAAACACCACCGTCGAGGCTCCCAGAAATATATAGCTGCCCCAAGCATATCCTTATTGGCCAGTAGCTCGGTCACATGGAGCAAATCCCCAAACTTCTGTATATAGATACTTTTCTTTTTGTTGGAAATGTAGGATTTGATGAAGCTGCCAAAATATAGTCTAAGTCTAGAGACTCGAAGAACCGAAGGTAGAAGGGTCGAAGAGTCGAAGTTCGTAGAAGTGAAACTATCATAGGACGTATTGGCAAGAGACTCGTAGACTCGTAGGGTCTAGAGACTCAAGGCAAAACAGTGACAGGACCTTGCGACTCGTAGATCCAGGGTCGAAGGTCGTAGAGTCATAGTACGGAAAAGTGAGTGTTACTGTAAGCGTCAATAAGTTCTGAGACTCGTAGAGTCGAAGAATTTTTAAGAACAGTAACCAAAGCTAAATGACTCATAGACTAGTAGACCCGTAGACTCGAAGACTCGTAGAGTCGTAGAGTCAAAACCTTCGAACACTGTTAAGAAAACAAGACTCGTAGACTCGTAGATCGAAAGTCGCAGAGTCGAAGCCTTCGAACAGTGTAGAGAAAACCAGACTCGTAGACTCGTAGATTGAAAGTCGTAGAGTCGAAGCCTTCGAACACTGTTAAGAAAACTGGACTCATAGACTCGTAGGTTGAAGGTCGAAGAGTCGATGCTATAAAGATTGGCAAACAAATGAAACTGTAACTCAAGGGTCGTAGAGTCGTAGACTCGTAGACTCAAGGGACACAATCACTATAGAGAAATTGCCACACTTCCAGACTCGGAGATCGATGGCGGAGAGTTGTAGCTAAAGGGTCATAACTATACAAAAACTCAATTTATGAGCCCTGGTGAAAGACTAGGGAAGAAAAGCGAAGTTGAGGACTCGTAGAGTCGAAGATTTTCAGACCACTCAGTCAAATATAGTAAACTGAGAGACCCGAAGGTCATAGACCCGCAGAACTAGGGTGTAGACTCGTAGCTACAATAACAGGTAGATTAGATGGACTCGAAGAAGTCACTCTAAGCGTTATTCGAAGAGTTGCGGACTCAGGAGTCGTAGACTTTAGTTAACAGAGTGACACAAAAGGCTAATCCAACCTGACCTCTACCTTCAAAGACTCGAAGATGTGAGTTGTAAACTCGCAGAAACACCATAAAGCCTGAAGCAAAACTTCGCAACTTTCTACAGTCTTAACCGAGATCTTCGAGTCACCTAAGCTATGAGACATCTACCTCCGAGGCAAAATTACAACCCTAAACACAGCTACTTAGCGTTATTGTCAGCTAGGGTTTGTACAGCAAGTCGGCGCCATCTTGAGCAATTGAGCGCATTAATGACGCATTAATCGCTGCCAACTACCATCCACGGATGAACGGTCTAGATTGATCGCATGCCAAATACGCAGTATGGGCATCCGATCCGCAAATCAAACGGATCAACCCCTCCCTTGACATTCCGCATTTTCAGTGGCGGGAAGTCAGTCTGTCGGGATGGACATCATGGCGCACGAGCACTTTAATCTTAAAAATATATCTCTCACGCACAAAATGAAAAAAATCAAGAGTTTAACCTCTCTCTCAAAAGAAGGAAACACACAGAACACAAGAAAATAGTTTTGACGGACTTAGAGAAAAAGAATCCTAAGCAGAACTAACTAAGCGAGTTCCAACACTAGAGAGAGAGACTCTGAGAGAAATTGAAGAAGTGCTGTGCGCCGTGTGAGTCAAGAACAAGAGCAATCTGTTTGAGTGTTCACGAATCTCTTGTTCATCAAAGATCTAGCACTTTCATTAAGTCTTGATCTCAGTGTTATTAGTTTTCCACACTTCGATCTATCATAAACCATCTCTTTCACAACTGAGATCTGTTGAGAAAAGAGCATTTACTCTTATCTCAGTTTTGTATGATAGTTCATTATCACTCACCTTATCCTTACAATACTTCTGTCATCTTCTCCATAAATACTTCCATCATAGTCATCGCTAGAGTAGTCCAAAACCAGCTAAAAGTCTAGCTTCCGTGCACAAAGAAAGTCTATTCACCCCCCCTCTAGACTCACTTTGGGACCTACAATTGGTATCAGAACAGTTCTACAACTCTGTAGAGATCCCTAATGGCCGACATGGATTCCAGCAGTGCAGCTCCAGTTCCTGTTGAGGAACTTGAAGCCAGTCGTGTTCCAGAGGAAGGAGCGACTGGAGACCAGGAGCAGGAAGAACCGAGTACCAGCAGCAATAAGAAAGAACAAGAAGACTTCTATGATGTTTTGCCTGGCTCATCCTCCCAAGTACCTATGTGCACATCCGTGCGCTTTTCCAAATGGAAAGCGAGAATGAGAGCACACCTAGACATGCTCGACACCTATCTCTAGGAAACAATAAAGAACGGACCTTTCACACCAAAGAGTATGCAGAGAGGTCGGCTAATGACGAAAGACCCAGATAGTTGGTCTAAGGTGGAGCAGAGGAAAGTAAAGCTCGGCTTCAAGGCAAAAGCCATACTTTTCTCTACACTCGATGATGACATGTTCACGGATGTGCAAGATCTTGAGACTGCTAAAGAGGTATGGGACAAGCTCTGTCTCGTCTACGAAGGAGATGAGCAAATACAGGACAACAAGATCTCCATGCTCAAACAAGAGTATGAAGCCTTCAGATGTGAACCGAAAGAGTCATTGGACAGTATCTATAAATGGTTCACAGGTCTGATTCAACGGATAAAGACTTACAATGTTGAGATTTCTCAGAAGGACAAAAATGACAAATTTCTGAGATCTCTACCCTTGAGACTGCTGATAAAGACATCAACCATCCGTCAGCTGAAGGAATGGAAGACTTGTGCCTTGGACCTCAAGACGCTTGAAATGCAAAAAGAAGAGCTTGAGGCATTTGAGAATCCTTCCAAGAAAAAGGAGAAGTCCGTTGCCTTTAAGGCTGCTGCTGAACCACGGGAACCATCTTCAGAAGAGGAAGAAGATGAAGCTGATGAACTTGGCTCAGATAGTGCCTCAGATGAAGAAGTGGCATTTCTGATCAAGAAACTGCTGAAGAGAAGGGGGAACTACAGAAGGAAAGCAAGACAGTCTTCCTCATCTTTCTCTAAGGGAAAAGATAAGGACAAGTTGCAATGCTATCACTGCAACAAGCCCGGCCATTTCGCTGCTGACTGTTATAAGCTGAAGAGGGAGAAAAAGGAGGCAGCTGAGCAGAAGAAGAAGACCAAAGGCTCCTCAAGCAGAAAGGATGACAAGAGGAAGAAGGCTCTTGTCACCAACAAATTTAACAGTGAAACTGAGGAGGAAGAGGAATCTTCTGATGATGAGAAGAAAGAGAAAGGTCTAATCTGCTTCATGGCTGACCATTCTCCTCCCCCAAGGTAAGAACCTATGAACAGCTCTACATTGAATATGAAGATACCTATAAAGCTCTTAAAGAAATAGAGGAACAATTTCTTCCTATGAAAGCTGACAAATAAAGATACTATTCTAAACTGGAACGGCTTTTATGTGAATATAGAGACTCTATAGATGATTATGAAAGAACAGAGAGAAGATTAAGAGCTGAAGTGAGTGAGATGAGAAGCACACATGATGATCTTTTGGACAAAGCTGGTTAACTAAAAATGGCTAATAAAGACATCGATAGGCTTGAAAAGGAACTAGCTGAAACCAAAATAGAACTGGAAAAAGAAAGACATATCAGTAAAAAGTGGCAAGACTCTGCTGAGATTGCAGCCCACTTTAGGACTACTCCAGATGTTAAAGGTCTAGCCTTAGGTCTAGGTTTCTCTAAAAACCAAATAGCCAAGGCCCAGACTTACCCTGTACAGACCAAGTGTCTTGCTGGCTTTGTTCGTGCTGGCAGTGTGCACGTTGATTGTGGAAAGGAGGTATCAATGGCTGTTACTAGTTTACCCAAACCAGCAACACCCGAACTCAAAGACCTGGGTACTGTTGCATCTCAGGACAGTGATGCAGTAGTTGCTAAGAAAGAACTGAAAGCCGAACCTTCAGTCAGCCTGTCCTCTACATCCTAATGCAAGGGCAAGGGTGTAGTTATCTCATAGACAAAACCAAGTAGACACACTACTACATTTGAGACTGGTTCATCCAGCAAGGTTGCTGCCTTCTATCCTAAGTTTGTCTCTGATGGAAGAGTTAAGAATGGTCTAGGATATGTGAGAAAACCTAGGAAACCTCTCAACACTCTAGCAAAACCCTTGAGACAGAGTGTTCAACCTAAACCTGTCACATGCCCCATCTGCTGTGAAGTTAGACACCTCTCCTATCAGTGCAGATTCTACCCTGAGTATCTTATGAAGGAGATTGCCACAGAAATCAGGGTAAATCTTAAACAGCTTAATTTCACTAAAAATCTGTAGTGAAACAGCAACTTTGATAGGAAGAAAGATACTAGGCACACACAGGCTACCCATTCAAAAGACTTAAAGACCAAGCCTGTGAAGAAAACTGATAAACCTATGCCTACTAAAGCTGCCAAAGATAACAATAAGGAAGGAAAACGTGCTGAAGCTCTAAAGATTAACCCTGCTAATAAATCCATTGAAGGATGACCAAGATTAACATGGAAAGTTAAATCTGTCCCTTCTTATTGGAAACCTAAATTGTCAATAGCAGCTTTCACTTACCCAAAGCCCAATCTTAATTGGGCCCCTAAGACTTAGTTGCTCATTGTGTAGGAACAGGTACCTGAAGCTGAAAGCAGCCATCGGAAACAAAAGATCAATTCCAGCCAGTGGTATCTTGATAGTGCCTGCTCTATGCACATGACAGATGATGCCTCTCTATTGAGTGAGGTAAGGGAGGTTGCAGCTTCATCTGTCACTTTCGGGGACAATAAAAAGGGTAAGATTGTTGGTAAGGGTACTCTCTCTAATGGTTCTGTGTCCATTCAGAATGTATCTGTTGTTCAAGGTCTTAAACATAACCTGTTGAGCATAAGTCAATTGTGTGACAAGGGTTATGAAGTTTTGTTCACTAAACACACCTGCACAGTTATGGATCCTATCTCCAAAGAGGTGAAGCTAAATGGGTATAGACAAGGCAATGTCTACAAGTTGGTCTTTGGTAATGCTTAATCTGAACAACCAATTTGCTTTCTGTCCAAAGCTTCACATGACATTAGTTGGTTATGGCACAAGAGATTTGGCCATTTAAACTTTAAGACTATGTCTAAACTGGCATCTCTGGATTTGGTTGAGGGCTTACCTAAACATGTTTATGAGAAAGAACACCCTTGTAGGGATTGTCAGCTGGGTAAGCAGGTTAAACATTCCTTTAAGAGTGTAGATAAAACCTCAATCACACAACCACTCGAACTTCTGCACATGGACCTATGTGGACCAATAAATGTGTCTTCCTTATCTAGTGCACGATACTTTCTTGCAGTAGTAGATGACTATACCAGATACACATGGGTCATGTTTCTCAAAAACAAAACTGAAACATTTGAGAATCTTGTTCAACTCTTCAATTGGGTTACAAATGTTAAAAGTCTCTCTATTAAGTACATTCGTAGCGATCATGGCAAGGAATTTGAATTTTCTGATATGTTAGAGTTTTGTACTGAACATGGTATCCAACATAATTTCTCAGCACCAAGAACTCCACAACAAAATGGAGTGGCTGAATGAAAGAATCGTACATTAGTTGAAGCAGCTAGAACCATGTTGACAGGAGCTCAGTTCCCAAAATCCCTATGGGCTGAAGCTGTTGTCACTGCTTGTTATGTACAAAACAGAACTCTAATTAACAAATGAGGCATGAAAACACCCTATGAGTTATGGAAGGGAAGGAGACCAAACATTGGTCACCTAAGGATCTTCGGGTGTACTTGCTACATTCTGAACAATGGCATAGACTACTTGAACAAGTTTGATGCCAAATCAGATGATGGATATCTTGTTGGATATTCCATGACCATCAAGGCTTATCGTGTATTTAATAGAAGAACCAAAGTTGTTGAAGAGTCTATTCATGTTTCTTTTGATGAGACTAACCATGGAATGCAGAAAGGAGACATGAATGTAAATGGTGTGCAGGACATTGTCATTGTAGAAGACCAAGACACAGATAATCCCACTACAACAGGAACAATGGAAGATGCACCCGAACCTGATGAACACAGAGCTGAACCAGTTGCTGAGGAACCAAGTCAAAAATTAGCAAAAAATCATGAATCTAACATTCAACCTGTTCAAACTCAGCCACTTCTACCAGCCCAAGAACCTGACATTGAGCAATTGGGCATCCACCATGAAGAAAGAGAAGACCTTCCAAAGACAAGAAAAAGGTTAAAGGACCACCCTTCTGAACTGATAATTGGAGATCTTGCTGCACGAGTTAAAACAAGGGCTGCCACACTGCATGAAAATCTGTATATGTGTTTCCTATCACAAGTGGAGCCAAAATCAGTTGATGATGCAGTTCAGGATCACCATTGGATTGATGCAATACAAGAAGAATTAAATCAGTTCAAAAGACAGAAAGTATGGGAGTTGGTCAACAGGCCCAAATCACAGCAAGTCATTGGCGTGAAATGGATTTTCAGAAACAAACTTGATATTGATGGTGTTGTAATCAGAAACAAGGCCAGACTGGTTGCAAAAAGATACAGACAAGAAGAAGGAATCGATTATGATGAAACCTTTGCACCAGTTGCTAGACTGGAGGCCATTCGTATGTTCTTAGCATATGCAGCATTCAAGGACTTCAAAGTTTATCAGATGGATGTCAAGAGTGCTTTCTTGAATGGAGACCTCCAAAAAGAAGTCTATGTTGAACATCCACCCGGATTTCCAGAGCCAAACCAAGAGCACAAGGTATACAAACTGGAAAAGGCTCTTTATGGACTAAAACAAGCTCCCAGAGCGTGGTATGAAACATTGTTAGAGTTTCTGATCAAAAATAAGTTCAGAAAAGGCAAAATTGACCCCACACTGTTTCTCATGGAAGGAAAAGGATCACCCTTGATAGTCCAAATTTATGTGGATGACATCATTTTCCGATCAAGGGACAAAAAGCAATGTGAAGACTTCTCCCATCTAATGAAAAGTGAATATGAAATGAGTATGATGGGAGAACTCTCATTTTTCCTTGGATTAGAGGTCAAGCAGTTGGAGGATGGGATCTTTATCAGTCAAACCAAATACACAAAGGAGATTCTAAAGAAGTTTAAGATGATGATGTGACACACATGAAAACTCCCATTCCTACAAACGCCAAACTGGATATGGATGAAGCAGGCAAGGAGGTGGATATCTCGAATACGAAGCATGATTGGATCCTTGTTGTACCTAACAGCAGCAGGACGACATAATGTTTGCAACATGCATCTGTGCCAGATACCAAGCTAATCCCAAGGAATCCCACTTGTCACATGTCAAGAGGATTATGCGGTATCTGAAGGGAACTGAGAATTTGGGACTATGGTATCCAAAAGAGTCTGATTTTAAACTGAGAGGATATTCAGATGCAGACTTTGCCAGATGCAGGCTTGATATAAATAGCACAAGTGGAACATGCCAACTTTTAGGCAACAGACTTGTATCCTGCTTTAGCAAGAAACAGAATTCAGTTTCAACCTCCACAGCTAAAGCTAAATATATTGCTGCAGGAAGCTGTTGTGCTCAATTGCTTTGGATGGCCAGTCAACTTTCAGATTATGGGTTTGACCTAAAGGTCGTGCCTCTGTATTCTGACAATACAAGTGCCATTGCAATTTCCAACAATCCTGTCATGCATCCCAAAACCAAGCACATTGAGGTCAGACATTACTTCATACGTGATCATGTGCTAAAGAAAGACATTTCCCTGGAGTACATATCCACTGATGACCAGCTTGCCGACATATTCACCAAACCACTGCAAGAAGCCAAGTTCAATGAACTTCTAACAAAACTTGGCATGTTAGATTTAAATTCATAAGTCTCACAGCATGTCGTGTGTTTTATTTCAACCTAATTACCTGTGCATGAACATAAGTATGACACTGTTAATTACCGTTTATGTCTCCATGAAAATTAGTAATGGCTAAGTGTGATTCATGCATATCTACTGCAGGAAAGTGAGAAATCACATAGATGAAACTTGCCACCTCTGAACCTGGTTCAAGTCTTTTGCGCAACCTATCATGAATCCTCACGTCTTGAGTGAAATGAGTGCAATTCCCTTTATATTTAAATTAGAACATATTCCCACTACTTGCTATTTTATTTTGAGTGAATATCACCTGTGTGGTATTGCATTCATTAACTAACAGGAACTGTTGTATCTCATGGTACTGTTGGCTTGCACGGAAAGGATCCTCAATGATTTAATGCTCAAAGGATGAATGAGACTGTAGTATTTGAGAATCATAAAAAGCTTATTACTTAAGAAGAGCCACTACCTTTCACTAGAAAAAGGCAAGGTGAAAAAGGTAAAAGCTAGAAAATAGATTGACTGCCTATCTGAGGGGGAGTCCTCACTATTCTCCCAGTTTGTGTCTCTGTTAGAGTAATAGCTGGAGGAAAAATTGTATGATCATATGATTCAAAAGATATTGCGTTGAGCTCTGTCCTTGTAAAAAGGCTCATGAATAAGCGCTGAAAATTGGTGCTCTACAAAAGAAAAGAGACAACTCACGCAGACAATCTGAATGATCAAACTCCAAACTCTACCTTTACTGTGTTATAAATTAGACAAGGATAGAGTGTGTGTTCTGATTCTTAATAGGGCCATCTTGTCTCTCAAGTCATCTATGCTGAACTGAAAATCATTGTTGGATCAGGGTTGTGGTAAGATTCAGTTGACCATGAGCTTACCAAACAGTGTAATTCTAGTTCCTGAATCAAACTCACATGCTGATCCGAGAGTGAGAGGGTGAGGCCTCCGCTGAGTGAGTTTTGCTAAATAAGTGAGGAGACTCAGAATTCATGACTGGGTTGTTACAATTGATAAATCATGGTTTGCTGGTTGCTATGTTAACATAGTGATCATTTTCTCACACAAGATGTAGTGTGATGAAGTACTTAGTCATTTCTAAGGCAAATGGAGAGGTGAATGGTAGTGAAGCAGTAGGCATACGTGTAAACTAGGTATTACGGATGAAAGAAATCAAGTTCTGGATATGTAATTCCAATTCCACTCACAACATTGTTCATCATGAATAATATTATGTGAATTGTCATATGGATCTCATGTGTGTTGCTAAGTGTTGAAAAAGGTCCAATGAAATCCACCGCTTGCTGAATTCGCAGTCGATCTCGAAGCAAACTGCATCAAAGAATTGCAGAATCGAAGACTGCTGCTTCGAAGCCTCGAGGGTCATAGCCTCGAAGCATCCTAATGCAGCTTCGTAGAGTCGTAGTCCAAAGTATCAAAGCGAGATGGAGTCTGTCACTTACTATTCAAGCATCGCAGACATGTCAGCACGTCACTGTGCACTTAAAATGGGAGTTACACCGACTTGAGGGGTGACGTGGAATCATTGCTTGAATATTCCAATGGGTGGATCCGGATGACAGAGAGGCGGGTCAGAGAAAAGAACGCGGACCATGGAGACGGACCGACAGAGTGAGTGACTTCTATGATACATTTCTCACTCATATATAAGTTACTAATAGAGATGGAGCTCGAAGGTATGTTCGTCGTTTTCACACTCGAACCCTAACCCTAGAACTCTCTCTCTCTATTCTACTCTGTCTCTGTCTCTCTCTCTTTCTCTCTTTCTCTCTCCCCTGACCAACTTCGAACCTTACAATCTCTCTCTACGAGTGTCTCTTTCTCTCTCTACAAGCTCAATGGCAGGACCAAGCTCATCGATGGCCGACGACATACGCAACATCGTCCCGGGATTCATCATCGACTGGGAAGCCATAGTCGACGCCAAAGTCAGCTCGCTGGACGAATTCAGAAGCCGCCTCGATGAAACCGGTATTGCATCTGTCTAGGGATGCAAGACTTACTGATAGAAGATGTCTCGGAATTGTACAAGACCATGGCATTCGCTGGTGATGACTTGGTGGGAAGTGTACACGGAGTGGAGATTCGTATCTCTGCCGAAACAATACGAGATGCACTTCCACTCCCGAAAGGTAACTTTGATCCTCTTCCTAGTCTTTCCAGAGAAGAGTGTAAGTCTTTTCTTGGGTATTCCAATCCCAGAAAGCAAGGTCGGGGAGCCCTGAAGATTGGGTTTTCCGGTCAGGCACTGGCGACTCTCATAGTCACCGGATAGTGCCCACTGTGTAAGAAGACGGCTCATGACTCTACAAATCATGAGCAGATGAAGATCATGTGCAGTGTTCTACAGGGAAGACGAGTAGACTGGGGAACACAGATACACTCCATGATCAAAAGCAAGAAGGGAGACTTTGGGCTTCTTCTCACCAAAGTCCTAAAGTTCCTATACCCTGATGTATTCTGCAACAGACCCTCAGTGCCACTGCCTACCAAATACATATTTAAAAGTATTTATGAGGATGGTCGGCTGCAGATCAAGTCGATGAAGAGGCCTGAGTCAGCTGCAAGAAGTCATGCAGGAGACACAGCCAGCTTTGTATGAGCCCCAGTTCGCATACCATGACAGCCGGTTCGTGTCTCACAGACTTCTAGGGGCTCCTCTGCATCTTCCGCAACAATCCATATAACTGAAGTAGTGGAGAACATTGCCAGAACTCATCTCCCCACTGATTCTACACCTGAGGAGGCCCCTACTACCGAGCTGCCCAAGGATACTGCAGAAGTAAGAGAACCTACAGTTGGAGGGCAGACACCAGCACAGGAAACCCCAGAGGATAGGGGTACTACACCTGTACTGTTGACCCCTGCTGATTTAAGAAAGGCATGGATCACCTTTGGTAAACAGATGGTAGATAGAAACCATCTGATTAATTGGTTGGTCGAGTAGGGTCTAGTAAGAAGAGATCCAGTGGAAGCCGTATCAGTGGTTGCCCTATCTCCTATCATGGTGGACTCTCCTTTCACATCTACTCCACATGATGCTGAGGTGGTAGGCATTGTAGTAGAGGAAGAAGCAGAAGAAGAAGAAGAAACTCCTGGTGTTACAGCCAGTGACTCCGATGCAGGAGCTGTCCCACAAGTCCGTGAGACTGTGGAAAGGACTGAGATGGCCACACCATCTGCACATGTCGTTCATCAAGTGGCCACTCAAGTGAGTGAGGAGTTCGCAGCCAATATCCCAATGGCTATTCCAGTACCAGTTGCGTCTCACTCACATTCTATGACGGCCGAAGAAGTAGATCTTCTGGCAAGCAAGGTCATTGAGAAACTGATTTCCTTTGGCATCCTCAAGACATCAGTATCTCAAGCCCTTGATGAACAACTCGCTACCATGGAGTCAAGCATGGAAAAGGTACGAACTCAAGTTGAATCATCAGACCGTACCCTCGACAAGGTGCAGCAAGAAATGACATCACTCACAAGTGCGACCACAGATGGGTTTAAACATCTGGAGGAATACTGTGAAGACATCAAAGGAGCTTACCAGAGACAATACAAAGGACTCAGTACAACTCTGGGAGCTATTCTGTCAGAATGTTATCGTCTTGCCAGTGGTGAAGTATCTCTGACTGTTAAAAACACACTCCCACAGGCATCCAACCGACCTGCACCTGAACCAGTTGATACTCCACAGCCAGCTGTACCGTCTCCGAGTCACTCTCAACCTACTGCTACTTACATGCGGGGGAGAAAGCACGCACACAGAACCACAGTCATCTCAAATTCTGATGATGATGATGATGTTCCCATTGCAACCCGCATGAAGAAGCAGTCTGCTGCTCCCTGCCAACCATCTTCTTCCACTCAACCAGGCCCCTCAACTTCACATCCAAGTATGGATGAGTAGACCATGCCTGCTTCACCTACCAAACCAACCGCTACCACTACTGACCAACCTTTAGCCCCACCTCGCATTGTAACTACTGGAGGCACCTCAGCTGAACTGGCTACATTCAACACCTATGTTGCTAGGGATACCACTGTGAGGACCTGCGGCTATGAAGCCTTCTTCACCGGACCTGACCTTTGTCGACTACTCCATGACGGTGAAGAAATGGATAACATTGAGATAACTCAGTTCATCTTTGCCCAGAAGTCCTTTCTCGAGAAGCTACCTCTCCACATTCGCAGAGATACCAGAGTGGAACTCTATTTGCTGATCATGCAGGCTCAGCTGCTCGATGATGCAGCAATGATCGAGATTATACATGGTCACAGATATGAGAACTCCTTCCATCCCTGGGATGAGGTAGACCATGTGCTCATTCCCTACTTGTCAACCTCCCTGCACTGGTTTCCTCTTGACATTGACTTCAAGAACCAACGGATCGTCATCTTCGACTCCAAACCTAGTACCTTACTCATCCATCGGCGTAAACAATTGCGTGAATTCAATCGCACTCTCACCCGTGTTATGCAGGGATACTCGCATGGGTGTGGTGGTTATCATCTCTCCAAACCGATGGAAATTACGCGAGTCAAGCAAGGCATTCCTGCTCAGGATGATGCTCATAAGATGTGTGCCCAGTCTGAATCCTATCCCTGATGACTTCACAGTCAATGTCCCGCAACTGATCCTCTATGATCCTGTGCTGCAACTCAGGAACTACGACAACAACACTGAGGGTCCCCCGTCCCCTACTGGTCACCATCTGTAACCTCATCGCCGCGAACTGTCCCATCATTTCCCATTCCTTAATGGCACAATGGGTAACCATGGCCCTGCTCTTCCTACTCGGAGCATCTACCACCATATTACCCTTGCCAGGGGTATATAGCAAATCAAACTGAAACTACTACAAGTACTCCACCCACCGCCTCTGCCTAAGGTTCAAGTCTCTCTAAGAAAAGATATACTACAAGCTCTTGTGGTCCGTATATACCACAAATTTCTCCCCAAGGAGATAATGTTGCCAGCTCTTTAAAGCAAAGATCACTGCAGCCAACTCCAAATCGTGTGTGGGATAGTTCTGCTCATGTGGTCTCAACTGCCTAGACCCATAAGTAATCACCTGCCGAGTCTGCATCAACACACAACCAAGCCCCACCCTGGAGGCATCACAATACACCTCAAAAGGCACACCCTCCCGTGGAAGAATCAGGATAGGTGCTGAGGTCAATTGTGCCTTCAGCTCCATGAAACTACTCTCACAAGTATCAGACCAAACAAAAGGAACTCCCTTCTTGGTCAAGTTCGTCATTGGAGCTGCCAACCTAGAAACATCCTCCACAAACCTCCGATAATAGCCTGCCAAACCAAGGAAGCTACGAACCTCAAACACATTCATGGGCCTCTTCCACGACATCACCGCCTCGATCTTTGTAGGATCCACTGTGATACCCTCCGAAGATACCACATGTCCCAAGAAGTTCACCTGTTGTAACCAGAAGTCACATTTTGTGAACTTCGCGTACAGCCGGTGCTCTCGCAAGGTCTGCAACACAACCTGCAAATGCCCCTCATGCTCCCTCTTGGTCGCTGAATAGACTAAAATATTGTCGATGAACACCACAACGAACATATCTAAATACGGAGCAAACACCTGGTTCATCAACCCTATAAATATTACGGGAGCATTTGTGAGCCCAAACGGCATCATGAGCCACTCATAATGCCCATAATGACAACTAAACGTGGTTTTAGGGATATCTGCCTCCCTAACCCTCAACTGATGGTATCCAGATCTCAAGTGTATCTTGGAAAACCATCTCGCACCTCAAAACTGATCGAACAGATCATCGATCCTCGGCAATGGATACCTATTCTTCACAGTCACCTGGTTCAACTTCCGGTAGTGTATACACAGAAAGCGAACCATCCGCCTTCTTGGCGAATAACACTGGAGCACCCCACGGTGAGCTACTCCGCCTGATAAAGCCTCGTGCCAATAGATCATTTATCTGCCTTTTGAGCTCTCTAAGCTCTGTCGGCGCCATCCGATAGGCTGCCAACCTAATAAGTGTTGTCCCCGGCAACAACTCAATCGAAAACTCTACCTCCCTCATGGGTGGCAAACTGACTAAGTCCTCGAGAAATACATTCGAGAACTGATCTACAATGGGTGGCAAAAACAGCCTTCCCCTCTCTCCTCTTGTCAACCAACATCAAGCTGGCTAACTGGTGGGTCATCTCACCCTACCCATGCCTCAAAGGTCCCAACCTGCATGCCTCCTCAGTCCACTCACCCACAAAGACACCCCGCGTGCCCTCTGGCGTGAGGAACATCAAACGCCATCGAAAACAATCAATCTTGGCCTCCACGGAGACCAACCAATCCATACCCAGGATTACATCAAAATCATCCAACTCCATGATGTACAAATCACACAACAGGTTAACACCCCCAAGTGTTACCTGACAATCACGACAGATATTCTCAAGTATCACAGTTCCACCCAAAGGTGAAGCAACCATCAGAGACTAACTAACTGTCTCCTGGTCTAACTCCAATCCAACCACTGTAGCATACGAAATAAAAGAATGGGTAACACCAGTATTAATTAAAACTAAACAGATAGTATGAGAAATGATGATGGTACCTCTCACCACTGAAGGTCCTGGTCCTACCTCATCCACTGGTAGAACCTCTGCCTCTCTGCTGGTAAGGGCAAAAGTCCTCCCTCGTGGCCCACTACCACTAGCCTAGCCCATTAGGGCCTTGCCCCGCTAATCAACATGACCCTGTGCCTCCCGCTGAGGCTGTTGCACCGTAGGTCGCATTTGCGTGCTCTGTGCGGCGGCACCGACCTCTGAGACGGAGCCCTACTCCTCTGTCCCTGCTTGTCATGCCCCGAATTTCCAACCCGAGGAAATCGGTTTGTGACTCCCCTTTACCCACCCGGTGGGCAAGGGGTTGGGATAAGATATTCCACTTGGGACACCACTTCATTCCCAATAGATATTTATTAACAAATCATGTATCATTTTCACACACAAATCACAGTAAGCATCCATGAAGGCAAACCACAAATCTTTATTCAACTCGATAATCCTTTACATCATTTCCCCGTTGCGGTTACAGTAGTTCCACAAAATAACAAAACACAAATAACATTTAAGCAAAGCTACGAAGTAGATTTGTCCTCCACCTTGGTGTTCCCACCTAACGCTTGTAGGTTCTTGAAAAGTAAACAAAGCTGATAGCAATATTTCTACCGCTTTACCGCAAAGCAACGGCGTCAATGTAGTGTAGCCAATGATTGCGGGTCGATCCCACAGGGACAAGGGTTAGGAATCCCTAAAATTCTTACGCTAATTGTCTAAGCAATTGATTAAAAATTTGAGTGATTAAAAACAATGCAAATGAATTAAATTAAATTAAAACAATTTTGGTTTTGAATTGGGGAGAAATCAAATGGGATAAACGCCTAGGGATTTATGGTTTCACCGATCCCCAATTTCCTATTCCTGCATTTTAAAATAATTGAATTAATTCTCTCTTTATTCTTAAGGGTGATTTATCCGTTTGCAATCGTTAACTACTTTCGTAAGAATAACGACGTATTTGATTTTAACAACGTCCTACTTTCGTGGTACACTGTAATAAAATCAAACCCATTAAAATTCATGTGATAATCAAGTTTCTCATTAGGATGGTGGCCTACTTTCGTGACACACTAAGCCCAATTCTCATTCCGGGGTTCTAATAATTAATTTTCACCTTTCGATTCTTCAATTAATTATTTGAGATATGCAATTTCAATTTGTTTATTCAAACGAATCACAATAATATTTTCATGCCAGAAAGAGATGAAGAATAGGAGAATAATTAATTTTCAATCAAAATATCTTTGCAAAGAATATTCAATTGGGATTGGGCTACTCCCAATCCCTAGACAAGAAAATTAGCCACACATGGCTGAGAATGTCATACAAATTAAAGAGAAAATTCCTTACAAATTAAGGGGCAAAGGATCGTCGCACGCGAATTGCCAATGTCTCCCCTTTTGATCTCCAAGAAATTGGCCCCTCTTTTCAATATCTACCTATATTTCCCCCTCCTTTTCTCCTTTTGACGTTTTTTGATAGTCTTTCCTCAGTTTTTCGATGCCCAACCACGGATTGCACAGGTCTTTTTAATGCCAAACGCGTTGCCAAAAATGGTAGAATATTAACTAGAAATAAATAAGAAACCGTCAAAGGCCATGGCCACTAAAATCCGTGGCCACGCCTGCCATGGTCAGGCACTGCGTCACCATGGCCTGTGTAAAATGCTTTTTAGCTGTTCAACATTATTTGATGCCCGTTTCGCCCTTTTTCAACTCTGTTTGGGCCAAAACTGATGCAAACCTATAAAAACACACCAATACACACCAAAACATACAAAAAGGGAAAAACAACAAAGATTTATACAAATGACATCTAATTATATTAGAATTTGCTATAAAAATAGATAAAAGAAGGGGAAAATATATATATAAAATGTTCTCATCAAATTCCCCCACACTTGCCTCTTGCTCGTCCCCGAGCAAGAACTAGAATAAACACACAATCATACACAAATGGTTGTAAAACAAGAAAACAAAAACGCAAATGAGAACATGTTGATCCTAATTACACATGCAACATACATTAAAGGGAGAAAGCAATAGTAAGTTTTTAATAAGATTGCCCCCAAATTACCAACTACACTCCCCCACACTTGGTTAATTAAACATATGTCATCATTGCTAATAAACAGTGAAGCACCCATGCAAAGCTAAAAAGGTAAAAGCAAGAATAACTTGGAGCCCTCACAGTGGGGTGAACAAGGCTGCCTCACTCAAGAAATCTCACATCCCTCGACACTCTATTCCACCAAGGGTCTTCAGACCATTAGAGAGTGCACACGGTCCCTCACCTTAGTGACACAACCAAACAAACCACAAACCAAATCGGCCTTTGCCACATGCCACTCGAAAAGGTAACGACATAAATGATGCTCTCTAACGAAACAAGAGTCACCCGAACATAGTTGCGGCTTTTTCTATAAAAACGCAACTGCCCCCTCTTTTTTTTTTCTCTTTGTAGTTTTTCTTCTATTTGAAGAATAAGAAGAAAGAATAATTTCAACACCATGAGAATAAGGTGATAAGAGGGATATGGATATGGAAAACCAACAAAATGGGTGATCAGACCACTATATTGGCAAAAACACATTCTGTCTTTTTGAGTTTTGTTTTGTTTTTTTTTTTTTTTTTTGAGATGAATAACTCTTTTGTTTTTTTTTTTCAAAGATGCGCAATAGAAAGAACAATATGGCTTCCTGGAACAGATTGGAACATCCAGGATCATGAACAACAAAACTAATAGAGCGACGAGAAAAGTGGTACCTTGCAAAGTGACAATGTGACTCCAACCCATTCCATACGGACCAAAACCAATCACCATAGTGCGACATGCAATACACTTTCCAAAGCTCATCAACCAGGAGGATACACACAAATAAAGGAGGAAACATGGGAAACTGTATCGCTCTCAATCACACAGCTCCAAGCAAAAATAAAGCATTTACCATTTAACGATGTATAGCATTTCCAAAGTGTTAGCTTAAACAAATGAAAAACATCATTCCATGCATAAGGGGAAACGATGGGCAAATCTGAAGATTATCCAATCAAAACCCATATTACACAATAACCCATAACGTATAAGCATGCATAAAGAAGAAAAACAAGTAACCTCTCCAAGGGTAGTCATAAGAGACATGCAAGATACAAAACAAAAGAAAATACACAACCACCCCCACACTAGGAGAGCACAGTGTCCTCACAAGCACAAAAACAGGAAAAGAACAGGGACAGGGAGGGGGGGAAAGAAAAAAAAAGAGAGAAAAAATAAAAAAAATAAAGAAAGAAAATGCAAACCAGAGGCTAAACAACGGGGGAAGAAGGAGCGTCGTCGCTGGAACTGTCATCATCAGAAGGGGAAAGAGCGGGGAAAGGACCATTAGGAAGGTCTCCCAAGCGAGCAAAGTACTCAAGATAGCGGGAAGTGTGGAGCTGAAAGCGATGATTCTGACGACGCTGCTGGCACACTTGGTAGGTCAGGTCCTCCAGAGAAGCACGAGTGGCAGTCATAAACTGTGTGAGAGCCTGAACAGAAGGGTAATCAGCAGGAAGAGAGGCAGTAGGACTGGGACCACGAACATCAGGAAAATGATCAAGATGAGACAGTAAACGGGCCTGCCCGTCCTGGAGACGCTGCTGACCAAGCCGGAGATCGGCAAAACCCTGCTCGAGGATGGCCATATTCGAAAGAAACCCCGGAGGACGGCCTGGCCGTGAACGAGAACTGGGACCAGCAGAAGAGCGGTCAGTGGAGGAAGGGCAATCAGTAGGATCACCAAAGAGGCGTATCCGACTATCGGAGAGTGGTGGCGGCACGGGAAGAACTTCCTCCGCAGAAAGAACAGAGACACTCGAATCCAAACATAACCGAGTAATGAGGGCCGGAAAAATAAGGGAAGAACTAGCATGATCGGTAGCCTGAAGCTCGCTGAGGATACAAGAGGCGACAGGGATGGGTTGCCGCTGAAGAATGTCATAAAGAAGCCGGGTAGCCCGAAGCGACATATCACTCAAGTGGGACGTAGGCAGAATGCGGGTAGAGATGAAAGCCTGCCATGCCCTGTTCTCTCGATGTAAATAATGCCGGGAGAGACGAGTGGGTACTCCAGAGGAGGTAACCGTCCATTGGGCCCATGGGGCAGCAATACAAGATTTAATATCATCGGGCGCGGCGTGAGTAGTACGGCTAACAAGTAGATCAGCTTCGGAAATCGTCGGTAGATCATAAATGGAGTTAAGATGATCGACAGAAACTACCACTGAAACATTGCGAACCATAACCTCAAAGGAGCCATCCGGTCGCGTGTGCTGATTAACTTTGTTCGCGTAGAATTCGCGAACAAGGGGAACAACAGCCTCCATAGAACGACGGGCGAAGGTGTCCCATCCTAGAGCATGAAGGAGGTCGCTCATGGACACCACGTCAACAGCCGCAAGGACCGTTCGGCAATGATAGGCATACGGAGCAAGTCCTTGATAGGTCGCCTCGGCCTCGAGAGGTGAATCGATTGTTGGAGTGTCTCTGACGTTTGGGGCGTACCATCCTGCACACAGGAGAAACAAAGAAAACGACAAGGCATCCAAGCATCCCAAGATAAATGAAATAAGAATAATAATAAAAAGAGAAGAAACCAAATGTTTTTGAATTTGCAGGTTGTTTGTAGGAAAACGACAGAGCATGGCGTGTTATTAGTATTTTTTTTTTAAACCAAATAAGTGAAAAACAGTAAAGAAAGCATAACAGCAACAGAGGCCAAAAACGCACAAACACAACGTGCAATTCCCATGTCAACAATACCGCACGTAAGGAGGAATCGTCCTGATTTCGTGAAGAACACCACAAGATCCATCGATTTACAGAGGCACAATACTCAAGAAAAGGGGAAGGAAGGATGAACAGGAAAAAGGTGGAGCGAAATACCTGAAATCGGGGATGGGGAGAACGACCGAGATGAAAGAAGAGAGGAAGGAGGCGCGAGCGACTTGCAGGGGCGGCCGGAGGGTAGAGAGAGAGTGAATTATGAAAGAGAAGAAAAAGTGGTCGGCGAGGGTTGGATTGGACTTAGGTCGCGCGCCCCCTTTTTTTTTTTATTACTATTGACTTATTGCTTTAGCGTTTTTTTTTACGTGTCTCTTTTCGTAAAAAGAGAGGACCACGCCCTGCCATAGCCAGGGCGAGTTTTGCGGCCGCGGCTTCTGAAAAATGTGGATTCACCCGCTTTTTACTGTTATTACAAACCAAAACATAATAACAGTAGAGAGAATTAATTAAAATAGAAAGCCCGTAAATAAAATAGGAAAAAGGATACCATGGGGGAAAGGTCACCCATAAAAATGCTTTGGTTAACGTCACAAGCTCGACGTCTGCATCCGTATCATTGCGTGGAGATGGGAGGTGAGAGGTGATGGAGCTCACCACTGTCAACAGGAGCACCAGTGAAATAAATCTTCAATCGTTGTCCATTAACTTTGAAAGAACCAGAGGCCTCGCTCCAAATTTCTACAGCACCATGTGGAGCAACCGAGATGACGCGATAAGGACCGGTCCATCGGGATTTAAGCTTACCCAGGAATAAACGCAAACGGGAATTGTATAGTAGCACCAAGTCGTTGACATGAATCTGTCTACGCTGAATGTGACGATCATGCCACCGCTTAGTGCGCTCTTTATAAATCTGTGCATTTTCATATGAATCGAGACGAAGTTCCTCTAGCTCCTGGAGATGCAAAAGTCGCTTCTCACCGGCGGCCTTGAGATCGAAATTAAGGGCCTTAACTGCCCAAAACGCCATATGCTCCAACTCAACAGGTAGGTGGCATGATTTTCCATAGACAAGCCTGTATGGAGACATACCAATGGGGGTTTTGTAAGCGGTACGATAGGCCCATAGTGCATCGTGGAGTTTCTGTGACCAATCTTTGCGGGAACAAGAGACTGTCTTTTCCAGGATCAGTTTAATTTGGCGGTTAGTGACTTCCACCTACCCACTGGTCTGAGGATGATAAGCAAGAGAGACTCGATGCTGAACATGGTACCTTTTAAACAAGGTCTCTGTTTGATGGCAAGTAAAGTGAGAGCCTCCATCACTAATGACAACTCGTGGACAGCCAAATCGTGGGAAGATGATATGTTGGAAAAATTTCCGTACGACCTTAGCATCGTTGGTAGGTGATGCTATAGCCTCTGCCCACTTGGAAACGTAATCTACGCCAACAAGAATGTATCGGTTTCCGTTGGAGGGTGGAAAAGGACCCATAAAATCCAATCCCCACACATCAAATATCTCGACTTCTAAAAGGCCATGTTGAGGAAGCTCCTGACGGTGAGAAATATTTCTGGTCCGTTGGCATTGAGGACATGCTGTAACAAAGGCATGGCTGTCACGGAATAAAGTCGGCCAATAGAAACCGCATTGGAGAATTTTAACAGCTGTCTTCGAAGATCCCATATGTCCTCCACTCGGATGAGAATGACAATGAGTAAGGATGGATTGTACTTCCTCAAAGGGCACACAACGACGAAAAATACCATCTGATCCTCTCTTGAACAATAGAGGATCTTCCCAATAGTAATGCTTCACATCTTTCAAAAATTTTTTCTTTTGCTGAGAAGTCAGCCCTGGTGGTAAAAGATTGCCAACAATGTAATTGGCAAAATCTGCATACCACGGGGCAGAAACAATACTGAGGAGCTGTTCACCAGGGAGGGAATCATTAATAATGTCGTGGCTAGTGTCAGCTTGAGGCTCAAGAGCGAGCCTGGAAAGGTGATCAGCCACTGAATTTTCACAGCCCTTCCTATCCCGGATCTCCAAATCAAATTCCTGAAGGAGCAAAACCCAACGAATTAATCGTGGTTTGGCATCCTTTTTCGCCATCAAATAACGAATGGCAGCGTGGTCAGTATAGACAATGACTGGGGAGCCAACCAAGTAAGATCGAAATTTGTCCATTGCAAATACCACCGCTAAAAATTCTTTCTCCGTGGTGGTGTAATTGGCTTGAGCTGCGTCAAGTGTCCGTCCAGCATAATAAATCACATGTGTTTTCTTGTCTTTGCGTTGACCCAAAACAGCTCCTACAGCGTAGTCGCTAGCGTCACACATGACTTCAAATGGAATTTCCCAATCTGGGGGCTGGAGAATAGGGGCTGAAACAAGTGCCTTCTTGAGCTTCTCAAAGGATTCCACGCACGCTTCATCAAAATTGAAATCTGTATCCTTGGCCAAAAGGGCTGTAAGTGGTCGGGCTATGCGTGAAAAATTGTGAATAAATCGTCGATAAAAGCCCGCATGTCCCAAGAAACTACGGATGCCGGATACTGACTTGGGAGGCTGCAATTTCTCAATAATATCAACCTTGGCCTTGTCGACCCGTATACCATTCTCTGAAATAAGGTGTCCAAGTACTATGCCTTCGCGTACCATAAAATGACACTTTTCCCAGTTGAGAACCAAATGTACCGGTTCACATCTTTGCAAAACAAGAGAAAGGTTGTGCAGACAATTATCAAAAGAATCACCATATACAGAGAAGTCATCCATGAAGACTTCCATAATGCGCTCAGTGAATCCTGAAAATATGGCCATCATACACCGCTGAAAAGTAGCCGGTGCATTGCATAACCCAAAGGGCATGCGCCTATATGCATAAGTGCCGTGAGGGCAGGTGAATGTTGTTTTCTGTTGGTCATTGGGATGAATAGGAATTTGGAAGAATCCAGAATAATCATCCAGAAAACAGAAATGAGTATGCATAGCTAGCCTCTCAAGCATCTAGTCAATAAAAGGTAGTGGAAAATGGTCTTTACGAGTGGCATTATTTAATTTTCTATAGTCTATACACATGCGCCATCCCGTGACAGTCCTAGTGGAGATGGACTCACCTTTGTCATTTTGCACAACTGTCATCCCACCCTTTTTAGGTACGACTTGAACGGGACTGACCCATTCACTATCAGATATTGGGTAGATGACACCGGCAGCAAGTAATTTTAATATTTCTTTCTCCACTACCTCTTTCATTTTAGGGTTCAACCTCCTTTGAGGTTCCCTAGAGGTCTTAACATCATCCTGTAAATGTATTCTGTGCATGCAAAAGCCAGGACTAATTCCCTTTAAATCATCAATGGAATAGCCTATGATTTTATGGTGTTGTTTAAGCACAGACAATAATTTCTCATTTTCATGCAAAGTCAAATAGTTACTCACAATTACAAGACATGAGTTTTCAGCACCAAGAAATTCATACCTCAAGTGTGATGGGCGTGGCTTAAGTTCTAAGTCCTTGCCTCTGCTGGCTGCCATTTCCAAGGGTTTGTCCTGGAGTGCCTGGATATGAATTTTTCGCCGTGGTAACGGGGGATTGACATCAAGCTCTTTGGCCACCTCTGCTACTGCTCCATTGGCAGAGTTAGGACTCCCGTCTAGAACCAAGCACTCTAGCAATGGGTCCTCAAAGTGTGGTGCAATTCGTGCTTCCTCCAATAGATTTTCCAAAAGGTCCAAGTGGTAACACTCCTCCTGTAAGTCTGGTTTCCTCAGAGCTTCGGAAAGGTTGAACTCAATTTTCTCACCACCGATATTTAAGGTGAGTTCACCCTTCCTATAGTCGATAACGACCCCGGCTGTGGCAAGGAAGGGTCTGCCCAGGATTAAAGGAATCCGAGCATCTTCCTCCATCTCTAAGATCACGAAATCTGTGGGTATATAAAACTTTCCCACTCGTAGTGGAACATCCTCCACTATACCAACTGGGTACTTTACCGAACGATCGGCCAGCTGCAGAGTAACCGAAGTGGGAGCAAGCTTTCCCAGGCCAAGCTGCTCATAAACCGAAAGTGGCATTAAACTGACGCTGGCCCCTAAATCGCATAAAGCCTTACGGAAGCGCTGCTCACCCACCATACATGGGATAGAAAAGCAGCCCGGATCTTTAAGCTTTTGAGGGGATGGATTCATAAGCACTGCGCTGCACGCCTCGGTTAGGGTCAAAATCTCATGCTCCCCATATTTCCTTTTTCCAGAAATAACTTCCTTAAAGAATTTAGTATATGAGGGCATATTCTCCAAGGCTTCGAGGAAAGGGATGTTTAGATAGAGTTGATTTAGCATCTCTAGAAACCTCTTGAACCGTTGATCCTGCTTTATATTCACCAACCGTTGAGGAAACGGGACTGGGGGCTGATAGGAAGATGAAGTAGGAGTCGGTTCAGCCTCTTTCTGCTTCTCACTAACGTCCCTAGAAACTGCTGGTTGTGGTGGTTCAGTGGGTTGATCCCCTTGTATGGCAGCATCCCCTTGTATGGCAGCATCCCCTTCTTCTCTTCCTGTAGCACTTGCGGGACCCTCAACCTGTTTTCCATTCCTCAAGGTAATGGAATTGCAATGTTCTCTGGGGTTGAGTGGCTGTCCCGGCATATCATTGGAAGAAGTGGTTGTCAATTTGTTCACTTGTTGGGCCAATTGAGCCACTTGATTCTCGATCAACTTATTCTGCGTGGCCAATGTCTCAATGGATGTGTTGACTTGTTTAAATGATTCTGTCACAGCTTGGTTTTGTGTCACTTGCGCGGCAACAAAAGTAGCCACAAGGCTCTCCAGTTTGGATAACTGGATGAAGATTCTGGTTGCTGTTGTGATGGCTGCCCAGACTGTTGTGGGTTTGATGGCCGGAAATTGGAATGTTGATATGATTGTTGGCCGAAACCAGGTGGACGAGATGCTGTTTGGGTAGGATTTAGCACATTTTGGCTTCGGTAGGAGAGCTTTGGATGGTTCCTCTAGTTAGGATTATAGAAATTCTGATTTTGCTGGTTTGGATTTGTGCCAGCATACTGTACCGTCTCCTATGGAGATGCCTCAATAATGTAACAAGCTTCTGTTGCATGGTCAGCAGCACCACAAATGCCACAGGCTAAAACCTGTTCCAATGCAGTGTTGCCCATCTGATCAATCTTCTTTGTAAGAGTTTCTACCCGGGCAGCCAAGAGGTCTAGAGAGTTAACCTCATGCTTTTTAGGTTCTGCAACTCCACTTTTGGGTAAGGCTCGCACACTAGACCACCGTTGTGTGTTCAAGGCTATTTTATCAATCAAATCCCATGCTTCGTCAACGGGTTTTTCCACTAACGCCCCATTTGCTGCTGCATCCACCATTCCTCTTGCTGAATAATTCAATCCTTGATAAAAGGATTGAATTAAGAGCCATTTCTCGAGACCGTGGTGGGGACACGATATCAATAGGTCCTTGAAGCGTTCCCAAGCATCGTGTAATGGCTCATCTTCTGGCTGAAAAAACATTGTCAGCTAATTTCTGATTCCCACAGTCTTCCCCGGCGGATAATATTTGGCGAGAAAGGCCTGCGAAAGCTGATTCCATGTGGTAATAGTAGGCGGCAGAGCATGGAGCCAAACCTTCGCCCTTCCAGCCAACGAAAAAGGAAAAAGCCGCATCAATTTCGCATCCTCGGTCACTCCATTATATTGAAAGGTAGCGCATTTATCGATGAAGTCCCGGAGATGCATTTGGGGATCCTCTGTTGATGAACCAACGAACTGGGACTGGCTCACCAAGGAAATCATTGCTGGTTTCAATTCAAAATTGTTGGCAGCAATCGCGGGTCTTGTTATCCCAGTAGCCATGCCTGCTGCTGTGGGTCTAGAATAATCCTTCACTGCCCGATCATCAGCCATTCTTCCTGGTCTTGGGGGAGACGTGGAAATTTGTAATGGTGAAGTACTCAGAGCTTCTTCGAGGAAGGCGGATTCCAAAGGGACAGGAATGGATTCGATGGGTTCTTCCCTACGTGTTTGCCTCACCCTTCTTAGAGTTTGTTCGATTTCAGAATCGTAGGCAACTAGATTATCGTCCCCCGAACGGGTCATCAACTATTCTGCACAGATCAAAAGCAAACAAAACCCAAGCACAATACCGAACAATTTGAAGAACAAAATAAAACAAATATATAAAATAATAAAAACAATCAAGAACAAACAAAACAAAAATTCTATATGAAAATAAAATAAAATAAAATAAGATATTCTCCTAAAAAATAAATAAATAAATAAATCTAAACAATCAAATTAAATAAAAAAAAATGAATAAACAAATAAAGAAACAAACAAACGTGCCTAGTCCAATTTGCTAATGGTTTGAATCTTAAGTTTCCTAAACAAAGCCGTTGTCCCCGGCAACGGCGCCAATTTGATAGCAATATTTCTACCGCTTTACCGCAAAGCAACGGCGTCAATGTAGCGTAGCCAATGATTGCGGGTCGATCCCACAGGGACAAGGGTTAGGAATCCCTAAAATTCTTATGCGCTAATTGTCTAAGCAATTGATTAAAAATTTGAGTGATTAAAAACAATGCAAATGAATTAAATTAAATTAAAACAATTTTGGTTTTGAATTGGGGAGAAATCAAATGGGATAAACGCCTAGGGATTTATGGTTTCACCGATCCCCAATTTCCTATTCCTGCATTTTAAAATAATTGAATTAATTCCCTCTTTATTCTTAAGGGTGATTTATCCGTTTGCAATCGTCAACTACTTTCGTAAGAATAACGACGTATTTGATTTTAACAACGTCCTACTTTCATGGTACACTGTAATAAAATCAAACCCATTAAAATTCATGTGATAATCAAGTTTCTCATTAGGATGGTGGCCTACTTTCGTGACACACTAAGCCCAATTCTCATTCCGGGGTTCTAATAATTAATTTTCACCTTTCGATTCTTCAATTAATTATTTGAGATATGCAATTTCAATTTGTTTATTCAAACGAATCACAATAATATTTTCATGCCAGGAAAGAGATGAAGAATAGGAGAATAATTAATTTTCAATCAAAATATCTTTGCAAAGAATATTCAATTGGGATTGGGCTACTCCCAATCCCTAGACAAGAAAATTAGCCACACATGGCTGAGAATGTCATACAAATTAAAGAGAAAATTCCTTACAAATTAAGGGGCAAAGGATCGTCGCACGCGAATTGCCAATGTCTCCCCTTTTGATCTCCAAGAAATTGGCCCCTCTTTTCAATATCTACCTATATTTCCCCCTCCTTTTCTCCTTTTGACGTTTTTTGATAGTCTTTCCTCAGTTTTTCGATGCCCAACCACGGATTGCACAGGTCTTTTTAATGCCAAACGCGTTGCCAAAAATGGTAGAATATTAACTAGAAATAAATAAGAAACCGTCAAAGGCCATGGCCACTAAAATCCGTGGCCACGGCGATGAGATCCGGAATGTTTATGAAGGTCGGCGGCCATTAATTTTGTGGCCACGGCGAGAACTTCGACGTGAACAGTGAAAGACGCCTGCCATGGTCAGGCACTGCGTCGCCATGGCCTGTGTAAAATGCTTTTTAGCTGTTCAACATTATTTGATGCCCGTTTCGCCCTTTTTCAACTCTGTTTGGGCCAAAACTGATGCAAACCTATAAAAACACACCAATACACACCAAAACATACAAAAAGGGAAAAACAACAAAGATTTATACAAATGACATCTAATTATATTAGAATTTGCTATAAAAATAGATAAAAGAAGGGGAAAATATATATATAAAATGTTCTCATCAAAAGCACAGTGGGAGGGGTGAGCAACCACAGCTCAGTAGGAATCATGTCTCCCCAAGCTATCCCATGCTCCTAACATCTACATGTTCACGTGCACGAGTGCAGTGTCGTGTCAATAAGATATAGGCAGGTTATGTTCCACAGTTAAGTATCAACATACAAGTCACAGAGTAGGTACAACCAGTGCCACAGCCACACAGGCAAACGTAACCACAGCCACACAGGCTAATATATCCAGCCACCGGGCTCCATAACCAAACACGGGCTTCCACAGCCACCGTGTTTCGGAGTCAACCACGGGCTTCCACAGCCACCGTGTTTCGGAGTCAACCACGGGCTTCCACAGCCACCGTGTTCCAGAGTCCACGGGCTTCCACAGTCACCGTGTTCCAGAGTCAACCACGGGCTCCCACAGCCACCGTGTTCCAAAATCAGCCACGGGCTTCCACAGCCACCGGGCAAAATAACCAGCCACGGGCTTCCACAGCCACCGGGCAAAATAACCACATACATTACATCAGCCACACAAGTATAACATCAAACACTTAACATGCATAGCCTCAGAGGCATAAAACCAAACACACAACATGCATCAGTCACACAGGTATAATATCAAACACTTAACTTGCATAGCCACACAGGCCTAATATCAAACAATATGCCATTGAAGGCCAACTTCCATATAAGAGATCACACATATATGGATTTACATATAGATATATAACCAAATAGCCACAGAATGCCTACCACAAGGCCAAAACCCTGGATAGGTTCAACGAGGAACAGAACCCCTACCTTGAAAGCGTCCTCCTGCTCTTGCTTCCACGCTAGACATCGTCCACCTACGCGAACCACCACGGCAGCGATCAGTATTCCTCTCTCTCTCTCTCTCTCTCTCTCTCTCTCTCTCTCTCTCTCTCTCTCTTTCTCTTTCTCTCCGGCTGCGGCGGCTGACAGAAAGAAACCCTAAAACCTCAACACAAAGGGGCTCCCCCTCCTTATATAGACATCACAACATCAAAATGATGTAGTTTTGATTAAGTGAATCCCACCATCAAAACGACGTAGTTTTGATGGAACAGGCTACAACCTTCCCGCATCCACACAAGATAAAATACCCACAATTCCAACATGCCCCTTTAGGAAAAGATGATTAGAATCACAAAACCAAGGTGATGGTGCAAAAATATGGCTGCACGCCATATTGCACGTCATATCCCCATATGACGTGCAGCTCCAAATGCCGTGAAATTCTACCCCAAGCTTCCTTGCATCATGTAGAAGGCAAGCATACAATAATATCCTTGCACGTCATAATGCCCCATATGATGTGCACTCTATTTCTGCCTCCCTAGGCTGCCCTCTTTCGTCAAAAGTTCCCTATTTGGTAAATAAAATAATTTGGCTGAAGTCCATGAGTAGAAGTTCCCCAAAAACTACAAAATTACCACTCAAAAGGTAAAACTGTGACTAACTCCACACATCTCAAAACACGGGTCATTACATTCTCTCCCCCTTAAGACTTTTCGTCCTCGAAAAGAAACATGCAAAGAAAAACAAACACAAGCTACCCATTTGCAAAACGGCAAGCCACAACACCCAAATGTGTCATACACTGCACGCAGCATAACATACGTCCGCAAACTCACAAAGCACCACCACAATTCATAACCACATGCATCACAAAACACATACCACATACCCGTATATCACAAATACAAGTCTCAATCATAAACACATGTCTAAAAGACAATACAAATACACCAAATCATATACAACTAATACAAGAAAGCACATCACGACAGCCACCTCCCACCCTTAAGATTGTTCGTCCTCGAACAACTCTGGGTGCTGCTCACGCATCATGGACTCACGTTCCCAGGTCTCCTCCTCAATGCCGCGGTGCTGCCATAGCACACGAACCAAAGGAATAGCACGACCATGCAAAAGCTTCTCACGCCGATCGAGTATACGGATAGGGGCCTCAACAACGGACATGTCATCCTCAATGTCCAATGTCCCCCAATCGATCACATGAGTGGGGCCAGGATGATACTTCCTCAACTGGGAAACATGGAACACATTGTGCACCCAATTCAATCGCGGTGGTAATGCTAACCGGTAGGCCACTGGCCCCACACGAGCCATAACCTCAAAAGGACCGATAAACCGCAGAGATAGCTTGGAACCTCACCCAAACCACCGATGTCCACGATAGGGAGAAACATGGAGAAACACATGATCTCCCACAGAAAACTCTAAAGGTCGCCGCCGCTGATCTACATAAGACTTCTGGCGACTCTGGGCTGATAACAAGCGCTGACGAATCAACTTGACCTTCTCAGTAACCTCTTAAACCAACTATGGTCCCAAGAGTGCTGCCTCTCCTACCTCAGTCCAACACAAAGGTGATCGACACGGCCTGCCATACAACGCCTCAAAAGGAGCCATCCCAATGGAGGCCTGATAACTGTTATTGTAGGCAAACTCCACCAAAGGAAGGTGAGTTGCCCACAAACCCCCAAAATCTAGCACACAAGCCCTCAGCATGTCCTCCAATGTCTAATTCATCCTCTCTGTCTGACCATCAACCTCAGGGTGAAAGGCTGTACTCAAGTGAACTGCGAATCTCTGTCAGACACAATCGACGGGAGTACTCCATGCAGTCTCACAATCTCGTTCACATATAGCTGGCTCAATGCCCCAATGGAGTCCCGCTCTCGAACGGCAAGAAAATGGGCTAACTTCGTTAGCCGATCCATAATCACCCAAATCATGTCTTTCCTCCCAATGGTGGGTGGAAGACCAGTCACAAAGTCCATCGCTATGTGGTCCCACTTTGACTCCGCTATCGGCAATGGTTGCAACATACCTGCTGGCCGCTGCTGCTCAGCCTTCACCTGCTGACACGTGAAGCACCTCGAAACAAAAGCAGCTACATCATGTTTCATCCCAGGCCACCAAAAATGTCCCCCGAAGTACATGGTATATCTTCATAACCCCAGGATGCACAAGCAACTCTATATTGATGAAACTCCCTCATCACCTCATCTCTGAGAGAAGAAGCCACTACTAGCCGCCCCTGAAAGGACAAATAATGCTCAGGACCCTTTGCCCAATCCTCAGATAGCTCACCAGCCTCAATACGGGCACGAAGAACCTCACACTCAATATCCCCCAATTGTCCCTCCCGGACTCGCTGGTATATCTCAGGCACAACAACAATAGGACTCAGGACTGTCCCACTATCACGAGCAATAGGCTACAACTGCAACATAGCCAACTGCTCCATCAGCTTCCACTCTTGCACTGCCACCTTAGCTTTTCCTTTCCTGCTCAACGCGTCAGCTACAACATTGCCCTTGCCCAGGGTATAGGCAAGAGTAAAGTCAAAGGTCTGCAAATACTCCACCTATCTCCTCTGCCTCAAATTCAAGTCCCTCTGAGTAAAGATGTACTAAAGGCTCTTGTGATCTGAGAACACCACAACCTTTTCCCCCAAGAGATAATGTTGCCAACTCTTCAAGGCAAAGATGACAACCGCCAACTCAAGATCGTGAGTAGGGTAATTCTGCTCATGAGGTTTCAACTGCCTCGACCCATAAGCTATTACACTGTGCTCCTGCATAAGCACACAACCCAAACCAATCCTGGATGCATCACAATATACCTCATATGGGACATCCTCCCTAGGTAATCCCAACACAGGTGCAGTGGTCAAACAGGTTTTGAGAGCCTCAATCGCACGCTGACACTTGTCGGTCCACTCAAACTTCACTCCCTTCCGGGTCAATGCCGTCATAGGGATTGCCAAATGGGAGAATCCCTCTACAAAACAACAATAGTACCCCGCCAAGCCAAGGAAACTACGAACCTCAAAGACATTGGTTGGCCTCTCCCACGATGACACAGCCTCAATCTTAGCTGGGTCCACCCTCACACCCTCAGCTGACACTATATGGCCAAGAAAATGAACCTCCTGCATCCAAAACTCACATTTGCTAAACTTAGCAAACAACTGCTGGTCCCTCAAGGTTTGCAACACGATTGCCAAGTGCTCCGCATGCTCCCTCTCAGTCTTGGAATACACCAAGATATTGTCTATAAACACCACAACAAAGGAATCCAAATATGGAGCAAAGACCTGGTTTATCAAATGCATGAACACTACCGGTGCATTAGTGAGCCCAAAAGGCATCACTACCCACTCATAATATCCATACTGGCACCGAAAGGTAGTCTTAGGGATGTCTTCATCCCTAACCCTCAATTAGTGGTACCCCGACTGATAACGTGCATTTATGCCATTATTCTAGTGTATATTTAGGGCATTAAAGAGCATGACTAGAGCTTAATTTACCTATATTTCATAGATATTTGCTCTAACCCCTTAGGAAGACACTGCTTATTCTAGATGTGTTTTTTGAGTTGTTTTGGCAGGTTTTTAGGTGATTCCTTCTCAAAAAAATCAGCTAGATCATCTTGTCTACTAAAAAGGAAGCTTGTGGCAAAATATGAGCTCAAAAGGAGGCATTTTGAAGGTTACAAGCGACAAAGCTGCAAGAGGCCTCTTCACACACTAAGTGCTGAGCAAGCACATTTTGATTTATTTGACCATGAAGATGACCTTACCAATATCACGTGCAGAAGAGAAAGTTGCTCCAAATGAGGCCCTCTATCTCCCATAAAAAGTTTAGAGCAAAAGGACAACAAAGGATTTTACATGTGATATTGGGATTTGATTTTTTTGACCTAGTAGGAGGCTTCATATGATATCACGTGCAAAACAAAAGTTTCTCCAAATGATGTCCTCTATCTCCCATAAGTTTCAGAGCATTTGGAGGTGCACGTGATATGGCCATTGTCACGTGCATTATCACGTGCAACCATATTTTTGCACAGTGGCCTTTGTTTTGTTATGGTGATGACTTTTCCCTAAAGACCCTTGTCCAAATTCTGCTTGGTTTGAGTGCTATTAAGGTTGGAAGGAAGAATGGATGTCACTTACCAAAACTACGCTGTTTTGATAAGTGACAACAGCTGGCACTTAGGGCACACCCTATGCATGACCCGCAGCCCTATATAAGAGGGAAAACACATCTTTTCTAGAGGATTGAACATTTGGGAGGAGCTAGGGTTCTTCCTCCACCTTGGAGGAGAGGAGAGCAAGGCTGACGGCTGAAGAAGGGATTGGAAGGGCAGAACATGGACTTGAAGAGATCAAGCACTACTGCATACTCTGGAGATTAGGGCTGGAGACAGTGACCATCTATCTCTGCCCCCCTTCTGTTCATGGGTTTGTGGATTATTATTGAGATTATTTTGATTATTATGAGTGTGTAATTCTCTTTTCTAGGGGAGCAATGTAGCCCCTTATGCTGTTGTGATGATTTTATGAATTCTGGGTTTGTTAATTGATAATTTCATGTTTTTATGAATCTGTTCTTCATCTTTTAATATCCGGGCTGTACACCTAGGTTTTCTTAGCCCTAGTCTGGGGTAGACATGAGATTCATGACATGCTTGTGATTGGTGTGACTATTATCCTCTTGTATATGTGATATATTAGCCGTGTGTACGTCGCTATGATGACCATTCAAGCAGTTAGCACTTAGAAGGCCTGGCAATGACCATTTATAGTGCCTTGGTTAATATATAGCACGCTGTCATCAAAACAACCCCAAAGAACCATAAAATCAGTGGCAGTAACATAGGGAGGTGAACTTGTGATCCTAGAACCTCAATCCCTTGGTATCAATTCTGAATTTCTGCTGTCTAAAAATTACAGAAAATAAAATAAAAGAAAAAAAGGTTCAAGCACTCCAATAGACAGATGGTTTAGAGATGAGGAGGAGCTAACCATGGAAGAATGTTTGGAAAGGATGATCCAATCCAACAAATTTTTGTGGGAAAACCAAGGGAGAGATGAGGAGGATTCAATGATGGCGAGACCAACATGTTTATGTTCCAGGCCACGCAGCGGATCATTTTTCATATAGTGCTTGGGATTGCACTGTCTATGATCCTCCCACAAGCAGCTATTCATACCAAGAGCCTCCTTATTATGGTGGAAGTATTAATGGAGATGGTAGAGAAGTATGGCCAACTTACACCCAACCTGAGGGTGACTACTATCCACAAGAGCCACCACCTGAGGAGTTTAATGGTTTCTTCAATGGATATTCTGAGAATAGATGGGTAAGGCAATATCAAGATGAAGCTTACTTTGAAGCCCCACTCTATGGCAATTATTGTCCATATCAACAACAAGAGTGGCAGCCCCAAGTTAAAGATGAAGAAACCAGAAGAGAGGTAGAGGATTTGAATGAAAGGCTTGGAAGTATGGAGACTACCATAAAAAATATGGAGCAATTATTGATGAGTATGGCTCAAAATGCAAATAAAGGAGTCTCATCTAACTCCTTGTTGGTGACATAGAGATAAAAACTGAAGAGAATTGCAAAGCCATCACTCCAACTTCCATGAATCAATCTTTGACGTCTACCTCACAAGAATGGGAGTTTTTTGCTAATAATGATTCTGAAGATGAAGCTCACATTCTAGCTAGTCAAACCATTAATGCTGCTATAGAACAAGAAGTGGAGAAAAAGGCAATGTTTCATTATGATGAGGTGGTCCCTCCACCATAATTTAATAGCCCACATGATGTATCCACTTCAACTCTTCCCATGGTTGGAGCTTATGAGGACAATTTGAAGTTTTTTCCTATCCAAGAAGAGGAGGAAGACTTGAATTGTTCTGGGGTGTTAAAAGAACATGAGAAACCAATAAATGACAACCCAAGGATGCAGTAACAAATCTTGGATGATGATGATATAATTCTCATATCTGAAGGCACATCAAACCAAAGTACTCTTTATGAAGACAAGCTACATGAGCCCACCACTACTATGTTTGGTTTGGAATCATCTTCCCTTACACAAGAGAAAGAAGTGCTTGACAAGGAATGTAATGACCCGTGTTTTGAGATGTGTGGAGTTAGTCACAATTTTGCCTTTTGAGTAGCAATTTTCTAGTTTTTGAGGAACTTCTACTCATGGACTTCAGCCAAATTATTTTATTTACCAAATAGGGAACTTTTGACGAAAGAGGGTAGCCTAGGGAGGCAGAAATAGAGTGCACATCATATGGGGCATTATGACGTGCAAGGATATTATTGTATGCCTGCCTTCTACATGATGCAAGGAAGCTTGGGGTAGAATTTCACGGCATTTGGAGCTGCACGTCATATGGGGATATGACGTGCAATATGGCGTGCAGCCATATTTTTGCACCGTCACCATGGTTTTGTTATTCTAGTAATCTTTTTCCAAAGGGGCATGTTGGAATTATGGATATTTTGTTGTGTGTGGATACGGGAAGGTCGTAGCTTGTTCCATCAAAACTACGTCGTTTTGATGCTGGAGTTCACTTAATCAAAACTATGTCGTTTTGATTGTTTGGGTGTCTATATAAGAGGTGGAGGATTCTTAGGTTTAGGGTTCTTCTTTTGGCTAGCCACCACAGCCGTCGTAGAGAGAGAGGGAAGGAGAGCTTTTGGTTGCTGCCAGAGCGTCTAGCGTTGGAACAAGAAGGATTTTCTTTGAGGTAGGGGTTCTGTCTTCTTGTACCCAATCCGGGGTTAGGCCATACACTGGATTAACTGTTAAGTTATAGTGTTGTTGATATATTATATATATATAAATTCATATAGGTGTGACCTCCTATATGAATGTTGGCCTTCAATGGCATATTGTTGTGTTTGATATTAAGCCTGTGTGGCTACGCATGTTAGGTGTTTGGTTTTAAACATTGTGGCTTGAATTTTAATAAAGGCATTTGATTTATAACTTAGTGAGTATTTGTTGTGATCTTGTACGATGCCCTGCAAGGGAAGTTGTATATCTACCCCTTGCCCACCAGGTGGGTTAAGGGGAGTCACGAACCGGTTTCCTCAAGTTGGAAATCCGGGGCGTGACAATATGGTATCAGAGCATGGTCTAGTTGGCCTAGGGTAGTGGGCGGATCTGGTTATCTTGAGTCCTTTGGAGGAGCTTGGAGGGATGTGCCAGATCAATATGGTCCTCTTGGAGCCTCTAAGGTGTACTTGGGGTAGTCCAGACCTAAGGTAGGATTTGAATTCATTGGCATTAGGGCACTAGTTGCATTTGTTGTTTATGTTTGCTAAACTAGAAAAAAAAAGTGAATAGCGTGATAAAGTGGGAAATGTGCAACTCTGAATTTTCTTGGAATACCTTGAGCATGAGAACTCCTTGTTTAATTGAGCTGTGTGAAATGTGAATTAAGCTGTGTGCAATGTGGATTGATGCAATGTATGCGTGTAATGCCTTATGATAGTAGAATTGATAAATGGGATAGAGGTAGTGACGCGATAGATTATGAACGCATTTGACGATTGTCTTTCTTACTTCATGTAGTAAGAATGCCACCGAGGAGAGTGACACGTGCATCTGGGGCAGTGGCTGATGAGTCATCTGCCCATGAGGGTCCGGGTGCGGGGCAGTCCGCTGGAGGACATGCACTGTTGTTGGCACAGCTGTGAGAGGGCATCCAATTGGAAGTCCGAGAGCTGAGGGAGGGTATCCGACAAAAGGTCCGAGAGGAGGTGCGCCATGAGATGGCAGCACAACAGATGGTGCCACCACCACCACCACCACTAGTGGGGGAGCTACCTCGTGAGCGTGAGAGTTCACTAGGTGGTAACCTGATTCTTGCAGAGGATGACGCGGTGACAAGGTTCCGAAAGGAACAACCTCCAAGGTTCAAGGGAGAAGGGGATCCCGTGGTAGTTGAGCATTGGTTGAGGCAGATCGAGCATGTATTCTCCTTTCTCCTACCCCGGGAGGAGGATAAGGTGAGGCTGGCCATTCCCCTTTTCACACTTCTTTTAAATAATAACCTTACAAGGTTGCGTTTAATGCTCTCTCCCTTGATGGATTATTCACTCTTTTATTTTTGTTATGCTCACTTTGTTGTTATTTTGCCTTTTTCTTCGCTATATGGAGAGAAAAATGTATCTCAATCCCTTTATTACATGAAACATAAGGCTCATTTGCCTTTTATTGCACAATAAAGAAATAAAAGATGCTAAGAAGGTTTAGGTGACCTTGAAGCTTTTGCATCATTAACACCAACACCAAGCACTGAGCATAAATAAGTAGTCATCATGCATACTTAATTCCTACCATTAAATAACTAATGTTGAATGCTAGAGGAGTAGCAAACTATAACTCATAACCCAATAATGGCACTCAAAGGCTAAGAAGAGGCTTTTCTCAACTCGAAGGGACACTAAGTGTTATCCTAGCATGTCATGCCATTTAATATTCAAATTCCATCTCTAAAAACATGGTAATATCATTTAAGAAGTAAAGACATGATTAAACCAAATCATAACACACCTTAACTACCTTAACACCCTAATCACAACATGATACGAATGTGGCATAAAAGTTTTAAAATTTAAGCCAAAATTGCATACCTAGTATCCATGCCTCTCCACATGCAAATCATATAATCAAGAAACTCAAACAATCACACAAAATAAAAATGACACTAACAAACAAACCAAAAACAAAACATGCAATCACACAACATAAAGGACAAACAAGTGGCTCAAGCCACTCCCCACACCACACTTAAAGTATGCTATGTCCTCATGACATGGAATAGGGAGTAGGAAGATACTTACCTCAAAGTGGCAATGCTGTAGAAGAAGAGTAGGTGCGAAGACCATCTCAAAATTCCCTACATACACTCCAACAAACAAAAACAAAACAAAACTAGCCCGGGCTGCCTCCCGATAGCGCTTTAGTTAAGGTCTGTAGCTAGACCTTGTCATACTAAGCTCAACCAATGTATGAGAGGCTTTCATCCTTGCATTGTAAACCTCAGTAGTCTCATAGACCACAGCAATCGGATGAATGAACCGCTGTGGGAGCCACTTGAACTCTTGATTCAAGTGTTGATAGGGAGACAGCTCTATAAACTTAGGGTTCTCCTTCCTCTCATTCCATCGAGGAGGTAACACAAATTCAACATACTCCACAATTGGAGTAGTCATGATGCACACATGGTTACCTCCCTTGTCACACCCTGGATTTCCAACCCGAGGAAACCGGTTCGTGACTCCCCTTAACCTACCCGGTGGGCAAGGGGTAGATATACAACTTCCCTCGCAGGGCATCGTACAAGATCACAACAGATACTCACTAAGTTATAAATCAAATGCCTTTATTAAAATTTAAGCCACAATGGTTACAACTAAACATGTCTTTATTACAGTCAAAACCCTTTTACAACCTCTACCCACTAGGGCTACATCAATTCCCACAAAATAACATAATTGAAAAGAAATAATAAAACAAATATGGTCTTCCACCTTGGGGTCCCACCTGATGCCTGTAGGTTCCTGAAAGAAAACACATCAAAGTAGGAGGGGTGTGCAACCACAGCTCAGTAGGGATCATGTCTCCCCAACCCATCCTATGTTCCTAGCTTCTACATGAGAACGTGCACAGGTGCCGTTGATAACGTGCATTTTATGCCGTTATTCTAGTGTTTATTTAGGATGTTTAAGAGCATGATTAGAGACTTATTGCTTCATATATTATATATATTTGCTCTAACCCCTTGGAAGATGCTATTTGCAAATACATGCGTTTTTAAGCTGTTTTGGCAGATTTTGGAGCTCACTTTTGACATAGTAGATGGCCTCAAACAATTGGCGTGCAAGAACAAAAGTTGCTTAGAATGATGTCCTCTACCTACCACAGAAATTTCAGAGCATTTGGAGCTACACGTGAATTCACCCATTTCACGTGCAAGCATATTTTTGCTTCTCAGTCCTCTACAGGATGCAAGGAAGCTTGGGGAGAAGTTTGAGCTGATTTGGAGCTGCACGTGAATTCACCATATCACGTGCAAATTGACGTGCAGAGATATTTTTGGACCGATCCTATCGTTTTTCCATGCTGATCATTTGTTTCTGAAGGCCCATGTCCAAATTGTGGATGGAAGATAGAGATTTTAAAGTTTGAAGTGTCACTTATCAAAACTACGCCGTTTTGATAAATGGGCTAGGGTACACACCTCAAGGCCCATCCAACCTCTATAAATTAAGCCTCCAGGCCCCCTGCTAGACATCCTAGACCCCCCTACACGTTTTTAGATAGACATCCTAGACCCCCCTACACGTTTTTAGAGAGAGAGAGAGGCTTCACGACTTGGAGGTTGCTCCTTGACCTAGGAGAGCAGCCGTCGCAGCCATCGCGGATTTTGGAGCCTGGATTTGAAGCCTTGTTGCGCGCGTGGATTAGAAGAAGATGTTTAGCTTTACTGCTATGGTTTTGCTTGTAATCATGCGTGAGTAGTTCTTATAATCTAGGGGAGCAATGTAGCCCCCTTGTTGCTTTGCTGTGTTTATGAATATTGGGTTTGGATGATTGAGTTTTGCATGTTTTATGAATGTGTTCTTAATTTCTATCTTTGGATGTACACCTTGGTATTCTTAGCCCTAGTCTGGGGCGGATTAAGATTCATAACTTATTTGTAATTGATGTGATCATTATCCTTATGCAAGTATGATTTATTGGCTTTGCATGTCTGTGTGTTTAGATGACCATTCTGGCATACAACTCTTAAAAGGACCTCAATGACCATTTGTTGTCCTTGGCTTATGTTTAGCATGTTTTCAATCAGACAATCCTAATACCATGAACCAGTAGAGATAACATAGGGAGGTGAAATTGTGATCCTAGATGCTTTAATCCTTGAATCTTAATCCTAAAATCAATTTGCTTTCTTTGTTTATTCAGAAAACCAAATAAAAATTAGATCTTTAGTTAAAAAAAAAAATTCGTTTTTGCCAAGACATTGTTTTAAGCAAGATTAATTTGGTGATTTGAGTTAAAGCTAGATAACTTGCTAATCTCTGTGGGATCGACCCCTTTCTTGTCGCTATTTTATTTAGCATTAGTTAAGGGAATTAATATTTTGACAAGAGATTTAAACGACAGTAGCTTAACCCTCACTTGGGTTTCGCTCACGAAATACCCATTCGTCAAATTGGTGCCGTTGCCGAGGATTAAACGGTTAACTAGCTTTTAAAATCAACATTGAGTGAAATTGTTTGAATTCTGATCTTGGTGTTTTATTTTGTCTTTTATTTTCTGTTATTTTGTGTTCTTTATTTGTTTATTTTGCATTGTTCGGAGCTGCTGGGTGTGTTCTTGTTGTTTTACAGGAACATACACCAAGTGTTTGAGGAATTCCTAATTGTGCATGCCAAGACAGGAGTTTATACCATTTAACCGGGAACCTGAAAGATTGTTCAGAGCTCGTCATAGAGCAGCTAGGGAAGCAGCACGTGAGGCTGAAGAAGCATTGCAAGGCTTAGAACATTCAGTAGGTGAATTGATGGCAGATTTAAGGCCTGATGGTGGTGCACCGCAAGGAGGGGCCAATTACAATGGCCAATATCCAGAAGAAGAGGGTAATAGGTTTATGCCCAGAACCTTCTTGGACTATGCGAGACCGATGATGTCAGACCATTATTCTGGGATTCGGCAGACAAGAGTCCAAGCAAATAGCTTCGAGCTGAAGCCGGCGTTGATCAACATGGTGAGCAACAACGCGTTTGGAGGAACAGTCGTGGATGATCCACACCAGCATTTGATGAGGTTTTACCAGATGTGCGACACCATAAAGATCAACAATGTATCGGAGGAGGCAATAAAGCTAAGGCTTTTCCCTTTCTCTTTAAGGGATAGAGCTCTTGGCTGGTTTAACGACTGCCCAAGAGGTTCAATCAACACTTGGGAGGAGATGCAGACCAAGTTTATGTCAAAGTACTTCCCTCCTTCCAAGGTGATCCAGCTCAGAGGGGAGATTAGCAGATTCAGGCAAGATGAGATAGAGACTCTTCATGAAGCTTGGGAGCGTTTCAAAGACTTAGTGAGAAGATGCCCTGATCATGGAAGACCCCAGTGGATTCAAATTGAATCTTTCTACACAGGTCTTCAGTCCCACTCACAAGACAAGGTGAATGCAGCTGCTGGAGGATGCTTGATGAATCTAGAGCCTGACGCAGCAGCAGAGCTCTTGGAGAGGCTGTCATTAGCTGATTGGCAGTGGTCTAATGTGCGTACTTCAAAGCCAAGGGAGAAGATAGCTTCAGTTGATAATTCTTCCAATGATATGCAAGCACAGATTCAAGCTTTAGTGAAAGGCATGGAAGTATTGGCTCTTAAAGTTGAAGGATCACAACAAGCTTTACCAGTAGTTGAGCAGGGCTGGAGTGGAGCTGAAGAATCAAATTATGTTGGAGGAAAGGGCTTGTACCAGAAGCAGCAATTTTATCCTCAACATCAACAACAAGGGTACAACCAGAACCAGTAGCAATCTCAGCCATTTCAGAAAAATCAGAACCGAGGGGGAGATACCTCATTTCAGTACAAATATGTGCCCCCAGGGATGAAGCAGAATTCGTATGCTACGGATAATTATTTACACCCACCTCCAAGATTCGAGCAGAAACAGCCTCAGCCTCAACAGCAAAGAGGAAGGGTATATCAGAATGTGGATGAGCCAACCAAAAGAGAGGATAATTTGGAGGAAAGGGTAGTCACCATAGAATCTTCAATGAAGAATATAAAAAAAGCTGCTTGTGAGTTTGGCCCGGAATGTAAATCAAGGAGTCTCAGCTAAATCTTTTCCAAGTGATACTGAGGTGAACCCCAAGGAGAGCTGCAAGGCTATTACTCTAAGAAGCGGGAAGGCACTGAAAGAAGCTGAAGAGCCTAAGAAGAAGGCAAATCTAGAAGAACAGAGCAGACCCTTGGAAGCTAATGACCAAGGAAAATCTGATAAAGCTAAAGAAAGAGTGCAAGAAAAGAAGGACCAGCAGCTGAGTCAAGACAGAATAGCTGAAGAACAGAGGCAAGAGCTCAGGCCTACTATGCCATTTCCTCAGAGGCTGAGGAACCAGAGGGTTGAAGAAGAGCATGAGCGCTTTCTGAGTTTGTTCAAGAGGCTTGAAATTAACATTCCATTTGTGGAAATCTTGGAGTAGAGGCCTAGGTACAAAAAGTACATCAAAGATTTTGTGAAGAAGAAGAGGAAATATGGGGATCATGAGACGGTGGCAGTCACTAACGAGGTAAGCAGTGTTGTTCAATAGAGTTTGCCCATCAAGCATAAAGATCCGGGCAGTTTTAATCTCCCTTGTGTGATTGGCAATGCACCGCAGCAGCAGGCCCTATGTGATTTAGGGGCCAGCATCAATTTGATCTCCTTTGCTTTGTACAAGTAGTTTGGGCTTAAGGGCATGAAGCCCACTTCCATATTATTGCAGTTTGCTGACCGGTCTACTGGAAGGCCTGAAGGGATAATTGAAGATGTGTTAGTCAAAGTGGGCTCCTTCATATTTCTAGCGGACTTTGTAGTTTTGGAGATGGAAGAAGATAGAGGAGTTCAGCTACTCCTTGGAAGACTGTTTCTTAGAACGGGTTGTGCATTGATTGATGTTGCTCAAGGGCAGCTAACTCTGAGAATTAATGAGGAGACCTTAGTCTTCCACATGGGGAAGGCTTTGCAAGGTCAAGAGGAGGAGGACTGCCTTTGGGTTGAAGACCTTTAGGAATTGGTGGAAGACTACTTGGCAGAAGAAATTACCACAACCAATAATGGAGCCCTTCAGCTTATAGAAGCTCAACAAGATGAAGAGATGTACTTGACAGCTGAGGAAGATGAGCAAACTACAAACTCTCTGGAGCAAGCTGAGGAGGAGAAAGAAGATGACGTGCCTCCAGCTCCAGAACTGAAGGAGCTGCCTGGACACCTAAGGTACGAATTTCTAGACTCTACAAATCAATTCCCTGTCATTGTTGCTTCTAATTTGAATGATGTGGAGTGCACTCAATTGCTAGAAGTCCTTAGGAAACACAAAAAGGCCCTAGGATGGAACATTGAAGACATTAGGGGTATTAGTCCAGGGATTTGCACGCATAAAATTTTGATGAATGATGATTTTAAACCCACTGCTGAAAGACAAAGAAGATTAAACCCTGCCATGAAAGAAGTTAGAAAAGAAATTTTAAAATGGAAAAATGCGGGTATAATTTATGCTATCTCCGATAGTGAGTGGGTGAGTCCATTGCATGTTGTGCCCAAGAAAGGGGGCATGACCGTGATTAAAAATGAGAAAAATGAATTGATCCCATCTCGCACTGTGATGGGGTGGAGAGTGTGTGTTGACTATAAAAAGCTGAACAAGGCTACTAGGAAGGATCATTTTCCTCTTCCTTTCATTGATCAAATGTTGGATAGGTTAGCTGGCAATAGTCACTATTGCTTTTTAGATGGCTATTCCGGGTATAATCAGATCATGGTTAAGCCCGAGGACCAAGAAAAGACCACCTTCACGTGCCCTTTTGGCACTTTGGCATTTAGGAGAATGCCATTTGGGCTTTGTAATGCCCCTGCCACCTTTCAAAGGTGTATGATGGCCATTTTTCAGGGTTTGGTTGAGGAGATCATGGAGGTCTTCATGGATGACTTCTCGGTGTTTGGTTCCTCCTACCAACAGTGCTTGAACAATCTAGATGTGGTCTTAGAGAGATGTGAGGAGAAGGATCTAGTCCTAAATTGGGAGAAATGCCATTTCATGGTAACTGAGGGGATAGTTCTAGGGCACAAGGTGTCTGCACATGGTTTGGAGGTAGACAAGGCAAAAATCTCCACTATTGAGACTCTGCCACCTCCAACCAATGAAAAAGGAATGAGAAGTTTCCTTGGCCATGCTGGCTTTTATAGGAGATTCATTAAGGACTTCTCAAAAATTGTAAAACCCATGAGTAGGTTGTTAGAAAAAGACACAAGCTTTGAGTTTAATGCAGATTGCTTAGAAGCTTTCAACATCCTCAAGGGTAAGTTAGTCATCGCACCTGTTATAGTCACACCTGACTGGGCTCGGCCTTTTGAGCTAATGTGTGACGCAAGTGATTATGCTGTGGGGGTAGTCTTACGACAAAGGCGAGAAAAGGTGTTTAGGGTCATTTACTATGCTAGTAAGACCATAGATGATGCTCAACAGAACTATACCACCACTGAGAAAGAGTTGCTAGCCGTGGTTTATGGCTGCAACAAGTTTGGACGCTACCTTTTTGGGTCTAAAGTCATTGTTTATACTGATCATGCTGCATTGAAATATTTGTTTGCTAAAAAAGAAGCTAAGCCATGCTTAATTAGGTGGGTTCTCCTCTTACAGAAATTTGACCTTGAAATTAGAGACACAAAGGGAGCCCTAAATTCTGTGGCTGATCACCTCTCCCGTGTGGAGAATGCACCTAAGTCTCTACCCATTGTAGATGACTTTCCTGATGAGAAGTTGTTTGAGGTGCATCATCTTCCTTGGTTTGCTGACATAGCAAATTATTTAGCCACTGGGTTCATACCCAAGCAGTTAGACTACCACCAGAGAAAGAAATTGGTAGTGGATGCTAAGAAATTCATTTGGGAAGACCCAATTCTGTATAGGAGGTGTTCTAACCAAATCATTAGAAAGTGTGTCCTTGAGGAGGAGGTAGATGACATAATACATCATTGCCATGCATCACATTATGGGGGCCACTTTGGGGTGCAAAGAACTGTAGCTAAAATCATGCAGTGTGGCTTCTATTGGCCTCACATGGTGAAAGACACCTATGTCTACATCAAAAAGTGTGATAGATGTCAAAGGGTAGGTGGTCTGTCTAGGAAAAATGAGATGCCCTTAACTGGAATCCTTCCAGTTGAAATTTTTGACATTTGGGGCATTGACTTCATGGGGCCATTCCCCAATTCTGATGGGTATTCATACATTTTGCTTGCTGTGGATTATGTGTCTAAGTGGGTAGAAGCTATTCCTACTAGAGTGAATGATGCTAGGGTTGTGACTCACTTCCTTACTAGGAACATCTTTAGCCGTTTTGGGGCACCAAGGGCTATAATCAGTGATGAGGGTAGTCATTTCTGCAACAAATTGTTTGACAAATTATTGAACAAGTATGGTGTCACTCATAGGAAGTCTTTAGCTTACCACCCACAAGCTAATAGACAAGCAGAAGTGTCCAACAGAGAGATTAAGGCCATTTTAGAGAAAACTGTTGGAGCCAATAGGAAAGATTGGTCTCAAAGGCTTGATGAAGCCTTATGGGCATATAGGACAGCTTACAAAACTCTCATTGGGATGTCACCTTACCGTATTCTATATGGTAAGGCATATCACTTGCCTGTGGAACTAGAACACAAAGCTCATTGGGCCTTGAAGAAGTTAAATTTTAACCCACAAGAGATCAAGGAGCTTAGGATGACTCAATTAATTGAGTTAGATGAGCTTAGGCTGGATGCCTATGATAGTGCTAAATTTTACAAAGAAAGAACTAAGAAATGGCATGATAGGCAACTCAACAATGAACCTTTAACCTTAGGGCAGAAAGTTCTTCTATTTAACACAAGGTTGAGGTTATTTCCTGGAAAATTAAGGTCCAAGTGGATGGGACCTTTTGTGATAGTTAATAAGAAGCCATATGGGAGCTTTGAGCTCCAAGCTGTAGATGGCAAGAAATTTTGGGTGAATGGCAACAGACTGAAACCATACTTTGATTCAACTCAGAGGGAGATAGTTGATTCTCTCTCTTTCACCATTGCATGATCATAACTGAAAGTCTAGCTACAGACTTCAAATAAAGCACTGGTTGGGAGGCAACCCAATGTTTATTGCTATGTTTTATTTTATGCTTTTTTCTTTTATTTATTTTATTCAATAAATTTGTTTGCAAGCTAACCATTGTGCAGGAGACTGTGCTTCTTTCTTAACTAACCATTTGCAGGATGAGCAAATTATTGGGTCCTGAACTAGTGGAATTATTTTTAAAGTCAAAGTCAAGGAGCAAGGAGCAAGTGAAGCCCAAAAGTGCTTGAAGATGGGCTCAAACAATTCACGTGCAAGACTTAAAGATGGTCCATAATGCACAAGCAACTAAGTGGGGAAATTTGGGCCAGTTTGGGCCTGAACGTGAATTTGCACGTGAATTGCCCAATTCACGTGCACCTCCTTTGGAGCTGTAACTTTCTGGAATGGTAGATGAAGACCATGTAAATCACGTTTACTCTTGCACGCGAATTGCTAGCTGTCATATAGAGGCTCAAAAATTTAAGCTACCGATTTTAGCCCTCCTAGAAGCTTCAAACAATTCACGTGTAGAAGGGACTATTGCTTGCCAGCTCAAGGGGGACCCACCACCAAAGTTTGAGACGATTCTGACCTGCACGCCAATTCAACCAATTCACGTGCAAGGGCTATTTTGGTCAGAACACTCTGAAAATTTAGGGGCACGTGTATCACGCCAATTGGAGCATTTTTCCTTCTGCACACTATATAAAGAGAGGCCATCTTCAAAGGCTTCCACACCAAAATCACTCCAGATCTGAGTATTAGAGAAACTCTGCTCTTTTGCTCTCTTGCTCTTCAGTTTTCTGCTCTTTACTCTTTATTCTCATTCTAAAGATGGTGCGCACAAGGAGGACTGGCCAGGAGGAGGTGCACTCACCTAGTGCTGATAGCCAACCTGAAGAGGAGATACTCTTGGGGCATGCTCTTGATATGCAGGCTTTGAAGGCTTCAGAGCTGGGCTGGTCTAGAGAGGTGGCTCTTAAAATTCAAAATCTAGGATTACAAAGGTTAGTATCTGCCCAGCCAGCTATTTCCTACTCTGCCCTACAAGAATTTTATGCATCTGTCTCTGTGAGTGAGGATGAACTGATAGGGGTTGTGCAAGGGGTTTATGTCAGAATTACCCCTGAAATTATTAGACATTACTTTAACCTCCCTGCACCCAGTGATAGCTTCCCTCAGCTAAGCCTAGGAGAATTTGGTACTGCATGCAACTATGCTAGAAAATTTCAAAGTCGAAGGCACTATACCAAGAATGGTTTTGTTGGAAAATTTAGATGCCTAGCATACCTAGTAGGGAAATGCTTATTGATTCAGACCAGTGGGATAGATAATGTGCCTAAGCCACACCTGGAGTTCATGTATAGCATTGATCATATGCTAAATGTGGATTGGGCCACTACCATTTTTAAATGGTGGAAGAAAAACTCATCAAAGCAGATAAATGGCAGATTTTTGTGTTTGATATTTCTAAGCATGCCTGCTTTGCATTTTTCCTCCATGGATAGCATCACTTTTCCTTCTCACTGGGTGTTAAGAGTATTGCATGCTGAAGGGGGTTTGGGGATCAGTACCAGAGGTCATTGGGCAACCAAGGTTCCTCCTCCATCACAGCCCGTTAGGCACAGTGTTCATGTGGAGCGATCCACTGACTTTGCAAGGGAGACCTCTCCTCATGTGGATCAAAGGAAGCAGACTCTATACAGACTCACTACCATGTACATGCAGTTCAATGTACACAAAGAAGATATTTTCAATTTCTTTCAAGGCATTCGTGGGCAGGTGGTGAGCGAAGTGGAGGTCATCAATTAGGCAGTCACTAATGGGCACATCACTAGTGCCCAATTTGAAGAATTAATGGCCCTCATCTCTGGAGACCAACAAGCTACTTCACAACCTAGAACCAGAGCATGGGAGGCCCCAGACGTAGCTACTCATGCATCTCCTAGAGCATGGGAGGCCCCAGAAGCTCCTCCTGCTGCATCTATCGAAGCTTGGAGGCAAGAAACACAGCAGCTCAGGGAGGCAAATGCCAAAACCCAACACGAGGTGGAAGCCTTGAGGAAGGACAACAAAGAAGTCAAAGGCCTCCTAGGCAAAATCTGGAAGGCCTTAAGCAAGAGGAAAGCATCAAAACGTTCTCCTATAGTGGAGATATCTGATGAAGAACCCTCTCCATCCCCTGAAGTTTCTTATCCAGCCCAAGCGGATCCACCTCAACTAGAATCTTCAGCTAGGCCATCCTACTATCACCCAGAGGAGACAGAGCTAGCAACAGGGTATTCACCCTTTCAGCCTCAAGAGGAGACAAAGCCAGCCGAAGGGTATTCCCCCTTCCAGCCTTTTACTGATCCTGCATATTCTCAGGCTTTTGTGCCTGTTATACATCCTGTCTCTTGGGGTACATACATGCCTACTGAACGTGAAGACCTTCTTGGCCCTCCTATCCATTTAATAATTAATCCAGCCTTATCATCTACTGAAAGTCAAGCAGCATTTGAAGACTTCATTAACTCTCAGGTGTTAAGGGCTCGCTTTGCAAGGGACATGGACCTCTTCACCTCGTTTGTCCTTCAAAGGATTTTAGGCGATGAATATCTATATTCAAATGAGGTGGACTTATTTTGCAGGACTATGCATTTTGTTGTGGAGGCTGAGCCTCATAATTACCCACCGTGCCCAAGATACCTCTATTATCTTTGTGCGAGCTTTATGAGCAACCTTTGACTGAAAGTGTGTGGCACCAACGTATAAATGGTCAGAATGAAGGGCACCGCCCTTGGCATGGTATGCATGAGGTGCTGATTCTGGTGCACATTGACCGCCACTATGTATTGGTCCGTTTGAATCTGGATGTAGGACATGCCGTGCTATATGATCCAAGCCAAGGTGAAGGGTTTGCCAGACGGAAAAGACAGTTAGTGCATGGGTTTATCAAATGAATCAAAGCGGCGATGATCAGAAGGCTTGTTGGCGGACAAGCTCCCTCTTATTCACTACAACGAAATGCAAATTCCCCAACAGCCTGACCAATTTAGCTGTGGGATCTTTGCTTGCTACTACATGATGGCTATTCCGCAAGGGAAGGAAACTTGGGAAGTGCGGCGAGACGTCGGTTGACTTTGTGGCTCAGGTGCAATGAATGGTGGCCAATGTCATCTACTATTACAGCTTGCCAACTGAGAGGTAAGTATTTTCCTACTCCCTATTTCATGCCATGAGGACATAGCATATTTTAAGTGTGGTGTATGGGGAGTGACTTGAGCCACTTGCTTGTCTTATATGTTGTGATTGCATGTTTTATTTATAATTTTATAAAAAAAAACTATTTTTAGTTGCATGATTGTTTGAGTTGTTTGCTTGAATGATTTGCTTGTGGAGACATGGATATTAAGTATGCAATTTTGGCCTACAAATTTTACTTTTTGGGCCACATTAGTATCATGTTGTGATAAGGGTGTTAAAGTAGTTAAAATGTGCTCTGAATTGGTTTAATCATGTCTTTATCTTTTGAATGATATCACCATCTTTTTGGAGCTGAGTTTTGAATATTAGCTGAGCATGATAGACCTAAGTAACCCTTAAAGTTGAGTGAAAAAGAAATGAAAAATGAGAACAGCTTCTTTTAGCCTTTGAGTGCCATTTTAGGGTATGGGTAATAATTGCTACTCTTCTTGCATTCAACATTGGTTATTTAATGGTAGGAGTCAAGTAAGCATGTGATTACTTATTAGTGCTCAGTGTTTGGTGTTTAGTTAGGATGCAAGACCTCTAAGTCATCATGGATTGTCTTTGCATCCTTTTCTTTATTTTGAGATATTATTGGAAAAGGCTGTGATATAAAATGTGAAAAAGCCATCACTTAATTGGAAAATGGGATGTGAGACATCAATGAATTTTTGTCTCTCCTTATGTAGCAAAATGGCAAGGGGTATGCATTAGAAAAATCAATCTTATTTATGTGTTATGTGAGTAAAAAAAAAGAGTGAATAATCCATCAAGGAAGGGCACCGCTTTAGACACCGCTTTAGCCCATAGACTGAACTCTATGTTCAGAACAGAACTCTTATAAATAAATTTACCATGAAAACACCTTATGAGATGTGGAAGGGCAGAAAGCCTTTTATTTCACACTTCAAAACTTTTGGGTGTACTTGCTACGTACTGAACAATGGAAAAGAATCCCGGAATAAATTTGAACCTAAATCTGATGATGGGATATTTGTTGGATACTCTTTATATAGCAAGGCTTATCGGATTTTCAATAGAAAACTTTTCAAAGTTGAAGAATCTATCCATGTGACTTTTGATGAAGCTAACACGGATTGGTCGAAAGTTGGTTCTTCAAGTTCTAATGTGCAGGATCAAGACGACAACATTGACTACTCAACGTTTATGAATGTTCCTGTCACTTCTATTGACCAACCACGTGGCACCAATGAAGAATGAAGAAATGATGCAGATGATGCTACGGATGAATCGGACTCGGGACTTCCATATAACTCCGGATGTATTCCTTCGGATATTCAAAATACCGGAGTACCTTCCAGTCCATCCGGACTAGTTGATACGGAAATGAACAGTAATGGAGAACCTCAAAATACTCCAGAACCTATTAATTTGAATAATGCTGGCCCGGAAGAAGCTCAATCAGTGGACGACCAAGGACCACCTAATCTGACAGAGCTTCAAATCATTGAGTATTCACCACCACTTGCGCAAAACTATAGGTGGACTCGAAGCCACCCTCAAGAATAAGTGATTGGTGATCCTCACCGTTGGTGTTAGAACAAGAGCAGCCACCTCCAACATGTGCCTCTACTCATGCTTTCTCATGTGAGATAGAGCCAAAAGTGGTGGAAGAAGTTGTTCAAGATTCAAATCGGATAGACGCCATGCAGGAAGAGTTAAATCAATTCAAGAGGAATAATATGTGGACTCTTGTACCAAGGCCAAAGTTTCAACAAGTTATTAGAGTTAAATGGGTGTTCCTGAACAAACTTGATACGGACGGAATCGTAATCCGGAACAAAGCCCCTGGTAGCCAAGGGTTATCGTCAAGAAGAAGGAATAGACTATGACGAAACCTTTGCCCTAGTGTCCAGGACTTGAAGCAATCAGAATGTTCTTGGCATACACTTCATACGAAAATTTTAAAGTTTATCAAATGGATGTCAAGAGTGCATTTCTGAATGGAGATCTTCAAGAGGAGGTATATGTTGAATAACCTCCAGGCTTCGTTGAACCAAAGGCTGGACATCTGGTCTACAAACTAAGGAAAGCCTTGTATGGATTGAAGCAAGCTCCAAGAGCCTGGTACGACACACTTTCGGAATTCTTACTTGCTCACAACTTTCAAAAAGGGAAGATTGACACCACGCTATTCTTACGGAAAGAAAAGGGACATACTCTGATCGTACAGATCTACGTGGATGATATCATTTTTGGATCAACTAATCCGAAACTTTGTGATGAGTTCGCCAAGTTGATGACTGGCAAGTTTGAGATGAGTGTGATGGGAGAACTGTCCTACTTCCTTGGGATCGAGGTCAAACAACTAAAGGAAGGGATCTTCATCAACCACGCTAAGTACACTCGTGACTTAATCAAGAAGTTTGGTATGGAAGGTTCATCTCCTGTCAAAACTCCAATGCCAGTCAGTGCCATGTTAGACCCAGATGTTAATGGCAAATCAGTGAATGTGACTGAGTACAGAGGGATGATTGGATCCTTGCAGTATCTTACAGCAAGTCGCCCGGGCATAATGTTTGCAACTTGCATCTGTGCAAGATATTAGGCGAATCCCAAAGAGTCACATATGCTTCACGTAAAACGGATATTAAGGTATCTCAAAGGGACAATGAATTTGGGACTCTGGTACCCAAAAGAGTCCAACTTCGCCTTATACGGATATTCTGATGCTGATTTTGTCGAGTGTCGCATAGACAGAAAAAGCACCAGTGGTACATGCCAATTCCTTGGAAACAGATTGATCTCTTGGTTCAGTAAGAAGCAGAATTCGGTATCAACTTCTACTGAAGCAGAATATATAGTCTTGGGAGTTTTGTGCACAGCTTCTCTGGATGCAAAGTCAACTTACTGACTACGGCTTCAACATGACATCTGTTCCACTTTACTGTGACAATACCAGTGCTATTGCTATCAGCAATAATCCCGTCATGCATCCAAAGACAAAACATATTGAGGTCAGGCATCATTTCATTCGCGACCATGTTCTTAAAAAGCATATATCCCTGGAACATGTTGCTACTAAAGATCAACTGGCGGATATACTTACAAAGCCCCTACCTGATGTAAGATTTTCTGAACTTCTTCTTAAATTAGGTATGCTTGACTTTTCTGCATAGCTTCTCACCTGTTATCCATCAGTAGTTATTTTCAGAACATGCATTGTTGTACTTCATGGTTAGTGATAGATACTGAACTTCTTGTTTAACTATCTTACTTTAGTTGTGTAAATGTTCTGATATTCCTCACTAAGTTCATATTGGGAGGATACTTGCTTATCCGGACTGATAGTGAATCAAGCAAACATAATTAAATATATATGACACAAATCCTCTTCTGATGTCATGAATTCTACTCCATCTTCCATCTCATGTCCTATGATTTCGTGACTGACTGAACTATCTAAGATGAATGGTCGAGGAATGACTTGGGATAACTCGGACTGAAAGTGGAAATTCACTATGTCTGCTAATCAGCTGCTTGAGTGGAGTAAATCAAGGATAGGCAGCAGTTTCTCTCGATTCATGATTAAGCAGGAAACGTCTTAATAGGCTCTAAAAGTCCACGGGGGGAGAAATTGCTCTCTCTATTATCTAAGTAATACCCCCGGATTCGTACTTCATGACCTCTTTCCTGGCAGTCTATCTGAGGGGGAGTCATCCTCAAGAAGATCGCATCAAAATGATTCGCTGATCTCAGGGGGAGAGAATACTTCATTGAGTCTTAAGTAAGGCCCCCTGTTTCAGCAAAAGGCATGACTACAGGGCGAGAGAATGCTTATTATTAAGTAATGCCTCCTTGATATGTCTCGGATGTTCCGCCCTATAACTCTCACTCATAAAGCTGATTGGATTTGCACTGTTGAATCGGAATTGTGGATTGCTTGGCTGTTATCTTCCTCTTCCTAGCATTTTAGGCATGACAATCGGTTGTAACATCATACATCATGTGCTCTTCTTTTCATTTTCACTCATACATTCTCTGATGGATGAAGTCATATAAAGCTAATTAATCTTTGCTCTCATTCTCAGTGTGAAGGATTGGCTATGTTGACCTATTGGATTTATATGTTAATTATCTCACACATACATTTATTTCTATATGATGGCTTTCACTTCGTATGTATGTGTCTAGCACTTAACTTTTTATGCATAAGTTCTGTTTCTTTTTAGTTCGGATTGTGTATTATGCTCTTATATTGTTTATCCGGACTAACTCGAACCTGACGAGACTTGCTCTTCAAAGCATCTATTTGTTAAGTCACAGGTTCAGATTCTCTTTGCAATTCATCGCTCTATCTTGTCAGATGTTTCGGATTTCTAAGGTGTTGTGGTACTTCATAATTTCTAAGTAATTATCTTACATCGCTTATTTTTGAGGAGGGATAATGATGGTTCATTTAACGCACGCATCAAGCCCGGTATTTTATCTTTTCAAAAATCCGAAAGTATGCCTACAGCTGTCATCTTTGAATGGTTAGCACAGCCGCCACGTCATAGGTCTATTCGACGGTGCTAATCCATCACTTGTAATGACATAAGGAGGTCGGGTGGCTCACTGTTCATTTCGCTTAAAATCGAGATCCACTTGCTTCCATGGACAGGATCCTATTTATACCACACTATCGGCGTCGACCAAGGTTATCGCTCCCAACTCTCAAAACCCTAAACCCTCGCCGCTTTGTTCGCAAAGCTCTTCTCTCTTTCTCCCTCAATCTTTCACTCCCAATGGCATCCCAAGCTCACTATGGTGTTGTTCCTGGCCATCTTGTCGATTGCTCCAGAATCTCTGATCCTCCAGCATGGCTCCACGAGGTTCGCCAGCTACTCGAGCATAGCAACCTTTTCGCGCTTGTCTCTGCCCCGGCCGATCTTCTAGTGTCGGATGTTCTGGCCTTCCATCAGCACTCTACCTCCAGTGAGGAGTATATCTTTTCTGTGGTTCGAGGCGAACGTATCAAGATCACACCTCAGGTGATCCGGGACGTCTTCAACCTTCCTGCCGGCGATGATATCCGGCCGAACGCTGCTGCCATGGCTGCTTCAATGGGATGTCCTAATAAGGTGAAGGAGTACAAAATGAAGTCTTTCCATGGTCCTCACCGCTGTATGGCCACCATACTCAGCCGGTGTTTTCTGGCTCGCTCCACGGCTCTCGACTCGGTTCCGTACGATCTCCTGCTGGCGATGTATGCGGTTTTTGAGTCACTGCCACTTGACTGGGGCAACTTTCTCTTCCGGGTGTTACAGAATGGGAAACGGAACTCGTCTTTCGGACGGATTTTGTCCCAAATTTTCTGGCATCTTCACCCCGCGCACTTCCAGGGTGAACTGGTGATTCCCTTCCCGGCGTCCTACTACTTCCGCCATCTTACTACCGACAGGACCCTCACCGTTCGCCGCCCTCCAGTCTCCTGTGCCCTTGCTGTTGCTTCTGAATAGCAAGCTAGTTCTGTTGGTGAACCTGTTGCACGCTCGGGCCACGAAGTTAGTTCTGCTCTCCGGTCCGTTCACTCCCACATCCGGTCTGTTGCCGCTCCGGCACGCTCCCGCAGTTCGCTGCACAGTGTTCGGGCTGACCCGTCTACTGTTGCAGGGCCCTCTCAGCCGCCCTTCCATGAGGTTACTCATCCGCCTCTCTTGCTGATGTCCCTGCCTCTCTTCCTGCTGTTGTTGTTCCTGCTTGCTCCTCGATGATGTTGCCGACGCCGCCGCACCCATCTCTCCGGTCCACGGTGTTCTTCCTTGTTGTTCCGGACCTTCCATCTTCTCCTGCGGAAGCCTCTCCCGCTCACTCTTCGGCCATCCAGGACTACCTCGACCATCTCCCCACCGACCTACTGAATGACTGCTGGCTGCGCTTCAGCCTCGCCATTACTGCTGACATCCCAGAACCTACCCTCCGGGTGTTTTATTCTCCCCACCGACCTACTGAATGACTGCTGACTGTTGGAACAGCTACCACGGCTTTGTGACCCCGTCGCTCCTCAAGGCTACACCTCCTGCTGCTTCCTCTTCCGGTCATGTCCATGACGCACGGACACCTGCCTCTGCTGAGGCTGGCCCCTCTTATCCTGCGGATATCCCTATCATTGACCTCTCCGGTCCAAAGTGGATCTGCCGCACCGCGCTCGCCGTACAACCACCGTCCTCTCCTGCTGCCGACTCGCCTGCCCACACCTGCCCCTCTTCATGTGGGCGAGTCTTCGAAAGCTCCCGCCTTTGGTCTTGGGCGTGCCACTTTTGCCATGATTTTATGCGAGGCTGCTTTCTTCGCCTAACTCGATCACCTTGCCGAGGACGGTCGTCTTGGGACCCAGGCCCTTTCCGACCATGTCCGGGCCATGGGTGCCGAGCTTCTTTCTCGCCTTCTCCTCTACCTCTCTCTCCATGGATCGAAGCTTGAGCGGCTTGCCGCGTCTTTCTCGACTTGTCTACCTCCATTGCGGACTTAACGCAAGTCGTGGCTAGTCCCTCCCGCTCTCGCCGATCGCTAAACCGGGGGAGAAATCATCCGATCCTTCCCCTCTTTCCACACTTGGCGTTGCCTCTCACAAACGGTCTGCACTTGCTCTTCCTTCAGGCCTTCCCGTTGCCTAAACGCAGTCGTTTCTCCACTGGTCAAACCAGCTCTCCCACTCCCCGGTTTCCATTGGTGCCATCTCCTTCCTCCCATCATACGCGGAATTGCATCCGGGTGATGCTGATGGGAGCATTCTTGTTGCGGCCAAGGCCTATGCCTTCTCCACTGCCGAGTGCCGATGTGTGTCTGCCTCGTCCCCCTTCGAACCTCAAGACATCCGGACCATACTGTCTGAGGAGGGACGATTTTCCACTGACGACATCGACAACTATGCTCTGGCGGTAAAGATGGAGTTGAGGCTATTCCCTTCTTTACTTGAGGAAGGCCTTGATTTTGATGTTCTTCCATGCTGGGTTGAAAACCAATTTCCTGCTATGGACGTTATTCTTTCCTACATCTATGGTACAACAGAGAACAGCCGACCATGGACCTCTCTGTCCATCGTTTTCATCCCCTTCCGGGTCGACTCCCCACATTTCATGCTGACTGTTTTCCTGATCAAAGAGAAGAAAATCTTGCTTCTGGACTCTCATCAAGTTGTTGACCGCCCGATTAGAAAGAATCAGATGAGGAGTCTCGTTCGAACCTTGTCGGATGCAATCAGACAGAGTTCTCTCTACGAAGACTTTGATCTACCGCCTCTTGGCCAGGATGAAGTACTTATGGGGACGATCCGGAACAAGAAGAATGTGCCCCAGCAACCCAATGGAAACAGTTGTGGAGCCTTTGTCTGCTACTTCTTGAAATCTGTTATCTCCTTCGATGATGACTGGAAAAATATCATTGAGTTCTCCAAGAAGCAGACAATGGCACTACGAGAGCATGCAGCAAGGATGATCTTCAAATATAGTAAGCCGTATGTATCATAATTTATATCTATACTAAGGCTTAATGTATTCCTGCTATAACTGAGTGGAACTGTTCTCTTTAATCCTTACCTCTGTTATTTTTTTGCTGCCTTACCAGATCAAATTACAAAGGGTTTGGCATATCCATATTGGGGGAGATTGTTGGATCAAACCGAGAATTTGGATAATGCGGAACAAACCCTATGTAATTTGACTCGAGATGTTTCATGTTTACCATTAAGTCTGTGCAGATGAGTTAACTCTAAATCCGGACCTACTCGTATGAGGACAAAGCAAAGGACAGGATACATAATCCTTATCTGGATCATCATGAGTATCGTTATTCACTTGGTATATAACCAAGTCATCATCCGGAGTAAGGACCCTTCGTGCTGATCAAACACTTGACAAAATGACTAGGAACCCGCGTCTAACACTCAACTAGATTATGTCAATTAATGCGGAGTAAGTTCCTGAGTCTACATCTTGCATGGAGTAGAAGAGACTTGTGAGAGAGGAAGAATCGAAGTTGTCACTCCACCGGACTAAGGAAAAGAAGACACAGACGAAGAAATCCGAAGTCTGTCATTCGAGTGGAGTAAGGACAACTATTACAGAGTAAGGACATCAAATGCGGAATAAGGAATTCGAACCATTACTCATGCGGAGTAAGGAAGCACTAATGCGGAGTAAGCTCTCCGAACCACTACTCATGAGGAGTAAGGAAGCGCCGACATAGAATAAGGATTCCAGGACTTCATTCATACGGAGTAAGCAATCACGATACGGAGTAAGGATCCGAGCTTCATTCATGCGAAGTAAGGAACCTTGCAATGGACCAAGAAGATGCTGCTTCATCTCTCCAAGCCGCAATTAATGCTAGCAGCTCACTACGTCCCGATGTAAGACAAACTCATTGAATACCTAAATTGTCCGACACGTGGAACACACGGAGATGTGGACGCGATCTCAAATGTAATTGGAATCAAGCAAAGAATTCATTACAACTTATGCTTCCAATATTTCGAGCTCCACATCCACAAAGCAGTTAAAGCTTCAACATTTTCCGATGAAGAACTTCAATGCTACACACTACTCGGAAAATGCGGTTCCAAGATAGATTCCTAGGATGTCTATATATTTGCCTAAAGCAATGTAAAAAAAAAGTGCTTACTTGTACTCATATACTCATAAGCGTATATCTTGTAAAGAGCCAAAAACAGAGATTTACAGCCAAGTGTGTGTAACCATAAACAAAAGTGTTGTGCTATAATCGTTCATTACTTGTTTTGCTTTGTTGTAATTATCTTGGGATAATAAAACAACATACTTCCACTACCAGGTTAATCTTCCGCACTGATTTTATCTCGTTTAACCAGAGTGAGTGTCCGGCCATTAAGAGAGAAAGATTTTTTTAAAGAGCCTATTCACCCCCCTCTAGGCTCTCCGGAACCAACAACTACAATTAGGTCCCACTCTTAGGTCCTTGGGGATGAACTGCATATGCACCATTGTAGGGTGGAAGACAAGTTGGGTATCATCGGATTATCCCTGTGCTATTCAGAATGGAAGATTATGACTTCACCTATGACAGAACCATGCTCACACAAAAAGGCAAAAAGATGTATCAGGCATGGTCCACCCCACACAAGATCCAACCCAATAGTCCAAAACCTGGTTTATCCCACATATATATCTTGGAGGGCACAACACAAGCTACGGTTAACCCGGACATGAGAGCTATCCTCCAAGAGAATCAAACTTTAAGGCAAACAGATCCAAAGGCTAGAAGCATCTTTAGAAAGAACTTTGCAGAGGTTGCGGTTGAGGAAAAAAACAGTCGAGACCATATTGCGGCGAGAGGGAGGGAAGCAGGTGAGCAACCACCCCAAAGGAAGAGGCGCCGTGCTACTTTGGAGATGATTGGAAGAATGCCTTAAGATCATGTAGTGATAACTTTCATTTTACATGACATTTTAGCATTGTATGTTTGTATTGTGTTTTTTATTTGCAATAAAGTTGTTTGTTTCTCTAATCTTTTGCATATACATTCATGCATACATGCATATAAAATGAAAAATCAAATAAAAATTCCCTTGTACCCAAGTGGGTAGCAGTCTTTCTCCAGGATTGCGCACTCTTACAATCTCAGATCTCGACGCAATCAGGTATCATAGCCACAACCAATTGTTGGACCCCATTTTGTCCGGGTTGGATATACATATTCAATTTAGCTTTATATTATTCCATATTTGTCATTCACTTTGTATAGATAAATAAAAAGGTGTGACTGTTAATTTAAAGGGTGTGATGTTAATTATATATATAAAACATAAAAACAACAAAAAAAAACAACAAAAAAAAGAGAGCATAAAATAAGAAAATAAGAAAATTCCAAAAAAAAACATTCTTAGAGCCGGTTGTATGTCTACATTTCTATTTTTCAAACAGCATTTTCTGCACACAAAAAAAAAAAACCAATGATCACGGCACTGTACCAATGGTCATAGCACTGTTCCAACACGACACTATTTCCAGCGACTATATTCTCCACCAATGGCCACTTTTCCACCCTATAAATACACTCTCATTCCTTTCCTTCACTCACACAATTTCCACTCTACCACTCTTCAAACTCTCTCCTTCAATTCTCCACGTTTTTTGCCCCCTCTTCTGCGAAAATGGCTGACTGGGCGAAGTGTGTGCTAATGGTGCTAGTGTTGGCGTGTATTATTGTGTATCCTATGCTGGGCGGCGCTTTCATATCCCTCCTTGATTTCATCATCCTCTTGTATGTAATGGCAATGGCCACAAAATATATTTTAGGTTGAATCATGTAATATCTCCACCACGGAGTCCTAAATAAATTGCAGTTTGCATGTTTGTGTGTTATCTGTGGGTATATATATATACATATATAGGTTAAATAAATAAATGAATAAAACCATCCCAATGACCAGTCACGGCCGACATAGTCAAAAAAAAACTATGTGAATAGTACTCAGGGTATTGTTCATGAATAGTATCCGGGGAACTATTCAGGAACAGTACCCATTACTATTCATGTACAGTACCACCCCACTTATTTGACTTTTATTATAATAATAATAATAATAATAATAATAACAAAGACTAAAAAAACAAACAAAAAAAATTTAAAAAATTTAAAAAAGTCATGGGGGCATCGCCCCCATGTTTGACTTTTTTAACTTCCTTATTAAAAAAAAGAAAAAAGAAGCAAAGAAAAAAAAACAATGCACGCACACAATGCAAATGTAAAGAAAAAAACAACAAACAAAGAGAAATGGGAGTCCCACATCGACGGTCTTGCATTCCCCCCCCCCCCCCATAAACTCCTATATAAAGGGGTCTTCTCCCCCCTCTACAAACACACCAACACATCAATTACACAAAACTCAAAAAAAAAAGAGTAAAGTGTAAACTTAACTGCAGTTCTAAAAAAGAACTACGGTTATAGTCAAATTAATTTTCTTTTCTCTTCTTTTGCAAAAAAAGGAGGCATTCGGGAGAAGGGCGCCCTTGGTCCACGATATTTCAGGTTTTTATTCCTTTCCTTCTTTAATTTTTATTATTATTTTGTGTAGTAAATTAGTAGTTAGTATAATTAAATTTAGCATAATTAGTTAGTTAGCTTTTTTAGCATAATTTCAATTAGTTAATTTTAGCATATTTAGTTAATTAGTTAGTTAGTTTTTAAATTTAGCATAATTAATATAATTAAATTAGCATAATTAGTTAGTTAATTTTTAATAACTTTGTAATTAAACTTTTCAAATTTAGGCATGTAAATAGTAAGTAAGCCTGGTAATTAATTAATTAGTGCGTAATGAATTAAATAACATTTGTAATTAACTTTTATAATTAATTTTCATATTTAAAATTTAGTAAATAATTTGAACTAATTTAAATAATTTGTAATTAGATTATGATAATTAAATTTAACCTTTAACTTTTAATTTAATAATTAGTGCGTGAGTAGTAATTAAGCCCATTAATTAATTAGCATATGACGGATTAAAATAAAATTTTAAGAATTAGATTTAGATTAGATGTGATTTAAAAACAAAAAAAAAAACAAAACAAAAAATAAAAACAATGCATGCCCCAAGACCACATCTCCCGTAACACAGACCACATCTTAACTACTCAAGGTAGAGGGTATCCAACTGTACCCCAAAAACGGTTGGTGGCGACTCAGTATATTTTATCATTTGGGTTCGACCGGACGAAAATGAGTGATAACACCAACGGGGAAACGAAGAAAACAAACTCATGGGTTTAAAACAATCATAACGTGCCCTGCAGGGCAAATGGCTTTCATGATGGACATGCTCACCAAGCTTATGAAGAAAGAGAAAGAATCTTGGCGAGAGGAACCCCAAATCACCAACAAGAACGGGCGGGAGGCGTTCGCCACCTAACCGGGTCCAAGTCAGGCACCCACATATCAGCCCGCCATGACACAACCCCATACTCCAAATCAAACTCATTTCACTATGCTCGCAATGAGAAATATAATGGAAGCGATGGGTTCCCCAGCTCAAAGGAGAATGTTGAGTCTCCGGGCCGCAAAACGACCGGGAGGAAAGACTAAAAGTTGAAGGCATCGATAGCTATGACATGATTAGCCCACAAGACTTATGCTTAGTCCCTAGAGTGGTGTTATCACCGAAATTCAAGATGCCGGAGTTTGAGAAGTTCAATGGGAGCCGTTGTCTGAGGACACACCTAGTCATGTATTGTCAAAAGATGGCGGCCTATGTGGCGAAGATAAGTCGCTTATGCATTGTTTCCCGGGAAAGCCTAACTAGGGCATCCTCCACCGGTAATTTCAATTGGATGGCAACCGTATCAAGACTTGGAAAGAATTGGCCACATCCTTCTTGGATTAATACAAACACGTCACCGAGCTAGCCCTAGATCGACCGACCCTGCGATCCTTGGAAAAGGGGTCCGACGAAAGTTTGAAGGATTATGCACTGGGAGATGGAGAGAGACCGTTGTGGAGGTCCAACCTCCCCTTACGAGAAAGATAACTCACTACACTTTTTATCAACACACTAAAAGGCATCTACTACGAGCAGCTTTGCAGACTTGGTTACATCCAGGTGAATGTGTAGAAAGTGGAATTAAAGGAGGAAAGCTAAAAGGGTGAGGTGGCCGAGGCATCAAAACGGTTTCAACCACTAGCAAAGAAGAAGGAAAATGAGACCAATCTGGTATACCAATGGCACCTGCCAATACAACCAACATTCTACCAAGCACCGGGGTGCTACTAAAGGGTCACCCGTAATGCTGCCTATGCCGCACTCGCTCTTGCTCCCCAATTCACTCCCTATTTACCACAAGGAGGGGTTCCATTTCCATATCCAATGGCACCAAACCCATTTCAACCGAGAGCACCATACCAAGAGCAACCAAGCGTGTTAGCTAGACGGACCGAGACCCACATTCCAAGGACAAGGGCAACCAAGGGCCCAAACTCAACATGTAGGAGTGAATCAGGCTCTCATCGGCCATGGCAAGAGTTTGACCCGATTCCAATGACATATGCCGAATTATACCCCAAGCTTCGGAAGCAAGGCTGGTACTTCCTACATCCTTGGGAGAAATAAGGTCTCCTTCACCGGCTTGGTATAAACCAGATGCGGATGTGAATATCATGCCGGTGGAGCTGGACATGATATCGAAACCGCATTACATTCAAAAAGAAGGTTCAGGCCTTAAAAGATGTAAAGTGGCTAGATTTTTCTCGCATTGATCGGGATGCCAAATGTGAACAATAATCCACTCCTAACATTCCCATGGTGTCGCTAATATAGCCAAAGTATGACGGCTAGAGAACGTTTCACAAATACAAATGGAGAAAGTTATTTGTTTAACCTGGCCGCAGAACATGGATATATACTTGCTACTACACATATCAAGACGAGAGAAGGGACGAGTTGGAGAAACAATGCCTTTATCACAAAATGTCACGGACATGATATCGAACAATGTAGTGAGTTCCTAACATGGAAAAGCTCATGGACCGCAGGATGATCGAATTCTCGAGGAGAGACGAACAATCAAAGCCACATGATCGAAGGAGATAATTCATACGACCTACCATGGGTGCCAACACCCCTTGTTTTCAACGTTAAAACCTCGTAAACTACGCTATCGCCACATGGAATCAAGCCTCTTACTATCAGTGTCTCAAATCTCGTGCTAGACAAGGAGGAGAGAATCGAAATCCCACAACTACCTAATGGAATTGCACCTCTCCCCATAGGTATTCCCTGCTCCTTTTCCCTACGAAGAGGCAAGGCAGCCCCAGAACTACAACCGTGAAATAATCTAGGGAGCCACCGCAGCAGAGAAGAGAACTAGGAGTGGTTGGGCTTATGCTCCGGTATGCGTAAAAGCAAGCAAGGAAAACACTATGGAATTAGACATTGAGCCAATGCTAGAGGCAACAAGGAAAGGAGCACCAACCACTCAAAAAGAGATAATGAAATTCTTGAAACTCATGAAGCAGAGTGAATATAATATCGTGGATCGCTTAAGTCGACAACCGCACCGTATTTCCTTGCTCCTCGTTAATGATGGATTCCCAACCTCACCGGGAAGCACTAGTGAAGGTTCTAAGGCAAGCCTATGTTCCTCCAACCATCCCAAAGGGCAAATATGGATGAACTCACGAGTAACGTCATCATGAACAACGTCATCATCTTTGGAATGACGAGCTACCCCCAGGAAGGAAAGGGGACATATAAAAGCTTTGCACATCATAATCAAATGTAAGGGGCACACCATAGCTCGAGTACTTATTGACAATGGCTCGGCCTTGAACATTATGCCCTTACATATACTGCAACAAACTGCCGGTCAACACATCCTATATGCACCCTTGTATAATGAAGGTACGGGCATTCGATGGAGCAAAATGTGACGTGGTGGGAACTCTAGACATTCCATTATTGATTGGACCATCTACCTTTACTAGAGACTTCATGTGATGGACATTACGCCATACTATAGTTGTTTATTGGGAAGACCTTGGATCCACATGGCAAGAGCAAGGGCCAGCCTCCACTAAGATGAAATTTCTAATGGGAGACCAACTCATTTGCATCTCTCGGGAAACTAGTTTCCTCATTACCAAGCCGGTATCATTCCCTATATTGAAAAACAACGAAGATGTGCCAAAATGTTCTTATCGGGCCTTTGATATGGTAAATGTCACCTCTACCCGCATCATCATCTCGATGGCTACAAGAATGGTTGCAACTACCATGATCAAGCAAGGATATAAACTAGGTCAAGGATTAGGCCGGAAGCTCAAGGGATTCAAAAACCTTGATCATCCGAGAAAATACCGAGAAGTTTGGGTTGGGCTACATACCCATAAGAGTTGACAAACGAAGGAAGCTACCAAAAAGAGGGAAATCGGAATGGCAATGTTGTAGGAAAAGGTCAAGACAAGAAGAAAGGAGGAGCTTTCCCCCTTACATGTTACATTCCAAAGCGAGGGTTTATCCACAAGAGCCAACTTGAGCCCGAGATCGAGCTTGTAATGCATTGGATGTAAGACTACCGATGTTGGGTGAGATGATTCTAGTGGAGTGAGAGGCTCCCCAATAGCCATCGAACAATTGGACCAGCCGGACCTCCCCATAATGTAACGCGTGGGAGTCACCGAGATTTCATGTACTTTATTTTGATGTCTTTTGAGGTTATTAATATTTGTTTTTATTAAAAGATTTTCAATAAAATGTACTATTTTTCAAATCTTTCATGCTATATTCCATTCATGACATGTGCATATCATATTTAGTTACCGACTTGTCATTCTCTTATAAGAAGGTATCACGATGTCAATGAAAACATAGTATGCGAAAGTGAAATGAGATGCCAAGGTTTGACCACACAAACCGGGAGCACCCAATGCTCAAGCTAATGAGAATGAGGTAGAGGAGACACCCGAGCTACTAATTGGCAATTTACAAGTGTACAAATCGTGATAAGTAATAAAGTGAATTTTAAGTCCGGATTATCGTACTGCCATCACCGGATTTCGTCCGAGAGGGAAACCGCTTTTGGGGTGTAGCTCCCCAACCTCCATCCGAACGGTGAAAAAAAACGAGTCGCCACCAACCGCTTTAAGGGGCGATTGGCCACCTAAATGAAAATTAATTTTGCCGCCTAGGGGAAGGGCTCGAGTCGATTACGCTGGGAAGACTAAGACCCCACAACGCCCTTCCCAGACCTATCTTAGGATTTTTGAGGTTTCTAATTTGTTTTAATTATGTAACCTAAAAATTAATTAGCTTAAAGGTGATATTAAATTTACATACGCCTAAAGGTCTACCCATTTTTATTTTCTAGGTTAGTTGTTGATGTTGGAATTAAATTCAATTTCTTATAAGGGTCTAAAGGGAATCCTAGTAATTCAATTTGTCCAATTTTATTTCTATATCCTTTATTAAAGTTGAAAATTAAATTCAATTTAGTCCTAAACATTTAAAAGAGGTCTAACAATTTGAGTTTTCACTTTCATGTCTACATTTGTTGTCAAAGTTAAGAATTAAATCTAATGTACTCCTAGATCTCTAAAGGAAAGCCTATGGTTTATTCTAAGGTAAAATCTAAGGTAAAATCAAAGTTAAATTTTTCCTTTTATTTTTTCCACACGCTATTAAAGATAAAAAGCACCAAAATCTAAGTATTAGAAATGTTTTAAGCACATACTAGAATTAAACCAAGGTGAGCTAAAAGGATTTTTTTTCTTTTAAAAGAAAACAAAAGGACAAATAAAAAAACAATTGAGTTTAAAAATGTGTTTGCTCCTTGCTCTTTTTTTTTTTTGAAAGGTTTTTTTTAAAAATGTTTTTTTATATTATTTGTCTAATTTTTATAAAAGGAAAAGAAAAAAAAAACTAGATGCAAAAATAATAAACACGCATAACCACATATGATGCCATCCAAGACAAAAACAAGCTTACCTTTTTTCTTTTTTTTTTTGCCTTGTTTTTTGGTTTCCTTTTTCTTTTGTTTTTGTTTTTTGGCTTTTCCTTTTTTGATGGTGTATATATTACAATGGTGTTTGGACAATCTTTAATTACAACCCAAATCTAACAAGTTGTCCTATGGCTAAAAATGATAAAAAACACACAACTAGCATTCTTTGCACATGATTTAACGAATTAGAGTAGCTTGAGCATCATCGCCGTGAATCCATCCATCAATACCAATCACGCCCAACAAACACCAACAAATATAGGACATACCACGACGAAAGAAATAGGAACTTGAGAAGCAAAAACCAACCAACAATTGATAATACAAAGAAACGACAAACAAACAAGCAAACCCATTATGGAAAATGAATAACGCAAACCCGAGTGGGAAAACAAACAACGCACCTCAACATAACTCAAAAATATCAAATAAAGCATCGAAACTAAGAAAAGGAAATCTACCGTAAACAAAGGAGCAACCGGATAATAGCCCGACAAAAACGAGATTAAAACACATTCACACTATAATGGAGGTTTAAAAGCCGATCAAAACACTCACACATTTTGAAAACCATCACGCACATCACAATGTAAAAAGCCACTCAAAGCACTCCAAACCGGTTAATGTGTATGAGTCACGACCCAAATCACACATTCATATAAAAATGACATTTCTTGTTCGTGGCTTACTATTTCGGAAAACGCAAAGGGGGAAATACAAACATGCGGAGCCGAATTTGCAAGCACACACAGAAAGAAGTGATAAAAGCAAGTTTATCCACGTCCGCTTAACACAAATGTGGCTAATCATATTTAACCTACTTAATTAACTAGCTCTCTTCAAGACGAGAACTCACGCAAAATGTACGAGATCCACAAAAATCTTAACAAAGATAGAGCAATATCAATCGATATTCATAAAAACTTAGACAATATACAAGTGAACAAAGCATTACTTCAAAAGAAGAAATGTCGTCGTCAAGACGTGTGTCCTCTTCTGAGCCCAAAGACCCGCACCTCATACACGAGCTGATACTCCCCGCGTCACCATTGATCACGATGGCAAGAGTCGAACAATGGCAGATATGAACCGGGAGCCTCCCGTGCCGGCCCGGACGTCTTTTACGCCGGTGTTTCCCGTGTCGCCTCCTTCGCGCTTCCGCTTAACTATGGTGGCAAGAGAATGGTCTCGAGGATCCTCCACCTCTCTCGGGTGGGTCAGGTCGGATGGTGCATTGTGACAGACCACCACTGGTCGAACTAGTCCACTTCCACGGTGACTCGGTAGGTGTGCCAGCAAAAGGGGAAGGACGGGCATCCGGTTTCCAGGCGAAAAGGAGGGCTTAGGATATGGAAGTCGTAGAGGACGCTGGGGGGTGATCTGTGTTAGTGGAAAAGGGTCGGGTTTTCAATCGGAGAGATGACATGGAGGGGCCGGGCGTCGGCAGGTAAATCCGGCCGTAGAGGCAGGTGGTTTCTTGTGAGGTTGTTTCTGCTTGGAGGAGGTGAGAGAAGACGAAGAAAGTGATGCATTTTGTGTTTTTTTGTTCTGGGCATTCGTAGGAGCACAGAGTAGTTAAGAGAGGGGTTTTATAAAGTGAAAGGACAGTGGTTTGAAAGGAGGGGGGAAGAGGTGTTTGAATTGGCTAGTGGTTGTCATCGCCGAGTGAGGGTTGTGTTTCGAGAGAGAGGGAGAACCATGGTCTTTAACCATGGTCAGCCCTACTGGCCGGAGGGGTGAGTCGGGCGCGGTGGTCCTCCGAGATCCCGGCGGCCATCGCGTGGCTCCGACGACGGAGACGAGGTCGGGGGAAGGAGAGAGGGGGAAGACTTAATAACCGTATATGTGATAGATAAGTGAGATTTGAGCGAAGCCGTAAGGTCGCTTCTTTTTTGTTTTTATTTTTATTTATTATTTGTTTTTGGTTTTTTGGTTTTTTTTTGTTTTTTTTGTTTTTTTTTGTTCAATTGATAAAGGGGATTGGAGTTAGATTTCATTTGATGTATTTTTTCCCAAGAATACGCTACTCAATCTAATTCTTTCCTTATGACAATATCTACACCAACCTCTAATTTAATGATTAACCTTTTTCAGCTTCATAATTCATGTGTACACCCTAGTACGGGGGAGATGGGTGACCCTTTAAGATTTGAGTTGTTTAGTTCAGAGCTAGCACCACACCCACTCTAACTGGTATCCTAGGTTTTGGCTAGCATCGCCTTCGCAAATTACGCAACCCCCTAGTTTGATTATCTTGCCTTTCCAACAATTATGCTTCATTTTTCAATCCTTCACATAAGTACCTATAATGATAAAAATGAAATGCTATCCATTTTATATTTCAAACTCAAGATATTTAATAAACACTCACAAAGTGGCAGTTAAGATTAAACTAAAACATTGCAATTTAATTTATTACATCAAACTCCATCCTAACCCCAATCAAGGGTTTTTGGGCTTCCATGTGATAATTGAAAACAAAAGAATTATTAACATGGAATAAGAAAAACCAAAGGATAACTTGCCTATTTAATTGCTGAATTCAAGGTTGATCTTCTTTTTCCCCAAACAGATTGCTCTCTAAACTCCAAGAGATACCCTGGTTTCTTCTTCTCCCTTTCTTTACTCTAGGTGAGGAATGAAAACGTAGAATGAAAGTAGAACTGTATGAATATCGGACGATTACAAATTCTAAGGATCCACTCCCTTTTATAGTCCCCCAAGGCTATATTTGAATTTTTGAATTTGAATTCTCTATTATTTCTCATAATTCCTCCAAATAATTAGCCCATATTAACTCTCATGTAACTCCCTATTTTTTAATTTGAAAATAATATAAATCCCCCTCTTTAATCCCCATAAAAGACCTTAATCTAAATACAAGCACCCATTTGAATTCAAATTTCTTCACTCAATTCTTTCTTTTTCACTCTGAAAGTGTTTTGTGCCCCTGCCTCGTTTAAACGATTTCATTCCGAGCAAAAGAGAGCGAATCGCAAAACAAGAAGTCTATCGTCGGAAATTTGTTTCGGGTCGTGGAACAGAGTTATGTTCCATGAATCTCTCATGAGTCCGCCGGTGCAAAATAAGTTTCACCCAACCTCGGGTTCTGGGTGAACTGTCCTTCACCCGACCACCTACAAACGTTCTCGGATTTCACCCGACCAAGGAGAAATTATCACATCTTTGCGAAGCCATACATTGCGCTATGGTTTCACCCCACCTTCACCTCGACCAACTTGGAGAATTGGGCGTCAGATCTTCAAGTCCTGGGATTCTTTCTTCCTTCTCGTGGATTAGGTGAATTCTTTGATTGTTGGATCTCAGAAGAATACAGCCAAAAATACACAAAAACTATGCTAAATCCTTCTTTTCGGGTTACCTTTACGTAAAAATATGAAAATGTAACATGAGCGGGCCGTAAACGAATCAAAAGTGTATGAAAATGGTTCTAAAAAGGGGCTATAAATCCTCCATCAGCTATCAAGAGATCATACGCCTATTGGAAAAGGATCATCACTTATCCATTCCAAGGAAGACTAAGTAGAGATGGGTGAATTCGTGGGACGATGCCCAACCAAAAGCACTGGGAAAAGGTCGGTGATAGTCACTACATCAAAGAGCAATTAATTAAGTTATTAAGGAGCTACATAGACGCTTTTGCATGGTCATATCGGTATATGTTGTGATTGGGGATGCTTTACATAGCGCAACATCACATACCAGTGAAACCAGAGTGCAAGCAAATGCAGCAGAAATTGCGAAGAATGAGACCAGAGATGCTACTAAGATTAAAAAAGAAGTCAAAAAGCAATGGGACGTAGGTTTCCTAAGTGTCTCCCACTATCCAGAATGGGTGGACAATGTTGTACCAGTACCGAAGAAAGGAGGCAAAGTACGCATGTGTGTCGATTATAGAGATTTGAACTGGGCCCAGCCCGAAAGATAACTTCCCGCTTCCTCAAATCGATACCATAGTGGATAACACAGCAAAACACGCTTTGTTCTCATTCATGGACGGCTTGTCGTGCTATAATCAAATTTGTATGGCCCCCGAACACAAGGAGAGGACCACATTTACGACACTTTGGGGCACATTATGTTATAATGTGATTCCTTTTGGTCTGAAGAATGCTAGGGCAACCTATTAACGAGCCATGATGACCCTATTCCATGACATGATGCATAAAGAAGTCGAAGTCTGTGTAGATGACATGATAGCCAAATCACGAAGCACTGAAGATCACATTGAAGTACTCCGTAAGCTTTTCAATAGGCTACGAAAATATCAACTCAAATTGAACCCCGAAAAATGCACTTTCGGAGCCATGTCGGGAAAACTGTTGGGCTTCATCGTGAGCCAAAAAGGAGTGGAAATTGATCTAGATAAAGTACGAGCTATCTAGGAGATGCCCCCACCATGAACTATCAAGGAGGTCAGAGGATTCCTCGGGTGGTTAAATTACATTGCCCGCTTCATTTCACAATTAATAGCCACATGTGAGCAAATTTTCAAGACTTTACGGAAGAACAATCCAGAATTTTGGAATGACAAATGTCAAGAAGCTTCTGACAAGATCAAACAATATCTGTCCAATCCACCTGTTTTTGTCCCACCAGTACTGGACAGAACTCTGATCTTATACCTGACTGTTCAGGAGTCATCAATGGGTTGTGTCTTGGGGCAACATGATTCTACATGCAAGAAGGAGCAGGCTATTTATTATCTCAGCAAGAAGTTCACTATCAATGAAGCAAACTATACACCATTGGAAAAGACATGTTGTGCCCTTGTTTGGATAACAAGAAGATTGAGGCAGTACACTCTTTATCATACAACATGGCTGATTTTGAGGCATGATCCACTCAAGTATCTTTTAGAAAAGCCATCCATTTCGGGAAGAATTGCCAAATGGCAACTGATCCTATCGGAGTATGACATCATCTACGTGCCTCAAAAAGCCATAAAAGGAAGTGTAATTGCTGATTACTTGGAAGACAGAGCACTAGAAGACTATAAGCCCATGGCTATTGGTTTTCCAGATGAGCACATCAACATCATTTCGGCTGAAGTGTCAGACATATGGACGATGTGGTTTGATGGAGCCTCTAGTCTCTTAGGACATTGTGTTGGAGCCATCCTAAAGGCGAACATTTCCCAATGGCAGCAAAGTTAACCTTCCCTTGTACCAACAATGTAGTGGAATATGAGGCTTGTGTGATGGGACTTCAAGAAGCAATTAGCAAAGGAATAAAAAAATTACGAGTATTTGGTGATTCTGCGCTTATCATTTTTCAAGTGAGGGGCGAATGGGAGACTCGAAACCACAAATTAATCCCATATTAGAAGCATGTGGCAGAATTAGCTAAGCAGTTTGAAGACATCACATTTGAGCATATGCCCAGGGAATACAATCAGATTCCCAACGCACTAGCAACTCTAGCCTCCCTCCTTCGGCTAGACACAAAATTAGAAGTCTAATCTTTCGATATCCGTATATAAGATATTCCTGTATATTGTATGACCATTGAGAAAAATACCGGGGAAAAACCTTGGTTTGATGACATCAAACAGTATTTGCTCAAGCAAGAATACCCAGCCGAGGCCTCTGAGTCTGATAAAAGAAATATCTGAAGGTCGACATCCAATTATTACCTTGATGGCCCCATTTTATATAAGCGAAATCATGACATGGTGTTATTGCAATGTGTGGCAAAGGAAGAGTCGACACAGATAATGAAAGAAGTACACGAAGGGGAATGCGGTTCACATGCAAATGGACATGCATTAACAAGACAAATCATTCGAATGGGCTATTATTGGGTCACCATGGAGAAAGATTGCATTGAATATGTGCACAAATGCCTCAAGTGTCAAATTTATGGTGACAAGATCCAAGTACCTCCATCCGGACTGCATATGATGGTTTCCTCGTGGCTGTTTCACTTTGGGGCATCGACATTATCAAACTGATATCTCCAAAAGCAACCAATGATCACTGCTTCATCTTAGTGGCCATTGATTATTTCACTAAGTGGGCAGAAGCAGCGTTATATGATAATGTCACACAAGCCGTGGTGCTTAAATTTTTACGGAACAATATCATATGTCGATATAGGCTTCTAGAGCAGATCATCATGGACAATGCCGCCAATCTGAATAGTCGGATGATAGGTAAGTTGTGTGAAACATACAAAATCCAACACCGCAACTCGACCCCCTATCGTCCCAAGATGAATGGGGCAGTTGAAACAGCCAATAAGAACATCAAGAACATTATCAAAAAGATGACAGAAACATACAAAGATTGGCATGAGAAGCTACCATTTGCTTTGCATGCTTATCACACCTCGGTACGAACATCAACTGGGGCAACTCCCTTTTCTTTGGTCTATGGTATGGAGGTAGTCTTACCTGTTGAAGTGGAAATACTTTCCCTCTGAGTTCTCAGAGATACTCAGCTCGAAGAAGCAGAATGGGTCCAAAGTTGTTATGACCAGTTGAACTTAATCGAAGGCAAACGCTTGGTAGCTGTTTGCAGAGGACAATTATATCAACAAAGAATGTTGATGAACAACTACAATAAAAAGGTGAAGCCCAGAAGCTTTTAAGCGGGTGATCTCGTCCTCAAGAAAATCTTACCAATTCAATACAACCATAGAGGCAAGTGGACTCCCAATTATGAAGGCCCATATGTGGTGAAGAAAGCATTCTCAGGAGATGCCTTAATCCTTGCTAGAATGGATGGTGATGAGCTCCCTAACCCAGTGAATAGCGATGCAGTGAAAAAGTTCTATGCTTGACTCTCCTACCCAAGTGGGGAGTTGCCTAATTCTTTTTCCTAGACATAGAAGGAATAAGCATGACAACAATGAGTGGACATGGTGAAAACCCGAATGGGTACTAAGGGTAAAATACAAAGCTCCAACAAAAGGCAAAGAAGCGAACAAAGGCGGACTTAGTGAAAACCCGAAAGGGCAACAAGGGTAAAATACAAAGCCAAAAACAAATCCTGCAAAGTAAAATCAGTCAGAATCTCGAAGGATGAAGACCACATAAATGGGGTCCATTGCAAGCAATGGAAATAGCACCATCTAAAAATAACAACAACAAACGGTGGAAGACTTGGTCAAACCTAAGGCACACTCGAATCAAATTTGTACACTATGCTTTTAAAGACTTATAATTTTGTTTGTCAGATTATAACAAGGGATACTTTCTATGATATAAATATGTTTTGTGGAATTAAACCTACAAAAATCCCATTTTACATCCCGAATCATGTTTTATCGTCTTCATTTCACATTTAATTAGAATATTTTAAATCCCCAGTAGGCTCTTTGAGCATTGCCTTATGGGTAGGGTCAAGCTCAAAATCCCTAAACAAGTCAAGTTCCTCAACTCAGAGTACCAATATCTCCTCAGAATATCAATATCCCCATCGAAGATGTCAAGTCAAACTCCTTAATGCGGCGAAGCTAAATCAAATAGGCCCTTCATCCATAAAAAGGGAGTTCCCCAGCAAAGGCAGAACGGACTCCCCAGCCAGAGAGAAAAGAGTTCCCCAACAAGTCGGATGTCAGCCAAAATCTCCAGCAGCATGGAGATAAACCCCCAACCCATATTGGGTCATTTGCAACACATTTCATTGTGCATCCCTGATAGGATTGCTTCCTATCTATATTTTGCATGATTTTTATACTTATTTACCCCTATTTCACCCTTGTATTTGCATGGTTTGGGAACTTAAATTCCCAGTTTTACCCCTAACCTAGTTTCGGAGTTTGTTGCAGTCTTTTCTCTCTTTTTGACAGGATTTGATCGATGTAGAGGAGAGTTGAGTCGATGTGACCGATGTGTGAAGTGAGCCTGTCTGGTCGATGCGAGATTGGAGGTCGATGTGGTTCGACATGGTTAGATGAAGATCGATGCCGGGGCTGAATGAGGAGAAACGGATCGACGCGACAGATGGTCGATCCGAGAATCTGATCGACGTGGTCGATATTGTGTGTTTATGGGTCGACGTGGGCTATTTGTGTTTGACTCGGTCCTTTAATGTTTAAAACCTAACATTTAAGCTCCTACAAAAAATAAACGATGATGGCGATGGGTGTGACGGCAGACAATTATCTTTGGGCAATCGAGAGTTGTTTTCTCTATTGTTTTGAACAACGAACATTAAATTATTGTAAGAACAGTTTATGCTAATTGAAGTTTGTCCTTAAATTTCTCAAGTCTGTTTGATGGAATTTATGATTGTTTTGATTGTTAATATGACAACCATGAGAGGCTAAACCTCCATTCTAGGGAGGAAGTCTTAGGATTGGAATATTCTATGCCATGGTTTGAATGGTTAATTATCATCTAAATATTGGTCTTGTTAGATTTGCTTTGGTTGGTTGCATAATGCTTTTGTCTTACGAAGAATGATGGAGAGGATTGATTTTAGCATGATAACAGAATTACAATTAAGGCATAATAAAGAAGAGTGAGGAATGATCAAACCCATTTAACTTTATTAAATCAACCTTAAAGTGTGTATTACGAGAAAAGGATATTGCATTTAAAGGTGAGATTAATCTCAACAAGAACATATAAGAAGGTGATTTATAAGTAAGGCATAGAGAAATCCAGTTCTATTAGCTTCATCCCTAGACTTTTATATTATTGTTATCGTGCTGTTACATTTTACCTTAAATTGAAGTATTAGTTTACATTGTTTAGGTTAATTTATTTTATTGCTTGGTCAAAAAGAAACGATTTACCCAAACATATTTAGAGTTTTCCAATCTTAGTGCTTATTAGGTAATATAATTATTCCTCGTGGGATCAATACACTGAGGTCGAGACATACCTCTCTTTATTACTTGACCTATGCACTGCAGTAAGCCGTAAATTCTTCGGTCAAGTTTTTGGCACCGTTGCCGGAGAACAATTGTGTTAATTTTAATAACATTAAGACTAAGAATAATATTTGTGCTTTGGGTTGTTTATATTGTGTTTTTGCAATTTAATATCACCAGGTTTCTTTTCTTTTCTTTGTTTTGTTTTGCAGTTATTTTCATTCACTTCAGTGCTTCCTTCAGTGTATGCACCGATCTCGATTATGAGAATTAGTGCCATTTGATTCAGAACCTGAAAGGACATTGAGAGCCAGGTTGAGACAGAAGCGGTGTGACCAAACAGAAGTTAACCATACTGACATCTCACAATGGCGACACTCAGCCAAGGACTTTGCTGGATATTGCTAGACCATCTATCTCTGATCATTATTCAGGCATTCATAGGCAGCCAGTGCAAGCAGCTAATTTTGAGCTGAAGCCTACTCTAATTCATATGGTTAGTCAGTAGCAATATGGAGGCATGGCTATTGAGGATCTGCATAGTCATTTACACCATTTTCTAGAAATATGTGATACCTTAAAATGGTGTTTCCGAAGATGCTCTGAGGCTTAAACTCTTTCCTTTTTCTCTTAAGGATAGAGCTAAGCAATGGCAACATTCACTACAACCGGGCAGCATTTACACATGGGCTGATCTTGCAGACAAATTCTTATCTAAGTTCTTTCCCCCAGCTAAGTTGATATAATTGAGAGGAGAGATTGGGGTTTTTTGACAAAAAGATATTGAATCTCTTTATGAAGCATGGGAAAGATTCAAGGATCTAGTACGCCGATGCCCACCAGATGGGTTGCCAGAGTGGTTTCAGATTCAGTCTTTCTTTGTGGGTTTAACACCTCAAATGAAGGGAAATGTTGATGCAGTAGCATGAGGGGCTTTTATGTTAAAAGAACCAGCTGAAGCAAGGGAGCTATTAGAGAGAATGGCTCTTAATAATTATCAATGGCCAAATGAGAGAGGTCCTGTTCCTAGCAAGAGTATAGCTGCAGTGACTAATAATCAGCTAGGTGAACTTACAAACAAAGTAGATCTTCTTACACAAAACATGACAGCTATGGCAGTGAGAATGGGAGGTCTAATTTATAACACAGCTTTAGAGTCTAATTCTTCTACCATGCTTCCAGTTGAGGAGGCTTTATATGTGGGAGGCAAGGGGTATTATCAAAAGCAGAATTTTCATGGTGGCCCACCTCCTCAAACTTATTATCCAAGCAATAGGAATCATGAGAACTTTTCATGGTCAAATCAGAAGAATACTTTAAACCCTTAGCCATTTCCTTCCACACCACCGGGATTTGGACAATAGCAAGCTTAACCTTGTCATCACCGGATTTCGTCCGGGGGGAAACCGCTTTTGGGGTGCAGTTTCCCCCAACCATCATCCGAATGGTGAAAAATACGGAGTTGCCACTAACCGTTTTTAAAGTGCGGTTGGCCACCTAAACAAAAAATTAATCTATGCCGCTAGGGATGGGCTCGGGAGTTTATTACGCGTGAGAAAGGACTAACACCCCCACGACGCCCTTACGATACCTATCTTAGGATTTGGAGATTTCTACTTGTTTTAATTATTCGACCGAAAAGTAATTAGCCTAAAAATGACGTGAAATTCGCATGGCCTAGGAGTCTACTCTGTTTTATCTCTAAGTTATTTGTTGAAGTAAAACTAAATCAAATTTTATCCTAAACATCTAAAGGGAGTCCTAATAATTTAATTTTTCTCATTTTATTAAACTAATTGTTGGAATTAAAAAATTAAAATCTTAAATAGCTAAAGGAAATCCCTATGGTTGGTTTTAAGTTAAGGCTAAAAAGCTAAAGCTGAATTTATTTGTTTTCTAAACCGCACACTTATTGTTGGCACTAAGCTCATCAAAAATCGAAGTGTTGAAAAAAATCTACACATCCAAAATTAAACCTAATGACAAAAGGGTTTTAAAGAAAGGATAAAGGAAAACAAAAGGGCATGTTTTTGAAAACTCCACGTCTTTAACAAAAGGACAAGTTTTGAAAATGCTTTGTTTTGTTTTTTTGTTTTGTTTTTTTGTTTTTTTTGTTTTTTTTTTTTTTTTTTTTTTTGTTTTTTTTTTTGTTTTTTTGGAAAACTACTCTTTTTTTTTGGAAAACATTTTTTTGATTTTTGTTTTATATTGGAGAAAAGTGTATGTGTGTGTGCGTTTATGTTATTAAAATAAAATAAAATACAAGCGTGTAGTGTGTGATTATGTTATTCACAAAAAGCAATCTCACTCTTCTTCTTTTTTCATTCTTTTTCTTTATCTTTTTTTTCTCTCTCTTTTTTTTCCTCTCTTCTCTTTTTTCTTGCTTTTTTTTCTTCTCTTTTCTTTTCTTTTGTTTTTTTTTTTTCCATTATGCTCGATTTACATTACATATTACAATAGGATACATAATCCATGGTTACATGCCCAAACTTAACAACTTTCCACTGGCCCAAACTCAACAGAATGCCCTACGGGTGACTAAAAACCCAAACCCAATATATGGGTAATACCCAAATTGGCAGAACAACAAGCAAACAAACATAACAAAAAAAAAAACAGTAGCCAAAATTCCAGATGCAGGCTCAGACCACCAATAACGGCCAGACTCATCCAACCCGATTGTCCAATGAATAAGCGCGGGAGAGTGAGCAAACCCAACGCAAAAACAAAACATAGGAAGCAAATGAAAGCATATGTAAACGGAAATGAAAACCATAGATCAAACGTGCCAATATCAAACACATCAAGATATCACTAGCATTGAAAACAAATTTTTCCATTCTTTTTTTTAGCTTTGCTTCTCTAAATATCAAGGCAGAACCAAACCCAGAGAAATTGATGCAAGAGTAGAAGAGTCAATGTTAAGTTCCCTTTTTATTTATGCTGGCTTTCTATTTGACCCAAAATACATCTGCACCTAAAATAAATAATCCAAAACGAAGAGGATACCAACAGACCTCAAGACCCAGAAAGAGTAAACCAAACAGAACTACACTCTTACAGAGAGGGCCAACAATGAGCCAAAGACACAGAAACAAACATAAACCCAGGAACTACAATGCACGATGAAAATCAAGCCAAGAGACACATGCGAACTGACTAATACAAGATTTAAACTAGAAAAAACCATGACTAACCATTACTACACATGGAAACACCATCAGGGAATAAATATGGCATAAGCAAATAAAAGGGAAAGGGGCCAACCACTCAGACAAACACCCCTCTCTTAGGATGTAGCGTCCTCCTTGTCGGCGTCCTGTGCGTCTTCCTCTTCACTAGACGGCTAACGTGGGGTGCTCGACTGTCTTCGCCGAGGCTGTTTGGAGTCACGCGATAGGTCGGGCGACAGTAGTGGTGGAGGGCCTCCGTACCGGATTCTGGGAGAGAGAGAGAGAGCCGGTGATGCGTCGCGGGGTGACGCGTCTTGGGGTTGTGAAGATGGCGGTTGGAGCAATCGGCGTCGGCGAGTTGGTGCGGCAACACCGTGAAGAGGCTGTGGCGCGGGTCGACGAAGGGGTGTCAGCGCAGCCGTTGGGGGTCTAGAGGTGACGGAAAATGGCCGTTGATGTCGACTGGCTGGCAAGGTGACTTCGCTGGGACGAGGCAAGGGTGGCCGATGATGACAGAGGTGGTGGAGGAAAGGCGGTTTCTTTCTGGATCTTGAGAGGAGAAAAGAGAGAGAGATCAATTGAGGTTTTGGCTATGGATTTCTCAGAGTCGAGAAGAGACAAGAGAGCCAAAGGTTTTTTTTGGTTCGATTTCGTTGGAGAGGACAGGGAGGTGAAAGGCGTGTGTTTGGAGAAGGGGTGGACGGTTCTTCTGCGCGAAGGAGAAGCGGAAGGTGAAGAGTTTGTCTGGATTTTTCGGCCAAGGAGAGAGTTTCTTTTTTGTGAGAGATCGTGGGTGACGATTTTGGAGGGCTGGTTTTTCAGAGAGGAGCCAGAGGGGTGGAGGGATGATCGGGTTAGGGATTTATATAGGTTAGAGGGGCTAGGGTTTGGTTCAGCCGGTGGATTGGAGGCGTGGAATCGGTGCTTCGTTAAGGCTAACGGATGGCGGGTTCGGTTTGAGAGAGAGAAGAGGACCTGTGGTTGAACCATGGTTGAGATGGGTAGGTTTGATGCGCTGGAGGGGAGAGAGGTGAAGCTGGCGCGGTGGTCCGGTGGTCCTCCGGGATCTCGGCGGTCTGGGCGCAACCTTGGTGAAGATGACGCGGCTGGGGAAGGAGAGAAGGGGAAGACGACGAACGGGTTTGGTGGGAAGAGATAAGAGCGCGTGGATTTGTGGCTGTAATTATTTTAGTTTTCTTTTTATTGTGTTTTTGTTTTGTTTTGTTTTTGTATTTTGTTTTTGTTATTTTTGTTTTTATTTTATTTTCTTTATTTGTTTTCTAACCAATTGATGGTTGACATGTGGCATGGGGGGGGGGAAAGAAAAAGAAAAATCTTTTATTTTTGGGCTTTTAACTGATGTCTTTTGGTTTTCGGGATCGCCAGGACAAACCGAACTTCAAACCATTTCGAAAAAATTGTTTTTGGACTCGGGGCATCGTGACGAGCGACCCTGTGTCAAATTTGTTGGAAAACAATAATATTTTTACGTCAAGTTTGTACTGAGGTTATTTATTATCGAAAAACTTTTTTTTTTTTTAAAAAGCCCCGGGAGCGAATATATACAATATATATGTCAAAATTCTCAGAACGATGAGTTGGATGAGATTATGAGGTTCGTGACCTGATCCGGAGCCCCGTGTGAAAGGTCAATTACCATTTTGACCTCTAATGGCGGTCTAAACGCTATTTTGACCATATCTTCTTCGTTTGACCTCGGAATTAAACGCGGTCGATGGCATTGATCCTCAAATTTGATTTTCTATCGCCCAAGACCGACTCTTTGGCATTTGGGGGCTTTTCTTGAATAATTTTTGAAATTGGGCATTTGTGGCTTATGGGGACAACTCTATCGTTCTGCAAAATTTCAACAAATCGAGGTGGCATGGAAGAAAATTGCGTTTGATAAAATTTGTCCAACCCGGACAAATTAGGGTCCAACAGCTGCCCCTCTTTGTGTATCGTTTGTGTACAAACGGTACATAAAGATAAGACGGACTTGTTTTGGACGGGTTGGACTGCTTACCTGGCTTACCTGTGGCCAAGGGATGATTCTATTGGGAATCGGAGTCCTTGCTGGAACTTGGGATTTTCTTGAATAAAAGCCTAGAAGCTTAGTGGAGTGGGAACGGAAAACCTAAAGGGTTGATTTGGATTTGACAAGACATAAAATTAAAAGCCTAGAGCTGACAAGAACTATAAAAGGCTAGAACATGAGAGACTTCAAAGAGGCAAGAAGACTACTTGCCTACAATGTGTTGCAGAGGCTGGAGGATTACCGCCAACGATGTGAAGATACTGGAAATTAAAAGCCTAGAAGCTGACAAGAATGTAAAAGGCTAGAACCTGAAAGACTTTGCAGAGGCAGGAGGATTACTTGCCTACAATGCGTTGCAGAGGCTGGAGGATTACTGCCTACGATGCAAAGATACTGGAAATTAAAAGCCCAGAAGCTTAGGAATGTAAAAGGCTAGAACCTGAATGACTTCACAGAGGCAGGAGGATTACTTGCCTACAATGCGTTGCAGAGGCTGGAGGATTACCGCCTACGATGCAAAGATACTGGAAATTAAAAGCCTAGAAGCTTAGGAATGTAAAAGGCTAGAACCTGAAAGACTTCACAGAGGCAGGAGGACTACTTGCCTACAATGCGTTGCAGAGGTTGGAGGATTACCGCCTACGATGCAAAGGTACTGGAAATTAAAAGCCTAGAAGCTTAGGAAAACCTGGAAGACTTCGTAGAGGCAGGAGGATTACTTGCCTACAATGCGTTGCAGAGGCTGAAGGATTACCGCCTACGATGCAAAGAGACTGGAAATTAAAAGCCTAGAAGCTTAGGAAAACCTGGAAGACTTCGCAGAGGCAGAAAGGTCACTTGCCTACAATGCGTTGTAGAGGCTGGAGGATTACTGCCTACGATGCAAAGATACTGGAATTTAAAAGCCTAGAAGCTGACAGGAATGGAAAAGGCTAGAACTTGAAAGACTTGTTGGAAAACACGGATTAGAGTTTGACAGAGATGCTTTAGGGGATTGGTGGGCTTGGGAGACCTTAATTGGTTAATGGTTTCTAAAACTTGGGGCTTTTGAGAACAACTCACAAAACCTGAACGAGAGAAATGCACATGATGCATGTATGGATGAATGCAAAATACATGAGTGTATGCGTGAAATTCTTTTCTTGGCTTACTGGGGAGCTGAACTCGTCGGGTATCCACTGCTGGTGACTGGCTTTGCCTTGCTGGAAAAATATGACAATGTTGTTAGGAATCATCCCAATCATGCTAGGGAACTCTGTTTCTTCTTTTGCTGAGGAGTTTGTCTGACTTTGCTTCACTGAGTTGAAGAGCTTGACTTAAGCATTGTCTTCTTGGATGACAGATCACCTTTGCTGAGTAATGTCATGAGATTCTGTTGGGGAGAGACCCTGCTGGGGATAAATATTTTATGTACAAAAGATGTTTTTTTTTCTCTTTTCAAAACATGTTTTCAAAGATGATTTTGTTTAAAAATAAATTCCAAAACATGGTTATGCAATGCATTCATAACTTGTCGTCCTCTCATGTCAGTGGTACGAACCTTTAGGGGCCTGTTCCACGAAGTTGACTTGAACTTGATTAGCTTGGATTAGGTAATGGTTCTTGATGGCTTGAGAGTTTACTTTGCAAAATTTGTAAGTATTTGCTCAATGGTTTGGGGGCTAGAGGTATTGGTACTTTGTGGTTTTGAAGGTTTCTGGGACTGGATTGGATGATATTGGAGATTGGGAGTGTTAATACTCAATGGCTTTCGTGTTTATAGGTTGGGAATCTTGGTATTTGTTGGCTTTGAGGGTCTTGCTGAGGTTAAAAGTCTTGGTGCTCTATGATTTTGAAGGTTCTGGAGGTTAAGGTCGGATGATAACCTTGAAGCTTTGGGGTTTTTATCCTCATGGTTTGGAAATGTTGGAACTTGATGGTTTTGAGGTTGAGGACTTTTTTCTTTAAGATTGAAGCTGAAGGTCTCGCGGTTTTGGGAGTTACCTTAAGAGGTTACTGTTTGGAGCTTGGCCTTGATCCGGTGGCTCAAAGGACTCTATCTTCTGGAGTTGTTTGGAACTTTGCATTGGTCTGGAGTTGAACATTTCTTGCTTCTCTGGCTTCGAGCTCCACTGTCAAAGGTTATTGGTCAAGCTTCGACTTGATCTGGCGTATTTGAATATTTGTTGCTTTCATGGCTTTGAATTTTACTCGCAGTGCCCTTTCGGGTTTTCACTATGCCCGCCTTATATGGATTTTGTTGTCCCTTCTGGCTTGTAGATGACTTTGTATTTTACCCTTGATGCCCTTTCGAGTTTTCACCAAGTCCGCCTTTTTGAATACTTGAAAAATAACTTTTTGATCATTCAATCAGAGAGGACTTTTCTAAGACTGTAACAAAGGTTTGACGTTTAGGGTTTATCAAGAACAGGATATAATAGGCTCAAACCTATTCTAGGTTGGATATGATCCATAGCTCAGACTGAATTCTCTAGAAGCTAATCCTTTTGACTCTCTTTTTGAGTTTTTTTTTTATGGAGAGGGACTAGATTGCCCCGGTGTAGGGCTCTATCCCTATTAGGAGACTCATGAGACTGATTTTTTTCTTGAAAATTGCTCCGATGGTTGATTTATTCCTTCCTGAACTGCGCCAGTATGGGTTCAAATCCAAAATGCCCCGATTTCCTTTTCTTTGTTGTTTCCTCTCCTTTTTCCTTGTTTATTGAGTTCCACTTTTTTTCCTCATGCCCCAAAATGCCCCCATTGAATTTTCCTCTTTGTTTGTTTTTTTTGTTTTTTTTTCTCTTTTTCTTTTTTTCTTCTTCCTTTCTCTTCCTTCTCAAACAATGGTAGCCTAAGTTTGTCATGAGTTGTCCCGATGAGGGACTCTGTAAGGCACTAACTACCCCAACATATGTACTGAACTGCCTCTCTTAAGGGATTTGGCTTTGAAGAACTGCCCCAGTGTGAGGTGAACTATGGATCAGGTAATTTGAAAGAAAATTCCATTATAATCTCAAAGGGGGTAGCAAGGGTATTATTACGAGGTAGCACAAAAGATGGCCTCTCCTCATTTTAAATGATCAAATGTCTTTTTCAAGTAGGTCAAAGAAAGAGTTATATTTATGTTCGTGACAGAAGGGACTTCACCTGATAGTCAATCGAGCTCCTTGATGGTGTCCCTCTCGATGGGAATGGAATTTCCCAAAAGTGTTTTTTTGCACTTCATGATCTCTTGTGTTAGGCTCTTAAAACGACAGGCTGCTTGGACCCTTCTCAGGCTTGGGTTATCAGTTCAATCTCCCTTGTTTCATACGCCCCTATTCGGCTTTCATGCACATACCATGAGAATGGACAAGTTATGGACAACTAATGTATACACATGTTATGAAATGTTGAAAAACCATTTAAAAAATTTATTATCAAGAAGGAGGTGACGAACACCCTTTTGAAAAGCAAAGTTCATGATTCGCAATGTAAAAAACAAAGTTCCACCAAAAAGGGAAATTAATAAAAGCTACGAATCTTCATGATATTACACGAGCATTGGCGATCCATCCTCCGGGAAACTTAACTGGCTTGCCCTCCTTTAGTGGCATGAGAGTTACCAAACCCGCTCCTAGTCACTTGTAGTATCCCTTGGTGCATGTTATCGGTACTGGGAGACCTCGCCTTGGAAGAGTCACTTCGGGCCTTTGTCGAGAAGTTCAACCACTGAGCATTCCTCATAGACTGGACTTTCCTCTTAAAGGCGATACAATCTTCAATATTATGCCCTTTTGCCCCAGCATGTTATTCACATCGGTCATTTGGATTGTAACACTCAGGATAAGGTTGCTTGACTGGTTCCAAAGGGGTTGGAGTCACCATATGGGCTTGAAACAACTCTTTGTACAACTCTAAGTAAGTCATGGGGATGGGGTCAACTTCTGGTTGCTTGAGCGTCTTATTCCTTCTTTCTGTCGGACCATGAATATTACCCGAGGGAATGCCTCCATATTTCATTGTTATTGGTCTTGATCCTTGCCATGCATGCTGATAAGTCGGCTGGGGCATATGCATCAAAGAGGTGACACTTGAGGGGCTATGGGGAAATGGTGAGGGTATTGGCATGACGTGAGGGTTTTGGAGGGAAACCAATCCATGGGGTTGCTTCACTCCTTGTGCTAGTTTGGCAGTTCTTCTCTCGGCTGATTCTACCTTGGTGAGCCCTTCAACCAATTCCATTAGCTTCTGGAGTTGACACTTCAGTCCCTTGCAAATCCGCATACATTGCTATCTGAGCTTCCTCCACCCTAGCCAATTGGTTGTATAGGTCTTCAGCCATGTGACTAGACTTTTGATGATAATCTGATTCAATAAGAGTGTTAAGCTCCCCCTTTTATTTAATATGAAATTTATCAATGGAATGCATGACATGTATGCATAAATGTTTAGGATGCGCGGCTCTAGTGAAATGTTATGAAGTGCATGCTCTTTGAGAAAGTTTATTTTATTTCAGAATAGAATCCAAACAAGGGGCACTTTTACAAAGAATAGTCTTGAATCACTGAATCATCCAAGAGGCCAACTTCAAGCGGTGACTGAACCCTTCTCTTGAATGCATTACAATCTTCCGTTGCATGCCCAATAGCACCGGCATGGAACTCACAGCTCTTTGTAGGATCATACCATTTAGGATAGGGTGGTTGTGACACGAGAATGGATTCTGGTACTAGCAAACAGGCTCCTACTAACTTTGGAAACAACTTTTCATAATCTAGTGGCAGCGGTTCGAAAGATGCTGCTTTGGATGCCTTTCTCCTAGGTCTCTTGTGCTTTAAAGTGGATGATTCGATTTGCCACGCAGCTTGCACTTGGTCCTGGTGAGTAGTCACTTCCGTTATTCTACCCGTCTTGATTCCCAGCTCAATCCTTTCTCCTGAGGCCACTAGATCATTAAAATTGTTAGTGACATTCCCTACCATTTTTTCATAGTAGACTCCTTGAAGGGTATTGAGAAAAATAGTCGTGAGTTCTTTCTCAGTTAATGGCGGTTGGACCTCCATTGCAACCTCCCTCCAGCGCCTAGCATAGTCTCTGAAGCTTTCAATTGACTTTTGTTCAAATTCCTGTAATGTCAGCCTATCAGGAGCCAACTCTGTAGTATGCTTGTACTTTTTCAGGAAAGCAGTTGCTAGATCGTGCCATGTATTGATGCGACTTTTCTGACATTGAAAATACCATTGAAGTGGCCCTCCAGTTAGACTCTCTTGGAAACAGTGTATCAGCAATTTGTCATTCCCTGCATGAGCAACCATCTTCGTACAATACATGGTCAAATGAAATTTTGGACCTTGAGTACCATTGAACTTCTCAAACTGGGGCATCTCAAATTTTGGAGGTAAAACTATACCAGGAGCCAAGCACAATTCATCTGGACTGATCAAGTCATAAGCCTCAGTTTTCTCAACCGCTTTCAATCTTTCCTCAAGTCGCGCTATCGCAGGCGATTCAATATCTTCTCTAGGTGCGGGGGACATCGGTACATTTGCCTCATACCCCACAGTTGGTGACGTAAAATGGACTTGATTCAGGATACCTCAATGTGCGGGAGTAGGGTCATGAATTGGTGTCTACATTTGTGTGAGTGTCGGTGGTTGCAATGCTTCCTGACCTTGTTGTTGATTTGGAACTCCTTGTCCTAGGTTTCTGACTAATCTCGACATCATTTTTGTCAGATGGTCCATTTGCCCTTGTAAATCCCAGAGATTTTTACATGCTTCTTGATGGGCCTGTTCCAAACTGACCAGTCTGGCCTCTGTGTTCTCTGCCATGGACCAAGATTGCTGCTTGCTTCTGAGTAGTTCTGATGAATCAGCAAAATGATAAGCCCCCCATTTGATGAATGTATGCATGAAACTACATGATGTTTTTTTCTTTCTTCTTTTTGGTTTTCTTTTTCTTTTTCGTTTTTTTCTTTGTTTTGTGTTTTGTGTTTTTTTTTCACGCATGCATGATGTGACATGATGATGTTTTTTGCTTTTTTTCTTTGGATATTCTTTTTCTTTGGATATTCTTTTTTCTTTTTTTTCTATTATGGATCTACATGACATGATTTGTTGATTTTTTTTGGGTTTTCTATTTTTTTTTGGTCTTTTTTTTGTATTTTTATGTGACACGCGTGCATGCATAGATCTACATGGTGTGATGAAAATATGTCATGATTGACTGATGATGATTTTTTTGTTTGGGTTTTTTTTTTTTCTGTTTTTGATTTTTTGATTTTTTTTATTTTTTGGAATACATGCATGGATTTACATGATGTGACTATAACATGATTTATTGATGGTTTTTTTCCTATTTTTCTATGTCTTGATTTTTTGATTTTTTTTGTTTTTTTTGATTTTTTTTATAATTTGTTGGCATGCATGCATGGATCTACATGATGTGATGGAAACATAACATGTGTCCTAAGTGTGGGTATTATATGAATGAGAATGTACATATGTGAAAAGCATGAATGAAGATGTATATGAGTAACCTAATATGGACACGCAGTACCCATGGACTAACGAGGACTAAATGTCGCACACCTAAATTGAATGGTGGATTCTTGAAAGCATTGAGGTGGTCTATGTGACCGAAAAAAATACATGAGGAATGGAATGGAACACTAATCTTAGGGAATGAATGTCAAGGTTATGTGTCCTAGAGTGTATGACAGAACAAGACATGATTGGTAAAAAAACAAATAATGATAATTCACTGAAAACAGGTTAGTAAAGTAATATAAACAAATATAAGACTACGTTAATAAAAAGAACAACCAAATATTTAGATACTAAAAAATACTGACAAACATATGATATGATGACCCCACCTATCTTTCAAACAAATAAAACAACATGTGGGTCGGTGTGCCCCTAATGAGCCATGATTTCTCACCCTATCTTATTCATTCGTCCCCAAGCTTCCTCTCTAGAGGGCTCCGTACACCATGGGATTTACCGGATGAGGGCCTTAAAAGGACCTCAAGCCTGAGTGAAGAGTCCGAGGTCCCTTCGCGGATAATGATCAACGCTCAGGGCACCCTAATAAACCTCACTAACCTAAACTGTGATAGAAACCCGGGTATAGGGTTTATGCATGAATGCAACAATTAGGGAAAGCAATAAAGCACGACTATCATGGTATCAAAGCGCGTAAATCAAAACTATCATACAACGGTGCGAGAAACGTAGTAAATAAATCGATTAAATAAAAAAATGAAAGAATGAAAGAATAAAAACAATATAAAAAAAGAACAAACCTCCTAATCCTAATCCTAGGCCTAACTCTCTAAGTGTCTCTAGCAGAGTCGCCAGCTGTCATCACCGGATTTCGTCCGGGGAAACCGCTTTTGGGGTGCAGTTCCCCCCCAACCATCATCCGAATGGTGAAAAATACAAAGTCGCCACTAACCGTTTTTGGGGTGCGGTTGGCCACCTAAACGAAAAATTAATCTATGCCACTAGGGATGGGCTTGGGAGTTTATTACGCGTGGGAAAGGACTAACACCCCCACAACGCTCTTTCGGTACCTATCTTAGGATTTGGAGGTTTCTACTTGTTTTAATTATTCGACCGAAGAGTAATTAGCCTAAAAGTGACGTGAAATTCGCATGGCCTAGGAGTCTACTCTGTTTTATCTCTAAGTTATTTGTTGAAGTAAAACTAAATCAAATTTTGTCCTAAACATCTAAAGGAAATCCTAATAATTTAATTTTTCTCATTTTATTAAACTAATTGTTGGAGTTAAAAAATTAAAATCTTAAATCGCTAAAGGAAATCCCTATGGTTGGTTTTAAGTTAGGCTAAAAAGCTAAAGCTGAATTTATTTGTTTTCTAAACCGCACACTTATTGTTGGCACTAAGCTCATCAAAAATTGAAGTGTTGAAAAAAATCTACACATCCAAAATTAAACCTAATGACAAAAGGGTTTTAAAGAAAGGATAAAGGAAAACAAAAGGGCAAGTTTTTGAAAACTCCAAGTCTTTAACAAAAGGATAAGTTTTGAAAATGCTTTGTTTTCTTTTTTCGTTTTGTTTTTTTGTTTTTTTGTTTTTTGTTTTTTGTTTTTAGTTTTTTTAGTTTTTTTTTTTTTTTGAAAAACTACTCTTTTTTTTTTTGGAAAACATTTTTTTTGTTTTTGTTTTATATTGGAGAAAAGTGTATGTTTGTGTGCGTTTATGTTATTAAAATAAAATACAATACAAGTGTGTAGTGTGTGATTATGTTATTTACAAAAAACAATCTCACTTGTCTTCTTTTTTCATTCTTTTTCTTTATCTTTTTTTTTCTCTCTTTTTTTTCCTCTCTTCTCTTTTTTTTTTGCTTTTTTTTTTCTTCTCTTTTCTTTTCTTTTGGTTTTTTTTGTTTTTCCATTATGCTCGATTTACATTACATATTACAATAGGATACATAATCCATGTTACATGCCCAAACTTAACAACTTTCCACGGGCCCAAACTCAACAGAATGCCCTACGGCCGACTAAAAATATATTACCAAGATTGACTAATACTCAAACCCAATATATGGGTAATACCCAAATTGGCAGAACAACAAGCAAACAAACATAACAAAAAAAAACAGTAGCCAAAATTCCGGATGCAGGCTCAGACCACCAATAACGGCCAGACTCATCCAACCCGATTGTCCAATGAATAAGCGCGGGAGAGTGAGCAAACCCAACGCAAAAATAAAACATAGAAAGCAAATGAAAGCATATGTAAATGGAAATGAAAACCATAGATCAAACGTGCCAATATCAAACACATCAAGATATCACTAGCATTGAAAACAAATTTTTCCATTCTTTTTTTTAGCTTTGCTTCTCTAAATATCAAGGCAAAACCACACCCAGAGAAATTGATGCAAGAGTAGAAGAGTCAATGTTAAGTTCCCTTTTTATTTATGCTGGCTTTCTATTTGACCCAAAATATATCTGCACCTAAAATAAATCATCCAAAACGGAGAGGATACCAACAGACCTCAAGACCCAGAAAGAGTAAACCAAACAGAACTACACTCATACAGAGAGGGCCAACAATGAGCCAAAGACACAGAAACAAACATAAACCCAGGAACTACAATGCACGATGAAAATCAAGCCAAGAGACACATGCGAACTGACTAATACAAGATTTAAACTAGAAAAAACCATGACTAACCATTACTACAGATGGAAACACCATCAGGGAATAAATATGGCATAAGCAAATAAAAGGGAAAGGGGCTAACCACTCAGACAAACACCCCTCTCTTAGGATGCAGCGTCCTCCTTGTCGGCGTCCTGTGCGTCTTCCTCTTCACTAGACGGCTAACGTGGGGTGCTCGATTGTCTTCGCAGAGGCTGTTTGGAGTCATGTGATGGGTCGGGCGACAGTAGTGGTGGAGGGCCTCCATACCGGATTCTGGGAGAGAGAGAGAGAGAGCCGGTGATGCGTCGCGGGGTGACGTCACTTGGGGTTGTGAAGATGGCGGTTGGAGCAATCGGCGTCGGCCAGAGTTGTTGGAGTTGGCGGGTTGGTGCGGCAACACCGTGAAGAGGCTGTGGCGCGGATCGACGAAGGGGTGTCAGCGCAGCCGTTGGGGGTCTAGAGGTGACGGAAAATGGCCGTTGATGTCGACTGGCTGGCACGATGGCGACATGGGTGGCAAGGTGACTTCGCTGGGACGGGGCAAGGGTGGCCGATGATGACAGAGGTGGTGGAGGAAAGGCGGTTTCTTTCTAGATCTCGAGAGGAGAAAAGAGAGAGAGATCAATCGAGGTTTTGGCTATGGATTTCTCAGAGTCGAGAAGAGACAAGAGAGCCAAAGGTTTTTTTTGGTTCGATTTCGTTGGAGAGGACAGGGAGGTGAAAGGCGTGTGTTTGGAGAAGGGGTGGACGGTTCTTCTGCGCGAAGGAGAAGGGCGAGGTCTGTGTTTTTCTTTGGCTCTCGGTCTCTTAGAGGGGAAGCGGAAGGTGAAGAGTTTGTCTGGATTTTTCGGCCAAGGAGAGAGTTTCTTTTTTGTGAGAGATCGCGGGTGACGATTTTGGAGGGCTGGTTTTTCAAAGAGGAGCCAGAGGGGTGGAGGGATGATTGGGTTAGGGATTTATATAGGTTAGAGGGGCTACAGTTTGGTTCAGCCGGTGGACTAGAGGCGTGGAATCGGTGCTTCGTTAAAGCTAACGGATGGCGGGTTCGGTTTGAGAGAGAGAAGAGGACCTGTGGTTGAACCATGGTTGAGATGGGTAGGTTTGATGCGCTGGAGGGGAGAGAGGTGAAGCTGGCGCGGTGGTCTGGTGGTCCTCCGGGATCTCGGCGGTCTGGGCGCAGCCTTGGTGAAGACGACGCGGCTGGGGAAGGAGAGACGGGGAAGACGACGAACGGGTTTGGTAGGAAGAGATAAAAGCACGTGGATTTGTGGCTGTAATTATTTTAGTTTTCTTTTTATTGTGTTTTTGTTTTGTTTTGTTTTTGTATTTTGTTCTTGTTATTTTTGTTTTTATTTCATTTTCTTTATTTGTTTTCTAACCAATTGATGGTTGACATGTGGCCTGGGGGGTGGGAAAAGAAAAAGAAAAATCTTTTGTTTTTGGGCTTTTAACTGATGTCTTTTGGTTTTTGGGATCGCCAGGACAAACTGGACTTCAAACCATTTCGAAAAAATTGTTTTTGGACTCGGGGCGTCGTGACGAGCGACCCCGTGTCAAATTTGTTGGAAAACAATAATATTTTTACGTCAAGTTTGTACTGAGGTTATTTATTACCGAAAAGCTTTTTTTTTTTGAAAAAGCCCCGGGAGCGAATATATACAATATATATGTCAAAATTCTCAGAACGATGAGTAGGATGAGATTATGAGGTTCGTGACCTGATCCGGAGCCCCGTGTGAAAAGTCAATTACCATTTTGACCTCCAATGGCGGCCTAAACGCTGTTTTGACCATATCTTCTTCGTTTGACCTCGGAATTAAACGCGGTCGATGGCGTTGATCCTCAAATTTAATTTTCTATCGCCCAAGACCAACTCTTTGGCATTTGGAGGCTTTTCTTGAATAATTTTTGAAACTGGACATTTGTGGCTTATGGGTCACAACTTCATCGTTCTGCAAAAATTCAACAAATCGAGGTGGCATGGAAGAAAATTGCGTTTGATAAAATTTGTCCAACTCTCTCCTATTTGTTTTCTATAAATTTGCATAGCAAACCCACTCCCGAGAGCACAGATGTTAAGCTCAATGAAATAAAAGCTGGGATGAATGATTTAGGTACTGCAGTAAAAGGGTTGGAGCAACAAATGGGGCAACTTGCCAATACAGTGAATGCACAGCAAAAAGGATCTTTCCCCAGTAATACTGAAGTGAATCCAAAGGAACACTGCAAAGTAGTTACATTGAGAAGTGGGAAAGAGTTGTCACCCCGAGTTAATAAAGCATTGCCACAACCAGTTACTGAACAGCTGGAACACGAAGAAGAGGAAGGATCAGGGCAGAATACAAGAGAAGTAGTACCTGAAGATGAAATAGTAGAGGAGACTTCCAAGCCTATTGCAGAGAGGTTTGAGGTTTATCTACCAGGTATTCGTTTTGTAGACAAACCTCCTGTTTTGAAGACACCTCTACCATTTCCACAAAGAGTTAAAAAACAAAAGGTGGATGTTGGTTTTGCTAAGTTTTTGGAACTTTTCAAGAAACTGGAGATTAATATCCCTCTTGTAGATGTGCTACAAAGTATGCCTAAAGCAACAAAGTATTTAAAAGACTTTGTATCTCAAAGAAGGAGGCTAGAAGATTGTGAGACAGTCACTTTAACCAGGGAAACTAGTGCTGCTGTCCAACATGTCTTGCCTCCAAAGTTGAAAAACCCTGGGAGTTTTACTCTTCCTTGTACTATTGGAGAATCACAGTTCACACGGGCTTTATGTGATCTTGGAGCAAGCATAAATCTAATGCCACTTGCGGTCTATCAGTAGTTGGGTCTAACTAGGATGAAACCTACTTCTATTTCATTACAGTTAGTAGACAGATCAGCAAGAAAGCCTGAAGGAATTATTGAAGATGTACTAGTCAAGGTGGATAAATTCATATTTCCAGCAGATTTTGTGGTTCTTGATATGGAAAATGATAAAGGGATACAACTGATCCTGGGAAAGCCTCTACTTCATACAGGTCGTGCAGTGATAGATTTTCATGCAGGGGCACTTACCTTAAGAGTGGATGATGAATAGGTTATCTTTAATATGTCACAAGATTTGCAACTAGAAGATGACCTTAGTTGCAATTGGATTGATGATGTAACTTCATTAGTGGAGGGATACATGCAGGACAACCTAGCAAAGGAAACTGCAATTGTGAAGTTCCCAGCACTAGTGGTGGATGCAGAAGATGAATTTCCAACAGGAGTGGAGTTAGGTGATATAACTACACAAGAAGACTCATCATTACCGCCACCTCCTGAACTGAAGCAATTACCAGCCCATCTTATATATGCATTTTTGAATGAGAGCCAGAGATAAAAGTACTCACAGCACACAAGTCAGCCTTGGAGATATCAAGGGAATTCGTCCCTGCCATCTGTCAACACAAAATTTTAATGGAAGATACTTGTACTCCTTCAGTTGAACGCCAACACCGTCTAAATCCAGCTATGAAGGAAGTTGTCAAGAAAGAAGTGCTGAAATGGAGAGAAGCTGGAATCATTTATGCCATCTCTGATAGTTCTTGGGTGAGTCCAGTGCAAGTGGTACCCAAGAAGGGAGGTATGACTGTCATCATCAATGAGAAGAATGAGCTCATTCCTACTAGAACAGTGATTGGTTGGTGAGTTTGTATTGATTACAGGAAACTTAATAAGGCAACATGAAAAAATCATTTTCCATTGCCTTTCATAGATTAGATGTTAGACAGACTTGCTGGTTATTCTTATTACTGTTTCTTAGATGGTATTCTGGTTATAATCAAATTCCTATAGTCGCGAGAGGATCAAGAGAAGACTACTTTCACCTGCACGTTTGGCACTTATGCATTTCGAAGAATGCCATTTGGATTATGTAATGCACATGCGACATTTCAGAGGTCTATGATGGCAATTTTTCACGGGATGGTGGAATAGATAATGGTGGTATTCATGGATGATTTTTCAGTCTATGGTTTCTTCTTTTGATCATTGCTTAACTAATCTTGAAGCGGTGCTAACTCGATGTGAGGAGAAAGAGTTAGTGTTGAACTAGGAAAAATGTCACTTTATGGTGCAAGAAGGTATTGTTCTTGGCCATAAAATTTCAGCATTGGGTTTGGAGGTTGATCGCGCCAAAATATCTACCATAGAAAGCCTACCACCTCCAATTAATGTGAAAGGTGCTCATAGCTTCCTAGGACATGCAGGGTTCTACCGAAGATTCATTAAGGATTTTTCTAAAATTGCTAAACCCCTGTGTACATTGCTTGAGAAGGAAGCAAAATTTGAACTTACAGCAGATTGCCTCAGCCTTTGAAACACTGAAATAAAGGCTCATTTCAACCCCGATTATGATAGTTCCAGATTGGTCACAACCAGCTTATGTGTGATGCTAGTAACCATGCTGTGGGAGCTATTTTGGGGCAGCGAAAGGACAAGATTTTCAGACTTATTTATTATGCAAGCAAAACTCTTGGACCAGCTCAACAAAATTACACCACAACCGAGAAGGAGTTGCTGGCAGTGGTGTTTGCTTGTGCAAAATTCAGAGCTTATCTTTTGGGAACTAAGGTAATTGTATTTACAGACCATGCAGCTTTGAGATATTTGTTTAGCAAGAAAGATGCTAAACCACGCTTGATACGGTGGATCCTTCTACTGCAAGAGTTTAATTTGGAAATCAAGGATACCAAAGGGACATCAAATCAAGTAGTTGATCATCTTTCTCGATTGGAACATGATGTTCTATGTGACAAAGAGAAGACTATTCAAGCTGAGTTCCCTGACGAACAAGTCTGTTCTTGTACAATTTCACTCCCATGGTATGCCGATATAGTAAATTACTTGGCATGTGGAGTAGTTCCTGCTCATTTTTCTTGGGAGCAGAAGAAGAGGTTCTTATTCCAAGTTGGCCAGTATATTTGGGATGATCCGTTACTTTTTAAACGAGGTCCAAATCAGCTTCTCAGGAGATGTATACCTGAAGATGAGGTCCAAGAGGTACTAACACATTGTCATTCTTCTCCTTATGGGGGACATCATGGAGTACAAAAGATAGCTGCTAAAGTGTTGCAATGCGGATTATTTTGGCCAACACTGTTTAAAGATAGCCATGCTTTCATCAAAAGATGTGATAGCTATCAAAGGATGGGAACCATTTCCAAGTGCCATGAGCAACCACTGAATAGCATCAATGTCGTGGAAGTATTTGATTTATGGGGCATTGATTTCATGGGACCCTTTCCACATTCAGATGGATGCCAATATATTTTTGCTAGTAATGAATTATGTCTCTAAGTGGGTGGAAGCTATTTCAACCTCAACCAATGATGCACGAGTTGTCATAAAATTTGTGCAAAAGAATATTTTTTCTAGGCATGGCATCCCTCGTGCTATACTTAGTGATGGAGGCTCTCATTTTTGCAATTCCATGTTTAAAAAGCTGTTGCATAAGTATGGAGTTCGACACAAAGTTTCTTTAGCCTACTATCCTCAAACCAATGGCCAAACTGAAGTGTCTAATCATGAAATCAAGCAAATTTTGCAAAAAACTGTAGGTGCCCATAGAAGAGACTGGGCTGCTAAACTTGATGATGCTTTGTGGGCGTATCGAACATCGTTTAAAACTCCCATCGGCATGTCTCCTTACCGCATTATATATGGGAAGGCTTGCCACTTACTAGTGGAGATAGAGCATAAAGCTCAATGGGCTCTTCAAAAGGTGAATCTCGATCCTGATTTAGCTAAGGAGAAATGACTGCTCTAACTCAATGAGCTTGAAGAATTCAGATTGGAAGCATATGAAAATGCCAAAATTTATAAAGATAAAACCAAGAAATGGCATGATTCTCATATTCAACCATACACATTTGAACCATGGCAGCTCGTTCTACTTTTCAACTCTCGTTTGAAGCTATTTCCTGGTAAACTGCGATCCAAGTGGACAAGCCCTTTCAAGGTAATACAGGTATTTCCCTATGGCGATGTGAAGTTGGAAGGTAATTGGAATGAGACTTTCAAAGTTAATGGTCAAAGACTCAAACAATATTTAGGAGTACCAGCAGAACGTGAAGCTGGCCTCACTAAACTCGGAGAACCTTGAATGTGGTGTCGTTTAGCCCAAGACGGAAAATGAAGTGCTGACCAAGAGGCAACCCGGTAGTTTTTTTTTTGCATGATATTTTATTTTATTTTATTATTTTTATTTTATTTTATTTTATTTTATTTCTCTTTTTTCTGTTTTATTTTGGTTTTGGTCAAGGTATTGTGCAGGTCCCATTTTCCAGCAGAGTACATAGAGGTAGTCGACGTCGACCAAGAAACTGGTCAACCTCAATCTACATCGATATTCCTATGGGGTCGACCAGTTCTCGCGGTTAGTTCTTTGGATTTTGCACTAGTCGACGTCGCACAGGATTTCGCAACATCAACCATCATGTCGATCTACGTCGATGTTAGCTCGGATTGACCAACCTCTCCAATTGCTCTCGGGAAATTGTATCATATCGACCTCAACCTGTACATTGGTCGATGTCAGCTCGGGTCAACCACCGCTTGCAGTTAGTTCTCTAGAATTTGCATTGGTCGATGTCGCACCAATTGTTTCACCCCATCGACCTCCATCGACCACTAATGTCGCATCAACATCCAGCAACGACCTTGGGCTTTTTAATGGCATATTACCTTTTTCAAATTCTTCTATTCGACGTAGCTTCAACCCTAACCCTGAGCAGCGACATCGACTACAACCCTACCTTCCAATAGTGCTATTCTTCGCGTCGATCAAGTGTGGGGGTGCTCCAACCATTGATTTTAGCTTCTCTGTCCTTGTTCTGTTGATCGTCATGGTTCATCCTAGTCATGTTTTGGATTGGTCAGCATTGGAGAAGTTAAAAGCACCTTGGAAGGATCAAGCCATTCAACTCTTGCAAACAAGTGGATTGCAGAACATTTGTTGTGATCCATGCCCAATCCTCGATGACGAGTGCTCATCCTTTTATCAACATGTGAGTATCTTCGATGATCATTTTGTTGCCATAGTCTAAGGGGTTGAAGTTGTTATCTCTGAAGAGGTTATTCAGTCAGTTTTTCATTTTCCCTTTGGTACACTTTCACTTCCTGTTTAAGCAAGAATGACTTACTAGCCCCGTTTGATTATGTGGAACCTGAGGGTGTGCTTTGGCATTACCCTAAGAAAATGGGTTTTAATGGGATGGATAGATTTCATGCTTTTCTCATTGGCAAATGCATGTACTGTCAGCTTAAGGGTGTGGATAACGTAACCCATGAACATTTACAGTGTATGTTTGGCTTACATCAAATGGGCCTCAGTTGTCTTTGAAAGTTGGAAAGAATGCATGCCGATGTGTTTGTGTGGAAGATTACTAACCAAGGTCATGTTAGCTCAACATCCCTCTGTTTTCGTCACTAGGCCAACCATTCCTTACCCTGATCAGTTCATTTTGAAGAATGTTTTTAATAATGGGTATATGGACACCTGCAAAGCCGGCCGACTACCTCCTGCACCTCGTTCTATGGTCCATGTTGGGAGTACTTCTCAGTCACGACCCATGCCTTCTTCTCGTACTACGCATACTATTAGGGGTGACAGCCATCGAGAAGGGAATGTTGCTAGTCAGTTAGAGCAGTTTTGGATTTTATTTGCACAGTCTCTACCTGAAGAAGAGGTTTGCAGGGTTTGGCTCCATTATGGGATGTCTTTGGCCAGTAGAGCTGATGTTGTTGCTTGGGCCGTTCAGCACCACCTTATTCCTGCATAGGACCGCACACAGTATATGGACGCTCCTTATGATGTTCCGATCAGTCCTAGTAGAGGACCTTATCAATGGCGGAATGTCACTGCTTCTGCTAGTCCGTTTTCTACCTCTCCAGTGGACCTGCATTTCTCTGCTATTGATCAGCGGTTAGACAGTTTAACTGCTGGCCAGATAGATTTAGCTGGTCAGATGAAGGCCTTCCAAGCTTTCCTCGATAGACAGGCCTCAGCTGCTTCCAGAGCTAGTCCTGTTTCTATACCTTCTGGGTCTTCCTCGTCTACTTCTGGTTCTTCTACATCTGTTGCCGCTAGTGTTCCTTCTCCTTCTATTCCACTGCCAAAGTGGCGTTCAAAGAAGACCAGACGTATAGCCACTCCTTCCTCATCACCCTCCTCTGCACCTGAGACTACACTGAAGTTATCCTTGCCTAACATCATTTCTGATGCTGCTGCTTTGAGGGATTATGAGACTTTCCGCGATTCTCTAGCAAATTTAAGTCACACTACTGGTGCCTTCCCATATATTTCGCCAAATATCCTACGACACTTAGTTTCGGAGGAATGGTTTAAGGATTTTGATATCACCAACTTTGTTCATGCCCTACGGAGGATCATTGCAGCTCACCCGAACCGTTTTCCTTATGGGCTTCAATCTGAGATCTTACCACTGTTTAATGCGGAAACTATAGACCTTCGCCGCAACCTGTTTGAGGATTATATTGATGGGCGCTGTCCTCCTTTTTGACCTCGGGACGATTTGGATTTTATTTTACTCCCTGTGTTTGTTCCTGGCCATTTTATTGCCCTCCGTATTGATCTCACTCGCTGATGTCTTTATCTTTATGACTCATTGGGCAAGGGGTCCTTGAAGCGGCGTCTGAGAGTATTCATTGTCTTCGTCAATGCTTAAATATCGCTCTTATTGGTCTTTGTTTCTTTGAGCGGCGTGGCCAGTTGAAGTCAACTCATTTGCTACCATTGCATGTCGCCCCTCACGTTCCTCAGCAAGATGATAGTACGAGTTGTGGCCCTTTTGTTTGTTATTTTCTTATAGCATTTTCGCAACATCTTGGTAGTACTTAGGGCCCCGACTCACCACCGCTTGATCCGCTTGCAGCTCGCGAGATGGTCTCCCGTTTACTTTTTCACTTCAGTGACCCCACCTCGTGACTTTTCTTTTTCTTTTTCTTTTTCTTTCCTTTCTTGTCATTCTTGTTTCTTGTTGCATTGAGGACACTGCATCTTTTAAGTATGGGGGGGGGGTGTTACAAACTTTAGCATTTTCTCCCATACTCGGGAGGTGTTGGAGTCTACCTTGTTTTGATTCAGCAATGTTTTAACATTCTCTTGTGATCTAGCTTTGTTGTCTTATCATGGTCCTTTTCTGCACATCTTAATATGTACGGCTTTTCTTTGTCTTTTTCATTGACCATTTTCCATGATGATGTGGATGACATACATTTCATAGCTTGCATGTAATCTCTTATGTAGGCATGTTCATGATTAGTTTTGGTTTTTGCTCTTTACTATGATCATCATGTTTTTCTTCATCTCTTCACAAATCAGTTTTGTTGCAACATAGATAATCTGTTTGAGTGGCCTGCTAACTTGAGACAAATGAAATGAAAAGAAAGCAAATGTATGGACCATAGGACTACATAATCCATCAAAGGGGAGAGCATAAAATTCAACCCCGAGTAAGGTTGTGTAGGATATTTGTGGCATGCACCCCTTTCTGTTTTCAAAACAAAAAAAAAAGAAATGAGGGGAATAAAAGAAATAGAATATTGATGTGTTATTTGGCATATCTCAGTTGAGCATGGTATTTTTTGTCTAGCTTCATGTTGTTTTATTGACTGTTTGGATATGAGGGATAACATGATGATTGGAGTTCAGAGTTTTACCCGCTAGTTGTTTTTACAGTCTTATTAAGTGTTTGCTTGCATTCTTTGATATGTGTTGAGCCATGTTGCGTGAACTTTGGTTAAAGTGGGGAAAAAGGATGGCTTGTATGTATTAGGACACACACACACACTTACCATATGAGAACTTAGCCAGTTGAATGCTTGAGTTGTGTTATTTGTATGTTAATATCATAACAAGGTGACTTCCATCTTCTTGGGTTAGTTTTGGTTTCACTTGAGGACGAGGAAACGTTCAAGTGTGGGGGATTTGATAGGATCGCTTCCTATCTATATTTTGCATGAGTTTTATAATTATTTACCCCTATTTCACCCTTGTATTTGCATGGTTTGGGAACTTAAATTCCCAGTTTTACCCCTAACCTAGTTTTGGAGTTCATTGCAGTATTTTCTCTCTTTTTGACAGGATTTGATCGATGTAGAGGAGAGTTGAGTCGATGTGATCGATGTGTGAAGTGAGCCTGTCTGGTCGACGTGAGATTGGAGGTCGACGTGCTTCGACATGGTTCGATGAAGATCGATACCGGGGCTGAATGAGGAGAAACGGATTGATACGACAGATGGTCAATCCGAGAATCTGATCGACACGGTCGATGTTGTGCGTTTATGGGTCGACGTGGGCTATTTGTGTTCGACTCGGGCCTTTAATGTTTAAAACCTAATATTTAAGCACCCAAAAAAAATAAACGATGATGGTGATGGGTGTGACGGCAGACAATTATCTTTGGGGAATCGAGAGTTGTTTTCTCTTTTGTTTTGAAAAACAAACATTAAATTATTGTAAGAACAGTTTATGCTAGTTGAAGTTTGTCCTTAAATTTCTCAAGTCTATTTGATGGAATTTATGCTTGTTTTGATTGTTAATATGACAACCATGATAGGCTAAACCTCCATTCTAGGGAGGAAGTCTTAGGACTGGATTATTCTATGCCATGGTTTGAATGGTTAATTATCATCTAAATATTGGTCTTATTAGATTTGCTTTGGTTAGTTGCATAATGCTTTTCTCTTACAAAGAATGGAGAGGATTGATTTTAGCATGATAGCGGAATTACAATTAAGGCATAATAAAGAAGAGTGAGGAATGATCAAACTCGTTTAACTTTATTAAATCAACCTTAAAGTGTGTATTACGAGAAAAGGATATTGCGTTTAAAGGTGAGATTAATCTCAACAAGAACATATAAGAAGGTAATTTATAAGTAAGGCATAGAGAAATCCAGTTCTATTGGCTTCATCCCTAGACTTTTATATCATTGTTATCGTGCTTTACATTTTACCTTAAATTGAAGTATTAGTTTACATTGTTTAGGTTAATTTATTTTATTGCTTGGTCAAAAAGAAACGATTTACCCAAACATATTTAGAGTTTTCCAATCTTAGTGCTTATTAGGTAATATAATTATTCCTCGTGGGATCGATACACTAAGGTCGAGACATACATCTCTTTATTACTTGACCTGTGCACTGCAGTAAGCCATAAATTCTTTGGTGAATCCCCATATACACCACATTGCATTCCATGCATATATTTAGCATCACCTGCAATTTTAGGAATGTCATCGCCTCTGAAGATCCCAAGAATACTTCCATAGCAGGCTTCTCATCAAACCTTACTAGCTTCCTTTGTTCAAACTCTACAAGACTTTCGTTACAATTTCCTTAAGCTCTAAAAGCACCCTTTTGACACTTGACACTCGAACAAACTTCCTTTCCTTTTTGGGTCTCCTCTTAGAGCGATCTCCTTGAGTGAACTCGTAGAGGGAGCCTAGACTGGGTGGCCTCCCAAGCTCACCAATTCCCCAAAGCATCTCCCTCAAATACCAATCGATGTCTCCAACAAGTTTTTTCAATTCAAGCCTATTATTGTTGTGGGCTTTCCATTTTCAATTCAAACCTATTGTTGCTGTGAGCTTTCCATTTTCAGTTTAAGGCTATTACGTTGCTGTAGGCTTTTAATTTCCAATATCTTTGCATCATAGGTGGTAAGCTTCTAGCCTCTACAACACATTGTAGGCAAGTTATCTTCCTGCCTCTACGAAGTCTTTTCAGTTCAAGCCTATCATTGCTGTGGGCTTTCCATTTTTCAGTTCAAGCCTATTGTTGCTGTGGGCTTTCGTTTTCAGTTCAATCCTATTACGTGGTTGTAGGCTTTCATTTTCAGTTCAAGCCCATTACGTTGCTGTAGGCTTTTAATTTCCAGTATCTTTACATCGTAGGCGGTAATCCTCTTGCCTCTGTGAACCTTTTTAAATCCTGTTAGGCCTTGCTTGCCTTTTTCATTTCTGTTTGGCCTAGCTTGCCTTTTCCATCTCTATTGGCCTTGCTTGCCTTTTTCTATTTCCGTTAGGCCTTAGATGCCTCATCAAAATTATATCCAAGTCCACCAGCCTAAGAAGCCCCTTTTCACTCTCAGGGACAAACCCAACCATCGCATTTTACTATTCCTCCGAGCAAGGTAAGTCAGGTAAGCACTCCAACCTATCCAAAATGACTCCTTTTTATCTTTGTACGCTGTTTGTATACAAATAGTGCACAAAGAGGGGCAGTTGTTGGACCCCATTTTGTCTGGGTTGGACATACTAACCCCATTTGTATATATTTGTCTGCCAATGCCATATACCTTATTAAGTAGGTCCTCAAGGATTCCCCACTACCAAGGAATGGTTTGGCATTGATATTAGCCCCAATTTGCACAAGATAGATACATTAACACGAACAGGGAAACCCGAAATTGATAAACTCTGTTGCAAGCCCTAAAAGTACCCCAAGACCAACACCAAATGATAGAGGAGGAAATTTGGATATCAACGCACTTGACCGAGCTCAATTCTGATTTAAAACGAAGAAGTTATGGTTAAAATAATTTTCATTGGAAAAAGTCAAACTTGCCAAAAGACGGTCAATGCCCCTGGTCAAACTGTCCAAAAATGCGTGTGTGAGAAATAGTTTGAAATATCTATTTAGGTGAATATGAGTCTTCTCAAACAATCCCCGCAAGGTCGTCCATTTTTTGCATTTTGGGTGGGGGTACAAAGGTAATTAAAAAGTTAAAAAAAAAAACTTGACTCAAAGCTTCGAAGACTCGAAGCCTCGAAGCCTCGAAGTCTCGAAGCCTCGAAGCCTGTGAGCCTTCGACCCAGTAAGCCTTCGGGTCTTCGAGGAGTGACCTTCGACCCTGCTAACACTCCGACCTGCCGACACTTTGACCCTTGACCTTCGACCTTCGACCCTTCGCCCCTTGACCTTTGACCCTTGACCATTGACCCTTCAACCATTGACCTTCGACCCGTTGACCGTTGACCTTCGACCCACCGAAACTTTGACCCTGCCAACACTCCGACCCATTGACCTCTGACCTTCGTTGTTTGGCCTCTCTCGCTGGCTCTCTCGCTGTTTGCTCACGGGACACGTTTTATTAGCTGGCCATTTTATCAAAGATGTTTTTCAACGCTTGTCAGTCACATGTGTCAACAAAAAACCAAAAAGGGGCAATTATAGGTCGACACTCCACCCAACAAAGCATGGAATTTGGAAATAAAATACAGGGATCAATAATACAACATTAAATGCTGCAATCAATGCAATACAGCCAACCCCTTTAAATCCAGTCTTTTGTCCACGTGGAAAAAAGAGAACGCTGAGATTAGGCCCCAAAAAAACCCCTCTCTGATTTGTTGCCATTCTCTCTTAAATTCGCCCAACTCCTGCATTCAAAAAACAACTTTCTGCCATTCTGAAACCAAAAATTGCCCATTCTTTCTAAATCCTCTTTCCCTAATATCTCGTTACAGCTCTCTTTTTCCAAGCAAAAATAAAAAAAACAAAAAAACAAAAAAACAAGCACCTCCAGTTCTGCCCCCTCTCTCTTACGTCTTCATCACAAGAAAAACAATTCTTTTTCATTCCCTTATTTCTTACGCCCACTATCCTTATTTTTAGCCACCAAAAAATCTTAAACCCAAAAAATACATCACTCCAATCTCCAAATACCAGGAAATGTTTTTCACAAATCTCGTTGCTAGATTTGTTGGTTCTATTTTTGAGTAGGTGACTATCGGCGCGGACAAAATAGTTTAAACGGAAGCCCAGTGTTGAAGCGTCATTCAAGCCAAGTCGGTTCAGTTAATTTGTATTTGTTTCTTTATTACTTTTTAGCCTATTTTCCTTCTTTTTTGTGTGTTGTTGGTATATGTTGTATTTTCCTTGTATTTTTCCTTTTTGTATGTTGTTGATATATGTTGTATATGCTGTATGCTATAATATGTAAAGAATAGTAAAGAATGGTAAAAAAAGAGAGGGAGAGCAAAAAGAGGCATGAAAAAAAAAGAAAAAAAGAGGGTAGCTTTATTTTTATTTGTGGATGTCACAATCACACACTCCACATTTATTTTGATATATGTGTGTCTTTAGTCATAGTTAAAAACCAAAAAAACACAAATAATCAAATTTTTAGTTTTCACTTGTGATTTTGGTTCAATTCTTTCAAAAAAAAAAAACAAAAAAGGGAGTTTTCTAAAAAAACATTTTTTTTAAACAAAACAAAATAAACACAAAAAAACATTTTTACACTAAAAACAAAAAAAAGGTTAAAAAAAGCACATTTCAACTTTAGGACTTCAATTTCCAAAATAGCAAAAAAAAACAAAAACAAATAGGAATCCCTTAGAAATTTAGGGAAAATCAATTTTAACCATAACTTTGACAAATAACTTAGCTAAATAAAAAACATAGACTTTCTAGGAAAACCATAGTGCCTTAACCCAATCACAGCAGTAGAAACAAATAGAAAACCTCCTCCTCCGAAAATAGATACCGAAAGGACGCTGTAGGGGTGCTAATCTTTCCCTACACGTAACCAACTCCTGAACCCTTCTCTGATGATGTAGACCACACCTTAAACTACTCAAAGTAGAAGGTATCCAATTGTACCCCAAAAATAGTTGGTGGTGACTCTAAATTTCTCACCATTGGTTTAGTTTGAGCCCACCCCAAATGGGGCCAAACGAAAACCAGTGTTCACAGTTGCGTCCCGATGTAAGACAAACTCATTAATAACCTAAAGCATCTTACACGTGGATCACACCGATATGTGGACATAACTTTAACTGCACTTGGGAACTCGCAAAGACACTTATGCTTTACAAACCCAAGATCTTGAACTCCACATCCGCAGCAGTCAAGGCAGAGAGATTTCCGAGGAACAGTCAATGTTGCATGTTGCTCGAAAGAACAAGTTCCAAAGATGTTTTTCACGGATGGTTATATATAGTAACACTTGTATATTTTATGTGTGTGAAAAAGGGTACGTGTGCACTAGAGCTAAAAGTGTAATAGAGAAAAATATATGCGTATGCACGTACATGTACAAGAGCTCATAGAGATATTTGGCTTGTGTGTAAGTAACTGTAAACAGAGTGTAAGAGATTTGTTCAGTAGATTGAAAAGCTTTACAACCTTTAATCTGCTTCTATTTTGTAGTAATTATCTCTTGATAATAAAACAAAATACTTCCACTATCTGGTTATCTTCCGCATTGATTATATCTCTTAACTAGATAAGTGTTGTGCCAGAGACTAGAAAAGAGTTTTCGATTAGAGCCTATTCACCCCCCCCCTTTAGGCTCCAAGGAACCAACAAGTGGTATCAGAGCAAGTTCTACTTGCTAAAAGTAGAGATCCCACTCTTTCTCTCTCATCAATGGCCGAAGAAAGCAGTATGCTATTCAACACTCGCCTCAACTCTGGAGGAGCTCAAGAGCCCATCCCCAATTGAAGCAGCAGTGAAAATGTCGATTCACCTCAACCTGCTGCTGTCGTTGCTCCTCAACCATGGAGTTCTGGTTTCACTCTGACTAAACCGCCAAAGTTCACACCTGAGCTTTTCTCTAGTGGAAAGCTCGCATGAAGATGTTCATGGTATGTCATGATCATCTCATGTGGCCATGTCTTCATCAGGAGTTACCTATTTTGATGACTATTAGAGAAAATGGAGTCAGAAGGCCAAAAACAGATGTTGAACTCAGTAATGACGAAAGAGCCTGGTAGTGTGCTAGCGAAAAGGCTCTAGCATACGTAACATCATCTTTGGACTCCGAAGCTTTCACTGACATCTAGGGCTGCACGACAGCGAAAGTTATTTGGGATAAACTGACAATCCTCTATGAGGGAAGTCAGTCCCAAATACAGAATGTCATCTGTGCTCTCAGGTAGAACTTTGAGAGCTTCAATCATAAACCTGACGAATCCCTCAAAAGCATCTATCGGAGATTCGGCAAGCTCATTCTTGAGCTGAAAACTGTCAATGAGCACTACACTCAATTCCAAATCAATGACAAGTTTTTCTGCTCCTTGCAGGATCACTACTACTCCAAGTAGCTCCAGATGCAAGCGGACAAAAACTAGAAGTATGCTCCCCTTGAAGAACTATATGGTGAGCTACAAACTCAAAGTCAGGTTCAAATACTCTGACCGAGATGAGAAAATAGCTAGAAAAGAAAAGGGGGTAGCTTTTAAAGCTACGGAATGTCTCAGCATACAACGGGATGATGATACGGAAGAGTCAGAGAACTCTGACTCGGACGCAGAAGAAGAAATTGCTCTTCTGGTCAAATCCTTCAAGTGATTCTTGCAAAAAAGCAGAAAAGGATTCAGAAGAGGCTCCTCATCATCATCCAGAAGGAAGGAGTGGTCGGAGTCTAGTTCCAGAGACTACTATAATCGTGGGAAACCCGGTCACTGGGCCAAGGATTGTAAATCCAAATCAAAGACGGCCGATAAAAGTGACAAGGTTAAACCCAGACGCTCCACCTCAGAAAGTAAGAAGGACAAGAGGAAGGCATTCATCATGAAGTACGTCAGTGGCTTGGAAGAAGAAGAGGAATCCTCTAATGATGAGCCAACCCCAAAGCCGAACGTCTGCCTCATTGCAAATACTAAAGTACCTTCTATCTCTGAGCTAATGAGTAAATTAGAATCTCTTATTGCTAAACGTGATCATGAAAAGAATGAGAGACTAATAATTACTCAAATGTAAAAAGATATGGAAAGTCAGGCTAAACGTCTTGAATTTACCATTGCAAGACATGAAAAAGACATAGTTGATTTTAGGAGTAAAGAGGTCTGGTATCACGATCTTAGAGCTAAAAATCATTTGCTAAATACCAACCTAACTAGCCTAACTATTAATCTTAAAAGACTCGAGAACGAACTTGAAAAGGAAAAAGAAGTAAATCGTAAGTGGCTAAAATTGGGGGAAATAGCTTCTACGTTTAAGACTGATCCGGATGACATCCGAGTTAAACCTGGCCTTGGCTCCGAACTATCTACCTCTACACAAGCTACTGAGTGTCCCTCGGATTTCATTCCGAAACTAACCAACCTTTGTCTTGTCAGTACATCTAAACCGTTCGATGGTTTCATTTCAGGTGGCACCATAGTTTATGACTGTGGAAAAGAGGCTATTACTGCTAATCCCGAAGTAGTAGAACTCGTACCTAAAGATGAAGGGAAGGCTGCTGCAGTTAAAGCCGAAATTGTAGCACCATAAAGAAAGGAAAGGCTAAGGCTGACACATCTAGGGCCAACAGCACATCACCCTATCGCAAAGGATTAGGCTACAAGGATCAGTGTAGAAAACCTATTAAACCAAAGAAACATGTATCCTATATTTCTGCTCCGCATCATAGTGTCTGTTCTATCTATAGAGAAATAGGCCATTATCATTATGAATGTTGGAGTCTATCTGATGATTGGCTTTGTAATCAAGTTCATATTAATAAAGATCAGTTCATAAAAAAGGGCTTTTCTAACAAATCTAAATCTAAATCTCAAAGGAGTAACTCTCCCAAGAAAACCCAAATAAAAGAAGCAACTGACACTAACAAAGTAAAGCCAATATGGAAAGCTAAAGTTCCTAATAAAGCAAAATCTGGAACTGTTGACATTGTGGTTGTTTCTCCTAACTGCCCGGAACAATTTTGGGAACCAAAAGTGTAAATTGTTGTCTTGCAGGAGCATCTCTGGAATTTATTGCCGGACCACTTGAAGTTAAAGATCAATCAAAACAAGTGGATACTCAATAGTGGATGCTCCGGACATTTGACGGGTGATCAGTCTCTGCTCGTAGAAGTTGTTGACAAACGAGGCCCATCCGTATCATATGGCGACAACAGTAAAGGTAAGACTGTGGGGTATGACACTTTAACCAACGACTGTGTATCAAAAACTAAGTTGCACTAGTCGAAGGTTTGAAGCATAATATGCTGAGTGTTAGTAATCTATGTGATAAAGGATTTACTGTTTCCTTTATGTCCAACACCTGCACAGTTATGGAAAACTTATCCAGAGATATTAAGTTATCTGGATTAAGAGATGCGGACATATATTCAGTGGTCATTAGAAATAATTCTTCTGACCTTATATGCTTCCTCACTAAAGCATCAGATGAAGAAAGTTGGCTATGGCACAAGCGTTATGCTCATTTAAATTTTAAAACTTTGTCTAAACTAGCGTCGCTTGACTTGGTTAATGGTTTGCCTAAACATAAATACTCGAGAGACTCTCTCTATCGAGAATGCCAACTTCGCAAACAGACCAAGCATAGCTTTAAGAGCAAATTAGTTAATTCAATAACTGCTCCGTTACAACTTCTTCGTATGAACCTCTGTGGTCCTATTTCTATTGCTTCTCTTACTGGTGCGAGATATACCCTTGTAGTTATCGATGACTTCACCAGGTATACATGGTGATGTTCCTGAAGTCGAAGGATCAAACCTTTGAACATCTTGTAGATCTCTTCAAATGGATAAACAATTCACAAGGATTGAGCATTAAATGTATCGGGAATGATCATGGTACGGAATTTGACTTTTCCGATATGAGATCATATTGTTCTAAATAGGACATTCAGCACAACTTCTCTGCGCCCAGAACTCCACAACAAAATGGAGTTGCTGAGCGTAAGAATCGCGCTTTAGTCGAAGCTGGTAGATCAATGTTAGTAGGGGCAAAGCTTCCTCTAAGTTTATGGGCTAATGCTATGTCCACTGCATGCTATGTTCAGAACGGAAGTCTTATCAATAAGGTTATCATGAAAACACCCTATGAGATATGGAGAGGCAGGAAGCCGTCAATCTCTCATTTCAAAGCTTTTGGGTGTGCTTGCTATGTGTTAAATAACGGCAAAGAGGCCTGGAGTAAATTTGAGCCAAAATCCGATGATGGGATCTTTGTCGGATACTCATTACATAGCAAGGCATATCCCATCTTTAATAGAAAATGTTTAACAGTTGAAGAATCTATCCATGTTGATTTTGATGAATCTAACCTTGATTGGTCAAGAATAGGATCTTCAAATTCAAATGTGCAGGATCATACAGACACAATTGATTATTCTCAACTCCAACATGTTCCTGCCACAACTCCTGATGAATCACCAGGCACAATAGATGTAAGAAGAAATGTCACTGATAATGCTTCTGAAGATTCGGACTCAGGACTTCCACTCATTATTATGTGAAGCCCGGTGGCTGTGGAAGCCCGTGGTAGATTATGAGCCTGTGTGGCTGTGAAAATGGAGCCTGTGTGACAGATTGTGTGCCTGTGTGGCTGATTATGAGCCTGTGTGGGTGTGTTGACTTGTTTTTAAATGTGATTATACTTGTTCAAATAGTATTGCCACGACACTGTACTTGTGCACGCCCTCATGTAGATGCTAGGTGCATGGGATGGGTTGGGGAGACATGATCCCTACTGAGCTGTGGTTGCTCACCCCTCCTACTGTGTTTTCCTTGCTTTTCAGGGACCTAAAGGCGTTAGGTGGGAATATCAAGGTGGAAGACAGTCTGCCATGTCGTTTTGTTTAAATGTAATTTGTGTTATGATGTTTTGTGGAACCTTTGTAAGCCTAGTGGGAAAATGATGAAACCCCAGTGGGGAGATATTGTAAAGGAGACTCAATTGTAATAAAGGCATGCTTGCTTTGTTGACATTGTGTTTCAAATCTAATAAAGTCATTTGTTTTGCTTTGGTGAATTTCTGATGTGGGTTGTGACCTTATGTGGAGTTATTTCACTTCAACCCCTTATCCACAACATGGGTAAAGGGGAGTCACGAACTGGTTTCTTTGGGTGGGAAATCCGGGGCGTGACACACTCCGAGGATAATTTTGGTGGCCTGGGATGAAATGTGATGTGGCAGCATTTGTTGCAAGGTGCCTTACTTGTGAACAAGTGAAAGCGGAGCATCAGTGACTGGCAAGTATGTTACAACCATTGCCAATAGTGGAGTGGAAGTGGGACCACGTAGCGATGGATTTTGTGACTAGACTTCCACCCACCACTAGGAGGAAAGACATGATATGGGTGACTATGGATCGGCTAACCAAGTCTACCCATTTTCTTGCCATTCGAGAGAGGGATTCCATCGGGACGTTGAGACAGTTGTATGTGAATGAGATTGTGCGATTACATGGAGTGCCATCATCGATTGTGTCCGACAGAGATTTGAGGTTTACTTCTTATTTTTGGACAGGCTTGCAGGAGGCTATGGGGACAAAGCTTAACTTGAGCACAGCCTTTCACCTTGAGACTGAAGGTCAGACTGAGAGGACTAATCAGACATTAGAGAACATATTGAGGGCCTGTGTGATAGATTTCGGGGGTTCGTGGGCAACTCACCTTCCTTTGGTGGAGTTTGCCTACAACAACAGTTATCAAGCATCCATTGGGATGACTCCTTTTAAGGCATTGTATGGCAGACTGTGCCGATCACCTTTGTGTTGGACTGAGATAGGAGAGGCAACTCTTTTGGGACCACAGTTGGTTCAGGAGGCTACGGAGAAGGTCGTGTTGATTCATCAGCGCTTGCTATTTGCTCAGAGTCGACAGAACTCTGATGCAGATCACCGGCGGCGACCTTTGGAGTTTTCCATGGGAGATCATGTGTTTCTCCATGTTTCTCCACGTCGTGGACATCGGCGATTTGGAAGGGGTTCTACGCTATCTCCATGGTTTATTGGTCCTTTTGAGGTTGTGGCTCGTGTGGGGCCAGTGGCCTATCGGTTAGCATTGCCACCGCGATTGAGTCGGGTACACAAAGTGTTCCATGTGTCCCAATTGAGGAAGTATCATCCTAACCCGACTTATGTGATTTATTGGGGGATGTTGGATATTGAAGATGACATATCTGTTGTTGAGGTCCCTATCCGTATACTAGACCGATGAGACATGCTTTTGCATGGTCGTGCTATTCTATTGTTTCGCGTGCTGTGGCAGCACCATGGCATTGAGGAGGAGACTTGGGAGCGTGAGTCCATGATGCGTGAGCAGCACCCGGAGTTGTTCGAGGATGAACAATCTTGAGGGTGGGAGGTGGCTGTTGGCCAAGAGATAATAGTGATGTGCCTTCCTGTACTAGTTGTTTATGATATGTGTGTATTATCCTTTAGACATGTATTTGTAGTCTGTATTTGAGATTTGTTTTGAGATGTATATTTGTGACATGCGGGTATGTGTTATATGCATTGTGATGGTGCTTTGTTGAGTTTGCGGACGTATGTCCTGCTATGTGCTGTGTGCAATGTATGACCCATTTGGGGAGTTATGGCTTGCCGTTCTGCAAATGGGTAGCATGTGTTGGTTATTACTTGCATGTTGTTTCTTTTCGAGGACGAAAAATCTTAAGGGGGAGAGGATGTAATGACCCGTGTTTTGGGATGTGGAGTTAGTCACAGTTTTGCCTTTTGGGGTGGCAATTGTTGGGTTTTAGGGATTTTATTCCCACACACATTGGCTTGAACACTTTGTATAATGATAGGCAAGCTTGAGGTAAGAGATGAGCCCAAGGGAGAACCTTTAAGGGATGCATGTGACAATGCACGTGACAATGGCTTGTCACGGGCAATGATGTTTTTGCATGGGAGCCTTCCAGATGTTATTCTAAGTCTTGTGGCAAAATCTTAGGGCATTTGGAGCTTGCACGTGACAATGGCCTTTGTCAGGTGTAGCCATGTTTTTAGATCGTCTTCTTCGTTTTGTTATGCTGATCATCTTTTCGTTAAGGACCATGTTCGAATTGTGGGTATTTTGTCCTGTGTGGATGCGGGAAGGTTGTGGCATGTTTCCTTTATCAAAACTACGTCGTTTTGATGTATCAGTGGAGCCCTTAGTCCAGATCAATGTTGGCTCGGATCCCTACTCCGTATCAGTGGAGCCCTTAGTCTGTGTCAGTGATGTCCCGGATTTGACTTTGATTTTCCGGATTGACTTTGATGTTCCGAATTTGACCCTGGTGTCTCGGATTTGACTTTGATGTTTCGGATGTGAACATGATGATCCGGATTTGGTTTTTTAACTTTTAATTACCTTTTTACTCCCACCCAAAATGCTAAAATGGACGAACTTTGGGAAACTGTTCGGGAAGCTCCGTATTCACCTAAGTAGTCATTTTACAGAATCTCGCGTAGTCACATTTCTGGGCGCTTTGACTAGGGACGTTGACCGTTGTCATCATTGGTTTTCGTCCAGGCCCGTTTGGGGTGGGCTCGAACTAATCCAATGGTGAGAAATTTAGAGTCACCACCAATTGTTTTTAGGATACAGTTGGATACCCTCTACTTTAAGTAGTTTAAAGGTGTGGTCTGCGTTATCAAAGAAGGGTTCAGGAGTTGGTTACGTGTAGGGAAGGATTAGCACCCCTACAGTGCCCTTTCGGTATCTATTCTCAGAAGAGGAGGTTTTTTTTATTTCTTTTCACTGTGTCAGAAAGTCTATACTTTTTACTTTGCTAAATTATTTGTCAAAGTTGTGGTAAAAATTGATTTACCCTAAATTTCTGAAGAAAATCCTCAATGTTTTGTTTTGTTTATTTGTTTATTTGTTTTTGTTTTTGTTTGTTTGTTTGTTTGTTTGTTTGTTTTCTTTCTTTCTTTTTCTTTTTTTTTTGTTTTTAAATGGAACATGAAATCTTTTTGGTTTTTGATTTGAAAACATTTTTTTTATGCTTTTGTTTTTTCCATTTATTTTATTAGTCTTAATCTATGACATTTGATTTCCTAATCTAAAGTGAACCCACAAATGGATAATTCTAAAGGATACATGTGAGTGGAGGGCTTTTAATTTTTGTTGTTGTGGTGGTTGTAAAAAGACATGCTTATCCATTTTTGGTTATTATTATTTTTTTGTTTTTATATTTTCTTTGTTTGTTTTATTTTTGGTGTTGGAAAAGATACCCACAAAAACTAAGAATCTTCATCACCATTTCTTCTTGTTTTTGTTTTTGTTTTTTTTGTAAAAAAAAGCGTTTTAATATTCCTCTTTTTTTTTTGTTTTTGGGTGTTGGAAGATATCTAATGATAGCTTTATTATTATATAATTTGAATAAAAAACATTTTTTTTGTTTTGTTTATTTTTGTTTTTGTTTTTTTGTTTTTAATTGGAAAACATACCTAATAAAAACTAAGCAAAATATATTTATATAAAAAAACAAATTTTTTACATCTTTTGGTTTTCTTTTGTTTTTGTTTTGAAAACTAACCTACTAATACCAAGAAAAATATTTATGTCACTATATTCTATTTTAAAAAAAATGTTTTTTTAATCTTTTTATTTATTTATTAGAAAACTAACTTAATAATACTAAGAAAGATATCTATATCACTATATTATATTTATGTGAATAAAAAAATGTTTTTTATCTTTTGTTTTTTTTTTGATTGGAAAACATGCCTAATAAAACAAGAAAAATATATTTATCTCACTATATTATAAACAAAAACATTTTTTACACATTCTAATTTTGTTTGGTTGTTTTTTTTTGGGGGAAAACATGCCTAATAAAACCATATCACTATATTATTCTATTTATATTGATTTGAGTTTTTTTTTAAAACAAAATATTTTTGTTTTACTTCTTTTGTTGACCACAATAAAATAAAATAAAATAAAACATGCAACATAAATAAATAATTAAACACAAAAATTATGGTGTGGTGTGTGTAGTGAAATTTTAAATATAATCTCTCTAGTCCTCTTTTTTTGTTTTCTCTTTTTGTTTTTTTTTGTTTTTTACATATTACAATTACATGCAACAAAATAAACAAACAAAATACAAAAATACAAAAAAATATAAAAAAATAATAAAAATAGTACAGCGCCTAAAAAAAAGAACAAAACACAAATAACAAAACGAAATTTAGCAATTATAGCACAAAACAAACAATAATAAAAGGGTAGCGGAACTGACTTTTCCGATCTTGGCAGCGGCACCACGTCCGAGCTATCCTGTTGGCATCGATAGTGTTGAAAGAACCTCCGAGTCCGGTAGAGAACTGTGAACTCGCCTTATGTAACACGCTGAAGTTTGGCCGGAATTCAAAATCGTCGCTGGAGATGGACCGGAAGTTGGGAGGGGTTGGAGATTATTGGTTTAATTTGTGACTTTAAAGGAAGGAAGATATGTAATGATTTTTTTGGTTTTTTGTTGGTTTGGAGATTGTAAATGAGAGAGAGGAGGATTTTTTTTTTTGAGAATTTTTGTGGTATGTTTTTGGGATGAAAAAGGAGGTTTTTGATTTGTGTTTTGGGGAAGGAGAGTGGAGAGGAAGGAAGAGAGTGCGCTTTTCTTTCTTCTTTTGAATTTTCGTGGGCTTTTGGGATGGAAAAATGTGGTTTTTAGGAAGGAAAATGAAGAGGGAAAATGGGTGTTTTTTTGGGAAAAGAAATTTGTTTTTCTCTTTGAAAGAGGAAAGAAAGGGGTATTTATAGTTAAAGAAGAAAAAGAAGAAGAAGAAGAAGAATAAGAAGAAGAGGGAGAGAGAGAGAGAGAGAGAGAGAGAGAGAGAGAGAGAGAGAGAGAGAGAGAGAGAGAGAGAGAGAGAGAGAGAGAGAGAGAGAGAGAGAGAGAGAGAGAGAGAGAGAGAGAGAGAGAGAGAGAGAGAGAGAGAGAGAGAGAGAGAGAAAATAAAAAATCCACTATCGGTGGAACTGTTCATGAACAGTACGCGGGTACTATTCATGAACAGTACACGGGTACTGTTCATAAATAGTACCACGATTTGAAATACTATTATTTTTATTATTATTTTGTTTTTTTCTTAAAAAATAAATAACAAAAAAATAAAATACAAAAAGACAAAAATGTCAGAATTTTATTATTATTTATTTTTAAAATTTTTAATAATTTTTTTAAAAAAGATTCTTTTGTTTGGTAGTATTAGTTTTTTATTTTTTGTGCCCGTGAACAGTACACGAGTACTGTTCACACATGTGTTTTAAAAAAAAATCTGTTAGGATTATTTTTATAACAAAATATTAAAATATATATAGTAAAATAAAATAAATAGATAAAAAAAATTTTTTAAAAGAAAAACTTAAAACAATTTTAACAAATTTAAAAATAAAATAAAAAAAACTTGTCGGTGAGTGAATAGTTCCCATTTTTTTTTGTCAAAAACTGCCAAACTATCGGCGGATATCGTTTATGAACTGTACCCGAATTTTTTTGTTTTTATTTTTTATTTTTTTTGTTTTTTTAAATATTGGCAATATATATATATCAAAATTCTCAAAATGACGAGAGATCACGATGGTGAGGTTCTTGACTTGATTTGGAGTGCCGCTTTGAAAGTCAATTGTCGTTTAACTGCTATTAATAGTCTGAACGTTGTTTTGACCATAAATTCGTCATTTGACCACAGAATTGAGCGTGGTCGAAGGCGTTGATCTTCAAATTTGATTTCCTATCACCTGTGACTGTCTCTTTCGCACCCTTTGTCTCAACGGCCATGCCTCTTTATTTATTTATCTCCATAAAGTGAGTGACAGATAGGGAAAAAAATATAAAGCTGAAAAGGAATATGTATGTCCAACCCGGACAAAATGGGGTCTAACAGCTGCCCCTCTTTGTGCATTGTTTGTAGACAAACAGTGTACAAAGACAAAAGGAAATCATTTTGGATGGGTTGGAGCATTTACCTGACTTACCTAGCGCATGAAGCAGATTAGTATGTTGTGGTTGGATCTGTCCCCAAGAATGAAAATGAGCTTCTCAGGCCGATGGAATATGAACAATTTTGAAAAGGCATCTAAGGCCTAACAGGAATGAAAAGGGCTTCTAGGGCCCAATATGAATGGAAAAAGCATCTAATGCCTGACAGAAATGGAAAAGGCATCCAAGGCCTAATAGGGATTGAAAAGGCATCCAAGGCCTAACTGGAATTGAAAACGCATCCAAGGCCTAACGGGAATTGAAAAGGCATCCATGGCCTAACAGAAATTGACAAGGCATCCAAGGCCTAACAGAGAATGAAAAGGCATCCAAGGCCTAACTGGAATTGAAAAGGCATCCAAGGCCTAACAAAAATGGAATAGGCAACCAAGGCCTACAGAAAAGGAGATGGCATCTTGAGCCAACAGGAAATGGAATAACATCTTGGGCCAACAGGAATTAGGAAGACATCATGGGCCCACTTGGAAAGGAGATGGCGTCTTGGGCCAACAGGAAGTGGGAAGGCATCTTGGGCTTGGAATTGAATTGGAAAAGGTGTCTAGGCCTGGAAAGAGGTCAATGATTGTATCAATTTGGGATCCCTCTGCAAGTTCACTCAAAGAGATCGCTCTACAAGGTTACCCGAGAGAGGAAATGACTGCAGTTTGTTTGTCGAAAGGAGGCTTTCAGAGGCAGAGCATTGGTTGAACAACAATGATTTTCAGGGCTTGGGAAACTTGTTGTGGATGATCTGCTGGGATCTTCAGCTCGACAACATTCCTGGAACTAGAGAAAATGCTAAATGTATGCAAATGGTGCATGGAATGCAAAAGGAATTTTAGGTTAGTGCTAAATGTATGCTGATGAGAGATCACAACTTGTTGTTCCTGAAATTGCAGAAAATGCTGAATAATGCATGGATGTGATGTATGTGGGGGGACATAGTGAAATGTATTGGGGTTTATTCTCAATATTGTTGGAGAGTTTGGCTGACATCCAACTTGTTGGGGAACTTTTTTTTCTCTTTGGTTGGGGAGACCTTTCCATCTTGCTAGGGAGGGCTTAGTACTCTTAGATAGAGGGCTTGTTTGACTTAGCTAGCTGTATTAAAGAGCTTGACTTTACAATTCCACTGCGGATGTTGGTATTTCGTTGAGATATTGGTACTCTATGTTGAGGAGTTTGACTTGTTTGAGGTTTTTGAACTTGGCCCTACTCATAAGGTAACGCCAAAGGAGCCTACTGGGATTTAAAATATTCTAATTAAATGTGAAATGGAGACGATGAAACATGATTAAGGAAATAAAAAAGGATTTTTGTTAGTTTAATTCCAAAAAACATATTTATATCATAGAAAGTGCCCAATGTTATAATCCGATAACAGAATTACAAGTCTCTAAAAGCATAATGTACAAATTTGATTCGAGTGTGCCTCAGGTTTGACCAAGTCTTGCAGTGTTTGCAGCTACTGCTTCTAGATGATACTATTTCAGCTGTTTATAAACTAAACCATGTTTCATGTGGTCCTGATCCTTCTCGATTTTGACTGATTTCATCCTTTAGGATTTGTTGTTGGCTTTGTATTTTACCCTTAGTGCCCTTTTGGGTTTTCACTAAGTCCGCCTTTGCTTTCTTCTTTGTCTTTTATTGGAGCTTTGTATTTTACCCTTGATGCCCTTTCAGGTTTTCACCAAGTCCGCTTAGTACAGGAATGGAAATCTTGTTAGGAGGTATGAGAGTTAAGCATAAAACTTTTTGACAGCATCGCTATTCACTGGATTAAGAAGCTCATCTCCATCCATTTTGGCAAGGATCAATGCGCCTCCTAAGAATGCTTTTTTCACAACATATGGGCCTTCATAATTGGGAGTCCACTTGCCTCTATGGTCATGTTCAATTGGTAAGATTTTCTTGAGGACGAGATCACCCTCTTGAAAGCTTCTGAGCTTCACCTTTTTATTGTAATTGTTCAGCATTCTCTGTTGATACAACCGTCCTCTACAAACTGCTGCCAAGCACTTGCCTTCAATTAAATTCAGCTGTTCATAGCGGCTTTGGGCCCATTCTGCTTCTTCGAGTTGAGTATCCTTGAGTACTCGGAGGGAAGGTATCTCCACTTCGATAGGTAGAACTGCTTCCATACCATAGACTAAAGAAAATGGAGTTGTCCCAGTTGATGTACGCACCGAGGTGCGATAAGCATGCAAAGCATATGGTAGCTTCTCGTGCCAATCTTTGTATGTTTTAGTCATCTTTCTGATAATGTTCTTGATATTCTTGTTGGCTGTTTCAACTGCTCCGTTCATCTTTGGGCGATAGGGGGTCGAGTTGCGGTGTTGAATTTTGTACGTTTCACATAACTTACCCATCATCCGACTGTTCAAATTGGTGGCGTTGTCTGTTATGATCTGCTCAGGAAGCCCATATCGACATATGATGTTGTTCTGTATAAATCGAAGTACCACAGCTTGTGTGATATTTGCATATGACGCTGCTTCTACCCACTTGGTGAAATAATCGATGGCCACTAAGATGAAGCGATGTCCATTGGAGGCTTTCGGAGATATTGGTCTGATAACGTCAATACCCCAAAGCGAGAAAGGCCATGGGGAAACCATCACGTGCAGCTTGGATGGAGGTACTTGGATCTTATCACCATAAATTTGACACTTGAGGCATTTGCGCACATATTGAATACAATCTTTTTCCATGGTGACCCAATAATAGCCCATTCGCATGATTTGTCTTGTTAAAGCATGTCCATTCGCATGTGAGCCGCATTCCCCTTCGTGCACTTCTTTCATTATCTGTGTTGACTCTTCTTTTGCCACACACCGCAGTAATACCATGTCGTGATTTCTCTTATACAGGAGCGAGCCATCGAGATAATAGTCAGATGCTGACATTCGGATATTTCGTTTATCAGACTCAGACGCCTCTTCAGGGTATTCTTGTTTAAGCAAATATTGTCGGATATCATCATACCAAGGCTTTTCCTCTATATTTCCTTCGATGACCATACAATGTGCAGGAGCATCTTGTATGCGGATATCAAAAGACTGAACTTCCAACTTTGTGTCTAGCTGAAGGAGGGAGGCTAGAGTTGCCAGTGCATTAGGAATCTGATTGTATTCCCTAGACATATGCTCAAATGTGATGTCTTCGAATTGCTCAGCTAACTCCGTAACGTGCTTCCGATATGGGATTAATTTGTGGTTTCGAGTCTCCTATTCTCCTTTTACTTGAAAAATGATAAGTGCAGAATCGCCAAACACTCGTAATTTTTTGATTCCTTTGTTAATTGCTTCTTGAAGTCTCATTACACAGGCCTCATATTCTGCTACGTTGTTTGTACAAGGGAAGGTTAACTTTGCCACCATTGGGAAATGTTCACCTTTTGGAGATATCAAAATGTCCCCTATGCCGTGACCCAAAAGACTGGAGGCTCCATCAAACCACATAGTCCACATGTCTGATACTTCGGCTGTAATGATGCTGATGTGCTCGTCTGGAAATCCAATAGTCATAGGCTTGTAATCTTCTAATGCTCTGTCTGCCAAGTAATCAGCTATTGCACTTCCTTTTATGGCTTTTTGAGGCACATAAATGATATCATATTCTGACGGGATTAACTTCCATTTGGCGATTCGTCCAGAAATGGATGGTTTTTCTAATAGATACTTGAGCGGATCATGCCTCGAAATCAACCATGTTGTATGATAAAGAGTGTATTGCCTCAATCGTCTTGTTAGCCACACAAGGGCACAACATGTCTTTTCCAATGGTGTATAGTTCTCTTCATTGATAGTGAACTTTTTGCTGAGATAATAAATGGTCTGCTCCTTCTTGCCTGTAGAATCATGTTGCCCCAAGACACAACCCATTGAGGACTTCTGAATAGTCAAGTATAAGATCAGAGCTTTGTCTGGTACTGGTGGGACCAAAATAGGTGGATTAGACAAGTATTGTTTGATCCTATCAAAAGCTTCTTGACACTCATCATTTCAAAATTTGGGGTTATTCTTCCATAACGTCTTGAAGATGGGTTCACATGTGGCCGTCAATTGTGAAATGAATCGAGCAATGTAATTCAATCTCTCGAGGAATCCTCTAACCTCCTTGATGGTTCGTGGTGGGGGCATCTCTTGGATAGCTTGAACTTTATCCGAATCAATTTCTACTCCTTTTTGGCTCACGATGAAGCCTAACAGTTTTCCTGACATGGCTCCAAAAGTGCATTTTTCGGCGTTCAATTTGAGCTGATATTTCCGTAGCCTGTTAAAGAGCTTGCGGAGTACTTCACTGTGATCTTCAGTGCTTCGCGATTTGGTTATCATGTCATCCACATATACTTCGACCTCTTTATGCATCATATCATGGAATAAGGTCACCATGGCTCGCGATAGGTTGCCCCCCGCATTCTTCGGACCGAAAGGCATCACATTATAAAAGAATGTGCCCCAAAGTGTTGTAAATTTGGTTCTCTCCTTGTGCTTAGGGGCCATATGAATTTGATTGTAACCCAAGAAGCCATCCATGAATGAGAACAGAGCGTGCTTTGCTATGTTATCCACTAGGGTATCGATATAAGGAAGCAGGAAGTTATCTTTCGGGCTGGCCCAGTTCAGATCTCTATAATTGACACACATGCGGACCTTGCCTTGTTTCTTTGGTACTGGTACAACATTGGCCACCCATTTTGGATAGTGGGAGACACTTAGGAAACCTACGTCCCATTGCTTTTTGACTTCTTCTTTAATCTTCAGTAGCATCTCCGGTCTCATTCTTCGCAATTTCTGCTATACTGGCTTGCACTCTGGCTTTACTGGTATGTGGTGCTGCACTATGTCTATGTCTAACCCAAGCATATCTTGGTATGACCATGCAAAAACGTTGATGTAGCTCCTTAACAGCTCGATTAATTGCTTCTTAACAGCTCGATTAATTGCTTCTTGATGTCGGCAGCTATCAAGGACCCTACCCTCAATTCTCTTAGTTCAGTTGTCGTCCCCAAATTCACCATTTCTACTGGGTCTTCACTTGGAATGGATAAGCGATCGTCCCTTTCCAATAGGCGTATGATCTCTCCCAGTAGCTCGGGTGTCTCTTCCTCATTCTCATCAGCTTCAAACACTGGCTGCTCCTAGTCTGGACTTTGATCAAACCTTAGGCATCTCGTTTCGCTTTCGCATACTATGTTTTCATTGACATTGTACCTGCTTATAAGAGAATGACAAGTTGGTAACCAAATATGATATGCATATGTCATGAATGGAATGCACCATGAAACATTTGAAAAAAAGGTACATTTTATTGGAAAGCTTTTAAGAAAAACAAATGTCTGCTTCAAAAGACATTGAAATAGAATATATTAAATCCCAATGACCCCCTAAGCATTACATTATGGGAAGGTCTAGGCTGGTCCAATTGTTCAATGGTTGGTTGGGATCCTCTCGCGCCATCGCTTGGTGCATGCTCGTTTGTCTCCAGCGCAGCTACAATCCCAGTCTCAGTTTCGGCTTGGCTTTTGTGGATAAACCCTCCACTTTGAAAAGTAACATATAAGGGGGAAAAACTCCTCTTTTCTTCTTGTGTTGGCCTTTTCTGCAACTTTGTCATTCTGATTTCCCTCCTTTTGGCAGCTTCCCTCTGTCTATCGGTTCTTGTAGGTATGTAGCTTAACCCAAACTTCTCGGTATTTTCCCAGATGATTAACAGTTTCTGAATCCCTTAAGCTTTGGGGCTTAATCCTTGCCCTGGTTTGTACCCCTGTTTGATCATGGTGGCTGCAACCATTCTTGCCACCTTCGAGAGATAATGGCTTGGGGCAGAAGTGACATTTACCATCTCAAACGCCCGATAGGAGCATTCTGGTACATCTTCGTTGTTCTCAACATAAGGGACTGATGCCGGCTTGGTGACAAGAAAACTTGTCTCTCCAGAGATGTAAACAAGTTGGTCTCCCATCGCAAATTTCATCTTTTGGTGGAGGCTTGACAGCACTGCTCCTGCCATGTGGATCCAGGGTCTTCCCAACAAACAACTATAGTATGGTGCAATGTCCATCACCTAAAATTCTACCGTAAAGGTTGTTGGTCCAATCAATAGTGGAATGTCCAGAGTTCCCACCACGTCATGTTTTCCTCCATCGAATGCCCGTACCATCATCGTATAGGGACGCATATAGGATGCGTCGATTGGAAGTTGTTGCAGTATGTGTAAGGGCATAATGTTTAGGGCAGAGCCGTTGTCAATGAGTACTCGGGCTATGGTGTGCTCCTTACACTTGACTGTGATGTGTAGAGCTTTTATATGTCCCTTTCCTTCCTGGGGCAACTCGTCATCTCCAAAGCTGATGACATTGTTCATAATGAGGTTACTAGTGATTCCATCCACATTCGCCATTGGGATGGTCGGAGGAACATAGGCTTGGCTCAGAACCTTCATTAGTGCTTCCTGGTGAGGTTGGAAATCCATCATTAATGAGAGCAATGAGATGCGAGCTGGTTGTCGACTTAACTGATCGACAATATTATACTCGCTCTACTTTATGAGTTTCAGAAATTCTGTCGTCTCTTATTCCGTGACCGGTGTTCCTTTCCTCGTTGTCTCTAGTGTCGGTTCAATGTCTGGTTCTACAACCTTTTCCTTCCTTGCTTTGTCAGCCATATCAGGAGCATTAGCCCAACCGCTCCTGGTTTTCTTTTCTACTGCGGTGGCTCCCTGAACTACCTCACAGTTGTAGTTCCATGGGGCTGCATTATCTATCTTGTAGGGGAAAGGGGCAGGAACACGTATGATGAGCAGTGTAATTCCATGAGGCAGTAGTGGGATTTCTAGAGTCTTAACATTCAAGACAAGGGGGGTTGGCACCCACGATGGTTTGTATGACATGTCTCCTTGGATCATGTGGCTTTGATTGTCTGTTTCTTCCCTGGCAAGCATATACCCATGTTCCTGTAGCAGGGTAAACAAATATGTTTTCTCCATTTGTACTTGGGAGACCTTCTCCGGCCGTCCTTCATTTTCGATACTAGAAACATTGTTGGAGTGTTCTGGGAGAGGATTGTTGTTCACATTTGGTGTCCCAGTCAGTGCAAAAAAATCTAGCCACTTTGCATCTTTTAAGGCTTGAACCTTCGTTTTCAATGTTATGTAGTTTTCGATATCATGTCCAGCTCCACCGGCATGATATTCACATCTGGCATCTGGTTTATACCAAGTCGGGGGAGGAGACCTTATTTCTCCCAAGGGTGTAGGAAGCACCAGCCTTGCTTCTAGGAGCTTGGCGTATAATTCAGCATATGTCATTGGAATTGGGTCAAACTCTTATCGCGGCCGACGAGGAGCCTGATTTGCTCCTGTATGTTGAGTCTGGGCCCTTGGTTGCCCTTGTCATTGGAATGAGGGTCTCGGTCCATCTGGAGCTGACGCCCTTGGTTGCTCTTGGTATGGTGCTCTCGGTTGAAATGGGTTTGGTGCCATTGGATATGGAAAGGGAACCCCTCCTTGTGGTAAATAGGGAGCGAATTGGGGAGCAGGAGCAGGTGTAGCATAGGCAGCTACCGGTGACCCTCTGTAGCACCCTAGTGCTTGGTAGAATGTTGGTTGTATTGGCGGGTGCGATTGGTATACCAGGTTGGTCTCATTTTCCTTCTTCTTTGCTGGTGGTTAAAACTGCTTTGATGCCTCAGCCGCATCACCCTTTAGCTTTCCTCCTTTAATTCCACTTTCTACACGTTCGCCGGATGCAACTAAATTTGCAAAGCTGCTGGAGACGTTACCGATCAACTTCTCGTAGTAGATGCCTTTTAGTGTGTTGATAAAAAGAGTAGTGAGTTCTCTTTCTGTAAGGGGAGGTTGGACCTCCACAGCAGTTTCTCTCCCCATCTCCGTGCATAATCCTTAAAACTTTCGTTGGACCCCTTTTCCAAGGACTGTAGGGTCAGTCGGTCTAGCACTAGCTCGATGACGTGTTTGTATTGAGCCAAGAAAGATGTGGCCAATTCTTTCCAAGTCTTGATACGGTTGCCATCCAACTGAAAGTACCAGCGAAGGGATGTCCCAGTTAGGCTTTCCTGGAAACAATGCATAAGCAGCTTATCTTCGCCTGTATAGGCTGCCATCTTTTGACAATACATGGCTAGGTGTGTCCTCAGACAATGGGTCCCATTGAACTTCTCAAACTCCGGCATCTTGAATTTCGGTGGCAGCACCACTCCAGGGACTAAGCATAAGTCTTGTCGGCTAATCATGTCATAGTTGTTGATGCCTTCTACAGCTTTCAGTCTTTCCTCCAAGCGTCTTAGAACAGGAGACTCAACATTCTCCTTAGGAGCTGGGGAACCCATCGCTTCCATTATATTTCTTGTTGCGGGCATAGTGAAATAAGTTTGATTTGGAGTAGGAGGTTGTGCCATGGCAGGTTGATATGTGGGTGCCTGACTTGGACCCAGATTAGATGGCAGAACTGCCTCCTACCCCTGTTCTTGTTGGTGATTTGGGGTTCCTCTTGCCAGGATTCTTTCTCTTTCTTCGGTCAGCTTGGTGAGCATGTCCATCATCAAAGCCATTTGCCCCTGTAGGGCTTGTTGTGATTGTTCTAAACCCATGAGTCTATTCTCTGCTTCGTTTACCATTGGTTGTGGCTATGATACCTGATTGCGGCGAGATCTAAGATTGTAAGAGTGCGCAATCCTGGAGAAAGGCTGCTACCCACCTAGGTACAAGGGAATTTTTATTTGATTTTTCATTTGATATGCATGTATGCATGAATGTATATGTGGAGGGTTAGAGAAACAAACAACTTTATTGCAAACAAAACACATAATACAAACATACAATACAAACATACAATGCTGAAATGCCATGTAAAATGAAAACTATCGCTACATAATCTTAAGGCATTCTCTCAATCATCTCTTAAGTAGCATGATGCCTCTTCCTCTGGGATGGTCGCTCACCTGCCTCCTCTCTTTGCTTCAATATGGTCTCGATCAGTTTGTCCCTCAGCTGCAACCTCTGCAGAGCTCCTTCTAGAGATGCTTCTAGCCTTTGGATCTGCTGCCTTAGAGTTTGATTCTCCTAGAGGAGAGCTCTCATGTCTTTAGTTAACTGTGGCTTGTGTTGTGCCCTCCAAGATATGTATACGGGATAAACACAGGTTTTGGACTGTTGGGTTGGATCTTGTGTGGAGTGGACCATGCTTGATACATCTTTTTGCCTTTTTCTGCGAGCATGGTTCTGCTGTAAGTGAAGTCACAATCTTTCATGCCAAATAGCACAGGGATAATCTGATGATGTCCAACTTGTTTTCTATCCTGTAGCGGTGCATATGTAGTTCCTCCACAAGGACCTAAGAGTGGGACCCAATTGTAGTCCCCGCAGCTATAAGTCATGGAGACCACCGGCATCCAAAGAGCAGTCCAAGTAATGTCTGCTTCTGTGAGGTTCTCTAACTTCTTCTTCTAGCTTTCAAGGTCTTGAGGTAAACTCCATTTGCTGAGTAGGATATCCAATAGGGTCGTGGCCAGCAACTGATAAACAACAGGAAAACGAGGAACACTACAAGGGAAATGACCTTGCAGCCAGGTGCATAGGAGAGGCAGGCACCCCATGAACTGTCCCGAGCCTTTATTTCTCAGATAAGTAAGAGATCGAATGGTTTCAGCCAATATAGCAGGAGTAGGGTCACATCCTTTGAGCACCTGCTGGACCAAATCTACAATTGCTCCATCGATGTGGGCCGGTATCCTCGGGAAAATGACTAGCCCGTATATAGCTAGCGTAAGCAATTTGTGTGCCCCTACTTCTGTTGTGGTATGTATCATTTCTTTGATTGTTGCCCATGGAAGATATTCCCGCCCACCATAGGTTGTGGCCGCTGGTGAGTCCCATACTAGCTTTCCCATTATGTCAGTAAAGGCCCTTCGACATGATCTTCTGGGCTCCGGTAGATAGATCTTCATTTTGTTTTCCACGGGGATATCCATTAGCCTTCGGTATTCTTCTATGGTCGGAACAAGATCTACACCGTTGAAGTCAAAACACCGCCGTTGTAGCTCCCAGGAATATATTGATGCCCCAAGCATATCCTTGTCGGCGAGTAGCTCGGTCACATAGAGCAAATCCCCAAACTGATGTATATATATGCTTTTCCTTTCGTCTGATCACTGGCTCCATATCCTTTGTACCTCCTTAGTGTAGTCCAACTGTTCTTCTATGATAACATGTTTTGCCCTGTGGGCTTCTCCTGATGGAAAATCTCCAAGGCGCAGTTGGATATCCCTAGATACTTGGGCCACCACCGCGACAGCCTCCTTATTGTGAAGGCCTTTTAGGAGATGACTGAAAGTTGTCATGCCTATATGAATGTCGTGTTATGCATGAGAACATGTTAGGATGACAATTTAAACAACTATTAAAGCACATAGACAAGATAAAAGAATAAACCAATAGTAAGGCAAATAATATATGCAGGAGATGACTTAAGGACTACCCTACAAAATAGAGGTTAGCATGGCCTGGAATGAGCAAAAAACATGTGGGTCAATGCCCCTGATGGGCTTCTATTGCTAAACCTATCTTATTCGTTGGTTCCCAAACATCCTCTGTAGAGGGCTCCGTACACCATGGGATTTACTGGACGGGGGTCTTAAAAGGACGAGCCTTAAAAGAACCTCAAGTTTGAGTGAGGAGTCCGAAGCCCCATTGCGGATAATGATCAACGCGCTGGGGACCGTACTGAACCTCACTAACCTTGATTGTGCTAAACCCGGGTATAGGGTTATGCATGGATGCAACAAGTAGGGAAAGCAGTAAATCATAACTATCAAGGTAATTAAAGGGTATAAATAAATTGTAGTTAAAAAAGAAACGACAACTATAATGGCAGTTAAATAAAAAACAAGTAAATCACAATTACAGCTAGAAAATAAAAAACAACTATCACGATAGTTAAATATATACAACAGTACAATTAAAATAACCTCCTAATCCTAGTTCTAGACTTAACTCTCTAAAGTGTTTTACTCCCCAGTAGAGTCGCCAACTAGCATCACTGGTTTTCGTCCGGGCCCATTTGAGGTGGGCTCAAACTAATCCAATGGTGAGAAATTTAGAGTCGCCACCAATTGTTTTTGGGGTACAGTTGGATACCCTCTACTTTAAGTAGTTTAAAGATGTGGTCTGCGTTATCAAAGAAGGGTTCGGGAGTTAGTTACGTGTAGGGAAGGATTAGCACCCCTACAGCGCCCTTTCGGTATCTATTCTCAGAAGAGGAGGTTTTTTTTATTTCTTTTCACTGTATTGGATCAGAAAGTCTATGCTTTTTTCTTCGCTAAATTATTTGTCAAAGTTGTGGTAAAAATTGATTTATCCTAAATTTCTGAAGAAAATCATAAATGTTTTGTTTTGTTTTTTTGTTTTTGTTTTTGTTTGTTTGTTTGTTTGTTTTTTCTTTCTTTTTCTCTTTTTTTTTTGTTTTTAAATGGAACATGAAATCTTTTTGGTTTTTGGTTTGAAAACATTTTTTTATGCTTTTGTTTTTTCCATTTATTTTATTAGTCTTAATCTATGACATTTGATTTCCTAATCTAAAGTAAACCCACAAATGGATAATTCTAAAGGATACATGTGAGTGGAGGGCTTTTAATTTTTGTTGTTGTGGTGGTTGTAAAAAGACACACTTATCCATTTTTGGTTATTATTATTTTTTGTTTTTATATTTTCTTTGTTTGTTTTATTTTTGGTGTTGGAAAAGATACCCACAAAAACTAAGAATCTTCATCACCATTTCTTCTTGTTTTTGTTTTTGTTTTGTAAAAAAAAGCGTTTTAATATTCCTCTTTTTTTTTGGGTGTTGGAAGATATCTAATGATAGCTTTATTATTATATTATTTGAATAAAAAATGTTTTGTTTTTATTTTTTTTATTTTGTTGTTTTGTTTATTTTTTTTGTTTTTTTGTTTTTAATTGGAAAACATACCTAATAAAAACCAAGCAAAATATATTTATATAAAAAAACAAATTTTTTACATCTTTTGGTTTTCTTTTGTTTTTGTTTTGAAAACTAACCTACTAATACCAAGAAAAATATTTATGTCACTATATTCTATTTAAAACACATTTTTTTAATCTTTTTTTTATTTTTATTAGAAAACTAACTTAATAATACTAAGAAAAATATCTATATCACTATATTCTATTTATGTGAATAAAAACGTTTTTTATCTTTTGTTTTTTTATTAGAAAACATACCTAATAAAACAAGAAAAATATATTTATCTCACTATATTATAAACAAAAACATTTTTTACACATTCTAATTTTGTTTGGTTGTTTTTTTTTGTGGAAAACATGCCTAATAAAACCATATCACTATATTATTCTATTTATATTGATTTGAGTTTTTTTTTAAACAAAACATTTTTGTTTTACTTCTTTTGTTGACCACAATAAAATAAAATAAAATAAAACATGCAACATAAATAAATAATTAAACACAAAAATTACGGTGTGGTGTGTGTAGTGAAATTTTAAATATAATCTCTCTAGTCCTCTTTTTTTGTCTCCTTTTTTTTCTCTTTTTGTTTTTTTTGCTTTTTACATATTACAATTACATACAACAAAATAAAAAAAATAAAATACAAAAATACAAAAAAAAAAAATAATATAGAGCCTAAAAAAAAGAAAAAAAACACAAATAACAAAAACGAAATTTAGCAACTATAGCACAAAACAAACAAAGGGTAGTGGAACCGACTTTTCCGATCTTAGTAGCGGCACCACGTCCGAGCTATCCTGTTGGCGTCGATAGTGTTGAAAGAACCTCCGAGTCCGGTAGAGAACTGTGAACTCGCCTTATGTAACACGCTGAAGTTTGGCCGGAGTTCAAAATCGTCGCCGGAAATGGACCGGAACTTGGGAGGGGTTGAAGATTATTGGTTTAATTTGTGGCTTTAAAGGAAGGAAGATATGTAATGATTTTTTTGGTTTTTTTGTTGGTTTGGAGATTAAAAAATGAGAGAGAGGAGGATTTTTTTTTTTGAGAATTTTCGTGGGATTTTTTTGAGATGAAAAAGGAGGTTTTTGATTTATGTTTTGGGGAAGGAGAGTGGAAAGGAAAGAAGAGAGAGAGCTTTTGTTTTTTTTTTTGAATTTTCGTGGGCTTTTGGGATGAAGAAATGTGATTTCTAGGAAGGAAAATAAAGAGGGAAAACGGGTGTTTTTTTGGGAAAAGAAATTCGTTTTTTTCTTTGAAAGAGGAAAGAAAGGGGTATTTATAGTTAAAGAAGAAGGAGAGAGAGAGAGAGAGAGAAGGAAAAAAATACACTGTCGGTGGTACTGTTCATGAACAGTCCCACGATTTGAAATACTTTTATTTTTATTATTATTTTGTTTTTTTTCTTAAAAAATAAATAACAAAAAAACAAAATACAAGAAGACAAAAATGTCAGAATTTTATTATTATTTATTTTTTTAATTTTTAATAATTTTTTCTAAAAAGATTCTTTTGTTTGGTAGTATTAGTTTTTTATTTTTTGGGTCCGTGAATAGTACAGTGCACGTTCACGCACGGTTTTTTTTAAAGAATCTGTCAAGATTATTTTTATAATAAAATATTAAAATATATAATAGTAAAATAAAATAAATAGATAAAATAAATTTTTTTAAAAGTAAAAACTTAAAACAGTTTTAACAAATTTAAAAATAAAAATAAAAAAACTTATCGGTGAGTGAACAGTTTCCGTTTTTTTTTGGTCGATAACTGCCAAACTGTCGGCGGATACCGTTTATGAACGGTACCCAATTTTTTTTGTTTTTTGTTTTTTTGTTTTTTTTGTTTTTTTTAAATATAGGCAATATATATATCAAAATTCTCAAAATGACGAGAGGATCACGATGGTGAGGTTCTTGACCTGATTTGGAGTGCCGCTTTGAAAGTCAATTGTCGTTTAACTGCTATTAACGGTCTAACGTTGTTTTGACTGTAAATTTGTCATTTGACCATAGAATTGAGCATGGTCGAAGGCGTTGATCTTCAAATATGATTTTCTATCACCTGTGACTGTCTCTTTCGCACCCTTTGTCTCAACAGCAATGCCTCTTTATTTATTTATCTACATAAAGTGAGTGACAGATAAGGAAAAAAAATATAAAGCTGAAAAGGAATATGTATGTCCAACCCGGACAAAATGAGGTCTAACAACTATCTTTCGGCAAATTTGACTTTTTTCGATGAAAATTGTTTTGACCATAATTTCTTCGTTTTACATCAGAATTAAGCTCGGTCAAGTGCGTTGATCTCCAAATTTCCTCCTCTATCACTTGGTGTTGGTCTTAGGGCACTTTCGACGCTTGCAACAGAGGTTATCAATTTCGGGCTTCCCCGTTCATGTCAATGTTCAACATGTTATATGGCATTGGAAGATAAATATATACAAATGGGGTTAGTATGTCCAACTCAAACAAAATCGGGTCCAACAGCTGCCCCTCTTTGTGCACTGTTTGTATACAAACAGCGTACAAAGATAAAAGGGAATCATTTTGGATAGGTTGGAAAGCTTACCTGACTTACCTAACGCAAAAGTAGGATGAGAGTGGGATGTTGTGTCTGTCTCCAAGAATGAAAAAGGGGTTCTCAGGTCGGTGGAATCTGGACAATCTTGATGAGGCATCTAAGGTCTAACAGGAATGGAAAAGGCATCCAAGGCCTGACAGAAAAGGAAAAGGCATCTAAGGCCTAACAGGATTTGAAAAGGTTTGCAGAGGCAAGACGAATACTTATCTACAATGCGTTGCAGAGGCCGGAGGATCAATACCTATGATGCAAGGATACTGAAATTTAAAAGCCTTGAGCTGACAGAAAGGATACCGAAAATTGAAAGCCTTGAGTTGAACGAAAATAAAAAGCCTTGAGCTGACAAGATGAGACTTCGCAGAGGCAGGAGAACTACTTGCCTACAATGCATTGCTGAGGCCAGAGGATTATTGCCTACGATGCAAGGATACTGAAAGTTAAAAGCCTTGAACTGACAGAAAATAAAAAGCCTTGAGTCGACAAAATGAGACTTCGTAGAGGTAGGAGAATTACTTGCCTACAATGCGTTGCAGAGGCCGGAGGACTACCGCCTACGATGAAAGGATACTAAAATGTAAAAGCCTTGAGCTAACAGAAAATAAAAAGCCATGAGCCGACAAAATGAGACTTTGCAGAGGCAGGAGATTTACTTGCCTACAATGCGTTGCAGCGACCGGACGATTACCACCTACGATGCAAGGATACTAAAATTTAAAAGCCTTGAGCTGATAGAAAGGATACTGAAAATTAAAAAGCCTTGAGCTGACAAAATGAGACTTTGTAGAGGCAAGAGGATTACTTGCCTATAATGCGTTGCAGAGGACGGACAATTACCACCTATGACGCAAGGATACTAAAATTTAAAAGCCATGAGCTGACAGAAAGGATACTAAAAATTAAAAAGCCTTAAGCTGCAAAGGCAGGAGGATTACTTGCCTATAATGCGTTGCAGAGGCCGAACGATTACTGCCTACGATGCAAGGATACTGAAATTTAAAAGCCTTGAGCTGACAGAAAGGATACTGAAAATTAAAATGCCTTGAGCTGACAAAAATGAGACTTCGCAGAGGCAGGAGGATTACTTGCCTACAATGTTGATATTCCCAGGTTCCAAGCTAGATTGTCTAGCTATATGGGTCTGTATATAGAGAAGGGGGTGAATCTATATATGTTGGTCCCTGGTAGCTGGGGGGGCCGAATAGGCTTAAATCAAAAACTCTTTTCTCACAGGTGTAACACAATCTGGTTATATAAAATCAGTGCGGAAGATAACCAAATAGTGGAAGTATTTTGCTTTTATTATCAAATAATAATTACAACAAAATAAGCAGCAGTTAGCTGATTACACTAGCACTCGGCTTTACAATCACACACCCTGGCGTTAATTGTCTCTATAAGCTCTTGTACAATTATTTTGCTCATGCGCGTATTAGTTTTCCTTAGTATGTGTACGCACTTATTTAATGTACAACACTACAGATATATATATATATATATAGACATCCTAGGAATCTATCTTGGAACTGTGTTTTCCGAGCGTTGTGTAAATATTAAGTTCTTCTCGGAAAATGCTTCTGCTATAACTGCTTCGGATGTGGAGCTCGAGATCTTGGAAGCATAAGTGAATTAAATTACTTTGCTTGATTCCAATTGCAATTGGGACTGCATCCACATCTCCGAGTGGTCCACGTGTAGGACAGTTTAGATCTTCAATGAGTTTGTTTTACATTGGAACACAGCAAGCTGATATCATAAATGCGGTATTGATAAGTTGAAGTAGCATCCTTTTAGTCCGGTGTAGATTTCCTTACTCTGTATCAACGAGGTTCGGATCCTTATTCCATATTAGTTATTGCTTACTCCGTGTACATGAAGTCCTGAAATCCTTATTCCGTGTCAGTGCTTCCTTACTCCGCATGAGGTAGATATCCGGAATCCTTATTCCGCATCAGCGCTTCCTTACTCCGTGTGAGTTCCTTACTCTGCTTGAGTAATGATTCGGATTTCTTATTCCACATCAGATGTCCTTACTCCGCATCAGTCAATTCTTACTCCGCTCGAATGAAAGACTCGGATTCCTTAGTCCATATCTTCTTTTCCTTAGACAGCTGGAGTGAAAGACTTAATTCTTTCTCTGCAATAAATCTCTCTTACTCCGTACGAGGCGTAGACTCGGATTCTCATTCAGCATAAAATGACTTAGTCCAATCAACAATAAGAGCACGGATTCCTTAGTCCTTTCAACAAGTGATTAGTTCGTACGAGAGAGTTCTTACTCCGGATGAAGACTTGGTTATTTACCAAGTGTTAAACAACACTCATGATGTTCTGGATCAGGATTATGTATCCTGTCCTTTGCTTTGCTCTTACAGGAGTAGGTCCGGATAACAATTTAATCTTCTGCACAGACTTAAAATAAACGTGAAACAACTAAGATCAAATTACATTAGGTTTGATCCGCATCATCCAAATTCTAGGTTTGATCCAACAATCTTCCCCAATATGGATGTGCCAAACCCTTTGTAATCAGATCCAGTTAGGCAGCAAGATATACAGAGATAAGGATAAATAAAAGAAATTTCCACTATATCAACAACAGTAATACAAAGTAAGCCTTAGTACAAAAGTTATACTAAGAATTGTAAGGCTTACTGTACTTGAAGATTTTAGTTGCTGTCTGCTCCCTTAGCCACTTAGACTGTTCTATAGTGCACAAGAAAAAGTAATTCCAGTTGGGATCATACTTCAAAAGGTGCCTAATAAAGTAACAGACATAGGCTCCACAGCTTTCTTTGTCGGGTTGTTGGGGAACGTCCTTTTCGCTCAAAATTGACGAATTGAGGAGAGCATTGGGAAGCGAGAGGAGGTTGGCCAATTGATTCCAAAAGTCCACTCTGTCTGACAGCCTCTGACAGAGTCCGGAGCAATGGTCCGAGTTGGCTTCTTCTCATCTGGTGTCCCACAACCTGATGGGAGTCGTGCAGAACAACTCTCCTGTCCTTAATAGAGAAGACCGCGAGCATGTGATGAGGAGTGCTAATCTTGTATGGAATGAGAACAGTTGTAAGATTTTTCCATGGCTTGCTGTTCTCAGCTATTCCATTTATGAGGGTCAGAATGAAGTCTACTTCAGGAAGGTAGTGATCAAGCCAGCAAGGTAGGATTTCGAACATGTGCTCGTCTTGATACAAGGTGGGAAACAACCTCATCTCTTCCTTTACCGCCAAGGTGAAGTTGTCAATATCCTCAGTAGAGAACTGTCCTTTCTCCGACAGTAGGGTGCTTATGTCTTCAGGGGAGAAATGAGACAGAGATGACAAGCACCTTTTTGGGGTAGAGGGAGCAGCACTCGCATATGCTAGCATGGCTGCTAGTACACGCCCATTTGAATCATATGGATCGAATTCAGCATAAGATAGGAGAAACGTGACTTGCGGAGCCTGATCAGAAGAGGAGGGAGCTGCAGTGGAGGAGCTGGGACGATCAGAAGGAGCAGCACTGGACGATCCAGAGAAGCGGCTACGTTTGGGAACCGGGAGACCCGGAGGAAAGCTGGGTGCAGATCTTCGGCTTCAGCTGGGAACGTCAGTAGTGTCAGGAGCAGTAGTGTAGGGAGCTGGATCAGATGAGATATTCTCCCCCGGTTTGGCAGATCGGCGAAGAGGGCGAGAAGGACAACCCACAACTTGAGTCAGATCCCGGGCCAAGGTGGAGAGGCCCGAAAGAGATTGGGCAATAAGGTCTAGCTTCCGATCCAAGGAGAGAGAGGAGTTGGAGAGAGCGGAGAGGATCTGGGTCCTAATTTCATCAACTTTGTCAGCAATGACCTGGGCCTGTGAACGATTGTCCTCCGCAATACGATCCAGCTGAGCGGAGACCGCGGCCTGAGGATAAGATCATGGCAAATGAGGGGCGGCCAAAGCCAGAGGCAGGAGCCTTGGAGGACTCCCCCGCATGTATAGGGGCAGGAGTGCGCAGTACAGAAGAGTTAGCAGGTGGAGAGAAAGAGGAGGGACCAGCAGCAGCAGCAGGTGTAGCGGAGCCACTCTGACCAGAGAGGTCAATGAGAGGAATGTCCGCAGGAGAGGTGGGACCAGCCTCAGTAGGGAGAGGAGTCCGTGCGTCATGAGCAGGTCCGGAAGGGGCAGTAGCAGTTGGAGGTGTGGCCTGAAGCAGAGACGGCATGAGAAAGCCATATTCAGTGTTCCAAAGAATCATAGCTTCCGGGGTTTGAGTGTTTAGTGTAATGCAACCGGAGAGCAGATTCAGAGATGTCTGCAGTGTGAGTGAGACTAAACCAGAGCCAGCAGTCAGTCAAAATATCAGCGGGAAGATGGTCGAGGTAGTCGTGAGGGTCAACAGGGCGTGCTGGAGAGGCAGCTGGAGAAGAGGTAGCTAAGTCAGCAATGACAGCAGCAACTGCAGCACTCACCGGAGAGGTGGGTGTAGGATCACCAGCACCATGTCACGGACCGAGGCTTATCCTAGCATACTTAAGGCATTTTGGGGTATTTCCCCTTTGTAAAGTGTTGAACTTAGCTTATAGAGTAAGTTGTAGAAATTTTAGATTTCGATCATATATGATGTCTCCTGGCGACATAGCCAGAAAAGTGTTAACATCTATATGTAGGGGAGTGATGTTGTAAAGCTTTCAAGCATTCAATACAACCGTTTGTTGCCTTCGTTTAAATCGATCTTCCGCTAAACGCTTCACTACACAATTGCTTTACAACGGATTGATGGGTTCCGATCCAAATGCGACGAGTTAGGCTGACCTAGCGTTCCTTCGTACGGGTGGGAACTAGGTGCCGCACGGGTTAAGCTGCTATAAAGGCTGACCCCGTGACAAGTGGTATCAAAGCCAGGTTGGTGCTAAAGTTCGGTGGAACAATCAAAACTTCGAGACGGTGTAAAAATGACAAACGGAGGATCTGTTGTCATTAGTGGTGGCGACCACGAAGGCCGCGACAAGGAGCACCACGCTAAGGAATGGAGGAGAGACAAGTCCGTTTCGAGGGAAACATGTCCGCTGGAGAGTCGACTAGCCAAATTGGAGTTGGCGTTAGCCGAACAGATGGAGGTGGTCGAGGAGCACACTGAAAGCATCGAAAAGCTGGACTCAGAGGGTGAGGAAAGCTATGGGAGGATGCAAGGGCTTCTCAACTCCGTCATGGACGACATGAACTCTCGATTTGAGGGCTTGAAGGGTTCTCTCATGTCCCAAATCCTGGCGATGCAAGAGGAAATCAAAGAGATCAAGGCGGATTGGTCTCTCTGTAAGATGGCAGTCACCCAAGGTGGCATTGGCGGCCATTCCAGCTCCGAAATCGACGTGCCAAAGCCTAAGACCTATGCTGGGTCAAGGAATGCGAGGGAGTTAGACAACTTCCTTTGGACCATGGAGCAGTACTTCGATGCCTTGAATATTGTTGACGAGGCAAAGAAGGTGAAGACCGCTCCACTATACTTAGTCGATTCGGCTATGGTGTGGTGGAGGCGATGATATGCCGACAAGGAGTGCGGCCTATGCATTATCGACAATTGGGCAGATTTCAAGCGGGAGATCAAGGCCCAGTTCTATCCCCAGAACGCAGAAGATGAGTCCCGGGCGAAACTTCGGCGCCTTACCCACAAAGGCACGGTGCGGGAGTACGTCTGTGAATTTTCCGAGCTAATATTGGAGATCCCGGATATGTCCGCGAAGGATTCATTATTTTCCTTCATGGACGGATTGCAACAATGGGTGAAGCTGGAGTTGCAGCGGAGGAATGTGCAGGACCTGGCGTCGGCCATGGTGGTGGCCGAATCACTCATCGAATACAAGAAGCCGGAGAAAACCACCAGTTCTTCATCGACTTCCAAGGCGAACAGGTTCCACAAGGAGAAACGTGGGGGGGACAACCGGAGTGAAGGAAAAGGGAGACCCTTCCAACCGTCTAAGGACTTTCGCCCAAAACACTTCGCGAATGGTTCCAAGGACGGGGAGAAGCCAAGGATCTCCTGTTTCCTTTGTGAAGGCCCTCACAAGGCGTTCGAGTGCCCGAAGCGCTCCAAGCTCTCCGCGATGATCAATGAAGACGAAGGAAGGGATGCGAGGGATCCACGACTTGGTTCCTTGCAACTCCTCAATGCAATCAAGGCGAAGGTGGAGGTGCCACCATCCGGACGACAGAAGGGGCGCATGTACGTGCTCGCTAAGGCCAACAACCTTGAAACTAAGGCCTTGGTGGACACGGGTGCGACCAACAACTTCATCAAGGTCGAAGAAGCTCGTAGACTGGGGATAGTCTACAAGGAAGAGAAGGGCTGGGTGAAGGCGGTGAACTCCGGCACCGGCCCAATCCATGGCGTGGCTCGAGGCGTCGAGCTAAGTATTGGCGAGTGGAGAGGCAAGGTGAATCTCTCCGTGGTGTCGATGGACGACTATCCCATGGTGTTGGGGATGGAGTTCGTTGATCAGGTGCGGGCAATTCCAATTCCTAGCACCAACACAATGTGCATCATGGATGAGGGGAAAACGTGCATGGTGAAGGTAATGCGGGAGGAAGAGCTCAAGGCGAAGTCTCTTTCGGCGCTCCAACCGTCTAAAGGAGTTAGACGACAGGAGCCAACCTTCATTGCGATGGTGAAGGAAGAAGGCCCAAGTGTTGGGAAGAAGCCCCCCAACCGAAGTGAAGACGGTCCTTGAAGAGTTTGGGGACGTTATGCCACCCGAACTCCCCAAACAACTTCCGCCGAAGCGGGAGGTGGACCACAAGATCAAACTAGAGGCCGGTGCAAGGCTTACTGCTGCGGTGCCCTATCGGATGGCACCACCGGAGTTGGAGGAACTTTGGAAATAATTGAAGGACTTGTTGGATGCCGGTTTCATTCGGCCATCCAAAGCGCCATTTGGAGCACCGGTGTTGTTCCAAAAGAAGCACGATGGGTCGATGCGGCTATGCATTGACTATAGGGCGCTAAACAAGATAACGGTGAAAAACAGCTACCCCATCCCACTTATATCCGACCTCTTTGATCAACTTGGTGCTGCGAGATGGTTCTCAAAGCTAGACTTGCGGTCGGGATATTGGCAAGTGCGGATAGCCGAAGGTGATGAGGCAAAGACGGCGTGCGTCACAAGATATGGCTCTTACGAGTTCTTGGTGATGCCCTTTGGCCTCATAAACGCCCCTGCCACATTCTGTACGTTGATGAACCGGATCTTCCAACCATACTTGGATAGATTCGTTGTAGTGTACCTTGACGACATTGTCGTCTATAGCAAAACGTTGGAGGAACACAAGGCACACCTACGGCGGGTTTTCCAAATCTTAAGGGAGAACCAACTCTTTGTGAAGAAGGAGAAATGTGACTTTGCGAAGAAGGAGGTGCCCTTCTTGGGTCACATCATTGGCGGCGGCAAGTTAAAGATTGATAACAAGAAAGTGTTAGCCATCAAGGAATGGGAGACGCCCAAGAAAGTCCCTGAGATGCGTTCATTCCTTAGCTTGGTTAACTACTATAGAAGATTCATCCGCGGCTATTCCCACATTGCCGCACCCTTGACGGAACTATTAAAGAAGAACAAGACTTGGGTGTGGGATGATGTTTGCCGAGAGGCATTTGAGAAGTTGAAGCAAGCCGTGACAAATGGACCGGTGATGGCACTACCGGACCATACGAAGCCTTATGAAGTTCACACGGATGCTTCAAACTTTGCCATCGGTGGAGTTTTAATGCAGGAGGGACATCCTGTAGCATATGAAAGCCGGAAACTTAATGGCACCGAACGGAGGTACGCGGTGCATGAAAAGGAGATGACGGCAGTTATGCATTGCCTTCGGGTGTGGAGGCATTACTTGCTAGGGTCCAAGTTCGTGGTGAAGACGGACAATATTGCTACGAGTTATTTTCTAACTCAAAGGAACTTAACTCCGAAAGCAAGCACGGTGGCAAGGACTCCTAGCGGAATTCGACTTTGTGCTCGAGTACAAACCGGGCACAAATAATGTGGTGGCTGATGCACTAAGTCGGAAGGCGGAACTTGCAGCCATTAGCCAACCACAATTTCCCCTGGTGGACAAACTAAAGGAAGGAATGGAGCACGACCCATTAGCCAAGTCCTTAGTGGAATGCGTCAAAGCTAGGAAGACGCGGCGATTTTAGCTAAGGGATGACTTGCTCCATACTCGAGGGGAACGGGTGTACGTTCCTAAATGGGGAAGTTTGAGGAGAGACATCCTCAAAGAATGTCACGACTCGCGGTGGGCTGGCCATCCCGGAGTCGATCGTACCTTGGCGTTGGTGGAACGGAGCTACTACTGGCCCCAACTTTACGAGGACGTCCAAGTGTACGTGAGGACTTGTCTTGTGTGCCAGCAAGACAAGATAGAGAATCGACAATCGGCGGGACTGTTAGAACCGTTGCCCACTCCAGGAAGACCTTGGGAAAGTGTTTCGATGGACTTCATTGTTTGTCTCCCAAGATCCGAAGGATGCGGAACGATCATTGTTGTGGTCGACCGATTCTCTAAGTATGGAGTTTTCATTCCAGCTCCGAAGGACTGCACGGCAGACGACACGGCCCGACTATTCTTCAAGTACGTGGTGAAGTACTGGGGCATTCCAAAGACAATCGTGAGCGATCGAGACTCACGATTCACTGGGCGGTTTTGGACCGAGCTGTTCCGGATAATGGGTTCGGACTTAAACTTTTCAACAAGTTTCCACCCACAAACAGACGGCCAAACTGAACGTGTCAATGGGTTATTGGAGCTGTATCTGAGGCACTACGTGAGTGCCAACCAAAGAGATTGGGCCAAGTTGTTGGACATAGCCCAATTCTCATATAACTTGCAGAAGAGCGAGTCCACGAACGAGAGTCCGTTCGAACTCGCAAGTTGTTGGGGCAATTCTCCAAAGAGATTGAAGAGTACTGGGAAGAAACCGAACGCTACATCCAGCAGTTCGACAAGTTTGAGGAAGCCGAAAACGCAACGAGGACGCTGCGAAATCGGGTGGGGGAGAATGTCACGGACCGAGGCTTATCCTAGCATACTTAAGGCATTTTGGGGTATTTCCCCTTTGTAAAGTGTTGTACTTAGCTTATAGAGTAAGTTGTAGAGATTTTAGATTTCGATCATATATGATGTCTCCTGGCGACATAGCCAGAAAAGTGTTAACATCTATATGTAGGGGAGTGATGTTGTAAAGCTTTCAAGCATTCAATACAACCGTTTGTTGCCTTCATTTAAATCGATCTTCCGCTAAGCGCTTCACTACACAATTGCTTTACAACGGATCGATGGGTTCCGATCCAAATGCGACGAGTTAGGCTGACCTAGCGTTCCTTCGTACGGGTGGGAACTAGGTGCCGCACGGGTTAAGCTGCTATAAAGGCTGACCCCGTGACAACCAGCAGGAGAGATATCAGCAGGGGCATCAGCGGGAGGGGCTGAAGAAACAGTGTCATGAGGAAATGGCTGAGAGGGCCCTGCAGCATCACGAATACTGTGCTGCGAACTGCAGGAGCGTGCCGGAGCGGCAACGGACTGGATGCGTGAAGACCGAGGAGCTGAGCTAACCTCGTGACCCGAGCTGGGGGCAGGGTCACCAACGGAACTACCATGATGTTCCGAGACAACAACGAGTGCACGAGAGACAGGAGGACGGCAAACAGTAAGCGTCCCATCGGAGGTGAGATGACAAAAATAAAAATTCTGCGGGAAGGGTATCGTCAACTGGTCCTGGAAGTGCTCGGGACGCAGATGTCTGAAGAGGTGGGAGAGGATCCGTCCGAAAGACGAGTTCCTTTTGCCATTCCGCATAATCCTAAAAAGAAAATCGTCCCAGTCAAGAGGCAACTGCTCAAAGACCACGTACATCGCTAGGAGCAAATCGTACGAGACTGAGTCAAGCGCCGTAGAGCGAGCCAGTAAGCATCGACTGAGTATGGTGGCCATACAGCGGTAGGGGCCTTGAAAAGACTTCAGCTTGTATTCCTTCACTTTAGAGTGACATCCCATGGCAGTAGCCATGGTGGAAGCGCTCGGCTGGAAATCACTGCCGCTGGGGAGATTGAAGGCGTCACGAATCACTTGAGGAGTGATCTTGATGGGTTTGCCTCGGATACCAGAGACAATCGAGTGATCACGGGATTCAAAGCACTCATAGAAGGTTCTGACATCTGAGATGAGAAGATCTACAGGAGCAAAGACGATGTCGAGGAGACCACTGGAGGCTAACAAGGAGCGAACCTCCTCGAGCCAGGCAGGAGGGTCGAAAATGCCGGCCCAATCGACAAGATGGCCAGGAACAACGCCATAAAGAGCGGAAGATGCCATTTAGATTTGAAGATTGAAGGAGAAGAAAGGAGAGGTCTTTGGTGAATAGAGAGCACGAAGAGTTAGGGTTCTGAGTAATGAAATCAACATCCTCGCGCTAGCGTGAGAGTTCAGTATTAATAGGACCCATTCCGTGGAAGCCAGCGGGTCTCGGGTTTAAGCGAGATGAGCAGTGATCCGCCTGACAATCCGATGTCATTAGACTTGATGTATTAGCGCCGCCGAGTAAACTGATGACGTGGAGGCCGTGCTAACCAGTCAAATGACAGCTGTATTCATACTGCCGAATTTTGAACAGACAAATTACAGGGCTCGAGACGTGCATTTAATGAACCATCATTAGACTTCCTCAAAAAGATTTGATGTAGGATAATCACTTGGCTTATCGCAAATTGAGAATTCCAAGGTTTAGGAGGAAGCGAACCGACTCTCATCCGGGCTTGATAGCGTACGGGTGAACTATATCCTGATGAAAGACTGACTGTCCGTAAAAAAAACTGAGTGCTGAGTAAAAATGATTCCTTTGCTGTCTTGGTGTCGAGGAAATAGAAGTACCACAACACTTCAAATCCGAGACATCAAAACAAGATAGAGCATTTAAGTGCAAAGCGAATCTGAACCTGTAGCTAAAAAGATAAACTAAAGAACAGTACACTAACAGGTTGGTGAGAACATCATAATCCAAACTAAAAGGAGACAGAACTTATGCACATGGAAGAATAGGATCAAGACACATACACATGAATTATGATCAAATTACTGAAGAAAATGCATACGACATCTGATAAACACATAAGTTCATATTGGTCAACATAGCGAAACCTTCATACTGATAGTGATAGCTAAGATAAATTAAAAATTATATGATTTTCTCAAGTTAGGATTCATGAGTGAAACTGGAAATATGAACACATGCAAAAATAGGCATAAGATTATCTGATTAAAATGTATAATTGAGGATAGAAAAACATCCAGCCATGCCACAATTCCGATTCAGCATTGCATGTCCAGTCAGATTCGGAAGTGAAAGTTTAGAGGAAGGAGCATCCGAGACATAAAAGGGGTCATTACAGAAGTAATAAATGAAGCTTTTGCTCCCTCTTAGACCATGCGATCCTCTCGGTGAAAGACTCCCCCTGGATAGACGATCGGAAAGGGATCATGAGACATATACGAGGGGTATTACTAGATTTATCAATAGAGCATTTTCTCCCCCGTAGACCATGTGATCCTCTCGATTGATGTTTCCTGCTTGAGTATGAGCGCTGTCTACACTTTTAGGAAACTATACTTCAGAAGCTGATCAGATTGCGACTGCGTATACATCCGCAAGACATTCCGTGCTAACCCATTTCATAACTTCAACTATGCATGATAATAGAGCAATCTAGATGAACCAAGATTTATCATGTGGTGGAGAATGAGAAACAAAATCAAGAAATCCTAAAAAGATTATTCATATAAGTTTTAATCATGTTGTCTTAAACGACTTTAGTCAGGAAATGCAAGCATCCTCCCATAACGGAACTTTGGTATTTATCAGACGCATAGGACACATTAAGCAGTAAGTATGATCGAAAATTAAATTTGGTAGAATCCTTTACTTTCAATAAATGCACCATGCATATTCTGAAGACATATTGTTGATTGATTTAAGTGAAGCTATGCAGAAAAGTCAAGCATACCTCAATGTATTTCGTCTTTGGGTGCATGACAGGATTGTTGTTTATAGCAATTGCACTAGTGTTGTCGCAGTAGAGTGGAATAGATGTCATATTGAAACTGTAGTCCGTAAGTTGACTTTGCATCCCAGTAGCCGTGCGCAAGAACTCCCAACAGCTATATATTCCGCCTCAGCAGTAGAGGTTGATACGGAATTCTGCTTCTTACTAAACCATGAAATTAATCTATTTCCAAGGAACCGACATGTACCACTTGTGCTTTTCCTGGTCGATGCGACACCCAAGAAAAATCAGCATCGAGTATCCGGATAAGGTGAAGTTTGACTCCTTTGGGTACCAGAGTCCCAAATTCATCATTCCTTTGAGATACCTGAAAATCCGTTTAACATGAAGTATATGTGACTCCTTGGGATTTGCCTGATATCGCGCACAGATGCAAGTTGCAAACATAATGTCCGGGCGACTTGCTGTAAGTTACAGCAAGGATCCTATCATCCCTCTGTATTCAGTCACATTTACTGATTTGCCGTCCACATCAGGGTCTAACTTGGCACTGACTGGCATCGGAGTCTTGACGGGGGATGAACCTTCCATACCAAACTTCTTAATAATATCACACGTGTACTTTGCTTGGTTAATAAAGATCCCTTGCTTCAGTTGTTTAACTTCTATTCCAAGGAAGTAGGATAGTTCTCCCATCATACTCATCTCAAACTTGTCAGTCATCAACTTTGCAAACTCTTCACAAAGCTTCGGATTTGATGATCCGAAAATGATATCATCCACATATATCTGTACGATCAGAGTATATCCATTCTCTTTCCGTAGAAATAAAGTGGTGTCTATCTTTCCTTTTTGAAAGTTGTGAGCAAGTAGGAATTCTGACAGTGTGTCGTACCAGGCTCTTGGAGCTTGCTTCAACCCATACAAGGCTTTCCGTAGATTGTAAACTAGATGTCCAGCCTTGGGTTCAAAGAAACCGGGAGGTTGTTCAACATACACCGCCTCTTGAAGATCTCCATTCAGAAATGCACTTTTGACGTCCATTTGATAAACTATGAAGTTTTCATATGAAGCATACGCCAGAAACATTCTGATTGCTTCAAGTCTTGCTACTGGAGCAAAGGTCTCGTCATAGTCTATTCCTTCTTCTTGACGATATCCTTTGGCTACCAGTCTGGCTTTGTTCCGGATTACTATAACATCCGTATCAAGCTTGTTCCTGGAACACCCATTTAACTCCAATGACTTGCTGAGACTTGGGCCTTGGTACTAGAGTCCACACATCATTTCTCTTAAATTGAATCAGCTCTTCTTGCATGGCTTCTATCCAGTTTGAGTCCTGAAGAGCTTCCTCTACCTCCTTTGGTTCTATTTGAGATAGAAAACATGAGTAAAGATAGATGTTGGAGGTGGCTGCTCTTGTTCTTACACCAACAGTAGGATCACCAATCACTTGCTCTGGAGGGTGGTTTTGAGTCCACCTGTAATTCTGTGCACGTGACGGTTGATCTTGAATAATTTGAAGCTCTCCCAAAATAGGTGGATTTTGTTCGTCCACTGATTGAGCTTCTTCCGGACCAGTGTTATCAGTATAAACAGGTTCTGGAGTACTCTGAGGTTCTCCGATACTGTTCATTTCAGTAGTGACTGGTTCGGATGGACTGGAAGGTACTCCGATATTTTGAATGTCCGTAGAAATATGTTCGGAGATGAATTGAGGTCCAGAGTCTGATTCATCCGTAGCATCATCCGTATCATTTCTTTGTGCTTCGCTGGTGCTACGTGGTTGGTTAGTGTGTGTAGCAGGAACATTCATAAACTTTGAATAGTTGATGTTACTATCCTGAACCTGTACATTTGAACTTGAGGAAGCAACTATAGACCAATCCAGGTTAGCTTCATCAAAGGTTACATGGATAGATTCTTAAACTTTTCAAAGTTTTCTATTGAAGACCCGATAAGCTTTGCTATGTAATGAGTACCCGACAAAAATCCCATCATCAGATTTTGGTTCAAATTTATTCCGGGGTTCTTTGCCGTTGTTCAATATATAATAAGTACACCCAAAAGTTCTAAAATGTGAAATTGAAGGCTTTCGTCCTCTCCACATCTCATAGGGTATTTTTATGGTAGATTTATTTATTAGAGTCTGTTTCGAACATAGCAGCGGTGGACACAACTTCAGCCCATGGACTGAGAGGAAGCTTTGCCCCTGCTAACATAGATCTGCCAGCCTCGACTAAAGTGCGATTCTTGCGTTCAGCTACCCCATTTTGCTGTGGAGTTCTGGGCGCAGAGAAGTCATGTTGAATGCCCTGTTCAGAACCATATGATCTCATTTCGGAAAAATCAAATTCTGTACCATGATCACTCCTGATGCATTTAATGTTCAATCCTTGTGAGTTGCTTCAGAGTCCTGTTCTGAACATAGCAGGCAGTGGACACAGCTTCAGCCCATAGACTGAGAGGAAGCTTTGCCCCTGCTAACATAGATCTGCCAGCCTCGACTAAAGTGCGATTCTTGCGTTCAGCTACCCCATTTTGCTGTGGAGTTCTGGGCGCAGAGAAGTCATGTTGAATGCCCTGTTCAGAACCATATGATCTCATTTCGGAAAAATCAAATTCTGTACCATGATCACTCCTGATGCATTTAATGTTCAATCCTTGTGAGTTGCATATCCAGTTGAAAAGATCTACAACATGCTCAAAGGTTTGATCCTTAGATTTCAGGAACATCACCCATGTGTACCTGGTGAAATCATCGATAACCACAAGGGTATATCTTGCACCAGCTAGTGAAGAAACAGAAATAGGACCACAGAGGTCCATATGAAGAAGTTGTAGAGGAGCAGTTATTGAATTAACTGATTTGCTCTTAAAACTATGTTTGGTCTGTTTGCCAAGTTGGCATTCTCGACAGAGAAAGTCTCTGGAGTATTTGTGTTTAGGTAGACCAGTGACAAGATCGAGTGACACTAACTTAGATAGGGTCTTAAAGTTTAAATGTGTGCACTGCTTGTGCCATAGCCAACTATCTTCATCTGATGCTGTAGTGAGGAAGCATACAGGGTCAGGAGAATTATTTCTTAAGACCACTGAGTATATGTCCCCATCTCTTGATCCGGATAACTTAACATCTCCTGGATAAGTTTTCCCTTACTGTGCAGGTGTTGGACATAAAGGAAACAGCAAATCCTTTGTCACATAAATTACTGACACTTAGCAAGTTATGCTTCAAACCTTCGACTAGTGCAACTCTAGTGATAGATACACAGCCGTTGGTTAAAGTGCCATACCCGACAGTCTTACCTTTGCTGTTGTCACCATATGACACGGATGGACCTCGTTTGTCATTAACTTCAACAAGTAGAGTCTGATCACCCGTCATATGTCCGGAGCATCCACTATCGAGGATCCACTTGCTTTGATTGATCTTTAACTTCAAGTGATCCAACAATGCATTCCAGAGATGCTCTTGAAAGACAACAGTTTACACTTTTGGTGCCCAAACTTGCTTCGGGCGGTTAGAAGGAACAACATTAATGTCAACAGTTCCGGATTTAACTTTGCTAGGATTTTTAGCTTTCCAGGTTGACCTTAATTTGTTAGTTTTAGCTGTTACCTTTTCTTGAGTTTTCTTTGGAGAGACACTCCTTTGAGGTTTAGATTTTGTTTTGCTCGAAGAAATCCTTTTATAAAACTGATCTTTATTGGATTGAATTTGATTACAAAGCTAGTTATCAGATAAACTCCAACATTCATAGTGATAATGACCTATTTCCCTATAGATGGAACAGACACTATAATGTGAAGTACAAAACGGGGATACAGGTCTCTTAGATTTTACGGACTTTCTACTCGTTCCCTGTGGCCTAATCCATTACGTTTGGGTGACGCGCTCTTGGCCCTAGATGCGTCGGCCTTAGCCTTTCCTTTCTTTTTGGGTGCTGCAGTTTTGGCTTTAACTGCAGCAGCCTTCCCTTCATCATTAGTTATGGGTGCTACCGCTTCGAGAAGTGCGATGTGACCTCAACTCCACGATCATAAACTATGGTGCCACCCGAAATGAAACCATCCAACGGTTTAGACGTACTAACAGGATATAAGTTGGTTAGTTTTGGAGTGAAGTCCGAAGGACACTCGCAGCATGAGCAAGTGAAAGTCGATGGTTCGGAGCCTAGGCCAGGTTTGACTCAAATATTATCCGGATCAGTCTTAAATGTTGAGGCTATTTCCCCGAATTTTAGCCACTTACGATTTATTTCCTTTTCCTGTTCAACTTCATTCTCGAGTCGTTTCACAATGACTTTTAGGCCCATTAGGTTGGTATTTAACAGATGATTTTCAGCTCTTAGATCATGATACCAAGCCTCTTTACTTCTGAAGTCAATTATGTCCTTTTCTAATCTAGCAACAGTGATCTCAAGACGTTTATTCTGACTTTCCATATCTTTGTACATTTGAGTAATTATTAGTCTCTCATTCTTTTCATGATCACGTTCAGTAATAAGAGATTCTAATTTACTCATGAGCTCAGAGATCGAAGGTACCTCAAAATTTGCCATGAGGCAGACGTTCGGCTTGGGAGTTGGCTCATCATCCGAGGATTCCTCCTCTTCTTCGGAGCCACTGACGTATTTTGTGACGAATGCCTTCCTCTTGTTCTTGCTGTTGTCTGAGATGGAGTGGCAAGGAGTTACCTTGTCACTTTTCTCGGCCACTTTAGATTTGGATCTACAGTCCTTGGCCCAGTGACCGGTTTTCCCACAATTGTAGCATTCCTGGGAATTGGATTCCAGTCGCTCCTTCCTTTGGAAAGATGATGAGGAGCGTCTCTTGAATCCTTTTCTGCTTTTCCGTAGGAATCGCTCAAAGGATTTGACGAGAAGAGCTATCTCCTCCTCCTCGTCAGAATCAGAATTCTCGGACGCGTCCGTATCATCATTCCTCAGTATGCTAGGAATTTTCGTAGCTCTGAGAGCTACCCCCTTTTCTTTCCGAGCTATTTTCTCATCCCGGTCAGATTACTTAAACCTGACTTCGTGAGTCCGTAGCTCTCCATACAGTTCTTCAAAGGGAACATACTATCAGTTCTTGTCCGATTGCATCTGGAGTTGTTTGGAGTAGTAGCGATCCGGCAAGGAGCGAAAGAACTTGTCATTGATCTGAGTTGAGAATAATGCTCATTGACAGTTTTCAGTTCAAGGATGAGTTTGCCGAATCTCCGATAGATGCTTTCGAGTGATTCGCCTTGGTTTATAATTGAAACTCTCAAAGTTCTGCCTGAGAGTACAGATGACATTCTGCATTTGGGACTGACTTCCCTCATAGAGGATTGTCAGTTTATCCCAGACAGCTTTCGCTGTCGTGCAGCCCTGGACGTCCGTGAAAGCATCGGAATCCAAAGACGAAGTGACATATGCCAGAGCCTTTTCGTTAGCACACTGCCAGGCTCTTTTATCATTGGTGAGTTCGGCATCAGTCTTTGGTCTTCTTACTCCATGTTCTCCGATAGTCATCAGAGTGGGTATCTCCTGATGAAGACATGGCCACATGAGGTGATCATGGCAGACCATGAACATTCTCATGCGAGCTTTCCACTGGGAGAAAAGCTCAGGTGTGAACTTGGGTGGCTTTGTCAGAGTGAAGCCAGAACTCCGTGGTTGTGCAGCAGCGGTAGTAGCAGGTTGAGGTGGATCGACATTTTCACTGCTGCTTCAATTTGGAAGGGGCTCTTGTGCACCTTCGGAGTTAAGGCGAGTGTTGAAAAGCATGCTACTTTCTTCAGCCATTTGTAAGAGAGAAAGAGTGGATCTTTACTTGGAACAAATAAAACTTGCTCTGATACCTCTTGTTGGTCCCTGGTAGCCTAGGGGGGGGGGGGGAATATCAGTGCGGAAAATAACCAGATAGTGGAAGTATTTTGCTTTTATTTTCAAATGATACTTACAACAAAATAAGCAGTAGTTAGCTGATTACACTAGCACTCGGCTTTACAATCACACACCCTGGCGTTAATTGTCTCTATAAGCTCTTGTACAATTATTTTGCTCACGCGCGTATTAGTTTTCCTTAGTATGTGTACGCACTTATTTAATGTACAACACTACAGATATATATAGACATCCTAGGAATCTATCTTGGAACTGTGTTTTCCGAGCGCTGTGTAAACATTAAGTTCTTCTTGGAAAATGCTTCTGCTATAACTGCTTCGGATGTGGAGCTCGAGATCTTGGAAGCATAAGTGAATTAAATTACTTTGCTTGATTCCAATTGCATTTGGGACTGCATCCACATCTCCGAGTGGTCCACGAGTAGGACAGTTTAGATCTTCAATGAGTTTGTCTTACATCGGAACATAGCGAGCTGATATCATAAATGCGGTATTGATAAGTTGAAGTAGCGTCCTTTTAGTCCGGTGTAGATTTCCTTACTCTGTATCAACGAGGTTCGAATCCTTATTCCATATTAGTTATTGCTTACTCCGTGTACATGAAGTCCACAAATCCTTATTCCGTGTCAGCGCTTCCTTACTCCGCATGAGGTAGATATCCGGAATCCTTATTCCGCATCAGCGCTTCCTTACTCCGTGTGAGTTCCTTACTCTGCTTGAGTAATGATTCAGATTTCTTATTCCGCATCAGATGTCCTTACTCCGCATCAGTCATTTCTTACTCCGCTCGAATGAAAGACTCGGATTTCTTAGTCCGTATCTTCTTTTCCTTAGACAGCTGGAGTGAAAGACTTATTCTTTCTCTGCAATAAATCTCTCTTACTCCGTATGAGGCGTAGACTCGGATTCTCATTCGGCATAAAATGACTTAGTCCAATCAATAATAAGAGCGCAGATTCCTTAGTCCTTTCAACAAGTGATTAGTTCGTACGAGAGAGTTCTTACTCCGGATGAAGACTTGGTTATTTACCAAGTATTAGACGACACTCATGATGTTCCGGATCAGGATTATGTATCCTCTCCTTTGCTTTGCTCTTACAGGAGTAGGTCCGGATAACAATTTAATCTTCTGTACAGACTTAAAATAAACGTGAAACAACTAAGATCAAATTACATTAGGTTTGATCCGCATCATCCAAATTCTAGGTTTGATCCAATAATATACTTAAAACTATTTCCTTTTAGTTTTAAAGAGTAGGATACTTTAAAGGTATTCCAACAGATGTGGTTCTTGTTTGGGTGGTATTTTAGTGTCTCATGCAGAATCAACTCAACAGTAGATATGTATGAAAAGTAAAAGACAAAGACACATGGTTTATGTGGTTCTATCGATGTGGTCTACTCCATGGTGGTGAGGGTATACCTACACCGAGTCCAATCCACTATCTTCTTTCAATACAGTAGGGTCTAGCCCTTGTTACAATAGGATCAACTCTCTTTTCTTTTAAACGTAAATACAAAAATAGTATTACTCCATAACTCACTCACTATGAAGAACTGTCTATCCCAATCTGCTCCTGCATATTTAGTCGTTTGTACTGTTCACCTTCAACCACTCCTTGTCAAACTCACAATTATTCTTTGAATGTATGAGGAAGAAAGACAGATTAACTCACTATTATCTCTCTTTCAAACTTCCTCCCTCTTTGCATATCGTATCAACTACTCTACGTCGCTCTTATATCGCTTCAGATACGTTTCTTGTATTCTATGATATTCTGACACTTTTTTCAAAGTAAGGCATACTCCTTGCTTTTATAGGCCGGCCGCGGTAGGAAACCCTTTTGCTAGGGTTAAGCATGTTTCTTCCTTCGATCTTTATCGTTGAAACATGTTAAACCACCCTCGGATGATGTCCACGTGTTTTCCAGTATTTAGCGTACTTAAAAGCGCTGCCTGGGTAATGACTTACTTAAACGATGAACTTCAGTGCGTTTTGCTCCTTCACAGCACGCTCCATTCCTTTGACTAGCCACAGCCTCGAAGATATTGTCTCATAGCATTTCTATGAGTCTACGAGTCTTCATCTTCGACTCTTCAAGTCTGAGTCTTCGAATTGAGGACATTGATCTTCCAATTCTTCTACTCTCGGGCTTCGAAGCTAGGTTAGAACTAGTGTTAACTGACATCTGATTCTACAAGCCGTTGAGCTCTACGAGTCTTCGAGTCAGTGACAGCTGCATTCTACCTTGCCTGATTAACTGTTCATGGGTCTCCACAATAGGTCCTTCAATCTATGACCCTGCGAGCTTCGACTCTATGACCCTGCATGTTGTAACTCTACGAGTCTTTACTTTGAGTCTGTGAGATGCGGCTCTTCACCTATCTGAACTTTGGGTCTGTGAAACTACGATCCTTCGAACCTGTGGCCCTTCGAGGCTTCGACTTTGTGTCTCTTAAAGGCTTCGACCTTGTGGTCCTTCGAGGGTGCTTCGAGCCCCATGGTCTGATGGTCTATGACCTTCGACCTTCGAGTTGCCTGGTCTTCGACCTAGTAATCTACAAGTCTTCAACCCAGATCTTCAACAATTATAACTACATACTCTAAGAGATCACTCTACGAAGTTATCCAACAAGTATGGATCTTTGACCCAGACCTTCGCCCCTGCGAATTTCGCTTCAACATAATGTTGACAACAATAACAACTCAACCTTTCGGGAACAACAAATCCGTTGCAGAGGCCAGACAATTACTGACTACGATGCAAGGATACTGAGATTTAAAATCCTTGAGTTGACAGAAAGGATACTGAAAATTAAAAAGCCTTGAGCCGACAAAATGAGACTTCGCAGAGGCAAGAGGATTACTTGCCTACAATGCGTTACAGAGGCCAGAGGATTACCGCCTACGATGCAAGGATACTGAAAAGTGAAAGCCTACAGCAACGTAATAGGCTTCAATTGAAAACTGAAAGCCTACAGTGACGTAATAGGCTTGAACTGAAAATTGAAAGCTTATAGCAACGTAATAAGCTTGAACTGAAAATTGAAAGCCTACAATAACGTAATAGGCTTGAACTTGAGAATTGAAAGCCTACAACAACGTAATAGGCTTAAACTGAAAATTAAAAGCCTACAACAACGTAATAGGCTTGAACTTGAGAATTGAAAGCCTACAACAACGTAATAAGCTTGAACTGAAAATTAAAAGCCTACAAAGAATGTAATAGGCTTGAATTGAAAAGACTTGTTGGTGACATCTATTGGTATTTAAGGGAGATGCTTTGGGGAATTGGAGAGCTTGGGAGGCCACCCAATCTGGTCTCCCTCTACAAGTTCACTCGAGGAGATCACTCTATGATGTGACCCAAAAAGGAGGGGAAGTTTGTTCGAGCGTCAAAAGGGTGCTTTGGGGAAATGGCAAAGAAAGAGAAGCTTTTAGAGAGCTTAATGGAAAGCTCGCTAAGGATGAGCTCTTGGGATCGTCCAAGGCGATGATGTTCTTGAAATTGCAGAGTATGTTGAATGTGTGCAAATGATGCATGGAATGCAAGGAGATGCATGTCTAATGTCATCACTGGATTTCGTCTGGGGGGAAACCCGCTTTTGGGAATGCGGTTCTCCCATCCTTCACCCGAATGGTGATGAAAAAGAAGCAGAGCCGCCACAAACTGTTTTTAGGGTGCAGTTGGTCACCTAAAATGATCTACATCGCTGGAGCTAGGTTCAGCGTTTGTTACGCGCGGGGAAGGATTAACACCTCCGCAACGCCTTTTCGGTATCTATCTCAGGAGTTTGAGAGGTTTCTTAGTTATTTAGCTGTTTTGTCCTAAGAGCCTAAGGTTTCTATTCACATTATTGCTTGAAGTCATTTGTATGTTAAATTCAATTTGCCTAAGAGATCTAAAGTGAACTTAAAAAGAATTATGTCAAAAGAATTTCTAAGGGATAAATCCAAATGATGAAAATCTAAGCTGTATTTGAGAAAACATTTTTTATTGTTAAAGAAATTATTTTGTAATTTTAAAGAATATTTACAACCAAGACAGTTTAATTTGTTTTATTTTATTTTGTTTGGTAAAAAAAACTTTATTTTGCTTTTGGTAGAAATTATGAAAACACATTTTATTTTGGAAGAAACATCGAAGAAAACATTTTTAGCAAGAGTTTTAAGTAAACAAAAATAAAAGTGACAGTGTGTAATTAGTGGCATCCACAAAATAAAGAAAATCTCTCTCTCTTCTTTTTCATCCTTTTTCCTTTTTCTTTTTCTTTTTCTCTTTTCTTTTCTTTTCTTTTCTTTTTTCTTTTTTTCTTTTTCTTTTTCAATATATTTCATGTACAAATTACAATGGCATTACCAAATTGTTATTGGCCCAAAGCTAACATCAAACCTATGGCCACAAAATAAAAATAAATAAATAAATAAATAAATAAACAAAAACAAAAACAAAAACTTACACACTGCTACATCAGAGAAGGCCACAAGAGTAAGACAAGACCATACCAAGTGTGGATAAAAAAAACAACTAGACACGTTTTTTCTGTTTCTTTTTCTTTTTTTTGTTTTTTAACATAGGATAAAAATGATCATAGCATAAGGGTATAGGCCCAACTGTTGGATCAAGCCCAGAATTTGGATAATGTTGATAAAGCCATATGTAATTTGATTTGAGACCTTTGTTGTTTTATCTTAAGTCATTGCAGAAGATATGACCTTCATCTGGATCTACACTCGTGAGAGCAAAGCTAAGGATAGGATACATATTCCTGATCCAGGTGAGAATGAGTGTTGTCAAACACTTGGTATATAACCAAGTCTTCACTTCATACGGAATAAGGATCATTCGTGCGGACTAAGAAACTAAAAGCTACGGACTAAGAAATCCACACGTAATACCTCAAATGGACTAAGTCAAATTGATGCGGAGTAAGAATCTTAGTCTACAAAGTCGCACGGAATAAGAGAGTTGTCACGAAGTTGAAAAGTTAAGTCTTCCACTCAACCGAACTAAAGTAAAGAAGATATGGAGTAAGGAATCTGAGTCTTCCATACATGCGGAGTAAGGAAGCACTTCTACGGAATAAGGAGTTGAGTTTTTATTCGCACAGAGTAAGAAAACTAGATGCGGAGTAAGGAATCCGAACCACTCACTCATGCGGAGTAAGGATGTGCTAATACGGAGTAAGCCATCCGTTCCTTTAACTCATGCAGAGTAAGGAAACTAGATGCGGAGTAAGGAAGCGCTGATACGGAGTAAGCACTCCGACCTTCTCTTTCATATGGAGTAAGGAAGCGCTTACACGGAATAAAGATTCCAGTACCAAATTGATACGGAGCAAGCAATCAGTATTACGGAGTAAGGATCCGAGCTTAGTTTAGCATGGACACTACTACAAAAGAGTGCATCGACGACGCTTTTAAATTGACTTTTAACGACGCTTTATGAAAGCGTCGTTAACATTGTTAAAAGACAACGTTGTACTAAGGCATGTCGTCGAATTTAGAAAGGTGACGACGCTTTCTTATAAGTGTCATTAATAAGACTGTTCAACGACGCTAATTTTAAAGCGCCGTAGTAATCACTCTTTATAATGACGGCTTTTAGTAAACGTCGTTAATATTCTAACAAAATCCCTAATGCCAATCGTCCCCAAATCAATCGTGCTCTCTCTTGCTCACTCTTCTGTTGGTGACCCCTCCGACAGCCATGCCCCTGACGTCAGCTCTGCTCACCGATCCTCCCGGATTCGGTCCATTGCTGCACCCTCCATCTCTCAGGCCTCCCAACACAGCGTCCGTGCCGATCCCTCCGAGGTTGTGGGACCATCTCAGCGCAGTGTCCCTAGAGCTGTTTCCTCAGCCCCTTCTGCTGCGGATGTCCCCACCCCCTCCACTTCCGCTATTGCTGCCGCGGTTGATACCGCCGTTGGTGCCGCAATTGCTGATGTCCCAAAATCTATTCCGGAAGCTCCTTTGCCTCCCCTACCTCAACCCCGAGATTACCTTGACCATCTCTCCGCCGACACCTTAACGGACCTTTGGCTCCGTTTCACCTTGCCCACACCGCCTCCATTCCTGACACCGATCTCCTGGGTGTTTTACACTCGCCATACTCAATCCCCGGAGACCATGATCATCTGGAATTTGGACCAAGGCTTTCTTACGCCGGCCTCCATTCCAGATGTGCCGTTCCCTAACCCCTCCAACCCGGTCCATGCCGCACGGAGTCCTTCCCCCGCTAAGGCCGGACCTTCTTCTCCCGCTCGTTGACATTCCCGCTGTTGACCTATCCGGTCAAAGCGGGTCCGCCGCTCCGGATGCCTCTGTCGCTCCGGATGTCCCTTCTGCTGCTTCTGCTGGTACTCTGCGGACTCCTCGCCCAGCGCACTCCTGCTCCCTGTTCATGCGGGGGAGTCCTCCAAAGCTCCCAGAGTTGGCCCTTGGGCGTGCTTCTTTGGCACGGTCCACTCCGACGCTGTGCTCTCCGCCCAGCTGGACCGCCACGCCTAAGCTCAAAGCGCCCAAATATCCGCCATCGCCGCCAAGGTTGATGCTCTTGGCGCCCAACTCCTCTCCGCCCTCACCGACTCCTCCACCTCCATGGAACAGAAGATGGACCTAGTCGCCTCGTCCGTCCACTCCTTGTCTACCTCCTTCGCGGACCTGGCGCACACGATGGCTCGCCCTCCCGTTGCTCCCCGGCGATCTGCCAAACCGGGGGGAGGGAGTGTCATCTCGATACTTCGCTCCTCCCGCATCACATTCATCCACTCATGCCGAGAAGCGACCGCCTCTTCATTGCTTCCGGAGTTCAAATCCCCAAACATAGCCGCTTCTCTCAGCAAAGCTCCTCGACTGCAGCTCTTCCTCCATCCTCTCCATCCGCAGCTGACACCGTCCTCCCATCATACGCGGCGTGTGACCCTCTTGATGCGGACGGAAGCGTGCGTAAGGCAACGATGTCCTATGATGCGTCTTCTGCCGAGAGAAGATGTCTCTCTGACCTGTACCCCTTCTCCCCGGACGACATTCGGACCCTTTGTTTGGAGAAAGGCCTCTTTACAACAGACGACATTGACAACTTCTCTAGGGTCGCTAAAATGGAGATGAGGCGTTTCCATCTCTCGTACAAGGACGGCCACTTGTTTGAAGTTCTTGCTGGAATGAGGGCTATCTTCCCAAGTATAGATGTCATTCGGTCCTTTATCGACGAAATCGCCGAGGATAGCAAGCCATGGAGTACTCTCTCAACTATCCTCATTCCGTACGGGATCATGTCGCCACATTTCATGATGGATGTCTTCATGATTCAGTCAAACAGATGATTCTCGATTGATTCTCATCGATCAGAGCAAGATGTAAGAAAGAATTAATGTGAACCACTGTGTCTCAGGTTGACTAAAGTCGTGAAGAAAGCCGGATTATATGAAAAGTTGGGCATCACTCCTTTGAGACCAACCAAGAAGTCAAGGCGACATTCCGGGGCAAGAAGCAAGTGTCACAACAGCCAGATGGAGATAGCTACGGGGCCTTTGTCTTTTACTTCATCAAGTCATTCTTAAGTATGGATAAATCTTGGAGCCAACACACCACTTATTCGATGAAGCAGACAATGGAGCTCAGAGAGAAAGGTGCAACAATGATCTTTAAGTATAGTAAGTCTTATGTACCTTAATGAAAATTTTGCATAAAGGCTGAATTGTATTCACTGTCTTGATAAATGAAAATGATTGTGATGTGTATTCTGTATGTTATCTTTTTGCGGCCGCTTACGGATCGATTACAAAGGGTTTGAGTATATCCATAATTGGGGGAGATTGTTGGATCAAGCCCAGAATTTGGATCATGCTGATAAAGCCCTATGTAATTTGATTTAAGATCTCTTGTGTTTCTTTGATCATTGCAGAAGATATGTTATTAATCTGGAGATAAGTGCTTAATATCAAGATATTTGTTGAGAGTTTCTTCTTATGTAAGCCTTTCACCTAAAGAATGTAGTTGGTTGCCGCATTAGAAACTTATTTACATAATTACATCCTTGCAGGAAAAAATGTTCAATAATAGAGCGATAACACTCAACAAAGCTTTTGGTAGTAGAACTGAAATGTACAAATAAATAAATGAGCAAACTTGAGTTGCAGGCAGCTAGTAAAAGTATGTAATGGTCGAGTACCTTGTGCAGCTGTTTGTTTAATTAGATCTTTCTCGGATTCTCCAAAAAATTGTCCCTTCACGCTTCTGTCCCTTCATTACAATGAATAATCCATCTAAAATAGCTCTAAAAAATATAACCACCTAACCCAGTCTGAATCTGTCACCCTCAATAATCAATGATCCAAGTGCTTGCTCATCTTATCCAAGACTCCATGTATTTGTTCCAATTGTGGGTGTGTTTTCTCCCCCTGCAACAAACTCATGAATGACACCGCTTACCTTCACTGAGCTACACCCAGGCATCTTCTCCACTCTTCTGTTTCTCATCATCCTCCTTACATGTCTAGCATCTTCATGCTTCCCTTTAGCTGCATACATATTTGAAAGCAACACGTAAGCTCCACTGTGTTGTTCTAACTGCAGCAGCTTCCCCACTGCAACCTCTGCCAGATCAATATGCCCATGATGGCAGCAAGCACTCAGAAATGCTCTCCATGCCACTGCTTCTTCAAAAGTGCTCGAGCCAGGTGGTATTCTTCTGATAATTTGCTTTGCTTCTTCAAAAAGACCAGCACGTCCCAGAAAGTTGATTATACACCCATAGTGTTCACTCTTGGGCTCAATATTGTGTACTCTATACATGCTATCTAGAACTCTCAGGCCCTCGTATGCCATGCCTGAGTAACTACAAGCGGTAAACACGGCCAGGAAAGTGAGGTCGTCCACCATGACCCCAACATTTTCCATTTTCCAAAATAACTCAAGGGCTCCCTCTCCATCTCCATTCATTGCCATTCCAGCAATCATAGCATTCCAACATATAGTATCCCTTCGAGGCATTATGTCAAACACCCTTTTAGATAAATCTGAATTCCCACATTTAGCATACATGTCTATAAGGGCAGTTCCTAATGGAACACTCATTGCCAAGCCCCTGTGGTCTAGTTGCCTGTGGAGCCAGATACCAGTTTCAAGAGCTCCCAAATTTGCACACGCGCAGAGAATGCTCACAAAGATTAGCTCATCAGGAACTAACCCAGACGATTGCATCAGACGGAACATGTGCAGACCCTCCTTGAAGCAATTGTTCTGCACATACCCCGAAATCATGGAACCCCAAACCCCTACATCCTTCTCACTTGTTGGTGCCTCGTCAAACAACAGTTTCGCCGTATCAACATGCCCTCGGTTAGCGAAGGCAGAAATTACAACCGTCCATGCCACGGGTGTGCGCGTAGGCATTTCGTCGAACATCTGCCGTGCGCTTTTCATGTAGCCAAAGACAGCATACATCTTCATCAATCTGTTACACACGAACACATCAAACGAAAGGCCCAGTTTTAAACTGCAACCATGAATTATTTCCCCAAGATAACAATCCCCCAGGTCTGCACAGGCCTTGAAGAGGTAAGTGAAGGTGTAGCTGTCAGGGTTTGTGCCACTCCTTAGCATCTGGGTGTAGATGTGTACGGTCTGGATCAATTGGCCATGGAGCAAAAGGGCTTTGATCATTGTGTTGCAGATGCATGGAGTGGGGTTTTGAGTCTGTTGATAGAGTTTTGAGGCGTAGCTGAGACTTCCGTGAAGTGGGTCAGAGCAGAAGGCCAGTAGTCTGCTCAGAGCGAAGGTGTTGCTTCCAAGGCCACATTGGATGGCCTGGGAATGGGCTTGCTTCAGCTGCTTCAAGTTCCTGCATTTCTCCAACAGTGAGAGGCATCTCCCCCTACTTGGCATGCCCAAGCGATGTGACCTGACGACCACAGTTCATGGGTTTTGAGAAGAAGGCCAGTTCACAGTTGTCTGTTCAGATGCTAGCAAGGCCCGAGTACTGCTCGACCTCAACCCAACCCGATTTTCTAAGAAACCCCCGAACCAGCCCCGCCCCGCTGTGTTTTGGTATTTTCGGCGGGTTAGGTTGGAGCACCAGTATTTTTTAACTTAATTTTATTTAAAAGTATCGGGTTGGGGTGGGTCGGATAAGATCCGAGCCCAATCCGATGGCTTATCAGGACGGGGCGGCTTAGGTCAGGGCATGGCGGGGCAGGACAAAATTGTCATGCCTAGCTATTGAGATATTATCATGTGGTTCTAATTACATTATTTAGAACAAATTGACAATGTGGCAAATGGGTCTCTCCTTGCGAGTAGGGGTAATCAAGAACCGAACCAAACTGATAAAACGAACCGAATCAAATAGTTTGGATCCAAAAAAACTTGTTTTTTAAAATTATATTGGTTTATTTAGTTTTTATTTTGGGAGAACCGATGCTATTAGTTCGGTTCACGGTTTTAGTGGTTTGGTTAACTGAACCAATCGAACAGACGTTTTCACTTCGGCATGTCGGCACTTTTTACTTCCCAATTCCCATGTATCCCTTAGTTTTACGCTTTCTCGAAGTAGAAAGGCCAAAGGTTGACATTACTATTTCCCACTATTCTCTATCAGATCTACTCGTAGAGTCGTAAACTTGGCCGATTGGTAATGATGTTTAAGAATTAAAATGAACGTATTTTTTTATTTGACGTTAAAATTTGAAAATCGATTCAAACTGATGAATTGAACCGAATTTTTATGCACCGACCCGAATCAAAACCAATGGTTTTTAATATTTATTGGTTGGTTTTGGTTTGAATTTTTTTCAAATCGATTGATTTAAAAATTATATACAAACCGACCGAACCGGCCGATGCTCATCCCTACTTGCAAGTATGCGCCGAACATTAAAACGAGTTATTTTTGCCTTCTTAGGGCTCTCATTAATAAAATTTAGTTAGGTATAATTTTGTAAATTGAGCTGGTTATTTTTTATAAATATAATTAACAGGTCAAATATTTTTTAAAAATATTTTAATAAAATATTAATTTTATTAAAAAATTATTTTTAAAAGTAATATATAATATTAAACTTTAACAATACAACTGATTAAGGGTGTTAAACGGGCCAGCGGCCCATGGGCTACACAGGCTGGCTCGTAAAACAGGTCGGGCCGGGCCGTCAAATATGAGCCCATTTCAACACGGGCCTAAACGGTTTGCAGCTCACGGGCCGTGGTTTAAACGGGCTTGGCCTGTACGGTTACGGGTTGGCCCGTCGGCCGACGCTCCCTCCCACTTAGCCTAGCATGCAATAGCCCACGCCTCCTCTCACCCAGCCCATCAAAGAACGACCCAAATTATGCTATTAATGCAACCTGAACCTTAGACCTCCTACAAGATATAAATAACATCCAAATATTAGGTTATAGGATACTTGTTAAATTTATTTACGCAATTAATATATGTAGTAATAATAATAATAATAATAATAATAATAATATATTAAAAAATTATTAATAATAAATATTATTTATTATTATTATTATAAAGGCTTGGCCCACGGGCCACCCCGCCCGCCAAGGTGGCCGGGCCGGGCCAGTCTTTTCGTCCCGTTTCAAAACGAGCCTAAACAAGCTCAACCCATTTAGGCCCGAGCCCGTGCGGGCTGAGCCCGGCCTGGCCGTTTAACACCCCTACAACTATGTGTGCAGCAACCTTTATGGTTTATTGGTCAATGCGTTGTGTAGTGGCAGGCGTCGCATATCCAAGCGACTTCAACGTCAACAAGATGGATCAAGATGTGATGGAGGCTTCTCTCATGGTTGGTCAATTCGCTTGGTGGTGTTTGACAGTAGGCCAACTCATCTTCGGATGACATGCATCGTCAATGACTTACCAGGTGATCATCTTAACTTGTTTGTTATCGATGTACAACCTAGCGACGATTGTGGTATTGACAGAACACGCTCATTAGAAGACCGATAGTGAACAAGTTGTTGGAGTTTGTTGGTTTCGCTACTTATTTTATTGTTTTTCTTAGTGGCATATTAATAATTAGGATAAGGAGATTCAGTGCGCGGTTCCATTATAAAGCTTAAATATGATATAAAAAAATATTATTTAAAATGTTAGAGAATTCATTTAATTTTATAAGTTTTTAAATATAACATCACTCCTACAAGACCTCAAAATTCTAAAAAGCTAATACCAATAATAGAAAATGAAACTCAAAGACTAACATATTTGATCACGTTCAATTTCGAGAAGAATTTTTTTTTTTTTAAATATGGCTAAAACAATTTTGGCCACGAAAAGGCAAACTTATCAAAAGACAGTCGATGCCCTATGTCAAATGGCTTGAAAATCTGACCACGCAAAATTCTCCAAAATATTAGTTTAAGATAATATGGTTCTGATATTCCCAGGTTCTAAGCTAGATCTTCTAGGTATACGGATTTGTATACAGAGAGAGGGAGTGAATTTGTATACTTAAAACTATTTCCTTTTAGTTTTAGAGTAGTATAATATTCAGAGGTATTCTACATATGTAGTTGGTGTTTTGGATGGTATATTAGTGTCTCACGCAATATCAGTTAACAGCAGGTATGTATGAGAAGAAAAAGACAGATACACACAAATTACGTGGTTTGATCAATGTGATCTACTCCACGGTTACACCTACACCGAGTCTAATCCACTATATACTTTTAGTACAGTAGGATCTAGCCCTTGTTACAACAGGATTAACTCTCTCTTCTTTTTAAATGCAAATACAAAACAGTATTACTCCAGTACTCATTCACTGTGAAGAACTGTATAACGTAATCTTCTCTTGCGCATTCAATTGTTTACACTGCTTGACTTTCAACCACTCCTTTGCCGAACTTACACATTGTTCGTTGAATGTATGAAAAAGAAAAATAGATGAACTCACTTTATCAGGGTAAGCCTTAAGCAGTTAAATATTTATGATAATATGCAACATCACATGTCATGTCCCCAATTGTAGAGAACCAAAACCGAACACGTGACTTCCCCATGCCTGCACCCGAACGGTTAAGGGGTTGGTGACTAGCATCTGTGAGGGACATACAAAGCGAGTGTTGTCCAAATTCCCAGTACAAATATACATCAAGGGTATGAAAGTACTTTTCCAAATGCCAAACAATCATTATAAGTATAATATAAAAATCATTACATAAACTTAGTCAATTCTTACAACTATCCACAGACCCTTGTCCGGGATTACGATAAACTAAAAAACAACATTTAACAAAATTCATAAACTAAATAAATACTCCGTTGAGCAATGCAATCCATTGCTAGCTCCTGTCAACACCTGGAGAAAACAAATCAACAGGTAGGGGTGAGCATTAATCTCAAAAGGTGATCTAGCACTCCTTACCAATCCTCAACAATGAACTGCTAATACTAAATGCCATGTGTACAATAAGTGTTTATGTGTAGTGGGAGTTATTAGATGTTAATGCGGCACACAATAATACAAATTAGAATATAAACGAACACACAGGCAACCATATCTATCATACCATTCTATCAAAATATCATAAATCATTCCACATTAACACATAGCACCATACAGGTCACATCAAAATATTTCATATTCGCACTTTACCGTGCTCACTGTGCTTTATCGCACTGATGTCCTTGACCGGATCCATCATATACTTTTGTCCTCTACCGGACCATTGTCTTTTACTGGAGCATTGTCCTTTACCGGACCACTATCCTTTACCGGACCTCATCACAACAAATATAGTGCACTATATAACAAGAACACACATCAACAATATCAATATTACAAGTCCAATATATCAAATTAGGAAATCTCATATCATCACAATCAATACATAACATCCGCAGTATAACCATACCAGTGTATACTCATTACGAACATATTTTCAGCATAAAAAAATATATGGACATCAATTATAGTAATAAAAGGCATACTACCATCCTAAAACATTCATTAGAGTTTCCCTCTGAAGGTTTCAAGCTTAAATTCCCATTCACAGATTAAAAGAAGCAAAATAGGCAAATAAAACAGTGTAGATTTTATCCCAAATTCGAAAAATCATAACTAATTTTACAGAACTCCAATTTGCTATTAATACCCACCGTTTCGAAGGGTTTTAAACTGGCTATCGAATACAAATATAAGGAAAATCATCCGACTAAGTTACTGTTCACCCGACCACATTTTTGTTCACCCGACCATCTCAAAATTCACCCGACCAGAAGGGAAAGTTTATCGAAATACCGCAAATATTCTAACCGTATAAAAATTAGCTTCACCCGACCAATTACTGTTCACTTAACCACCTCAAAATTCGCCTGACCAGAAGGGAAAGTTCATCTAAATATCGTGAATATTTCATCGGTATAAAAATTAGCTTCACCCGGCCAGTTTACTGTTCACCTGACTAACACTGTTCACTGACCGAACTGTTCATGCAGTTCCAACATATGAAGAATTCATGCTAAAATGATATATACCTCCTCAACACCAACTTTGAACATCAAACATCTTTATTTAGGCTCCCTATCTCAGTTACATGTAAAATCGTGCGTTCTAATTTTGATTCCCGAAACTATACCAACCCTAGATGTTATAGGACTCTAGGTGAGTTTGAGAAGGATAGAAACACCTACCTCGAATATCTTGGTAGATGGGCTAGCTTGCCAAAACCTGGAACCGCCTTAAGGCTTTGAGTTTTCACCTTTCTCTCTCCTCCTTGGCTTCCCAGACAGTTAGAGCTCTCCGAAGCACAAAGAATCAACAATCAACTCTCTTAGGATAAGCCCTCTATTTATAGAGTTTCTCCCATGTCTTATAGGACCTCTAATTGCATTAAAATACTGATTTCTTGCAAGCAAGTAACCCTATTTAATTAAGCTTCCTTTTTCCAATAAAATTCCCATTCTAAGTCATTAAAATACAAAAATGTCCTTAATTAAGTTAAATCCCAAATTTTCTTTTAATATTAATAATATTAAATCATAAAACAGCTAAATTGACTAATTTATCTCTTAAATCGCTACTAGATGTTACTAAAATACCCCTAGGTCATTTACACACCAAATAAGACCCATTTAAAGTCTGAATGACCATATTTTCAGCTACAAAACCAAAATGATGTCCTCAAACCAAATATAAGCTATCTTTTAGCTTATTAGGGTACGGGATATTATATCCTCTCCACCTTAGGACTTTTCATCCTCGAAAAGAAATAACCTCAACCACAAGAGTATAAGTCAACATCATTTATATAACTCCTAGCAGATTACAAATTACTGAATATGTAAGTATATAGATACACATATAGATCATCATTAGTGGATGCTTTACCGCATACCACATCCACTGCCTTTTGCTATACAACACAACCAACATCACATACCATGACATATCATAACAATATATCAGCATATCACAGCAAGATAGCATAACAAAACATCACAACTAACTTAGGTAATGTCAACTGGCAGTAACATTACTAAAACAAGCAACAAAACAATAAAAAGAAACACAAGAATGGAAGGATCTTGACATCCTCCCCAGCTTAGAATTGTTCGTCCTCAAACAACTTATAATAAAAAACACAAATTTGGCTCTCACTCTCCTAAGTCTTGCTCGTCTGTAAGGACCCATATTTGAGGGGTTCTTGGAGTTAGCCTTGCGATTGGGACTTGGTCCTAGACAATGGACATCAGAACAGTGATGTGCTAGTCGAATGGAAAATTTTGACTATACTTGGGCTCAAGTTGGAGTTCGAGGCCCTAAGGGGTATTTTGGGAATTTCACATATCATAAAAAAATATTTATTTGAGGGATTTATTTTAAATATTTGTTGGGCTTAATCAATTGGGCTGTTGAGCTTAAGAGATGGGTTAGAAAACCTTGGCCTTTGGGCTTTTAGATGGTGGGCTTTAAATTAATCAAAACTACGTCGTTTTGATGTAGGGATTCACTTAATTAAAACTACGTCGTTTTGATTATGTGGGAAAATATATAAAGAAAAAGGGCTTGAAAATTAGGGGATTTCTCATTCCAAAACCCTAGCAGCCGTCACCCCTTGAGACAGAGAGAGAGAAACACGGCCAGAGAGGGAGACTGCCGGAAAGAGGGAGACACGGCCTGAGACGGCGAGGACGATCCAAGGTCGGACGGGAGCCCGGAGACGGATTTAACCAAGTTTAACCACCGGATCTGGGCTTATTCCGGATCAACGGGCTCTTATTCCGCACCAATGGGCTTGGCCCGAATTTGAGCTTAGCTCGAATTTGACAAAGTTTGACCACCGAATTTGGGCTTATTCCGCATCAACGGGCTTAGCCCGGATTTGACCAAGTTTGACCGCCAGATTTGGGCTTATTCCGCATCAACAGGCTTAGCTCGGATTTGACCAAGTTTGACCTTTGGATTTGAGCTTAGCTCGGATTTGACCACGTGGCCTTGGTCGCCACGTGGTGCCTCTACTTGCATTTCCTTAGGCCTCTCTTGTTCTCACTTGCTGTGTAAGGAGAGTGCCTTTGTATATATACTGGGCGAAGGAGAAGCAAAATTAGCAATGTGGGACAAACATGCATATGAAGAACCAAAATTCGTGGAAAATTGACAGATTTATGGGGCAACTTCAAAAATTCATAACTTTCTCCACATAGCTCGAATTAGGGCCAAATTGGTCTTGTTTTGCTTGAAATTCTGTTATCTATCTTCTGAAAGAGGAATCACTCCAAAAGTATCAGGCATTTAGGAGAAAAGTGGGAAATACCATACAGAGGTACATGATAAAGTGAGCATTCTGCTCGTCCGATTCAAAAATTCATAGTTAATTGTGCAGAACTCGGATTACCCTCAAACCAATTGGAGATGATAGATAATATGTTATATAACTAATTCAATTGAATTTATTCATATCCAATAAGTATTTAGAAAGTTATTGGCAAAATAGTGCGCTGCGCACTGGCTGTCTCCCGCAAATTCGTACAAGGTTTGGTTGCCAACTTTGAAAAATCATAACTAATTGAATACAGCCCGGAATATTCGCAAACCAATTGGAAATGATAGATAAAGATGTTATCTAATCAACACAATTGACTTTGTTGCATTACGACAAGTATCGGGAAAGTTATTAATAAAATAGCGGGCTGCACACCGGTTGTCCAATTCAACTTGGTATTTTTGTCATAATCTTTTCATTTCTTCTCGGAATCAAGTATGGTCAAGTGTGTTGTCCGCAAAATGTCATCCTCTATCACTTAGAGCTTGTCTTGGGGAATATAAAGGTCTCCAAAAGTGCTCCTTAGTCTTGCGGTCTTTCGTCGAGTACGATTGTGATCTAACCCAGTCAAAATGGGGTTCAACAGCTGCCCCTCTTTGTGCATTGTTTGTATATAAATGATGTACAAAGATAACCAACTACCCATTTTGACTGGTTAGATCTCCTTGGTCGTTTCCCATAAGATCTGATTCCTTGGAGTTTGGCATTGGTGTGAGATTGATGTGACATCTTTGGTCAAATACGATATTTTGGGTCGAACAGCTTCTAGGACTGTGCAGGTGATATCTTGGGCTATGAGGGTGGCTTCTTGGGCTGAATAGCTTATTAGGCTATGATACGACATCTTGGGTCGAAAATGAGTGACATCTTGGGTCGATTAGCTTCTTGGGTTATGAGGGTGGCTTCTTGGGCTATAAGGGTGGCTTCTTGGGCTGAATGATAGCATCTCGGGCTATAAAGGTGGCTTCTTGGGCTATGAGGGTGGCTTCTTGGGCCGAATAATAGCATCTCGGTCCATGAAGGCGACATCTTGGGTCAAAAATGAATGACATCTTGGGTCGATTAGCTTCTTGGGCTATGAGAATGGCGTCTGGGGCCTATGTGGTGACATCTTGGGTCAAATAGCTTCTTGGGCTATGAGGGTGGCTTCTTGGGCCGAATAATAGTGAGATAGCATCTTGGGCTATGGATAGGTGACTCCATCATGGCTCCCTCTACGAGTTCACTCTAAGAGATCGCTCTACAAGATTACAACTCAAGAGTCATGCTTGGGCTTACGATCTAGGTCTGCCGAGTTTTAGTTCTTTGATTCTGAAAGGGAATTCCATTTGTCGAGGGTGAGTCCTCGTCTGTCTTTAGAGACGGTTTTGAAGCTTAATTGTTGGTGGATCACGAGATGCCATCCTAGGGTGTAGGCAATCCTGTGAGAAGAGCAAACATGCTAATGATGTATGCTAATGATGCATGAAGATGTTAATCCTTATGAGAATAATGCATGAATGCATGTGAATTTATGATTAAGTTGAAAATCTTTCTCCTCCACCGGGGAATGGGGCCAGTGAATGACTTATGCTCTTTGTTCTCTCTTTGCTGCAAGAGACCTGGGCTCCATCATTTCTACATGCTTATACCCTCTTTCATGTGTCACGCCCCGAATCTCCAACCCGAGGAAATCGGTTCGTGACTCCCCTTTACCCACCCGATGGGCAAGGGGTAGATGTACAGAATCAAACACATTCATAATAATCCACAATAAATAACCGAAAGGCAAACCACTTATCTTTATTAAATTCCAAAATCCATTACATCATCTCCAATTGGAGTTACAATAGTTTCAACATAACATTTGACAAAACACTCAAATAACGAAAGGAGCAAAGCCACAAGCAGGTCTTCCACCTTGGTGTTCCCACCTAATGCCTGTAGGTCCTTGTAAGAAAACAACACGGAAGGAGGGGTGAGCAACCACAGCTCAGTAGGGATCATGTAGAAGACAGGCAAACTAAAATCCCCTTGCATGTCATATCCCCATATGACGTGCATTGTCACGTGCACCTCCCAAAAGTCCCCTCTTGGGCCCATCTCTTACCTCAAACTTGTGTATCAACATTCAAGGTGTTTTAGCTAAAGTGTGTGGGAAGGAAACTCCCTAAAACCCAACAATTTCCACTCACAAGGCATCTGTGCTTAACTTCTTACATATCGCAAAACACATGTCATTATATCCTCTCCTCCTTAAGACTTTTCGTCCTCGAAAAGAAACAACATGCAAGGAAAACAAACACATGCAGCCCATTTGCAAGACAGCGGGCCACAACGCCAGGATGGATCACACAACATAACAAGACATCTCAAACACATTGCAATCTCAAAACAAATCTCAATATAAATACAAATACCAATTTACAAGTACAAATACAAATACACCAAATCATGAACCACATACAAGAAAACACATCACTACAGCCGCCTCGCACCCTTAAGATTGTTCATCCTCGAACAACTCTGGGTGCTGCTCACGCATCACGGACTCACGTTCCCATGTCTCCTCCTCAATGCCACGGTGCTGCCACAGCACGCGAACCAAAGGAATAGCATGACCACGCAAAAGCTTCTCCCGCCAATCTAGGATACAGATAGGGGCCTCAACAACGGACATGTCATCCTCAATGTCTAATGTCCCCCAATCGATCACATGAGTGGGGTCGGGATAATACTTCCTCAATCGGGACACGTGGAACACATTGTGCACTCAACTCAATCGTGGTGGCAATGCTAACCGGTACGCTACAGGCCCCACACGAGCTATAACCTCAAAAGAACCAATGAACTGGGGAGAGAGTTTGGAACCTCTCCCAAAGTGCCGATGTCCACATCATGGAGAGACACGGAGAAACACATGATCTCCCACAGAAAACTCCAAAGGTCGCCGCCGCTGATCTGCATAAGATTTCTGTCGACTCTGGGCTGATAACAAGTGCTGACGAATCAACTTGACCTTCTCAGTAGCCTCTTGAACCAACTGTGGTCCCAAGAGAGCTGCCTCTACTACCTCAGTCCAACACAAGGGTGATCGGCACGGCCTCCCATACAACGCTTCAAAAGGGGCCATCCCAATGGATGCCTGATAACTGTTATTTTAGGCAAACTCCACCAAAGGAAGGTGAGTTGCCCACGAACCCCCAAAATCTAGCACACAAGCATTCGACATGTCCTCCATGGTTTGATTCGTCCTCTTAGTCTGACCGTCAGTCTCAGGGTGAAAGGTTGTACTCAAGTTAAGCTTTATCCCCAAAGCCTCATGCAAACCTGCCCAAAAATGAGAAGTAAACCTCGAATCCTTGTCGGACACAATTGAGGATGGCACCCCATGCAGCCTCACCACTTTGTTCACATACAACTGTCTTAAGGCCCCGATGGAATCCCGCTCTCGAACAGCAAGGAAATGGGCCGACTTAGTCAGCCGGTCCATAATCACCCATATCATGTCCTTCCGCCCAGCGGCGGGTGGAAGTCCAGTTACGAAGCCCATCGCTATATGGTCCCACTTCCATTCGTCTATTGGTAGCGGCTGTAACATGCCCGCCGGCCGCTGGTGCTCAGCCTTCACTTGTTGACAAGTGAGGCACCTCGAAACAAAAGCAGCTACATCACGTTTCATCCCAGGCCACCAAAAGTGTCCCTGAAGAGCATGATACATCTTCGTACCCCCTGGATGCACGGCAAGCCTAGACTAATGAAACTCCCTCATCACCTCATCCCGGAGAGAAGAGGCCACTACTAGCCGCCCCTGAAAAGACAACTCATGCTCAGGACCCTCTGTCCAGCCCTCAGATAGCTCACCAGCCTCAATACAGACACGGAGAACCTCACACTCAATGTCACCCAACTGTTCCTCCCGGACTCGCTGGTACAGCTCAGGCACAACAACCAAAGGACTCAGGACTGTCCCACCATCACGAACAATAGGCTGTAACTGCAACATCGCCAACTGCTCTATCAGCTTCCACTCTCTCAAGGCCACCTCAGCTTTCCCTTTTCTGCTCAACGCGTCAGCCACAACATTACCCTTGCCCGGGGTGTAGGCAAGAGTAAAGTCAAAGGTCTGTAAATACTCCACCCATCTCCTCTGCATCAAATTCAAGTTCTTCTGAGTAAAGATGTACTGAAGGCTCTTGTGATCAGAAAACACTACGAACTTCTCCCCCAAAAGGTAATGTTGCCAACTCTTCAAGGCAAAGATGACAGCCACCAACTCAAGATCATGAGTAGGGTAATTCTGCTCATGAGGCTTCAGTTGCCTCGACCCATAAGCTACCACACTATGCTCTTGCATAAGCACACACCCCAAACCAACCCTAGACACATCACAATATACCTCATATGGGATATCCTCCTGAGGTAACCTCAACACTGGTGCAGTGAACGGGTTTTGAGAGCCTCAAACGCCTACTAACACTTGTCAGTCCACTCAAACTTCACTCCCTTCCGGGTCAACGCCATCATAGGAGCTGCCAAGTGGGAGAATCCCTCTACAAAACGACGGTAATACCCTGCCAAGCCAAGAAAGCTACGAATCTCGAAAACATTGGTTGGCCTCTCCCACGATGCCATAGTCTCAATCTTGGCTGGGTCCACCCTAACTCCCTCAGCTGATACCACATGGCCAAGAAAATGGACCTCCTGCATCCAGAATTCACATTTGCTAAACTTAGCAAACAACTGCTGGTCCCTCAAGGTTTGCAACACTGTTGCCAAATGCTCCACATGCTCCCGCTCCGTCTTGGAATATACCAAGATATCATCTGTAAACACCACCACGAAAGAATCCAAGTATGGAGTAACGACCTGGTTCATCAAATGCAAGAACACTGCTGGTGCATTAGTGAGCCCGAAAGGCATCACTACCCACTCATAGTGCCCATACCTAAACCAGGCGTCTTAGGGATGTCCTCCTCCCTAACCCTCAACTGATGATACCCCGACCGTAGATCTATCTTGGAAAACCACCGGGCTCCACTCAACTGGTCAAACAGGTCATTAATCCGAGGCAACGGATACTTGTTCTTCACAGTCACCGAATTTAGCTTCCTATAGTCGATGCAAAGGCGTAGCGTGTCATCTGCCTTCTTTGCAAAGAGCATTGGAGCACCCCAAGGTGAGGTACTCGGTTTGATATACCCCTAGTCCACCAACTCCTCTATCTACCGCTGTAGCTCCCTTAGCTCGACTGGCCCCATACGATATCCTACTTGGGAGATTGGGCCAGTCCCCGGTACCAACTCAATGGTGAACTCTACACTCCTCTTAGGAGGTAAACTCCTCAACAGGTCAAGAAAGACATCCTAAAATTGGTCAACAACTGCTGGCCAGACTCTCTTTTCCACTTTCCCCTCCTCAGCAAAGGTCAGGGCTGCTAACCTGTGGGTAATGGCACCCCACTGGTCCAACACTGGCCCAGCCCGTCTCGCCTCACAGTCCCACTACCCTTGCAGGGTGCAAGAGGTCCCTGTAGGTGTCACGAAGGATACACGCCGCCGATAACAGTCTATCTTGGCCTGGAAAGCCATAAGCCAATCCATACCCAAGATCAGGTCAAAAGTACGCAAGAGCATTACATGCAAGTCAAAACTTAGCTCCACATCTCCTATGGTTAAGACACAGTCACGGCAAACACGCCGTACCTCAATCATACCTCCCACTGAAGACTCCACTGCTAGGGGTCTCTCTGCCTCAACACATGCCAACCCCAATCCCTCAATCAGAAGTTCAGTAACAAATGAACAAGATGCACCCATATCAAAAAGTGCAGAAACAAGCGTACGAGAGATCAAGAGGGTACCTCTAACCACCGATGGTCCCCCCCCCCTCCGCTGGTGGTGGTTGTAGCTCAGCCTCCTCCTGGTACGTCGCCTCTAGCGCAAATACCCTCCCTTGGCCCGTGCCACTGGTCGGCTCACTCACTGGACGCTTCCCGCCAAGGCTGCCTCTAGCTTCAGTCTGCTGCCGCTTTGGCCTCCCCTGGGGTCGGGTATGGTTCGATCCTGCCTGACTAGCCTGCCACTGACGAGCTGGTCTCTCTCCTGGTGCACGAAAATTGGCATCACTCCTCGTGCTGGATGCCATGCCTCCAACTCCCCTGTTGCCACTCCGGCAAACCAGGCTCAGATGGCCCTCTCGTCCACAACTATTGCATTTCCTGTCTTTCTTTGGACACTCCCTCCTAAAGTGGCCTTACTCCCCACAGCAATGACAACCGCTGGGGAGACCTCCTGTTGGACATCCCTGTCTGGTACCGCCAAAGCTAGACCTCCCTGGGTTCACCAATGTCTGTCCCGTGCTGCGGAAGGAACTGTTATCTCTCTCTTCGGTCTTGGGCCTCTTGGGCCACGAATAACGTTCAGATCCGCCCTGCAACTGGCGACCCTAATGGGCCTGCCTCCCATCATCTAGCTCTCTCTCTCAGCGATACAAGCCGTCTCCACAACCTCAGCATAAGTCCTCAAGCGCAAGATCGCCACTCTCTGCCTAAGGGCTGGCCTGAGGCCCAAAGTGAACTTGTGGGCCTTCAAGTCCTCCTGCGCCACGGTCTCGGGAGCAAACCTACTCAAGCTCCGGAACTCTCGCTCATACTCAGGTACCGTCCTTGATCCCTACCTCAAGCTGCCAAACTCCTCCCTCTTTTGCCATCTCAAGGACTCCGGGAAGAACTCGTCATGGAAGAGCTGCAAGAACTCCTCCCATAGCATGAACTGCACCGCACGGCTCCCCGCAACACTCAATCATCACTCCAGAGCATTCCCCTCTAGTTGCCGAATGGCCAGTCTCACCTTATCCTCCTCCCGGGGTAGGAGAAAGGAAAATACATGCTCGATTCATCTCAACCACTGCTCAGCTATCACTGGATCCCCTTCTCACTTGAACCTTGGAGGTTGTTCCTTTCGGAACCTCGTCACAACATCATCTTTTGCACGAATCGGTACGCCGCCCAGCAAACTCTCACGCTCACAAGGTAACTCCCCCACTGGTGGTGGTGGTGGTGGTGGCACCACCTGCTGTGCCGCCATCTCACGGCGCACCTCCTCCTGAACTTCTTGCCGGATACCTTCCCTCAGCTCCTAGACTTCCAGTCGGATGCCCTCTCGCAGCTGCGCCAGCAATAAAGCATGTCCTCCAGCGGACTGCCCCGCACCCGGACCCTCATGGGCAGATGACTCATTAGCCACTGCCCCAGACGCACGTGTCACTCTCCTTGGTGGCATTCTTACTACATGAAGTAAGTAAGACAATCGTCAAAACGTATTTGAAATCTATCGCGTGCTACTCCCTTTACCCCTTTTTAATAGTGTTACTATCACAAGGCATGTCACATTTCACACATTATATCAATCCACATTGCACACAGCTCAAATAAACAAGGACCTTTCCTTGTAGTCATGCTCAAGGTATTTCAAGAAAAATCAGAGTTGCACAGTTCACACCTTATCGCATTATTCACATTTTTTCTTTTATCACAATTACAATTTTAACAGTTATCCACACCTTCACGCACAATAACAAATGCAACTAGTGCCCTAATGCCCATGCATGCAAATCCTACCTCAGGTCTGGACTACCCCAAGTACACCTTAGAGGCTCCAAGAGGACCGTGTTGATCAGGCACGTCCCTCCAGGCTCCTCCAAAGGACTCAAGATAACCAGATCCGCCCACTACCCTAGGCCAACTAGACCATGCTCTGATACCATATTGTCATGCCCCGAATCTCTAACTCGAGGAAACCGGTTCGTGACTCCCCTTTACCCACTCGGTGGGCAAGGGGTAGATGTACAGAATCAAACACATTCACAATAATCCACAATAAATAACCGAAAGGCAAACCACTTATCTTTATTAAATTTCAAAATCCATTACATCATCTCCGATTGGAGTTACAATAGTTTCAACATAACATTTGATAAAACACTTAAATAACGAAAGGAGCAAAGCCACAAGCAGGTCTTCCACCTTGGTGTTCCCACCTAACGCCTGTAGGTCCCTGTAAGAAAACAACACGGAAGGAGGGGTGAGCAACCACAGATCAGTAGTGATCATGTCTCCCCAACCCATCCCATGCTCCTAGCATCTACATGCCATGTGTACAAGTACAGTGTCATGATATAATTATTTCAACAGATATAATAACAAGCCATATCAGCAAATACAATCATTTCCACAGCCACACAGGCTAACACATGAACAGTCCAGGGCTTCCACAGCCACCGGGTTCCACAAAACAGTCCCGGGCTCCCACAGCCACCGGGTTCCACAAAACAGTCCCAGGCTTCCACAGCCACCGGGTTCCACAAAACAGTCCTGGGCTTCCACAGCCACCGGGTTTCACAAAACATAGTACACATAGCCACTCAGGTATAAAACCAAACACTTAGTAGGCACACATTCACCAATGCACAAACCTAGCCACTCAGACATAACATCGAACACATAATAGGCACAGTTACTCCGGCATAACAGCGAACACATAATATGCACAGTCACTGAGGCATAATAACAAACACATAATATGCACAGTCTCTCAGGCATAACAAGAAACACATAGCATGCGTGGCCTCGCAGGCATAATCTCAAACACTTGGCGTGCATATATACATGTATCAAAACAACACGCCATTGAAGGCCAACATTCATATAGGAGGTCACACTTATATGAATTTACATATAAATAATATAAGAAGAATAATATCCAACATTGTATTCACCACATGGCCTAACCCCGGATTAGGAACAAGAAGACAGAACCCCTACTGTCACGCCCCGGATTTCCAACCCGAGGAAACCGGTACGTGACTCCCCTTGTACCCACACGGTGGGCAAAGGGGTTAGGGTGCAAACCCCGAACATAACATTTTAAACATCCACAACACATTCAAGACAGTAAAGTTCATAAAAGCAATCCACAATCCAAACCAGTCTTTATTACAACAAAATCCTTTTTTCAATTCATCCCCACTGGGGTTACATCAATTCTCATAAAAATAACATATATGGTAGACAGTAAAGTAAATAAGGTCTTCCACCTTGGGGTCCCTCCTAACGCCTGTATGTTCCTGAAAAAAAACACATAGAGGGAGGGTGAGCAACCACAGCTCAGTAGGGATCATGTCTCCCCAACCCATCCCATGCTCCTAGCGTCTACATGAGTGTGTACAGGTGCAGTGTAGTGACAATAAAATGTAAACAAGTTGTACTCCACATTCACAAGGCACACACCTATCCTGACCATACAGGCTTAGCCATATAGGCTAACATATCCTGACCACCAGGCTTAGCCACACGGGCTAACATATCCTGACCTCTCAGGCTTAGCCACACAGGCTAACATATCCACGGCCATATAGGCTTAGCCACACGAGCTAACATTTCCAGTCCCGGGCTTCCACAGCCACCGGGTTCCACAAGCACAGCATACAAGGTCACACAGGCATTAAACCAAACACGTAGCATACACACTTTCACAGGCATAATACCAAACACTTAGTTCGCATGACCCATCAGGCATAAAATCAAACACATACTAGGCATATTCACACAGACATATCCACACAGGCATTTTATCAAACACTTAATATGCACACCATCCAACACCGAATACATCAAAAGCGCCATTGAAGGCCAACATCCATATAGGAGATCACACCTATATGGATTACATATATATATAAACAGGTATAACTCTATAATCTGCCCTAGAACCCTAGGACAGAGGAGGATTTAGGAAGAACAGAACCCCTACCTTGTATGTTCTCCTACTCCCGCTTCCACGCAAGACTCCGACCACCCACGCAAGACGCTCCGGGCAGCCACCGAAGCTCTCCTTCCCTCTCTCTCTCTCTCTCTCTCTCTCTCTCTCTCTCTCTCTCTCTCTCTCTCTCTCTCTCTCTCTCTCTGCGACGGCTGGTGGAGCAACAAATCCTAAACCTAAAACAGAGGGGCTTCTCCTCCTTATATAGACAACACAACATCAAAACGACGTAGTTTTGATTAAGTGAATCCCAGCATCAAAACGACGTAGTTTTGATGGAACAAGCTATGACCTTCCCACATCCATACACACCAAAATAGTCACAATTCCAACATGGTCCTTTGGGAAAAGATGATTAGAATGACAAAACCAAGGTAACCATGCAAAAACATGCCTGCACGCCAATTTGCACGTGAATTCCCCAATTCACGTGCAACTCCAAATGCACTCCAAATGCACTCAAACTTCACCCCTAGCCTCCTTGCATCATGTAGAAGACAACCACACTTGCACGTGAAATGGACCCATTTCACGTGCACCTCACATACACGTCCGTTTGGCCTGAAACTTCTGTGGTAGATAGAGGACATCATTCTAAGCATCTTTCCTTTTGCACGTGAATTCATTGGAGTCCATTCACTAGGTCAAAATCTAGAAAAACTCTACTCAGAAGGCAAAAGTGACTAACTCAAGGTACGGGTCCTTACACCTACCTCAATAGATTCCTTCACGCCTTAGCCTCCACGCCAAACGCCGTCTGCCCATGGAAACACCACCACAGCAACCACGACCAGAAGCTCTCCTTCCCCTCTCTCTCTCTCTCTCTCTCTCTCTCTCTCTCTGCGACGACTGCAGCGGCTGAAGAAGAGAACCCTAAACCTAAAACAAGGAGCCTTCACCTCTTTCTATAGACACCTCCACACCCCAAAACGATGTCATTTTGATTAAATGAATCCCAGCATCAAAACGACGTAGTTTTGATGGAGCAAGCTTCAACATTCCCGCATCTATACACGCCAAAATATCCATAATTCCAACATGCCCCTTTGTAAAAAGATGTTTAGAACAACAAAACCAAGGTGACAGTACAAAAATATGGCAGCACGCCATAATGGATGTCATATCCCCATATGACGTGCACCTCCAAAAGTTGTGAAATTCTACCCCAAGCTTCCTAGGATCATGTAGAAGACAGGCAAACCAAAATCCCCTTGCACGTCATATCCCCATATGACGTGCATTATCACGTGCACCTCCCAAAAGTCCCCTATTGGGCCCATCTCTTACCTCAAACTTGTGCATCAACATTCAAGGTGTTTTAGCTAAAGTGTGTGGGAAGGAAACTCCCTAAAACCCAACAATTTCCACTCATAAGGCTTCTGTGGTTAACTTCTTACATACCGCAAAACACGGGTCATTACACTATCATGTATCATTGTCATGCATCACATTATGGGGGCCACTTTGGAGTGCAAAGAACAGTAGCTAAGATAATACAATGTGGGTTTTATTGGCCCAACATGGTTAAAGACACCTATGTCTTCATTAAAACTTGTGATAGATGTCAAAGGGTAGGTTGACTATCTAGGAAAAATGAGATGCCTTTAACTGGAATCCTTCCAGTTGAAATTTTTGATATTTGGGGCATAGACTTTATGGGGCCTTTCCCCATTTCTGATGGGTATTCATACATTCTGTTGGCTGTAGATTATGTGTCAAAGTAGGTGGAGGCAATACCAACACGAGTGAATGATGCTAGAGTGGTGACTAAATTCCTTACCAAAAACATCTTTAGCCGTTTTGGGACACCAAGGGCTATTATTAGTGATGAGGGTAGTTATTTTTGTAACAAATTGTTTGACAAGTTGTTGAAAAAGTATGGAGTCAACCATAGGAAGTCCTTAGCTTACCACCCACAAGCTAATGGACAAGATAAGGTGTCCAACAGGGAAATCAAAGCTATCCTTGAGAAAACTGTTGGAGGAAATAGAAAGGATTGGTCTCAAAGGCTTGATGAAGCCTTATGGGCTTATAGGATAGCCTACAAGACTCCCATTGGAATGTCCCCTTATAGAATCCTATATGGGAAGTCTTGTCATTTACCTGTGGAATTAGAACACAAGGCTCAATGGGCCTTGAGGAAATTAAACTTTGATCCACAAGAAACCAAAGAACTGAGGATGACTCAATTAATTGAGTTAGATGAGTTTAGAATGGATGCCTATGAGAGTGCTAAAACTTATAAGGAAAGAACCAAAAAAATGGCATGATAGGCAACTTAATAAAGAATCTTTAGCCCTGGGACAAAAAGTTTTGTTATTCAACACTAGGCTAAGGTTGTTTCAAGGAAAGCTACGATCAAAATGGATGGTGCCATTTGTGCTAACTGATAAGAAGCCATATGGGAGCTTTGAGCTCCAAGATGAAGATGGCAAGAAATTTTGGGTTAATGGCAATAGGCTGAAACCTTATTATGACCCATCACAGAGGGAGGTCGTTGATTCCCTCTCTTTTGAGCCTTCATGAGCAGATTTTGAAGTCTAGCTACAGACTTTAAATGAAGCGCTTGTTGGGAGGCAACCCAACGGTTTTGTTTTGGTTTTTGTTTTTATATTTGTTGTGTGAACTCACCATGGTGCAGGGAACTTTGTTTCTTTTTACTAACCATTTTGTAGGCTTCCAAGAGCACATCCATGGGCATTAGACTTTGAATTTAGTTTCAAGCCCATGTCAAGAGCAAAGATAAAGTGAAGCCCACAAGTGCTTGAAATTGAGCCCAAACATATGCCGTGCAACAGAGAAAGATGATCTTCATTACATGGGCTAGCTACAGAAGAAAAATGGGCCAATTTGGGCCTGCACGTCATAATGCACGTGCTATGATGATATGGCATCCACCTTGGATTTCTCTAAAATGTTAATGGAAGACAGCTGCCATCATGGGAAATAATAATGTCTTCTGCACGCCATATCCTATCTGTCTATTTGGTGGTCAAAAGGCAAAAATATCACTTTTTAGCCTTCTAGAGCCTTCCATTATACGTCGTGCAGAAGAGACATGTGATATACAGCTCATGAGGTACCCACCATCCGAATATGAGATTATTTTAATGTGCATGCCACAATGATGATATGACGTGCATAGGGGCATTTTTATCCGATCAGCCTGAAAATTGGAGGACACATGTATGATGGCATTTGAAGCACATCTCCTTTTGCACACTATATATACTGAGGCCGGGAGCTAGGTCAAATACACTAGAAACAATTTCTAGATCTGAAATTTGAAAAGCTCTGGTTCTTCTTTGTTGTAGCTAAATTTCATCCTTCCTCTCCCTAATTCCTATAGCCAAATGGTGCGCACAAGGCGACCAGGAAAGGAAGAAGTCAATTTATCAAGTTCTTTAAGCAGTGAGGATGGGGAGATCTTCTTGGGGCATGCTCTGGATCTGAATGCCTTAGAGGAATCCAACCTAGGATGTTCAAGTGAGGTGGCCTTAAAGCTTCAAAATCTTGGGTTAGTAAGATTAGTTTCGACCCGGATGTGCCATTTATTATCCCTGCCTTGCATGAGTTTTATCATTCTATTTACTTCAATGAGGAAGAGGATACAGTTATAGGGCAGGTGTAGGGGGTGTATATCCGTATCACACCAGAGACAATTAGGAAAACCTTTAACCTTCCTGTACCTACTGATCACTTCCCTCACCTGACCTTAGGGGTGTATGGTACTGCCTTCAACTATACTAAAAATGGCTTTATGGGTAAATTTAAATGTTTAGCTCATCTGGTAAGGAAGTGTTTGTTGTTGCAAACTAGTGGAAAGGATGATGTGCCTATAACCCATCTTGAATTCATGTATAGCATTGACCATATGTTAGATGTGGACCGGGGCTGCCGCAATTCTCAAATGGTGGACGAAAAACTTGACAAAGAGAGTATATGGAAGAATGCTATGTGTCATTTTTCAAAACCAATATGCCCAAAGACTTTACCTCTTTAGATAGCATCCCCTTCCCATCTCAATGACTTTTGAGAGTATTGCAACCGGGAAGGAGGTTTAGGGGTAAGCTCTAGAGGCAACTGGGGGAATGTTCCCCAAGCTGAACCACAACCATCAAGGCACAATGTTTATATGAAGAGACCCACTGAGTTTCGTGCGCGAGACACCTCCACCCCATTAGATGAAAGAAAGCAGACCCTCTTCAGGCTCACTGCCATGTACATGCAGTTTAATGTGCATAAGGAAGATGTTTTCAACTTCTTTCAAGGTATTAGTGGCCAAGTGGATAGTGAGGTGGAAGTTATAAATTGGGCATTCACAAATGGTCACATCAATGGTGCCCAATTTACTGAGTTAATGGCACTTATTTCGCAAGATCAGCTGTCCAATTCTAGACCGTTAGCAAGGGCATGGGAAGCTCCAGCAGCTCCTGCTGTTGCCTCTCATGATGCATGGAGGCAAGAAACTCAAGAGCTGAGAAGGGATCAAGCTGGAATAACGCGTGTCATCACCCAGTGTCGTCCGGGCTCGTGACTGGCTTGAGATTACTCTTTTGGATGGAGATTTGGTCATTGAGCCATCATTTTCATAGCTTGCACAGAACCAAAAAGAGAGATAGAAGAAACAGAGTCGCCACCAAACAAAGATGAAGGTGTGTTTGGCCACCTAGGAGGGTCCACGGTTCCAGAGAATAGGTTCGGGAGTCGGTTACGTGTAGGGAAGGAAAAAAAGCTCTTGCACCCCCACAATGCCCAAAATTGGTACCTAGTCTTTGTCTATGGGTGTTTGCCTATTTTAATTTCCCTTTCTTTTCTTTATTTCATTGTAAAAAAACTGTGGTGGTTTTATTTAGAAAAAGAATGTTATTCTTTTCTTTTATCGAGGAAAATAGAAAGAAAGCCCGTAGCATGAAGAGCACAGCATGGAGCTCGGATTCATTACCACAGTTGATGTTGGCCAGGTGGTGAAGATATAAGCAATAGGACTTAATCTCACAGCCATAAAAGCCTGGGTTTGTTTAAAAAGATTTTGGGGTTTTATCTTAAAAACGAAGAAGTAGGGTCTGATGCCGTGAAGAGCATAAGTGAAACCCAACGTCAAAACGACGTAGTTTTGATAAATGAAATCCAACGTCAAAACGACGTAGTTTTGATAAATGAAATCCCACCATCAAAACCACGTAGTTTTGATAAAGGGAACATGCCACATCCTTCCTGTAATGACCCGTATGTAACCCGTGTGTAAGAAGTTAACCACAAACACCTTGGATGTTGGTGCACAAGTTTGAGGTAAGAGATGAGCCCAAGACGGGACTTTTGGGAGGTGCATGTGACAAGTGGTAACGTGCATTTATGCCCTAGGAAGATGCTATGCATATACAGGCACTTTTAGGCTATTTTGTCAGGTTTTGGAGAGCTATTTTGACCTAGTAGATGGCCTCAAACAATTGGCGTGCAAGAACAAAAGTTTCTTAGAATGAGGTCCTCTACCTACCATAGAAATTTCAGAGCATTTGGAGCTGCATGTGAATTCACCCATTTCACGTGCAAGCATATTTTTGCTCCTCAGACCTCTACAAGATGCAAGGAGGCTTGGGGTGAAGTTTGAGTGCATTTGGAGCTGCACGCCAATTGGGGAATTGGCGTGCAAATTGGCGTGCAGGCATGTTTTTGCATGGTTGCCTTGGTTTTATCATTCTAATCATCTTTTCCCAAAGGACCAGGTTGGAATAGTGAGTATTTTGGTGTGTATGGATGCGGAAAGGTTGTAACTTGTGTAATCAAAACTACGTCATTTTGATGCTGGGATTCACTTAATCAAAACTACGTCGTTTTGATGTTGTGTTGTCGATATAAGGAGGAGAAGCCCCTCTGTTTTAGGTTTAGGGTTTGTTGCTCTACCAGCTGTCGCAGATAGAGAGAGAGAGAGAGAGAGAGAGAGAGAGAGAGAGAGAGAGAGAGAGAGAGAGGGAAGGAGAGCTTCTGGTGGCTGCCGGAGCGTCTTGCGTGGGTGGTCGGAGTCTTGCGTGGAAGCGGGAGCAGGAGAACATACAAGGTAGGGGTTCTGTTCTTCCTAAATCCTCCTCTGTCCTAGGGTTCTGGGGCAGATTATGGGTTATATCTGTTATATATATATATATATGTAATCCATATAGGTGTGATCTCCTATATGGATGTTGGCCTTCAGTGGCATTTTGGTGTGATCCTGTTGTTACATGCTATATGTTCGATGAAATGCCTGTGTGAATATAGCTGTGTGTATATGCCCATTACGTGTTTGGTAATATGTGTGTGCGGTGGACTTGTGGTTTAGTGTATGTATATACTGTGGGTGTTTGTTCTATTGCCTGAATGGCTGGGTTTGTGCACTTGTGAACGGGTGCACACCAAGTGTTTGGTTTTATGCTTGAATGACCGTAGTGTGTGTTGTGTGCATGACTATGGTATCTGGCCTGAAGAGGCGGTTAAACTACTTTGCCTGAGGGGCGGTTAAACCAGTGGCCTGAAGAGGCGGTTAAACTACTTTGCCTGAGAGGCGGTTAAATCAGTGGCCTGAAGAGGCGGTTAAATTACTTTCTTGAGATGTGGTTTGTTAGCCAGTGTGGCTGGGGCTGGGGTTATGCCCACTTGTGTGGAATGTTTTATTTTCTTTTTCCCTAATACCGTCACGTCACTACACCCGTGCACATGCATGTAGCCATTAGGAGCATGGGAAGGGTTGGGGAGACTTGATTCCTACTGAGCTGTGGTTGCTCACCCCTCCTACTGTGTTTGCTTCTTTTCCAGGGACTTACAGGCGTTAGGTGGATACACTAAGGTGGAAGACCTTATTTATTTTACTCTCTTCCATTTATGTTATTTTTTTTTATGGGAATTGATGTAACCCCAGTGGGGATGGGATTGGAAAGGATTTTGTTGTAATAAACTGGTTTGGATTGCTTTTATGAACATTACTTTCTTGAATGTGTTGTGGATGTTTAAAATGTTATATTCGTGGTTTGTATCCTAACCCCTTTGCCCTCCGTGTGGGTAAAAGGGGAGTCACGTACCGGTTTCCTCGGGTTGGAAATCCGGGGCGTGACAATATGGTATCAGAGCATGGTCTAGTTGGCCTAGGGTAGTGGGCGGACTTGGTTATCTTGAGTCCTTTGGAGGAGCCTGGAAGGACATGCCTGATCAACATGGTCCTCTTTGAGCCTCCAAGGTGTACTTAGGGTAGTCCAGTCTTGTGGTAGGATTTGCATGCATTGGCATTAGGGCACTAGTTGCATTTGCTGTGAATGTGTGCTAAACTGTGGATAAGATAAAATGATTAAGTGAAATGTGCAACTCTGATTTGTTTGGCAATGCATACTGAACTGTGAAATGTGATTGATACGATGTATGTGTGTAATGTCATGTGATAGTGGAATTGATCAGTGGGGTAGAGGTAGTGACGCGATAGATTATAAATTTGTTTTGACGTTTGTGCTTCTTACTTCGTGTAGTAAGAATGCCGCTGATGAGAGTGACACGTGCGTCCGGGGCAGTGGCTGATGAGTCATCTGCCCATGAGGGTCCGGGTGCGGGACCGTCCGTTGGAGGGCATGCATTATTACTGGCACAGCTACAAGAAGGCATCCGGTTGGAGGTACGAGAGCTACGGGAGGGACTCCGGCAGACGTTCGGGAGGAGGTGCGCCGTGAGATGGCAAAGACAACAGGTGGTGCCACCACCACCACCACCAAGAGGAGAGCCGCCTCATGAGCGTGAGAGTTCGGCCGGGTGGTGTCCGACTCGTGCGAGAGGATGACGTGGTGACACGGTTCCGAAAGGAACAACCTCCGCGATTCAAGGGGGAAGGTGAACCCGTGGTAGCTGAGCAGTGGTTGAGGCAGATCGAGCATGTGTTCTCTTTTCTCCTGCCCCGGGAGGAGGATAAGGTGCGACTGGCAATTCGGCAGCTGGAGGGGGATGCTTTGGAGTGGTGGACGAGTGTCGCGGGGAGTCGTGCAGTGCAACTCATGCTTTGGGAGGAGTTCTTGCAACTCTTCCATGATGAGTTCTTCCCGGAATCAGTGAGATGGCAGAAGAGGGAAGAATTCGGCAGCTTGACAAGGGATCCAGGACGGTACCTGAGTATGAGCGGGAGTTCCGGGAGCTTGAGTAGGTTTGCTCCTGAGACTGTGGCAAGGGAGGACCTGAAGGCCCACAAGTTCACTTTGGGCCTTAGGCCAGCCCTTAGGCAGAGGGTGGCAATTCTACGCTTGAGTACCTATGCTGAGGTTTTGGAGACGGTCCGTATAGCCGAGAGAGAGCTGGATGATGGGAGGTAGGCCCATCAGGGTCGCAGTTGTAGAGCGGGCCTGATCGAGATGCAGGGTCCAAGAGACTCAAGACGGAGGAGAGGGATAGCAGTTCTTTTCGCAGTCGGGGTCAGACATCTGTGAACCCTGGCAGGTTCATCTTTGGCGGCGGAAGACAGGGTGGTCCATCTGGGAGTCCACCTAGCAGTTGCCACTGCTGTGGAGAGCAGGGTCACTTCAAGGGGGAGTGCCCCAAGAAGGACTGGCGATGCAACAACTGTGGACGAGAGGGTCATTTGCGCCGGGTTTGCAGGAGTGGCAACAGGGGAACAGGGGGCGTGGCATCCAGTGTGAGGAGTGATGCTAGCTTCGAGGTGCACCAGCCTGAGAGACCAGCTCGTCGGTGGCAAGCCGGCCGCCCAGGATCCGGTCGGACCCGACCCCGGGGGAGGCCGGAGCGGCAACAGACCCGGGGTCGGAGGCAACCTTAGCGGGAAGCATCCAGTGAGTGAGCCGACCAGTGGCACGGGCCAAGGAAGGGTGTTTGCGCTGGAGGCGACGTACCAGGAGGAGGCTGAGCTACCACCCCCACCAGCTGAGGGTGGAGCAGGACCATCGGTGGTTAGAGGTACCCTTTTGATCTCCCGTACATTAGCTTCTGTTCTTTTCGATACGGGTGCATCGTGTTCTTTTGTTGCTGAGCTTGTGATAGATAGCTTGGGGTTAGCTTGTATGGAGGCAGCGAAGCCCCTAGTTGTTGAGTCTCCAGTGGGGGTATGATTGAGGTATGGCGAGTGTGTCGTGACTGTGGGTTAACCATAGGCGAAGTGGAGCTGAGTTTTGACTTGCATGTGATGCCTTTGCGTACGTTTGACCTGATCTTCGGTATGGATTGGCTTATGGCTTTCCAAGCCAAGATAGACTGTTACCGGCGGCGTGTATCCTTCGTGACACCTGCAGGGACCTCTTGCACCCTGCAGGGGGAGTGGGACTGTGAGGTGAGTCGGGCCGGGCCGGTGTTAGACCAGTGGGGTGCCATTACCCACAAGTTGGCAGCCCTGACCTTTGCTGAGGTGGGTAAGGTGGAAAAGAGGGTGTGGCCCGCTGTTGTGGATCAATTTCAGGATGTTTTTCCTGAAGAGTTGAGGAGTTTGCCACCTAAGAGGAGTGTGGAGTTCACCATTGAGTTGGTGCCGGGGACGGGTCCGATTTCCCAAGTAGCGTATCGTATGGGGCCAGCCGAGTTGAGGGAGCTTCAGAGGCAAATCGAGGAGTTGGTGGGCCAGGGGTATATCAGACCGAGTACCTCACCCTGGGGTGCTCCGATGCTTTTTGCTAAGAAGGCTGATGGCACGCTTTGTCTCTGCATCGACTACAGGAAGCTGAATTCAGTGACTGTGAAGAACAAGTACCCGTTGCCTCGGATAGATAACCTGTTTGACCAATTGAGTGGGGCCCAGTGGTTTTCCAAAATAGATTTACGGTCGAGGTATCACCAGCTCAGGGTTAGGGAGGGGGACATCCCTAAGACGGCTTTTCGGTGCAGGTATGGGCATTATGAGTGGGTAGTGATGCCTTTCGGGCTCACTAATGCGCCAGCGGTGTTCATGCATTTGATGAACCAGGTCTTTGCTCCCTACTTGGATTTGTTTGTGGTGGTGTTTATTGATGATATCTTGGTGTATTCCAAGACCGAGAAGGAGCATGTGGAGCACTTAGTAACAGTGTTGCAAACCTTGAGGGACCAACAGCTGTTTGTTAAGTTTAGCAAGTGTGAGTTTTGGCTGCAGGAGGTTCACTTTCTTGGCCATGTGGTGTCATTGAGGGAGTTAGGGTGGACCCGACCAAGATTGAGGCCGTGGCATCGTGGGCGAGGCCAACCAACGTTTTTGAGATCCGTAGCTTTCTTGGCTTGGCGGGGTACTATCGTCATTTTGTCGAGGGGTTCTCCCATTTGTAGCTCCTATGACGGCGTTGACTCGGAAGGCGTGAAGTTTGATTGGACCGACAAGTGTCGGCAGGCGTTTGAGGCTCTCAAAACCCGTTTGACCACCGCACCGGTATTGAGGTTACCTCGGGAGGATATCCCATATGAGGTGTATTGTGATGCGTCCAGGGTTGGTTTGGGGTGTATGCTTATGCAGGAGCACAGTGTGGTAGCTTATGGGTCAAGGCAATTGAAGCCTCATGAGCAGAATTACCCTACCCATGATCTTGAGTTGGCGGCTGTCATCTTCGCCCTGAAGAGTTGGCAGCACTACCTCTTGGGGGAAAAGTTTGTAGTGTTCTCAGATCACAAGAGCCTTCAGTACATCTTTACTCAGAAGGACTTGAATTTGAGGCAAAGGAGATGGGTGGAGTATTTGCAGACCTTTGACTTTACTCTTGCCTATACCCCGGGCAAGGGTAATGTTGTGGCTGACGCGTTGAGCAGAAAAGGGAAAGCTAAGGTGGCCATGAGAGAGTGGAAGCTGATGGAGTAGTTGGCGATGTTGCAGCTGCAGCCTGTTGTTCGTGATAGTGGGACAGTCCTGAGTCCTTTGGTGGTTGTGCCTGAGTTGTACCAGCGCGTCCGGGAGGAACAGTTGGGCGACATTGAGTGTGAGGTTCTCCATGCCCGTATTGAGGCTGGTGAGCTATCTGAGGACTGGACAGAGGGTCTTGAGCATGAGTTGTCATTTCAGGGGCGGCTCATAGTGGCTTCTTCTCTCAAAGATGAGGTGATGCAGGATTTCCATCAGTCTAGAGTTGCTGTGCATCCAGGGGGTACGAAGATATACCATGCGCTTCGGGCACATTTTTGGTGGCCTGGGATGAAACGCGATGTGGCTGCCTTTGTTTCGCGGTGCCTCACGTGTCGGCCAGGTGAAGGGCGAGCATCGGCGGCCGGCGGGCATGTTACGACCATTGCCCATAGCGGAGTGGAAGTGGGACCACATAGCGATGGATTTTGTGGATCGGTCTTCCACCCACCACAGGGAGGAAAGATATGATTTGGGTGATTGTGGATCGACTCACAAAGTCGGCCCATTTCCTGGCTGTTCGCGAGCAGGACTCTATTGGGACCTTGAGTCAGCTGTACATGAACGAGATTGTGAGACTGCATGGAGTACCATCATCAGTTGTCTCTGACCGGGATTCGCGGTTCACTTCCCATTTCTGGGCAGGTTTGCAGGAGGCTATGGGGACCAAACTTCACTTGAGTACAGCCTTTCACCTTGAGACTGACGGCCAGACAGAGAGGACGAATCAGACTTTGGAGGACATGTTACGGGCATGTGTGTTAGATTTTGGGGGTTCGTGGGCAACTCACCTTCCTTTGGTGGAGTTTGCCTACAACAACAGTTATCAGGCATCCATTGAGATGGCTCCTTTTGAGGCGTTGTATGGGCGGCTGTGTCGATCACCTTTGTGTTGGACCGAGGTGGGGGAGACAGCTCTCTTGGGACCACAGTTGGTTCAAGAGGCTACCGAGAAGGTTAAGTTGATTCGTCAGCGTTTGTTATCAGCTCAAAGTCGGCAGAAATCTTATGCGGATCAGCGGCGGCGACCTTTGGAGTTTTCTGTTGGTGATCATGTGTTTCTCCATGTCGTGGACATCGACGGTTTGGGCGAGGTTCCAAGCTATCTCTGCGGTTTATTGGTCCTTTTGAGATTTGGATCGTGTGGGGCCCGTGGCCTCACCGGTTAGCGTTACCACCGCGGCCGAGTCGAGTGCACAATGTATTCCACGTGTCCCAGTTGCGAAAGTATCACCCTGACCCCACTCATGTGATCGATTGGGGGACATTAGACATTGAGGATGACATGTCCGTTGTTGAGGCCCCTATCCGTATCCTAGATCGGCGAGAGAAGCTTTTGCGTGGTCGTGCTTATTCCTTTGGTTCGCGTCTTGTGGCAGCACCGTGGCATTGAGGAGGAGACATGGGAATGTAAGTCCGTGATGCGTGAGCAAGACCCGGACTTGTTCGAGGACGAACAATCTTAAGCGTGGGAGGTGGTGTTGGCCAAGGGATAGTGATGTGTTTTCTTGTATTAGTTGTGTACGATTTGGTGTATTTGTATTGTCTTTTAGACATGTGTTCTTATTTGTGATGTGTTTTGAGATGTGTATTTGTGACATGCGGATATGTGGTATATGCATTATTGTGATGCATGTGGTTATGGATTATGGTGGTACCTTGTTATGTACTGTTATGTGCTGTGCGCAGTGTATGACCCATTTGGGTGTTGTGGCTCGCCATGTGGCAAATGGGTAGCTTGTGTTTGTTTTCCTCGTATGTCATTTCTTTTCGAGGATGAAAAGTCTTAAGGGGGAGAGGATATTATGACCCGTGTGTAACCCGTGTGTAAGAAGTTAACCACAAACACCTTGGATGTTGGTGCACAAGTTTGAGGTAAGAGATGAGCCCAAGAGGGGACTTTTGGGAGGTGCATGTGACAAGTGGTAACGTGCATTTATGCCCTAGGAAGATGCTATGCATATACAAGCGCTTTTAGTCTGCTTTTGTCGGGTTTTGGAGAGCTATTTTGACCTAGTAGATGGCCTCAAACAATTGGCGTGCAAGAACAAAAGTTTCTTAGAATGAGGTCCTCTACCTACCATAGAAATTTCAGAGCATTTGGAGCTGCACGTGAATTCACCCATTTCACGTGCAAGCATATTTTTGCTCCTCAGACCTCTACAAGATGCAAGGAGGCTTGGGGTGAAGTTTGAGTGCATTTGGAGCTGCACGCCAATTGGGGAATTGGCGTGCAAATTGGCGTGCAGGCATGTTTTTGCATGGTTGCCTTGGTTTTATCATTCTAATCATCTTTTCCCAAAGGACCAGGTTGGAATAGTGAGTATTTTGGTGTGTATGGATGTGGAAAGGTTGTAACTTCTGTAATCAAAACTACGTCGTTTTGATGCTGGGATTCACTTAATCAAAACTACGTCGTTTTGATGTTGTGTTGTCTATATAAGGAGGAGAAGCCCCTCTGTTTTAGGTTTAGGGTTTGTTGCTCCACCAGCCGTCGCAGAGAGAGAGAGAGAGAGAGAGAGAGAGAGAGAGAGAGAGAGAGAGAGAGAGAGAGGGAAGGAGAGCTTCTGGTGGCTACTGGAGCGTCTTGCGTGGGTGGTCGGAGTCTTGCGTGGAAGCGGGAGCAGGAGAACATACAAGGTAGGGGTTCTGTTCTTCCTAAATCCTCCTCTGTCTTAGGGTTCTGGGGCAGATTATGGGTTATATCTGTTATATATATATATATATATATGTAATCCATATAAGTGCGATCTCCTATATAGATGTTGGCCTTCAGTGGCATTTTGGTGTGATCCTGTTGTTATATGCTATATGTTCGATGAAATGCCTGTGTGAATATAGCTGTGTGTATATGCCCATTACGTGTTTGGTAATATGTGTGTGACTGGACTTGTGGTTTAGTGTATGTATGTATGCTGGGTGTTTGTTCTATTGCCTGAATGGCTGGGTTTGTGCACTTGTGAACGGGTGCACACCAAGTATTTGGTTTTATGCTTGAATGACCGTAGTGTGTGTTGTGTGCATGACTGTGGTATCTGGCCTGAAGAGGCGGTTAAACTACTTTGCCTGAGAGGCGGTTAAATCAGTGGCCTGAAGAGGCGGTTAAATTACTTTCTTGAGATGTGGTTTGTTAGCCGGTGTGTAGGGCTGGGGGTTACGCCCACTTGTGTGGAATGTTTTATTTTCTTTTTCCTAATACTGTCACGTCACTACACCTGTGCACATGCATGTAGCCATTAGGAGCATGGGAAGGGTTGAGGAGACTTGATCCCTACTGAGCTGTGGTTGCTCACCCCTCCTACTGTGTTTGCTTGTTTTCCAGGGACTTACAGGCGTTAGGTGGATACACCAAGGTGGAAAACCTTATTTATTTTACTCTCTTCCATTTATGTTTTTTTTTTATGGGAATTGATGTAACCCCAGTGGGGATGAGATTGGAAAGGATTTTGTTGTAATAAACTGGTTTGGATTGCTTTTATGAACATTACTTTCTTGAATGTGTTGTGGATGTTTAAAATGTTATATTCGTGGTTTGTATCCTAACCCCTTTGCCCTCCGTGTGGGTAAAAGGGGAGTCACGTACCGGTTTCCTCGGGTTGGAAATCCGGGGCGTGACACTTCCCGTATCCACACAGGACAAAATACCCACAATTCAAACATGGTCCTTAAGGAAAAGATGATCAGCATAACAAAACGAAGAAGACGGTGCAAAAACATGGCTGCACGTGACAAAGGCCATTGTCACGTGCAAGCTCCAAATGCCCTAAGATTTTGCCATGAGACTTAGAATAACTTCTGGAAGGCTCCCATGCAAAAACACCACTACCCGTGACAAGCCATTGTCACATCCATTGTCACATGCACCCCCTAAATGTTCCCTCTTGGGCTCATCTCTTACCTCAAGCTTCCCCATCATCATACGAAGTGTTCAAGCCAATGTGTGTGGTAATAAAACTCCTTAAAACCAACAATTGCCACCCCAAAAGGCAAAACTGTGACTAATTCCTCACATCCCAAAACACGGGTCATTACATCTTCTCCCCCTTAAGACTTTTCATCCTCGAAAAGAAACAACATGCAAGGAATAACCAACACATGCTACCCATTTGCAAAATGGCAAGCCATAACACCCAAATGGGTCATACACCGCACACAACACATAGCAGGACATACATCCGCAAACTCAACACAGCACCATCACAATGTATAACCACATGCATCACAATGCATATAACACATACCCGCATGGCACAAATACACATCTCAAATATAAATACATGTCTAAAGGACAATACAAATACACCAAATTATGAACAACTAATACAGGAAAGCACACACTATCCCTTGGCCAACAGCCACCTCCCACCCTAAAGATTGTTCATCCTCGAACAACTTTGGGTCTTACTCATGCATCATAGACTCACATTCCCATGTCTCCTCCTCAATGCCACGGTGCTGCCATAGCACGCGAACCATAGGAATAGCATGACCATGCAAAAGCTTCTCCCGCCGATCTAGTATATGGATAGGGGCCTCAACAACAGACATGTCATCCTCAATATCCAATGTCCCCTAATCGATCACAAGAGTGGGGTTAGGATGATACTTCCTCAACTGGAACACATGGAACACATTGTGCACCGAACTCAATCGCGGTGGCAACACTAACCGGTAGGCCACTGGCCCCATACGAGCCATAACCTCAGAAAGACCAATAAACCGCAGAGATAGCTTGGAACCTCTCCCAAACCGTCGATGGTCATGACGTGAAAAAACACGGAGAAACATATGATCGCCCACGAAAAACTTCAAAGGTCGCTGCCTCTGGTCTGCATAAGACTTCTGGCGACTCTGAGCGGACAACAAGCGCTGGCGAATCAACTTGACCTTCTCCGTAGCCTCCTGAACCAACTGTGGTCCCAAAAGAGTTGTCTCACCCACCTCAGTCTAACACAAAGGTGATTGACACGGCCGCCCATACAACGCCTCAAAAGGAGCTATCCCAATGGATGCCTAATAACTGTTGTTATAAGCAAACTCCACCAAAGGAAGGTGAGTTGCCCACGAACCCCCAAAATCTAACACACTGGCCCTCAACATGTCCTTCGATGTCTGATTCGTCCTCTCGGTCTGACCGTCAGTCTCAGGGTGAAAGGCTATGCTCAAGTTAAGCTTTGTGCCCATAGCCTCCTGCAAGCCTGTCCAGAAACGAGAAGTAAACCTTGAATCTCTATTGGACACAATCGACGATGGCACTCCATGTAATCTCACAATCTCATTCACATACAATTGGCTCAACGTCCCGATGGAATCCCGCTCTCGAACAGCAAGAAAATGGGCTGACTTGGTCAGCCGATCCACAATCACCCATATCATGTCTTTCCTCCTAGTGGTGGGTGGAAGACCAGTCACAAAGTCCATCGCTATGTGGTCCCACATCCACTCAGCTATTGGCAACGGTTGCAACATACCTGCTGGCCGCTGATGCTCCGCTTTCACTTGTTGACAAGTAAGGCACCTCTCGCAACAAATGCTGCCACATCACGTTTCATCCTAGGCCACCAAAAATGCCCCTGAAGTGTATGGTACATTTTCGTACCCCTAGGATGCACAGCAACTCTAGACTGATGGAAATCCTGCATCACCTCATCTTTGAGAGAAGAAGCCACTATGAGCCGCCCCTGAAAAGACAACTCATGCTCAGGACCCTCTGTCCAATCCTCAGATAGCTCACCAGCCTCAATACGCGCACGAAGAACCTCACACTCAATATCTCCTAATTGTCCCTCCCGGACTCGCTGGTACAGCTCAGGCACAACAACAAGAGGACTCAAGACTATCCCACCATCACGGGCAATAGGCTGCAACTGCAACATTGCCAACTGCTCCATCAGCTTCCACTCTCTCACTGCCACCTCAACCTTTCCTTTCCTGCTCAATGTGTCAGCCACAACATTGCCCTTGCCCGGGGTATAGGCAAGAGTAAAGTCAAAAGTTTGCAAATACTCCACCCATCTCCTCTGCCTCAAATTCAAGTCCTTTCGAGTAAAAATGTACTGAAGGCTCTTGTGATCTGAGAATACCACAAACTTCTCCCCAGGAGGTAATGCTGCCAACTCTTCAAAGCAAAGATGATAGCCGCCAACTCAAGATCACGGGTCGGGTAATTCTGCTCATGTGGTTTCAATTGCCTTGATCCATAAGCTACCACATTGTGCTCTTGCATAAGCACACACCCAAACCAATCCTGGATGCGTCACAATACACCTCATATGGGACATCCTTTCTAGGTAACCTCAACATAGGTGCAGTCGTCAAATGGGTCTTGAGTGTCTCAAACGCCAGCTGACACTTGTCAGTCCACTCAAACTTCACTCCCTTCCTAGTCAACGCCGTCATAGGATGTCACGCCCCGGATTTCCGACTCGGGGAAACCGGTACGTGACTCCCCATTCACCCACACGGAGGGCAACGAGGTTAGATTACTTGATGCCACAAAAGCAAGACTAACAATTACAATAAATCAAACAAGCCACATCTTTATTTAATTTCAAACATCAAAGGTTCACAAACCAACCATGTTCCTTACTACAATTCAATCCCTTAGTACATTTTTCCCCCTGGGGTTACATAAATTATAAAATTACATTACTGAAGTGAATAATAAAATGAAGATGGTCTTCCACCTTAGTGTATCCACCTAACGCCTGTAACTCCTTGGAAAACAAGCAAACACAGTAGGAGGGTTGAGCAACCACAGCTCAGTAGGCATTAAATCTCCCCAACCCTTCCCATGCTCCTAGCGGCTACATGCATATGCACAAGTGTAGTGACGTGGCAGTATTAAGAAAATAAAGCGTTCCACACAAACGGGCGTAACCTCGCCCACCACATCGGCTAACAAACCACATCTCAAGCAAGTAATTTAACCGCCTCTTCAGGCCATCGATTTAACCGCCTCTCAGGGCAAAGTAATTTAACCGCCTCTTCAGACTCGGTTTAACCGCCTCTCAGGCAAAGTAATTTAACCGCCTCTTCAGGCCATATACCATAGTCATGCACACAACATACACCACGGTGACTCAAGCATAAAAACCAAACACTTGGTGTGCACCCATTCACAAGTGCACAAACCCAGCCATTCAGCAACAAGAACAAACACCCGGCATGCATACATACACCAAATCACAAGTCCAACCACACGGGCATATTATCAAACATGTACTAGGCATATACACACAGCAATGTTCACTCAGGCATTTCATCGAACATGTAACATGCACTGGCCACCCAACAACAAGAATCACACCAAAATGCCATTGAAGGCCAACATCCAAATAGGAGATCACATCTATATGGATTGATATATATATAGCCGAGGTGGGTAAGGTGGAAAAGAGGGTGTGGCCCGCTTGTTGTGGATCAATTCCAGGATGTTTTCCCCGAAGAGTCGAGAGTTTGCCACCCAAGAGGGTGTGGAGTTCACCATTGAGTTGGTGCCGGGGACGGGTCCGATTTCCCAAGTAGCGTATCGTATGGGGGCCGGAACGAGACGAGGGAGCTCTGAGGCAAATCGAGGAGTTGGTGGGCCGGGTATATCGCATCGAGTACCTCACTCCCGGGGTGCTCCGATGCTTTTGCTAAGAAGGCCGATGGCACGCTTGTCTCTCGCATCGACTACGGAAGCCGAATCGGTGGATGTGAAGAACAAGTACCGTTGCCTCGGATAGATAACCCGTTTGACCAATTGAGTGGGGCCCGTGGTTTTCCAAAATAGATTTACGGGCCAGGTATCACCACAGTGTTGGTGAGGGGGACATCCCTAAGACGGCTTTTCGGTGTGAGTATGGGCATTATGAGTGGGTAGTGATGCCTTTCGGGCTCACTAATGCGCCAGCCGTGTTCATGCATTTGATGAACCAGGTCTTTGCTCCCTACTTGGATTTGTTTGTGGTGGTGTTTATCGATGATATCTTGGTGTATTCCAAGACCGAGAAGGAGCATGTGGAGCACTTGCTAAGAATGTTGCAAACCTTGAGGGACCAACACTGTTTGTTAAGTTTGCAAAGTGTGAGTTTTTGGCTGCAGGAGGTTCACTTTCTTGGCCATGTGGTGTCACTCGAGGGAGTTAGGGTGGACCCCGGAAGATTGAGGTGTGGCATCGTGGGCGAGGCCAACCAACGTTTTGAGATCCGTAGCTTTCTTGGCTTGACGGGGTACTATCGTCATTTTGTCGAGGGGTTCTCCCATTTGGCGGCTCCTATGACGGCGTTGACTCGGAAGGGCGTGAAGTTTGATTGACCGACAAGTGTCGCAGCGTTTGAGGCTCTCAAAACCCGTTTGACCACTGCACCGGTATTGAGGTTACCTCGGGAGGATATCCCATATGAGGTGTATTGTGATGCGTCCAGGGGTTGGTTTGGGGTGTATGCTTATGCGGGAGCACGGTGTGGTAGCTTATGGGTCAAGGCAATTGAAGCCTCATGAGCGAATTCCCTACCCATGATCTTGAGTTGGGGGTTGTCATCTTCGCCCTGAAGAGTTGGCGCACTACCTCTTGGGGGAAAAGTTTGTAGTGTTCTCGTATCACAAGAGCCTTCGTACATCTTTACTCGAAGGACTTGAATTTGAGGCAAAGGAGATGGGTGGAGTATTGCGGACCTTTGACTTTACTCTTGCCTATACCCCGGGCAAGGGTAATGTTGTGGCCGACGCGTTGAGCGAGAAAAGGGAAAGCTAAGGTGGCCATGAGAGAGTGGAAGGCGATGGAGTAGTTGGCGATGTTGCAGTGCGGGACTGTTGTTCGTGATAGTGGGACGATCCCGAGTCCTTTGGTGGTTGTGCTCGAGTTGTACCAGGCGTCCGGGAGGAACCGGTTGGGCGACATTGAGTGTGAGGTTCTCCATGCCCGTATTGAGGCTGGTGAGCTATCTCGAGGACCGGACAGAGGGTCTTGAGCATGAGTTGTCATTTCAGGGCGGCTCATAGTGGCTTCTTCTCTCAAAGATGAGGTGATGCGGGATTTCCATCGCCAGTAGTTGTTGTGCATCCAGGGGGTACGAAGATATACCATGCGCTTCGGGCACATTTTTGGTGGCCTGGGGATGAAACGCGATGTGGCTGCCTTTGTTTCGCGGTGCCTCACGTGTCGGCAGGGAAGGCCGAGCATCGCCGGCCGGCGGGCATGTTACGACCATTGCCCATAGCGGAGTGGAAGTGGGACCACATAGCGATGGATTTTGTGATCGGTCTTCCACCCACCACAGGGGAGGAAAGATATGATTTGGGTGATTGTGGATCGACTCACAAAGTCGGCCCATTTCTGGGCGTTCGCGAGCAGGACTCTATTGGGACCTTGAGTCACTGTACATGAACGAGATTGTGAGACCGCATGGAGTACCATCATCGGTTGTCTCGACCGGGATTCGCGGTTCACTTCCCATTTCGGCAGGTTTGCAGGAGGCTATGGGGACCAAACTTCACTTGAGTACAGCCTTTCACCTTGAGACCGACGACGGACAGAGAGGACGAATCGGACTTTGGAGGACATGTTACGGGCATGTGTGTTAGATTTTGGGGGTTCGTGGGCAACTCACCTTCCTTTGGTGGAGTTTGCCTACAACAACGGTTATCAAGCATCCATTGAGATGGCTCCTTTTGAGGCGTTGTATGGGCGGCCGTGTCGATCACCTTTGTGTTGGACCGAGGTGGGGGAGACAGACTCTCTTGGGACCACGATTGGTTCAAGAGGCTACCGAGAAGGTTAAGTTGATTCGTCGGCGTTTGTTATCGCTCAAAGTCGGCGAAATCTTATGCGGATCAGCGGCGGCGACCTTTGGAGTTTTCCGTTGGTGATCATGTGTTTCTCCATGTCGTGGACATCGACGGTTTGGGCGAGGTTCCAAGCTATCTCTGCGGTTTATTGGTCCTTTTGAGATTCTGGATCGTGTGGGGCCCGTGGCCTCATCGGTTAGCGTTACCACCGCGGCCGAGTCGAGTGCACAATGTATTCCACGTGTCCCCGATTGCGAAAGTATCACCCCCGACCCCACTCATGTGATCGATTGGGGGACATTAGACATTGAGGATGACATGTCCGTTGTTGAGGCCCCTATCCGTATCCTAGATCGGCGAGAGAAGCTTTTGCGTGGTCGTGCTATTCCTTTGGTTCGCGTCGTCGTGGCAGCACCGTGGCATTGAGGAGGAGACATGGGAATGTAAGTCCGTGATGCGTGAGCAGCACCCGGACTTGTTCGAGGACGAACAATCTTAAGCGTGGGAGGTGGCGTTGGCCAAGGGATAGTGATGTGTTTTCTTGTATTAGTTGTGTACGATTTGGTGTATTTGTATTGTCTTTTAGACATGTGTTCTTATTTGTGATGTGTTTTGAGATGTGTATTTGTGACATGCGGATATGTGGTATATGCATTATTGTGATGCATGTGGTTATGGATTATGGTGGTACCTTGTTATGTCTTGTTATGTCTTTGTCTTGTGATGTATGACCCATTTGGGTGTTGTGGCTCGCCATGTGGCAAATGGGTAGCTTGTGTTTGTTTTCCTCGTATGTCATTTCTTTTCGAGGATGAAAAGTCTTAAGGGGGAGAGGATATTATGACCCGTGTGTAACCCGTGTGTAGAAGTTAACCACAAACACCTTGGATGTTGGTGCACAAGTTTGAGGTAAGAGATGAGCCCAAGAGGGGACTTTTGGGAGGTGCATGTGACAAGTGGTAACGTGCATTTATGCCCTAGGAAGATGCTATGCATATACAAGCGCTTTTAGGCTGTTTTGTCAGGTTTTGGAGAGCTATTTTGACCTAGTAGATGGCCTCAAACAATTGGCGTGCAAGAACAAAAGTTTCTTAGAATGAGGTCCTCTACCTACCATAGAAATTTCAGAGCATTTGGAGCTGCACGTGAATTCACCCATTTCACGTGCAAGCATATTTTTGCTCCTCGAGACCTCTACAAGATGCAAGGAGGCTTGGGGTGAAGTTTGAGTGCATTTGGAGCCTGCACGCCAATTGGGGGAATTGGCGTGCAAATTGCGTGCAAGCATGTTTTTGCATGGTTGCCTTGGTTTTATCATTCTAATCATCTTTTCCCAAAGGACCAGGGTTGGAATAGTGAGTATTTTGGTGTGTATGGATGTGGAAAGGTTGTAACTTCAGAATCAAAACTACGTCGTTTTGATGCTTTGGGATTCACTTAATCAAAACTACGTCGTTTTGATGTTGTGTTGTCTATATAATGAGGAGAAGCCCCTCTCGTTTTAGGTTTAGGGTTTGTTGCTCCACCAGTCGTCGCAGAGAGAGAGAGAGAGAGAGAGAGAGAGAGAGAGAGAGAGAGAGAGAGAGAGAGGGAAGGGAAGGAGAGCTTCGGTGGCTAATGGAGCGTCTTGCGTGGGTGGTCGGAGTCTTGCGTGGAAGCGGGAGCAGGAGAACATACAAGGTAGGGGTTCTGTTCTTCCTAAATCCTCCTCTGTCTTAGGGTTCGGGGCAGATTATGGGTTATATCTCGTTATATATATATATATATGTAATCCATATAAGTGCGATCTCCTATATAGATGTTGGCCTTCAGTGGCATTTTGGTGTGATCCTGTTGTTATATGCTATATGTTCGATGAAATGCCTGTGTGAATATAGCTGTGTGTATATGCCCATTACGTGTTTGGTAATATGTGTGTGACCGGACTTGTGGTTTAGTGTATGTATGTATCTTTGGTGTTTGTTCTATTGCCCGAATGGCTGGGTTTGTGCACTTGTGAACGGGTGCACACCAAGTATTTGGTTTTATGCTTGAATGACCGTAGTGTGTGTTGTGTGCATGACTGTGGTATCTGGCCTGAAGAGGCGGTTAAACTACTTTGCCTGAGAGGCGGTTAAATCAGTGGCCTGAAGAGGCGGTTAAATTACTTTCTTGAGATGTGGTTTGTTAGCCAGTGTAGCTGGGGCTGGGGTTACGCCCACTTGTGTGGAATGTTTTATTTTCTTTTTCCTAATACTGTCACGTCACTACACCTGTGCACATGCATGTAGCCATTAGGAGCATGGGAAGGGTTGAGGAGACTTGATCCCTACTGAGCTGTGGTTGCTCACCCCTCCTACCGTGTTTGCTTGTTTTCCGGGACTTACAGGCGTTAGGTGGATACACCAAGGTGGAAAACCTTATTTATTTTACTCTCTTCCATTTATGTTTTTTTTTTATGGGAATTGATGTAACCCCAGTGGGGATGAGATTGGAAAGGATTTTGTTGTAATAAACTGGTTTGGATTGCTTTTATGAACATTACTTTCTTGAATGTGTTGTGGATGTTTAAAATGTTATATTCGTGGTTTGTATCCTAACCCCTTTGCCCTCCGTGTGGGTAAAAAGGGGAGTCACGTACCGGTTTCCTCGGGTTGGAAATCCGGGGCGTGACACTTCCCGTATCCACACAGGACAAAATACCCACAATTCAAACATGGTCCTTAAGGAAAAGATGATCAGCATAACAAAACGAAGAAGACGGTGCAAAAACATGGCTGCACGTGACAAAGGCCATTGTCACGTGCAAGCTCCAAATGCCCTAAGATTTTGCCATGAGACTTAGAATAACCCTGGAAGGCTCCCATGCAAAAACACCACTACCCGTGACAAGCCATTGTCACATCCATTGTCACATGCACCCCCTAAATGTTCCCTCTTGGGCTCATCTCTTACCTCAAGCTTCCCCATCATCATACGAAGTGTTCAAGCCAATGTGTGTGGTAATAAAACTCCTTAAAACCAACAATTGCCACCCCAAAAGGCAAACCGTGACTAATTCCTCACATCCCAAAACACGGGTCATTACATCTTCTCCCCTTAAGACTTTTCATCCTCGAAAAGAAACAACATGCAAGGAATAACCAACACATGCTACCCATTTGCAAAATGGCAAGCCATAACACCCAAATGGGTCATACACCGCACACAACACATAGCAGGACATACATCCGCAAACTCAACACAAAGACCATCACAATGTATAACCACATGCATCACAATGCATATAACACATACCCGCATGGCACAAATACACATCTCAAATATAAATACATGTCTAAAGGACAATACAAATACACCAAATTATGAACAACTAATACAGAAAGCACACACTATCCCTTGGCCAACAGCCACCTCCCACCCTAAAGATTGTTCATCCTCGAACAACTTTGGGTCTTACTCATGCATCATAGACTCACATTCCCATGTCTCCTCCTCAATGCCACGGTGCTGCCATAAGACGCGAACCATAGGAATAGCATGACCATGCAAAAGCTTCTCCCGCCGATCTAGTATATGGATAGGGGCCTCAACAACAGACATGTCATCCTCAATATCCAATGTCCCCTAATCGATCACAAGAGTGGGGTTAGGATGATACTTCCTCAACCGGAACACATGGAACACATTGTGCACCGAACTCAATCGCGGTGGCAACACTAACCTGGCAGGCCACCGGCCCCATACGAGCCATAACCTCGGAAAGACCAATAAACCGCAGAGATAGCTTGGAACCTCTCCCCAAACCGTCGATGGTCATGACGTGAAAAAACACGGAGAAACATATGATCGCCCACGAAAAACTTCAAAGGTCGTCGCCTGGTCCGCATAAGACTTCGGCGACTCGAGCGGACAACAAGCGCTGGCGAATCAACTTGACCTTCTCCGTAGCCTCCTGAACCAACTGTGGTCCCAAAAGAGTTGTCTCACCCACCTCAGTCTAACACAAAGGTGATTGACACGGCCGCCCATACAACGCCTCAAAAGGAGCTATCCCAATGGATGCCTAATAACTGTTGTTATAAGCAAACTCCACCAAAGGAAGGTGAGTTGCCCACGAACCCCCAAAATCTAACACACTGGCCCTCAACATGTCCTTCGATGTCTGATTCGTCCTCTCGGTCTGACCGTCAGTCTCAGGGTGAAAGGCTATGCTCAAGTTAAGCTTTGTGCCCATAGCCTCCTGCAAGCCTGTCCAGAAACGAGAAGTAAACCTTGAATCTCTATTGGACACAATCGACGATGGCACTCCATGTAATCTCACAATCTCATTCACATACAATTGGCTCAACGTCCCGATGGAATCCCGCTCTCGAACAGCAAGAAAATGGGCTGACTTGGTCAGCCGATCCACAATCACCCATATCATGTCTTTCCTCCTAGTGGTGGGTGGAAGACCGATCCACAAAGTCCATCGCTATGTGGTCCCACATCCACTCGGCCTATTGGCAACGGTTGCAACATACCTGCTGGCCGCTGATGCTCCGCTTTCACTTGTTGACAAGTAAGGCACCTCTCGCAACAAATGCTGCCACATCACGTTTCATCCTAGGCCACCAAAAATGCCCCTGAAGTGTATGGTACATTTTCGTACCCCTAGGATGCACACAAGAACTCTAGACCGATGGAAATCCCGCATCACCTCATCTTTGAGAGAAGAAGCCACTATGAGCCGCCCCGAAAAGACAACTCATGCTCAGGACCCTCTGTCCAATCCTCAGATAGCTCACCAGCCTCAATACGCGCACGAAGAACCTCACACTCAATATCTCCTAATTGTCCCTCCCGGACTCGCTGGTACAGCTCGGCACAACAACAAGAGGACTCAAGACTATCCCACCATCACGGGCAATAGGCTGCAACTGCAACATTGCCAACTGCTCCATCAGCTTCCACTCTCTCACTGCCACCTCAACCTTTCCTTTCCTGCTCAATGTGTCAGCCACAACATTGCCCTTGCCCGGGGTATAGGCAAGAGTAAAGTCAAAAGTTTGCAAATACTCCACCCATCTCCTCTGCCTCAAATTCAAGTCCTTTCGAGTAAAAATGTACTCAAGGCTCTTGTGATCTGAGAATACCACAAACTTCTCCCCAGGAGGTAATGCTGCCAACTCTTCAAAGCAAAGATGATAGCCGCCAACTCAAGATCACGGGTCGGGTAATTCTGCTCATGTGGTTTCAATTGCCTTGATCCATAAGCTACCACATTGTGCTCTTGCATAAGCACACACCCAAACCAATCCTGGATGCGTCACAATACACCTCATATGGGACATCCTTTCTAGGTAACCTCAACATAGGTGCAGTCGTCAAATGGGTCTTGAGTGTCTCAAACGCCAGCTGACACTTGTCAGTCCACTCAAACTTCACTCCCTTCCTAGTCAACGCCGTCATAGGATGTCACGCCCCGGATTTCCGACTCGGGGAAACCGGTACGTGACTCCCCATTCACCCACACGGAGGGCAACGAGGTTAGATTACTTGATGCCACAAAAGCAAGACTAACAATTACAATAAATCAAACAAGCCACATCTTTATTTAATTTCAAACATCAAAGGTTCACAAACCAACCATGTTCCTTACTACAATTCAATCCCTTAGTACATTTTTCCCCCTGGGGTTACATAAATTATAAAATTACATTATCGAAGTGAATAATAAAATGAAGATGGTCTTCCACCTTAGTGTATCCACCTAACGCCCGTAACTCCTTGGAAAACAAGCAAACACGGTAGAGAGGGTTGAGCAACCACGGCTCGAGGGCATTAAATCTCCCCAACCCTTCCCATGCTCCTAGCGGCTACATGCATATGCACAAGTGTAGTGACGTGGCAAGTATTAAGAAAATAAAGCGTTCCACACAAACGGGCGTAACCTCACTGACCACACCGGCTAACAAACCACATCTCAAGCAAGTAATTTAACCGCCTCTTCAGGCCATCGATTTAACCGCCTCTCAGGCAAAGTAATTTAACCGCCTCTTCAAGCTCTTGGTTTAACCGCCTCTTAGGCAAAGTAATTTAACCGCCTCTTCAGGCCATATACCATAGTCATGCACACAACATACACCACGGTGACTCAAGCATAAAAAACCAAACACTTGGTGTGCACCCATTCACAAGTGCACAAACCCAGCCATTCAGCAACAGAACAAACACCCAAGCATGCATACATACACCAAATCACAAGTCCAGCCACACAGGCATATTATCAAACATGTACTAGGCATATACACACAGCAATGTTCACTCAGGCATTTCATCGAACATGTAACATGCACTGGCCACCCAACAACAGAATCACACCAAAATGCCATTGAAGGCCAACATCCAAATAGGAGATCACACCTATATGGATTGATATATATATATATATATATAATAAGCGGTATAGACCGAATTCTACCTAAGAACCCTAGGACAGAGAGGGATTAGCAAGAACAGAACCCCTACCTCAAGTAAAATGCAACAACACAAAGAATATTTCGTTCCCCACGCCGAACGCCGTCCTCCCACGAGACACCGACCACCCACGCAAGACGCCCGACAGCAACCAGGAGCTCTCCTTCTCTTTCTCTCTCTCTCTCTCTCTCTCTCTCTCTGCGACGGCTGGTGGAGCAACAAACCCTAAACCTAAAACAGAGGGGCTTCTCCTCCTTATATAGACAACATAACATCAAAACGACGTAGTTTTGATTAAGTGAATCCCAGCATCAAAACGACATAGTTTTGATGAAACAAGCTATGACCTTCCCACATCTATACACACCAAAATACTCACTATTTGAACTTGGTCCTTTAGGAAGAAATCATCAGCAAAACAAAAGGAAGACAACTATGCAAAAACATGCCTACACGCGAAAAGCCCATCTCACGTGCATTCTCGCGTGCAGCTCCAAATGGCTTAGAACTTTTCCACAAGCCTTAGAACAACATCAGGAAGGCTCCCGCATCAAGGACTCACGCTCCCAAGTCTCCTCCTCAATGCCATGGTACTGCCACAGCACGTGAACCAAAGGAATAGCACGACCACGCAAAAGCTTCTCCCGCCGGTCGAGTATACGGATAGGGGCCTCAACAATGGACATGTCATCCTCAACATCCAATGTCCCCCAATCGATCACATGGGTGGGGTCAGGGTGATACTTCCTCAACTGGGACACGTGAAACACGTTGTGGGACGATCAGCCACAGTGGTAACGCTAACCGGTAAGCCACGAGCCAGAATCTTAAAAGGACTAATAAACCGCGGAGATAACTTGGAACCTCGCCCAAACCGTCGATGTCCACGACGTGGAGAAACACGAAGAAACACATGATCACCAACAGAAAACTCCAAAGGTTGCCGCCGCCGATCCGCATAAGATTTCTGCCTACTCTGAGCTGATAACAAATGCTGACGAATCAACTTAACCTTCTCGGTAGCCTCTTAAACCATCTGTGGTCCCAAGAGAGCGGCCTCTCCTACCTTAGTCTAACACAACGGTGATCGGCACGGTCTGCCATACAACGCCTCAAAAGGAGCCATCCCAATGGACGCTTGAAAACTGTTGTTGTAGGCAAATTCCACTAAAGGAAGGTGAGTTGCCCACAAACCCCCGAAATCTAACACACAGGCCCGCAACATGTCCTCCAAGGTCTGATTCGTCCTCTCCGTCTGGCCATCAGTCTCAGGGTGAAAGGCCGTACTCAAGTTAAGTTTTCTTCTGATAGCCTCCTGCAAGCCTTCCCAAAAACGGGAAGTGAACCTTGAGTCTCTGTTGGACACAATCGATGCTGGCACCCCATGTAGTCGCACAATCTCGTTCACATACAGCTGACTCAAAACCCCGATGTAATCCCGCTCGTGGACAGCTAGAAAATGGGCCGACTTGGTGAGTCGATCCACAATCACCAAAATCATATCCTTCCTCCCAATGGTGGGTGGAAGACCAGTCACAAAGTCCATCGCGATGTGGTCCCACTTCCACTCCGCTATTGGCAACGACTGTAACATGCCCGCGGCCACTGATGCTCAGCTTTTACTTGTTGACAAGTGAGGCACCTCGAAACGAAAGCAGCGACGTCACGTTTCATCCCAGGCCACCAGAAATGCCCCCGAAGCGCATGGCACATCTTCGTGCCCCCTGGATGCACAGCAACTCTAGATTGATGAAACTCCCTCATCACCTCATCCTTGAGAGAAGAAGCTACTACCAAACGCCCTTGAAAAGACAACTCATGCTCAGGACCCTCTCGCCGATCCTCCGATAGTTCGCCGGCCTCAATACGGGCACGGAGAACCTCACACTCAATATCACCCAATTGTCCCTCCCGCACTCGCTGATACAACTTAGGTATAACCACCATAGGACCCAGCACTGTCCTACCATCATTAGCCACAGGCTGCAACTGTAACATGGCCAACTGCTCTATCAGGTTCCACTACCTCACGGCCACCTCAACCTTCCCTTTCCTGCTTAACGCGTCAACGACAATATTGCCCTTGCCTGGGGTATAGGCAAGGGTAAAGTCAAAGGTCTGCAGATACTCCACCCATCTCCTCTGTCTCAAATTCAGGTCCCTCTGAGTAAAGATGTACTGAAGGCTCTTGTGATCCGAGAACACTACAAACTTCTCCCCCAAGAGGTAGTGCTGCCAACTCTTCAGGGCGAAGATGATAGCCGCCAACTCAAGGTCATGGGTAGGATAATTCTGCTCGTGAGGCTTCAACTGCCTTGATCCATAGGCTACCACACCGTGCCTCCGCATAAGCACACACCCCAAACCAACCCTGGACGCATCGCAAAATACCTCATACGGAATATCCTCCCTAGGCAACCTCAACACGGTGCGGTGGTCAAACGGGTTTTGAGAGTCTCAAACGCCCGCCGGCATTTGTCCGTCCACTCAAACTTCACTCCTTTCCTAGTCAACGCCGTCATAGGAGCCGCCAAACGGGAGAACCCCTCTACAAAACGACGATAGTACCCTGCCAAGCCAAGAAAGCTATGGATCTCAAAAACATTGGTTGGCCTCGCCCACGATGCCACAGCCTCAATCTTGGCTGGGTCCACCCTAACTCCCTCAGCTGACACCACATGGCCAAGAAAGTGAACCTCCTGCACCCAAAACTCACACTTGCTAAACTTAGCAAACAGCTGCTGGTCCCTCAAGGTTTGTAACACTGTTGCCAAATGCTCCACATGCTCCCTCTCGGTCTTGGAATACACCAAGATATCATCAATAAACACCACCACAAACGAATCCAAGTATGGAGCAAAAACCTGGTTCATCAAATGCATGAACACCGCTGGCGCATTAGTGAGCCCGAAAGGCATCACTACCCACTCATAATGCCCATACCTGCACCGAAAAGCCGTCTTAGGGATGTCCTCCTCCCCAACCCTGAGCTGGTGATACCCCAATCGTAAATCTATCTTGGAAAACCACTGGGCCCCACTCAATTGGTCAAACAGGTCATCTATCCGAGGCAACGGATACTTGTTCTTCACAGTCACTAAATTCACTTCTGTAGTCGATGCAGAGACGAAGCGTGCCATCTGCCTTCTTAGCAAAGAGCACCGGAGCACCCCAAGGTGAGGTACTCGGTCTGATATACCCCTGGCCCACCAACTCCTCGATTTGCCTCTGAAGCTCCCTCAACTCGGCTGGCCCCATATGATACGCTACTTGGGAAATCGAACCCGTTCCCGGCACCAACTCAATGGTGAACTCCACACTCCTCTTAGGTGGCAAACTCCTCAACTCTTCAAGAAAAACATCCTGAAATTGGTCCATAACAGCGGGCCACACCCTCTTTTCCACCTTCCCTTCCTCAGCAAAGGTCGGGGCTGCCAACCTGTGGGTAATGGCACCCCACCGGTCTAACACCTGGGCTGGCTCGACTCGCCTCACGATCCCACTCCCTTGCGGGTACAAGAGATTCCTGCGGGTGACACGAAGGATACACACCGCTGGTAACGGTCGATCTTGGCCTGGAAAGCCATAAGCCAATCCATACCCAAGATCAGGTCAAAAGTACGCAAAGGCATCACATGCAAATCGAAGCTCAGCTCCACATCACCCATGGTTAACACACAATTGCGGCAAACGTGTCGCACCTTAATCATAATCATACCTCCCACCTGGAGACTCTACAACTAAGGGCCTCTCCGCCACAACACACGTTAACCCCAAGCCCTCAACTATAAGCACGCAAAGAATAAAAGAACGCAATGCACCCGTATCGAAAAGAACAGAAGCAAGCATGTGGGAGATCAAAAGAGTACCTCTAACCGCCGATGGTCTTGCTCCCTCCTCTGCCGGCGAAGGTGGTAGCTCAGCCTCCTCCTGGGGTGTCGCATTTAGTGCAAACACCCTCCCTTGGCCCGTGTCACTGGTCGGCTCACTCACTGGGCGGCTCCCGCCCTGACTGCCTCTAGCATCAGCCTGCTGTTACTCTGGTCTCCCCTGAGGTTGGGTCTGACTGGATCCTTCCTGGATGGCCTGCCACTGACGAGCTGGTCTCTCAACTGGTACACGGAAGCTAGCATCCCTCCTCACGCTGGATGCCACGCCCCCCGCTCCCCTGTTGCCACTCCTGCAAACCCGGCGCAAATGGCCCTCTCGTCCACAGTTGTTGCATCGCCAGTCCTTCTTGGAGCACTCCCCCTTGAAGTGACCCTGCTCCCCACAGCAGTGACAACCGCTAGGTAGACCCCCAGATGGACCACCCTGTCTTCGGCCGCCAAAGGTGAACCTCCCAGGGTTCACAAATGCCTGACCCCGACTGCAAAAAGAACTGCTATCTCTCTCCTCCGCCTTGAGCCTCTTGGGCCCTGCATCTTGATCAGACCCACTCGCAACTGGCGACCCGGCGGGCCTGCCTCCCATCATCCAACTCTCTCTCGGCTATACGGGCCGTCTCCACAACCTCAGCATAGGTCCTCAAGCGTAGAATTGCCACCCTCTGCCTAAGGGTTGGGCTAAGGCCCAAAGTGAACTTGTGGGCCTTCAGGTCCTCCCTTGCCACAGTCTCAGGAGCAAACCTACTCAAGCTCCGGAACTCCCGCTCATACTCAGGTACCGTCCTGGATCCCTGCTTTAGGCTGCCGAATTCCTCCCTCTTCTGCCATCTCACTGATTTCGGGAAGAACTCATCATGGAAGAGTTGCCAGAACTCCTCCCAAAGCATGAGTTGCACCGCACGGCTCCCCGCGACACTCGTCCACCACTCCAAAGCATCCCCCTCCAGCTGCCGAATGGCCAGTCGCACCTTATCCTCCTCCCGGGGCAGGAGAAAGGAGAACACATGCTCGATCTGCCTCAACCACTGCTCAGCTACCACGGGATCACCTTACCCCTTGAATCGCGGAGGTTGTTCCTTTCGGAACCGTGTCACCACATCATCCTCTGCATGAGTCAGTACATCACCCAGCGAACTCTCACGCTCACGAGGCAGCTCCCCTACTGGTGGTGGTGGTGGTGGCACCACCTGCTATGCTGCCATCTTGCGGCGCACCTCCTCCCGAACCTCCTGCCGGATTCCCTCCCGTAGCTCTCGTACTTCCAGCCGGATGCCTTCTTGTAGCTGTGCCAGCAACAACGCATGCCCTCTAACGGACTGTCCCACACCCGGACCCTCATGGGCAGATGACTCATTAACCACTGCCCCGGACGCACGTGTCTCTCTCCTCGGCGGCATTCTTACTACACGAAGTAAGAAGCACAAACGTCAAAACGAATTTATAATTTATCACGTCACTACCTCTACCCCACTGATCAATTCCACTATCACATGACATTACACACGTACATGGTATCAATCACATTTCACAGTTCGGTACGCATTGCCAAACAAATTAGAGTTGCACATTTCACATTTAACCATGTTATCCACAATTTCCACAGTTTAGCACACATTCACAGCAAATGCAACTAGTGCCCTAATGCCAATGCATGCAAATCCTACCACAAGATTGGACTACCCTAAGTACACCTTGGAGGCTCAAGGAGGACCATGTTGATCAGGCATGTCCCTCTAGGCCCCTCCAAAGGACTTAGGATAACCAGGTCCGCCCACTACCCTAGGCCAACTAGACCATGCTCTGATACCATACTGTCACGCCCCGGATTTCCGACTCGGGGAAACCGGTACGTGACTCCCCATTCACCCACACGGAGGGCAACGAGGTTGGATTACTGGATGCCACACAAGCAAGACTAACAATTACAATAAATCAAACAAGCCACATCTTTATTTAGTTTCAAACATCAAAGGTTCACAAACCAACCATGTTCCTTACTACAATTCAATCCCTTAGTACATTTCCCCCCCTGGGGTTACATAAATTATAAAATTACATTACTGAAGTGAACAATAAAATGAAGATGGTCTTCCACCTTGGTGTATCCACCTCACGCCTGTAAGTCCCTGGAAAACAAGCAAACACAGTAGGAGGGGTGAGCAACCACAGCTCAGTAGGGATCAAGTCTCTCCAACCCTTCCCATGCTCCTAGCGGCTACATGCATGTGCACAAGTGTAGTGACGTGGCAGTATTAATAAAATAAAGCGTTCCACACAAACGGGCGTAACCTCATCCCCAGCCACACTGGCTAACAAACCACATCTCAAGCAAGTAATTTAACCGCCTCTTCAGGCCATTGATTTAACCGCCTCTCAGGCAAAGTAATTTAACCGCATCTTCAGGCCACTGGTTTAACCGCCTCTCAGGCAAAGTAATTTAACTGCCTCTTCAGGCCATATACCACAGTCATGCACACAACATACACCACGGTCACTCAAGCATAAAAACCAAACACTTGGTGTGCACCCATTCACAAGTGCACAAACCCAGCCATTCAGGCAAAAGAACAAACACCCAAAGATGCATACATACACCAAATCACAAGTCCAGCCACACAGGCATATTATCAAACATGTACTAGGCATATACACACAACAATATTCACTCAGGCATTTCATCGAACATGTAACATGCATTGGCCACCCAACAACAAAATCACACCGAAATGCCATTGTAGGCCAACATCCATATAGGAGATCACACCTATATGGATTGATATATATATATATAATAGCAGGTATAGACCGAATTCTACCTAAGAACCCTGGGACAAAGAGGGATTAGCAAGAACAGAACCCCTACCTCAAGTAAAATGCAACAACACAGCAATATTCTGTTGCCACACCAAACGCCGTCCACCCACGAGACACCGACCACACACGCAAGATGCCCGGCAGCAACCAGGAGCTCTCCTTCCCTCCCTCCCCCTCTCTCTCTCTCTCTCTCTCTCTCTCTCTCTCTCTGCGACGGCTGGTGGAGCAACAAACCCTAAACCTAAAACAGAGGGGCTTCTCCTCCTTATATAGACAACACAACATCAAAACGACGTAGTTTTGATTAAGTGAATCCCAGCATCAAAACGACGTAGTTTTGATGAAACAAGCTATGACCTTCCCATATCCATACACACCAAAATACTCACTATTTGAACTTGGTCCTTTAGGAAGAAATCATCAGCAAAACAAAAGGAAGACAACCATGCAAAAACATGCCTGCACGCGAAAAGCCCATCTCACATGCATTCTCGCGTGTAGCTCCAAATGGCCTAGAATTTTTCCACAAGCCTTAGAACAACATCAGGAAGGCTCCTATGCAAAAATATCACTGCACGTGAAAAGCCATTCTCACGTGCACTCCTTATTGGGCTCAAACTTTGCCTCTTGCTTGCTCATCAACATACAAGATGATTTAGCCAAAGTGTGTAGAAAGAAAAACCCCTTAAAACCCAACAATTTCCACTCAAAAGGCCACCCGCAAACACGGGTCATTACATAGGAGCTGCCAAATGGGAGAATCCCTCTACTAAACGACGATAATACCCCACCAAGCCAAGAAAACTACGAACCTCAAAAACATTGGTTGGTCTATCCCACGATGATACAGCCTCAATCTTAGCTGGGTCCACTCTTAACCCCTTCAGCTGACACTACATGACCAAGAAAATGAACCTCCTGCATCCAAAACTCACATTTGCTAAACTTAGCAAACAACTGCTGGTCCCTCAAGGTTTGCAACACTGTTGCCAAATGCTCCACATGCTCCCTCTCCGTCTTGGAATACACCAAGATATCATCTATAAACACCACCACAAAAGAATCCAAGTACGGAGTAAAGACCTGGTTCATCAAATGCATGAACATGGCTGGTGCATTAGTGAGCCCAAAAGGCATCACTACCCACTCATAATGCCCATACCCGCACCGAAAAGCAGTTTTGGGGATGTCCTCCTCCCTAACCCTCAATTGGTGGTACCCCGACCGCAGATCTATCTTAGAAAACCACTGGGCCCCGCTCAACTGGTCAAACAAGTCATCTATCCAAGGTAATGGATACTTATTCTTCACAGTCACCAAATTCAGCTTCCTATAGTCAATGCAAAGACGAAGCATACCATCTGCCTTCTTTGCAAAGAGCACTGGAGCACCCCAAGGTGAGGTACTCGGCCTAATATACCCCTAGTTCACCAACTCCTTTATTTGCCTCTGAAGCTCTCTCAACTCAGCTGGTCCCATACGATAAGCCACTTGGGAGATTGGACCCGTCCCCAGTACCAACTCAATGGCAAACTCCTCGCTCCTCTTAGGTGGTAAACTCCTCAACTCCTCAGGAAAGACATCCTGAAATTGGTCAACAACTGCTGGCCACACCCTCTTCCCCATCTTTCCCTCAGCAAAAGTTAGGGCTGCCAACCTGTGGGTAATGGCACCCCACTGGTCCAACACTGGTCCAGTCCGACTTGCCTCACAATCCCACTCCCCCTGCAGGGTGTAAGAAATCCCCGTAGGTGACACGAATGATACACGGCGCCGATAACAATTTATCTTGGCCTAGAAAGCCATAAGCCAATCCATACCCAAGATCAGGTCAAACGTCCTCAATGGCATCACATACAAATGAAAACTAAGCTCTACATCCCTTATGGTTAACACACAGTCACGACAAACACGCCGCACCTCAATCATACCTCCCACCGGAGACTCCACAACTAAGGGTCTCTCTGCCTCAACACATACTAATCCTAATCCATTAATCACAAGCTCAGCAACAAATGAACAAGATGCACCCGTATCAAAGAGAACGGAAACAAGCGTACGAGAGATCAAAAGGGTACCTCCAACCACCGATGGTCCTGCCCCACCCTCCGCTGGTGGAGGTGGTAGCTCAGCCTCCTCCTGGTGTGTTGCATTCAGCGTGAACACCCTCCTTTGGCCCGTGCCACTGGTCGGCTCACCTACTGGGTGGTTCCCGCCTTGACTCCATCCAGTAGTACTTTGCTACCGCTCCGGTCTCCCCTGAGGTCGGGACTGACTGGATCCTGCCTGACTAGCCTGCCACTGAGGAGCTAGTCTCTCTGCTAGTACCCGAAAACTAGCATCACTCCTCATGCTGGATGTCATGCCTCCTGCTCCCTTGTTGCTCCTGCAAACTCGGCTTAAATGGCCTTCTCGTCCACAGCTCTTGTAGTGCCAATCCTTCTTGGGACACTCCCTCTTGATGTGGCCTTGCTCCCCATAGCAATAACAACCGTTGGGGAGACCTCCTGCTAAACCTCTCTACCTGCTGCCACCAAAGGTGAACCTCCCTGGGTTCACTCATGATTGACCCCTACTGCGAAAAGAATTGCTACCTCCCTCCTCTGTCTTAAGCCTCTTGGGCCCTTAATCATGATCAAACCACCCTGTAACTGTCGACCTTGATGGGCCTGCCTCCCATCATCAAGCTCCCTCTCAGCTATACGGGCTGTCTCAATAACCTCAGCATACATCCTCAAACGCAGTATCGATACCCTCTGCCTAAGGGTTGGCCTGAGACCCAAGGTGAACTTGTGGGCCTTTAGGTCCTCCCTTGCCACAGTCTCGGGAGCAAATCTACTCAAGCTCCAAAACTCCTGCTCATACTCGGGCACTCTCTTCGACCCCTGCCTCAAGTTGTCGAATTCCTCCCTCTTTTGCCACCTCAATGACTCGTGGAAGAGCTGTAAGAACTCCTCCCATAGCATGAATTGTACTGAACGGCTTCCCGCTACACTCTACCACCACTCGAAAGCATTCCCCTCTAACTGCCGAATGGCCAGCCTCACCTTATCCTCCTCCCGGGGTAGGAGAAAGGAAAACACATGCTCGATCTACCTCAACCAATGCTCAGTTATCACTGGATCCCCCTCTCCCTTGAACCTCAGAGGTTGTTCCTTTCAGAACCTCGTCACAACATCATCCTCTGCACGGTGCATCAGTACGCCACCCAGTGAACTCTCACGCTCACGAGTTAACTCCCCTACTGGCGGTGGCAGTGGTGGTGGTGCCACCTGCTGTGCTGCCATCTCACGGCGCACTTCCTCCCCAACCTTTTGTCGGATACCCTCCCTCAGCTCTTGGACTTCCTGTCGGATGCCCTCTCGCAGCTGTGCCAACAACAGCGCATGTCCTCCAGTGGGCTGCCCCGCACCTGGTCCCTCATGGGCAGATGACTCATCAGCCACTACCCTGGACGCACGCGTCACTCTCCTCAGTGGCATTCTTACTACACGAAGTAAGGAACACAAACATCAAAACGAATTCAAATTTATCGAGTCTTACTTCCTCTACCCCATTTATCAATTCAATTATCACATAGCTTTACACACTTTGCACACATTTCAGTTCTCATTAAGTCACATTGCACAAGTAATAATTTCACAAGCACACGACTCAAGTTATCATAAAATCAGAGTTACACAGATTAAATCATGTTCTTCGTATTTGCTTATCACATGCTTTATCCCAGTTTTCCACACAATCAAACGTAGACAACAAATGCAACTAGTGCCCTAATGCCAATGCATGCAAATCCTACCACAAGACTGGACTACCCTAAGTACACCTTAGAGTCTCAAAGAGGACCATGTTGATCAGCCATGTCCCTCCAGGCTCCTCTAAAGGACTCAAGATAACTAGATCCACCCACTACCGTAGGCTAACTAGACCATGCTCTGATACCATATCGTCACGCCCCGGAATTCCAACCCAAGGAAACCGGTTCGTGACTCCCCTTCACCCACCCGGTGGTGAGGGGAAAGGATTAATTCCACATGACTTTACGCACATCCACAATAATTATTCACAAAACAAAATCTTATTAATTTCAAACCCCAATAGTTGTCCATCGGGAAAAACACAATACTTTATTAATTTAGAAATTCTTTTACAACATCTCCCCATTGGGGTTACAAAGGTTCCACAAAATAACATAACACAAATTACATTTAACAAAGCAACAAAGCAGAACTGCCTTCCACCTTAGTGTCTCCACCTAATGCCTGTAGGTCCCTGAAAGGAAAATAAAACACAGTAGGAGGGGTGAGTAACCATAGCTCAGTAGGGATTATGTCTCCTCGACCTATCCCATGTTCCTAGTATCTACATGTCAACGTGTACAGGTGCAGTGTCGTGGTACAAGTATTTAAACAGGAATAATCAACATTTGAGAATAAGTCCACACAAACAAGCCACAGCCACATAGGCTCCATATCCACAGCCACATAGGCTCCAGTAACACAACCACACAGACTCCACATCTATAGCCACACAGGCTCACAAACACAACCACACAGGCTCACAAATACAGTGACACAGGCTCACAAGCTCAGCCACACAGGCTCATAAACACAACCACACAATTTCACAAACACAGCCACATAGGCTCACAAGCTCAGCCACACAGGCATACAATCAAACACATAGCATACATCTCAGTTATACAGGCATATAATCAAACATATAGTATACATCTCATCCACACAAGCATAAAATCAAAAACATAGCATGCATTTGGATTAATAATCATTATATCAAGTATATTTCCCCTCCGGGAAACCCCAAGGTTTCTCACGTGATCCTACAACGGAACGAAGCCTAACGAACCACAGACATCCCAACGGCCTCTAAGGCCCACTGCCCCACAACGAACCCCAAGAGTTCCCATACCCCGGACTCAACGTCAGAATCAAATGAAACATGCCATTGAAGGCCAACATCCATATAGGAGATCACACCTATATGGATTTACATATATATATATATATATATATTATAACAACAACGACAATACTCTACAAATCATCCACCACAGGGCCTAACCCCAGAATGGGTATCGGAAGAGACAAAACTCCTACCTCAAAAGGTTCGTCCTTGCTCTTGCTCCCACACTAGATGCTGTCCACCCACGCGAATCACCATAGTAGCAACGATCAGGAACTCTCTCTCTCTCTCTCTCTCTCTCTCTCTCTCTCTCTCTCTCTCTCTCTCTCTCTCTCTCTCTCTCTCTGTGATGGCTGCGGTGGCTGATGGGAAGGAACCCTAAACCTAAAACAAAGAGACCTCCACCTCCTTATATAGACACCTCACTTATCAAAACGATGTAGCTTTGATAAGTGAAACCCAACATCAAAACGACGTAGTTTTGATAAATGAAATCCCACCATCAAAATGACATAGTTTTGATAAATGAAATCCCACCATTAAAATGACGTAGTTTTGATAAAGGGAACATGCCACAACCTTCCCGCATCCACACAAGACAAAATACCCACAATTCAAATATGGTCCTTAAGGAAAAGATGATCAGCATAACAAAATGAAGAAGATGGTGCAAAAACATGGCTGCACGTGACAAAGGCCATAGTCATGTGCAAGCTCCAAATGCCCTAAGATTTTGCCACGAGACTTAGAATAACTTCTGGAAGGCTCTCATGCAAAAACACCACTGCCCGTGACAAGCCATTGTCACGTGCATTATCACGTGCACCACCTAAATGTTCCCTCTTGGGCTCATCTCTTACCTCAAGCTTGCCTATCATCATACAAAGTGTTCAAGCCAATGTGTGTGGGAATAAAACTCCCTAAAACCCAACAATCGCCACCCCAAAAGGAAAAACTGTGACTAACTCCTCACATCCCAAAACACAGGTCATTATAGAGAGAGAGAGAGAGAGAGAGAGAGAGAGAGAGAGAGAGAGAGGGAGGGAGGGAGGGAGGGAAAGAGAACTCTCCTGATCATTGCTGCTGTGGTGATTCGTGTTGGTGGACGGTGTCTAGCGTGGGAGCAAGAGTGAGGAGGATCCTTCTGAGGTAGGGGTTCGGTTTTCTTCTTGTACCCATTCCAGGGTTAGGCCTTGTGGTATACTTTTGTGGATTTATGTTTCTAAATATATAAGTAAATTCATATAGATGTGATCTCCTATACGAATGTTGGCCTTCAATGGCAAATTATGTTTGGATATGTCATTTGAGTTTGGGGTCTAGGGATTTCGGATCCATTCTCGTGGCAGCGGACCTTGGGGTCGTTGGGGTGTGCGCTATCGTTTGTGGTTGAGTTCATTAGGATTAGTCCTGCGGTAGGGCCGCGAGGGAAAACCCCGGGGTTTTCCATGGGGGTTTGCTTGTGGACATAATATGTAGATATCATAATTATAATTCGCGTGCTGGTTGGTGAATACTTGTGTTATACTTGATGTGTTGTGATTGCGTGATATTGTGTTGTGAATGTAGAGCCTGTGTGGCTGTGAATGTGGAGCCCATGTGGCTGTGGAGCCTGTGTGGCTGTGGATGTGGAGCCTATGTGGCTGTGGTTGTACCTGCCCCCATGGCTTGTTTGTGTTGATATATTTTTAAATGTTGATTATACCTGTTTACATATCATTACCACGACACTGCACTTGTGCACGTCCTCATGTAGATGCTAGGAGCATGGGATGGGTCGGGGAGACATGATCCCTACTGAGCTGTGGTTGCTCACCCCTCCTGTTGTGTTTTGTTTCTTTCTTTTTAGGAACCTACAGGTGTTAGGAGGAATTCCAAGGTGGAGGCCGAATGCATTGTTTTGCTGTGTTTTTATTATGTTATTTTGGGAAGAATAATGTAACCCCTATGGGGGAAAATGATGTAAAAGGTTTTCTTAAAATTAATAAAGAAGTGGTTTTTCTTATGGACATTTACTGTGGTTTGGTTTGCAGTCAATCATTGTCGATGTTTTGTATTGTCTTGTGTGAATTATTTTCTCTTGGTAAATTAGTAAATTGTTTCACCCCCTTATCCTCCGCGTGGATAAAGAGGAGTCCCGAACCGGTTTCGTCGGGTTGGAAATTCGGGACGTGACAGGTATCCAAAGGGAGTCCAACTTCTCTTTATCCGGATATTTAGATTTTGATTTTGCCGGGTGTCACATTGACAGGAAGAGCACTAGTGGTACTTGTCACTTCCTTGGAAATAGATTGATTTCATGGTTCAAGAAGAAGTGCAATGTATCAACCTCTCTTCTTGAAGCGGAATATATAGCTGCTGGAAGTTACTACGCACAACTTCCCTAGATGCAAAGTCAACTTACTGACCTAAATAAATTGGTTTGATAGGTTTAGCAGCAAGTGCACTGGTCAAGTAATAAATTGAAGTATTTAAACTCCAGTTGTCGAACGCACAAGGAGGTAGCTAATGTTATCAAGCAGCAAGCACCAAGCTAGCAAATTTAATTTTTGTCTGAACTGCCCCGGATTTCCAACCCGAGGAAACTGGTTCGTGACTCCCCTTTACCCACCCGATGGGCAAGGGATAAATGTACAAAATCCAACACATTCATAATAATCCACAATAAATAGCAAAAAGGTGAACCACTTATCTTTATTAAGTTCCAAAATCCATCACATCATCTCTAATTAGAGTTACAATAGTCTCAACATAACATTTGACAAAACACTCAAATAACAAAAGGAGTAAAGCCACAAGGAAGAAAGTCTTCCACCTTGGTGTTCCCACCTAACACCTGTAAGTCCCTGTGAAGAAAACAAACACAGTAGGAGGGGTGAGCAACCACAGCTCAGTAGGGATCATGTCTCCCCAACCCATCCCATGCTCCAAGCATCTACATGCCGTGTGTACAAGTGCAGTGTCGTGATACAATTATTTCAACCAATATAACGGTAAGCTATCAGCAAAAACAAATATTTCAAACAGCCACACAAGCTAACACAAGAGCAGTCTCGGGCTTCCACAGCCACCGGGTTTCCAAGAGCAGTCCCGGGCTTCCACAGCCACCGGGTTTCACAAAACAGTCCCGGGCTTCCACAGCCACCGGGTTTCACAAAACAATCCCTGGCTTCCACAGCCACCGGGTTTCACAAATCACAGTACACATAACCACTCAGGCATAAAACCAAACACTTAGTAGGCACACATTCACAAATGTACAAACCCAGCCACTCAGGCATAAAAACAAACACTTGGCATGCACACCTTTACCAACTCACAATTCTAGCCATACTGGCATATTATCAAACACATACTGGACATATTCATACAAACATATTCACACAGGCATTTTATCGAACATTTAACATGCACTGCCCACCCAACGTTAGAATCACACCAAAATGCCATTGAAGGCTAACATTCATATAGGAGATCACACCTATATGAATTTACATATAAGTATTATAGCATTAACGATAGAAGCGTTACAAAATATCCACAGGGCCTAACCCCAGAACAGACCAGGAAAGACAGAACCCCTACCATGAAAACGTCCTCCTGCTCTTGCTTCCACGCTAGACGTTGTCCAACCACGGGAATGACAACGATAGCCACGAATCGAAGCTCTCTCTCTCAATCTCCCTCTCTCTTTCTCTCTACGATGGCCGCGGCGGCCGACGACAAAAACCCTAAACCTAAAATAAAGAGAGCTCCTCTTTATATAGACCTCACTTATCAAAACGACGTAGTTTTGATAAATGAAATCCCATTATCAAAATGACGTAGTTTTGATAAATGAAATCCCACCATCAAAACGACGTAGTTTTGATAAATGAAACACACCATCAAAACGACGTAGTTTTGATAAATGAAACACACCATCAAAATGACGTAGTTTTGATAAATGAAACACACCATCAAAACGATGTAGTTTTGATAAATAAAACATGAACTAACCACTCCGCTTCCACACAGGACAAAATACCCATAATCCAAACATGGTCATTGTCACACGCAGCCTCTACACGCTCCCACTTGAGCTCATTACACTCTCTAACAACCAAGCCACGAAGACTCGTAGAAACACTCCCTTGAAGACTCGCTGGAAACGTGGCCTCGAAGATCTGTCTCGAAGATCTAACTTTCGACCCTCAAACCTTCGAACTTCGACCCTCGGTCTTTGACCCTACGACTCAAATCTTCGGGTCTTCTAACTTTCGACCCAAGCGTTCGCCCAGGGTATTGTTCATCTTCGTTCCATCTTGTTCTACCCAAAACACGGGTCATTACATGAACAATTGATTTTTGTGTTTTAAATTAAAGTCTAAGTCTTAAGCATGCTAAATGCAAGAACTGTTGAGATTATAACGCAATTTGAAGATAGCAATGAATTAAAGGATCTAGTGTCACAATTTTACCACCCAATGCCTGATAATATTCTGGTTATGGTACTTGTTATTAAACCAATCAATTAATTCCATATTCATATTGATCATTACCCACAATCTTACACTTGGTCCATGTTAAGAAAGGTTTAAAGTCTTTTATTCCATTTGGTCCATGAGAATAAAAGTTGGCAGAGGAAAATAACCAATCTAACAACCGCAAACTTGGTCCATCATGCAATCATTAAACCTAGTTCACCAAAATCCACCCTAGACAAGGGTTGAGATAAACTAATCATGCATAAATTAGATTTAACAGTCAAACAATAGTGAACTAAATATGAAATAAGGTATTCTCAAATTAAACAAGCACAATCCATAACCAAAAGTACTACAGAACATTAGGGGCTGCATTGCTCCCCTAGAACAAGAGTTTTATTCCATAATCATTCTCATAATTAGTTTAAATCTAGAAAAATACATGATTACAGTACCAGTAGAAAGAGAGAGAGGAATAGAGATGATTAACAGCTCCAACACTTCTCCTTCTCTGCCAGAAACCCGAGCCTTCCAACTCCAAAGCTGCTTCTATCTCTCCAAGAATCCGTTCTAGCCTCTGTCTGCATTTCAGCCTCTCAAAAATACGTTGCTGCCTCCAAGATCTCTCCTTTTATACGGCTGCAGGTCATGTATAAAGTGTGCCTTAGTGCCAGCTGTTGTCGCTACCAAAATGACGTAGTTTTGGTAAGTAATGACCATTCCTCCTTCAAATCTCAATAAAACTCAAACCAAGCGGAATTGGGACCAGGTTCTTTAGAGAAAAGTCATCAATATAAGAAAAATAAGCTTCCTGAGCAAAAATATCCTTGTCCGCGAGAATGCACGTGACAATGGCCATGTCACATGCACCTCAGAATGAACTGAAATTCACTCAAAAGCTTCCTCTAATCATGTAGAAGGCCTTCATGCACTTAACTCCCTGCCCGCGACAATGGCCATTGTCATGTGCAGCTTGATTTTGCCTTCTTTTGAGTCCATCTTCTTCCCAAAGCTTCTTCTTGAGTGTATAAGGTGATCTAGCAAATATGTGTGAAAAATAATCTCCCAAAAACCTGTCAAAACCACTCAAAAAGCACAACTATATCCAAACCAGTGTCTTCTTTTGGGTTAGGGCAAATGTATACAAATTATCATGCAAATAAGCCTCAGTCACACTCTAAAACACCCTAAAATTGGCCTAGAATAACGGCATAAATGCACGTTATCACTTACTAACTATGGTTTCAACATGACATCTATTCCACTGTACTGTGACAGCACCAGTACAATTGCTATCAGCAACAATCCTGTTATACACCCAAAGACGAAGCACATTGAAGTCAGGTATCACTTCATCCAAGATCATGTTCTCAAAAAGCACATATCTCTCGAACATGTTGTTATGGATAATTAACTCACAGACATACTCACTAAGCCCCTACCTGATACAAGATTTTCTGAACTACTCCTCAAATTAGGTATGCTTGACCTATCTGCATAGTCTCTAATTTATCATTCCAACAATATTTCTTTCAGAACATGCATCGCATTTCATGATGAGCGTTAGACACTTACTTTACTTAATGCTGATCATCTTTACTCATGTCATGCATTATGTTTCTGATTATTCTCTCATATTTTCATATGGGAGGATGCTTGTGTTTCCCGACTGAAGTCGCTTAAGCTAACATAATTAAAGATATATGAATAAAACCTCCTTAGGAATTCATGATTCGAATTTTCATCTCTCATTACATGTCAAATGCTTTTTCATATTTATTGCAATATTAACATGCCTGGTTGAGGAAATGAAATGGGTTAGCTTGGAATGTCTAGTGGATAAAATCACAGTTGCAGTCTGATAAGCTTCTAAAGTGGAGTTTCCTCAAGGATAGGCAGCAATTTCTCAAGATCTAAATATTAAGCAGGAAATGTCAATCGAGAGGATCGCATGGTCTAAAGGGGAGAAAATGCTTTATCTATTACCCAAGTAATACCCCCCTTATATGTCTCGTGACCTCGTTCCTGGCTGTCTATCTAAGGGGGAGTCTTTCTCGAGAGGATCGCATGATCTAAGGGGGAGCAAAAGCTTCATCTATTACTTCCGTAATAACCCCTGATATGTCTCGGATGCTCTACCCTATAACTCTCACTTCTAGATTTGACTAGACATGCATTGTTGAATTGGAATTATGGCATGATTGAATGTTTTTGGTTCTTCAACTGTGCATTTTTAATATAATACTCAATTGATTGCTATTGGCATGTGTTCTTTAATCCATTCTCTCTCATGAATCTTAATTTGGGCAAATCATATAAATTTAATTCATCTTAGCTATGTTGTTCAGCATGACGGTTTCGCTATGTTGACCAACATGAACTTATGTGTTTCTTATCTGACATATGCCTTGATCTCAGTAGAAATGATTATTTACTCGTATGTATGTGTCTCTCGCATTCTTTTCTAATGCATAAGTTCTGATTTTTCATTAGTTCGGATTATGCTGATTTTTCCATATCTATTTATATCCGTACTAATCTCAACCTGTAAAGTTTTCTGTTCTTTTTAGTTTATCTTTATGAAGCTACAGGTTCACATTCACTTTGCATTTTCACCGATATATATCGTGTCTAAAGTCTCAGATTTGAAGTGTTGTGGTACTTCGTTTCTCTTTGACTTCAAGATAGCAAAGGAATTTATTCTTCTCTTACAGCACCTGTTTCTACAGACTCGGTTTGTTTTTCATCCGGATACTCTTCTACAGATTATCTTTAGTCCGGATGATAGTCGATTCAATTCCTCCTGACTCTTAGAACTCTCAACTTGTGATAAACAAAGTATTATCTTACATCGCGTGTTTTTGAGGAGGAATAATGATGGTCCATCAAATGCAAGTCTTGAGACAGGCAATTTTTCGGAAGAAGGCAAACGGCTGTCATAAATGCTAGGTTATGCTACCACCACGTCATCTCTTTATTCGGAGGCGCGCACCTATCAAGGCTAATGACATCAGATTGTCAGGTGGTTCACTATTCACTTCACTTAAACCCTAGACCCTCCGGCATCCACTGACCTGCTATATAAAACCTATGCCTTCACACAAAGCGCGACTTATCACTCTCACATTTTACAGTCGCTCTTCCTTCTCTCAAAATCCTAAATTTCCTTGCCCTTCTCTACCTTAATCTCCAATGGCACCCAAGACCTCTCTTTCCGGTGTTAATCCTAGCCATCTGGTCGATTGGAACGATGTTTCTAATCCTCCGGCATGGTTTCTAGAGCTTCGCCCACTCCTAGAAGCAAGCCACATTTTGAACCTGGTCTTCGATCCCGTCGATCTCCTTATCGACGATATTTCTGAGTTCTACTGGCGCATCCGATGCACCCCTAACTCCATCTGTTCCATCGTTTGGGGTGGATCCATCGTTATCACCCCAAACGTCCTCTACGCCGCTCTCAATCTCCCCCCTCTGGTCCTCATTAGCGGCCGGACCCAGAACAGATGGCAGCTTCCATGGGCTGCACTTTTAAAGGGAAGGAATACAAGGTTAAGTCTTTCTAGGGTCGCTACCGATGTATGATGACAATAATGAGCCGGTGTCTTCTGGCTCACACAACAACCCTGGACTCCGTCCCGTACGACCTGCTACTAGCCATGTATGGAGTCTTTGAGGGTCTCCCGATGGATTGGAGGACTTTCTTGTTCCTGGCTGGGGGAATAACCCAAAGAATTAATCCTTTGGGCGGATTCTTAGCATCGTCTTCCGACACCTGCGTCCGTCCCATTTCAATGGACATGGTATCATCCCCTTTCCTCAAGCCTTCTACCTTCGCCATCTTATGCTTGATGGAAATCTGACTGCCCGCCAGCCCTCTGCTACTATCCACCTCCTCCCAGCTCCAGAACAACAGGGTAGTTCGGTTGGTGACCCATTCGATAGCTCTGCCCCTGAGGTCAGCTCTACCCACCGGTCCTCCCGGATTCGGTCCGTAGCTGCACCCTCCATCTCCCGAGGCTCCCAGCACAGTGTTTGTGCCGACCCATTCGAGGTTGCGGGACCGTCACAGCCAAGTTTACCTTTGGTTGTTTCTCTAGCACCTTCTGCTACTAATGTCCCTGCCCCCGATTCTCACGCTGTTGCTACTGCTGTTGCTGCGGCAATGGCTGATGTCCCTACGTCTCCTTCGGAAGCACCTTTGCCCCCGCTTCCTCAACCTTAAGATTACCTCGACCATCTCTCCGCCGACACCTTAACGGACCTATGGTATCGTTTCAGCCTCGCCTGCACAACCACCATCCCCGACAATGACCTACGGGTGTATTACACTCGTCATACCAAAACCCCAAAGGAAATAATCATTTGGAGCCTTATAATGACCCATGTTTTGGGATGTGAGGAGCTAGTCCCAATTTTGCCTTTTTGGGTGGAAATTGTTGCGTTTTAGGGAATTTTATTTCCACACACTTTGGCTAAATCATCTTGTATGTTGATGAGCAAGCAAGAGGCAAATTTTGAGCCCAATAAGGAGTGCACGTGAGAAAGGCTTTTCACGTGTAGTGAGATTTTTGCATGGGAGCCTTCCTGATGTTGTTCCAAGGCTTGTGGTAAAATTCTAGAACATTTGGAGGTGCCCATGAGAAAGGCCTTTCTCACGTGCAGCCTCCATTACCCTTGTTTTGTTGTTCTGATACTCTTTTGCTAAAGGACCATGGTGAAATTATAAGTGTTTTATCCTGTGTGGTTGCAAAAAGGGTTATAGTCTGTAATCAAAACTACGCCGTTTTGGGTTTTGAGTTGTCTGTATAAAGAGGTGAGGGCTCCTTGTTCTAGTGTTAGGGTTCTTTTCAGCCACCGTAGCCGTCGTTGAGAGAGAGAGAGAGAGGGAGAGAGAGAGAGAGAGGAGGGTTCTGGCCATTGCTGCTGTGGTGTCTCTCGTGGGCGGACGACGTTCGGCGTGGGAGTAGGATCATTGCCATGGTGATAAGTTTTCCTACAGGTAGGGGTTCTGTCTTTCCTGGCCTATCCTGGGGTTAAGCCCTGTGTAAAAGATTTATAGAGTCTATATTGTTGTTGCTATAATATAGGTGGGACCTCCTATATGAATGTTGGCCTTCAATGGCGTCTTGTTGTGATTCTGGATAGTGCATGTTAAATGTTCGATAAAATGCCTGTGTGAATATGCCTGTGTGAATACGCCTAGGATGTGTTTGATAATATGCTGGTGTGGCTGGATCTGTGAGTTTGTGAATGTATGCATGCTAAGTGTTTGAATTTATGCCTGTGTGACCACGCATGTTAAGTGTTTGATATTATGCCTGAATGGCCATGTTGTGCTGCATATTTGCTTTTGTACCCGGAGGCTGTGGAAGCCCGGGACTGTTTATGTTAGCCTATGAGGCTGTGGAAACTATTGGCCTGAAGAGGCGGTTAAATCACTTGCGGTTAAACCATTGGCCTGAAGAGGCGGTTAAATCACTTGCGGTTAAACATTGGCCTAAAGAGACGGTTAAATCACTTATGGTTAAACCATTGGCCTGAAGAGGCGGTTAAATCACTTGCGGTTAAACCATTGGCCTGAAGAGGCGGTTAAATCACTTGCGGTTAAACCATTGGCCTAAAGAGGCGGTTAAATCACTTGCGGTTAAACCATTGGCCTGAAGAGGCGGTTAAATCACTTGCGGTTAAACCATTGGCCTGAAGATGTCACGCCCCGGATTTCCAACCCGAGGAAACCGGCACGTGACTCCCCTTTTACCCACACGGAGGGCAAAGGGGTTAGGATACAAACCAAGAATATTACATTTCAAACATCCACAACACATTCAAGAAAGTAATGTTCATAAAAATAATCCAAACCAGTTTATTACAATGAAATCCTTTCCAATCCCATCCCCACTGGGGTTACATCAATTCCAATAAAAATAACATAAATGGTAGACAGCAAAGTAAACAAGGTCTTCCACCTTGGTGTTCCCACCTAACGCCTGTAGGTTCCCGTAAAGAAAACATGGTAGGAGGGGTGAGCATCCACGGCTCAAGTAGGGATCATGTCTCCCCAACCCATCCCATGCACCTAACATCTACATGCCTTGTGTACAAGTCGTGTGTCGTGATACAATTATTCCACCAGGACATAAGTACAGGCTATAAGCAGCAAATACAATCATACACAGGCTGGTACATAAACACTCCCAGGCTTCCACGACCACCGGGTTTCCAAGGACGATCCCGGGCTTCCACAGCCACCGGGTTTCAAGAACAGTCCCCGGGCTTCCACAGCCACCGGGTTCCAAGAACAGCCCCGGGCTTCCACGACCACCGGGTTCCACAAAACAGTCCCGGGCTTCCACGACCACCGGGTTCCACAAAACAGTCCCGGGCTTCCACACCACCGGGTTCCACAAAACAGTCCCGGGCTTCCACACCACCGGGTTTCAAGCAAACACGCAAGACACATGGCCATACAGGCATAACATCAAACACTTAGTATGCTTAGTCACACAGGAATAACATCAAACACTTAGCATGCATATATTCACAAGCTCATAAACCCAGCCACACAGATATAATCTCACACATAATATGCACAGCTTGACAGGCATAATTTCAAACACTTGGCGTGCGTGGCCTCACAGGCATTACCTCAAACACATAATATGCACAGCCTCACAGGCATAATTTCAAACACTTGGCAGGCATATATACATATATCCAAACAACACGCCATTGAAGGCCAACATTCATATAGGAGATCACACCTATATGAATTTACATATAGATAATATAATAACAAGAACGATATCCAATGACTTATTCACCACAGGGCCTAACCCCGGATTAGGTACAAGAAGACAGAACCCCTACCTTAAAGAAGATCCTCCTTGCTCCCGTGTTAGATGCCGTCCTCCCCACGCAAGATGCTCCGGCAGCAACCAGTAGTTCTCCCCCTTTCCCTCTCTCTAGCTCTCTCTCTCTCCACGACGGCTGCAGTGGCTGAAAAACCCCTAACCCTAGAACAAGGAGTCTCCTCATCCTTATATAGGCCTCCCACTATCAAAACGACGTAGTTTTGATTAAGTGAAACCCAGGATCAAAACGACGTAGTTTTGATCACACAAGTTAGCACCTTTCCGCACCCATATGGGCCAAAATACTCAGAATTTCAACATGGTCCTTTGGAGAAAGTTCCTTAGAATGTCAAAACCAAGGGAACCATGCAAAAATATGCCTGCACGCCAATTTGCACGTGAATTCCCCAATTCACATGCAACTCCATATGCACTCCAAATGCTCTCAAACTTCACCCCTAGCCTCCTTGCATCATTTAGAAGGCAACCACACTTGCACGTGAATTGGACCCATATCACGTGCACCTCACATACATGCCCATTTGGCCTGAAACTTCTGTGGTAGATAGAGGACATCATTCTAAGCATCTTTCCTTTTGCACGTGAATTCATTGGAGTCCATTTACTAGGTCAAAATCTAGAAAAACTCTACTCAGGAGGCAAAACTGACTAACTCAAGGTACAGGCCCTTACATCCTCTCCCCCTTAAGACTTTTCATCCTCGAAAAGAAATGACATACGAGGAAAACAAACACAAACTACCCATTTGCCACACGACGAGCCACAACACCCAAATGGGTCATACACCACACATTGTACACAATAGCATATAACATAGTGCCACCACAGTCATTAACCACATGCATCACAATCTATGGAAACACAGCCACATGTCACAAATACCCATCACAAGCACATTTCATTAACACATTCAATATAAATAAAAGTCAAAAGTCGAAAGGAAATACAAATACACCAGCCAACAGCCACCCCTCCACCCTTAAGATTGTTCGTCCTCGAACAACTCTGGGGGTTGCTCACGCATCATGGATTCGCGTTTCCATATTTCCTCCATAGGACGTGTCGTCCTCGAAAAGACAATACACTTTCCATAATGCACATGCTGATGCACATCATCCACAACCATGCACACACCCGCGAATGAAGATAGCACACAATAACACACATGAAGGCACGTACCCACAAACCCAATACAACACAGCATGATAGGGAAACACATATTCTAAACTCACAAACAATCCTTGTTCTCCGCACCTAACACATGTCACAAGTATTCACATGTCACGACGGTGTACGACATATACGCCCATCCCCAACACGTACGTTTAACAAATCACATAGGTCCAGACCAACTCACATCATAAACACCACTACAAGGAACAAGGCACAAACAAAACACTACTACACGTTTAACGTTCCACTGCCCACTCGCTGACACCATACAAACTCATTCGCAGGGAGTTTCCTCACAACCTTCCCACCTCTGGACCGTTCGTCCCCGAAAAGAGAAATCAAGTGGCAAACATCACGGGAAGATTAAAGCAACACATAACACCCATGAGCATAACAAGAACTAGAGCTTGGCCAATTAGCGCCGACAACAACTCACGTGAGCAAGTCGACAACGGTGAGGTCGAGGAGCCTCCCACGGATGCATGAAGACCCCGACAACCGAACAAGGCCAACACCAGAAGCCTATGCACGAAGCATCCATTCGCTAGAATTCATATGATTGAACGAGAAGTCACCGCATCGACATAGCAGGTACTCGGCGTTAGACGCCTACTCATGTCACAATAGGACCAACACTCCACAATGTAAAATACCCAACAATGACACCACCAAAATTGGATGTCAACGGACCCCAACAATGTACAACGCAGCCACACTCCATATGTAGACCTTACCCTAACGGCAAACACTAAGAGGTCACAAGGAAACACAAACAAACAAGAGAAAAGCATTAGACAAACCATAATCGTGTTTCTACACATGGAGATCACCCCAAAGAACACCATCATCATCGCTCAAACCGCCTCACTCTATAGTGATACACGCAACAACAAAATCCAACCAATGCCAAAGGGAACTCAAGATGACTTACAATCTAGGACACAACTACATCAGGATGAAGTGTGCCCTCCACCAATTCGGTCACGGCCAACAAGACGCCCAACGGAGTCCAAGGAGTAACTCAAAACAACGAATTCGGTACCATACCCAATCACGGCAAGACCAAAAGTTACTATCGGGCTAACACCCGGTCACCAATGTTGAGAATCTACTAAAGAATCCCTTGAACCAGAACGTCACATAAATAACACCTCCCTAACTATGGTCAAATAGGGATCCACCAAGGGCCCACACAGCCTTCACTAACTGAGGCTTATGTTACAACCCAAGTGATAACACCTTACTCAGTCGGCAGACATTCCATGCGACAGAATTCTTTGACGCCGGGTAGTTGCCAACAACGTAGTCCTCTCCACCCTGGAAAAGTCTCCTACCGACAACATGACAATAACGGAATCCTCGGTGTCACCACTCACAGGTCACAAAGGAATCCTTTGCCTCCAGGACATACTCCACCTCATGGCCCACTAACCCCGCTATACCAACAATCACGTCCTATCTCAACACACCAACAAAACACTCAAACTAACCAAGAAATGCTCAGGCTCTAACCGCAGCTTAATATGGTCACTGCAATTCCTCCGGGTACGGGTAGGCACAAGAAACGAGACATACAAACTCCTTATTCGGGACATTCACGTAGCTCCCAAACACACCAACACTTTGATGGCGTGGACCATCTCACTTACCGCATCAAAACGCACACGAAAGACTTTCAAGAAGAACATATGTAGCATGAGGACCCCATGATAGCCGCAGGACACAAACCTCCCCCCAAAGGGGTAAAGACTAATACCCCTTACAAACAAAACTCACATCTGACTCCATTCAATGAATCATAACTCATCAATACTTTCACACTTTAACTTAGCATGCCATCACACGTGACAAGGAATAGCATCAACATTACACATAACACCCCTCTTCATCCCATACCGCACATAATATGCGCATGCATCACCTCCTACTCCTCTGCATATGTCTACCACGAGACCCACACATAAGAACTTTGCTAAACCCCTTTAACACATATGCAACACACACAACAAAACAAAACAACCACAACACACGAAATAAACTACTGTGCAGAACACATGTAAGAGAGGACATACTAGCCCCCACCTCCTCGCCTCTTTTAAGCCTATTACCCACACGACATGGATTAACGGAATGGTCCTACCACCAGGAGTACATCCTCAACCCCTCGGAAGGTGTCTCCCAATTATGAGGAAAAACCCAAACAAGGCCTGCCCAATCTCACTCGCTTGCCTGCTTGCACTGATTGGGTTCGCCGGGCACGATCCTATAAACTCACTCGTAACCTAGTTCCAGGATTCATCACATTTTTATACATACGCAAACCCATTTCACCATATATCCCATGAACATTACCCAAGGTCTTTCACACACCACCAGCATGACACGTGGTCAATGTTTGGCCACCCATGAATTTGCAACCATCTCCACAGGACACCCATAAGAATCTTAAAACCACATACCACTCTCGCCAATCCATTTAGATTTCAATGACTCAAGGGGTGGGTTATACTAGTGGCAATTTCCTCCCTCAACCTTGACACTTGGAAAGGTTACCAGAAGAACATCCTTCTTAAGTAGCACATCTACGAAACCTCTACTCACATGAAAACACATTTCTATTACTCAAGGTTGCCACAGCGGGGTCACACACTACCCACAAGCCACTAACTCATGCCTCCAGCTTCCTAGGCTAGCTAGGCCAGAGGTAATCTCACCTACGCTAGAGTATTAGGGGTAACACAGTAACATTTATTACTTTCCTCACACACGGGCGCCCAAAATTGACTACCACACAAAGATACAATTAACACTTTCGACCATATTAAAACCACCAACTCTTTCCAACAACTGTTTATAACCATTAGTAATTTATTAGTCTTTTGGTATCATATATATATTTTTATTTATTTTACTCATTTATTCTCTAGTAGGTCCCCAACTACGTCCATCCAAAATGGTAACTCAAACGACCTTATAAGCCTCACCTAACACAAAACAGTGGCTCAAGAGCCCACCCAGCAAAAATACCCCTCTATCACAAGTGTCTTAATTAAATTGCTAGAAACGCAACAATCAAAGGTTCACCCAGCCTCACCTAATTCTGCACGAGACTCAACCGATCACTATCATTAAAGGAATATGATACCACCACTAAACAGAAATCTTCACACGCGAGAATCAAAATCGTACCCTTGACTAAGGAAAGTTCTGCCATGCTCTCCTCCTAGCCTCACTTGAATTTTGCTTTATCCCTAGCTCGTTGAGCCAGTCTTCTAGCACCATGACTTGCTTTACCAAAACAGGCTGTCCTGGAGATGTCCTACTTTCCAATGTCCCGGTTGCCCACCGCAAGAACAACCCCTTTGGGAAACCGGTCTCTACCTCTTGAGCCCCTTTCGCTGATCAGGACAACTATGCTTCAATTAATCTTCACCCAAGATCCCCCCGATGATGTGGGTTGATAGCTCTCGACGTACCTCGCTCTTAATCAGTTGTCGAATCTCATCCTTTAACTCTTGAATTACCAGGCTTAAGATGCCAACCTCATTACTTACATCCTGCAGCTCTCCCACTTGCCCAGCCTGGGGGGGCGGGCTTCTTTGCTACCTCAATAGTCGTAGCGGTCACAATTTTTGGAGACATTGGCTCCACGAAAAGGCAGCGCTCTAGGTTATCACTCAATAATCTCAACAATCGCGAGATCACTACCGACTAAGCAGCTTAAGCTATAACACGCATTATTACCACACAAGTCCATAGGTTCACATTTAACAGACTATACCAATTTTACATTCCATTGCATTGCTCATAACCACGCTTGTTTCACACAGTACCAAGCAAATCACATGCTCAACCATTCACAGAACACCAAACAAACCACATTTAAATTTTTTTTTTTTTGTTAACAGGTCACAAGCCTCAAGTTTCCAAGCACACAGTTTCACTTTCACAATTTCTTTTCCATGTTTTCATGCTCGAACCATCACAAATTCTTTTCCATGTTATCACGTTCAAACCATTTATCCATGCAATTACACACACTGTACACATTTCAGTTCTCATTAAACCACATTGCACAAACAGCAATTCCACAAGCATACAGCTCAAGTTGTCATAAAATCAGAGTTAATCAGAGTTGCACAGATTAAAACATGTTCTTCATATTTTCTCTCACATGCTTTATCTCGGTCAATCACACAAAGACAACCAATGCAACTAGTGCCCTAATGCCAATGCATGCACATCCTACCTCAGGTCTGGACTACCCCAAGTACACCTTAGAGGCTCAAAGAGGACCGTGTTGATCAGGCACATCCCTCCAGGTTCCTCCAAAGGACTCAAGATAACCAGATCCGCCCACTACCCTAGGCCAACTAGACCATGCTCTGATACCATATTGTCACGCCCCGGATTTCCAACCCGAGGAAACCGGCACGTGACTCCCCTTTTACCCACACGGAGGGCAAAGGGCTTAGGATACAAACCAAGAATATTACATTTCAAACATCCACAACACATTCAAGAAAGTAATGTTCATAAGAATAATCCAAACCAGTTTATTACAATGAAATCCTTTCCAATCCCATGCCCACTGGGGTTACATCAATTCCAATAAAAATAACATAAATGGTAGACAGCAAAGTAAACAAGGTCTTCCACCTTGGTGTTCCCACCTAACGCCTGTAGGTTCCTGTAAAGAAAACATGGTAGGAGGGGTGAGCATCCACAGCTCAGTAGGGATCATGTCTCCCCAACCCATCCCATGCACCTAACATCTACATGCCTTGTGTACAAGTGCTTGTGTTGTGATACAATTATTCCACCGACATAATTACAAGGCTATAACAACAAATACAATCATACACAGGCTGGTACATAAATACTCCCGGGCTTCCACAGCCACCGGGTTTCCAAGGACAGTCCCGGGCTTCCACAGCCACCGGGTTTCAAGAACAGTCCCGGGCTTCCACAGCCACCGGGTTCCAAGAACAGCCCCGGGCTTCCACAGCCACCGGGTTCCACAAAACAGTCTCGGGCTTCCATAGCCACCGGGTTCAACAAAACAGTCCCGGGCTTCCACAGCCACTGGGTTCCACAAAACAGTCCCGGGCTTCCACAGCCACCGGGTTTCAAGCAAACACGCAGCACACATGGCCATACAGGCATAACATCAAACACTTAGTATGCTTAGTCACACAGGAATAACATCGAACACTTAGCATGCATATATTCACAAGCTCATAAGCCCAGCCACACAGATATAATCTCACACATAATATGCATAGCTTGACAGGCATAATTTCAAACACTTGGCGTGCGTGGCCTCACACAGGCATTACCTCAAACACATAATATGCACACCCTCACAGGCATAATTTCAAACACTTGGCAGGCATATATACATATATCCAAACAACACGCCATTGAAGGCCAACATTCATATAGGAGATCACACCTATATGAATTTACATATAGATAATATAATAACAAGAACGATATCCAACGGCTTATTCACCACAGGGCCTAACCCCGGATTAGGTACAAGAAGACAGAACCCCTACCTTAAAGAAGATCCTCCTTGCTCCCGTGTTAGATGCCGTCCTCCCCACGCAAGATGCTCCGGCAAAGAACCAGCAGCTTCTCCCCCTTTCCCCTCTCTCTAGCTCTCTCTCTCTCCACGATGGCCGCAGTGGCCGAAAAACCCCCTAACCCTAGAACAAGGAGTCTCCTCATCCTTATATAGGCCTCCCACTATCAAAACGACGTAGTTTTGATTAAGTGAAACCCAGGATCAAAACGACGTAGTTTTGATCACACAAGTTAGCACCTTTCCGCACCCATATGGGCCAAAATACTCAGAATTTCAACATGGTCCTTTGGAGAAAGTTCCTTAGAATGTCAAAACCAAGGGAACCATGCAAAAATATGCCTGCACGCCAATTTGCACGTGAATTCCCCAATTCACGTGCAACTCCATATGCACTCCAAATGCTCTCAAACTTCACCCCTAGCCTCCTTGCATCATTTAGAAGGCAACCACACTTGCACGTGAATTGGACCCATATCACGTGCACCTCACATACATGTCCATTTGGCCTGAAACTTCTGTGGTAGATAGAGGACATCATTCTAAGCATCTTTCCTTTTGCACGTGAATTCATTGGAGTCCATTTACTAGGTCAAAATCTAGAAAAACTCTACTCAGGAGGCAAAACTGACTAACTCAAGGTACGGGTCCTTACAGAAGAGGCGGTTAAATCACTTGCGGTTAAATCATTGGCCTGAAGAGACTATTAAATCACTTGCTTGAGATGGTTAAAGTGTAAGCCTGTGTGGCAGTGAAAGATTGTATTTGCTGATGTGCATGGTTTGTTCATATATCTGTTGAAATCATTGTATCACAACACTGCACTTGTACACATGGCATGTAGATGCTAGGAGCATGGGATAGGATGGGGAGACATGATCCCTATTGAGCTATGGTTGCTCACCCCTCCTACTGTGTTTGTTTTTTTTTACAGGGACCTACAGGCGTTAGGTGGGAACACCAAGGTGGAAGACTTTCTACCTTGTGGCTTTACTTCTTTTGTTATTTGAGTGTTTTGTCAAATGTTATGCCGAGAGACTATTGTAACTCCAAATGGAGACGATGTAATGGATTTTGGAATTCAATAACAATGAGTGGTTTACCTTTCAGTTATTTGTGGATTATTATGAATATGTTTGTGGTCCTGTTTGGATGTTGGATCCTGTACATCTACCCCTTGCCCACCGGGTGGGTAAGGGGAAGTCACGAACCAGTTCCCTCGGGTTGGAAATCCGGGGCATGACAATAGGCCTGAAGAGGCAATTTGGGCGAGGTTCTAAACTATCTCCCCGGTTTAGTGGTCCTTTTGGGATTATAGCTCGTGTGGGGCCTATAGCTTACCGGTTAGCATTGCCCCCGCGATTGAGTCGGGTGCACAATGTGTTCCACGTGTCCCAATTGAGGAAGTATCATCCTGACCCCACTCATGTGATAGATTGGAGGACTTTGCACATTGGGGATGACATGTCCGTTGTTAGGCCCCTATCCGTATACTAGATCGACCGGAAAAACTTCTGCGGGGTCGTGTTATTCCTTTGGTTCGCGTACTGTGGCAGCACCGTGGCATTGAGGAGCAGACTTGGGAACGGGAGTCTTTGATGCGTGAGCAACACCCAGAGTTGTTCGAGGACGAACACTCTTAAGGGTGGAGGGGTGGCTGTTGGCTAGTGTATTTGTATTTCCTTTTGAATTTTGACTTTTATTTGTATTGAATGTGTTAATGAAATGTGCTTGTGATGGGTATTTGTAACATATGGATGTGTTTCCATGGATTGTGATGCATGTGGTTATGGACTGTGGTGGCACTGTGTTATGTGCTAGTGTGTACAATGTGCGGTGTAAGACCCATTTGGGTGTTGTGGCGTGCTGTGTTGTTTTCCTTGCATGTTGTTCCCTTTCGAGGACAAAAAGTCTTAAGGGGGAGAGGATGTAATGACCCGTGTTTTGGGATGTGAGGAGTTAGTCCCAGTTTTGCCTTTTTGGGTGGAAATTGTTGGGTTTTAGGGAGTTTTATTTTCACACACTTTGGCTAAATCATCTTGTATGTTGATGAGCAAGCAAGAGGCAAATTTTGAGCCCAATAGGGAGTGCACGTGAGAATGCACGTGAGAAGGGCTTTTCACGTGCAGTGAGATTTTTGCATGGGAGCCTTCCTGATGTTGTTCCAAGGCTTGTGGTAAAATTCTAGAACATTTGGAGGTGCCCGTGAGAGAGGCCTTTCTCACGTGCAGCCTCCATTACCCTTGTTTTGTTGTTCTGATACTCTTTTGCTAAAGGACCATGGTGAAATTATGAGTGTTTTGTCCTGTGTGGTTGCAAAAAGGGTTGTAGTCTGTCATTAAAACTACGTCATTTTGATGTTGGGATTCATTTAATCAAAACTACGCCATTTTGGGTTTTGAGTTGTCAATATAAAGAGGTGAGGGCTCCTTGTTCTAGGGTTAGGGTTCTGTTCAGCCACCACAGCCGTCGCAGAGAGAGAGAGAGAGAGAGAGAGAGAGAGGGGGTTCTGGCCATTGGTGCTGTGGTGTTTCTTGTGGGCGGACGACGTTCGGCGTGGGAGCAGGATCGTTGCCGTGGTGATAAGTTTTCCTACAGGTAGTGTGATAACGTGCATTTATGCCGTTATCCTAGGCCTTTTTTAGGGTGTTTTAGAGTATGTTTTGTACCTATTTGCATGATATTTTACACATATTTGCTCTAATCCCTAGGAAGATCCTGTTTGGTGTATAATTGTACTTTTCGAGTGTCTTTGGCAGGTTTTGGAGCAACTTTTTCCCACACACCTTCGCTAGATCACTCCATACACTTAAGAGGAAGTTATAGGAAGAAGATGGAAGCAAAATGAAGGCAAAATCAAGGTGCACGTGAAAAGGCTTTCTCACGTGCATTCTCACGTGCAAGGAGTTTATTGCATGGATGCCTTCTACAAATCAAGAGGAAGCTTTGGAGCAAATTTGAGTCAAATTAGAGCTGCGCGTGAAAAGGGTCTCTCACGTGCATTCTCGCGTGCAGGCATTTTTGAGCTCCAAATGATGTGTTTTGTTGTTTTAATCATTTTTCTCTCAAGAACTGGGTCAAATTTGGTGTAGTTTGAGTGTTATTGAGCCTAGAATGTTGAATAGTGTCACTAACCAAAACAACGTCGTTTTGGCTGCGACCACATTTATAATTAGGGCACACCTTTTGTAACCCTAATTTGGCCCACTAAATCCTATAAATAGGGGGCTTTGGAGGCATTGTAAATCATCTTGAGTGAGAGAATCTGATCTGAGTTCTGAAAAAGAGCTATAGCCATTGCTAAAAGATCGGATTGTCCTTGGCAAGGAGTGATTTGGGGCAGCAGACGCCAGAGTCTTTGGAGGCTGGAGTCCTGGTTCATCTTGGGTTCTTCCTTTATTGTCCTGGTACTGTAATCATGTTTTTTCTTATAATTTCTATTGCTTTTGTCATGATCATGGAGTAGTTTTGTCAGTCTAGGGGAGCAATGTAGCCCCCAATATATTGTATTCAGTTTGGTTATGGTTGTTTAATAAAATAAAATTCTGTTCTTGTTTAATTCACTTGCTTGAATGGAAATGCCTAGTTTATGCATAATTAGGTAATCTTAGCCCTTGCCTAGGGTGGAACACTAGTGAATTAGATTTAATGTTGTATGATGGACCAAGTCTGCAACTATTAGATTGTTTATCTACCTTGATCACTTTTATTCACATGGACTAAATGGGATAAAAGGCTTAAATCTATCTTAGCATGGACCAAATGTAAGATAGGTAGGAGATAATCAACATGAACATGAACTAGAACATAAATCAAGAACAAGAGCCATTACCAGATTATTACAATCTATTGGTTGGTAATCATTGTGACCCTAGATCCTTAATCATAGCAATTTCTATACCAACAGCTTGCCAACATTCTAATTTAATCACTTTTGTTTCAAACTATTTGCACAACAAAAATCAATTGTCCAGACATAAATTCAACTTGTTAGCTCAGTGTTTGCTGCTTAACAGCATTAGCTACCTCCCTGTGGGTTCGACAACCAGAGTCTTAATACTCCATTTTATTACTTGACCAGCGCACTTGCTGCAAAACCTATAGACATAACATTTACAGGTCAAGTTTTTGGCGCCGTTGCCGGGGAGGCAGGCCAAACGTTGTTAGGATTAAGTGACATTAGGTGCTTAAGTTTATTTGTGATCTGAATTTTTACTTTCTTTTAATTTGCTAGTGCGGTGTTACCTGGTATTTCTCTATTTTTGCCATTTTTTAGCGGTGCACCATAGGTGTTTGAGGAAATTCCTTTGTGTATGCGTCACACCAGGGGTGACTTATTGCCATACGATCCCGAAATCGAACAGACGTTGCGAGAGCAGCGAAGGGCTCAGAGGGTATTAGCTGCAGCTGAACAGCAGTTGGAAGGCTTAAATACCTTGTATGAAGAAATTATGGCTGAAAACAGAGCAAGAGAAGATCAGGGACACAACGGCCAAGGAGGTTATCAGCCTAGGACCTTCATGGATTATGCTAGACCTGTACTGTCGGATGAGTACTTTGGCATTAGAAGGGTGCCGGTCCAAGCAAATAACTTTGAGCTGAAGCCTGCGCTACTGCAGATGGTTGGGCAAGATGCATTCCGAGGCTCGGCACTAGATGATCCACACAACCATCTAGCGCGATTCTTGCAAATTTGCAACACCATCAAAATCAATGGAGTCTCGGATGATGCCATTAAGTTGCGACTCTTCCCGTTTTCACTGAAGGACCGAGCTCTTGGTTGGTTCCAGTCCCTACCTACTGGCAGCATACACACATGGGAACAAATGGTGGAGAAGTTTCTCTCCAAGTACTTTCCACCAACAAGAGTTATTTATTTAAGGAGCCAAATAAATCAATTCACCCAGCATGGTGATGAGTCGCTGTACGAGAGGCCTGGGAGCGATTCAAAGACTTGGTTAGGAGGTGTCCTAATCATGGCTGGCTAGAATGGTTACAAGTAGAATCTTTTTATGCAGGCCTGCACGCAAATACAAGGAGCATGATAGATGCAGCCACTGGAGGAGCGTTCATGATGATGGAGCCTTCTGCAGCAGTGGAGCTTATAGAGCGAATGGCATTGTCCAACTGCCAATGGTCCAATGACAGGCGTCCTAGAGCTGAGCCAGTGGCTGCAGTATCAAACTCATCAAATTCAACTCAGTTCGATGAGTTGACAAGGAAGATGGACTTGCTGACAGAGCAAATCTCAGTGATGGCTGTTCGCATGGAGGGCAGAGCTGAGCAACCCAAGGTAGTTACTGAAGACGCTGCTACAGCCCAGCTATATGAAGAAGCCCAATATGTTGGGAATCGAGGTGGAGGATTCCAGAGACAATTTTAGAATCCAAATTAGTACCAGAATCCTCCTCAGCCCAACAACTTCCAGAATCAGGGAGGACCACAACAATTTCAACAACAGCCTTACTTATGGCAAAGGCATAATAAGGTCCTTGCTATTAGAGCAGCACAGTATGGAGAACATTCTCAGCCACAACTTCCTCCTCCTGGGTTCCAGAAGATGCCTCAACAGAAGGAGGAAGACAAAGAGAAGGCAAAGGATAAGGAGATGCGGAACTTCTTTTATCAATTTGCTAAGCAAGCAACTGACAGAATAAGTAAGGGGAGACGAGGATTGAGTCCCTTACCACTTCTGTCCAGGATCTGGGAGCTGCTATGAAGAATATAGAGCAGCAGATTGGCCAGCTAACAAATGCAGTTAGGCCATCTTCATCAAATACTTTTCCCAGCAATACGAGAGGTCAACCCAAGGGAGCAATGCAAAGCTATAATGCTTAGAAGTGGGAAAGAACTACCAGCTGGAGAGAAGAAAATTGAGCCAAACAAGGAGGAGTCAGAACAGCACGCCCAGGAGAAAGCTAAAGAAGGAGGTGCTGAGCAGCATAAAGACCAGAAGGAAAAGGCTAGAAGTAGTCAACCGATAGCCAGTCAGCCTGAAGCTAGCGCTCCCGTTCCGTATAAACCTCCTATGCCGTATCCTCAAAGGCTGAGGAAAAAGAAGTTAGATGCTCAATTCCATAAATTTTTAGACGTATTCAAGAAGCTGGAGGTGAACATCCCATTCATAGAAGCCTTGGAACAGATGCCTGGCTACGTCAAATTTTTAAAGGATCTGCTGTCCAAGAGGAGAAGCTACACTGATTGTGAGATAGTGGTTCTCACAAATGATATCAGTGCAGTGGTGTAGCACAAGCTACCACCCAAGCTTAAAGATCTAGGTAGTTTCACTTTGACCTGCACCATTGGCACCTCGCGACTAGAGCAAGCCCTATGTGATTTAGGGGTGAGTATAAATCTGATGCCAATGTCCATCTATCGACGACTGGGCTTGACAGGAATACATCCCACTTCCATATCTTTACAATTTGCTGATCGCTCGATAGGGCCAGCGGGCATCATTGAAGACGTTTTAATCAAGGTGGATCACTTTATCTTCCCAGTGGACTTCATTGTATTGGAAATGGAGGAAGAAAAAGGAGTCCAACTGATTCTTGGAAGGCCATTCCTGAGTACCGGAAGGGCCTTGATCGATGTAAACTCAGGGGAGTTGATACTGCGTGTGGATGAAGATGCAGTGGTGTTCAACATGGAGCGTTTGATGCGCAAGGCGAATGATCATTCCAGCTGCTATTGGATTGATCAGATTGCTGAATTCGTGGACAGCTACTTCGAAGAGAGCTTGATCACTGAAAGCTTGGATCACGAATTGCAGCAGGTGGATTTTGCTGAGGCGGTACTAGAAGAGACTTATGAAGTGCCTTCCTTAGAAACTGAATCCTCAGCAATCAAGGAACCCTTGCCAGTTCTGAAGCAACTCCCAGAACATCTGAGGTACAAGTTTTTGGATACACAGGGGCGTTATCCTGTGATAGTAGCTGCGTCCTTAACAGTAGAAGAAACCAGTCAGCTACTAGAAGTCTTAAGGGAGCATAAGCAAGCCTTGGGGTGGTCTCCTGGATGATATAAAAGGTATAAGTCCAGCAGTCCGCATGCACAAGATACCTGATGGAGGAGTCTTATACTCCTACCTGTAGAGCGCCAACGCAGGCTCAATCTCGTAATGAAGGAAGTCATTGGCAAGGAGATTCTGAAGTGGAGGAAAGCTGGCATCATATATGCCATTTCAGATAGCTCCTGGGTTAGCCCAGTGCAAGTGGTTCCCAAGAAGGGCGGCATGACAGTGATACGCAACGAGAAGAATGAGCTCATTCCATCCCGCACAGTGATCGGGTGGTGCGTGTGCATCGACTATCGCAAGCTGAACAAAGCCACTCGTAAGGACCACTTTCCTTTACCTTTCATTGATCAAATGCTAGATCGGTTAGCTAGTTACCCATATTATTGTTTTCTAGACGGTTATTCCGGATACAACCAGATAGCAGTTGCCCCGGAGGATCAAGAGAAGACTACATTCACGTGCCCTTTTGGCACGTATGCTTTCAGGCGTATGCCATTTGGTCTCTCGCAACGCACTCGCTACTTTCCAGGAGGTGCATGATGGCAATATTTCAAGGGTTGGTGGAGGACATTATGGAAGTCTTTATGGATGACTTCTCGGTATTTGGTTCATCTTTCTCCATCTCGCCTCGTAAACTGGAAACCGTGTTGATCCGATGCAAGGAAAAGGACCTGGTGTTGAACCGGGAGAAGTGTCACTTCATGGTCAAGGAAGGAGTCGTCCTTAGGCATAGAGTGTCCCGGACTGGGTTGGAAGTAGACAGAGCGAAGATCTCCACCATTGAGAGTCTACCTCCTCCCACCAATGTGAAGGGCATTCGGAGCTTTCTGGGTCATGCAGGGTTTTATCGGCGGTTCATCAAAGATTTCTCCAAAATTGCCAAGCCCCTAAGCATGCTTTTAGAGAAGGATGTTCCTTTCGTGTTTTCTGAAGACTGCCTTCAGGCATTTATAGTGCTGAAAGAGAAGCTCAGTTCAGCACCAGTGATAGTAGCTCCAGACTGGTCACAACGCTTTGAGCTGATGTGTGATGCGAGCGACTTTATAGTCGGAGCGAGTGCTTGGGCAGAAACGGGACAAGGTTTTCAAGGCAATATATTATGGCAGTCGCACACTCGATGTGGCCCAGCTCAATTACACTACTACAGAGAAGGAGTTACTCGCTGTGGTGTTTGCTTGTGATAAGTTTCGGCCGTATCTATTGGGAACTAAGGTAATTGTTTACACCGACCACGCTGCCTTGAGATACTTGTTTAGCAAGAAGGATGCTAAACCCAGGTTGATCAGATGGGTTTTGTTACTCCAAGAGTTTGATCTGGAGATTAAAGACTTGAAGGGGACTTCCAGCACTATGGCAGACCATTTATCAAGGCTAGAGCTAGGGGAAGGTAGTACTCAAGGTTCTACTATTTCGACACCTTCCCTGATGAGCAGCTCTTTATAGCCGAAGCACGAGACGCCATGGTTTGCTGATATAGTGAACTATCATGCATGCAACTATGTACCTACCGAGTTCACTTATTAGGAAAAGAAGAGGTTCCTCTTTAATGCAAGAAGATACATTTGGGATGAGCCTGTCCTCTACAGGCAATGTACTGATCAGATCATCAAAAAATGTGTGCCAGAAGAGGAAGTGGACAGCATACTGAGGCATTGTCATTCATCTGACTATGCTGGCCATTTTGGAGTGCAAAGAACGGTGGCAAAGATCCTACAAAGTGGGTCTTACTGGCCAACCATGTTCAAGGACACATACACCTTTGTTAAGTCATGTGATCAGTGTCAAAGAACAAGAGGGATTACAAGGAAGCAAGAGATGCCCCAAACTGGCATTATGCCAGTAGAACTTTTTGATATATGGGGAATCGATTTCATGGGACCTTTCCCACCATTAGATGGGTTTTCCTACATCCTTCTAGTTGTTGATTACCTCTCAAAGTGGGTTGAAGCTATACCCACTAGGAAGAATGATGCTCAGGTGGTAACCAAGTTCCTTCGCCGCAACATATTCAGTAGGTTTGGAACACCTAGAGCAATTATCAGTGATGAAGGGAGTCACTTCTGCAATAAGCTTTTTGAAATGCTCTTAAACAAATATGGAGTTCAACATAGGTGTACTTCAGCCTATCATCCACAAGCAAACGGCCAAGCTGAAGTCTCAAACTGTGAGATCAAGCAAATTTTGGAGAAGACAGTGGGAGGCAACCGAAAAGATTAGTCTCTAAAACTCGATGAGGCGTTGTGGGCTTACCGCACAGCATTCAAAACGCCCATTGGAATGTCTCCTTATCGTCTACTGTATGGAAAGGCCTGCCACTTGCCTATTGAATTGGAACACAAGGCATTTTGGGCAGTTAAAAAGCTGAACATGGATCCCAATGTTCTTTCTGTGAACTATGATTGCACCAACTAAATGAGTTGGAGGAATTTCGCTTCAATGCCTATGAGAGTACTAAACTGTACAAGGAGAGGTCTAAGCTCAGACATGATAAGAAGATCAGCCCCTCTACCGTTGAACCAAGGCAGAAGGTGCTTCTCCTTAATTCCAGAATTAAACTCTTCCCTGGGAAGCTACGATCTAAGTGGATGGGGCCTTATACTGTTATAAAGGTTTTCCTATATGGCAGTGTTGAACTCCAATCAACCTCTGGGCAAATATTCAAAGTAAATGGTCAGCGTGTGAAGCCATACTACATTCAAGACCATGTTAAGGAGGTTGATCATTTCACTCTGAGCACACCTTGACAGAGGGGACGGTTAAGCTAAAGACCTAAACTCAGCGCTTCATGGGAGGCAACCCATGGTGATTTCTTTTCCTTTTTATTCTATTTTATTTTATTGTTATATTTTATTGTGTGCTTTAACCCATAGTCTGTAGGGAGTGCATGTCTGCTTTGTTTTAATTTTCTTTGCGGCATTTGAACCGGGGCCTAGGCCCATATTTCTTTGATGGAGCTTATTTCGCTTGGGCTTACTTGGGCCTGTGTATCGAACTTTAGATAAATTTTCTAAGGCCCAAATCCAAGCCCGGTTGAATTGAATCGAGGGGCCCACTCCAATCTATTGCCAAACCAAGGAGATGAGATGGTATTTTGGGCCCACTAACCGACACGTTTTTGTCCTTGGGAGATGGGCTACTAGCCTGTCAAATTTCAAGCAACTTTGGATTTCCTTTAGGGTGTCAACTAGCTTGCCCGTGCGAAGCAGTATTTCACGTGCACATGTATAATGGATCTACAGTTCATCCATGACCTACTGGTGAAATTTGGACAAAAAAGGACCTGACCGTGAAAAGGCTTTTTGCGTGCACAAGGGTAGGATGGTCCAATTGATTTGAAAGTTTGCACAAAGAACACTAGCATCCTCCAGACCTTTCTTAGACCTGCCCGTGAAAACGCTTTTCACGTTCACAAGGATAGAAGCGTCTTTTCGATCTCAAATTTTGGTGGAAGACAGCTGGAAGTGTCTAGATTCATCCAAGCCCTGCCCATGAAATCACGCTTTTCACGTGCACACTTGCCTTTATCCAATCAGTCTGAAGTTTCGGTGGGAGACAGCTGGTATCTGCTAGAGTATTCTTTGTTCTGCACGTGAAAATAATGGAGCACTTTAAGAGGATCATTTTCATCTTTTACCCTTGTGGCGAATCACTATAAATAGGGAGGGGCTCCAAGCTTAAAACACACATCTCATACTTTCCTCTTCCTTCCTGCTGAGAGCAAATTCCTTTTTGGGTTAGTCATGGTGCGCACAAGGAGAGCCCGCCAAGGAGAAGGCAGTCCTGAAGCCTCTGCCACCTCTATGCCTTCGGCATTGAGAGAATCCGACACGATCTTCGTGGGGAATGTGCTTGATTGGGAGATCCTGGAGTCCTCCACGCTTGACTGGACTGAAGAAGTTATGACCAAGCTGCAAGCTTTGGGGCTGAGAAGGTTAGTATGTGCTCGCAGTGATCTATATTACCCTGCCATGTTAGACTTTTATAATTCAGTCTATGTCAATGAGGAAGATGATGAGATAATTGGGGAGGTTCAAGGTGTCTTAATTTCTATTTCCCCTGCTATGTTGAGAGATTGCTTTGATCTGCCAAATCCCATGCATGCAATACCTGATTTGAACTCAGGAGATTATGGTAGAGCTTTACAGTATAATAAGGAATTTGGGAAACGTCGGCAATTTACTAAAAACGGATTTCATGGGAAATACCGTTGCCTTGCCAATTTGGTAGGGAGGTGCTTACTGTTACAGACTAGTGGCGTAGACTCAGTCCCTAAGTCCCATTTGGAGTTTATGTTTTGCATTGATCATCAGTTACACATTGATTGGGCTGCTGAAATTTTTAAACTGTGAAAACGGGACATTCACAAATGTTTATATGGTCGACTACTTAGTATGCTTCTGCAATATCAATATGGTCATCTTAGTGCTCAAGTAGTCCCCACTGTTTTCCCGGATAACCTGCGGTAACGAGTTCTCCATCCAGAGGGTGCCTTAGGCGTTAGCTACAAGGGAAAATGGGGAGATAGTATCCACGTCGCTCCACAGCCTTCACGTCATAGTGTACATATGGAGCTACCCACTGAGCAGTTTAGGGACACCTCTACTCCCATGAATGCCCGCCGATAGCACATCTTCTAGTTGACTGCCATGTACATGCAGTTCAATGTTCACAAGGAGGAAGTCTACAACTTCTTCCAAGGCGTCAGTGGCCAAGTTATCAGTGAAGCTGACGTTCTTAACTGGGCCTTCACTAATGGCCACATCACAAGACTTCAGCTAGATGAGTTACTCGAGTACATCGCTCAAGACCAATAAGCAACCTCTCGTCCATCTGCCCGATCATGGGAAGCCCCGGAGCCAACTCCTATTGCTTCTTATGAAAACTTACGGAGGCAAATTGCTCAACTACAGGAGGTATAGGAGGAAACCGTTCAGGAGATCGGGCTACTAAAGAAAAATCAAACTCTCATCCTCAAGGAGCAGAAGGAAGTCAAAGGTCTGCTTGGTAAGATCTGGAAGGCCCTGGGGAAGAAGAAGAAGAAAACTCCTACACCTCCTGTGGAGAATCCATTTGACACACCGTCACCTCCGGTACAGCAGCACGCTGCACATAGCGAAGAGACATCAGAGTATCCACAGTATCTGCAAGAGGCGGAGCCCTACACCGCTCCACCCTTTCCTCCAGCAGCTCCCATTTATTTTACACCACTAGCAGGGCCCAGCTCTTCACAGGCCCTTGTTCCCTTAATCCAGCCATTGCAATGGTGGTCTGGTGCGTCATCAGAAGCTCCCCATGAAGATAACCTAGAGGAGCCCGTCTACATTCATCTCCATTCGGCCCTCTCCACTACTGATGCCACAGCTGCTTTTCAGCAGTTTACTTACGGAGACACCTTGCAAGCGCGCTTTACGCGTGATTCCGAAGTCTTCACGTCATCCTATTTGCAGCGTATCCTAGCTGATGAGTACTTATCTTCCGATGATGTTGACTTATTCTGCCATACGATGCGACACGTGGTGGAGGCTGAGCCCAACGACTACCCTTTGGCTCAGTACACCTCTATCATGCTGTGCGAGATATATGAGCAGCCATTAGAGGAGCACATTTTCCACACGAAAGAAGAAGCTCGTCCATGGTTTCTTGAAAAAAATCAAAAATGCACTCAGAAAAGAAGGGTTGTTGACATCCAAGTTTCCTTTGGTGCACTTCAATGAAATGGAGCTTCCCCAACAACCTGATCAATTCAGTTGTGGGATTTTTGTCTGCTATTATTTGATAGCTCTATTGCAGCATAAGGATATTTGGGCGCTCACGGGAGAAACATTGGCTGACTTTGTCGCGCGTCTTAGAAGAATGGTGGCCCATGTTATCTTTTACTACAGCGTACCCACCAACCGGTAACGGTCTTCTTCCTTTTTCCTTCTACCTTTCTATGGGCATCGCATCGTTTAAGTGTGTGGGGGGGGGGGGGATTTCCCTTGAACCGGTTGCTTATTTATTTACATGCTTGCTTTGTTTTTTTTTTATGTTTTTGCTGTGACTGTATGTTTTGCCTGTGAGGTGCATGGCTACAAAGGTGTGTAATTTGGGTTGACTATATTGACCACCTTAGTATCTTGTTCTGATAAAGATGTTTCAATCGTTAAGGTGTGTTATAAGTTAGTTGAGCATGTGTTTACTTTTTGTATGATATCACCATGATTTTGGAGCTGACATTTGAATAGTAAGTTGAGCATGTTATGTTAGGATGAGCTTTGTAAACCCTGAAGTTGTGTGCAGAATAGGCATATACTTTTTGAGAGCACCATTATCTTGCCTTTGAGTGTATTTTATGGGTTATTGGGTTACCAATTTGCTCTTAATGTTCATTACTAGCTATTTAATGGTTGGAGTTACTTAGGCATAAGAAAGTACCTGTTCGTGGCTCAGTGTTTGGTGTATGGTGTTAGTGATTCAAGTATTTCAGTTTAGTTCTTGTTTAAAAAAAATATTGTTGTTTATGTGCAACAAAAGGGTTGTGTGAGGAAAATAGCAGAGTTGTGTGAGGAAAATAGCAGAGTGAATAATTCATCAAGGGAGAGCATAAAATGCAACCTTGTAAGGTTATTATTTAAAAGAAGTGTGCAAAAAAAAAAAAAGTTTTGCAGAATAAAAGCCATAATGGCTCAGTTTTGTTTATTTAGAATGTTGAGCTCAATTCTTTGGCGCAAGATGTGTTTTATCAGTCATTAGAGTAGAGTGTGAGTTCATTGAGCAAAGTAAAGTGTGTGAGTTGCATAAAGTAGACTAGAGGGTGTGTTTTCCTTGACGAGCACAATGGGGACCTCTCATGTTTACTTGGCAAAAACATAATCAATAGCTAGTAGCGAGTGTAAGAGTAGATCCTCAGTTGTTAGGCATTGATAGTAAGGCATGAGAGGAGAGAAAAGAAAGTTATATTTGAGTGAGGCTGCTCTAACCTTGGTAAGGACTCTCAGGGGGAGGTAAGTTTCATTTTATCTTTGCATGTTTGCTTCTATCTGAACTGTTAGTAATGATATTACATGGTTGTTGGACTTGATAGTAAGGGCATATTTAGATTAATTTGTGATTCATTTTAGCTATTGGAATGTCTACTTCATCATGATAGAGTTGTATGTCTTGGGAAACCATGCCTCTCTTGTTTGTTAGTTTATTCTTTCTTTTCAGTTTGACTGTGTGTTTGTTTTTTTTTTTTTTTGCTTGAGGACAAGCAAAGGTTGAAGTGTGGGGGAATTTGATAACGTGCATTTATGCCGTTATCCTAGGCCATATTTAGGGTGTTTTAGAGTATGTTTTGTACCCATTTGCATGATATTTTACACATATTTGCTCTAATCCCTAGGAAGACCATGTTTGGTGTATAGTTGTACTTTTTGAGTGTTTTTGGCAGGTTTTGGAGCAACTTTTCCCACACACCTTCACTAGATCACTCCATACACTCAAGAGGAAGCTATAGGAAGAAGATGGAAGCAAAATGAAGGCAAAATCAAGGTGCACGTGAAAAGGCTTTCTCACGTGCAAGGAGTTTATTACATGGATGCCTTCTACAAATCAAGAGGAAGCTTTGGAGCAAATTTGAGTCGAATTGGAGCTGCACGTGAAAAGGGTCTTCTTACGTGCATTCTCGCGTGCAGGCATTTTTGAGCTCCAAATGATGTGTTTTGTTGTTTTAATCATTTTCCTCTGAAGAACTGGGGTCAAATTTGGTGTAGTTTGAGTGTTATTAAGCCTAGAACGTTGAATAGTGTCACTAACCAAAACGACGTCGTTTTGGCTATGACCACATTTATAATTAGGGCACACCTTTTGTAACCCTAATTTGGCCCACTAAATCCTATAAATAGGGGGCTTTGGAGGCATTGTAAATCATCTTGAGTAAGAGAATCTGATCTGAGTTCTGAAAAAGAGCTATAGCCATTGCTAAAAGATCGGATTGTCCTTGGCAAGGAGCGATTTGCGGCAGCAGACGCCAGAGTCTTTGGAGGCTGGAGTCCGGGTTCATCTAGGGTTCTTCCTTTATTGTCCTGGTACTGTAATCATGTTCTTTCTTATAATTTCTATTGCTTTTGTCATGATCATGGAGTAGTTTTGTTAGTCTAAGGGAGCAATGTAGCCCCCAATATATTGTATTCAATTTGGTTATAGTTATTCAATAAAATAAAAATCGGTTCTTGTTTAATTCACTGCTTGAATGGAAATGCCTAGTTTATGCATAATTAGGTAATCTTAGCCCTTGTCTAGGGTGGAACACTAGTGAATTAGATTTAATGTTGTATGACGGACCAAGTCTACAACTATTAGATTGTTTATCTACCTTGATCACTTTTATTCACATGGACCAAATGGGATAAAAGCCTTAAATCTATCTTAGCATGGACCAAATGTAAGATAGGTAGGAGATAATCAACATGAACATGAACTAGAACATAAATCAAGAACAAGAGCCATAACCAGATTATTACAATCCATTGGGTGGTAATCATTGTGACCCTAGATCCTTAATCACTGCAATTTCTATACCAATAGCTTGCCAACATTCTGATTTAATCACTTTTGCTTCAAACTATTTGCACAACAAAAATCAATTGTCCAGGACATAAATTCAACTTGTTAGCTCGGTGCTTGCTGCTTAACTGCATTAGCTACCTCCCTGTGGGTTCGACAACCAGAGTCTTAATACTCCATTTTATTACTTGACCAGTGCACTTGCTGCAAAACCTATAGACATAACATTTACAGGTCATAGGGGTTCTGTCTTTCCTGGTCTATCCTGGGGCTAAGCCCTGTGTAAAAGATTTATAGAGTCTATATTGTTGTTGCTATAATATTTATATGTAAATTCATATAGGTGTGACCTCCTATATGAATGTTGGCCTTCAATGGCGTCTTGGTGTGATTATGGCTAGTGCATGTTAAATGTTCGATAAAATGCCTGTGTGAATATGCCCATGTGAATACGCCTAGGATGTGTTTGATAATATGCCGGTGTGGCTGCATCTTTGAGTTTGTGAATGTATGCATGCTAAGTGTTTGAAGTTATGCCTATGTGACCACGCATATTAAGTGTTTGATATTATGCCTGAATGGCCATGTTGTGCTGCATGTTTGCTTTTATACCTGGAGGGTGTGGAAGCTCGGGACTGTTTATGTTAGCCTATGAGGCTGTGGAAACTATTGGCCTGAAGAGGCGGTTAAATCACTTGCGGTTAAACCATTGGCCTGAAGAGGCGGTTAAATCACTTGCAATTAAACCATTGGCCTGAAGAGGCGGGTAAATTACTTGTGGTTAAACCATTGGCCTGAAGAGGTGGTTAAATCACTTGCGATTAAACCATTGGCCTGAAGAGGCAGTTAAATCACTTGCAGTTAAACCATTGGCCTGAAGAGGCGGTTAAATCACTTGCGGTTAAACCATTGGCCTGAAGAGGCGGTTAAATCACTTGCTTGAGATGGTTAAAGTGTAAGCATGTGTGGCAGTGAAAGATTGTATTTGATGATGTGGATGGTTTGTTCATATATCTGTTGAAATCATTGTATCACAACACTGCACTTGTACACATGGCATGTAGATGCTAGGAGCATGGGATGGGTTGGCGAGACATGATCCCTATTGAGCTGTGGTTGCTCACCCCTCCTACTGTGATTGTTTTTTTTTACAGGGACCTACAGGCGTTAGGTGGGAACACCAAGGTGGAAGACTTTCTACCTTGTGGCTTTACTTCTTATGTTATTTGAGTGTTTTGTCAAATGTTATGTCGAGAGACTATTGTAACTCCAAATGGAGATGATGTAATGGATTTTGGAATTTAATAACAATAAGTGGTTTACCTTTCAGTTATTTGTGGATTATTATGAATGTGTTTGTGGTCCTGCTTGGATGTTGGATTCTGTACATCTACCCCTTGCCCACCGGGTGGGTAAAGGGAAGTCACGAACCGGTTCCCTCGGGTTGAAAATCCGAGGCGTGAGAAGCCTGGACCACGTCTTCCTTACACTGGCCAACATTTTGGACGTTCCTTTTGTTGTTACCTATGGACCGGCCCATGACACACGGGTTCCTACCCCTGCTGAGGCCAGGCCCTCTTCTCCTGCTGCAACAATACCCATTGTTGACCTCTCTGGTCAAAGCGGTTATGATGCCCCGGATGCCTCTGATGCTCCGGCTGGCCCCTCTACTGTCGTCGTTGAAGCACCCCTCTCTCCATTGCCGATTGCTCGCCCAACGCACTCCCGCACCTATTCATGTGGGGGAGTCCTCCAAAGCCCCGGAGTTTGCGCTTGGACGTGCCTCTTTTGGTATGATTCACTCCGATGCTATGATCTCTGCACAACTGGACTGCCACGCCCAAGCCCAGAGCGCTCAAATTGCCGCCATCGCTGTCAAGGTTGATGCTCTCGGCGCCCAACTCCTCTCCGCCCTAACTGACTCCTCCACTTCCATTGAGTAGAAGATGGATCTCGTTGCCTCGTCCATGCATTCTCTGTCTACCTCCTTCATAGACTTGGCACATACGATGGCTCGTCCTCTTACCACTCCTCGGTGATATGCCAAAATGGGGGAGAAAGTGTCATTTGATCCTCCAGCATTATCTTTCTCAGCTCGTGCTAGTAAGCGGCCTGCAACTACACTGTTTCCGGGAGTATCTATCCCCAAACGCAACCACTTCTCTCAGCCTAGCTCCTCCAGTGCAACTCCTCCTTCGTCCTCTCCATCTTCGGCTGTCACTTTCCTCCCATCATACGTGGATCGTGATCCACATTATGCGGATGGTAGTGTTTTCAACGAAATGACGAAGTATGCCGCATCCACTGGCGAGGGAAGATGTTTATCTAATTTGTACTCCTTCTTCCCAAAAGATATTCAGACTCTACATTCTGAGAAGGGTCTATTTACCATAGAAGACATAGACAACTTCTCTCGGGCAGTTAAGATGGAGATAAGGCTGTTTTCATCTCTGTACGAGGACGGACACTTGTTTGATGTCTTGCCATGTTGGTTAAAGGGTAATCTTCTAGAAGTAGCCCACATCCAGACCTTCATTGACGAAACTGCTGAGGACAGCAAACCTTGGAAAAATCTCTCAACTGTCCTTATTCCGTATTGGGTCATGACGCCGCACTTCATGCTGGTTGCTTTTCTGATTCCATCCAAGCAGATGCTCTTGATTGATTCTCATCAGGTTATGGATAACAATGTTAGAAAGAATCAATGGGAACCATTGCATCTTCGACTGACCAAAGCAGTAAAGCAATCCGGGCTTTATGAAGAAATGAGCCAGACTCCTTTGGCTCCAACTAAAAAGCTGAAGGCGGCGATCCGGAGCAAGAAACAAGTGCCACAACAGCCCGATGGAGATAGCTACAGAGCCTTTGTCTGTTTCTTCATCAAATCGTTTATAAAGGTGGATAAAGACTGGAACAACATCCGCAACTATACGATGGAGCAGATAATAGAGCTTCGAGAGAAGGCAGCAACAATGATCTTCAAGTATAATAAGCCTTATGTACCTTAATGTAAAATTCATGTGTCAAAGCTGAATTGTACTTTGTTGCTAATCTAATGAAAATGGAAGTTATCTTTATTCTGTATGTTATCTTTTTGCTTCACTTACTAGATCAGATTACAAAGGGTTTTGCCATATCCATAATTGGGAGAGATTGTTGGTGTAAAGACCCGTATTTGGGTAAGGCTGAGAGATAGTCTTTCTCTATTACTAACATCTAGACAATATTGTGTACGTCAATGTGAGCATTTTGACTATAATTGGGCCCAATTCTGGGTTTGGGCCCCGAGTGGCCCGATTGTTGACTTTCCAGGATTTATTTGTTGACCTTGCATTTGAGTGGTAACTGGGTTGGAAAATATCTGGATTGTAATGTTCTCATCATTTTGAGCGTTTTGATTGTACTTGGGCTCAATTTGGAGTTCGTGACCTCGGGAGGTCAATTAATATTTTTGGAATTTATTAGTAAAAGAAAATGCAGAAATATAAATAGGAAGAGTAAGAGCTTCCATGTTACGTTTCATTATTCATGCATTGGATAGCTTAGAGAGAGAGAGAGAGAAGCTTGGACCCTTCGCTTTGGGGCATTTTAAGCTTGTTTGATCATCAAAAATCATTCCAGGTAGGTGTTCCATTGATTTTATACCTTTTCTTTTCTTCGTTTCATTTGATTAACAGGTAAGAATTAGATGAAATCACGAAAATTCATGATAAATCCTAGGAATTGGGGAAAAATGGAAATTGAGCATGAAACCTAGATGATTTAGGTTGTTTGGTAGCCTAATGTGGCTAGATGATGTTAGAACCCTTAATAGGGATGAATTGTTGCTTAAAAATGGAGATTTAACGAGTATAATTGGTTTTTGGGATGAAATCGGGAAGAACGCTGATTAGCGATTCATGACCGGGGAAGCTGCTCAAGGCTAGCCGAGTAGAGTGTCGAGTAGAGCCTCGAGCATGTTGCTCGAGCTTAGAGTGTCGAGCAGCGTCGAGCGAGCGTCGAGTAAGGTGTCTCAAGCAGTTAGACAGTGCAATTGCCAGTGTATGTTGCTAGCGAGCCTGGACCCATTTACATTGTAACCATTATGCCTAAGTAAGTTACAATGTAAATAACGAAATACCCCCCATTTGGATTTAAAGAAAAATACTAGAAAATTAAATTCCCACTCCTTCAAAATGTGAAAATTGGGATTTAGTGTAAAATCTCGGAAAAATCTAGTTTTTCGTAGAAGTGAATTTTTGGAAAATGGGGTTAGACATATCAGAAAAATCCCAAAAATCAAATTATCTTAGTTATGATATGGAGACTTAATGCTGAGACTTTTTATTTCAAGAAAACAACTCCTATGGGTATCTCCTTCCTTGGTCAAGGAATGATGATCGATTTGTGGAGACTGGCTTCAGTTATAAAGGGAGTATGGTGAACCATAATGTCATATTGGTGTTGGTATGTTGGTTTGAGAAATTGGGGCTTGGGCTCTATGACTTGTTGGCTTCTCACCGCAAAGTACAGATGATGCTATGTGGTTGACGGGGCAGGCATATGCGCCGATGGTAGGACTGTGTGGCACTGTGTCCGGGCATATAGCGTTGTGGTAGGGTTGAGTGCCCTAAGTTGGGATCCTGTTGAGGATCGTGTTGAGCCGTTGAGCTCATGGAGCTAGGGCTGAGTGCCCTGAGCTGGGATCCCGTGGAGGATCATGGACAAGCTGTCCTGTGCGGGCAGGCTGGGTTCTGACGTTTGTTTGCAGGCTGTGTCTGATGAATAACTTTTTCACGACTCTTCACTGATTTAGTTCCACTTTTGTCGTTTAAATTGTCCTTCTAAATATTACTTTGATTCCCTTAATGTAACTACTAAGCATAGCAGCATGAAAGGGGTCGAACCCACAAGGATTAGCCAAGCTTTCCAGTTTTTAATTAAATCACCTATTTACTCTAGTCCTAGAAAATGTTTTAGCTTACTGTTTTGTATTTTTCTCAAATTATAAACTCTTGTCTCTTAAATTACCAAACAGAATGGTTTTGGATTTAAATTATAGAATTAAGACATCTAGGGTCACAACTTCGCCATCCATGCACTGTTTCTACTGATTTTAGTGCCCGTAGGTTTGGTCTAAGCTATACATGCTATTTATCAACCAAGGTTTGGCAAATGGTCATTGTCAGACCTTCTAAGCACTTACTACATGAATGATCATCATTATAGCAGCTTCACAGCTAATAAGTCACACACATGCAAGGATAATGGTCACACCAAGCATATGCATGTCAAGGAACATGTGTTCTGTCCCTGACTAGGACTAAGGAATTCAAAAGTGCACGATCCAGTTATAAAATAATGATAAGATCCTTAAAAATGCACGTTTCACATAGACAAACCCAAAATTCACCCATCATCAGTATTAAACATAAGGGGGCTACATTGCTCCCCTAGAAAATATGAACTACTCACTCATATTGGAGATTACACCAAAATCCATAAAATACAATCTTCAGACCTTGGTACAGGAGAGAAAGTGTGTTCTCGGGTGGCTTCCTTCCTTAAGGTGCGAGATAACTCCCAAATCCTAGCTCTGATCTTCAATTCTAGCAGCAATCCACACCTCTAGGTCTGCTAGGGTTTCCAGCCGTTAGCCCTTTTTCTTAGATGTTGAGTTCTCTTCTTTGTGGATGTGTTCTTCCCTTTATGTAGGGCTGCAAGTCCAGCTATAGATGTTCCCTAGCCCCACGGTGACAGCCCATTAGCAAAACTACGTAGTTTTGCTTAATGACCCAAAATCCATCTTGAAGTTACAATAATGCTCAAACCAAGCACATTTACACCAAGGTTCTTTAGAGAATAGTCTTTAAAATAATAAACCAAAGTGAATTATGCAAAAATACAGGTGCTCGTCATATCCTCATATGACGTACAGCTCCAAATGAGGTGAAATTGCTCCCCAAGCTTCCTGGCGTCGTGTAGAAGGCAGGACTATAATTATCTCCTTGCACGTGACAATGGTCCATGTGACATGCACTCATGTTTTGCCTCATCAGGCTGCCCTCTTTTGCCACAAGTTCCTTCTTTGGTAAATGAAGTGATTTGGCTGATGTCCATGAGATGAAATTGCCTAAAAACCTACCAAAACAGCTTAAAAACACACATATATAGGCCAATCAATGTCTTCCTAAGGTGTTAGAGCAAATATCTAAGAAATATGGATAAATTAAGCTCTAGTTATGCTCTTTAATGTCCTAAATAGACACTAGAATAACGACATAAATGCACGTTATCAGTGTCCTGATGATTATGCACACTACACGATGCACGAGTACACTGAGCATATAGACTTGTATGTTTGCATGATGCGGAGTTTTGGGGTCACCTACTGAGCTTGTCGCTCACCCCTACTTGTTGTTTACCTTTTTCAGGTGTGACCTGAGACTAGTAGACTTTCTTCCAAGAGGACGTGCCCACTACTTTGATGTATGATACAGTATTATATTCTATATTGTTGTGTATTGTATCCCGGACATGGGTCCATGAACAGTTGTATTTGCATACTGTTTATGATGTGATGTCTGTATGACTGTTTGACTTATTGTATGCATGATGATATATGGGAAAGTACAAGATTACCCTTGATGTATGACTGTACAGGGTTGCATAATTGAGACAGCACCCGCGGTGTAGTCTTTATTGGTGCTAGTCACGAACCCCTTGACCATTCGGGTGCGGGCAAGGGGAAGTCATGTTCCTGGTTTCGGGTTCCCTGGAATTTGGGGGAGTGACAATTGGATCAAACCCAGAATTTGGATGATGCGGATAAAACCCTATGTAATTTGATTTGAGACATTGCATGCTTATTCTTAAGTTTTTGCAAAAGGTATAATCTTAATCCGGACGTTCACTCGTGAGAGCAAAGCTAAGGACAGGATACATAATCCTGATCCGGACAAACATGAGTGTCGTCAATCACTTGGTAAATAACCAAGTCTACACTTCATACGGAATAAGGATCATTCATGTGGACTAAAAGCTCAAAGCTACGGACTAAGGAATCTGTGTCTAACACCTTAATGGACTAAGCCACGTATGTGTGGAATAAGAAATCCTAGCCAACATCTAGTACGGAGTAAGGAATAGTTATCACGGAATAAAAAGCTAAGTCTTCCACTCAAACGAAGTAAGGACAAGAAGACACGGAGTAAGGAATCCAAGTCTTCCATACATGCGGAGTAAGGAACAATTTTTGCGGAATAAAAACCCAAGTCCATTATTCGCACGGAGTAAGGAAAACAGATGCGGTGTAAGGAATTCGAACCTTTTACTCATGCGGACTAAGGATGCGCTAATACGGAGTAAGTCATCTGGACTTTTACCTCATGCGGAGTAAGGAAGCACTGATACAGAGTAAGCTCTCCGGACTTCTCATTCATACGGAGTAAGGAATCCTTGACACGAAATAATGATTCTAGTATCAAACTATTACGGAGTAAGCAACCAATGATACAGAGTACGGATCTGAGCTTCATTAACACGGAGTAAGGAACTTTACGATGGATTAAGAAGATGCTGCTTCAACTTATCCCTTCGCATTCAAAGTCATCAGCTCGCTGCGTCCTAATGTAAGACAAACTCATTGATAACCTAAAACATCTTACACGTGGATCATGCGGATATGTGGACATAAATTTAATTGCACTTGGGAACTCGCAAAGTAATTCAAAATTTAAAGATCCAAGATCTTAAACTCCACATCTGCAAGCAATCAAGGCAGAGAAGTTACCGAGGAACAATCAATCTGCACGTTGCTCGGAAGAACAAGTTCCAAGGATGTTTCCAACGGATGGCTATATATATTAGACCTTGTATATTTTCATTGAAGTTGGTTGACATTGTTGCAAGCACTTAAGTGTATAAGAAACGTACATGTACAAGTGCTCATAGAGATATTTGGCTAGTGTGTGAGTTATTTGTAAACGAGTATTAGAGAGTATTATAGTAGATCGATAAGCTTTACAAGCTTTAATCTGCCCTATTTTGTTGTAATTCTCATTTGATAATAAAACAAAATATTTCCACTATCTGGTTATCTTTCGCATTGATCTTATCTCTTTACTGGTATTAGGGTTGCGCCAGAGTTAGAAAAGAGTTTCGATAAAAGCTTATTTACCCCCCTCTAGGCTTCCAAGGACAAAGCTTAACACAATGTAATAGAGTGTAATGAACTAAATACTATATTTCCGATAAAAAAATCATAAACACATAAGAATGTCCAAAACCAAATATAGGGCAACAAAACACAAAATAATACAAACTTCCACTAAAACATGATATCCTCACACAACATGATACCTATATAAGCAGTGTGCTCATGAAAGACCTTGGGTGGCAATTCTTTTGTAAGTGGATTCCCTATCTTGGAGTTTGTCCCAATATGCTTTATAAATATCTCTCCACTCTGTATTCTTTCTTTCACAACTAGGTACTTAATGTCAATATGCCTTGACCTTGAACAATTTCTGTTGTTATTAGAATATATCACTATAGACTTATTGTGACAATATAGTTTGAGTGGTCTTTCTATGCCCTCCAGAATGTGCATCCCAAATCATATTCCACAATTGGATGCCTCATGACATGCTACAAATTCTACTTCCATGGTGGAAGAAGTTATTAATGCCTATTTGGCACTACTCCAAGATATATGTAGCCTGAAGTGGATCTTTTATTGTCTTGACATCTAGCATAATCAGAGTTGGAATACCCAATGATCTCCAAATGATCCGATCTCCTATATGCGAGCATACAATATTTTGTTTTTTATAAATACTTCATAACTCGTTTGGCTACTTTCTAATGATCCATCACAGGATTACTAAAATATCTGCCCAACATACCAACAATATATGTAATATCTAGACGCATATAGACCTGAGCATACATTAAACTCCCTACTGCTGATGTATAAGGAATGTTTTGCATTTGCTTAATTTTAAGAGTAGTTTTAGGGCACTGATTGAGACTAAGTCTCCCTTAGCTTAGCTATAGGGGTGTCACCTGGTTTATTGTCCTGCATGCCAAACCCTTTAAGAACTTTATTGATATAGCTCTTTTGTGATAATCTAATAATACCCTAATAGTGATCTCATTGTATTTGGATCCCTAATACAAAATAGGCATCACTAAGATCTTTCATTTCAAAATTATTTGATAAAAATCTCTTGGTTTCGTGCAACATGCCTATATCATTTGTAGCAAGCAGTATGTCATCAACATATAAAACCAAAAATATAAGTTTACTCCCACTGAATTATATACACAATTATCAATAGTGTTTGTCTCAAAATCTAACAAGATAATCACTTGATGAAACTTGTGATACCACTGACGAGAAGCCTATTTGAGTCTATAGATAGATTTTGTCAATTTGCAAATCATATTCTTTGGGTCTTCCAACTCAAAGTTTTTTGGTTGCACCATATAAATCGTTTTATTAATGTCACCATTGAGAAAAGTTGTTTTAACATCCATCTAATGAAGCCCAAGGTCAAAATGTGCAACAAGAGCCATGATTGTCCTAAAAAAGCCTTTTGTTGAAACTAGAGAGAAAGTCTCTTTAAAGTCAATTCTTTCCTTTTGAGTAAAGCCTTTTGCTACAAGACGAGCCTTATACCTCTCCACATTACCCTACAAATCTCATTTGGTTTTAAAAATTCATATACAACCAATGGGCTTCGCAACTTCTAGAAATGGGACAAGTTCCTAAACTTTATTGTCTTGCATAGACTTATACTCCTCACTCATGGCATCGATCCACTTTTGAAAATTGGAACCTTGCATGGCTTGATGAAAGTTAATTGGATCATCTTCCATCATTCCTATGGTTTCATCATGTTCCAAGAGAAATATTATATAATCATCTAGAATAACATTTCTCCTTTCTCTAGTGGATTGCCTTAATGGTACTAGATCTTGAGGTTATTGAGTTTGTTCTTCATGAATGAGGTTTTAGTCAACATTATCTAGTTGAGGATCTGAATTTGCTACTTGATTAATGATAGACCAATAATCTTGTACATTATCAAAAGCGATAATGAGAATCGAGATTAATTTCTCCTCAAAGACCATGTTCCTAACCTTATTTTTTTCCCCAAACTCAACATCCTCAAAGAATGTTGTAGTTCCCGTCTCAAAAGTAGACCGAAGTGTGAGATCATAAAACTTATAGCCCCTAGATCATTCAAAGTAGCCAATAAAGTAACTGCTCACTATTTTGGAGTCCAATTTTTTTCATGTGGCCTATAAGGCCTTGCTTAAGCTGGGTATCCCCAAATGTGAAAATGCTTTATACTAGACTTTTTACCTGTCCAAAGTTTATAAGGTGTTTTTGTAGTTGCTTTAGTTGGCACTCTATTCAGAATATAAGTTGTTGACTTTACTGCTTTCCCCATAGTAAGTCTAGTAAGGTGGAATGATTAATCATGCTCCTTTTCGCATCCTTAAGTGTTCAGTTTTATTTTTTATCTACACAATTCATGTTAGGCGATCCTGGCATGGTGTACCGTGAGACGATTCCACACTCCTCTAGGAATTATACAAATAGGCCTGGACGTTGTTCACCTAAACCATCATATCTATTGTAGTGTTCACCACCATGATCAGACCTGACACATTTTATTTTTTTACTTAGTTAATTCTTAACTTCAGCTTTAAAAGTTTTGAACACATCCAAAGACTGAGATTTCTCTTGAATAAGAAATAAGTACCCATAGCGTGAATAATTGTCTATGAATGATATGAAGTATTGTTGGTTATTCCAAGAAGCCACAGGAAATAAGCCATAAATATCCGTGTGTGTCAATTCTAAGACATTTGTAGTTCTGTTAGCACTTAATTTCATTATTTTGGTTTGTTTTCCCTTGATACAATCAATACAAACATCAAAGTTTGTAAAATCAAGAGAATCTAAAATCTCATTAGACACAAGCCGCTAAACTCTATTTCTAGAGATGTGACTTAATCGTTTGGGTTATAATATGGCTATATTTTCTATATTTAATTTGCGTTTAGTTCCCTTTGATCCCACATGCAAGGTTTCATTATAAGAAGCAATTGTATCAAGCAAATATAAGTTGTCATATGCACACAAAGAACCAGTTCCCATAACATTTGAATTTATAGATAAACTAAATTGATTATTTCCAAATGAATAATAATAACTTGATTTGTCCAATAAAGAAAATGAAACCAAATTGTTGGGAATCACATGATTTGGTGAAGCTACCAATAATAGTCTAAGTCTGGAGACTTGAAGATCCGAAGGTATCAGGGTCGTAGAGTCGAAGTTCAAAGAAAAGAAAATTGTCACTAAGCAAAATAGCTAACGATCCGAAGACTCGAAGAGTCGAAGTCATAGTCAGAAAGTGACAGAAAGTCAACTAACTCGAAGACCCATAGAATGTGAAACTGAAGAGTCCCCAGAGATGCCCTAATGACAATTAAAAGAACATAAATTGATAAGTAGACTCGTAGACTCATAGGGTCGAAGAGTTGAAGTCACAAGTAGAATCGTCAACTACAAATCGTATGGAGACTCGCAAACTCGACGACCGAAGGTCGAAGAGTCTAAGTCTCACAACATAGACTGACAAAAGAAATTATAACTGAAACTCGAAGAGTCGTAGGCAGCTAATCAAAAGGAATTGTCAGCCATAAATAAGACCAAGACCGGTAGTTGTTTAGGCAAAGTCGTAGTTGAAGAGTCGGTGCCATAGAGTCATAGACTCGAAGAAACAAAGACTCGGTTGCAAGAACCTAGTGACGATAGGCTAAGTAGTAGACATTGAGAGTCCGAGACTCATAGAGTCGAAGACTCGCGAGGTGAAGACCCAACACATGTTCGTAAACCAAAGCAACAGAAAGGTTAATTAACAACTTAGCCCACTAACGCAAATTGAGTGACTCGAAGAAACAGAGTCAAAGACTTGCAGCTATGACAAAAGGCATTGGCTATGTATGCTTTGCATAAGAGTCACTCGAAGATTCGCAGTGAGGGTCAAAGACTCGAAGAGACGAAGACTCAAAGTGACCCATTAGACTTAATCCAAACTGTAATTTGCCATCCTCAAAGACTCGAAGACAAAAAGTCGAAGAACCGTAGCTAGTAGTAGCTCAATACGCTCATTGAGAAACTACTCTAAGCACCTCAGCAAAGGTCGCAGACTCGTAGAGTTGAAGATGACATTACAAAGTGAGCCTATCTTCGCCTGAGAACTATTAGGCTCGCGATATTCCCAAGATCCAAGCTAGATCGAATAAGTATATGGGTTTATATACAGAGAGGGGGGGGGGTGAATCTGTATACTTAAAACTATTCTCTTTTAATTTTAGAGTAGTACGATACTCAAAGGTATTCTACTGATGTAGTTGGTGTTAGAACGGTGTCTTAGTGTCTCATGCAATATCAGATAACAACAGTTATGTATGGGAAGAAAAAGGCAGAGACACACGGATTACGTGGTTTGATCAATGTGAGCAACTCAACGGTGGTGAGGGTGAACCTATACTAAGTCTAATCCACTATATGTTTTCAGTACAATAGGGTCTAGCCCTCTTTACAACAGGATTAACTCTCTTTTCTTTTAAATGCAAATACAAAATAGTATTACTCTAGTACTCACTCACTGTGAAGAACTGTCTAGCATAATTTGCTCCTGCGCATTCAACTATTTGCACTGCTTGAACTTCAACCACTCCTGTGCCGAACTTACACACTATTCGTCGAATGTATGAGAAAGAAGAACTGATTAACTCACTGTTATCTTGCTTTCAATCTTCCTCTCTCTCTCTGTGTGTGTATACTATATGAACTACTCTTTGTCTCACTTGTATCACTCCAAATACGTTTCTTGTATTCTGCGATATCCAGACTCTCTTTTGAAGTTAGGCATATTCATTGCTTTCATAGGCCGGCCTCAGTACGAAACCCCTCTACTAGGGTTAAGCATGTTTCACCTTTTGATCTTCACCATTGAAACATGTTAAGCTAGCCCTGGATGTCATCAACGTGTTTCCCAGTACTTAGCATACTCAAAAATGCCATCCGAGTGATAACTGACTTAAACGCGATCTTCAGTGCATTTTGCACCTTTGACTAGCCATAGCCACATAGAAACATGTGCCTCGTAGCTTCGCTGTTACATCACAAGCTACCTCTGAGACTTTGCACGAATCTTCGAGTCTGAGTCTTTGAACCTAGTGAATTGATCTTCCAATTCTTCTGCTCTTTGGCTTCAAAGCTAGGTTAGAACCAGTGCTTAACTGACGTCAATTTTTCTCTCTACGAGCTTTTAAACTCTATGAGTCTTTAGTTTTGAATCAGCAACAACAACATTCTACCTTGGCTACTAATCTTTGACCCTACGACCCTGTGAGCTTCGACACTACCACTCTACACCCAACAGGTCTTCGAGCCTGCAAGTCTTCGAGTCTTTGAGACATTGCTCTACACCTGCGGTTTTCGAATCTTTGACTCAAAGACGCTGCTCTACACTTGCGGTCTTCGAATCTTCGACCCCGTGGATCTACGAGTTTGTGGCCTTGTGTACCTTCAGTGGTGCTTCGAGCCTTCTGGCTTGATGATCTTTGACTCTACATCTTCGAGTCATCTGATCTTCAACCTAGCAAACTACGAGTCTTCGATGCAGATCTTCGACATTCGTAGGTACATGGTTAGACTCCCTCTACGAACTCACTCTAAGAGATCACTCTACGAACTTATCCAATCCAGTATGGATCTTCGACCCGAAGTATATCCGCTTCTGCATAGTGTTGACAACAATGACAACCAATAGGATCGTGGGAACAAAAATCTCCTCCTTTGGAATTGTTGGGAACATATGTAAACATAGCCTTTGAACTTTTGAGGCTCTCCCCCTGTATACCTCACACTGTACTCCCCCTGAATAGAATACTCTTTCTTTTCTCCCCCTTTGCCAACCAATTACAAAGAAAGAAGGAGAACCCCTGGTAATACCTTCAGGCATGAGGAGGGAACTGCATAGATAATCCGCGTCTATGTCTATCAAACAATTCGATGGATAGAGGTTTGGTGAGGATATCAGTAGTTTGTTCCTGTGTGGGAACATACACCAGTTGCATATTTCCCTCCTCCACTTGTTCTTTGATGTAGTGGTAGCGATAATCAATATGTTTGGTCTTTCAATGATGAACAAGATTCCTGCATGTTAATCGCATTCTGGTTATCACACCAGATATTAACATGCAACTCCACATCCACTCCCAAGTCTTATAGTTGTGTGTTCATCCATACCACTTGAGTACATGCAGCATGTGCAGCCACATATTCACTTGGCTATCTGCAGGCCATATTGTTTCATTCTCGCTCAAACATTCAACACATTTAGAGCTCGGATAAAAGCATGACCCCTGGTAGAGCGTCTGTCATCAATATTTCCAGCCCAGTCTGCATCAGTGTATGCCTGTAATTCAATGGAGTCCTTATAGGGATACCATAACCCCATTTCTAGTGTACCATTTAGGTATCTAAGGATCTGTTGGACTGCCAGGAAGTGAGACTCTTTGGGGTCTACTTGATATCTACTTGCCTGACACACAGCTTGTATCAAATCAGGTCTAGAGGCTGTAATGTATAAGAGGCTTCCAATCATGTCTCAATACTCATTCATATTTATACTATTCCCTTCCTAATCCTTGTCAAGTTTGCAGCCTGTAGCCATTGGAGTTCCAACAGGCTTGCTATCATTCATATTATACTTCTTCAATAATTCTTTGGCATATTTGTGCTGTGATATAAAAATTCCTTCAGTAGTCTGCCTAATTTGCAATCCCAAGAAGTAAGTTAATTCACCTATGAGAGACATCTCAAATTCATCACTCATTCTCTTAGCAAATTCTTCACATAATCCTGAGTGACTTCCTCCGAATATAATGTCATCTACATGGACTATGGTAGCTAGCTGACCTCTGTCCGAATTTAGTATATATAAATTATGATCCACTGTTCCTCTACGGAAGTTCATCCTCTTTAAATACCCATCCAGTCGGCTATACCATGCTCTGGGAGCTTGTTTTATGCCATACAAGGCTTTCTTTAATATGTACACATATGTCTCCTTATCAGCGATTTGTACTCTATCTGGTTGCTCAATGTATACTTCTTCTTTTAGCAAACCATTCAAAAATGTAGACTTCACATCTATTTGATAAACCTTGAATCTTTTATATGCTGCTAATGCAAGAAACATCCTGATTGTTTCTAGGCTTGCTACTGGTGCAAAAGTTTCATCCACATCTATTCACTCTATCTGAGAGTATCCTTTGCATACCAGTCTAGCCTTGTTCCTAACAACTTTACCATCCTCATTCATTTTATTCCTAAACACCCATTTTTGTACCGATTACATTCTTGTTCTTTGGTCTAGGAACCAACTCCCATGCCTTATTATTTTCAATTTGATCTAGCTCCTCATTCATTGCTATGATCCAAGCTTCGTCCTCTACTGCCTCTCCAACTGATTTTGGTTTAACTTGTGAGAGCAATGCAGTAGCTCTTGTAAATTTTATTCTGGTAGCTAAACCTGCTTTGGGATTACCAAGGATCTAATCCTTATCATGTACACTGGACCATGTCCTCCTGGTTTTCTTACTTGAATCTTCTCCAGGATTGGACTCTCCCTTCTTTTCCTCATAAGACTTCTCTGAGTCTGTGTCCTCATTCTTCTTTTCCTTTTCATGCTCAGACTGTTCTTCTTCCTGAGGTTCTTCTACTTCAAAATCTAGAATCTCATCCTCAGATACATCCTTCTTGTAGTTCTCATCAACCTTGACTTTGCTTGAAGTTATTACTTTTCCAAGCCTTGGAAGAAATACTCTATGTTGTTCCCATGATCTTATTGGTTGTCATTATTATCAACATGATGCAAAAGCGGGTAGACGCTAGGTCAAAGATCTATAATGGATTGGATAACTTCGTAGAGTGATCTCTTAGAGTGAGCTTATAGAGGGAGTCTAACCATGTACTTATCAATGTCGAAGATTTGGGTCGAAGACTCGTAGATTACTAGGTTGAAGATCAGATGACTCGAAGGTGTCAGGTCGAAGATCATCAGGCCAACAGGCTCGAAGCACCATAGAAGGTACACATGGTCATAGACTTGTAGATCCATAGGGTCGAAGATTCGAAGACCGCAGGTGTAGAGCAGCGTCTTGGAGACTCGAAGACTTGCAAGCTCGAAGACTCATCGGGTATCGAGTAGTAGTGTTGTAGAGTCAAAGTTCGCAAGGTCGAAGATTAGCCAAGGAAGAATAAGGCTATAACTCGGATGAAATTGAAGACTTGTAGAATTTAAAGGCTCGTAGAGTGAGACATCGATTGAGCACCGACCTAGCTTCAAAGCCGAGAGTAGAAGAATTGGATGATCAATTCTCAAGGTTCGAAGACTCGGACTCGAAGATTCGTAGGTAAAGACTCGAGCAAAGCAATGGGGCACATACATCTACGAGGTTGTGGCTAGTTGGAGCAAAACGCATTGAAGGGTCGTGTTTAAGTAAGTTATCACTCGGTCGACACTCCCGAGTATGCTAAGTCTTTGGAAAACACATGGATGTCATTCGAGACTAGCAAAACGTGTTTCAATGGCAAAGATCAAAAGGTGAAACATGCTTAACCCTAGTAGAAGGGTTTCCAACTACGGCCGGCCTATTAAAGAAAAGGAGTATGCCTTACTTTGATATAGTGTTAGAATATTGCGAGAACACAAGGAACGTATTTGAAGCGATACAAAAGAGACGCAGAGTAGTTCATTCAGGATATACAGAGAGAGACGAAGATTGAGAGCAAGATAACGAGTTAGTTCATCTATTTTTCTTTCTCATACATTCGACGAACAGTGTGTAAGTTCGGCAAAGGAGTGGTTCAAGGTTAAGCGGTGCAAACAGTTGAATGCGTAGGAGAAGTTTGTGCTAGACAGGTTCTTCATAGTGAGTGAGAACTTGTAGTAATACTGTTTTTGTATTTGTATTTATAAAGAAGAGAGAGTTAATCCTGTTGTAACAAGGGCTAGACCCTACTGTACTAGAAGTATATAGTGGATTAGACTCGGTGTAGGTTCTTCCTCACCACTGTGGAGTAGATCACATTGATTGAACCACGTAATCAGTGTGTCTCTGTTTTTTTATTCTCATACATACCTACTATTAACTGATATTGCATGAGACACTAATCTACCATCCAAAATACCAACTACCTCTATAGAATACCTCTGGATATCATACTACTCTAAAACTAAAAGGAAATAGTTTTAAGTATACAGATTCACCCCCCTCTTTGTATACAAACCCGTATACCTAGAAGATCTAGCTTGGAACCTGGGAATATCAATTCGTATCAGAGCTAAGTTCTCACTGGAGGTAGATCTATCACTCTGTGGAGAAGTGATCTCACAGATCGATAAGTTTGTATTATTGAGATCTGTGGGTTAACAGCTTAGTGACCAAGCAAGAATTCATTGGGTAATCACATAAAATGGAGATTCCTATCATCGGATCGAGTACCAGCTCCAGCTACGCAAAGAGGGTGCCTATCTTTGATGGCACAAATTACAAGATGTAGAGAGTGAGAAGGGAGATTGTATTCATGTCCATGGGTATGGATGTTGAGCAGCAAATTAGAGACGGTTATGTAGAACCTGCCAATGACAGAGAATCCACCGAAGCTGAGAGAAGAAACTATGAACTAAACGGCAGAGCTCCGAGTGTTACTACATCTGCACTCACAGACTCTGAATACGCAAAGGTCATGGACTGCAGGGTTGTGAAGGATTTATGTGATAGACTAGAGAGTGTCTATCAAGGAGATGACAGACTAAAGGAAACCAGGCTACAACTGTATACGTAGAGATTTGAAGTTCTCAAGATGGAGGAGGAGGAAAGTGTACAGGAGTTCTTTGTATGTTTGACAGAGATTGTCAATGACATAAGAAGTCATGCCAAGAATAAGAAAAACTATGCAATTATAAAGAAGGTGCTGCGAGTTCTACCCAAGAGATTCATCCCAAGGGTAAAAGTTCTAGAAAACAATTGAGACCCTGGAAACTATGACATTGCAAGAGCCGCAGTGCGGTTTAACCGCATTCGAAATGAAGTCGCACTCTTATGAAGAGTCATATACATCAACACCTAGCCCACAACCAAGGAATCAAAAGAAGTAGCCTTTAAGGCTATGAAAAAATTAAAAATAAAGAAAGAGGCCGAGTCCTCATAAAAACAAAAGAACAAAGGATGATTGAAGAAGGTGAAGATGAGGTGGTAACCTACTTCATTAGAAAATTTAGAAAAGGTGGAGCAGGAAAACAATCTGGAGGAAAAGGGAAAGGAGGACTTTCCCTAAGATGTTTTAAGTGCGGAAAGTGGGGGCACTTTGCATCTCAATGCAAAGTGAAAGCTAATGAATCGGATGATGAAAGCTCGGATGAAGAAGATACAAAGTGGAAGAAGTCATCATACCAACGAAGCAGTTCCACAAGGAGGTCAGCTGCTCCACAAAAAAAAAAAAAGCTCACACAAGAATTATATGAGCCGAATTATGGAATTTGATGATGAGGATGAATGCTCATCAGATTATACCTTTGTTGCCAAGATAGAGGTAGACAATGGAACTGCCTTAGAGCAGGATGCGACAAAAGAAGAAGAAGTCGATTTGGAGGAGGAGCTAGAGCTTGCAATAGAAGAGATTCGCATAAGAGGATGCAGGATTAAGCAGCTCAAGGGAGAGCTCAAGCAAGTCAAAGGAGAGCTTGCAAAGACCAAAGGGGAGAAAGACAAGGTACTGGAGGACTCTAAGATGTTCTGCGAGGAAATTGTCATCCTAAATCTCAAACTAGGGTAGCAAATCAAGATATGTGATGACATTACCATAGAACTTACCACCAGAGACACCACAATCCAATGACTTGAAGAAGAACTGGTAGGCCTTCAGCGAGAAGATCTCAAAGGATAGAGCCAGTCAAGCCTCAACCTCTGGACATTCCCAAATCACATCACTCATCACGCCACAACAAGTTCCGAAAATAGGGGCAACACTACCGGTGGATAGGAAGGAGATCAATCTAGATTTCCATGACAATCCTACACAGACCGCTGTTGTGACCCAAACTAGCAAGAAAGTGGAAAGAGTGAATGACGTTAAGATAGAGCAACACCCGAAGCAGTCCAAGACTACAGGAGTGGTCAAATGCATTCAGAAATCTGAGCATTCCAAGAATGTAAAGAAATCTAATGCATATGTTATTTCCACAAATGTGCAGGTGCCCCTCAAGAAAGAAAGAAAGCTTGTGAAGCCAACCATCAAGGCCAAGCCTGTTCTAAAGAAGATCCCCGATGTACAAAAGTTTGTGTCAAGTAACACCAGCTTTTAGGGTCACTGCTACTATTGTGCAGTGTGGGGTCACATGGCTAGATTCTGTTGGTGGAGGTAACCAGTGCAAGCTCCTAGAATTGTGATGAAGACATCTAGAAGGAACTTGTACTAGACTAAGATAAACAAGCCAGTGAGAAGTTTCTGTGATTACTATCAAAAGCAAGGACATGAAGAGCTTCATGCTGGTAGAAACCAAAGCCCATTTCCACGAACAACAAGTTTGCTATACTTGTTGACTTGGAAGTTTGTGACAAGTGTGTTGGATCAAACCCATAATTTGGATGATGTTGTTAAAAACCCTATGTAATTTGATTCGAGATGTTTCATGTTTATTCTAAGCTTGCAGAAGATAAAATCCTAAACTCGACTTACACTCAAAGAGCAAAGCAAAGGACAGGATATATAATGCTGATCCAGATTATCATGAGTGTCGTCAAACACTTGGTAAATAACCAAGTCTTCATTCGGAGTAAGGACCTTTTGTACGGACTAATCACTTGACAAAACGACTAAGGAATCCGCGCTTTTATTCTTAATTGGACTAAGTCAATTTATGTGGAATGAGAATCCGAGTCTACAACTCGTACGGAGTAAGAGAGATTCATTACGGAGAAAGAAATTAAGTCTTTCACTCGAGCTATCTAAGGAAAAGAAGATACGGACTAAGGAATACGAGTCTTTCATTCGAGCGGAGTAAGAAATGACTAGTGCGGAGTAAGGACAACTAATGCGGAATAAAGAATCCGAATCATTACTCAAGCAGAGTAAGGATACGCTGATATGGAGTAAGCCATCCGGACCTTTCACTCAAGCGAGTAAGAAACTCACGCGGAGTAAGGAAGCACTGATGCGGAATAAGGATTCCGCATATATACTTCATGCGAGTAAGGAAGCACGACATGAAGTAAGGATTTCAGGACTTCATTTACACGGAGTAAGTAACAACTGACATGGAGTAAGGATCCGAGCTTCATTGATATGGAGTAAGGAAATCTACACCGGACTAAGAAGACGCTACTTCAACTTATCCACACCGCATTTATGTTATCAGCTCGCTGTGTCCTGATGTAAGACAAACTCATTGAAGATCTAAACTGTCCTACACGTGGAACACTTGGAGATGTGGATGCAGTCCCAAATACAATTGGAATCAAGCAAAGTAATTCAATACACTTATGCTTCAAATATTTCGAGCTCCACATCCGTAGCAGTTATAGCAGAAACATTTTCTAAGAAGAACTTAATGTTTACACAGTGCTCAAAAAATACAGTTCCAAGATAGATTCCTAGGATGTCTATATATATATGAAGTGTTGTATATCTAACAGAGCGCGTGCATACATTGTAAGAACTGATACGCGCGAGTACATGTGCAAAAACAAAGATAATCTAGCTAGTGTGTGTGTGACTTGCAAAAGAGAGTACTGTTGTAATCAGCTGTAATTGCTGTGCCTTTTGTTGTAATTATCTTTAGATAATAAAACAAAATACTTCCACTATCTAGTTATCTTTCGCACTGAATATTTCTTTTAACCAGAATTAGTATTGTGCCTGAGTGACAAAGAATTTTAATAAGAGCCTATTCACCCCCCTCTAGGCTCCCAGGGACCAACAAGTGGTATTAAAGCAAGTTCTACCTACTCAAAGTAGAGATCCCCCCCCCCCCCCTCTCTCTCTCTCTTTCAATGGCCGAAGAAAGTAGCATGCTATTCAACACCTGTCTCAACTCCGGAGGAGCTCAAGAGCCCATCCTTAATCGAAGCAGCAGTGAAAATGTTGATCCACCACAACCTGCTGCTGTCGTTGCTCCTCAACCACGAAGTTCTGGCTACACTCTGAGCAAACCGCCAAAGTTCACACCAGAGCTTTTCTCCCAATGGAAAGCTCGCATGAAGATGTTCATGACATGTCATGATCATCTAATGTGGCCATGTCTTCATCAGGAGCTTCCTATTCTGATGACCATTGGAGAAAATGGAGTAAGAATACCAAACACAAATGCTGAATTCACAAATGATGAAAGAGCTTGGCAATATGCCAATGCAAAGGCTTTAGCCTATGTGACATCATCTTTAGATTCCGAAGCCTTCACGGACGTCCAGGGCTACACAACAGCGAAAGCTATTTGGGACAAATTGACTATCCTATATGAAGGAAGTCAGTCTGAGATGCAGAACGTTATCTGTTCTCTCAGACAGCATTTTGAGAGCTTCAATCATAAACCTGGCGAATCCCTGGAAAGTATCTATCGACGATTCGGCAAGCTCATTTTGGATCTAAAAACTGTCAATGAGCATTACACTCAGTTTCAAATAAATGACAAGTTCTTTCGCTCCTTGCCGGATCGCTATTACTCTAAACAGCTCCAGATGCAATCCAAAGACAACTGGCAGTATGCTCCCCTTGAAGAACTATATGGAGAGCTACGGACTCACGAAGTCAGGTTTAAATACACTGACCGAGATGAGAAAATAGCTCGGAAAGAAAAGGGGGTAGCATTCAAAGCTACGGAAAATCCAAGCATACTGAGTGAGGATGATATGAAAGAGTCAGGTAACTCTGACTCAGACATGGAAGAAGAAATAGCCCTTCTGGTTAAATCCTTCACATGATTTCTGAGAAAAAGCATAAAAGGATTCAAAAGAGGCTCTTCCTCATCCTCTAGAAGAAAGGAGCGGTCAGAGTCGACTTCCCAAGACTACTTCAACTGTGGGAAACCTGGTCACTAGGCCAAGGACTGTAGATCCAAATCCAAGATGGCCGAGAAGGATGACAAGGTTGCTCCTCGATGCTCCACCTCAGACAATAGCAAGAACAAGAGGAAGGCGTTCGTCACAAAGTACATCAGTGGCTCGGAAGAAGACGAGGAATCCTCGGATGATGAGCCAACTCCTAAACCGAACATTTGCCTCATGGCAAATACTGAGGTACCTTCAATCTCTAAGCTCATGAGTAAATTAGAATCTCTTATTACTGAACGTGATCATGAAAAGAATGAGAGACTAATAATTACTCAAATGTACAAAGATATGGAAAGTCAGAACAAACGTCTTGAAATTACTATTGCTAGACTTGAAAAAGACATAACTGACTTCAGGAGTAAAGAAGCTTAGTATCGTGACTTAAGAGCTGAGAATAATCTGCTTAATACCAATCTTAATGACCTAACTATAAATCTCAAGAGACTCAAAAATGAACTTGAAAAGGAAAAGGAAATAAATCGTAAGTGGCTAAAATTTGGGGAAATAGCTTCTACGTTCAGAACTGATCCTGACAATATCCGAGTCAAACTTGGCCTAGGTTCCGAATCAACTTCCAATGCACAAGCTACTGAGTGCCCTCCGGACTTCATTCCAAAACTAACCAACTTGTATCCTGTTAGTACATTTAAACCATTGGATGGTTTTGTTTCAGGTGGCACCATAGTCTACAACTGTGGAAGAAAGGTTGTTACTGCTAGTCCTGAAGTAGTAGCACCCGTACTAAAAGATGAAGGGAAGGCTGCTGTAGTTAAAGCCGAAACTGTAGCACCCAGAAACAAAGGAAAGGCTAAGGTTGACGCATCTAGGGCCAAGAGTGCGTCACCCGTTCGTAGAGGATTAAGCCATAGGGAACAGAGTAGAAAAACTATAAAACTTAAGAAACCTATATCTCCTGTTGTAATTTCACACCATAGTGTCTGTTCGATCTGTAGAGAAATAGGCCACTATCATTATGAGTGTTGGAGTCTTTCAGATAACTAACTATGTAATCAAATTCACATCAATAAAAATCAGTTTATCAAAAAGGGTTCTTCTAGCAAAACAAAATCCAAAACTATACGGAGTGTCTCTCCCAAGAAAACCCAACTTAAAGAAGCATCTAATACGGAAAAGGCTAAGTCAACTTGGAAAGTTAAAGTTCCTAACAAAGAAAAATCCGGAATAGTTGACACTGTTATTGCTTTTCCTAACTGCCCGAAACAAGTTTGGGCACTAAAAGTGTAATCTGTTGTCTTGCAGAAGCATCTATGGAATTTACTTTCATCCCACTTGAAGTCAAAGATCAATCAAAGCAAGTGGATACTTGATAGTGGATGCTCCGGACATATGACGAGTGACGAGTCTTTACTAATCAATGTAAATGACAAACGTGGACCATCCGTAACATATGGAGACAATAGCAAGGGTAAGACTGTGGGGTATGGCACTTTAACCAACGGTTGTATATCAATTACCAAAGTTGCACTAATCAAAGGTTTAAAGTATAATTTCTGTTGAGTGTCGGTAATTTATGTGACAAGGGATTTTCTCGTATCATTCCTTTCAAACACCAGACGATTAGAGATAACTTATCTGGTGATATTAAGTTATCCGGATCAAGAGATGGGGACATATACTCGGTGGTCTTAAGGAATAATTCTTCGACCCTGTATGTTTCATCACTACAACATCACATGAAGAAAGTTGGCTATGGCACAAGCATTGCGCACGTTTAAATTTTAAGACTCGTCTAAATTAACGTCGCTTGATTTGGTTTTCGGTGCCTAAACATAAATTCTCCAGGAGATACTCTCTATTGAGAATGTCAACTTGGCAAACAGATCAAACATAGTTTTAAGAGCAAATCAGTTAATTCAATAACTACTCCCTTACAACTTCTTCATATGGACCTTTATGGTCCCATTTCTGTCGCTTTACTAGCTAGTGCGAGATATACCCTTGTGGTTATCGATGACTTCACCAGGTACACATGGGCGTTGTTCCTAAAGTCTAAGGATCAAACCTTTGAACACCTTGTTGATCTCTTCAACTGGATAAGCAACTCACAAGGTCTAAGCATTAAATGCATCAGGAGTGATCATGGTACAGAATTTGATTTTTCAAATATGAGGTAATATTGTTCTGAACAGGGCATTCAACACGACTTATCTGTGCCCTGAACTCCACAACAAAATGGGGTAGCTGAGCGTAAGAATCGCACTTTAGTCGAGGCTGGCAGATCTATGTTAGCAGGGGCAAAGCTTCCTCTCAGTCTATGGGTCGAAGCTGTGTCCATTACCTGCTACGTTCAGAACAGAACTCTAATAAATAAATTTACCATAAAAACACCCTATGAGATGTGGAGAGGATGAAAGCCCTCAATTTCACATTTCAGAGCTTTTAGGTGTACTTGCTACGTATTGAACAACGGTAAAGAACCCTGGAATAAATTTGAACCAAAATATGATGGGATATTTGTTGGATACTCACTACATAGTAAGGCTTATCGAATCTTTAATAGAAGACTTCTTAAAGTTGAAGAATATATCTGTCACGCCCCCGAATTCCAAGAAAACCCGGAACCAGGAACATGACTTCCCCTTGCCCGCACCCGAAGGTCAAGGGGTTGGTGACTAGCACCATTGGAGACTACACCGCGGGTGCTGTCTCAAATATGCAACCCTGTACAGTCATACATCAAGGGTAATCCTGTACTTTCCCATACATTATCATGCATATGATAAGTCAAACAGTCATACAGACATTACATCACAAACAGTATGCAAATACAACTGTCTACGGACCCATGTCCGGGATACAACACATAATAAAATACAAAATATAGTACTGTATCATACATCAGAGTAGTGGGCACATCCTCCTGGAAGAAAGTCCTCCACTAGTCTCAGGTCACACATGAAAAGGGGTAAACAACAAGTAGGGGTGAGCTACAAGCTCAGTAGGTGACCCCAAAACTCCACATTATGCAACACACATAAGTCCATACTATATGCTCAGTGTACTTGTGCACCGTGTAGTGTGCACAATCATCAGGACTCAGCCTGCAAACAAACATTAGGACTCAGTCTGCAAACAAACATCAGGACTCAGCCTGCAAACATAGGAAAACTTGTCCACGATCCTCCTGGGAATCCTAGCTCAGGGCACTCAGCCGTACCTCCACGAGCTCAACGGCTCAACTGAGGCCTTAGCCTATCCACAACGCAATATGCCCGACCACAGTCGCCACATAGGCCTGCCATCGGTGCATATGCCTGCCACGTCAATCACATAGCACCATCGGTGCATCACGGTGAGAACCCAAACAAGTCACGGAGTTTATACCCTAATACCTCACACCAACATACTAACATTAGTATGGCATGTCATTCTCAACATTTCCTTTAGAACTGTAGCCAGTCTTCATAAGTAAATCCTCAATCCTTGATTTATGAAGGAAGTACCCATAGCAGCTATTTTCTTGAAATCAAAAGTCCCGGCATTGGGTTCCCATATCATAAATAAGATAATCTGATATTTGGGGATTTTCCTGAGATGTCTAACCCCATTCCAAAAAGCCACTGTCATCACCCGGTGTCGTTCGGGCTCGTGATTGGCTTGAGATTACTCCTTTGGATGGAGATTTGGTCATTGAGCCATCATTGCCATAGCTCACATAAATCCAAAAAGAGAGATAGAAGAAGTAGAGTCGCCACCAAACAAAGATAAAGGTGTGTTTGGCCACCTAGGAGGGTCTACGGTTTCCAGAGAATAGGTTCGGGAGTTGGTTACGTGTGAGGAAGGAAGAAAAGCTCTTGCACCCCCACAACGCCCAAAATTGGTACCTACTCTTTGTCTATGGGTGCTTGCTTATTTTAATTTCCCTTTTTTCTTTTATTTCATTGTAAAAACTGTGATGGTTTTATTTAGAAGAAAAATGTTATTCTTTTTGTTTTATCTTGGAAAACAGAAAGAAAGCCCGTAGCATGAAGAGCACAACATGGAGCTCAGATTGATTACTACAGTTGATGTTGGCTGGATGACGGAGACATAAGCAATAAGACTTGGTCTCGCAGTTACAAGGGCCTGAGTTTGTTTAAAAAGAATTTGGGTTTTTATGTTAAAACGAAAGAGTAGAGTCTGATGTCGTGAAGAGCATACTTTGAAGCTCAGATTCACTCCTTGACTCAATGTTGGCCAAGTGGCGAGGATATGAGCACTAAAGGCTCAATCCCACAGCCATCGGGCCTTTAAAAACGTTTTGTTGTATTTTTGAATAAAAAGGTGAGATTTTGGTGTAGGGATGATGATTAATGTAAGATAAGAGGGAAATAAAACCTAGAAATCAAGCTTGATGTTCCTGCTAGCTTCACTCTTCTTTTACTGCTTGATGGACGTGGAGACAAAATCCAGCAAGGTGGTGGAGGACGTCTTCTTCAGTCCCAGCCCTCCAAAGCCTCTATGTTGTTAGTCTCCAAAAAATATCGGTCTCCACCCCTTTTGGAAAGGGTGGTGCCTCCCTTTTATAGAGTCTGAAGAGGGAACAACCGCCCACCTGGGAACTTGGTGAGTCAAATGATGTGACTTTTGGAGTTCCCAGGCGTCAATCCAAGTTTCAAGACCGACACATGCATTTATGAGGTGAAAAACGAGTTCCCAGGCGTTCATTAGCGCATTTCCGAGAGTCCTAGCATTTAAATGTGATTTAGAGTCGTTTAATTGCATTTCAGACAAAAACAATGCTTATTTCACTGTGTGCACTTAAAGAAGGGGTGAAACGGCGCCATTTTGGAGTCTCCAACCGAAGCCTGCAAAGTCGAAGGTCCCATGGTGGCCTCGCGGGGTCGAAGGTCGTAGCCGGTGGTAGCTTCGAAGGTCGAAGGCTGGAGGTTGCTTTGAAGGTCGAAGGCTAGAAGTTGCCTCGCAGGGTCGAACGCTAGGAGGTGGTGCAGGGCCAAAGGGTCGAAGCCGCGTCGAAGGGTCATAGCCGCATCGAAGGGTTGAAGGGTCGAAGCCGCGTCGAAGAGTCGAAGCTGGGTCTACGAGGCAAGACTGCGAGACTGCGACTACGAGGCTACGAGGCCATGAGTCTTCGCGGCCGCGAGTCTGCGAGCTTCGAGGCTGCGGGTCTGCGAGTGCTACAAGTCTTCGAGGCTGTGAGTGCTGCGGGTGCAGGCTCGGATCTACAAGCTTCGAGGCTACGAGTCTGTGAGCTTCGAGGCTGGACGCTGCGGGCTTCGAAGCTGTGAGTCTGCGAGCTTCGAGACTTCGAGTCTGTGCGTGCCGCGGGTGCAGGCTTGGGCCTACGAACTTCGAGGCTACGAGTTTGTGAGCTTCGAGCCTGGGTGCTGCGGGCTTCGAGGCTGCGGGTCTGTGAGCTTCGAAGCTTCAAGTCCGTGCGTGCTGCAGGTGCAGGCTTGGACCTATGAGCTTCGAGGCTACGAGTCTGTGAGCTTCGAGGCTGGGTGCTGCGGGCTTCGAGGCTGCGGGTCTGCGAGCTTCGAAGCTTCAAGTCTGTGCGTGCTGCGGGTGCAGGCTTGGACCTACGAGCTTCGAGGCTACGAGTCTGTGAGCTTCGAGGCTGGGTGCTGCGGGCTTCGAGGCTGCGGGTCTGCGAGCTTCGAGGCTTCGAGTCTGTGAGCTTCGAGGCTGGGTGCTGCGGGTGCAGGCTGCGAGTCTTCGAGGCAAGGCTGCGCTACGAGGCTACAAGGCTAGGTGCTGCAGGTGCAGGCTGCGAGCTTCGAGGTTGAGCTGGACTACGGGGCTTCGAGGCTAGGTTGCGCTACAAGGCTTCGAGGCTGACTGCTGCGAGGCTGACTGCGAGGCTTCGAGGCAAGGCTACGCTACGAGGCTACGAGGCTGACTGCTTGGCTTCGAGGCAAGGCTGAGTTACGAGTCTTCGAGGGTAAGCGCTACGAACCTTCGAGGCAGTGACCATGAATTCGCCTGAACCATCTCTGGGAGGTTTTCGCAATCATATTTTCGGACGGTTTGACCAAGAACGTTTGTCCGTCCTTTCGCAAGTTTGACTTTCCATGCTGAAAGCTATTTTAGTCATAACTTCTTCATTTTAAATCGGATTCAGGCACAGTCAAGTGCGTTGGTTTCCAAATTTCATCCCCTACCCTTTGGTGTTGACCTTGGGACATTTTGAGATCCCTTAGAAATGACTTTCAATTTTGGATTTCTCGGCTGTGATCTGGCTCGGTCAAAATGGGGTCCAACAGCTGCCCTTCTTTGCGCGTTGTTTGTGTACAAATGATGTGCAAAGATAAGACCGTACCCATTTTGACCAGTTGATTCTCCACTCAGCGATTGATATTTTGAGGTTTTGGTGTGTTTCGGCATGCAGGTGAGCATGGCTTTGGTATTTGGCATGCGGGTGAGCATGGCTTCGGTGGTTTGGCATGCGGGTGAGCATGGCTTCGGTGGTTTGGCATGCGGGTGAGCATGGCTTTGGTGATTTGCATGCGGGTAGCATGGCTTTGGACGTTTTGCATGCGAGTGAGCATGGCTTTGGATGTTTTGCATGCGAGTGAGCATGGCTTTGGATGTTTGGCATGCGGGGAGCATGGCTTTAGATGTTTTGCATGCGGGTAGCATGGCTTTGAATATTTGATCGAAATGAACGGTTTCTCTGTTTGGGGATGAGAACTTTCCTCACTTCTGGAGCTCTAAGGCTTATCCACTGGGGTAGGAGGCGTTATGCCCTGACAACAGTCCTGCAGTTCGGACGGGAGCAAACATGGCTAGTGTGAATAAAGAGTAGAGTTCCATGGCCGATGCTCGAGATATTTTGTCTCGGATCATGGGCCATGGGATGAACTCGAGTCCACCCCTGCGGTGCACGATCTGGGCTACCTCATCTTCTGTCATTCCCAAAAACTGTGATGGCGTCTGTAGGTAAGAAACTTGTATGGTTGGTAGAAAGACTTCCGAGCCTCCGTTGATTGGTCGTCCCAAAAGGGCTTGATACTCCTCCACAGTAGGAGTCAAATCCTGTTCGTTGAAAGCGAAGTACCTCCGCCTTGGATCCCAGAAATATGCTGCCGCCTTAATCATAGGCTCGTCGACAGGTACTCGCGTTAGATGTAACAAGTCCTCGTATTCTTTAATGTAGGCAGCCTGTATGTGGAAAGGCCATCGTGTCCATATATCGTCAAGTTCCTCCTGGTGGGCCATTTGGACACGCATCTGGACTTCAGGGGCCAATATGGTTTGCTCGGCACTTCCTCCTGAAAAGTCTCCAAAGTGCTGTTGAATTGTTGAAGCTGCATGTGCGACCTCTGTCATGTCTTCCTTATCTTCGGAGTTAGCTAGAAAATGATCAAAGCTTGCCATGCTTCCTATAATGAATGTTAAGGCTTATGCATATGAGATGGGAAACTGACAAGAACAGATTTTATTGATGTAAATAGGACAAAACCGTACATGAACAAATTATTCAAATATAAATGCAACTATATGATGCAAGACAAGCTTTGGGTTCCTTCAGAGGGGTGACCCTGCTTAATGTCCTCATTTCCTTGATGATCTTGATGCATTACTAGGCTTTCCTTTCCTCTCCATGGTCGGAAGAGTACCAACAAGATCTTGTTGCTGCAGGAGGTGTTCCGCCTCTAGTTTCTCCCGCCAAAACACATAGGATGGAACAATGTCGGGGTAATAAGAAAGGAAACCGATCTTCCTAGGCTGTAACGCGGCGTTGAACATCCGATCGGCGACGGACTCAGCTCTTCCTGTGCCATGGTTAATATCACACCTTTCTATTCCGTAGAGAACTGGGACAATTTGGTTATTTCCCAGCTGCCTTGCCACTTGAAGAGGGGCATAGGCAGTCCCGCCCCATGGTCCAAGGAGTGGGACCCAGTTGTACCTTCCGTAGCTATAGGTCATATGTTCTCTTGGCATCCAGGGTGCCATCCAGACAACATTTGCTTCACTCAGGCAATTCAGCAGCCTTCTCCATTGATTGAGATTATTGGGTAAGAGCCACGAACTTCTTAGAATGTCTAGTATGACGGTAGGGGGCCATGAGTAAACAGCCCTGAATCGCGGGGTAACACAGTGGAGATGGCTTTTGAGCCATGTGCAGAAGAGAGGGAGGCACCCCATGAAGCGACCACCTCCTGTAGTCCGGATAAATGATAGAGATCTGATGGTTTGGGCGAGTATGGCCGGAATAGGGTCAGCGCCACCGGTTACTTGTGCCACTAGCTCGAAAACGGTCCCGTCAATGTAACCGGTCACCCGTGGTAAGACCACCAGCCCATAAATAGCAAGGGTGATGAGCAAATGGGCCTTATCCTCGTTTGCACCTTTCAGTTGGCCTCTGACAAACTCCCATGGAATGATTTCTTTGCCGTCCACTGTGATCACGGGGTCGATGATCTTTTTCCCCTTGCCCAAGCATTTGAAACCCATGAAATGTGCTAACCCTCGTCTGCAAGATTTCTATGGGTTGGGTTGGAAAACAAAGTCGCCCTCTTCAAAGGGGATGCGGAGGATTCTTCAATATTCCTCCAAAGTTGGCACCAGGTCGATGTCATTAAAGGTGAAACACCTTCGTCTCGGGTCCCAGAAGTAGATTGTTGCCTTGATCATATTCTCATCAACAAGGAGTTGTGACAGGAGCAGGAGATCACCAAACTGTTGGGTGTAAGCTATGCATCTCGCGTTAGGCCATTCACTCCATGTAGCTTGGAGGTCTTTGGAGAGTTCGATCCAAGTGTCCATGATGATCTGATCGGCCACAGAGTACGTCTTCGGTGAGAAGTCTCCTAAAACTTGCTGGATCTGAATTAAGGCGTGCTCCACTTCTTCCACGTCCTCAGGGTCCCTGGCGCCCCTCAAAAGGTTCCCAAAACTTGCCATGTTCCTATATGTATGCATGGGATGTCATGATATGCATCAAGCAAAATGGGTGAGGGTTAGGGCAAATCAAAGCGAAATGTGATAAAAGTGCGTGAGTTAGCAAACAAGGTGCAACCACGGTCATAACAACGTTAGAGCACATACATGAAGGGTCAAAACCCCAGATGGGCATCTACATATACACCTGTCTTATTCGTTGGTTCCCAAACTATCTCTTGAGAGAAGCTCCGTACCTCTAGAGGCATTAACGGAGGAGGCCCTTCAAAAGGACCCCGCTTGGGTGAGGAGTTCAGGCACCTTACATGAGATAGAACCCACGGGGCATCCTTATTGAACCTCGCAAATCCTAGGTGAGTGTAGAAAACCCGAGTATAGGGTTAGAGGGAGAGAGAAATGCATGTATGCACAAGCGATACAGTTTATACAAAAATGAAGAATACAAAAAGGGAAATAAACAAGCAAGCACTCCAAAAACAAAAGACCATGGCTAGACTCTCTCAAAGTCCCCAGCAGAGTCACCAGCTGTCATCACCTGGTGTCGTCCGGGCTCGTGACTGGCTTGAGATTACTCCTTTGGATGGAGATTTGGTCATTGAGCCATCGTTGCCATAGCTCACACAAATCCAAAAAGAGAGATAGAAGAAGTAGAGTCACCACCAAACAAAGATGAAGGTGTGTTTGGCCACCTAGGAGGGTCTACGGTTTCCAGAGAATAAGTTCGGGAGTCGGTTACGTGTGGGGAAGGAAGAAAAGCCCTTGCACCACCACAACGCCCAAAATTGGTACCTAGTCTTTGTCTATGGGTGCTTGCTTATTTTAATTTCCCTTTTTTCTTTTATTTCATTGTAAAAACTGTGATGGTTTTATTTAGAAGAAAAATGTTATTCTTTTTGTTTTATCTTGGAAAACAGAAAGAAAGCCCGTAGCATAAAGAGCACAGCATGGAGCTCAGATTCATTACTACAGTTGATGTTGGCTGGATGACGGAGACATAAGCAATAAGACTTGGTCTCGCAGTTACAAGGGCCTAAGTTTGTTTAAAAAGAATTTGGGTTTTTATGTTAAAACGAAAGAGTAGAGTCTGATGTCGTGAAGAGCATACTGTGAAGCTCAGATTCACTCCCAGACTCAATGTTGGCCAAGTGGCGAGGATATGAGCACTAAAGGCTCAATCCCATGGCCACCAGGCCTTTGAAAATGTTTTGTTGTATTTTTGAATAAAAAGGTGAGATTTTGGTGTAGGGATGATGATGAATGTAAGATAAGAGGGGAATAAAACCTGGAAATCAAGCTTGATGTTCCTGCTAGCTTCACTCTTCTTTTACTGCTTGATGGACGTGGAGACAAAATCCAGCAAGGTGGTGGAGGACGTCTTCTTCAATCCCAGCCCTCCAAAGCCTCTATGTTGTTAGTCTCCAAGAAATATCGGTCTCTCCCCCCCCCCTTTGGAAAGGGTGGTGCCTCCCTTTTATAGAGTCTGAGGAGGGAATAGCCGCCCACCTGGGAACTTGGTGAGTCAAATGATGTGACTTTTGGAGTTTCCAGGCGTCAATCCAAGTTTCAAGACCGACACGTGCATTTATGAGGTGAAAAATGAGTTCCCAGGCGTTAATTAGCGCATTTCCGAGAGTCCCAGCATTTAAATGTGATTTAGAGTCGTTTAATTGCATTTTAGATAAAAACAATGCTTATTTCACTGTGTGCACTTAAAGAAGGGGTGAAACGGCGCCATTTTGGAGTCTCCAACCGAAGCCTGCAGAGTCGAAGGCCCCATGGTGGCCTCGCGGGGTCAAAGGTCGTAGCTGGTGGTTGCTTCGAAGGTCAAAGACTGGAGGTTGCTTCGAAGGTGGAAGGCTGGAAGTTGCTTCGCAGGGTCGAAGGCTAGGAGGTGGTGCAGGGCCGAAGGGTCAATGCCGCGTCGAAGGGTCATAGCCGCATCGAAGGGTTGAAGGCTCGAAGCCGCGTCGAAGAGTCGAAGCTGGGTCTACGAGGCAAGACTGCGAGACTGCGACTACGAGGCTATGAGGCCATGAGTCTTCACGGCCGCGAGTCTGCAAGCTTCGAGGCTGCGGGTCTGCGAGTGCTGCAACTCTTCGAGGCTGTGAGAGCTGCGGGTGCAGGCTTCGATCTACAAGCTTCGAGGCTACGAGTCTGTGAGCTTCAAGGCTGGGCGCTGCAGGCTTCAAGGCTGCGGGTCTACAAGCTTCGAGGCTTCGAGTTTGTGCGTGCCGCGGGTGCAGGCTTGGGCCTACGAGCTTCGAGGCTACGAGTCTGTGAGCTTCGACGCAGGGTGCTGCGAGCTTCGAGGTTATGGGTCTGCGTGCTTCGAAGCTTCGAGTCTGTGTGTGCTGCGGGTGCAGGCTTGGACCTACGAGCTTCGAGGCTACGAGTCTATGAGCTTCGAGGCTGGGTGCTGCGGGCTTCGAGGCTGCGGGTCTGCGAGCTTCGAAGCTTCGAGTCTGTGCATGTTGCGGGTGCAGGCTTGGACCTACGAGCTTCGAGGCTACGAGTCTGTGAGCTTCGAGGCTAGGCGCTATGGGCTTCGAGGTTGCGGGTCTGCGGGCTTCGAGGCTTCGAGTCTGTGCGTGCTGCAGGTGCAGGCTTGGATCTACGAGCTTCGAGGCTATGAGTCTGTGAGCTTCGAGGTTGGGTGCAGCGGGTGCAGGCTGCGAGTCTTCGAGGCAGGGCTGCGCTACGAGGCTAGGTGCTGCGGGTGCAGGCTGGGAGCTTCGAGGCTGAGCTGGACTATGGGGCTTCGAGGCTAGGTTGCGCTACGAGGCTACGACGCTGACTGTTGCGAGGCTGACTGCGAGGCTTCGAGGCAAGGCTGCGCTACGAGGCTACGAGGCTGACTGCTAGGCTACGAGGCAAGGCTGAGCTACGAGTCTTCGAGGGTAAGCGCTACGAACCTTCGAGGCTGTGACCATGAATTCGCCTGAACCATCTCTGGGAGGTTTTCGCAATCATATTTTCGGACGGTTTGACCGAGGACGTTTGACCATCCTTTTGCAAGTTTGACTTTCCATGCTGAAAGTTATTTTAGTCATAACTTCTTCGTTTTAAATTGGATTCGGGCACGGTCAAGTGCATTGGTTTCCAAATTTCATCCTCTACCCTTTGGTGTTGACCTTGGGACATTTTGAGATCCCTTAGAAATGACTTTCATTTTTGGATTTCTCGGCTGTGATCTGGCCCGGTCAAAATGGGGTCCAACAGTCACCACTACGAACTTTTGGGTTTTTTCGAAATTTTACACTAAATCCCAATTTTCACATTTTGAAAGAGTGAGAATTAATTTTGCTAGTATTTTTCTTTGAATCCAAATGGGGGGTATTTCATTATTTACATTGTAACTTAAATACTTAAATGTGTAGATGGGTATAGGTTATAATGTAAATAGGTCTAGTCCAGTGCTGTCCAGTGTCCAGTTACACTACAGGAGCTGCGACTCGTAGTTCAGAACCTGTGACTCGTAGCAGCAGAATGGCGACTCATAGCTGCGGAGTGCGGAACTACAGCGTGCCTCGAAGACTCGAAGCGAGGCTACGACCTTCGACCTACGAGGCAATGAAGTTCGACCCTTCGGCTACGAACTACAAGGCTACGAACTACGAACTACAACCCTTGACCCAGAACTTCGGGTCTTCATCATTTCGACCCAGGAACACACCCAGGGTACTGTTCATCGTCGTAAATCATCTTGAGTGAGAGAATCTGATCTGAGTTCTGAAAAAGAGCTATAGCCATTGCTGAAAGATCGGATTGTCCTTGGCAAGGAGTGATTTGGGGCAGCAGACGCCGGAGTCTTTGGAGGCTGGAGTCCTGGTTCATCTTGGGTTCTTTCTTTATTGTCCTGGTAGTGTAATCATGTTCTTTCTTATAATTTCTATTGCTTTTGTCATGATCATGGAGTAGTTTTGTTAGTCTAGGGGAGCAATGTAGCCCCCAATATATTGTATTCAGTTTGGTTATGGTTGTTCAATAAAATAAAATTCAGTTCTTGCTTAATTCACTAGCTTGAATGGAAATGCCTAGTTTATGCATAATTAAGTAATCTTAGCCCTTGTCTAGGATGGAACACTAGTGAATTAGATTTAATGTTGTATGACAGACCAAGTCTGCAACTATTAGATTGTTTATCTACCTTGATCACTTTTATTCACATGGACCAAATGGGATAAAAGCCTTAAATCTATCTTAGCATGGACCAAATGTAAGATAGGTAGGAGATAATCAACATGAACATGAACTAGAACATAAATCAAGAACAAGAGCCATAACCAGATTATTACAATCCATTGGGTGATAATCATTGTGACCCTAGATCCTTAATCACTGCAATTTCTATACCAACAGCTTGCCAACATTCTAATTTAATCACTTTTGCTTCAAACTATTTGCACAACAAAAATCAATTGTCCAGACATAAATTCAACTTGTTAGCTCAGTGCTTGCTGCTTAACAGCATTAGCTACCTCCTTATGGGTTCGACAACCAAAGTCTTAATATTCCATTTTATTACTTGACCAGCGCACTTGCTGCGAAACCTATAGACATAACATTTACAGGTCAAGTTTTTGGCGCCGTTGCCGGGGAGGCAGGCCAAACGTTGTTAGGATTAAGTGACATTAGGTGCTTAAGTTTATTTGTGATCTGGATTTTTACTTTCTTTTAATTTGCTAGTGCGGTGTTACCTGGTATTTCTCTGTTTTTGCCATTTTTCAGGGGTGTACCATAGGTGTTTGAGGAAATTCCTCTGTGTATGCGTCATACCAGGGGTGAGTTATTGCCATACGATCCTGAAATCGAATGGACGTTGCGAGAGCAGCGAAGGGCTCCGAGGGTATTAGCTGCAGCTGAACAGCAGTTGGAAGGCTTAAATACCTTGTGTGAAGAAATTATGGATGAAAACAGAGCAAGAGAATATCAGGGACACAACGGCCAAAGAGGTTATCAGCCTAGGACCTTCATGGATTATGCTAGACCTGTACTGTTGGATGAGTACTTAGGCATTAGAAGGGTGCCGGTCCAAGCAAATAACTTTGAGCTGAAGCCTGCGCTACTGCAGATGGTTGGGCAAGATGCATTCCGAGGCTCGGCACTAGATGATCCACACAACCATCTAGCGCGATTCTTGCAAATTTGCGACACCATCAAAATCAATGGAGTCTCGGATGATGCCATTAAGTTGCGACTCTTCCCGTTTTCACCAAAGGACCGAGCTCTTGGTTGGTTCCAGTCCCTACCTATTGGCAGCATACACACATGGGAACAAATGGTGGAGAAGTTTCTCTCCAAGTACTTTCCACCAACAAGAGTTATTCATTTAAGGAGCCAAATAAATCAATTCACCCAGCATGGTGATGAGTCGCTGTACGAGAGGCCTGGGAGCAATTCAAAGACTTGGTTAGGAGTTGTCCTAATCATGGCTGGCCAGAATGGTTACAAGTAGAATCTTTTTATGCAAGCTTGCACGCAAATACAAGGAGCATGATAGATGCAGCCACTGGAGGAGCGTTCATGATGATGGAGCCTTCTGCAGCAGTGGAGCTTATAGAGCGAATGGCATTGTCCAACTGCCAATGGTCCAATGACAGGCGTCCTAGAGCTGAGCCGGTGGCTGCGGTATCAAACTCATCAAATTCAACTCAGTTCGATGAGTTGACAAGGAAGATGGAGTTGCTGACAGAGTAAATCTCAGTGATGGCTGTTCGCATGGAGGGCAGAGCTGAGCAACCCAAGGCGATTCATCGAAGACGCTGCTACTGACCCAGCTATACGAAGAAGCCCAATATGTTGGGAAACGAGGTGGAGGATTCCAGAGACAATTTCAGAATCCAAATCAGTACCAGAATCCTCCTCAGCCCAACAACTTCCAGAATCAGGGAGGACCACAACAATTTCAACAACAGCCTTACTTATGGCAAAGGCAGAATAAGGTCCCTACTACTGGAGCAGCACAGTATGGAGAACATTCTCAGCCACAACTTCCTCCTGGGTTCCAGAAGATGCCTCAACAGAAGGAGGAAGACAAAGAGAAGGCAAAGGATGAGGAGATGTGGAACTTCTTTTATCAATTTGCTAAGCAAGCAACTGACAGAATGAGTAAGGGGGAGACGGGGATTGAGTCCCTTACCACTTCTGTCCAGGATCTTGGAGCTGCTATGAAGAATATAGAGCAGCAGATTGGCCAGCTAACAAATGCAGTTAGGCCATCTTCATCAAATACTTTTCCCAACAATACAGAGGTCAACCCAAGGGAGCAATGTAAAGCTATAATGCTTAGAAGTGGGTAAGAACTACCAGCTGGAGAGAAGGAAATTGAGCCAAACAAGGAGGAGTCGGAACGGCACGCCCAGGAGAAAGCTAAAGAAGGAGGTGCTGAGCAACATAAAGACCAGAAGGAAAAGGCTAGAAGTAGTCAACCGACAGCCAGTCAGCCTAAAGCTAGCGCTCCCGTTCCGTACAAACCTCCTATGCCGTATCCTCAAAGGCTGAGGAAAAAGAAGTTAGATGCTCAATTCCAGAAATTTTTAGACGTATTCAAGAAGCTGGAGGTGAACATCCCATTCATAGAAGCCATAGAACAGATGCCTGGCTACGTCAAATTTTTAAAGGATCTGCTGTCCAAGAGGAGAAGCTACACTGATTGTGAGATAGTGGCTCTCACAAACAATATCAGTGCAGTGGTGCAGCACAAGCTACCACCCAAGCTTAAAGATCCGGGTAGTTTCACTTTGACCTGCACCATTGGCACCTCGCGACTGGAGCAAGCCCTATGTGATTTAGGGGCAAGTATAAATCTGATGCCAATGTCCATCTATCGGCGATTGGGCTTGACTGGAATACAGCCCACTTCCATATCTTTACAATTTGCTGATCGCTCGATAGGGAAGCCAGCGGGCATCATTGAAGACGTTTTAATCAAGGTGGATCACTTTATCTTCCCAGTGGACTTTGTTATATTGGAAATGGAGGAAGAAAAAGGAGTCCAACTGATTCTTGGAAGGCCATTCCTGAGTACCGGAAGGGCCTTGATCGATGTAAACTCAGGGGAGTTGACACTGCGTGTGGATGAAGATGCAATGGGGTTCAACATGGAGTGTTTGATGCGCAAGGCGAATGATCATTCCAGCTGCTATTGGATTGATCAGATTGCTGAATTCGTGGATAGCTACTTCGAAGAGAGCTTGATCACTGAAAGCTTGGATCACGAATTGTAGTAGGTGGATTTTGCTGAGGCGGAACCAGAAGAGACTTATGAAGTGCCTTCCTCAGCAACTAAATCCTCAGCAATCAAGGAACCCTTTCCAGTTCTGAAGCAACTCCCAGAACATCTGAGGTACGAGTTTTTGGATACACAGGGGCGTTACCCTATGATAGTAGCTGCATCGTTAACAATAGAAGAAACCAGTCAGCTACTAGAAGTCTTAAGGGAGCATAAGCAGGCCTTGGGGTGGTCTCTGGATGATATAAAAGGTATAAGTCTAGCAGTCTGCATACACAAGATACTGATGGAGGAGTCTTATACTCCTATTGTAGAGCGCCAACGCAGGCTCAATCTTGCCATGAAGGAAGTCATTGGCAGGGAGATTCTAAAGTGGAGGAAAGCTGGCATCATATATGCCATTTCAGATAGCTCCTGGGTTAGCCCAGTGCAAGTGGTTCCTAAATCGCAACATATGCAAAAGGCAGATCATGCTTTATAAGTGACATTGCCACTAATTCCCAAAAATGCTTTTAATTTAACTTTTTACTTATCAATTGTTGGAATAAATTCCATCATATAGGGCCAAACATGTAAATATTAAATGTGTTGTGCTATCTTTGGAAAAGCCTAAATTAAAGTGATCTAATTACAGATTTTAAAATAGGGCTTAAGGGTATATTTGTCATGGAACTAATGTATAGATACCAGACTGCTATTTTTAATTTGATGAGGGGCCAAATTGATGAGATTTTACTCTACAGTGATACGCAATGAGAAGAACGAGCTCATTCCATCCCGCACAGTAACTGGGTGGCGTGTGTGCATCAACTATCGCAAGCTAAAAAAAACCACTCGTAAGGACCACTTTCCGTTACCTTTCATTGATCAAATGCTAGATCGGTTAGCAGGCTACCCGTATTATTGTTTTCTGGACGGTTATTCCGGATACAACCAGATAGCAGTTGCCCCGGAGGATCAAGAGAAGACCACATTCACGTGCCCTTTTGGCACGTATGCTTTCAGGCGTATGCCATTTGGTCTCTGCAACACACCTGCTACTTTCCAGAGGTGCATGATGGCAATATTTCAAGGGTTGGTGGAGGACATTATGGAAGTCTTTATGGATGACTTCTCGGTATTTGGTTCATCTTTCTCCATCTGCCTCAGAAATCTGGAACTGTGTTGATCTGATGCAAGGAAAAGGACCTGGTCTTGAACTGGGAGAAGTGTCACTTCATGGTCAAGGAATGAGTTGTCCTTGGGCATAGAGTGTCCGCAACTGGGTTGGAAGTCGACAGAGCAAAGATCTCCACCATTGAGAATCTACCTCCTCCCACCAATGTGAAGGGCATCCGGAGCTTTCTGGGTCATGCAGGGTTTTATTGACGGTTCATCAAAGATTTCTCCAAAATTGCCAAGCCCCTAAGCATGCTGTTAGAGAAGGATGTTCCTTTAGTCTTTTCTCGAAGATGCGCTTTCGGGCATTTACTGATCTTGAAAGAGAAGCTCAGTTCAGCACCTGCGATAGTAGCTCCAGACTGGTCGCAACCCTTTGAGTTGATGTGCGACGCCAGTGACTATGCAGTCGGAGCAGTTCTCGGACAGAAGCGGGACAAGGTGTTCCGGGCCATTTATTATGCCAGCCGGACACTTAATGATGCGCAGCTGAACTACACTACTACCGAGAAAGAATTATTAGCTATTGTTTTTGCTTGCGACAAGTTTCGTTCGTACTTGTTGGGTACCAAAGTGATTGTGTATACGGACCATGCAGCCCTCAAGTACTTGTTTAGCAAGAAAGATGCTAAACCCAGACTGATTAGATGGGTTCTGCTACTTCAGGAGTTTGACTTGGAGATCAAGGATTTAAAAGGCACATCCAACACTGTAGCAGAACATCTGTCGAGGTTAGAGATAGGGGAAGGAAAGATTACTGAAGCTGAAGCCTCTGATACCTTCCCTGACGAGCAGTTGTTTGCCGCAGAAACTCAAGTTCCATGGTATGCTGATATCGTGGATTTCCATGCATGTTCTTATATTCCGTCAGAGTTCACATATCAACAGAAGAAAAAGTTTCTTGCTGATGTTAAGAAGTATATCTGGGATGACCCCTTACTATTCCAGCATTGTGCTGATCAGCTGATCCGACGGTGTGTGCTTGAAAATGAAGTGGACAGTATCTTGCGGCATTGTCATTCATCGAACTATGCTGGCTACTTCAGAGTTTAGAGAACGGTGGCGAAAATCTTACAAAGTGGTTTCTACTGGCCCACCATGTTTCGCGACACGTATTCTTTCCTTAAGGCTTGTAATAAGTGTTAGAGAACAGGGGGAATAACACGGAAGCAGGAGATGCCCCAAACTGGAATTCTTCCAGTTGAACTGTTTGATATTTGGGGTATCGACTTCATGGGCCCATTTCCACCTTCTGAGGGGTTCTCATATATTCTTCTGGCCGTTGATTATTTGTCCAAGTGGGTAGAGGTGATTCCCACTAGGAGAAATGACGCTCAAGTGGTTACCAAGTTCATGCGTCGAAACATCTTTAGTCGATTTGGTACACCACGAGCTATTGTCAGTGACGAGGGAAGTCACTTTTGCAACAAATAGTTCGAAAGACTGATGAAGAAGTACTGGGTCTAGCATAGGCGGACACTAGCTTACCATCCACAAGCCAATGGTCAAGTTGAGGTCTCTAATCGTGAGATCAAGCAAATATTGGAGAAGACAGTAGGAGGCAACCGGAAGGTGTGGTCTCAGAAACTAGATAAGGCTTTATGGGCTTGTCGGACTGCATATAAGACACCTATTGGGATGTCCCCATACCATCTGTTGTATGGCAAGGCCTGTCATCTACCAGTCGAGTTGGAGCATAAGGCATTTTGGGCAGTTCAGAAGCTGAATTTTGACCCAACTGGTGCAAAGGAACTCCGATTATACCAGCTCAACGAACTAGACGAGTTCCGGTTTAATGCCTATGAGAGTGCCAAGCTATACAAGGAGCGGACCAAAGCCGTTCATGATAGGAAGATCACTCCTGCTTTGGTTCAGCCAGGCCAACAAGTGCTCCTCTTCAATTCGCGACTGTAGCTTTTTCCAAGAAAGCTGAGATCCAAGTGGATGGGGCCATTCACAATAACCCGAGTATTTCCCTATGGCAGTGTGGAACTAAAATCAATGTCAGGGAATCCTTTTAAAGTCAACGGGCAACGGATAAAGCTTTACTACTCGCCCGAAGAGGTCAAAGAAGTTGACCTATTTTCCCTCAGTGCTGTTTAATGACCGGAATGGTCTAGCTAACGACCTAAACTCAGCGTTGCATGGGAGGCAACCCATGGTGATTTCTTTTCCTTTTTATTCTATTTTATTTTATTGTTATATTTTATTGTGTGCTTTAACCCATAGTCTGTAGGGAGTGCATGTCTGCTTTGTTTTAATTTTCTTTGCAGCATTTGAACTAGGGCCTAGGCCCATATTTCTTTGATGGAGCATATTTCTGCTTGGGCTTACTTGGTCCTGTGTATCAGAACTTTAGATAAATTTTCTAAGGCCCAAGTCCAAGACTAGTTGAGTTGAATCGGAGGGGCCCACTCCAATCTATTGCCAAACCAAGGAGATGAAGTTATGGATTATGCAATGGTATTTTGGGCCAACTAACTGACACGTTTTTGTCCTTGGGAGATGGGCTACTAGCCTGCCCGTGAGAAGCAGTATTTCACGTGCACATGTATAATGGATCTACAATTCATCCGTGACCTACTAGTGAAATTTAGACAAAAAAGGCCCTGACCGTGAAAAGGCTTTTCGCGTGCACAAGGGTAGGATGGTCCAATCGATCTGAAAGTTTACACAAAGAAAACTGGCATCCTCCAGACCTTTCTTAGACCTGCCCGTGAAAACGCTTTTCGCGTGCACAAGGATAGAAGCGTCTTTTCGATCTCAAATTTTGGTGGAAGACAGGTGGAAGTGTCTAGATTCATCCAAGCCCTGCACACCTACCTTTGTCCAATCAGTCTGAAATTTCGGTGGGAGACAACTGGCATCTTCTAGAGTATTCTTTGTTCTGCACGTGAAAATAAATGAGCACTTTAAGAGGGTCATTTTCGTATTTCACCCTTGTGGCGAATCACTATAAATAGGGAGGGGCTCCAAGCTTAAAACTCACATCTCATACTTTCCTCTTCCTTCCCGTTGAGAGCAAATTCCTTTCTGGGTTAGTCATGGTGCGCACAAGGAGAGCCCGCCAAGGAGAAGGCAATCTTGAAGCCTCTGCCACCTCTATGCCTTCAGCATTAAGAGAAGCCAACATGATCTTCGTGGGGAATGTGCTTGATTGGGAGATCTTGGAGTCCTCCACGCTTGACTGGACTGAAGAAGTTATGACCAAGCTGCAAGCTTTCGAGCTGAGAAGGTTAGTATGCGCTCACAGTGATCTATATTACCATGCCATGTTAGACTTTTATAATTTAGTCTACGTCAATGAGGAAGATGATGAGATAATTGGGGAGGTTCAAGGTGTCTTAATTTCTATTTCCCCTGCTATGTTGAGAGACTGCTTTGATCTGCCAAATCCCATGCATGCAATACCTGATTTGAACTTAGGAGATTATGGTAGAGCTTTACAGTATAATAAGGAATTTGGGAAACGTCGGGAATTTACTAAAAACGGATTTCATGGGAAATACCGTTGCCTAGCCAATTTGGTAGGGAGGTGCTTACTGTTACAAACCAGTGGCATAGACTCGGTCCCTAAGTCCCATTTGGAGTTTATGTTTTGCATCAATCGTCAGTTACACATTGATTGGGCTGCTGAAATTTTTAAACTGTGGAAACAGGACATTCACAAATGCTTATATGGTCGGCTACTTAGTATGCTTTTGCAATATCAATATGGTCATCTTAGTGCTCAAGTAGTCCCCACTGTTTTCCCGGATAACCTATGGTTACGAGTTCTCCATCCAGAGGGTGCCTTAGGCGTTAGCTACAAGGGCAAATGGGGAGATAGTATCCACGTCGCTCCACAACCTTCACGTCACAGCGTACATATGTTGCGACCCACTGAGCAGTTTAGGGACACCGCTACTCCCATGAATGCCCGCCGACAGCACATCTTCCAGTTGACTGCCATGTACATGCAGTTCAATGTTCACAAGGAGGAAGTCTACAACTTCTTCCAAGGCGTCAGTGGCCAAGTTATCAGTGAAGCTGTTCTTAACTGGGCCTTCACTAATGGCCACATCACAAGACTTCAGCTGGATGAGTTGCTCGAGTACATCGCTCAAGACCAACAAGCAACCTCTTGTCCATCTGCCCGACCATGGGAAGTCCCGGAGCCAACTCCTGCTGCTTCTTATGAAGACTTACGGAGACAAACTGCTCAACTACAGGAGGCACAGGCGGAAACTGTTCAGGAGATCGGGCTGCTGAAGAAAAATCAAACTCTCATCCTCAACGAGCAGAAGGAAGTCAAAGGTCTACTTGGTAAGATCTGGAAGGCCCTGGGGAAGAAGAAGAAGAAAATTCCTACACCTCCTGTGGAGGATCCATTTGACGCACCGTCACCTCCAGTCTAGCAGCACGCTGCACATAGTGAAGAGACACCGGAGTACCCACAGTATCCGCAAGAGGCTGAGCCCTATGCCGCTCCACCCTTTCCTTCAGCAGCTCCCGTTTATTTCACACCACTAGCAGGGCCCAGCTCGTCACAGGCCCTAGTTCCCTTAATCCAGCCGTTGCAATGGTGGTCTGGCGCGCCATTAGAAGCCCCCAGGAAGATAATCTAGGGGAGCCCATCTACATTCATCTACATCCAGCCCTCTCCACTGCCGATGCCACAACTGCTTTTCAGCAATTTACTTACGGAGACACCTTGCAAGCGCGCTTTACGCGTGATTCCAAAGTCTTCACGTCATCCTTTTTGCAGTGTATCCTAGCTGATGAGTACTTATCTTCTGATGGCGTTGACTTATTCTACCGTACGATGTGACATGTGGTGGAGGCTGAGCCCAACGACTACCCTATGGCTCAGTACACCTCTATCATGCTGTGCGAGATATATGAGCAGCCGTTAGAGGAGCACATTTTCCACTGGCGGATGAATGGAGCAGCAGAAGGACATCGCTCTTGGCACCAGGTCCATGAGGTTCTTATACCGGTCCTCCTTGATCGACACTTCGTACTCTTGCAGTTGGACCTAAGTGTGGGCCATGCCATCATTTATGACCCAAACCAAGCCCATGGGTTTTCCACACGAAAGAAGAAGCTCGTTCATGGTTTCCTAAAAAAAATCAAAAACGCACTTAGAAAATAAGGGTTGTTGACATCCAAGTTTCCTCTGGTGCACTTCAATGAAATGGAGCTTCCCCAACAACCTGATCAATTCAGTTGTGGGATTTTTGTCTGCTATGATTTAATAGCTCTGTTGCAGCATAAGGATACTTGGGCGCTCATAGGAGAAACATCGGCTGACTTTGTCGCGCGTCTTAGAAGAATGGTGGCCCATGTTATCTTTTACTACAGTGTACCCACCAACCGGTTATGGTCTTCTTCCTTTTTCCTTTTCCCATGCTCTGAGGGCATCGCATCGTTTAAGTGTGGGGGGGGGGGATTTCCCTTGAACCGTTTGCTTGTTTGTTTGCATGCCTGCTTTGTTTTTTTGATATTTTTGCTGTGAGGTGCATGGCTACAAAGATATGTAATTCTGGTTGACTATATTGACCACCTTAGTATCTTGTTGTCATAAAGATGTTTCAATCGTTAAGGTGTGTTATAAGTTAGTTGAGCACGTCTTTACTTCTTGTATGATATCACCATGATTTTGGAGCTGACATTTGAATAGTAAGCTGAGCATGTTATGTTAGGATGAGCTTTGTAAACCCTGAAGTTGAGTGCAGAATAGGCATATACTTTTTGAGAGCACCATTATCTTACCTTTAAGTGTATTTTATGGGTTATTGGGTTACCACTTTGCTCTTAATGTTCATTACTAGCTATTTAATGGTTGGAGTTACTTAGGCATAAGAAAGTACCTATTCGTGGCTCAGTGTTTGGTGTATGGTGTTAGTGTTTCAAGTATTTCAGCTTAGTTCTTGTTTAAAAAAACCAAAAAAAATAAAAATAAAAAAAGAAAAGAAAACAATATTGCTATTTATGTGCAACAAAAGGTTGTGTGAGGAAAATAGCAGAGTGAATAATCCATCAAGAGAGAGCATAAAATGCAACCTTGTAAGGTTATTATTTAAAAGAAGTGTGTTTACAAAAAAAAAAAACAATTGGCAGAATAAAAGCCATAATGGCTGAGTTGTGTTTATTTAGAATGATAAGCTCAATTCTTTGGCTCAAGATGTGTTTTATCAATCATTAGAGTAGAGTGTGAGTTCTTTGAGCAAAGCAAAGTGTGTGAGTTGCAAAAACTAGACTAGAGGGTGTGTTTTCCTTGACAAGCACAATGGGGACCTCTCATGTTTACTTGGCAAAAACTTAATCAATAGCTAGTAGCGAGTGTAAGAGTAGATCCTTAGCTGTTAGGCATTGATAGTAAGGCATGAGAGGAGAGAAAAGAAAGTTATATTTGAGTAAGGCTGCTTTAACCTCGGTAAGGTCTCTCAGGGGAAGCTAAGTTTCATTTTATCCTTGCATGTTTGCTTCTATCTGAATTGTTAGTAATGATATTACATGGTTGTTGGACTTGATAGTAAGGGCATGTTTAGATTAATTTGTGATTCATTTTAGCTATTAGAATGTCTACTTCATCATGATAGAGTTGTATGTGTTGGGAAACCATGCCTCTCTTGTTTGCTAGTTTATTCTTTCTTTTCAGTTTGACTGTGTGTTTGTTTTTTTTTTTTTGCTTGAGGACAAGCAAAGGTTCAAGTGTGGGGGAATTTGATAACATGCATTTATGCCGTTATCCTAGGCCTTATTTAGGGTGTTTTAGAGTATGTTTTGTACCTATTTGCATGATATTTTACACATATTTGCTCTAATCCCTAGGAAGACCCTGTTTGGTGAATAGTTGTACTTTTTGAGTGTTTTTGGCAGGTTTTGGAGCAGCTTTTCCCACACACCTTCACTAGATCACTCCATACACTCAAGAGGAAGCTATAGGAAGAAGATGGAAGCAAAATGAAGGCAAAATCAAGGTGCACGTGAAAAGGCTTTCTCACGTAAATTCTCACGTTCAAGGAGTTTATTGCATGGATGCCTTCTACAAATCAAGAGGAAGCTTTGGAGCAAATTTGAGTCGAATTGGAGCTGCACGTGAAAAGGGTCTTCTCACGTGCATTATCGCGTGCAGGCATTTTTGAGCTCCAAATGATGTGTTTTGTTGTTTTAATCATTTTCCTTTAAAGAACTGGGGTCAAATTTGGTGTAGTTTGAGTGTTATTGAGCCTAGAACGTTGAATAGTGTCACTAACCAAAACGACGTCGTTTTGGCTGCGACCACATTTATAATTAGGGCACACTTTTTGTAACCCTAATGTGAATGGAAATGCCTAGTTTATGCACGATTAGGTAATCTTAGCCCTTGTCTAGGGTAGAACACTAGTGAATTAGATTTAATGTTGTATGACAGACAAAGTCTGCAACTATTAGATTGTTTATCTACCTTGATCACTTTTATTCACATGGACCAAATGGGATAAAAGCCTTAAATCTATCTTAGCATGGACCAAATGTAAGATAGGTAGGAGATAATCAACATGAACATGAAGTAGAACATAAATGAAGAACAAGAGCCATAATCCATATTATTACAATCCATTGGGTGGTAATCATTGTGACCCTAGATCCTTAATCACTGCAATTTCTATACCAACAGCTTGCCAACATTCTGATTTAATCCCTTTTGCTTAAACAAAAATCAATTGTCCAGACATAAGTTCAACTTGTTAGCTTAGTGCTTGCTGCTTAACAGCATTAGCTACCTCCCTGTGGGTTCGACAACCGGAGTCTTAATACTCCATTCTATTACTTGACTAGTGCACTTGCTACAAAACCTATAGATACAAATTATACGGGTCAGCCGTGTCTCTCTCTCTCTCTCTCTCTCTCTCTCTCTCTCTCTCTCAAGGGGTGACGGCTGCTAGGGTTTTAGAATGAGAAATCCCCTAATTTTGAACCCTTTTTCCTTTATATATTTTCCCACATAATCAAAACGACGTAGTTTTGATTAATTTAAAGCCCAGCATCTATAAGCCCAAAGGCCAAGGTTTTCTAATCCATTTCATTAAGCTCTACAACCCAACAATTAAGCCCAAATCATATTTTAAGTAAAACTCTCAAATATATTAATTGGGATATTTTAATTCATGTGAAATTCCGAAAATACCCCTCAGGGCCTCGAACTCCGAATCGAGCCCAAGTGTAGTCAAAATTCTCCATTTGACGAGCACATCACTGTGCTGATGTTCATTCTCTAAAACAAGGCCTCTTACTCAAGGCTAACTCCAAGAACCCCTTAAATACGGGTCCTTACATCGTCTCCCCCTTAAAGACTTTTCGTCCTCGAAAAGAAAGCTGGGGTTGAAAGGAAACCACAACCATAATCAATGAACCCAATACATAACAGCAAAATAAAATTAGTACCAATAGTACTTGATGTTTATGCCTTCCTCCCCTCCTTCTGGGTTGTTCGTCCTCGAACAGATCATGGTAGTGAGCACGCATCTCAGTCTCACATTCCCAAGTCTCTTCCTCCATACCTCGGTGTTGCCACAACACCCGAACCAGTGGAATAGTCTTTCCTCGGAGCTGCTTCTCGCGCCTATCCAAAATACGGATTGGGGCCTCAATAACTGTCATATCTTCCTCAATATCCAGATTACTCCAATCCAGTACATGTGTGGGATCTCGATGATATGCCCGTAACTGGGATACATGGAAAACATTGTGAACTCTGCTCAAACTAGGTGGTAAGGCCAACCTATAAGCAACAGGTCCAACTCTGCTCAAAATCTCAAACGGTCCAATGTATCTTGGAGATAACTTGGATCCCTTTTTAAATCTTTTGTGTCCCTTCCATGGAGAAACACAAAGGAACACATGATCTCCAACCAAAAACTCTAATGGTCGGCGTCTGTGGTCCGTATAGGACTTCTGTCGACTCTGAGCTGTAAGAAGGCACTGCCTAATCAGCTGTACCTTGGCCGTAGCCTCCTGGACCAATTGGGGTCCCAACATGGCTGCTTCTCCAGCCTCTGCCCAACATAATGGAGACCGACATGGTCTACTATACAGTGCTTCAAACGGGGCCATCCCAATAGAAGCTTGATAGCTATTATTATAGGCAAACTCTACCAGAGGAAGCTGAGAAGCCCACGATCCTCCAAAATCAAGCACACAAGCTCTCAACAGATCTTTTAGTGTCCGAATGGTCCTCTCTGACTGACCATCAGTCTCGGGGTGATAAGCCATACTCAGATTGAGTCGCGTCCCCAAGGCTTCTTGCAAGCCACTCCAAAATCGTGAGGTGAACCGTGCATCTCTGTCTGAAACGATAGACACAGGTACCCCATGCAATCTGACAATTTCGTTGATATACAACTGGCTTAAGGTGCCAATGGAGTCTCGCTCCCGAATACCTAAGAAATGGGCTGATTTTGTCAAACGATCTACAATAACCCATATCATGTCCTTTCGGCCAGAGGTGGCGGGAAGTCCTGTCACGAAGTCCATGGTAATGTGTTCCCACTTCCACTCAGCCACAGGTAAGGGCTGCAATTGACCCGCAGGTCGTTGGTGCTCTGCCTTGACTTGCTGACAAGTGAGGCACCTGGAAACAAATCCCGCTACGCTCTTCTTCAGTCCCGGCCACCAGAACTGTGCTCTCACGGCATGATACATCTTTGTCCCCCTTTGGTGTACAGCCAAACGGGAATGATGAAATTCCCTCATCAAATCCTCTCGAAGGAAGGGCGGAACTATCAAACACCCCTAAAACCTCAACTTGTGTTCAGCTCCTTCTGTCCACTCTTCGGACAGCTCACCGGCCTCTATCTGGGCCCGGATTACCTCACAATCAACGTCTCCCAACTGTCCATCACGGACATGGTATAATTCTGGCATCACAGTGATAGGGCACAGGACTGCTTTCCCACTTCTAAGATCAGGCTGTACCTGAAGTACTGCTAGCTGTTCCATCATTTTCCATTCTCTAATGGAAATCTCAGCTTTGCCCTTTCTACTTAACGCGTCAACAACGACATTCCCTTTTCCAGGTGTGATGGTCCCTTGGAGCCTAGAGGGGGGTGAATAGGCTCTTATCGAAACTCTTTCTAATCTCTTAAGACACAAACACTTATCCAGTTAAGTGATAGAATCACTGCGGTAGATAACCAGATAGTGGAAGTATTTTGTTTTATTATCAAAAGATAAATACAACAAAATAGAAGTAAGACTCTTTTACACTCTATTTACAAAGGGATTCACACACTAGCCTAATTCTATCTTTTGAACTCTTGTGCATACACAGGGTTGATCTTGGCTTGCGTTCGCACTTATTACACAAATATACGAGTATAAATATTTATACAAACATTCCTAAGAGACAACCTTGGAACTTGTAGTTCCGGAATGCGTTCAGCACTAACTATTCCTCGGTAATCTCTCTGCCTTGACTACTGCGGTTTGTGGAGCTCAAGATCTTGGGTTTGAAGAGTATAAGTGCCTTTGTGAGTTCCCAAACATAATTGAGGTTGTGTCCACATATCCGGGTGATCCACGTGTAAGATTCTTCAGGTTCTCAACGAGTTTGTCTTACATCGGGACACCACGAGCTGATAACTTTAAATGCGGTTAAGTTGAAGCAGCATCTTCTTGGTCCGGTGTAATTTTCCTTACTCCGTAGCTAATGAAGCTCGGAACCTTACTCCGTGTCAGTGGTTGCTTACTTCGTGTCTATTTGGTACTGGAATCCTTAGTCCGTGTCAGCGCTTCCTTACTCCGTGTGAATGAGAAGGTTGGAGTGCTTATTCCGTATTAGCGCTTCCTTACTCCGCATGTAAGTTCCTTACTCCGTATGTAAGTTCCTTACTCCGTGTGAGTCTAAAGGATCGGATGGCTTACTCCGTATTAGCACATCCTTACTCCGTATGAATGAGTGGTCCGGATTCCTTACTTCACATTTGGTTTCCTTACTCTGTGTGAATAAAGACTCGGGTCCTTATTCCGCATCAGTACTTCCTTACTCCGTATGTATGAATGACTCGGATGCCTTACTCCATCTCTTCTTTACTTTAGTTCACTTGAGTGGAAGACTTAACTTTTTAGCTCCGTGTCGACTCTTTTACTTCGTGCGACCTTGTAGACCAAGATTCTAACTCCGCATCAATTTAACTTAGTCCATTTGAGATATTAAGAGCAGATTCCGTAATCCGGAGCTTTTAAGTTCTTAGTCCGCACGAATGTTCCTTATTCCGTATGTATTGGTGACTTGGTTATTTACCAAGTGTTTGACGACACTCACTCTTGTCCGGATCAGGATTATGTATCCTGTCCTTAGCTTTGCTCTCACGAGTGTATCTCTGGATTAATAACATATCTTCTGCAACGATCAAAGAAACACACAAGATCTCAGATCAAATTACATAAGGCTTTATCAGCATTATCCAAATTCTGGGCTTGATCCAACAATCTCCCCCAATTATGGATATGCCCAAACCCTTTGTAATCCGATCCGTAAGATGCAAAAAGATAACATACAAAATATGCATCACAACCAATTTCATTCATCAGCAACAGAATACAATTCAGCCTTTATACAAGATTTTCATTAAGGTACATAAGGCTTACTATACTTGAAGATCATAATAGCTGCTTTCTCTCTAAGCTCCATTGTCTGCTTCATCGTATAAGTGGTGTGTTGGCTCCAAGATTTGTCCACAGTTAAGAATGACTTGATAAAGTAACAGACAAAGGCCCCGCAGCTATCTCCATCCAGCTATTGCGGCACTTGCTTCTTGCCTCAGAATGTCGCCTTCAGCTTCTCAGTTGGACTCAAGGGTGTGATGCCCAACTCTTCATATAATCCAGCTTTCTTCACGACTTGACCACTGAGACATAGTGGTTCCCATTGATTCTTTCTTACATAATGCTCCACAATCTGTTGAGAATCAACCAGAATCATTTGTTTGGACTGAATCATGAAGACAGCCATCATGAAATGTGGCGACATGATCCGGTACGGAATGGGGATAATTGAGAGAGTTTTCCATGGCTTGCTATCCTCAGCAGTTCCGTCGATGAAGGACTGAATGAGATCTACACTGGGAAGATAGCCTTCATTCCAGCATGGCAGAACTTCAAACAAGTGCCGATCCTTGTATAGAGATGGAAACAGCCTCATCTCCATTTTAGCAGCCTTAGAGAAGTTGTCCATGTCTTCTGTTGTAAAGAGTCCTTTTTCCGAACAAAGGGTCTGAATGTCGTCCGGGGAAAAAGGGTACAGGTCAGAGAGACATCTTCTCTCGGTAGAAGACACAGCATAGGACTTCATTGCCTTACGCACGCTTCCATCCGCATCAGAAGGGTCACACGCCGCGTATGATGGGAGGAAGGTGTCAGCTACGGATGGAGAGGATGGAGGAAGAGCTGCATTCGAGGAGCTTGGCTGAGAGAAGCGGCTACGTTTGGGAATTTGGACTCCCTGAAGCAATGAAGAGGCAGGCCGCTTCTTAGCACGAGTGGATGGTTGTGGTGCAGGAGGAGCAGAAGGATCAGATGACACTTTCTCCCCCGGTTTGGCAGATCGCCGGGAAGCAACGGGAGGGTGAGCCATCGTGTGCACCAAGTCCGCGAAGGAGGTAGACAAGGAATGGACGGACGAGGCAACGAGATCCATCTTCTGTTCCATGGAAGTGGAGGAATCAGTGAGAGCGGAGAGGAGTTGGGCGCCAAGTGCATCAACCTTGGTGGCGATGGCGGATATTTGGGCGCTATAAGCTTGAGCGTGTCGGTCCAGCTGGGCGGAGAGCACAGCATTGGAGTGGACCGTGCCAAAAGAAGCACGCCCAAGGCCCAACTCGGGAGCTTTGGAAGACTCCCCCGCATAAACAGGAGCAGGAGTGCGCTGGGCAGAGAAGTCCGCAGGAGTATCAGCAGCAGCAGCAAAAGGGGTATCCGGAGCAGCAAACCCGCTTTGACCAGATAGGTCAACAACGGGAATGGCGGCAGCAGGAGAAGAAGGTCCAGCCTTAGCAGGGGAAGAACTCCATACGGCATGGACCGGGCTGGAAGGGGTAGGGAACGGCACAACTGGAATGGAGGCCGGTGTAAGAAAGCCTTGGTCCAAGTTCCAAATGATCATGGTCTCCGGGGATTGGGTATAGCGCGTGTAAAACACCCGGAGATCGGTGTCAGGAATGGAGGCAGTGTGGGCAAGGCTGAAACGAAGCCATAGGTCCGTTAAGGTGTCGGCGGAGAGATGGTCAAGTTAATCTTGGGGTTGTGGCAGGGGAGGCAAAGGGGCTTCTAGAGTAGAAGCCGGGACATCAGCAATGATGGCAGCAACAGCGGTATCAACCACGGCAGTAATGGCGGAAATGGAGGGTGTGGGGACATCAGCAGCAGAAGGGGCTGAGGAAACAGGTTTAGGGACGCTGCGCTGAGAGGGCCCCGCAACCTTGGAAGGGTCGCCACGGACGTTGTGCTGGGAAGCCCGAGAAACGGAGGGTGCAGCAACAGACCGAATCCGGGAGGACCGGTGAGCAGAGCTGACCTCTGGGGCATGGCTGGCAGAGGGGTCACCAACAGAACTGCCTTGTTGTTCCGCGGCATGGAGAGGGCGGAGTGCTGCAGAGGGACGACGGGCTGTCATGTTCCCATCAGGCGTCAGACAGCGAAGGTAATAGGCTGAAGGGAATGAAACAGCATCAGAGCGGGTGAAATGGTCCGGATGAAGATGCCGGAAGACAATGCTGAGTATGCGCCCGAAAGAATGGTTCTTGGGTCCAGTCTGTAGTAATCGGAACAAAAATGTCCCCCAGTCCACGGGAAGACCTTCGAAAACGTCGTACATGGCCAGAAGAAGGTCGTACGGAACGGAGTCGAGGGCGGATGTGCGAGCCAGTTAACATCGACTCAAGATGGTTGCCATACAGCGATAGCGACCTTGGAAGGACTTCACCTTGTATTCCTTGCCTTTGTAGGTGCAACCCATAGAAGCTGCCATGGGATCGGCATCGGGGCGCTGTGGTTCACCGGGAGGTAGATGGAGAGCAGCGCAGAGAACGGCGGGGTTAATGAGGATGGATTCACCGCGAACATAGGAAATGATGGAGTAGGTGGTACAGTGAATCCATTGGTAAAACTCAAGGATGTCGTCTATAAGCAGATTGACAGGATTGGAGATCAGGTTGAGTAGGTGAGAGGCTTCTAGAAGAGGGCGAATATCGAAAAACCAGTCCGGAGGGTTGGAGACAGCGCTCCAATCAACCAGATGGCCGAGATTAACGCCGGAAAGAGAGATTTTGGGTGCCATTGTAGATGAAAGTTGAAGGGCGAGAGAAGAGGTGAGGTCTTGAGGATTGAAGGAGCAACGAGAGGTTTAGGGATTTGAAAAGGGTAACGCTCGTGCTTTGCAAGAATGACCAGAATATATAAGACCGAGTCCGTAAATGTCAGCGGGTCTAGGAATTTGGCGAGTGAAACAGTGAACCGCTTGACAGGCTGATGTCATTAGTCTTGATATCGATGCGCCTCTAAATTATAAGATGACGTGGAGGCGGCATGACCAAATAAGGGTAACAGCTGTTCGCCTTCCAGAGAAGTGTGTGCATCCCGAGATATGCATTTAATGAATCATCATGATTCCTCCTCAAAAGCACGCGAAAAAAAAAAGACATGGATTATTGCAATTTGACAGTGTCTGGAGTCCGGAGGAATGAACCGACAATCATCCGGAATTAACGATAGTCGTGTGACGAGTATCCGGATGAAAAGTATACCGTTTCCGTAGTAAGAAAGTGCGGTGAGAGAGAAGTAGATTCCTTTGCTTGTCAATAAGTCGAAGAGAAGAGAAGTACCACAACACTTCAAATCCAAGACTATGGACTAGATTTACCAATAAGGTTGCAAAGAAAATTTGAACCTGTAGCTCAAAACAAGATAAACTAAAAATACAAAAAGCTTAACAGGTAAGGATTAGTACGGATAAGAGAAAATAGTCTGTGAAGGACGATATAATCCGAACTAATGAGAAACAGAACTTATGCATGACAAAGAATGTAATAGACATATACATACGAGAGAATGATCATATTACTGAATCAGGGCATATGTCAGATAAAAATACACAAGTTCATATAGGTCAATATAACGAAATCGTCCTGCTGAACGACGTAGCTAAGATTAATTAAAAATCATATGATTTGATCAAACTAGGATTCATGAGTGAAAAAATGAGGAAGCGGACACATGTCAAATGCAAGCAATTGATTATCCGATTAAAATGCATGGTTGAAGAAAAGAAAAACATCCAGGCATGCCTCAATTCCGTTTCTACAACGCATGTCAGATCAGATCCAGAAGTAAAAGTTTAGAGGGGAGAGTATCCGAGACATATTAGGGGGTCATTACTGAGGTAATAGATGAAGCTTAAGCTCCCCCGTAGATCATTTGATCCTCTCATTGAAAGACTCCCCCTCAAATAGACAGCCAGGAAACTGGTCATGAGACATATACGGGGGTATTACTTGAATAATGTATAAAGCATTTTCTCCCCCGTAGATTGTTCAATCCTCTCGGGTGACCTTTCCGACATATAGAAATTCAGCACTGTCTATCTTTTTGGGAAACTATACTTCAGAAGCTGATCAGACTGCGATTGAGTATTCATCCACCAGGCATTCCAAGCTTACCCATTTCATTTCTTCAATTATATATGTTAATAGAGTAATCTAAATAAACAGGCTTTTGTCATGTGGTGATCAGTGGAAATTAAGATCATGAAACCAGAATGAGGTTAATCATATAAACTTTAATCATGTTTGCTTAAACGACTTCAGTCAAGAAACGCAAGCATCCTCCCATTATGAAGTTGATAATAATATCAGAAGCATGAATCCGTTAATTAGTAAGTATGATCAGCATTAAAAACAGTATGTATTGTCTACTTCCACTAAAAGCACAATGCATGTTCTGATAGTAAGTATACTGTTGAGTAATTTAAATGTGAAACTATGCAGAGAAGTCAAGCATACCTAATCAGATGAGTAGTTCAGAGAATCTTGCATCAGGTAGGGGCTTTGTAAGTATTTCTGCCAGTTGATCTTCAGTAGCAACATGTTCCAGGGAAATGTGATTTTTGAGAACATGGTCGCGTATGAAGTGATACCTGACCTCAATATGCTTCGTCTTAGGGTGCATGACAGGATTGTTGCTGATAGCAATTGCACTAGTGTTGTCACAGTAAAGTGGAGTAGATGACATGTTGAAACCGTAGTCAGTAAGTTGACTTTGCATCCAGGAGTACGTGTGCAGCAACTCCCAGCAGCTATATATTCCGCCTCAGCAGTAGAGGTTGATACGGAATTCTGCTTCTTATTGAACCATAAAATTAATCTATTTCCAAGAAACTGACAGATACCACTTGTGCTCTTCCTGTCGATGCGACATCCAGCGAAGTCGGCATTAGAGTATTCGGATAAGGTGAAATTTGACTCCTTTGGGTACCAGAGTCCCAAATTCATCGTTCCCTTGAGATACCTTAATATCCATTTAACATGAAGCATATGTGACTCTTTGGGATTCGCCTGATATCATGCACAGATGCAAGTTGCAAACATAATGTCTGGGCGACTTGCTGTAAGATACAGCAAGGATCCTATCAACCCTCTGTAGTCAGTCACATTTACTGATATGCTGTCCACATCAGGATCTAACTTGGCACTGACAGACACGGGAGTTTTGACGGGAGATGAACTTTCCATACCAAACTTCTTAATAAAATCGCGAGTGTACTTAGCTTGATTAATGAAGATTCCTTCCTTCAATTGTTTAACTTCTATTCCGAGGAAGTAGGACAGTTCTCCCATCATGCTTATCTCAAACTTGCCTGTCATCAACTTAGCAAACTCTTCACAAAGCTTCGGATTCATTGATCCGAAAATGATATCATCCACGTATATCTGTACGATCAGAGTGTGTCCTTTCTCTTTTCGTAGAAATAAGGTGGTGTCTATCTTCCCTTTTTGGAAGTTGTGAGCAAGTAGGAATTCCGACGAGTGTGTCGTACCAGGCTCTTGGAGCTTGCTTCAAACCATATAAAGCTTTCCGAAGTTTGTAGACTAGATGTCCTGCTTTAGGTTCAATGAAACCGGGAGGTTGTTCTTCGTAAACCTCCTCTTGAAGATCTCCATTCAGGAATGCGCTCTTGACATCCATTTGATAAACTATGAAGTTTTCATATGAAGCATACGCCAGAAACATTCGGATTGCCTCAAGTCTTGCTACTGGAGCAAAGGTCTCATCATAGTCTATTCCTTCTTCTTGACGATATCCTTTGGCTACCAGTCTGGCTTTGTTCCGGATTACTATTCCATCCGTATCAAGCTTGTTCCGGAACACCCATTTAACTCCAATGACTTGCTGAGACTTAGTTCTTGGTACTAAAGTCCACACATTATTTCTCTTAAATTGATTCAGCTCTTCTTGCATGGCTTCTATCCAATTCGAATCCTGAAGAGCTTCATCTGCCACCTTTGGTTCTATTTGAGATAGAAAACACGAGTAAAGACTCATGTTGGAGGTGGCTGCTCTTGTTCTTACATCAACAGTAGGATCACCAATCACTTGATCTGAGGGATGGTTTCCGGTCCATCTGTAATTCTGTGCATGTGATGGATGATCGTGAATAATTTGAAGCTCTGCCAGATTAAGTGGTTCAGGTGTATCTGCTGGTTGAGCTTCGTCCGAACTAGATGTTTCCGTATTAGAAGGTATGGAAGAACTAGGTGGTTCTTCAACACTGTTTCTTTCAGTGTTAACTGGTCCGGACGGACTTGAAGGTGCTCTGAAATTTTGGGTTTCCATAGGAGTATGTCCGGAGCTTAATGGTAGTCCTGAGTCCGAGTCATCCGTAGCATCATCCATATAATTTCTTTGTGCCTCGCTGATGCCACGTGGTTGGTCAGAATGTGTAACAGGAACATTCATAAACTTCGAATAATCGATGTTGCTGTCCAAGACCTGCACATTAGAACTTGAAGAAGTAACTTTCGACCAATCAGGATTAGCTTCATCAAAAGTCACATGGATAGATTCTTCAACTTTAAAAAGTTTTCTATTGAAGACCCGATAAGCCTTGCTATGTAATGAGTACCCGACAAAAATCCCATTATCAGATTTTGGTTCAAATTTATTCCGGGTCTCTTTGCCATTTATCAATATGTAGCAAGTACACCCAAAAGCTCTGAAATGTGAAATTGAAGGTTTTCGTCCTCTCCACATCTCATAGGGTGTTTTCGTGGTAGATTTATTTATTAGAGTTTTGTTCTGAACACAGCAGGCAGTGGACACAGCTTCAGCCCATAGACTGAGAGGAAGCGTTGCCCCTGCTAACATTGATCTACCAGCCTCAACTAAGGTACGATTCTTATGCTCAGCTACCCCATTTTGTTGTGGAGTTCTGGGCACAGAGAAGTCATGCTGTATGCCTTGTTCAGAACAATATGATCTTATTTCTGAAAAATCAAATTCTGTACCATGATCACTCCTGATGCACTTTATGCTCAGTCCTTGTGAGTCGCTTATCCAGTTGAAAAGATCTACAAGATGCTCAAAAGTTTGATCCTTTGATTTCAGCAACATTACCCATGTGTATCTGGTGAAATCATCGATAACCACAAGGGTATATCTCGCACCAGCAAGAGAAGGAACAGAAATAGGACCACAGAGGTCCATATGAAGAAGTTGCAGAGGAGCAGTTATCGAATTAACTGATTTACTCTTAAAGCTATGTTTGGTCTGTTTGCCGAGTTGGCATTCTCGACAGAGAGTGTCTCTGGAGTATTTGAGTTTAGGTAGACCAGTGACAAGATCAAGTGATGCTAACTTAGACAATGTCTTAAAGTTTAAATGTGCGCATCGCTTGTGCCATAGCCAACTATCTTCATATGAAGCTTTAGTGAGGAAGCATACAAGGTCAGAAGAATTATTTCTTAAGACCACTGAGTATATGTCCCCATCTCTTGATCCGGATAACTTAACATCTCCGGATAAGTTTTCTTTTACTGTACAGGTGTTGGACATAAAGGAAACAGTAAATCCTTTGTCACATAAATTACTGACACTTAGCAAATTATGCTTTAAACCTTCAACTAGTGCAACTCTAGTAATTGATACACAGCCGTTAGTTAAAGTGCCATACCCGACAGTTTTACCTTTGCTGTTGTCACCATATGAAACGGATGGACCTCATTTCTCATTCACTTCAACAAGTAGAGTCTGATCACCCGTCATATGTCCGGAGCATCCACTATCGAGGATCCACTTGCTTTGATTGATCTTTAACTTCAAGTGATCCGGCAATGCATTCCAGAGATGCTCCTGAAAGACAACAGTTTACACTTTTGGTGCCCAAACTTGTTTCGGGCGGTTAGAGAGAGCAGCAGTAATGTCAACAGTTCCGGATTTGATTTTGCTGGGACTTTTAGCTCTCCAAGTTGACTTTAACTTGTTAGTTTCAGCTGCCACTTTTATTTGGGTTTTCTTCGGAGAGATACTCCTTTGAGGTTTAGATTTTGTTTTGCTTGAAGAACCCTTTTTATTTAACTGATCTTTATTGGTATGAATTTGATTACAAAGCCAGTTATCAAATAAACTCCAACATTCATAGTGATAATGACCTATTTCCCTACAGATGGAACAGACACTATAATGTGGAGTACAAACAGGGGATACAGGTCTCTTAGATTTTACAGACTTTCTACTCTGTTCCCTGTGGCCTAATCTATTGCGTTTGGGTGACACGCTCTTGGCCCTAGATGCGTCAGCCTTAGCCTTTTCTTTCTTTTTTGGGTGCTACGTTTTGGCTTTAAGCTGCGGCAGCCTTCCCTTCATCTTTAGTTACGGGTGCAACCGCTTCGGGAAGAAACAACAACAGCCTCAACTCCACAGTCATAAACTATGGTGCCACCTGAAATGAAACCATCCAACGGTTTAGATGTACTAATAGGATATAAGTTGGTTAGTTTTGGAGTGAAATCCGGAGGACACTCAGTAGCTTGAGCTATGGAAGTCGATGGTTCGGAACCTAGGCTAGGTTTGACTCGGATGTTGTCAGGATCAGTCCTAAAGGTAGAGGCTATTTCCCCAGATTTTAGCCACTTATGATTTATTTCCCTTTCCTGTTCCAGTTCATTTTCGAGTCATTTCACAATAACTTTTAGGCCCATTAGGTTGGTATTTAACAGATGATTTTCAGCTCTTAGATCATGATACCAAGCCTCTTTTCCTCTGAAGTCAGTTATGTCCTTTTCAAGTCTAGTGATAGTAAATTCAAGGCATTTATTCTGACTTTCCACATCTTTGTACATTTGAGTAATTATTAGTCTCTCATTCTTTTCATGATCACGTTCAATAGTAAGAGATTCTAATTGACTCATGAGCTCAGAGATAGAAGGTACCTCAGTATTTGCCATGAGACAGTGTTGGATCAAACCCAGAATTTGGATAATGCCGTTAAAGCCTTATGTAATTTGATCTGAGATCTTTTGTGTTTATTTGATCATTGCGAAGGTATGTCACTAATCCAAAGATGCACTCGTGAGAGCAAAGCTAAGGACAGGATACATAATCCTGATCCGGACAAGAGTTAGTGTCGTCAAACACTTGGTAAATAACCAAGTAACAATAAGTGCGGAGTAAGGAAAATAAGTGCGGAGTAAGGAAAATAGATGCGGAGTAAGGAATCCGGACTTATTACTCGCCCGGAGTAAGGAACTTACATACGGAGTAAGGAACTTACATACGGAGTAAGGAACTTACACACGGAGTAAGGAACTTACATACGGAGTAAGGAACTTACATACGGAGTAAGGAACTTACACACGGAGTAAGGAACTTACACACGGAGTAAGGAACTTACACACGGAGTAAGGAACTTACATACGGAGTAAGGAACTTACACACGGAGTAAGGAACTTACACACGGAGTAAGGAACTTACATACGGAGTAAGAAACTTACATACGGAGTAAGGAACTTACATGCGGAGTAAGGAAGCGCGACACGGACTAAGGATTCTAGTACCGAATAGATACGGAATAAGCAACCACCGACACGGAGTAAGGTTCCGAGCTTCATTAACTACGGAGTAAGGAAAATTACACCGGACCAAGAAGAAACCTGCTCCAATGAAACCGCATTTAAAGTTATCAGCTCGTGCTGTCCCGATGTAAGAAGAATGCATTTAGAACAAGAAGAATCTTACACGTGGATCATCCGGATATGTGGACACAACCTTAATTGTATCTCGGAACTCACAAAGACACTTATACTCTTCGAATCCAAGATCTTGAGCTCCACAATCCGCAGCGGTCAAGGCAGATAGATTACCAAGGGATAGTTAGTGCGGAACGCATTCCGGAACTTCAAGTTCCAAGGTTGTCTCTTAGGAATGTTTTGTATAAATATTCATACTTATACTTCTTGTAAAAAAAGTGAGCTAGAGCGAAGAAGTGCAAAAATAGAAAAGGCACTTGGCTAGTGTGTGAATTCAAAGTTGTAAACGAGTGTAAGAGAGTGTTTGCTTCTATTTTGTTGTAATCACTTTGTGATAATAAAACAAAATACTTCCACTATCTGGTTATCTTCCGGAGTGATATTATCACTTAAACTAGATAAGTCTTTGTGTCTTGAGAGAAAAGAAAGAGTTCGAATAAGAGCCTATTCACCCCCCCCCCTTTTAGGCTCCAAGGGACCATCGGACGGACGTTCGGCTTAGGAGTTGGCTCATCATCCGAGGATTCCTCCTCTTCTTCCGAGCCACCGATGTACTTTGTCACGAACGCCTTCCTCTTGTTCTTCTTGTTGTCCGAGGTGGAGCAACGAGGAGTTACCTTGTCACTTTTCTCGGCCACTTTTGATTTGGATCTGCAGTCCTTGGCCCAATGACCGGTTTTCCCACAGTTGTAGCATTCCTAGGAACTGGACTCCGGTCTCTCCTTCCTTTGGAAAGATGATGATGAGCGTCTCTTGAATCCTTTTCTGCTTTTCCGTAGGAATCGCTCAAAGGATTTGACGAGAAGAGCTATCTCCTCCTCCTCGTCAGAATCAGAATTCTCAGACGCGTCCATGTCATCATTCCTCAGTATGTTTAAACATTCCGTAGTTTTGAGAGCTACCCCCTTTTCTTTCCGAGCTATTTTCTCATCCCGGTCAGAGTACTTAAACCTGACTTCATGAGTCCGCAGCTCTCCATATAGTTCTTCAAGGGGAACATCCGCGTTTTTGTCGATTGCATCTGGAGTTGTTTGGAGTAGTATCGATCCGGCAAGGAGCGAAAGAACTTGTCATTGATCTAAGATTGAGAATAATGCTCATTGACAGTCTTCAGCTCAAGAATGAGCTTGCCGAATCTCCGATAGATGCTTTCGAGTGATTCGCCTGGTTTATGATTGAAACACTCAAAGTTCTGCCTGAGAGTACAGATAACGTTCTGCATCTGGGACTGACTCCCCTCATAGAGGATTGTCAGTTTATCCCAGACACCTTTTGCTGTTGTGCAGCCCTGGACGTTCGTGAAAGCCTCGGAATCCAAAGACGTTGTAACGTAAGCCAGAGCCTTTTCGCTAGTGCACTGCCAGGCTCTTTCATCATTGGTAAGTTCGGCATCCGTCTTTGGCCTTCTAACTCCATGTTCTCCGATTGTCATCGGAATTGGAATCTCCTGATGAAGACAAGGCCTCATGAGATGGTCATGGCATACCATGAACATCTTCATGCGAGCTTTCCACTGGGAGAAAAGCTCAGGTGTGAATTTGGGCGGTTTTGTCAGAGTAAAACCAGAACTCCGTGGTTGAGCAGTGGAGGCAGCAGCAGGTTGAGGTGGGTCGACGTTTTCACTGCTGCTTCAATTCGGGATGGGCTCTTGTGCACCTCCGGAGTTAAGGCGAGTGTTGAATAGCATACTACTTTCTTCGGCCATTGCTGAGAGTGAAAGAGTGGGATCTCTACTTAGGACAAATAGAACTTGCTCTGATACCACTTGATGGTCCCTTGGAGCCTAGAGGGGGGTGAATAGGCTCTTATCGAAACTCTTTCTAATCTCTTAAGACACAAACACTTATCCAGTTAAGTGATAGAATCACTATGGAAGATAACTAGATAGTGGAACTATTTTGTTTTATTATCAAAAGATAAATACAACAAAATAGAAGTAAGACTCTCTTACACTCAGTTTACAAAGGGATTCACACACTAGCCTAATTCTATCTTTTGAACTCTTGTGCATACACAGGGTTGATCTTGGCTTGCTTTCGCACTTATTACACAAATGTACGAGTATGAATATTTATACAAACATTCCTAAGAGACAACCTTAGAACTTGTAGTTCCGGAATGCGTTCAGCACTAACTATTCCTTGGTAATCTCTCTGCCTTGACTGCTGTGGTTTATGGAGCTCAAGATCTTGGGTTTGAAGAGTATAAGTGCCTTTGTGAGTTCCCAAACATAATTGAGGTTGTGTCCACATATCCGGGTGATCCACGTGTAAGATTCTTCAGGTTCTCAATGAGTTTGTCTTACATCGGGACACCACGAGTTGATAACTTTAAATGCGTTAAGTTGAAGCAGCATCTTCTTGGTCCGGTGTAATTTTCCTTACTCCGTAGCTAATGAAGCTCGGAACCTTACTCCGTGTCAGTGGTTGCTTACTCCGTGTCTATTTGGTACTGGAATCCTTAGTCCGTGTCAGCGCTTCCTTACTTTGTGTGAATGAGAAGGTCGGAGTGCTTATTCCGTATCAGCGCTTCCTTACTCCGCATGTAAGTTCCTTACTCCATATGTAAGTTCCTTACTCCGTATGTAAGTTCCTTACTCCATGCGAGTCTAAAGGATCGGATGGCTTACTCCATATTAGCACATCCTTACTCCGCATGAATGAGTGGTCCGGATTCCTTACTCCGCATTTGGTTTCCTTACTCCGTGCGAATAAAGACTTGGGTCCTTATTCCGCATCAGTACTTCCTTACTCTGTATGTATGAATGACTCGGATGCCTTACTCCGTGTCTTCTTTACTTTAGTTCACTTGAGTGGAAGACTTAACTTTTTAGCTCCGTGTCGACTCTTTTACTTCGTGCGACCTTGTAGACCAAGATTCTTACTCCGCATCAATTTGACTTAGTCCATTTGAGATATTAAGAGCAGATTCCGTAATCCGTAGCTTTTAAGTTCTTAGTCCGCACGAATGTTCCTTATTCCGTATGTATTGGTGACTTGGTTATTTACCAAGTGTTTGACGACACTCACTCTTGTCTGGATCAGGATTATGTATCCTATCCTTAGCTTTGCTCTCACGAGTGTATCTCCGGATTAATAACATATCTTCTGCAACGATCAAAGAAACACAAAAGATCTCAGATCAAATTACATAAGGCTTTATCAGCATTATCCAAATTCTGGGCTTGATCCAACAAGGTGTATAGGAGAGTGTGAAATCGAACATCTGCAGGTACTCTACCCATCTCCTCTGTCTCAGGTTCAGGTCTCTCTGGGTGAAAATATATTGCAGGCTTTTGTGGTCCGTGTACACCACAAAGTTCTCCCCCAACAAATAGTGTTGCCACAACTGTAAGGCAAAAATCACCGCTGCCAACTCCAGGTCATGTGTTGGGTAATTTTGCTCATGGGGCTTCAGCTGTCGTGAGCCATAAGCTATGACTTTGCATTCTTGCATCAGAACACACCCCCACACCCCAGTCCAACTCGGGACGCATCACAATATACCTCATAAGGCACTCCCTCTTGTGGTAGACTCAACACAGGTGCAGTGGTCAGTCGAGTTTTCAATTCCTCGAAAGCTTTCTGACACTTGTCCGTCCACTCAAATTTCGCTCCTTTCCGTGTCAGGGCTGTCATCGGTGCTGCCAACCGTGAAAACCCTTCCACGAAGCGCCAGTAATATCCTGCCAGTCCCAAGAAACTGCGGATCTCAAAGACATGAGTGGGCCTCTTCCAAGATGATACAGACTCAATCTTGGTCGGGTCCACTCTTACTCCTTCAACAGATACCACGTGCCCAAGGAAATGCACCTCTCTCATCCAGAAGTCGCACTTACTAAATTTAGCATATAATTGATGATTTCGTAGTGTCTGCAACACCACGGTCAGATGTTCCCCATGCTCCTCTCGGGTCTTAGAATATACGAGGATGTCATCAATGAACACCACTACGAAGGAATCCAGATATGGGGCAAATACCTGGTTCATTAGATACATAAACACTGCTGGTGCGTTTGTAAGCCCAAAAGGCATCACTAGCCACTATAGTGCCCGTATCTGCACCTGAATGCAGTCTTAGGGATATCCTCCCTCCTGACCCTCAGCTGATGGTACCCCGAACGGAGATCAATTTTCGAAAACCACCGTGCTCCACTCAGTTGGTCGAATAAGTCATCAATCCATGGTAACGGATATTTATTCTTTACCGTCACTTGGTTCAGCTTCCGGTAGTCAATACAGAGTCTCAACGACCCGTCTGCCTTCTTAGCAAACAGTACTGGTGCACCCCAAGGTGATGTACTTGGGCGAATGAAGCCGTTATCTCCAAGCTCCTTTATTTGCTTTTGTAGCTCTCTCAATTCAGCAGGTCCCATCCGGTATGCCACTTAGGAGATAGGTCCCACCCCGGGTACTAGTTCAATTGCGAACTCAGTACTCCTGTGTGGAGGTAATTCCACTAACTCTCCAGGGAACACATCCTGGAAGTTCTCAACCACATCAGGCCACGCTCTTTTCTCTAAGTTACCTTCCTCGTCGAAGGTTATAGTGGCAAGTCTATGGGTAATATTACCCCATAGCTCCCTCATTGGCCCTGCTCTTCCGGCATTCTTATCCCATTCACCCACTATAGTACAGGAAGTTCCTGTGGGTGAAGTAAACGACACTCGTCGTCTATAGCAGTCAATCTTAGCCTGAAAGGCCAACAACCAATCCATTCCCAGAATCAAATCGAATGTCCTCATAGGCATCACATAAAGATCAAATTGGAGTTCAACTTCTCCAATTGTAAGTACGCATTCACGACATACATGGTTTATTGTCACCGTTCCTCCCATAGGTGACTCAACACACAGAGGCCTATCAGCCCTCACACAAACAAGCCCAAGGCCCTCAACCAAGGACTCCGCAATCAGGGAGCACGATGCTCCGGTATCAAACAATACAACAACTACAGTATGGGATAGTAAAATAGTACATCGTACTACTGAAGACCCGGCTCCGCCGTCCTCGGAGGGTGATGGAAGGTCCTCCCTCTCTGCGGGTGCTGAGGTAAGCGCGTACGCTCTGCCTTGACTCGCCCCAACACTTGCCTCTACAGCCTTCCCTTTAGCTCCAGCCTAGAGTCCACTTGGACACCCCTCCAATCCTCCTTGTGTTTTGGCATAGTTGGAACCTGCCTGACTGGGTTGCCATGAACGTGTTGGCCTCAGAGCTGGGGCTTGAGATTGGGTCCCTCCCCTGCCTCCTTGTGTCACACTTCCAGCTCCCCGACTGTTCCCCTTACTGAAACACACCGTTCTAAGGTGCCCTGTCTTCCCACAGCCATGACACGACATGTGCTGTTTGGGGCACTCACGTTTCAGGTGTCCTGACTGGCCATAACAAGCACACTCTCTGGGAAAACTCACAACTGAGCCTCCCTGTCCTCCAAAACTACGGGACCTCGGTGGAGCCATTGAAGCTTGGCCCCGGTCCTTGGGAAAAGTTCCACTCCCAGACTCAACCTTTTGTCTCTTGGAATCCCCTTGCTTGTCACGTCCACTCTGTCCCAGCCGCTCTTGATGAGCTTGTCTTCCCTCCTCCAATCCTCTCTCAACAATTTTGGCTATGTCAACGACTTCTGCATAAGTTTTCAACCTCAGCATTTCTACCCTTTGCTTCAGGGCAGGTCTGAGTCCCATGGTAAATTTATGGGCCTTCAGATCCTCTCTAGATATTGCCTCTGGGCCAAACCGACTCAGTCCTCTAAAGTCCCGCTCATACTCAGCCACTAAGTGTGAGCCCTACTTCAAGCTGCTGAACTCTTCCCTTTTCTGCCACCGCAGCAACTCTGGGAAAAATTCCTCATGAAATAGCTGGAGGAACTCATCCCAGGACATGGCCTCCATGTCCCGGCTCCCTGATATGCTCAGCCACCACTCCAGGGCTTCTTCTTCCAACTGGCGGACTGCCAGCCTCACTTTATTTTCCTCCTGGGGTCGGAGAAAAGAGAATATGTGCTCTATCTGGCGCAGCCAATGCTCTGCTGCTAGAGGTTCAGTTCCTCCCTTGAACTTTGGTGGGTGTTCCTTCCGGAAACGCGTCACCACGTCTTCTTCCTCCCGTCTCACTGGCACTTCCTGCCAGCGTGGAGGTTCTGCCTCACGGGATGGGGAAGGTGGCGCTGCCTGCCGTGTCAGCATCTCCTGATGTACCTCATTTAGGATCTCTCCCCTGAGGTCCTCACGCATTCCTTGTACATTCTCGCTCAAAGCTCTGACTTGGGCCATGATCCGCTCTATGGGATCATCATCCTCTACTCGTGGTTTTCCCTCTTGTCCAACCCGTGCAGAAGACTCATCTTCTACAGCCGGGGTAGCTCGGGTTATTCTCCTAGGAGGCATTTTCTACACATGAGATAAGACTAGAGTCAGTATCTCAAGTTACACACCCTCATTCCTACGGACCATGAGGTACACATATGGGGTAATTGCCCAGAATTGCATGATAACAATTCACACACAGTATCAACTTCCAGCATAAACTTTCAGTATCAGTTATTTAACAAGAACATTGAGTACCAATTATCCAGTACTAACATTCAGCATCAATTATTCAGCTCTAACACTTAGCATTAACACTCAGTATTAACTTTCAGCCTCAATCACTCCGCATTCATTATTCAGTATCAAGTTTCAACATCAAGTTTCAGTATCAAGTTCAAAAATTATGTTCAGCAACGTATCACACCAGATCATAACATTTATACAGAAATTCAAACTAGTGCCCTAATGCCATGCATGTATGCACCTCAACCCAAATGCAAATGTCCTACTCCCTGGTCTAACTACTCCTGAGTACACCCCAGAAAACCAGATAGGTCCACGGTGATCAGGCGTGCCCTATACTGTCTTCTAAGGGTCTCAAAAGTAATCATCCCTCCCCACTATCCGAGGTCCACTAGACCATGAATGCTTTGATACCATATTGTCACGCCCCAATTTCCTTACACCTGGAAACGGTTAGTGACTGCCCATGCCTGCACCTGAAGGGTCAAGGGGTTGGTGCAAGCACCTAGACTGGACTTATACAACGGGCGCTGTCTCAATACTACACATCCGGATATTTGACTCTCAAATATATTAATTGGGATATTTTAATTCTTGTGAAATTCCCAAAATACCCTCAGGGCCTCGAACTCTGAATCGAGCCCAAGCATAGTCAAAATTCTCCATTTGACGAGCACATCACTATGCTGATGTTCATTCTCTAAAACAAGGCCTCTTACTCAAGGCTAACTCCAAGAACCCCTCTAATACGGGTCCTTACACTCTTGGAAGCCTACAAAATGGTTAGTAAAAAGAAACAAAGTTCCCTGCACCATGGTGAGTTCACACAACAAATATAAAAACAAAAACTAAAACAAAACCGTTAGGTTGCCTCCCAACAAGCGCTTCATTTAAAGTCTGTAGCTAGGCTTCAAAATCTGCTCATGAAGGCTCAAAAGAGAGGGAATCAACGATCTCCCTCTGTGTTGTGTCTGTTGGATCAAACCCAGAATTTGGATAATGCTGATAAAGCCTTATGTAATTTGATCTGAGATCTTTTGTGTTTATTTGATCATTGCAGAAGGTATGTCACTAATCCAAAGGTGCACTCGTGAGAGCAAAGCTAAGGACAGGATACATAATCCTGATCCGGACAAGAGTTAGTGTCGTCAAACACTTGGTAAATAACCAAGTAACAAATACATACGGAATAAGGAACAATCCTACGGACTAAGAACTTAAAGAATAAGTGCGGAGTAAGGAAAATAGATGCGGAGTAAAGAAACCAGATGCGGAGTAAGGAATCCGGACTTATTACTCGCCCGGAGTAAGGAACTTACATACGGAGTAAGGAACTTACACACGGAGTAAGGAACTTACATACGGAGTAAGGAACTTACACACGGAGTAAGGAACTAACATACGGAGTAAGGAACTTACACACGGAGTAAGGAACTTACATGCGGAGTAAGGAACCTACATGCGGAGTAAGGAACTTACATGCGGAGTAAGGAAGGCCGACACGGACTAAGGATTCCAGATCTTGAATAGATACGGAGTAAGCAACCACCGACACGGAGTAAGGTTCCGAGCTTCATTAACTACGGAGTAAGGAAAATTACACCGGACCAAGAAGACATTGCTCCAACAAAACCGCATTTAAAGTTATCGGCTCGTGCTTGTCCCGATGTAAGACGAATACATTTAGATCAAGAAGAATCTTACACGTGGATCATCCGGATATGTGGACACAACCTTAATTGTATCTCGGAACTCACAAAGACACTTATACTCTTCAAATCCAAGATCTTGAGCTCCACAATCCGCAGCAGTCAAGGCAGACAGATTACCGAGGGATAATTAGTGCGGAACGCATTCCGGAACTTCAAGTTCCAAGGTTGTCTCTTAGGAATGTTTTGTATAAATATTCATACTTATACTTCATGTAAAAAAGAGCTTAAGTAAAAAAACAAAAACAGGAAAGGTACTTGGCTAGCGTGTGAGTTCATTGTTGTAAACAGAGTGTAAGAGAGTGTTTGCTTCTATTTTGTTGTAATCACCTTGTGATAATAAAACAAAATACTTCCACTATCCTGGTTATCTTCCGAGTGATTCTATCACTTAAACTAGATAAGTCTTTGTGTCTTGAGAGAAAAGAAAGAGTTTGAATAAGAGCCTATTCACCCCCCCCCCCCCCCTTTAGGCTCCAAGGGACCATCAAGTGGTATCGAGCAAGTTCTACTTCGTTCTAAGTAGAGATCCCACTCTTTCAATCTCGAAATGGCCGAAGAAAGCAGTATGCTATTCAACACTCGCCTTAACTCCGGAGGTGCACAGGAGCCCATCCCGAATCGAAGCGCCGGTGAAAATGTCGACCCACCACAACCTGCTGCTGCCGCCGCTTCTCAACCACGGAGTTCGGGTTTACTCTAACGAAACCGCCCAAATTCACACCTGAGCTTTTCTCCCAGTGGAAAGCTCGCATGAAGATGTTTATGGTTTGCCATGATCATCTTATGTGGCCATGTCTTCATCGGGAGATTCCAATTCCGATGACTATCGGAGAACATGGAGTAAGGAGGCCAAAGACCGACTTTGAACTTACCAACGATGAAAGAGCTTGGCAGTGCGCTAGTGAAAAGGCTCTGCTTATGTTACATCGTCTTTGGATTCCGAGGCTTTCACGGACGTCCAGGGCTGCACGACAAGCCAAAAGCGTTTGGGACAAACCGACAATTCTCTATGAGGGGAGTCGGTCCCAGATGCGAATGTGATCTGGTACTCTCGGACGGAACTTTGAGAGTTTTAATCATAAACCGGGCGAATCACTTGAAAGCATCTATCGGAGATTCGGCAAGCTTATACTTGAACCGAAGATCGTCAATGAGCATTACTCTCAATCCCGGATCAATGACAAGTTCTTTCGCTCCTTGCCAGGATCGCTACTACTCCAAACAACTCCGGATGCAATCGGACAAAAACTAGCAAGATGTTCCCCTTGAAGAACTATATGGAGAGTGCGGACTCACGAAGTCGGGTTTAAGTACTCGACAGAGATGAGAAAATAGCTCGGAAAGAAAAGGGGGTAGCTCTCAAAGCTACAGAATGTCTAAACATACCGAGGAATGATGATACGGACGTATCCGACAATTCGATTCGACGAGGAGGAAGAGATAGTCCTTCTTGTCAAATCCTTTGAGCGATTCCTACGGAAAAGCGAGAAAAGGGATCGAAGACGCTCATCATCATCGTTCCAACGGAAGGAGCGACAGGAGTCCGGTTCCCAGGAATGTTTCAACTGTGGGAAAACCGGTCACCTGGGCCAAGGAATGCAGGTCCAAAGCAAAGGTGGCCGAGAAAAGTGACAAGGTAAATCCTCGCCGCTCCACCTCGGATAACGGCAAGAGCAAGAGAAAGGCGCTCGTGACAAAATACATGAGTGGCTCGGAAGAAGAGGAGGAATCCTCGGATGATGAGCCGACCATTAAGCCGAACGTCCGCCTCATGGCAAATGCTCGAGGTACCTTCTATCTTCGAGCTCCTGAGTAAATTAGAATCTCTTACTATTGCATGTGATCATGAAAAGAATGAGAGACTAATAATTACTCAAATGTACAAAGATATGGAAAGTCGAATAAACGTCTCGAATTTACTATTAATAGACTCGAAAAGGACGTCGCCGACTTCAGGACGAAAGGAAGCTTGGTATCATGATCTAAGAGCTGAAAATCATTTGTTAAATACCAATCTTTCAGGCCTAAAAGTTATAGTGAAAAGACTCGAAAATGAACTGGAACAGAAAAGGAAATAAATCGTAAGTGGCTAAAATCCGGGGAAATAGCCTCTACCTTTAGGACCGACGCCGACGACATTCGAGTCAAACCTGGCCTAGGTTCTGAACCATCAACCTCCATAGCTCAAGCTACCGAGTGTCCTCCGGATTTCACTCCTAAACTAACCAACTTATATCCCGTTAGTACATCTAAACCGTTGGATGGTTTCATTTCAGGTGGCACCATAGTATATGATCGTGGAACGAGGTCGTTCTCGCACTTCCGAAGCAAGTAGCACCCGTAACTAAAGATGAAGGGAAGGTCGCTGCAGTTAAAGCCAAAATCGTAGCACCCAAAAAGAAAGACAAGGCTAAGGCCGACGCATTTAGGGCCAAGAGCGCGTCACCCAAACGTAATGGATTAGGCCACAGGGAACAGAGTAGAAAAACTATAAAATCTAAGAGACTCGTATCCCCTGTTTGTACTTCACATTATAGTGTCTGTTCCATCCGTAGGGAAATGGGTCATTATCACTATGAATGTTGGAGTCTATCCGATAGCTGGCTTTGTAATCAATTTCAATCAAATAAAGATCAGTTTAATAAAAGGGGTTCTTCGAGCAAAACAAGATCTAAATCTAAAAGGAGTGTCTCTCCCAAGAAAACCCAAACAAAAGAAGCAGCCCGAAACTAACAAGTTAATGTCAACGTGGAAAGCTAAGAGTCCTAACAAAATCAAATCCGTAAATGTTGACAATCTGCTTGCTCACTCTAACCGCCTGAAACAAGTTTGGGCACCAAAAGTGTAAACCGTTGTCTTTCAGGAGCATCTCTGGAATGAATTGCCTGGATCACTTGAAGTTAAAGATCAATCAAAGCAAGTGGATCCTTGATAGTGGATGCTCCGGACATATGACGGGTGACCAGGACTCGCTTCAGAAGTTAATGATAAACAAGGTCCATCCGTTTCATATGGCGACAACAACAAAGGTAAGACTGTCGGGTATGGCACTTTAACTAACGGCCGTGTATCAATCCCTAAAGTTGCACTAGTCGAAGGTTTAAAGCATAATTTGCTAAGTGTCGATAAACTATGTGACAAAGGATTTCTTGTTTCCTTTTTGTCCAACACTAGACAAGAAGAGAAAACTTATCCTGGAGATGTTAAGTTATCCGGATCAAGAGATGGGGACATATATTCGGTGGTCTTAAGAAATAATTCTTCGACCTTGTATGCTTCCTCACGAAAGCAAAAGATGAAGATAGTTGGTTATGGCACAAGCGATGCGCACATTTAAATTTTAAGACGTTGTCTAAATTGGCGTCACTTGATCTTGTCACCTGGTCTACCCAAACTCAAGTTCTCCAGAGACACTCTCGTCGAGAATGCCAACTTGGTAAACGGACCAAACACAGCTTTAAGAGCAAATCGGTTAACTCAATAATCGCTCCTCTCGCAACTTCTTCATATGGACCTATGTAGTCCTATATCTGTTTCATCACTAGTCTGGTGCGAGATATACTCTTGTGGTTATCGATGATTACACCAGATACACATGGGTGATGTTCCTGAAATCAAAGGATCAAACTTTTGAACATCTTGTAGATCTCTTCAACTGGATAAGCAACTCACAAGGACCGAGCATTAAATGCATGAGGAGTGATCATGGTACGGAATTTGACTTTTCGGAAATGAGATCATATTGTTCGGAACAGGGCATACAACATGACTTCTCTGCTCCCCGAACCCCACAACAAAATGGGGTAGCTGAGCGCAAGAATCGAACTTTAGTTGAAGCTGGTAGATCCATGTTAGCCAGGGGCAACGCTTCCTCTCGCCCATGGGCTGAAGTCGTGTCCATCGCCCTGCTATGTTCGGAACGGAACTCTAATAAATAAATCTACCATGAAAACACCCTATGAGATGTGGAGAGGACGAAAACCTTCAATTTCACATTTCGAGCCTTTGGGTGTACTTGCTATATATCTTGATAAATGGCAAAGAGACCCGGAATAAATTTGAACCAAAATCGATGATGGGATTTTTGTCGGGTACTCACTTCATAGCAAGGCTTATCGGGTCTTCAATAGAAAACTTTTTAAAGTTGAAGAATCTATCCATGTAACCTTTGATGAAACTAATCTTGTTTGGTCAAAAGTCGGTCCTTCAAATTCCAATATGCAGGTCATGGACAGCAACGTCAATTACTCGAAGTTTATGAATATTCCGCTACACATCCTGACCGGTATCCTGACCAACCACGTGGCATCAGCGAAACACAACGAAATTCTATGGATGATGCTACGGATGACTCGACTCCGGACTACCATTTAGCTCCGGACAAACTCCTACGGATACACAAAATTCCGGAGCACTTTCAAGTCCGTCCGGACTAGTTAACACTTGGAAGAAATAGTGTTGAAGAACCAACTAGTTCATCCGTACCTCTAAATACGGAAACATCTACTCCGGACGAAGCTCAACCTTGTCGATACAACTGAACCACCCAACTGGAAGAGCTTCAAATTGTTCAAGATCAACCAACACACGCACGGAATTATAGATGGACCCGAAACCATCCCTCGGATCAAGTGATTGGTGATCCTACTGTTGGTGTAAGAACAAGAGCAGCCACCTCAAACATGAGTCTTTACTCATGCTTTCTATCTCAAATAGAACCAAAGGTGGTAGATGAAGCTCTTCAAGATTCAAACTGGATAGAGGCTATGCAAGAAGAGCTGAATCAATTTAAGAGAAATAATGTGTGGACCTTAGTACCAAGGCCTAAGTCTCGGCAAGTCATTGGCGTTAAATGGGTGTTCCGGAACAAGCTTGATACGGATGGAATAGTAATCCGGAACAAAGCCAGACTGGTAGCCAAAGGATATCGTCAAGAAGAAGGAATAGATTATGATGAAACCTTTGCTCTGGTCGCAAGACTTGAGGCAATCCGAATGTTTCAGGCGTATGCTTCATATGAAAACTTCATAGTTTATCAAATGGACGTCAAGAGCGCATTCCTGAATGGAGACCTTCAAGAGGAGGTGTATGTTGAACAACCTCCCGGCTTCATTGAACCTAAGGCAGGACATCTTGTCTACAAACTTCGAAAGCTCTATATGGTTTGAAGCAAGCTCCAAGAGCCTGGTACGACACCTCGTCGAATTCCTACTTGCTCATAACTTCCAAAAAGGGAAGATAGACACCACCCTATTTCTACGACAAGAGAAAGGACACACTCGATCGTACAAATATACGTGGACGATATCATTTTCGGATCAACGAATCCGAAGCTTTGTGAAGAGTTTGCTAAGTTGATGACAGGCAAGTTTGAAATGAGCATGATGGGAGAACTGTCCTACTTCCTTGGAATTGAAGTCAAACAATTAAAGGAAGGAATCTTTATCAATCAGGCTAAGTACACTCGCGATCTTATTAAGAAGTTTGGTATGGAAGGTTCATCTCCCGTCAAAACTCCAATGCCTGTCGGTGCCAAGTTAGATCCGGATGTGGACGGCATATCGATAAATGTGACCGACTACAGAGGAATGATCGGCTCCTTGCTTTATCTTACGACAAGTCGCCCGGACATTATGTTTGCAACTTGCATTTGTGCTCGATATCAGGCAAATCCCAAGGAGTCACATATGCTTCATGTAAAACGGATATTAAGGTATCTCAAAGGGACGATGAATTTGGGCCTCTGGTACCCAAAGGAGTCCAACTTCACCTTATCCGGGTACTCGATGCCGACTTCTGGATGTCGCATCGACAGGAAAAGCACAAGCGGTACGTGTCGGTTTCTTGGAAATAGATTGATCTCATGGTTCAGGAAGAAGCGAATTCGTATCAACTTCTACTGCCGAGGCGGAATATATAGTTCCTGGAAGTTGTTGCGCACGACTACTTTGGATGCAAAGTCAACTTACGACTACGGATTCTCCATGTCCTCTATTCCACTTTCTTCGTGACAACACTAGTGCAATTGCCATCAGCAACAATCCTGTCATGCATCCTAAGACGAAGCACATTGAGGTCCGATATCACTTCATACGCGATCATGTTCTCAAAAACCATATTTCACTGGAACATGTTGCCACCGAAGATCAATTAGCGAGACATATTTACAAAGCCCCTACCTGATGCGAGGTTTTTGAACTACTCTTCCGACTAGGTATGCTCGACTTCTCTGCATAGTTTCTCATTTGAATTACACAACAAGATATTTACTCACGAGACCATGCATTGTATGTTTCCTGAAAGTAGTAGAAACTCACTGATCGTATTGCCGATCATACTTACTGTTCAACGGTTTCATGCTTCGATATTAATCTCAACCTCATTATGGGAGGATGCTTGCGTTTCCCGACTGAAGTCGTTTAAAGCTAACATAATTACGGTTTATATGATTTACCTCGGCCGGATTCATGATCTTCACATCCATTAATCACCACATAACAAAAGCATGTTCATTTAGATTTCTCTATTAACGTGCATAGTTGAAGAAGTGAAATGGGCTAGCTTGGAATGCCTGGTGGATGAATACACAAACGCATTTCGATCAGCTTCAAGTATAGTTTTCTAATAAGATAGACAAGACCTGAACTACAAATTGGAATGGTCAACCGAGAGGATTGCACAATCTACGGGGAAGAAAATGCTTTATATTTTATTCAGTAATACCCCCCGTATATGTCTCATGACCTTTTTCCTTGACTGTCTATCTGAGGGGGAGCTTTTCATTGAGAGGATTAACCGATCTACGGGGGAGCAGCAATGAACCCCTAATATGTCTCGGATTCTCCCTCCTCTACGCCGTTACTTCGGATCTGATGGACATGCTTGTTTTAAATCGGAAAAGTGGCATGTGTGGATGTATTTTCTTTCTTCAACCATGCATTTTAATCGACTAATCATCTGCATTCTTTTGACATGTGTTCACCTTATCATTTCACACTCATGAATCCTAATAAAGCCAAATCATATGATCTTTAATTAATCTTAGCTACGCTGTTCAGCAAGACGGTTTCGCTATGTTGACCTATATGAACCTGTGTATTGCTATCTGACATATGCCCTGACTCAGTAATATTGATCACTTTCACATTGCGTACGTCTACTACATTCCTTGCCATGCATGAGTTCTGTTTCTTATTAGTTCGGATTATGTTGCTTTTCACCGATTATCTTCTCTAATCCGTACTAATCCTTGCCTGTTCGACTTTTGTATTTTCCGTATATCTTTATTTAGCTACGGTTCAGATTTTCTTTGCAACCATATTGATAAATCCAGTCCATAGTCTCGGATTTGAAGTGTTGTGGTACTTCTCTTCTCTTCGACTTATTGATGCAAAGGAATCTACTCTACATTCTCACCAAACTCGTTTATGACGGACAAGGTCTATTATTCATCCGGATACTCTTTCACGAATATTATTAACTCCGGATGAGTGTCGGCTCTTTCCTCCGGACTCCCGACTTTGTTCAATTGTGACAATCCACGTATACTCATATGTCGCATGCTTTTGAGGAGGAATAATGATGATTCATTAAATGCCTATCTCGGGTTGCACATACACTTCTCCTGGATGGCAACCACTGTAATCTCTACTTGGTCATGCGGTCTCCACGTCATCGTTTTATTCGGAGGCGCCTCGATATCCGGACAAATGACATCAGCATGTCGTGCGGGTCCCCACCTACCTCCCACATTCCTAGACCCGCCGACATTTGCGGACTCGGTCTTATATGTTCCGATCATTCCTGCGAAGCACGAGTATTGCTCATTTCAAATCCCTAACCCTCTCGTTGCTCCTTCTACTTGTCAAGACCTCACCTTTCCTCTTTCCCTTCCCATCAAATCTGCAATGGCACCCAGAATCTTTCTTTCCGGCGTTACTCCTGGCCATCTAGTTGATTGGAATGTTGTTTCGATCCTCCGGATTGGTTTCTCCAGCTTCGCCCTCTTCTTGAAGCCTCGCACATACTCAACCTGGTCTCCAATCCCATCGATCTTCTTATCGATGACATTCTTGAGTATTACCAACGGATTCGTCGCACCAAAGATTCCATAACCTCTTATGTCCGCGGTGAATCCATCGTCATCACTCCGGCTGTTCTCCCGCGCCGCTCTTCACCTTCCTCTTGGTGAACCACAACGTCCGGATGCCGAACCGATGGCGGCTTCTATGGGGTGCACGATCAAAGGAAAGGAATACAAGGTGAAATCCTTCCAGGGTCGCTATCGATGTGTGGCGACTATTCTAAGTCGATGCCTCCGGCTCGCACATCCGCCCTGGACTCGTTCCGTACGATCTTCTACCGGCCATGTACGGCATCTTTGAAGGTCTTCCAATGGATTGGGGGATGTTCTTATTTCGTTTGCTACAAAATGGTCCCAAAAACCATTCCTTCGGGCGCATCCTCGGCATTGTCTTCCGGCATCTTCGTCCGGACCATTTCGCCCAAGTTGATGGTGTCTCGTTTCCCTCGGCTCTTTACCTTCGTCACCTTACGCCGGACGGGAACATGACCGCTCGCCGACCCAATGTAGCTCTCCGCGTTCTCCCTGCCCCGGAACAACAAGGCGGCTCTGTTGGGGACCCCTCGACGCCCAAGCCCACGAGGTCGGTTCGCACACCGATCCTCTCGGATTCGGTCCGTTGCTGCGCCCTCCCACTCACGGGCCTCCCGGCCAAGTGTCCGTGCTGAACCGTCCGAGGTTGCGGGGCCCTCTCAGCGCGCGGTGCGTCTAAAGCCGTTTCCTCCGCCCCCTCTCGTCGCCGATGTCCCCACTCCCTCTCCATCCGCTATAGCCGCTGCGGTTGATACCGTTGTTGCCGTCGCCACGCTGATGTCCCAACCGCTTCTCCGGAAGCCCCCTTGCCTCCTCTACCTCAACCCCGAGATTACCTTGACCATCTCTCCGCCGTCACCTTAACGGACCTCGGCTCCGTTTCAGCCTAGCCCACACCTCTTCCATTCCCCGACACCGATCTCCGGGTGTTTTACACCCGTAATACCCAATCCCCGGAGACTATGATCATCCGGAATCCGGACCACGGCTTTCTTACGCCGGCCGCCATTCCCGATGTGTCGTTCCCTACACCCTCCGGCCCCCGGTCCTACCCGAAATCCCTCTACCGCTAAGGCTGGACCCTCTTCTCCTGCCGCCGCGATTCCCGTGGTTGACTTGTCTGGTCAAAGCGGGTCTCTTGCTCCGGATGCCTCCAATGCTCCGGATGCCTCCGAAGCTCCGGATGCCCTCGATGCTCCGGGATGCTCCGCTCTTCTTGCCGCTACTCCTGCGGACTCCTCTGCCCACCGCACTCCTGCTCCTGTTCATGCGGGGGGAGTCCTCTAAAGCTCCAGAGTTCGCACTTGGGCGTGCCTCTTTTGGCACGGTCCACTCCGATGTTGTGCTTTCCGCTCAGCTGGACCGCCATGCCCATGCTCAAAGCGCCCAAATTTCTGCCATCGCTGCCAAAGTTGATGCCCTCGGCGCCCAACTACTCTCCGCCCTCACTGACTCCTCCACTTCCATTGAGCAGAAAATGGATCTTGTCGCCACCTCCGTTCATTCACTATCTACTTCCTTCGCGGATCTGGCGCATACGATGGCTCGTCCTCCCGTTGCTTCCCGGCGCTCCGCCAAACCGGGGGAGAAAGTGTCATCCGATCCGTCTACTCCTTTGCCCCACAACCATCTTCCCGGACCGAGAAGCGGCCCGCCACTTCGGTGCTTCAGGGAGTTCAAATTCCCAAACGAAGCCGCTTCTCTCAACCAAGCTCCTCTACCGCACCTCGAGCTCCTCCTCCATCCTCCTCATCCGCAGCTGATACCTTCCTCCCATCCTATGCGGAATTTGACCCGTCCGATGCGGATGGAAGCTTGCGCAAGGCAATGAAAGCCTATCGTTGCGTCTTCTGCCGAGAGAAGATGTCTTTTCGAAATGTATCCTTTCTCTCCGGCCGACATTCGGACTCTTTGTTCGGAGAAAGGACTCTTTACTACGGAAGACATTGACAACTTCTCAAGGGCTGCTAAGATGGAGATGAGGCCGTTTCAATCTCTTTACGAAGATGGGCACTTGTTTGAAGTTCTGCCATGTTGGAATGAGGGCTATCTTCCCGGTGTGGAGTTAATTCAGACTTACATTGACGGAACCGCCGAGGATAGCAAGCCATGGAAAACTCTCTCAACCATCCTCATTCCGTACCGGATCATGTCGCCACACTTCATGATGGGCTGTCTTCATGATTCGGTCCAAGCAGATGATTCTCATCGATTCTCATCAAGTTGTGGAGCACTTCGTTAGGAAGAATCAATGGGAACCTCGTGTCTCGACTAACTGAAGCCGTGAAGAAAGCCGGATTATATGAAGAGTTGGGTATCACACCCCCTGCGTTCAACCGAGAAACTCAAGGCGACATTCGGGGCAAGAAGCAAGTGCCACAACCCGGATGGAGATAGCCGCGGAGCCTTTGTTTGTCATTTCATCAAATCGTTCTTAATCGTGGACAAACATTGGAGCCAACACTCCACCTTTACGATGCAAGCAGACAATGGAGCTAAGAGAGAAGGCAGCAACTATGATCTTCAAGTATAGTAAGCCTTATGTACCTTAGTGAAAAATCAGTATTAAGGCTGATTTGTATTTAGTTGCTGATTAATGAAATTGGTTGTGTTGCGTATTACGTATGATATTCTTTTGCATCGCTTACCGGATCGAGATTACAAAGGGTTTGGGCATATCCATAATTGGGGGGAGATTGTTGGATCAAACCCAGAATTTGGATAATGCTGATAAAGCCTTATGTAATTTGATCTGAGATCTTTTGTGTTTATTTGATCATTGCAGAAGGTATGTCACTAATCCAAAGGTGCACTCGTGAGAGCAAAGCTAAGGACAGGATACATAATCCTGATCCGGACAAGAGTTAGTGTCGTCAAACACTTGGTAAATAACCAAGTAACAAATACATACGGAATAAGGAACAATCCTACGGACTAAGAACTTAAAGAATAAGTGCGGAGTAAGGAAAATAGATGCGGAGTAAAGAAACCAGATGCGGAGTAAGGAATCCGGACTTATTACTCGCCCGGAGTAAGGAACTTACATACGGAGTAAGGAACTTACACACGGAGTAAGGAACTTACATACGGAGTAAGGAACTTACACACGGAGTAAGGAACTAACATACGGAGTAAGGAACTTACACACGGAGTAAGGAACTTACATGCGGAGTAAGGAACCTACATGCGGAGTAAGGAACTTACATGCGGAGTAAGGAAGCGCTGACACGGACTAAGGATTCCGATCGAATAGATACGGAGTAAGCAACCACTGACACGGAGTAAGGTTCCGAGCTTCATTAACTACGGAGTAAGGAAAATTACACCGGACCAAGAAGACACTGCTCCAACAAAACCGCATTTAAAGTTATCAGCTCGTGCTGTCCCGATGTAAGACGAATGCATTTAGATCAAGAAGAATCTTACACGTGGATCATCCGGATATGTGGACACAACCTTAATTGTATCTCGGAACTCACAAAGACACTTATACTCTTCAAATCCAAGATCTTGAGCTCCACAATCCGCAGCGATCAAGGCAGACAGATTACGAGGGATAATTAGTGCGGAACGCATTCCGGAACTTCAAGTTCCAAGGTTGTCTCTTAGGAATGTTTTGTATAAATATTCATACTTATACTTCATGTAAAAAAGAGCTTAAGTAAAAAAACAAAAACAGGAAAGGTACTTGGCTAGCGTGTGAGTTCATTGTTGTAAACAGAGTGTAAGAGAGTGTTTGCTTCTATTTTGTTGTAATCACCTTGTGATAATAAAACAAAATACTTCCACTATCTGGTTATCTTCCGCAGTGATTCTATCACTTAAACTAGATAAGTCTTTGTGTCTTGAGAGAAAAGAAAGAGTTTGAATAAGAGCCTATTCACCCCCCCCCCCTTTAGGCTCCAAGAGACCATCAGTGTCATAATAAGGTTTCAGCCTATTGCCATTAACCCAAAATTTCTTGCCATCTTCAGCTTGGAGCTCAAAGCTCCCATATGGCTTCTTATCAGTTAGCAAAAATGGCCCCATCCATTTTGATCATAGCTTTCCTGGAAACAACCTTAGCCTAGTGTTGAATAACAAAACTTTTTGTCCCAGGGCTAAAGATTATGTATTAAGTTGCCTATCATGCCATTTTTTTGTTTTTTCCTTATAAGTTTTAGCACTCTCATAGGCATCCATTCTAAACTCATCTAACTCAATTAATTGAGTCATCCTCAGTTCCTTGGTTTCCTGTGGATCAAAGTTTAATTTCCTCAAGGCCCATTGAGCCTTGTGTTCTAATTCCACAGGTAAATGACAAGACTTCCCACATAGGATTCTATAAGGGGACATTCCAATGGGAGTCTTGTAGGCTGTCCTATAAGCCCGTAAGGCTTCATCAAGCCTTTGAGACCAATCCTTTCTATTTCCTCCAACATTTTTCTCAAGGATAGCTTTGATTTCCCTGTTGGACACCTCAGCTTGTCCATTGGCTTGTGGGTGGTAAGCTAAGGACTTCCTATGGTTGACTCCATACTTTGTCAACAACTTGTCAAACAATTTGTTACAAAAATGACTACCCTCATCACTAATGATAGCCCTTGGTGTCCCAAAACGGCTAAAGATGTTTCTGGTAAGGAATTTAGTCACCACTCTAGCATCATTCACTCTCGTTGGTATGGCCTCAACCCACTTGGACACATAATCTACAGCCAACAAAATGTATGAATACCCATCAGAAATGGGGAAAGGCCCCATAAAGTCTATGCCCCAAATATCAAAAATTTCAACTGGAAGGATTCCATTTAAAGGCATCTCATTCTTCCTAGACAGTCCACCTACCCTTTGACATCTATCACAAGTTTTAATGAAGACATAGGTGTCTTTAACCATGTTGGGCCAATAAAACCCACATTGCATTATCTTAGCTACTGTTCTTTGCACTCCAAAGTGGCCCCCATAATGTGATGCATGACACTGATGCATGATAGCATCCATCTCCTCCTCAAGGACACACCTCCTAATGATTTGATCAGCACACCACCTATAGAGGATAAGATCATCCCAAATATATTTCTTTGCATTCACTATGAACCGCTTCCGCTGGTGGTAATCAAATCCCTTAGGTATAAACTCAGTGGCTAAATAGTTTGCTATATCAGCAAACCAAGGAAGCTGGCTTACTTGAAACACTGCCTGATCAGGGAAGTCATCAGAGATAGGTAGAGACTTAGGTGCATTCTCAAGTCTAGAAAGGTGATCTGCAATAGTGTTTAATGCCCCCTTAGTATCTCTAATTTCTAAATCAAACTCCTGTAAGAGGAGAACCCATCTCAGCAAACGTGGCTTAGCTTCCTTCTTAGCTAACAAATACTTAAGAGCTGCATGGTCAGTATAAACAACAACCTTAGACCCCAAGAGGTAAGATCTCAACTTGTTGCAGCCATACACTACAGCTAGCAACTCTTTCTCAGTAGTGGTATGGTCCTGTTGGGCATTATCTAGAGTCTTACTAGATCCACCTCCAAACCTCCAAACCTTTTGCGGACACTTTGTGTCCAAGGACTATGGCCTCACTTACCATAAAATGGCATTTCTCCCAATTGGCTGATGTCCATGAAATTAAATTGCCTAAAAACCTGCCAAAACAGCTCAAAACACATATATATATATATATAGGCCAAGCAATCTTCCTAGGGTGTTAGAGCAAATATCTAAGAAATATGGATGAATTAAGCTCTAATCATGCTCTTTAATACCCTAAATCTACACTAGAATAACAGCATAAATGCATGGTATCAGCTACGAACTACGAACTACGAACTACGAACTATGAACTACGAACTACGAACTACGAGGCTACGAACTACGAACTACGACCCTTCGACCCAGAACTTCGGGTCTTCGTCATTTCGACCCAGGAATGCGCCCAGGGTACTGTTCATCGTCATTTTCACCTGTTCTTCGTCTGAAACGCGCCCAGAAACTCCTAAATACTCACTAACACCCCTGTTTCGCAAGAAACTATGATATCTACCTCAAAACGCGTCCAGAACGCCTCTAAATCGCGCAGAAACAACAGAAACACGTATAAAATTCCAGATTTCTAGTAATCTAGATCCAAACCCAGATTTCCATGGTTGACTTATCAACCCTCATGAAAAACACCGTCAATCAACCCCAAAATCACAGAAACATATATCCACAATGATATAAAACAATTCTTAACCACAGATCTTATGCTAAACCATTAGATCTAACCCAAAATTGGATTTCCCCAAATTCTAGGGTTCATACTCAATTTCATAAATCATGATAAATTCGTGCAGATCCAAAATAAGAGAGAGATAAGAAGTTCAAGGACACCTACTTGAAGTGAATCTTTGAGCTCCACGAACCCAAATCGCCCCAAATCGCTAAGGCCACTAAGCTCTCTCAAGCTCTCTCTCTCAAACACACAAACGTGATAACATAAAAGGAAATCTCTTTCTTTTCTTGCTATTTATATTTCTGCCAGTCAACTGACCTAGTCAACCATTGACCTAGTCAATAATTGACCTCCAAGGCCCCGAACTCCAAATTGAGTCAAACTACAGTCAAAACACTCAAAATGACGAGCATAACACTAGACTGATATTATCATATGTAAATGACCCCTCAAACACAAAGTCAACCAATAAACCCCGAGAAAGTCAACAATCGGGTCAAACGGGGCCCCGACTCGAAATCGGGCCCAAGTACAGTCAAAATGCTCACATCGACGGCTACATTACTGTCCAGATAGTTACATTCCCTTAGAATGGCTATCTCTCAAAACTACCCAAATACGAGTCTTTACATCCTCCCCACCTTAGGACTTTTTGTCCTCGAAAATAAAACACATGCCCAAAGGACATAGCAAAATTCCAGCTCAATGTCCCAACAACAAAACATAAAACATGATCATCAACCACACTTGTGCAAGGCAATGCACAACAAGCTAAATAGAACCCGCATTGGGCACAAGATCCTACAACAACGAGCTAAACCATATCTCAAACAACATATGCAAAACAAATGCATAAAACATAACTCATACCTCAGGGACTGATCGTCCTTGAACAGCTCAGGATGAAGAACCCGCATCTGGCTCTCTTTCTCCCAAGTCTGCTCTTCCATGCCTCGGTGTCGCCATAACACCCGAACTAGTGGGATCGTCTTGCCTCGCAAGACCTTGTCCCACCTGTCCAAAATCTTTGCCGGCATCTCAACAATGGCACCATCATCAGCTAAGTCTATCTCGCGATAGTCAACACATGAGAAGGATCAGGGTGATACTGCCTCAACTGAGACACATGAAACACATCATGTACTCGCGCCAACTCTGGTGGCAAAGCTAATCGGTAAGCCACTGCGTCCACGGTGGCAACAATCTCAAATGGCCCTATAAAATGAGGGGAGAGTTTAGATCCACGTCCAAACCTCTGATGCCCTCAATGCAGCAAAACACGCAAAAATACCCGGTCACCCACCTCAAATTGCGAAGGTCGACGCCTCTAGTCCGCATAGGACTTTTGCTTACTCTGCGCTGTCAACATGCACTGTTGAATCAACTGCACTATCTCTGTGGTCTCTTGAACCATATCGGGACCGAGAATTGCTGTCTCTCCCATCTGTGCCCAACACAAGGGTGATCTACAAGCCCGCCCATACAGCTGATCTTCTATGATCCTACGGTGTAACTCAGGGACTGCGACAACAACACTGAGGATCCCTCTCCCCTCACTGGTCACCATCTACAACCTCATCGCTACCAACTGACCCATCATCTGCCATTCCTTAATGGCACAATGGGCCACCACGGCCCTGCTCTTCCTAGTCAGAGCATCTGCCACCACATTACCCTTCCTAGGGGTGTACATCATATCAAACTGAAATTGCTGCAGGTACTCCACCCACCGCCTCTGCCTAAGGTTTAGGTCTTGTTGAGAGAAGATATACTGCAAGCTCTTGTGGTCCATATACACCACAAACTTCTCCCCAAGGAGATAATGATGCTAGCTCTTAAGTGCAAAGATCACTGCAGCCAACTCCAAATCATGCGTGTGATAGTTCTGCTCATGTGGTCTCAACTGCCTAGATCCATGAAAGCATCAACTGCCTAGATCCATGAAAGCATCTACAACCCAACTCCTGTTGAGTTTGCATCAACACACAACCAAGGCCCACCCTGGAAGCATCACAATACACCTCGAAAGGCACACCCTCCTGTGGAAGAATCAAGATAGGTGCTGAGGTCAATCGTGCCTTCAGCTCCATGAAAGCACTCTCACACGCATCAGACCAAATGAAAGGAACTCCGTTCCTAGTCAAGTGTGTCATAGGAGCTGCCAACCGGGAAAAATCCTCCACGAACCTCCGATGGTAGCCTGCCAAACCAAGGAAGCTACGAATCTCAAACACATTCGTGGGCCTCTTCCACGACATGACTGCCTCAATCTTCTTAGGATCCACTGTGATACCCTCCGAAGATACCACATGCCCCAAGAAGTGCACCTGTTGCAACCAGAAGTCACATTTTGTGAACTTTGTATACAATCGGTGCTCTCGCAAGGTCTGCAACACAACCTGCAAATGCTCCTCATGCTCCCTCTTGGTCACTGAATAGACCAAAATATCGTCGATGAACACCACAACGAACATATCTAAATATGGAGCAAACACATGGTTCATCAATCCCATAAACACTATTGGAGCATTCGTGAGCCCAAACGGTATCACAAGCCACTCATAATGCCCATAACGACAACTGAACGCGGTCTTAGGGATATCTGCCTCCCTAACCCTCAACTGATGGTATCCAGATCTCAAGTCTATCTTGGAAAACCATCTCGCACCTCAAAACTGATCGAACAGGTCATCGATCCTCGGCAATGGATACCTATCCCTCACAGTCACCTGGTTCAGCTTTCAGTAGTCTATACACATCCGAAGTGAACCATCCGCCTTCTTGGCAAACAACACTGCAGCGCCCCATGGTGAGCTACTCTGCCTAATAAAGCCTCGTGCCAGTACGTCATCTATCTGTCTCTTGAGCTCTCTAAGCTCTATCGGTGCCATCCTATAGGCCCGTAACCTGATCGGTGTTGTCCCCAGCAACAACTCGATCGAAAACTCTACCTCCCTCACGGGTGGCAAACTAACCAAGTCCTCGGGAAACACATCCGGGAACTGATCTACAATGGGTGGCAAAACAACCTTCCCCTCTCTCGTCCTGTCAACCAACGTCAAGCTGGCTAACGAGTGGGTCACATCACCCCACCCATGCCTCAATGGTCCCAACTTGCATGCCTCCATAGTCCACTCACCCACAAAGATACCCCGCGTACCCTCTGGTGTGAGGAACGCCATATGCTGTCGAAAACAATCAATCTTGGCCTCCACGGAGAACAACCAGTCCATACCCAAGATAACTGTAAAGACTTGTATTTGGGCAATATTGAGAGATAGTCATTCTATAGGGATGTAACTATCTGGACGGTAGTGTAGCCGTCGATGTGAGCATTTTGACTCTACTTGGGCCCGATTTCGAGTCAGGGCCCCGTTTGACCTGATTGTTGACTTTCTCAGAATTTATTGGTTGACTTTGCATTTGAGCGGTCATTTGCATGTGATAATATCAGCCTAGTTTTGTGCTCATCATTTCGAGCATTTTGACTGTAGTTTGACTCAATTTGGAGTTCGGGGCCTTGGAGGTCAATTTTTGTGTTGGGAGGTCAATTATTGATTGGGTCAATGGTTGACTAAGTCAGTTGATTGGCAAAAAAATGGTAGGAAAAGAAAGAGATTTCATTTTACATTATCACGTTTGTGCGTTTGAGAGAGAGAGCTTGAGAGAGCTTGGAGGCCTTGGCGATTTGGGGCGATTTGGGTTCATGGAGCTCAAAGATTCACTTCATGTAGGTATCCTTGAACTTCTTATCTCTCTCTTGTTTTGGATCTACACGAATTTATCATGATTTATGAAATTGAGCATGAACCCTAGAATTTGGAAAATCCAATTTTGGGTTAGATCTGTGGTTAAGAACTGTTTTATATCATTGTGGATATATGTTTATGTGATTTTGGGGTTGATTAACTGTGTTTTTCATGAGGGTTGATAAGTCAACCATGGAAATCTGGGTTTAGATCTAGATTTCTGGAAATCTGGAATTTTATACGTGTTTCTATTGTTTCTGTGCGATTTAGAGGCATTCTAGATGCGTTTTGAGGTAGATATCGTAGTTTGTTACGAAATAGGGGTGTTAGTGAGCGTATGGAAGTTTTTGGGCGCATTTCATTCGAAGAACAGGTGAAAATGATGATGAACAGTACCCTAGTCGCGTTCCAGATGAAGAACAGGCGGAAACAATGATGAATAGTACCCTGGGCGCGTTCCTGGGTCGAAATGATGAAGACCGAAGTTCTAGGTTGAAGGGTCGTAGTTCATAGTTCATAGTTCATAGCCTCGTAGTTCGTAGTTCGTAGCCGAAGGGTCGAAGTTTGTTGCCTCGTAGTTTGTAGCCGAAGGGTTGAAGTTCGTTGCCTCGTAGGTCGATGGTCGTAGCCTCGCTTCGAGTCTTCGAGGCACGCTGCAGTTCCGCACTCCGCAGCTATGAGTCGCCGTTCCGCAGCTACGAGTCGCAGGTTCTAAGCTACGAGTCGCAGCTCCTGCAGTGTAACTGGACATTGGACAACACTGGACTGGAACTATTTACATTGTAACCTATACCCATCTACACATTTAAGTAATTAACTTACAATGTAAATAATGAAATACCCCCCCATTTGGATTCAAAGAAAAATACTAGAAAAATTAATTCCCACTCTTTCAAAATGTGAAAATTGGGATATAGTGTAAAATGTCGGAAAAACCCAAAAGTTCGTAGTGGTGACTTTTTGGAAAGTGGGGTTAGACCTCTCAAAAAAAATCCCCAAAAATCAGATTATCTTATTTATGATACGGGAACCCAATGCCGGGACTTTTGATTTCAAGAAAATAGCTACTATGGGTACTTCCCTCATAAATCAAGGATTGGGGATTTACTTGTGAAGACTGACTACAGTTCTAAAGGAAATGTTGAGAATGACATGCCATACTAATGTTAGTATGTTAGTGTGAGGTATTGGGCTCCGTGACTTGTTTGGGTTCTCACCGTGATGCACCGATGGTGCTATGTGGTTGACGTGGCAGGCATATGCACCGATGGCAGGCCTTTGTGGCGACTGTGGCCAAGCATATTGCGCTGTGGACAGGCTAAGGACTCAGTTGAGCCGTTGAGCTCGTGGAGCTAGGGCTAAGTGCCCTGAGCTGGGATCCCATGGAGGATCGTGGAGAAGTTGTCCTGTGTGGGCAGGTTAAATCCTGATGTTTGTTTGCAGGCTGAGTCCTGATGATTGTGCACACTACACGGTGCACGAGTACACTGAGCATATAGTATAGACTTATATGTGTTGCGTGATGTGGAGCTTTGGGGTCACCTACTGAGCCTGTCGCTCTCCCCTACTTGTTGTTTACCCCTTTTCAGATGTGACCCGAGACTAGTGGAGGACTTTCTTCCAAGAGGACGTGCCCACTACTTTGATGTATGATACAGTACTGTATTTTGTATTTTATTATGTGTTGTATCCCAGACATGGGTCCGTGGACAGTTATATTTGCATACTGTTTGTGATGTAATGTCTGTATGACTGTTTAACTTATCATATGCATGATGATGTATGGGAAAATACAGTATTACCCTTGATGTATGACTGTACAGGGTTACATATTTGAGATAGCACCTGTGGTGTAGTCTCTATTGGTGCTAGTCAACAACCCCTTGACCTTTCAGGTGCGGGCAAGGGGAAGTCATGTTCCTGGTTTCGGGTTTTCTTGGAATTTGGAGGCGTGACAAGTTGGTATCAGAGCCTGGTCTAGTGGACCTAGGTTAGTGAGGGGTGGTAAATTGATTCCATGTGACTTGGAAAACTGTAGGGAGGGCGCTTGATCAACGCAGTCTTTACATGTGTTCTAGGTTATTTTGGTGTTAGTTAGATCATCCTAGGAGCATACATGGGGATGGGGTGCATTTCTAGTGGTATGATTGTGTGCATATATGGGACTAGATTGTCTTTGTTTGTGATATGATTGCATTTGGTGCCAGGATGGCACGTGGCCGTGAGAGCCAGGACTTGATCGTGGTGTACCCTGAGGGGTGACACGATGCTATAAGCATGGTTGTGGACCTACGGGTTGTGTGATGTACCCTGAGGGGGACACGATGCTATATGCATGGTTGTGGACCTAAAAGTCATGTGGTGAGAACCTACGAGTCGAATGTGCCTTTGATGGCTGTTTGTGCTAGCAGTGCTAGTGTTGATTGTTTGTTGTTTGTTGTTGTGGCCAGTGTGATGGCACCACCGAGGAGAGCTGTCCGAGTCCAGGGCCCAGCAGAGGAGCCCACGATAGAGTTGGGGCACTAGGGGCAACAGAGCCCGCAACAGAGATCGTCAGCTCCCGTTGTGGGACCTGATTTGGCTTAGGTGTTGATTCAGTTGTAGGAGGCCATTCAGGGTATGCAGGGCTCGATGAGGGATATGGCTAGAGAGGTGGATGAGCTGAAGGGGCTGCAGCAGCCTCAGCAGCCGCCACAGCCTCAGCAGCAGGAGGCGAGGGTGGTGTAGGATGTGCACCAGCAGGAGGTCGTGATAGAGCCAGCACGACGAGGAGTGGACTGGGCTGCATAGTTTTTGAAACATGCACCCAGGACTTTTGAGGATGGTTCGTGGCTAGAGGTAGCTGAGGACTGGATTAGATGGACAGAGGACATCTTTGAGATGATTGGGGTGCCAGATGCGGAGCGGGTGCGAGTGGCGACGCACTATCTGTTGGGTATCCCACGCAGGTGGTGGGAATCCACGAGAGCTATCCACGACAGTCAGATGAGTTGGACAGAGTTTGTTGAGCGCTTCTTTGGGGAGTATTTTCCTAGCTCGATACAGTATACCCGACGGAGAGAGTATTATGAGCTTCAGCAGGGTAGCTAGTGACCCGTAAAAATTGTGTTTATAGGTTTTGCAGCAAGTGCACTGGTCAAGTAATAAAATGGAGTATGAAGACTCCGGTTGTCGAACCCACATGCTCCTTGTATTTGCGTGCAGACCTGCATAAAAAGATTCGACTTGTAACCATTCTGGCCTGCCATGATTAGGACACCTCCTAACCAAGTCTTTGAATCGCTCCCAGGCCTCGTATAGCGACTCATCACCATGCTGGGTGAATTGATTGATTTGGCTCCTTAAGTGAATAACTCTTGTTGGTGGAAAGTACTTGGAGAGAAACTTCTCCACCATTTGGTCCCATGTGTGTATCTTGCCAGCGGTAGGACTGGAACCAACCAAGAGCTCGGTCCTTCAGGGAAAACGGGAAGAGTCGCAGCTTAATGGCGTCATCCGAGACTCCATTGATTTTGATGGTGTCGCAAATTTGCAAGAATCGCGCTAGATGGTTGTGTGGATCATCTAATGCCGAGCCTCGGAATGCATCTTGCCCAACCATTTGCAGTAGCGTAGGCTTCAGCTCGAAGTTATTTTCTTGGACCGGCACCCTTCTAATGCCTGAATACTCATCCGATAGTACAGGTCTAGCATAATCCATGAAGGTCCTCGGCTGATAACCGCCTTGGCCGTTGTGTCCCTGATCTTCTCTTGCTCTGTTTTCAGCCATGATTTCTTCACACAAGGTATGTAAGCCTTCCAATTGCTGTTCAGCTGCAACTAATACCCTCTGAGCCCATCGCTACTCTTGTAACGTCCGTTCGATTTCGGGATCGTATGGTAATAGCTCACCCCTGGTGTGACGCATACACAGAAGAATTTTCTCAAACACCTATGGTGCACCCCTGCAAAGTAGCAAAACCAAAGAGATACCAGGTAACACCGTACTAGCAAAAGTACAAGAAAGTAAAAATCCATATCACAAATAAACGTAAGCACCTAATGTCACTTAGTCCTAACAACGTTTGGCTGGCCTCCCCGGCAACGGCGCCAAAAACTTGACCCGTAAAAATTGTGTCTATAGGTTTTGCAGCAAGTGCACTGGTCAAGTAATAAAATGGAGTATGTAGACTCCGGTTGTCGAACCCACAGGGAGGTAGCTAATGTTGTTAAGCAGCAAGCACTAAGCTAATAAGTTGATTTTATGTCGGGACAATTGATTTTTGTTGTACAAATAGTTTGAACGAAAAATGATTAAATCATAATGTTGGCAAGCTATTGGTATAGAAATTTCAGTGATTAAGGATCTAGGGTCGCAATGTTTACCACCCAATCGATTGTAATAGTCTGGTTATGGCTTTTGTTCTTGCTTTATGTTCTAGTTCATGTTCATGTTGATTATCTTCTACCTATCTTACATTTGGTCCATGCTAAGATAGATTTAAGGCTTTTATCCCATTTGGTCCATGTGAATAAAAGTGATCAAGGTAGATTTACAATCTAATAGTTGCAGACTTGGTCCATCATACAATATTAAATCTAATTCACTAGTGTTCCACCCTAGACAATGGCTAAGATTACCTAATTATGCATAAACTAGGCATTTCCATTCAAGTAAGTGAATTAAACAAGAACTAAATTCTATTTTATTGAACAACCATAACCAAACTGAATACAATTTATTGGGGGCTACATTGCTCCCCTAGACTAATAAAACTACTCCATAATCATAACAAAAGCAATTACAATAAAGAAAATGATTACAGTACCAGGACAATAAAGGAAGACCCCAAGATGAACCAAGACTCCAGCCTCCAAAGACTCCGGCGTCTGCTGCCCAAAATCACCCCTTGCCAAGGACAATCCGATCTTTTAGCAACGGCTACAGCTCTTTTCAAAACTCAGATCAGATTCTCGCACTCTAAATGATTTACAATGCCTCCCAAGCCCCCTATTTATAGGTTTTACTGGGCCAAATTAGGGTTACAAAAAGTGTGCCCTAATTATAAATGTGGTCGCAGCCGAAACGATGTCGTTTTGGTTAGTGACACTATTCGACGTTCTAGGCGAAATAAAACTCAAACTACACCAAATTTGACCCCAGTTCTTTAGAGGAAAATGATTAAAACAACAAAACACATCATTTGGAGCTCAAAAATGCCTGCACGTGAGAAGACCCTTTTCACGTGCAGTTCTAATTTGACTCAAATTTGCTCCAAAGCTTCCTCTTGAGTTGTAGAAGGCATCCATGCAATAAAATCCTTGCACGTGAGAATGCACGTGAGAAAGCCTTTTCACGTGCACCTTGATTTTGCCTTCATTTTGCTTCCATCTGCTTCCTATAGCTTCCTCTTGAGTGTATGGAGTGATCTAGCGAAGGTGTGTGGGAAAAGGTTGCTCCAAAACCTGCCAAAAAAACACTCAAAAAGTACCACCATACACCAAACAGGGTCTTCCTAGGGGTTAGAGCAAATATGTGTAAAATAACATGCAAATAGGTACAAATCATACGCTAAAACAACCTATATAAGGTCTACGATAACGGCATAAATGCACGTTATCGGCCAGACTATGGGTGAGTATGTGCAAGCCTTCACATATTTAGGGCGGTTTGCTCTTGAGGCTTGGGAAAAGGAAGCCCGTAAGACGCAGGATTTTATTCAGGGCTTGAGGCCATCTCTGAAAAGACAGCTGGAACCGATGCAGTTGACCATCTATCGGGAGGCGGTCGACAAAGCACTCATTATTGAGCGAGGTCAGGATCTAGCGAGAGCCCAGAGGCCAGGCAGTTCGGAAGGTCCGAGCAAGAAGAGGTAGAGTGGGGAGAGCAGTGCCGCTCAGCCTGAGAGGAGGCAGGTGTAGAGGGTTTCTAACCAGGCGGTGGGACCCCGTGAGAGTTCAGCCAGCAGGAGGCCAAGTACCTGTTAGAGTTGTGGTTTGACCGGGCATGTCTCGAGAGACTGCCCAAGGAAAAAGATGACCTATTTCCGATGCAGGAAAGTGGGGCATGGAGCTAGGGAATGTGTTACCCTTAGCTCAACCAGCAGTGTAGGCCCTCGTCCAAGAGATCAGGGACAGAGGAGTACGGCTCCGTCTCAGAGGTCAGTGCCGCTGGCACAGAGCACGCAGACGTGACTTGCGGTGCAGCAGCCTCAGCGGGAGGCACAGAGTCATGTTGATCAACGGGGCAAGGCCCCAATGGGCCAGGCTAGTTGTAGTGGACCACGAGGGAGGACTTTTTCCCTTACCTGCAGAGAGGCAGAGGTTCCACCAGTGGACGAGGCAGGAGCAGGGCCTTCGGTGGTGAGAGGTACCATTATCATTTCTCATACTATCTGTTCAGTTTTGATTGATACTGGTGCTACCCATTCTTTTATTTCGTATGCTACGGTGGTTGCCTTGGAGTTAGACTAGGAGACAGTTAGTCAGTCTCTGATGGTAGCTTCACCTTTGCGTGGAATTGTGATACTTGAGAGTATTTGTCGTGCTTGTCAGGTAACACTTGGGGGTGTTAACCTATTATGTGATTTGTATGTCATGGAGTTAGTTGATTTTGATGTTATCCTGGGTATGGACTGGTTGGTCTCTGTGGAGGCCAAGATTGATTGTTTTCGACGGCGTATGACGTTCCTCACGCTAGAGGGTACGTGGGGTATCTTTGTGGGTGAGTGGACTGAGGAGGCATGTAGGTTGGGACCATTGAGGCATGGGTGGGGTGATGTGACCCACCAGTTAGCCAGCTTGACATTGGTTGACAGGACGAGAGAGGGGAAGGCTGTTTTGCCACCCATTGTTGATCAGTTCCCGGATGTGTTTCCTGAGGACTTGGTCAGTTTGCCACCCATGAGGGAGGTAGAGTTTTCGATCGAGTTGTTACCAAGGGCAACACCGATCAGGTTAGCGGCCTACAGGATGGCACCGACAGAGCTTAGAGAGCTCAAGAGATAGATAGATGACCTATTGGCATGAGGCTTTATCAGGCGGAGTAGCTCACCATGGGGCGCTCCAGTGTTGTTCGCCAAGAAGGCGGATGGTTCACTTTGGCTGTGTATAGACTACCAGAAGCTGAACCAGGTGACTGTGAAGAACAGGTACCCATTGCCGAGGATCGATGACCTGTTCGATCAGTTTCGAGGTGCGAGATGGTTTTCCAAGATAGACTTGAGATCTGGATACCATCAGTTGAGGGTTAGGGAGGCAAATATCCCTAAGACAGCGTTCAGTTGTTGTTATGGGCATTATGAGAGGCTTGTGATTCCGTTCGGGCTCACGAATGCTCCAGCAGTGTTTATGGGATTGATGAACCATGTGTTTGCTCCATATTTAGATATGTTCGTTGTGGTGTTCATCGATGATATTTTATTCTATTGAGCGACCAAGAGGGAGCATGAGGAGCATTTGCAGGTTGTGTTGCAGACCTTGTGAGAGCACCGGTCGTATGCGAAGTTCACAAAATGTGACTTCTGGTTACAATAGGTGCACTTCTTGGGGCATGTGGTATCTTCGGAGGGTATCACAGTGGATCCTTAGAAGATTGAGGCAGTCATGTCATGGAAGAGGCCCACAAATGTGTTTGAGATTCGTAGCTTCCTTGGTTTGGCAGGCTACTATCATAGGTTCGTGGAGGATTTTTCCAGGTTGGCAGCTCCTATGACGAACCTGACCAGGAAGGGAGTTCCTTTTGTTTGGTCTGATGCATGTGAGAGTGCTTTCATTGAGCTGAAGGCACGATTAACTTCAGCACCTATCCTAATTCTTCCACAGGAGGGTGTGCCTCTTGAGGTGTATTGTGATGCTTCCAGGGTGGGACTAGGTTGTGTGTTGATCTAGGCTCGGCAAGTGATTGCTTATGGATCTAGGCAGTTGAGACCACATGAGCAGAACTATCCCACGCATGATTTGGAGTTGGCTGCAGTGATCTTTGCTTTAAAGAGCTAGCAGCATTATCTCCTTGGAGAGAAGTTTGTGGTGTATACGGACCACAAGAGCTTGCAGTATATCTTCTCTCAGCGAGACCTGAACCTTAGGCAGAGGCGGTGGGTGGAGTACCTGTAGCAGTTTTAGTTTGATATGATGTACACCCCTGGGAAGGGTAATGTGGTAGCAAATGCGCTGAGTAGGAAGAGCAGGACCGTGGTTGCCCATTGTGCCATTAAGGAATGGGAAATGATGGGACAGTTGGCAGCGATGAGGTTGCAAATGGTGACCAGTGAGGGGCAGGAGACCCTCAGTGTTGTTGTAGCAGTCCCAGAGATGCAGCACAGGATCATAGAGGATCAGCTGGGGGACCTTGAATGTGAGGTCATCCGCGACAAGATTCAGACGAGGCAGATATCTTCTGATTGGACTGAGGATGCTGAGCATATATTGAGGTATATGGGTCGCCTGATAGTTCCCACTTCTCTTCAGGAGGAGGTTCTTTGGGAATTTCACCAGTCGAGGTTAGCTGTACATCCTGGTGGGACCAAGATATACCATGCCGTGAGGAGGCAGTTTTGGTGGCCAGGCCTAAAGAAGGCCATTGCTGATTTTGTGAGAAGGTGTTTGACCTGTCAGCAGATCAAAGCAGAGCACCTGAGAACAGCTGGTGAGTTGTAGTCATTGCTAGTGCCAGAGTGGAAATTGGACCACGTGACCATGGATTTTGTCACTAGACTTCCTCGTTCCAGGGGACACGACATGATATGAGTAGTTGTCGACCAGTTGACCAAATCGGTGCATTGTATTCTGATTCGACAGACAGACCCAGTGAGGACTTTGGGACAGAGGTATATTGATGTTATTGTGCGGTTGCATGGAGTCCCATTGTCTATTGTATCTGATTGGGATACGAGGTTTACATCTCAGTTTTGGAGACAGTTGTAGCGAGCTTTGGGTACCAGGGTGAACATGAGTACAACGTTTCATCCGCAGACAGACAGTCAGTCGGAGCGGACAATTCAGACGCTCGAGGATATGTTGCGTGCCTGTGTCCTAGATTTTGGAGGTTGTTGGGAGACTCACCTTCCTTTGGTGGAGTTCTCTTACAACAACTATAATGACCCGTACTTTTGGGATGTGGAGTTAGTCACAGTTATGCCCTTTGGGTGGCAATTATTGGGTTTTAGGGAGTTTTTCCCCCACTCTCTTTGGATAGAACACCTTGTATGATGTTGATCAAGCAATAGGCAAGATTTGGGCTGCCTAGGGAGGCATACATGGGGTGCACGTCATATGGGGCATATGACGTGCAAGGGTATTAATGCTTGCCTGTCTTCTTCATGATTGAAGGAAGCTTGGGGTGGATTTTCAGAGCATTTGGAGCTGCACGTCATATGGGGATATGACGTGCATTGTGACGTGCAGGCATATTTTTGCACCGTCACCTTGGTTTTGTGATTCTAAACATCTTTTCCCAAAGGGGTATGTTGGAATTGTGGATATTTTGGTGTGTATGGATGTGGGAAGGTCATAGCTTGTTCCATCAAAACTACGTCGTTTTGATGCTGGGATTCACTTAATCAAAACTTCGTCGTTTTGATGTTGTGTTGTCTATATAAGGAGGAGAAGCCCTCTGTTTTAGGTTTTAGGGTTTGTTGTTCCACCAGCCCTCGCAGAGAGAGAGAGAGAGAGAGAGAGAGAGAGAGAGAGAGAGCGAGGGAAGGAGAGCTTCTGGTGGCTGCCGGAGCGTCTTGCGTGGGTGGTCGGAATCTTGCGTGGAAGTGGTAGCAGGAGGACATACAAGGTAGGGGTTCTGTCTTTCCCGGTCTATTCCGGGGTAAGCCCTGCGTAGAGGTTTTATAGAGTTTTTATGGCTATTGTTATAATATTTATATGTAAATCCATATAGGTGTGATCTCCTATATGGATGTTGGCCTTCAATGGCGCCCTGGGTGTGTTTCTGATGTTGGGTTGTTAGTGCATGTTATATGTTCGATAAAATGCCTGTGTGATTATGTTTGTGTAAATATGCCCGGTAAGTGTTTGTTTTTATGCCTGAGAGGCTGGATTTGTGGGTTTGTAAACATGTGCATGCTAAGTGTTTGTTTTTATGCTTGAGAAGCTGGGTTTGTGCACTTGTGAATGTGTGCATGCTAAGTGTTTGGTTTTATGCCTGAGTGACCAAGGTGTATGTTGTGTGCTTGTCTGTTTGGTACTTGGCCTGAAGAGGCGGTTAAATCACTTGGCCTGAAGAGGCGGTTAAATTACTTGGCCTGAAGAGGCGGTTAAATTACTTGGCCAGAAGAGGCAGTTAAATAACTTGACCTGAAGAGGCGGTTAAATCACTTGTTTGAGAGGCTGTGTGGCTGGGACTGAGGTTGTGCCCGTTTGTGTGGTGTGATTTCCTTGTTAGCATTATAGTGTCTGTTCCATCTGTAGGGAAATAGGCCATTATCACTATGAATGTTGGAGTTTATCTGATAACTGACTTTGTAATCAAGTTCGTATTAATAAAGATCAGTTCATCAAAAAGGGTTCGTCGAGCAAATCAAAATAAATCTCAAAGGAGTGTCTCTCCAAAGAAAACCCAAGTAAAAGAAACAGCTGAAACTAACAAATTAAAGTCAACTTGGAAAGCTAAAAGTCCTAGCAAAGTTAAATCTAGAATTGTTGGCACTACTGCTGTTCTTTCTAACCGCCCGAAACAAGTTTGGGCACCGAAAGTGTAAACTGTTGTCTTTCAGGAGCATCTCTGGAATGCATTGCCAGATCACTTGAAGTTAAAGATCAATCAAAGCAAGTGGATCCTCGATAGTGGATGCTCCGGACATATGATGGGTGATCAGACTCTACTTGTTGAAGTTAATGACAAACGAGGTCCATCCGTTTCATATGATGACAACAGCAAAGGTAAGACTGTCGGGTATGGCACTTTAACCAACGGCTGTGTATCGATCACTAGAGTTGCACTAGTCGAAGATTTGAAGCATAATTTACTAAGTGTCAGTAATTTATGTGACAAAGGATTTACTGTTTCCTTTATGTCCAACACCTGTACAGTAAGGGAAAACTTATCCGGAGATGTTAAGTTATCCGAATCAAGAGATGGGGACATATACTCAGTGGTCTTAAGAAACAATTCTTCTGACCCTGTATGCTTCCTCACTACAGCATCAGATGAAGATAGTTGGCTATGGCACAAGCGATGCGCACATTTAAACTTTAAGACCTTGTCTAAGTTAGCATCACTTGATCTTGTCACTGGTCTACCTAAACACAAATACTCCAGAGACACTCTCTGTCGAGAATGCCAACTTGGCAAGTAGACCAAACATAGCTTTAAGAGCAAATCAGTTAATTCAATAACTGCTCCTCTACAACTTCTTCATATGGACCTCTGTGGTCACATTTCTATTCCGTCACTAGCTGGTGCGAGATATACCCTTGTGGTTATCGACGATTTCACCAAGTACACATGGGTGATGTTCCTGAAATCTAAGGATCAAACCTTTGAGCATCTTGTAGATCTTCTCAACTAGATAAGCAATTCACAAGGATTGAGCATAAAATGCATCAGAAGTGATCATGGTACAGAATTTGATTTCTCAGATATGGGATCATATTGTTCTGAACAGGGCATTCAGCATGACTTCTCTGCGCCCAGAACTCCACAACAAAATGGGGTAGCTGAGCGTAAGAATCGCACTTTAGTCGAGGCTAGCAGATCTATATTAGCAGGGGCAAAGCTTCCTCTCAGTCTATGGGCTAAAGCTGTGTCCACTGCCTACTATGTTCAGAGCAGAACTCTAATAAATAAATTTACCATGAAAACACCCTATGAGATGTGGAGAGGACGAAAGCCTTCAATTTCACATTTCAGGGCTTTTGGGTGTACTTGCTATATATTGAACAACGACAAAGAACCCCGGAATAAATTTGAACCAAAATTTGATGATGGGATTTTTGTCGGGTACTCATTACATAGCAAGGCTTATTAGGTCTTCAATAGAAAACTTTTAAAGTTGAAGAATCTATCCATGTGACCTTTGATGAAACTAATCTTGATTGGTCAAAAGTTGCTTCTTCAAGTTCTAACGTACAGGTTCAGGACAACAACATCGACTATTTAAAGTTTATGACTGTTCCTGTTACACATACTGACCAACCACGTGGCACCAGTGAAGCACAAAGAAATGATATGGACGATGCTACGGATGAATCGGACTCAGGACTACCGTTAAACTCCGGACATGTTCCTACGGATATTCAAAATTCCGCAGTACCTTCAAGTCCGTCCGGACCAGTTAACACTGAAAGCAACAGTGTTGATTCCACCGTACCTGCTAATACAGAAATATCTGGTCCGGAAGAAGCTCAACCAGCAGATATACCTGAACCACCCAATCTGGCAAGCTTCAAGTTATTCAAGATCAACCATCACATGCACAGAATTACAGGTGGACTCGAAACCATCCCTCAGATCAAGTGATTGGTGATCCTACTGTTGGTGTAAGAACAAGAGCAGCCACCTCCAACATTTGTCTTTACTCATGTTTTCTATCTCAAATAGAACCAAAGGTGGTAGATGAAGCTCTTCAGGATTCAAACTGGATAGAAGCCATGCAAGAAGAGCTGAATCAATTTAAAAGAAATGATGTGTGGACTCTAGTACCAAGGCCTAAGTCTCAGCAAGTCATTGGAGTTAAATGGGTGTTCCGGAACAAGCTTGATACGGATGGAATAGTAATCCGGAACAAAGCCAGATTGGTAGCCAAAGGATATCGTCAAGAAGAAGGAATAGACTATGACGAGACCTTTGCTCCAGTAGCACGACTTGAGGCAATCAGAATGTTTCTGGCGTATGCTTCATATGAAAACTTCATAGTTTACCAAATGGACGTCAAAAGTGCATTTCTGAATGGAGATCTTCAAGAGGAGGTGTACGTTGAACAACCTCCCGGTTTCATAGAACCCAAAACTGGACATCTGGTCTACAAGCTATGGAAAGCCTTGTATGGGTTGAAACAAGCTCTAAGAGCCTGGTACGACACACTGTCAGAATTCCTACTTGCTCACAACTTTCAAAAAGGGAAGATAGACACCACTTTATTTCTACGATAAGAGAAACAACATACTCTGATCGTACAGATATATGTGGATGATATCATTTCCGGATCAACAAATCCAAAGCTTTGTGAAGAGTTTGCAAAGTTGATAACTGGCAAGTTTGAGATGAGCATGATGGGAGAATTGTCCTACTTCCTTGGAATAGAAGTTAAACAATTGAAGGAAGGGATCTTCATTAATCAAGCTAAGTATACACATGATCTGATTAAGAAGTTTGGTATGGAAGGTTCATCTCCCGTCAAAACTCCGATGCCAGTCAGTGCCAAATTAGATCCCGATGTGGATGGCAACTCAGTAAATGTGACTGAATACCGAGGGATGATAGGATCCTTGCTGTATCTTATAGCAAGTCGCCCGGACATAATATTTGCAACTTGCATCTGTGCACGATATCAGGCGAATCCCAAGGAGTCACATATGCTTCATGTTAAACAGATATTAAGGTATCTCAAAGGAACGATGAATTTGGGACTCTGGTACCCAAAGGAGTCAAACTTCACCTTATTCGGATACTCTGATGCTGATTTTGCTGGGTGTCGCATCGACAGGAAAAGCACAAGCGGTACGTGTTAGTTTCTAGGAAATAGATTAATTTCATGGTTCAGTAAGAAGCAGAATTCCATATTAACCTCAACTACGGAGGCAGAATATATAGCTGCTGGGAGTTGCTGTGCACAGCTACTCTGGATGCAAAGTCAACTTACTGACTACGGTTTCAACATGACATCTATTCTACTCTACTGCAACAACACCAGTGCAATTGCTATCAGCAACAATCCTGTCATGCACCCAAAGACGAAGCACATTGAGGTAAGGTATCACTTCATTTGCGACCATGTTCTCAAAAAGCACATATCACTGGAACATGTTGCTACTGAAGATCAACCGGCAGACATACTTACAAAGCCCCTACCTGATACAAGGTTTTCTGAATTACTCTTCTGATTAGGTATGCTTGACTTTTCTGCATAGCTTCACTTAAATCACTCAACAGTATATCTTCTCTCAGAACTTGCATTGTGCTTCTATTGAAAGTAGAAAACACATACTGACCTTCATGTTAATCATACTTACTGCCTCACGTTCCTATGCTCAGATATAATTATCAAACGTCAAATTGGGAGGATGCTTGTGTTTCCCGACTGAAGTCGTTTAAGCTGACATAATTAAAACGGATATGAATAACCTCTTTAGGATCTCATGATTCTAATCTCCACTTATCACCACATGACGAATACTGTTTCATATTGATTGCTCTATTAACTTGTTTGGTTGAAGAAATGAAATGGGTTAGCTCGGAATGCTTGGTGATAGTACTCACAATCGCAGTTTGGTTAGCTCCTGAAGTGTAGTTTCCTAATGGATAGACAATGATGTTTCAAGATCTAAATTCTTAACAGGTAATGTCATTGATAGGATCACATGATCTACGGGGGAGAAAATGCTTCATTCATTATCCAAGTAATACCCCCCGTATATGTCTCATGACCTCTCTCCTGGCTGTTTATCTGAGGGGGAGTCTATCACAGAGAGGATTGCATGATCTAAGGGGGAGCAATCTTTGGAATAATCCCCTGATATGTCTCGGATGCTCGTGCCTCTAAACTAGCACTTCCGGATCTACCTGGACATGCATTGTTGAATCAGATATGTGGCATGCAAGGATGTTTTTCTTCCTTCAACCATACATCTTAATCAAATAATCATTCGCCTGCTTTCAACATGTGTTCATTCCTACCGTCTCACTCATGAATCCTAAGTTGGACAAATCATATGTTTTTTAATTATCTTAGCTACATTGTTCAGCAGGACGGTTTCACTATGTTGACTAATATGAACTTGTGTATTTCTTATTTGACATATATCTTGATTCAGTAACAATGATCACCCTTGTTTGTATGTGTCTTTTACATTCCTTTCAATGCACTGAGTTCTGTTTCTCTTTTTAGTTTGGATTATGATGTTCTTGCTTATACTATTTGATCCTTATCCGTACTAACTCAACCTGTTAATTTACTGTTCTTTTAGTTTACATTTCAAAGCTACAGGTTCAGATTCTCTTTGCACTTCATTGCTCTATCTTGTTTTCATAACTCGGATTTGAAGTGTTGTGGTACTTCATATCTCCTTGACACCAAGACAGCAAAGGAATCATTTTTCTTTAGCACTCAGCTTCTACAGACTCAGTTTGTCTATCATCTGGATATAGTTCACACAGACAATATTTAGCCCGGATGAGAGTCGGTTTACTTCCTCCTAACTCTTGAACCTCTCACTTCGCGATAACCCAAGTGATTATCTTACATCGCGTCTTTTTTGAGGAGGAATAATGATGGTTCATTAAATGCACGTCTCGAGCCCGCCAATTGTCTTTTCTAAAATCCGGAAGTATGCATTGTTGGATATATGCCTTAGGTCAATTATATTGTATTGTTGATTTTCGTATCTACTGATATTTTGATATATCAATTGAATAGTTAATTCTGTCTTAGGCCACGAAGTGTGTGACTTTGTAGTAAAACCCTTAGACTAAATGGAATACTATTCTAGTTATCCCTAGCCACGACTTCAACTAAAGGCTAGTATGAGGTTGACTGATGGTCACGTTTTACTGATCATAGATATAAGATATCAAGTCAAATCATAGGTGCATAATAGTGGATTATGTCTTGGACCGACCCACCAGGAGAACACTACATAGATATGATGTCGTAAGTGTTTCTCTACATAGTAACATTACCAGAGTCCTTAGACCTTGAGAACACCATGGATTTCTATATAGTTGTGTTATGCTTTGATGCATTCTTCAATTGTCTTTAACTGGATGATCCAACGGGATGCTGTTGGGTATGACATTAGCTATACGAGGAATGTGAGTGGTTGAGTAGGGATTTGTTCCCAATTAATTTTGGCTAGATATCTCTGGGCCCCTTGATAAGTAAGACTGAGAGTAAGACTGAAGTTTAATTGCATGGCCATGCTGGATTTAGATTGATAAGGAGTTATCATTCTTAATGATAAAGAGTTATCATGTTTTCAGTCTACTCGGGATCAAGTGAAATGTGGTGAACTGATTGAGGGTCACATACCTATACCTCATGTTCACTATGAATATCAAAAGAGACAAAGGGACTGTAATGCCTTTACTATTTGGTAATGTCGGATCATCGACTTCACATAAATTGGGTAGTCATAATGCCTTGCTAGAGGCTAACTATGACTTGTGGATTTAATAAAGATTAGAATCCACTGCCAACATTATGTGAGCCTATAGGGTCGCACACTATGGATAGGCGTGGAACGAAATTGATCTCTCTAGGATAAATGAATAAATTGGATTTATTTATTTGTCGGTTCGGAACATTTAAAGTAAATGTGACGTTTAATTGGGTGGCTCATATTTGTGTTTAAGATAAATGTTATCTTAAATAATATTGTTTAATATTAATGGTTAATATTAAATAATAATATTGTTAAAAGTGTTTTTAATAATATATATATTATTAAATGGTTTAATAATAATAACATTATTATTATTATTTTGATAATTATAATCATATTTATTATATATTGTATATAATAAATACATATATTAATTATAATTAAAATGGTTTTAATTATAATTAGTAATCCCTAAATAGGAAGGTTTTATTTAAACCTTCATATATGTGAATTAGGGTTAAGGAGTATATATACTGTTTTACGATTTGTGTCAATGACCACCGTCTTCTTCATCTAAGAGAGAGAATTACTTTTGGAAAGTTGTTCTTGAAGAGAGAGAAAGAGAGATTGGAAAGGAGTCCTTTTTGAATCAAGAATTGTTCTTGATTCGTGCTAGCACACACAGGAAGGATTCTTCTTCGTTTCATCATCATCGAGAAGGTGTTCTTGGCTACCTGTTCGTGTGTATACTCGTAGAGGATGGCTTCATTCAAAAGTGTCTTTATTCGATTCGACTAAACACAAAGAACAACTCGAAGGTCGGTTTGTTCGTAAAATTAAAGGTATGTTTTTATTAACATCCTTTTCCATCAATCAATTGAGAAACTTGGATCCTGGAAGGGTTTTTCATTAAAATTAAGATGTGATTTTAATTGTTTTTCGCTGCGTAATCGCCTAAGAAACCCAACATGCATACAGGTGTGATTTTTGAATGGTTAGCATGGCCGCCACGTCATCAGTCTATTTGACGGCACTAATACATCAAGTTTAATGACGTCGGATAGTCAGGCGGATCACTATTCATCTCGCTTAAACCCGAGACCCGCTTGCTTCCACAGAAAAGGTCCTATTTATAATGCCCTTTCAGCGACGCACAAGGCTATCACTCCCAATTTTCAAAACCCTAAATCCTTGTTGCTTCTTCCAACTCCAAAGACCACATCTCCTTTTCCTCCATCCTCCATAGTTCAATGGCAGCTCAAGCTCTCTATGGCGTTGTTCCTGGCCACTTGGTCGATTGGTCCGGAATCTCTGATCCTCCAGCCTAGCTCGAAGAGGTTCGCCAGCTCCTTGATTCCAGCAACCTCCTCGTCCTAGTCTCTACCACGGTCGATCTCCTCATCTCTGATATCCTTGCCTTCTATCAGCATGTCAACTCCAGTGATGAGTCTATCATCTCAGTGGTCTGAGGGAAAACTATCAAGATCACCCCTCAGGTGATCCGTGACGCCTTCCATCTTCCTGAGGGCAACGATTTTCGGCCGAGCGCTCTAGCCATGGTTGCGTCCATGGGCTGTCCCAACAAGGTAAAGGAGTACAAGTTGAAGTCTTTTCAGGGCCCCCATCGCTGTATGGCCACCATACTGAGCCGGTGCCTACTGGCTCGCTCCACAGCTCTTGACTACGTTCCGTACGATCTGCTGCTGGTGACGTACGCAGTTTTTGAGTCATTGCCACTTGACTGGGTGTTTTCCTGTTTCGAGTGCTGCGGAATGGGAAACGGAATTTGTCTTTTGGACGGATTCTGTCTCAAATTTTCCGACACCTTCACCCCGCGCACTTCCAGGACGAACTGGTGATTCCCTTCCCAGCGAACTTTTACTTCTGTCATCTTACTGCAGATGGGACACTCACCATCCGCCGCCCTCCAGTCTCCCGTGCTCTTGTTGTTGTGTCGGAGCAGCAAGTGAGTTCTGTTGGTGACCCAGTTGCAAGCTCGGGTCATGAAGTTAGCTCTGCTCCTCGGTCCTTCCACTCCCGCATCCGGTTTGTTGCCGCTCCGGCACGGTCCCGCAGTTCACTGTACAACGTTCGCGCTAACCCGTCTACTACTGCAGGGCCCTCTCAGCTGCCCATCCATGCAGCTGTCTTATCAACCTCTCCTGCTACTGGTCCTGCTTCTCCTCACGCTGCTGCTGCTGCTGCTGACGCTCCTCCGCCCATCTCTCCGGTCACAGAAGCCGTTGCTGCTGTTCTACCCGACATCCCTATCTCTCCTGCGGAAGCTTCTCCAGCTCACTCTCCTGTTCCCAAGGACTACATCGACCATCTCTCCACCGACCTTCTTACTGACTGCTGGCTGTGCTTCAGCCTTGCTCACACTACTGACATCCCAGAACCTACCCTCCGGGTGTATTACACTCAACACACCCAAACCCTGGAGGATATGATTCCTTCGAACTGTGCTCACGGCTTTCTGATGCCGTCCATACTTCAGGCTCCCATTCCTGCTGCTGCCTTGTCCGGACCTGCCCACGACGCACGGACGCCCATCCCTGCTGAGGCTGGTCTCTCCCATCCAGCGGATATCCCTACTATTGACCTCTCCGGTCAAAGTGGCTCTGCCGCCCCTACAGCTGCACCACCATTGTCCTCTCCGGCTGTCGCCGACTCTGCCCTAAACACACCTGCTCCTTTTCATGCAGGTGAGTCCTCTAAGGCTCCTGCCTTTGGCCTTGGGCGCGCATCCTTTGCAACGATTCTATCTGAAGCCGCCTTCTCTGCCCAACTTGATCGCCTTGCGGAGGACAATCGTCTTCAGACCCAGGCTATCACTGATCGGGTCAAGGCCATTGGCGCCAAGATTCTTTCCGCTCTCTTCTCCTCCTCTCTCTCCATGGATCAGAAGCTCGAGCTGATTGCCACATCTCTTCAGGGCTTGTCTTCTTCTGTCACGGACTTAACCCAAGTCATGACTCGCCCCTCCCACTCTCGCCGATCTACCAAACCGGGGGAGAAGTTATCTGATCCTTCCACTTCGTCTGGCGATGCTTCTCGCAAACAGTTTACACTTGCTCTTCCTCCGGGCCTCCCGGTGCCTAAACGTAGCCGTTTCTTTACTGGCCAGACCAGCTCTCCCGATGCTGCTGCTCCTACTGTTGTTCCATCTGGCACTATCACCTTCCTCCCATCATATGCGAAATTTTATCCGGATGATGCTGATGGGAGCATTCTTGCTGCTACAAAGGCCTATGCCTCCTCAACTGCCGAGTGGCGATGTGTGTCTGTCTTGTCCCCCTTCGAACCTAATGACATCCGAACCTTGCTATCTGAGGAAGGATAATTCTCCCCTGATGACATTGACAACTACGCCCTGGCCATAAAGATGGAAATGAGGTTGTTCCCCTCTTTACTTGAGGAAGGCCATGCTTTTGACATTCTACCTTGTTGGATCGAGGACTAGTTTCCTCCTGTGGACACCATTCTCACCTACATCAATGGTACTGCTGAAAACAGCAGACCCTGGAGAACTCTGTCCACCATCTTCATTCCTTACCGGGTCAACTCCCCACATTTCATGCTGAATGTATTTCTGATCAAAGAGAAGAGAATCATACTTATTGATTCTTATGCGCTTGATGACCGCCAGATTAGAAGAAAACAAATGAGGAGCCTCGTTCAAACTTTGTCTGATGCAATCAGACAGAGCACTCTTTACAAAGACTTGGATCTACCTCCTCTTGGTCAAGATGAAGTACTTACAAGGGTGATCTGGAACATGAAGAATGTGCCTCAACAGCCCGATGGAAACAGTTGTGGAGCCTTCGTCTGCTTCTTCCTGAAATCAGTTATTACATTTGATGACAACTGGAACAATGTTATCAAATTCACCAGTAGGCAGACGATGAAGCTACGAGAGCATGCAGAAAGAATGATCTTTAAATATAGTAAGCCATATGTACCATAAGTTTCATTTGTACTAAGGCTTAATGTATTCTTGCTGACACATAAGTGGAAATGTTTTTGCTTATCCTTAACTCTGTGTATTTCTTGCTGCCTAACCGGATCAGATTACAAAGGGTTTGGCATATCCATATTGGGTGAGATTGTTGGATCAAACCCAGAATTTGGATGATACGGATCAAACTCTATGTAATTTGATTTTAGATGTTCCATGTTTATTCTTAGTCTGTGCAGAAGATAAACCTTTAATCTGGACCTACTCATAAAGACAAAGCTAAGGATAGGATACATAATCCTAATCCAGATCATCGTGAGTGTCGTCATTCACTTGGTACATAACCAAGGTATCACCCGGAGTAAAGATACTTCGTGAAGAGTAATTACTTGACAAAACTACCAAGGAACCCACGTCTAACTTTCAACTAGATCATGTCAAGTGATGCGGAGTAAGATTCTGAGTCTACAACTCGCACGGAGTAAGAGAGACTTGTTGCGGAGAACGAATCGAAGGTGTCACTCCACCGAACCAATGAAATAAAGACACGGACTATGAAATCCGAGTCTGTCACTGATGCGGAGTAAGGACAATTGTTACGGAGTAAGGGAAGCTAACGTGGAGTAAGGAATCCGAACCAATCGCTAATGTGGAGTAAGTATTCCGTACCTACTCTATGCGGAGTAAAGAAGCACTTACCCAGAACAAGGATTCCAGGACTGTACTGATATGGAGTAAGCAATTACTGACATGGAGTAAGGATCCGAACTTTGTTGATACGGAGTAAGGAACCTTGCTACTGACTAAGAAGACGCTGCTTCACCTTGCTTCACCTTTTCCAAGCCGCATTTAATGGTCAGCTCGCTGTATCCCGATGAAAGACAAACTTATTGAAGATCTAAACTGTCTTACACGTGGAACACTCAGAGATGTGGATGCAGTCTCAAATGCAATTAGAATCAAGCAAAGTAATTCATTACGCCTATGCTTCCAATGTTTTGAACTCTATATCCGTAGCAGTTAAAGCGGAAGTATTTTCCGAAAAGAACTTAATGTTACACAGTGCTTGGGATATACAGTTCCAAGATAGATTTATAGGAATATCTATAAATACAAAACTATGTATATTTATAAAGTGTGTGTGAGCTAGAGAGATTGTTGCATAATAGCTCATAGAGATTATAAACGCCAGTGTGTGTAACTATAAAACTGAGTGCTATTGTAATCAGCTGTAATTGCTGCTTATTTTGTTGTAATTATCATCAGATAATAAAGCAAAATACTTCCACTATCTGGTTATCTTCTGTTGGTCCCGGAGAGCCTAGAGGGGGGTGAATAAGCTCTTTGAAAATTTTTTCTCTCTCTTAATGGCTAGACACTCACTCTGGTTAAACAGATAAAATCAGTGCAGAAGATTAACCAGGTAGTGGAAGTATGTTGCTTTTATTATCTGAAGATAATTACAACAAAGCAAAACAGCGTTTTAGCTGATTACAACACAACACTCTATTTATGGTTACACACACTTGGCTGTAAATCTCTGTATGAGCTCTTTCACACGATATACACTTGTAAGTATATAAGTACAAGTAAGCGCACTCGTATATATATTTTTTTCTTTACATTGCTTCAGGTATATATATAGACATCCTAGGAATTTATCTTGGAACTGCATTTTCCGAGCAGTGTGGAGCATTGAAGTTCTTCATCAGAAAATGCTGAAGCTTTAACTGCTGCAGATGTGGAGCTCAAAATATTGGAAGCATAAGTTGTAATGAATTCTTTGCTTGATTCCAATTGCATTTGAGACCGCGTCCACATCTCCGCGTGATCCATGTGTAAGGTAATTTAGGTTTACAACGGGTTTGTCTTACATCGGGACGAAGCAAGCTGATTGCAATTAATGCGGCTTGGGAATGATGAAGCAGCGTCTTCTTAGTCCGTCATAAGGTTCCCTACTCCGTATCAATGAAGCTTGAATCTTTACTCCGTGTCAGTGGTTAGTTACTCCGTATGAATGAAGTCCTGGAATCCTTGTTCCGTGTCAGCACTTCTTACTCCGTATGAAATATAGGCTCGGAGAGCTTATTCCGCATGAACGCTTCCTTACTCCGCATAAAGTAGGTACTGAATGCTTACTCCGCATCAATGAATCCTTACACCGCATGAGTAATGGTTCGGATTCCTTATTCCACATTTGTTGTCCTTACTCCGCAATAATTGTCCTGACTCGGACTTGTTAGTTCGTGTCTTCTTTTTCTTTAGTCCAGTGGAGTGACAATTTCGATTCTCTCTCCGCAACAAGTCTCTCTTATTTCATGTGAGTGGTATACTTTGAATTCCGGATGAAGACTCGGTTGTATGCCAAGTGAATGACGATACTTATGATGATCCAGATCAGAATTATGTATCCTGTTCTTAGCTTTGTTCTCACACGAGTAGGTCCGGATTAGAGTTATATCATCTGCACAAACTTAATAGTAAACATGAAACATCTCGAATCAAATTATATAGGGTTTGTTCCGCATTATCCAAATTCTAGGTTTGATCCAACAATCTCCCCCAATATGGATATGCCAAACCCTTTGTAATCTGATCCGGTAAGGCAACAAGAAATAACACAGAGGTAAGGATAAAAAAAAACAATTCCACTAAGTTGCAGCAGGAATACATTAAGCCTCAGTACAGATATAAATTATGGTACATATGGCTTACTATATATGAAGATCATCCTTGCTGCATGCTCTCGTAGTATCATTGTCTGCTTCTTGGTGAACTTGATGATATTTTTGCAGTTATCATCAAAGGAGATAACAGATTTCAGGAAGTAGCAGACAAAGGCTCCACAGCTGTTTCCATCGGGTTGCTGGGGCACATTCTTCTTGTTCCGGATCGCCCCCATAAGTACTTCATCCTGACCAAGAGGTGGTAAATCCAAGTCTTCGTAAAGAGAACTCTGTTTGATTGCATCAGACAAGGTTCAAATAAGACTCCGCATCTGATTCTTTCTAATCTAGCGGTCAACAACCTGATGAGAATCCAGAAGCAAGATTTTCTTCTCCTTGATCAGAAAAACAGTCATCATGAAATGTGGGGAGTCGACCCGGAAAGGGATGAAAACGATGGACAAAGAGGTCCATGGTCGGCTGTTTTCTGTTGTACCATAGGTGTAGGATAGAATAATGTCCACAGCAAGAAACTGGTTTTTAACCCAGCAAGGAAGAACATCAAAATCAAGGCCTTCCTCAAGTAAAGAGGGAAATAGCCTCAACTCCATCTTTACCGCCAAAGCATAGTTGTCGATGTCGTCAGTGAAAAATTGTCCCTCCTCAGACAGTATGGTCCGGATGTATTGAGGTTCGAAGGGGGACGAGGCAGACACACATCGGCGCTCGGCAGTGGAGGAGGCATAGGCCTTGGCTGCAGCAAGAATGCTCCCATCAACATCATCTGGATGCAATTCCGCGTATGATGGGAGGAAGGTGATGGCACTAGATGGAACAGCAGGAGTGGGAGAGCTGGCCTGTCCAGTGGAGAAACGGCTACGTTTAGGCACCGGAAGGCCTGGAGGAAGAGCAGGTGAAGACCGTTTGCGAGAGGCAACGCCAGCAGTGGAAGGAGGGGAAGGATCAGATGATGTCTCCCCGGTTTGGCAGATCGGCGAGAGCGGGAGGGACTGCCCACGACTTGCGTTAAGTCTGCAATGGAGGTAGGCAAGTCAGAGAAAGACGTGGCAAGCCGCTCAAGCTTCTGATCCATAGAGAGAGAGGTAGAGGAGAAGGCAGAGAGAAGCTCGACACCCATGGCCCGGACATGGTCAGAAAGGGCCTGGTTCTGAAGATGACTGTCCATAGCAAGGCGATTGAGTTGGGCGGAGAAAGCAGCCTCAGATAAAATCGTGGTAAAAGAGGCGCGCCCAAAACCAAAGGCGGGAGCTTTCAAGGACTCGCCCGCATGAAGAGGGGCAAGTGTGGGCAAGGCAGAGTCGGTGGCAGCAGGAGAGGACGGTGGTTGTACAGTAGCAGCAGCAGGAGGTGCGGCAGATCCATTTTGACCGGATAGGTCAATGGTAGGGATATCCGCAGGATAAGAGGGACCAGCCTCAGCAGGGACAGGTGTTCGTGTGTTATGGGCAGGGCCGGAAGAGTCATCAATAGGAGGTGCAGCCTGAAGGAGAGACGGCGTCACAAAGCCATGGTAGCGGTTCCAAGTAAGCATTTCCTCTGGGGTCTAGGTGTGTTGAGTGTAAAACACCCGGAGGGTAGGTACTGGGATGTCGGCAGAAATGGCGAGGTTAAAGCGCAGCCAGCAGTCATTCAGTAGGCTGGCGGGAAGATGGTCGAGGTAGTCCTGGAGGTCCGGAGAGTGAGCGGGAGAGGCTTCCGCAGGAGAAGATGGGAGGTACGGAAGAACAACAGCAACAGCCGCTGTAACCGGAGAGATGGGTGCGGGAGCATCAGCAGCAGCATCAAGAGCAGCAGCAGCAGCAGCAGAAAGAGAGGCAGGGACATCAGCAGGAGAGGCGGAGGTGGTAGCCTCAAGGAAGTGCGGCTAAGAGTGCCCTGCAGCAGTAGACGGGTCAGCCCGAACGCTGTTCAGCGAATTGCGGGAGCGTGCCGGAGCGGCAACGGACCGGATGCGGGAGTGGACGGACCGGGGAGTAGAACTAACTTCGTGACCCGAGCTTGCAACGGGTTCACCAATGGAACTAGCTTGCTGTTCTGAAGCAGCAGCAAGGGCACGGGAGACTGGAGGGCGGCGAACGGTGAGGGTCTCGTCTGTAGTAAGATGGCAGAAGTAGTAGGTCGTTGGGAAGGGAATCACTAGTTCATCCTGGAAGTGCGCGGGGTGAAGATGCCGGAAAATTTGGGATAGAATCCATCTGAAGGATGAGTTCTGTTTCCCATTCCGCATCACCCGGAAGACAAAGTTACCCCAGTCAAGTGGCAGTGACTCAAAAACCGCATACATCGCCAGCAAGAGATCGTACGGAACCGAGTCGAGAGCCGTGGAGCGAGCCAGAAGACATCAGCTGAGTATGGTGGCCATACAGCGGTGAGGACCATGGAAAGACTTCATTTTGTACTCCTTCACCTTATTAGGACACCCCATGGAAGCAGCCATGGCAGCAGCGTTTGGCCGGATGTCATCGCCGGCAGGAAGGTTAAAGACGTCCCAGATCACCTGAGGTGTGATCTTGATACGTTCCCTTCGATCCACAGAAAAAATATGCTCCTTAGTGGACGTAGAGTGCTGATACAAGGCCAGGATGTCCGACACTAGAAGATCGGCTGGGACAGAGACAAGCGCGAAGAGTTTGCTGTACTCAAGTAGCCGGCGAACCTCGTGGAGCCATGCTGGAGGATCAGAGATTCTGGACCAATCGACGAGATGGCCAGGAACAACACCATAGAGAGCTTGGGATGCCATTGAGAGTGAAAGATTGAGGGAGAAGGAGAGAATATCTTTGCAAGAAAAGGTGCGGCGAGGGTTTAGGGTTTTGAGAGTTGGTAGTGATAACCTCGGTCGACGCTGATGGTGCGGTATAAATAGGATCCTTTCCGTGGAAGCAAGTCGGTCTCGAGTTTAAGCGAAATGAACAGTGAGCCACCCGACTTCCTTATGTCATTAGAAGTGATGGATTAGCGCCGTCGAATAGACCTATGACGTGGTGGCTGTGCTCACCATCCAAAGATGACAGCTGTAGGCATACTTCTGGATTTTTGAAAAGATAAATTACCGGGCTCGAGGCGTGCATTAAACGAACCATCATTATCCCTCCTCAAAAATAAGGGTTGTAAGATAATTACTTGGTTTATCGCGAATTGAGAATTCCAAGAGTCAGGAGGAATTAAATTGACTTTCATCCGGAGAAGGATAATTCGTAGGAGGAACATCCAGGATGAGACTGACTAACTATATCCGTATAAACAGAGTGTTGAGTAGAGATGATTCCTTTGCTGTCTTGATGTCGAGAAAGTGTGAAGTACCACAACACCTCAGAAATCCGAGACATCAGACAAGATAGAGCGATGAATGGCAAAGAGAATCTGAACCTGTGACTTAACAAATAGAAGCTTTGAAGAGCAAGTCTTGTTAGGTTCAGGTTAGTCCGGATAAAAAATATAAGAGAATAACACACAATCCGAACTAAGAAGAAACAAACTTATGCATAAAAAGTTAAGTGCTAGACACATACATAAGAAATGAAGGCCATTATCTTGAAATCAATGTATGTGTGAGATAATTAACACATAAATCCAATAGGTCAACATAGCCAATCCTTCATACCGAGAATGAAAGCAAAGATTAATTAAATTTGTATGATGTCATCCATCGAGAGAATGTATAAGTGAAAATGGGAAGAAGAGCACATGATGTATGATGTTACAACTGACTATCACGCCTAAAATGCTAGGAAGAGGAAGATAACAACCAAGCAATCCACAATTCCGATTCAACAATGCAAATCCAAGCAGCTTTATGAGTGAGAGTTATAGGGCGGAACATCCGAGACATATCGAGAGGCATTACTTAATAATAAGCATTCTCTCGTCCTACGGTCATGCCTTTTGCTGAAACAGGGGGCCTTACTTAAGATTTAATGAAGTATTCTCTCCCCCCCCGAGATCAGCGAATCATTTTGATGCGATCTTCTCGAGGATGACTCCCCCTCGGATAGACAGACCAGGAAAGTGGTCATGGAATGTGAATCGGGGGTTATTACTTAGATAATAGAGAGAGCAATTTCTCCCCCGTAGACTATTAGAGCCTTTAAGACGTTTCCTGTTTAACATGAATCGTGAGAAACTACTGCCTATCCTTGATTTACTCGACTCAAGCAGCTGACCGGCACACATAGTGAATTTCCACTTTCAATCCGAGCTATCCCAAATCATTCCTCGACCATGCATGTTAGATATGTCATTCAATCAGGAAATCATAAGACATGAGATGGAAGATGGAGTAGAATTCATGACATCAAAAGAGGATTTGTTTCATATATATTTAATTATGTTTGCTTGATTCACTATCAGTCCGGATAAGCAAGCATCCTCCCGATTGAACTTAGTGAGAAATATCGAACACTTACACGACTAAAGTAAGATAGTTAAACATGAAATGCAGTATCTATCACTAATCATGAAGTACATCAATGCATGTTCTGAGAATAACTACTGATGGTTAACAGGTGAGAAGTTATGTAGAAAAGTCAAGCATACCTAATTTGAGAAGAAGTTCAGAAAATCTTACATCAGGTAGGGGCTTTGTAAGTATATCCGCCAGTTGATCTTCAGTAACAACATGTTCCAAGGATATGTGCTTTTTAAGAACATGGTCGCGAATGAAATGATGCCTGACCTCAATATGTTTAGCCTTTGGATGCATGACGGGATTATTGCTGATAGCAATAGCACTGGTATTGTCACAGTAGAGTGGAACAGATGTCATGTTGAAGCCGTAGTCAGTAAGTTGACTTTGCATCCAGAGAAGCTATGCGCAGCAACTCCCAGCAGCTATATATTCCGCTTCAGCAGTAGAGGTTGATACGGAATTCTGCTTCTTACTGAACCAGGAGATCAATCTGTTTCCAAGGAATTGGCATGTACCACTGGTGCTTTTCCTGTCTATGCGACACCCGGCAAAAGCAGCAAAGTTGGACTCTTTTGGGTACCAGAGTCCCAAATTCATTGTCCCTTTGAGATACCTTAATATCTGTTTTACGTGAAGCATATGTGACTCTTTGGGATTCGCTTGATATCTTGCGCAGATGCAAGTTGCAAACATTATGTCCAGGCGACTTGCTATAAGATACAGCAAGGATCCAATCATCCCTCTGTACTCAGTCACATTCACTGATTTGCCATCAACATCTGGGTCTAAGTTGGCACTGACTGGCATTGGAGTTTTGACAGGAGATGAACCTTCCATACCAAACTTCTTGATTAAGTCACGAGTGTACTTAGCTTGGTTGATGAAGATCCCTTCCTTCAGTTGTTTGACTTCGATCCCAAGGAAGTAGGACAGTTCTCCCATCATACACATCTCAAACTTGATGGTCATCAACTTGGCGAACTCATCACAAAGCTTCGGATTAGTTGATCCGAAAATGATATCATCCACGTAGATCTGTACGATCAGAGTATGTCCTTTCTCTTTCCATAAGAATAGCATGGTGTCAATCTTCCCTTTTTGAAAGTTGTGAGCAAGTAAGAATTTCGAAAGTGTGTCGTACCAGGCTCTTGGAGCTTGTTTCAATCCATACAAGGCTTTCCTTAGTTTGTAAACTAGATGTCCAGCCTTGGGTTCAATGAAACCTGGAGGTTGTTTAACATATACCTCCTCTTGAAGATCTCCATTCAGAAATGCACTCTTGACATCCATTTAATAAACTTTAAAGTTTTCGTATGAAGCGTATGCTAAGAACATTTTGATTGCCTCAAGCCTGGCTACTGGGGCAAAGGTTTCGTCATAGTCGATTCCTTCTTCTTGACGATAACCCTTGGCTACCAGTCGGGCTTTGCTCTGGATTACGATTCCGTCCGTATCAAGTTTGTTCCGGAATACCCATTTAACTCCAATGACTTGTTGAGACTATGGCCTAGGTACTAGAGTCCACACATCATTCCGCTTGAATTAATTTAACTCTTCCTGCATGGCGTCTATCCAATTTGAATCTTGAAGTGCTTCTTCCACCACCTTTGGCTTTATTTGCGACAGAAAGCAAGAGTAGAGGCACATGTTGGAGGTGGCTGCCCTTGTTCTAACACCAATAGTGGGATCACCAATCACTTGTTCTTGAGGGTGGTTTCGAGTCCACCTATAGTTTTGTGCAACTGGTGGTGAATACTCAATGATTTGAAGCTCTGTCAGATTAGGTGGTTCTTGTTCATCTGTTGTGTGAGCTTCTTCCAGGCCAGCAATAGGTTCTGGAGTGTTTTGCGGTTCTCCATTACTATTCATTTCTGTATTAGCTGGTTCGGATGGACTTGAAGGTACTCCGGTATTTTGAATACCCGAAGGAATATGTCCAAAGTTAAGTGGAAGTCCCGAGTCTGATTCATCCGTAGCATCATCTACCTCATTTCTTCGTTCTTCACTGGTGCCATGTGGTTGGTCAGTAGGAGTGACAGGAACATTCATAAACTTTGAGTAGTCAATGTTGTCGTCTTGATCCTGCACAATAGAACTTGGAGAACCAACTTTCGACCAATCCAGGTTAGCTTCATCAAAGGTCACATGGATAGATTGTTCAACTTTGAAGAGTTTTCTATTGAAAACCCGATAAGCCTTGCTATGAAATGAATACTCGACAAATATCCCATCATCAGATTTTGGTTCAAATTTATTCCGGGATGCTTTTCCATTGTTTAGTACGTAGCAAGTACACCCAAAAGTTCTGAAGTGTGAAATAGAAGGCTTTCGGCCTTTCCACATCTCATAGGGTGTTTTCATGGTAGATTTATTTATAAGAGTTCCGTTCTGAACATAGTAGGCAGTAGACACCGCTTCAGCCCATAGACAGAGAGTAAGCTTTGCCCCTATTAACATTGATCTGCCAGCCTCGACTAAAGTGCGATTCTTGCGCTCAGCTACCCCATTTTGTTGTGGAGTTCTGGGCGCAAAGAAGTCATTCTGAATGCCTTGTTCAGAACAATATGACCTCATATCTGAAAATTCAAATTTTGTACCATGATCACTCTTGGTGCATTTAATGCTCAGTCCTTGTGAGTTGCTTATCCAGTTGAAGAGATCAACAAGGTGTTCAAAGGTTTGATCCTTAGATTTCAGGAACAACACCCATGTGTACCTGGTGAAGTCATCGATAACCACAAGGGTATATCTCGCACCAGCTAGTGAAGAAACAGAAATGGGACCACAAAGATCCATGTGAAGTAGCTGTAAGGGAGTAGTTATTGAATTGATTGATTTGCTCTTAAAACTATGTTTGGTCTGTTTGCCAAGTTGGCATTCTCAACAGAGTGTGTCTCTGGAGTATTTGTGTTTAGGCAAACCAGTGACCAAATCAAGCGACGCTAATTTAGACAAAGTCTTAAAATTTAAATGTGCGTAATGCTTGTGCCATAGCCAACTATCTTCATGTGATGTTGTAGTGAGGAAGCATACAGGGTCAGAAGAATTGTTTCTCAAGACCACAAAATATATTTCCCTATCTCTTGATCCGGATAAGTTATCTCTAACTGTGCAGGTGCTTGACAAAAAGGAAACTGTGAATCCTTTGTCATATAAATTACTGACACTCAACAGATTATGCTTCAAACCTTCGACTAATGCAACCTTAGTAATTGATACACAACCGTTGGTTAAAGTGCCATACCCCACAGTCTTACCTTTACTATTGTCACCATATGTTGCGGATGGGCCTCGTTTGTCAGTAACATCCACGAGCAAAGACTTATCACCCGTCATATGTCTAGAGCATCCACTATCAAGCATCCACTTTCTTTGATTGATCTTTGACTTCAAGTGAGATGGCAGTGAATTCCATAGATGCTCCTGCAAGACAACAGATTACACTTTTGGTGCCCAAACTTGTTTCGGGCGGTTAGGAGAGGCAACAACGGTGTCAACTATTTCGGATTTTACGTTGTTAGGAACTTTAACTTTCCAAGTTGACTTAGCTTTTTCCGTTTTAGTTGCTTCTTTAACTTGGGTTTTCTCAGGTGAGATGCTCTGAGGAGTTTTAGATTTAGATTTCCGAGAAGAACCCTTTTTGACAACCTGATTTTTATTGGTTGAAAAGTGATTACATAACCAGTCATCAAATAGACTCCAACATTCATAATGGTAGTGACCTATTTCATGACATATCAAACAAACACTATGAAGTGGAGTTACAGCGGGGGATACAGGTTTCTTTGGCTTAATAGGTTTCCTACTCTGTTCCCTATGGACTAATCCTTTGCGAATGGGTGACGCGCTCTTGGCCCTAGAAGCGTCAACCTTTGCCTTTTCTTTGTTTTCTGGGTGCTGTAGTTTCGGCTTTAACTATAGCAACCTTCCCTTCCTTGTTTGGTACGGGTGCTACTACTTCGGGATTAGCAGTAACTATGTTGCCACCTGAAACAAAACCATCCAATGGTTTAGATGTACTAACAGGATATAGGTTGGTTAGTTTTGGAATGTAGTCCGGAGGGCACTCAGTAGCTGGAGCAGTGGAAGTGGATTCGGATCCTAGGCCAGGTTTGACTCGGATATTGTCAGGATCAGTTTTAAATGTAGAGGCTATTTTCCCGGATTTTAGCCATTTACGATTTATTTCCTTTTCCCTTTCAAGTTCAATCTCGAGTCTTTTAAAATTTACATTCATGCCTGTGAGGTTGTTATTCAGCAAGTGATTTTCAGCTCTTAGGTCGTGATACCAAACCTCCCTGCTTCGGTAGTCAGCTATGTCCTTTTCAAGTTTAGAAACAGTAAGTTCTAGGCGTTTAGTTTGACCACTCATATTTTGATACATTTGAGTAATTATTAATCTCTCATTCTTTTCATCATCACGTTCCTTAGTAAGAGATTCTAATTTACTCAAGAGCTCAGAGATAGAAGGTACCTCAGCGTTTGCCACGAGGCAGATGTTCGCCTTTTCCGTTGGTTCGTCGTCTGAGGATTCCTCTTCTTCTTCCAAACCACTGTTGTATTTTGAGATGAATGCCTTCCTCTTCATTTTGCTGTTGTCCGAGGTGGAGCATCAGGGTTTAACCTTGTCATCCTTGTTGGCCATCTTGGGTTTGGATTTACAGTCCTTGGCCCAATGACCAGGTTTCCCGCAGTTGTAGCAGTCTTGGGATGTCGACTCCGACCACTCCTTCCTTCTCGAGGATGAAGAAGAGCCTCTTCTGAATCCTTTTCTGCTTTTCCGCAAGAATCGTGTGAAGGATTTCACCAGAAGTGCTATTTCTTCTTCCATGTCCGTATCATCCTCCATCAGCATGCTTGGTCCAGCCGTAGCCTTAAGAGCTACCCCCTTTTCTTTCCAAGCTATCTTCTCGCCTCGGTCAGTGTATTTGAATCTGACCTCATGAGTCCGTAGCTCTCCACATAGCTCTTCAAGGGGAGCATACTGCCAGTTGTCTTTGGATTGCATCTGGAGCAGCTTGTAGTAATAGCGATCCGACAAAGAACGAAAGAACTTGTCATTTATTTGGAACTGAGTGTAGTGCTCGTTGAGAGTTTTCAAGTCCAGGGATTCGCCAGGTTTGTGGTTAAAGCTCTCAAAGTTCTGTCTGAGAGTGCAAATGACGTTCTGCATCTGGGACTGACTTCCTTCATATAGAATAGTCAATTTGTCCCACACAGCTTTTGCTGTCATGCAGCCCTGGACGTCCGTGAAGGCCTCTGAATCCAATGACGATGTCACGTAAGCTAGAGCCTTTTCACTGGCGTATTGCAAGGCTCTTTCATTATGAGTGAGTTCAGCATCAGTCTTTGGCCTCCTAACCCCATTTTCTCTGATGGTCATCGGAATGGAAAGCTCCTGATGAAGATAAGGCCACATTAGATGATCATGATAGGTCATAAACATCTTCATGCGATCTTTCCACTGGGAGAAAAGGTCTGGTGTGAACTTTGGCGATTTGCTTAGAGTGTAGCCTGAACTCCATGGTTGAGGAGCAGCGGCAGCAGCAGGTTGTGGTGGATCAACATTTTCACTGCTGCTACGGTGGGGAAGGGGCTCTTGAGCTCCCCCGGAGTTGAGGCGGGTGTTGAATAGCATGTTGCTTTCTTCGGCCATTATGAGTTGAGAGGGAGTGAGGGATCTCTACAAGCAGGTAGAACTTGCTTTGATACCACTTGTTGGTCCCGGAGAGCCTAGAGGGGGGTGAATAAGCTCTTTGAAAATTCTTTCTCTCTCTTAATGGCTAGACACTCACTCTGGTTAAACAGATAAAATCAGTGCGGAAGATTAACCAGGTAGTGGAAGTATGTTGCTTTTATTATCTGAATATAATTACAACAAAGCAAAACAGCGTTTTAGCTTATTACAACACAACACTCTATTTATGGTTACACACACTTGGCTGTAAATCTCTGTATGAGCTCTTTCACACGATACACGCATGTAAGTACATAAGTACAAGTAAGCACACTCGTATATATATTTTTTTCTTTACATTGCTGCAGGTATATATATAGACATCCTAGGAATCTATCTTGGAACTGCATTTTCCGAGCAGTGTGGAGCATTGAAGTTCTTCATCGGAAAATGCTGAAGCTTTAACTGCTGCGGATGTGGAGCTCGAAATATTGGAAGCATAAGTTGTAATGAATTCTTTGCTTGATTCCAATTGCATTTGAGACCGCGTCCACATCTCCGCGTGATCCACGTGTAAGGTAATTTAGGTTTACAACGGGTTTGTCTTACATCGGGACGAAGCGAGCTGATTGCAATTAATGCGGCTTGGGAATGATGAAGCAGCATCTTCTTAGTCCGTCATAAGGTTCCTTACTCCGTATCAACGAATCTCGGATCCTTACTTCGTGTCAGTGGTTGCTTACTCCGTATGAATGAAGTCCTGAAATCCTTGTTCCGTGTCAGCACTTCTTACTCCGTATGATGTATAGGCTCGGAGAGCTTATTCCACATCAGCGCTTCCTTACTCCGCATAAAGTAGGTACTGAATGCTTACTCCGCATCAGTGAATCCTTACACCGCATGAGTAATGGTTTGGATTCCTTATTCCGCATTTGTTGTCCTTACTCCGCAACAATTGTCTGACTCGGACTTCTTAGTCCGTGTCTTCTTTTTCTTTAGTCCAGTGGAGTGACAATTTCGATTCTCTCTCCGCAACAAGTCTCTCTTATTCTGTGCGAGTGGTAGACTTTGAATTTCGGATGAAGACTCGGTTGTATGCCAAGTGAATGACGATACTCATGATGATCCAGATCAGGATTATGTATCCTGTTCTTAGCTTTGTTCTCACACGACTAGGTCCAGATTAGAGTTATATCATCTGCACAGACTTAATAGTAAACATGAAACATCTCGAATCAAATTACATAGGATTTGTCCCGCATTATCCAAATTCTAGGTTTGATCCAACATCTTCGGCATTGTTTTTACATCTCATAACGAAATTGTGTTGTACCTGACAGAGAAAAAGAGTTTTGATATTAGCCTATTCACCCCCCTCTAGGCTACTAGGGACCAACAGAAGCGCTCAACAAACTCTCTCCAAGTCATCTGACTGCCATGGACAGCTCTCGTGGATTCCCACCACCTGCGTGGGATACCCAACAGATAATGCGTCGCCACTCGCACCCGCTCCTCATCTGGCACCCCAATCATCTCAAAGATGTCCTCTGTCCATCTAATCCAGTCCTCGGCTACCTCTGGCCGCGAACCATCCTCAAAAGTCCTGGGTACATGTTTCAAAAACTGTGCAGCCCAGTCCACTCCTCGTCGTGCTGGCTCTATCACGACCTCCTGCTGGTGCATATCCTGCACCACCCTCGCCTCCTGCTGCTGAGGCTGCTGCTGCCTCTTCAGCTCATCCACCTCTCTAGCCATATCCCTCATTGAGCCCTGCATACCCTGCATGGCCTCCTGCAACTGAATCAACACCTGAGCCAAATCAGGTCCCACAACGGGAGTTGACGATCTCTGCTGTGGGCTCTGCTGCCCCTGGTGCCCCGACTCTATCGTGGGCTCCTCTGTCGGGCCCTGGCCTCGGACAGCTCTCCTTGGTGTTGCCATCACACTGGCCACAACAACAAACAACAAACGATCAACACTGGCACTGCTAGCACAAACAGCCATCAAAGGCACATTCGACTCGTAGGTTCTCACCACACGACCCGTCGGTCCACAACCATGCATATATCATCGTGTCCCCCTCAGGGTACACCACAATCAAGTCCTGGCTCTCATGGCCACGTGCCATCCTGGCACCAAATGCAATCATATCATAAACAAAGACAATCTAGTGCCCTATATGCACACAATCATACCACTAGCAATGCTCCTAGGATGATCTAACTGACACCAAAATAACCTAGAACACATGTAAAGACTGCGTTGATCAGGCGCCCTCCCTACAGTTTTTCAAGTCACATGGAATCAATTAACCACCCCTCACTAACCTAGGTCCACTAGACCATGCTCTGATACCAACTTGTCACGCCCCCAAATTCTAAGAAAACCCGAAACCAGGAACATGACTTCCCCTTGCCCGCACCCGAAGGTCAAGGGGTTGGTGACTAGCACCAATGGAGACTACACCGCGGGTGCTGTCTCAAATATGCAACCCTGTATAGCCATACATCAAGGGTAATCCTGTACTTTCCCATACATCATCATGCATATCATAAGTCAAACAGTCATACAGACATTACATCGCAAACAGTATGCAAATACAACTGTCCACGGACCCATGTCCGGGATACAACACATAATAAAATACAAAATACAGTACTGTATCATACATCAGAGTAGTGGGCACGTCCTCCTGGAAGAAAGTCCTCCACTAGTCTCGGGTCACACCTGAAAAGGGGTGAACAACAAGTAGGGGTGAGCGACAAGCTTAGTAGGTGACCCCAAAACTCCACATCATGCAACACATATAAGTTTATACTATATGCTCAGGGCACTCAGCCCTAGCTCCACAAGCTCAACGGCTCAATTGAGGCCTTAGCCTGTCCACAGTGCAATATGCCCGGCCCACGGTTGCCACATAGGCCTGCCATCGGTGCATATACCGCCACGTCAACCACATAGCACCATCGGTGCATCACGGTGAAAGCCCAAACAAGTCACGGAGTCTATACCCCAATACCTCACACCAACATACTAACATTAGTATGGCATGTCATTCTCAACATTTCCTTTAGAACCGTAGCGGTCTTCACAAGTAAATCCTCAATCCTTGATTTATGAAGGAAGTACCCATAGCGACTATTTTCTTGAAATCAAAAGTCCCGGCATTGGGTTCCCATATCATAAATAAGATAATCTGATTTTTGGGGATTTTTCTGAGATGTCTAACCCCACTTTCCAAAAAGTCACCACTACGAACTTTTGGGTTTTTCCGAGATTTTACACTAAATCCCAATTTTCACATTTTGAAAGAGTGGAATTAATTTTTTTTTAGTATTTTTCTTTGAATCCAATTGGGGGTATTTTGTTATTTACATTGTAACTTAAATACTTAAATGTGTAGATGGGTATAGGTTACAATGTAAATAGGTCTAGTCCAGTCTTTGTCCAGTGTCCAGTTCAGCGGAGAGCCGTGACTCGTAGCTCAGAACCTGTGACTCGTAGCTGCGGAATGGCGACTCGTAGCTGCGGAGTACGGAACTGCAGCGCGCCTTGAAGACTCGAAGCGAGGCTACGAACTTCGACCTACGAGGCAACGAACTTTGACCCTTTGGCTACGAACTACGAACTACGAGGCTACGAACTACGAACTACGAACTACGAACTATGAGGCTACGAACTACGAACTACGACCCTTCGACCCAAAACTTCGGGTCTTCGTCATTTCGACCAAGGAACGCGCACAGGGTACTGTTCATCATCGTTTTCACCTGTTCTTCCGCTGAAACGTGCCTAGAAACTCCCAGACACTCACTAACACCCCTGTTTCGCAACAAACTATGATATCTACCTCAAAATGCATCCAAAATGCCTCTATATCGCGCAGAAACAATAGAAACATATATAAAATTCTAGATATCTAGAAATCTAGATCTAAACCCAGATTTCCATGGTTGACTTATCAACCCTCATGAAAAACACCGTTAATCAACCCCAAAATCACAGAAACATATATCCACAATGATATAAAACAGTTCTTAACCACAGATCTTATGCTAAACCATTAGATCTAACCCAAAATTGGTTTTCCCCAAATTCTAGGGTTCATACTCAATTTCATAAATCATGATAAATTCGTGCAGATCCAAAACAAGAGAGAGATAAGAAGTTCAAGGACACCTACTTGAAGTGAATCTTTGAGCTCCACGAACCCAAATCGCCCTAAATCGCCAAGGCCTCCAAGCTCTCTCAAGCTCTCTCTCAAACGCACAAACGTGATAACGTAAAATGAAATCTCTTTCTTTTCCTGCTATTTATATTTCTGTCAGTCAACTGACCTAGTCAACCATTGACTCAGTCAATATTGACCTCCCAAAACAAAAATTGACCTCCAAGGCCCCGAACTCCAAATTGAGTCAAACTACAATCAAAACGCTCGAAATGACGAGCACAACACGAGACTGATATTATCACACACAAATGACTGCTCAAACGCAAAGTCAGCCAATAAACCCTAAGAAAGTCAACAATCAGGTCAAACGGGGTCGCGACTCGAAATCGGGCCCAAGTACAGTCAAAATGCTCACATCGATGGCTACACTACTGTCCAGATAGTTACATTCCCATAGAATGGCTATCTCTCAAAACTACCCAAATACGAGTCTTTACAATATCCATGTGACTTTTGATGAAGCTAACCTAGATTGGTCAAAAGTTGGTTCTTTAAGTTCTAATGTGTAGGATCAGGATGACAACATTGACTATTCAAAGTATATGAATATTCCTGTCACACATACTCACTAATCACGTGTCATCAGTGAAGCACGAAGAAATGATACAGGTGATGCTATGGACGAATCGGACTCTGGATTTCCATTAAACTCCGGACACATTCTTACGGATATCCAAAACCCCGGAGTACCTTCAAGTCTTTCTGGACCAGTAAATACGAAAATGAATAGTATCGGAGAACTTCTAAGTTCTCCAAGACCTGTTAACACGGAAACATCTGGCTCAGAAGAAGCTTAACTAGAAGACGCACCTGAACCAACTTGTCAGCGGGAGCTTCAAATTATCGAGGATCCACCTTCACATGCGTAGAACTACAGGTGGGCAAGAAACCACCCTTCAGATCAAGTGATTGGTGACCCTACTGTTGGTGTAAGAACAAGAGCAGCCACCTCCAACATGTGTCTTTACTCATGTTTTCTATCACAAATAGAACCAAAAGTGTTAGATGAAGCTCTCCAGGATTCAAACTGGATTGAAGCCATGCAAGAAGAGCTTAATCAATTTAGAGAAATGATGTGTGGATACTAGTACTAAGGCCAAAGTCTCAACAAGTCATTGGAGTAAAATGGGTGTTCCGGAACAAGCTGGATACTGATGGAATAATAATCTGAAACAAAGCTAGACTGGTAGCCAAGGGTTATCATCAAGAAGAAGGAATAGATTATGACGAGACCTTTGCTCCAGTAGCAAGACTTGAGGCAATTAGAATGTTTCGGGCGTATGCTTGATATGAAAACTTCATTGTTTATCAAATGGACGTTAAGAGCACATTTCTAAATGGAGATCTTCAAGAGGAGGTGTATGTTGATCAACCTCCCGGTTTCATTGAACCTAAGGCTAGACATCTTGTCTACAAGCTACGAAAAGCCTTGTATAGATTGAAGCAAGCTCCAAGAGCCTGGTACGACACACTGTCAGAATTCCTACTTGCTCACAATGTTCAAAAGGGGAAGATAGACACCACGTTATTCCTACAAAAAGAGAAAGGACATACTTTGATCGTACAGATATTTGTGGATGATATTATTTTCGGATCATCAAATCCGAGGCTTTGTGAAGAGTTTGCTAAGTTGATGACTAGCAAGTTCGAAATGAGTATGATGGGAGAACTATCCTACTTCCTTGGAATAGAAGTTAAACAATTGAAGGAAGGGATCTTCATTAACCAAGCTAAGTACACTCGTGACTTAATCAAGAAGTTTGGTATGGAAGGTTCATCTCCTGTCAAAACTCCAATGCCAGTCAGTGCCAAGTTAGACCCAGATGTTGATGGCAAATCAGTAAATGTGACTGAGTATAGAGGGATGATAGGATCCTTACTGTACCTTACAGCAAGTCGCTCGGATATTATATTTGCAACCTGCATCTGTGCAAGATATCAGGTGAATCCCAAAGAGTCACATATGTTTCACATCAAACGGATATTAAGGTATCTCAAAGTGACCATGAATTTGGAACTCTGGTATCCAAAGGAGTCCAACTTCATCTTATCCGGATATTCTGATGCTGACTTCGTCGGGTGTCGCATTGACAGGAAGAGCACATGCGGTACGTGTCAGTTTCTTGGAAATAGATTAATTTCACGGTTCAGTAAGAAGCAGAATTTCATATCAACCTCTACTACTGCGGTACGTGTCAGCTTCTCTAGATGCAAAGTCAACTTACTGACTACGGTTTCAACATGACATCTGTTCCACTCTACTGCGATAATATCAGTGCAATTGCTATTAGCAACAAACCCGTCATGCACCTAAAGACTAAGCACATTGACATCAGATATCACTTCATTCACGGCCATGTTAGAAAAAGCATATAACTCGGAACATGTTGCAATTGAAGATCAACTAGCGGACATACTTACAAAGCCTTTACCCGATGCAAGATTCTTTGAACTACTCTTAAGACTAGGTATGCTTGACTTTTTTGCATAACTTCTCATTTAAACCACTCAACAGTAGTTTTTCTTTAGAACATGCATTGTGTATTCATTGAAAGTAAAAGACATATACTGTGCTTAACACTGACAAGTCTTTACTAATTGACTTGCTTCATGCTTCTGATATTAATCTCATTTTTCAATTTGGGAGGATGCTTATGTCTCAGAGCTGCAGTGCGAGAAAGCAAACATGATTAACATTATATGAATAAAACCTCCTTAGGACTTCATGACTCATTCTTTCATCCATCACCACATGTTTAATGATTTCTCATTCTGAATGGAATTTCTAACATGCACTATTGAAGAATGGAAAAGGGTTAGCTCGGAATGTCTAGTGGATATATTTTTTGTTGCAGTCTGATCAGCTCTGCAAGTGGAGTTTTATCAAGGATAGACAGCATTTTCTCGCGAATCATTCCAAGCAGGAAATGTCCATCGAGAGGATCGCATGGTCTAAGGGGGAGAAAATGCTTTAACTATTAAACAAGTAATACCCTCCTTATATGTCTCGTGACCTCTTTTCTGGCTGTCTATCTGAGGGCGAGTTCTTCCTCGAGAGGATTGCACGATCTAAGGGGGAGCAAATGTTTGAACCCCTGATATGTCTCGGATACTCCTCCCTCCAAACTCTCACTTGTCGATCTGACTGGATATGCATTGTTGAATCGGAATTGTGGCATGATAGTATGTCCTTCTTCTTCACCTTTTGCATTTTAGCAATTACAATCAAACTGTTTACTCATCCAGCATGTGTTCTTTATTTGACCCTCACTCATGAATCCTTGGTTGAATAAATTCATATAGAATTAATTAATCTTAGCTACCACTGTCAGTATGAAGGATTCGCTATGTTGACCAAAATGAACTTATGTGTTTATCATTTGTCATATGCATTTTCTTCAGTAAACTGATCATAATTCACATGTATGTGTCTTGTTACTATTCTCTCATATGTATAAGTTCTGTTTCTTCTTAGTTCGGATTATGATGTTTTTACTTTGACCATTTGTTCCATATCCGTACTAACTCAACCAGTTAAGTCTTTTGCTCTTTTAGTTTAAACTTTATAAAGCTACAGATTCAGATTTCCTTTGCACTTCATTGCAATATTAAGTCTGTTGTCTCGGATTTGAAGTGTTGTGGTACTTCTTTTCTATTCTGACTTCAAGACAGCAAAGGAATCTACTTCTTCAGTACTTTGTTATTACGGACTCAGTTTGTCTATCATCCGGATATAGTTCACACAAACATTCTCTAGACCGGATGAGAGTCGGTTTAATTCCTCCTGACTCTTGGAATTCTCAATTCGCGATAAACCAAGTGATTATCTTATATTGCATCTTTTTGAGGAGGAATAATGATGGCTCATTAAATGCATGTCTCGAGCCCGGTAATTTGTCTTTTCAAAATTCGGCAGTATGCATACAGCTGTTATTATTGAATGGTTAGCACGGCCGCCATGTCATCAGTTTACTCGACAGGGCTAATACATCAAGTCTAATGATATCGGATTGTTAGGCGGATCACTGCTCATCTCGCTTAAACCCGAGACCCGCTGGCTTCCACGGAACGGGTCCTATTTATCTTGAACTCTCACGAGCGCAAGGCTATTGCTTTCACTTCTCAAAGCCCTAAACCCTCGTTGCTCTCCATTCTCCAAAGACCCCCCTTTCCTTCTCCTCAAATCTTCAATTTACAATGGCATCTCCCGCTCTATACAGAGTTGTTCCTAGCCATCTTGTCGACTGGGCCGGCATTTCCTACCCTCCTGCCTGGCTCGACAAGGTGCGCTCCTTGCTAGCCTGCAGTGGTCTCCTCGACATCATCTCTGCCCTGGCTGATCTTCTCATTTCAGACGTCCGGACTTTCTATAAGCACTTCGAATCCAATGATCAGTCGATTGTCTTGGTATTCGAGGTCAACCCGTTAAGATCACCCCTCAAGTGATCCGTGATGTCTTCCATTTTCCCATCTGCAGTGATTACAGGCTGAGTGCTCAAACCATGGCTACTGCCATGGGATGTCCCTCCAAGGTGAAGGAATACAAGCTGAAGTCTTTTCAAGGCCCCTATCGCTATATGGCCACCATACTCAGCCAGTGCTTACTGGCTCGCTCTACAGCTCTTGACTCAGTCCTGTACGATTTGCTCTTGGCGATGTATGTGGTTTTTGAGCAATTGCCTCTTGAGTGGGGCAATTTTCTATTTCGCGTGATGCGCAACGGCAAATGGAATTCGTCTTTCGGACGGATTCTTTCTCAAATTTTCCGACATCTACATCCTGCGCACTTCCAGGACTAGTTGACGATTCCCTTCCCGCAGAACTTTTACTTTCATCATCTTACCTCCGATGGGACGCTCACAGTCCGCCGTCCTCCTGTCTCTCGTGCGCGCGTTGTTGTATCGGAACATCAAGATAGTTCCATTGGTGACCCCGCCCCTAGCTCGGGTCATGAGGTTAGCTCTACACACCGGTTTTCCTACATCCGGTCCTTTGCCGCTCCGGCACGCTCCCGCGGTTTGCAACACAGCGTTCGCGCTGATCCTTCTGATGCTACAGGGCCCTCTCGGCCGCTTCATCATGAGACTGTTTCTTCGGCCCCTCCTGGTGATGCCCCTGCTTCTATCCCTCCTGCTGCCGCTGCCGATGTTGCTGGTGATGCTCCCGCACCCACCTCTCCAGGGGACTGCGCCGTTCTTTCTGTCATCGCATCGCCGACATACCTACCTCTCCTCTAGTTGCCTCTCCAGGATGCATAGTTGACCCTCAAGACTTCCTCGACCATCTTCCCACCGACATTCGACCGACTTGGCTATGTTTCGTCCTAGCTCACACCTGCAGACATCCTTGAATCTGCTCTCCGGGTGTATTACACAAAACATACCCAAACCTCAGAGGCCATGATTGTTTTGAACTCTGAACACGCCTATCTGACACCGTCTCTACTTCAGGCCACATCTCCTACTGCTGCTGCCTCTTCCGAACCTGCTCACGACGCACGAACTCCTATCTCTGCTGAGGCTAGTCCCTCCACTCCTCGCGGACATTCCCATTATTGACCTCTCCGGTCAAAGTGGCTCCGTTACACCTCCTCGCCGTCTTTGTTCCCCCACCGTTCTCTCCCATTGCCGACTTTCTCTGCCCTGCGCACTCCTGCACCTCTATATGCGGGGGAGTCCTCAAAGGCTCCTGATTTTGGCCTTGGGAGTACCTCTTTTGCAACGATTCTATTCGAAGCTGCGGTCTCTTCTCAGCTAGATCATATTGCGGAGGACAATCGATCCCGGGCCCAGGTCATTGCTGATAAAGTTGACGAAATCAGGACCCAGATCCTTTCTGCTCTCTCCAACTCCTCTCTCTCCATGGATCAGAAGCTAGACCTTATTGTCCAATCTCTTTCGGGTCTATCCACTTCCGTTTGGGATCTGACTCAGGTTATGGGTCGTCCCTCTCGCCCTCCTCGCCGATCTGCCAAACAGGGGGAGAATGCCCCATCTGATCCATCCCCTTCCACTACTGCTCCTGTTACTACTGACCTTCCCATCCGAAGACCTTCACTTACTTTTCCTCCGGGCCTCCCGGTTCCCAAATGCAGCCGCTTCTCTGGACCATCCAGTGCTGCTCCAGCTCCTTCTGACCACCCCAGCTCCTCCATTGCAGCTCCGTCCTTATCTGTTCAGGCTCTGCAAGTCACGTTTCTCCCATCATACGCGGAACTAGACCCATATGATGCAGATGGGCATGTACATGCAGCCATGTTAGCATATGCAAGTGTTATTCCCTTTACCCCAAAAAGGTTTTTGTCATCTTTGTGCCCTTTCTCCCTTGAAGACATAAGCACCTTACTATCGGAGAAAGGATAGTTTTCCACTAAGGACATTGACAACTTTACCTTGGCGGTGATAGAAGAGATGAGGTCGTTCCCCGCCATGTACCAAGAAGAGCATCTGATCGATATCCTACCTTGTTGGCTTGATCACTACCTTCCTGAAATGGATTTCCTTCGCCCTCATCAATGGAACATGTGAGAACAGTAAGCCATGGAAAGACCTTACAACTGTTCTCATTCCATACGGGATCGGCACTCCTCATCACATGCTAATAGTCTTCTCTATCAAGGATAGGAGAGTTGTTCGCATAACTCCCATCAGGTTGTGGGACACCAAATGAGAAGAAGCCATCTTGGACCACTCCTGGACTCGTCGGATATTGTCAAGATAGAGTGGACTCTTCGAATCAATTGGTCAACCTCCTCTGCCTCCCAATGCTCTTCTCAACTCGACAATTCCGAGCAAAGGAGAAGTTCCCCAACAACCTGACGGAGAAAAGTTGTGGAGCCTATGTCTGCTACTTTATTAGGCATCATTTGAAGTATGATCCTAACTGGAATTATTTTTATGTGAACAACCTAAGCGACTAAGGGAGCACAGCAACTAAGATCTTCAAGTACGTAGCCTTACAATTCTTAATATAACTTTTGTACTAAGGCTTACTTTGTATTACAATTCCTGACATAGTGGAAATTTCTGTTATCCTTGTCTGCGTATATCTTGTCTTTGTCAACCAGATCGGATTACAAAGGGTTTGGCATATCCATATTGGGGGAGATTGTTGGATCAAACCCATAATTTGGATAATGTTGTTAAAAATCCTATGTAATTTGATTTGAGATGTTTCATGTTTATTCTAAGCTTGTAGAAGATAAAATCCTAAACTGGACTTACACTCGGAGAGCAAAGCAAAGGATAGGATATATAATCCTGATCCGGATTATCATAAGTGTCGTCAAACACTTGGTGAATAACCAAGTCTTCATCTGGAGTAAGGACCCTTCATACGGACTAATCACTTGATAAAACAACTAAGGAATCTGTGCTTTTATTCTTAATTGGACTAAGTCAATTTATGCGGAATGAGAATCTGAGTCTACAACTCGTACGGAGTAAGAGAGATTTATTGCGGAGAAAGAAATTAAGTCTTTCACTCTAGCTGTCTAAGGAAAAGAAGATATGGACTAAGGAATCTGAGTCTTTTATTCGAGCGAAGTAAGAAATGACTGGTGCAGAGTAAGGACAACTAATGCGAAATAAGGAATCTGAATCATTACTCAAGCGGAGTAAGGATGCGCTGATATGGAGTAAGCTATCCAGACCTTTCACTCAAGTGGAGTAAGGAACTCACGCGGAGTAAGGAAGTGCTGATGCGGAATAAGGATTCCGTATATCTACTTCATGCGGAGTAAAAAGGAAGTCCGACATTGAGTAAGGATTTTAGGACTTCATTTACACGGAGTAAGCAACAACCGACATGGAGTAAGGATCCGAGCTTCATTGATACGGAGTAAGGAAATCTACACCGGACTAAGAAGATGCTACTTCAACTTATTCATACCGCATTTATGTTATCCCTGTTGTGTCCCGATGTAAGACAAACTCATTGAAGATCTAAACTGTCCTACACATGGAACACTCGGAGATGTGGATGCAGTCCGAAATGCAATTGGAATCAAGCGAAGTAATTCAATACACTTATGCTTCCAATATTTCGAGCTCCACATCCGTAGCAGTTATAGCAGAAGCATTTTCCGAGAAAAACTTAATGTTTACACGATTGCTGGAAAATACGGTGCAAGATAGATTCCTAGGATGTCTATATATATATGAAGTGTTGTATATCTAACGAGCACGTGCATACATTGTAAGAACGATACGCACGAGTACATGTGCAAAAACGGAGATAATCTAGCTAGTGTGTGTGTGATTTGAAAAAGAGAAATCTTGTTGTAATCAGTTGTAGTTCTTTGTGCCTTTTTGTTGTAATTATCTTTAGATAATAAAACAAAATACTTCCACTATCTGGTTATCTTCCGCACTGAATATTTCTTTTAACCAGAATTAGTGTTGTGCCTAAGTGAGAAAGAATTTTAATAAGAGCCTATTCACCCCCCTCTAGGCTCCCAGGGACCAACAAAGTGTGGCAGTGAACGTCACAGTTCTAGAAAAGTACTTATTCCTGAGTAGAATAAGAAGAAGAAAACTATGAAAGTTCAAGAGAAAAGGGAAGTGAAAGCATCTCAAAAGACTATGAAGCCTACACCTCAAGGGGAGTGCTTCAAGTATAAAGTACAACAGGAAGAGCGCTTCAAGTCTAAAGTAAAACAAGTCTACGTGGCTAAAGGAAAAGAAGTGGCTCATATCGCTGAGATTGCATTGAAGGCAGACATCAAGGACAGATAGTGGATCCTTGACAATGGATGCTTAGGTCATAAGACTGGTGATCTGAAGAAATTGTCGATGTGGATACAGACAAGTCTAGCAAAGTGAGATTTGGTAATGATAGCTGTCATTAGTGGTTTTCATCCGGGCCCGTTTGGGGTGAGCTCAAACTAAACCAATGTTGAGAAAAGTTAGAGTCGCCACCAACTGTTTTTGGGGTACACTTGGATACCCTCTACTTTGAGTTGTTTCAAGTGTGTGGTCTGCGTTATCGAGAAGGGTTCGGGAGTTGGTTACGTGTAGGGAAGGATTAGCACGCCTACAGCGCTTTTTGGTATCTAATTTAGGAGGAGGAGGTTTTTGTACTGCCATGACTGGGTTAAGTTTCCTAAAAAGTTTGTGATTTTTATTTAGCTAAGTTATTTATTGAATTCATGGTGAAAATGGATTTACCCTAAATTTCTAAAGGGAATCCTAAAGGTTTTGGGTTTTTGTTTAAATGAGATCCTACGGGTTGGTTTTGGTGTTTGGATTTATTTTGGAAATTGAAGTCCTCAAATATGACTTTTTTTCTTTTTTTATTTTTCCCTTTTTTTCTTGGTTTTTTTGGTTAGAAAACATACATTTTTTGTTTGTTTTTGTTTTGTTTTGTTTATTTTTTGTTTTTTGAAGATATTTTTTTGAACATATTTTATTAAAACATTTTGAATATATTTTAGCGAAAACATTTTGGAAAGCATTTTGTTGAAAACGTTTTTTTTTTTACATTTTTATTGCAAACATTTTGGAGAACATTTTTTGTGGAAACCGTTGTTATTTTTTATTATTATATTTTTTTTACTTTTTTACTTATAAAAAGCCTTGAACCTAAATCTACGCGTCTCAACAATTGAAAATACATATGAACACATACCAAAATAGATGTGGAGTGTGTGATTGTGACATCCATAGATCATATGAAAACACAGCCACTCTTTTTTCATCTTTTTTTCTTTTTTTTCTTTCATCACTCTTTTTTTTTTCTTTTTCTTCATATCTCTATTTTTTTCCCTCTTTTTTTTTTACTGCACTTTACACATTACAACATAGACAGTATATACAACATATATCAACAATCATAAACAGAACAAAATACTATGGCTTACATCAAGTACGGATATAAATAAGCTAATAAGCAATAAACACACAAATACAAATGAATTAGAAATTGAGCCGACTTTAGTTTGGGTAAGGTTTCAACACCGGCCTTCCGTTTGAGTTATCCTGTCTGCGCCGATATTCTCCAGGTCGAAAATAAAAGCACCAAATCCAGTAATTACGAAAATCAGACGGGATATGCCATGGAGACTGCACTGCTATGTTGGAACTGAGAGCAGATGATGAGAGGATTTTTATTTGGGGTTTTGGGCAGAAAAACGTGAGAGGGGATTTGAAAATGGTAGAGTTTTCTTTTTTGCTTTGGGCAAGAAAACTCGTAAAAGAGAAAGAGAGAATATGGGAGACCTCCTTTTTTTATGTTTGAAAAAGAAGCTTGAAAGGGAAGGAGAAAATCGGGTAGCTTGTTTTTGATTTTGGAAAAGGGCGAAAATCTGGGTGTTTTTCTCTTTGGGCGTAATTGGGCGTTTTTCCGGGAGTTGAACTCTTCCACATTTTTTTTGATCAGGAGCCGGGTAAAAAAAAAATCGTAGCAGGTTTTCATCAAAGATGAGGGCTCTCTTCTACGCAGGGAAGACTGCATTTTAAAGGCTGCGAAATTTGGCTAGATTGTCATTAATTGCGGCATTAAATGCTGTATTGTTGATGCAGTATTTTATTTTGAGATTCTGCCTTTGTTGGAAAACAACGACTTGTGCAGTGTGATTGTCCTTTTTTTTTTCGTTTAGCACATGTGACCGACAGGTATTGAAAAATGATTCTTTGTCAGATGGCCAGCGCATAAAACGGGTCTCGTGAACAGCCAGCGAAAAAAGCCAGCGAGAAAAAACGTTGAAGGTCGGAGGGCAAAGGGTCGAATGTCGGCGGGGTCGAAGTGTCACAGGGTCGAAGCTTCGGTGGGTCGAAGGTCAACGGTCAACGAATCGAAGTGTCGGCGGGTCGAAGGTCAACGGTCAACGGGTCGAAGGGTTGAAAACTCACAGGGTTCGAAGGTCAACAAGCTTCGAGGGTCAAGGGTCGAACGGTCGAAGGTCGGAGTGTCGGCGGTCGGAGGCTTCGAGGCTTCGGCATCTTCACGGGGTTCGAAGGGTCAAAGGGCGAGTCGAAGGTCGAGTGTCGGCAGCGGGGCTTCAAGGCTTCGAGGCTTCGGGGCTTCGAGGCTTTGATGCTTCGGGGCTTCGAGGCTTCGAGGCTCCGAAGGTCAATGGGTCGAGGTGGCGAGTCAAAGGTCGGAGTGTCGCCGGTCAACGGTCAACCCCGAAGTTTTTTTTTTAACTTTTAATTACCTTTTTACCCATAATGCAAAAATGGATGACCTTTTAGGGATTGTTTGGGAAGACCCGTATTCGCCTACATAGACATTTTGGAGAGTTTCGCATGATCACTTTTTTAAAGTTGTTTGACCAGGGGCACTTACAGGTCTTTTGGCAAGTTTGACTTTTTTCCAACGAAAGTTGTTTTGGCCATAATTTCTTTATTTTAAATCGGAATGGAGCTTGGTCAAGTACGTTATTCTCCAAATTTCTTCCTCTATTCCTTGATTTTGGTCTTGGGGTACTTCAGGGACTTGTAAGCTCATCCATTTTGGGCTTCCCCATTCATGCAACTATATCCATCTGTGCAAATCGGCAGGGAATCTCTAAGGACCTGTTTAACAAGGTATATGGCATGGGCAAAAAGGTATATACACCAAATGGAGTTAGTATGTCCAACCCGGACAAAATGGGGTCCAACAATAGCCTATGAAAATCAAGGGGCTAAGCTCTGCAAATGGGGTAAGAACAAACTAAAGGATGTCCTATATGTTGAAGGGTTAAAATACAATCTAGCATCCGCGTCACTACATGTGAATGTGTCATGAAGTGTCCATTACTAAAACGGTTGTCAAGTGAAGAGAGAGAATGGAAACACTGTAGCAGTGGAAGAAGGGCAGATGGGGACTTATATGTGATTGATGAAAACAAGACCCATAGTTGTCAAAAAACGAAGATGAAGAGAATGAACTCGGCATAGAAGATCGAGACATCTAAATTAAAAGAATATGAGAAAACTTGTTAATTGCAAGGTTATCAGAGATATCCTGAGATATTAAAAGAGATAGAGAGTATGTATGCTCGGCATGCTTACATGGAAAGCAGACCGGATTTCATTATAAAGTGAAGGAGTATAGTTTAGAAGCGCTCTAGATATTGTGCACACTAACTTATGCGAACTATGAGGAACAAGGACTCAATGGTGAGAGATATTTCATCTTATTTGTGGATGACTTCACCAAGAGAACCTGTATTATGTATTTAAGCACAAGATAGAAGCTCTGGATTGCTTCAAGAAGTACAAAAGAATGGCTAAAAATGACTCAGGTCGAAGGATTAGGATTTTAAGATATGATCGGGTACGAAGTTCACAAATGAGGCCTTTGAAAGATATTTAGACAAACATGGGATTCAGCATCAACTATCAAGAACAAGAACTCCATAACAAACTAGAGTTGTTGAAAGGAAGAACAAGGTTGTCATTAAAATGGGCAGAACCTATCGCTAGAAGCAAATCTACATGCAAGATTTTGGACGAGAGGCAACAAGAATAGCAAGTACACCTCTGAATGGAGTAACTCTAAGACCAAGAACAGACTGCACACCTTATGAATTATGGTGTGGAAAGAAGTCAACAACCAAATACTTTGGAATATTTGGAAGTCCTTGCTTTGTAAAAATAAAGGAGCAAGGCAGAGGAAAGTTTCATGCTAGATCTAAGGAAGGAACTTTTGTTGGATACTCATATTAGATAAAGGGCTATAGAGTATTTCTTCCAAGGCTCGAAAAGTCATGTCTTCAAGCGAAGTTAAAGTTGATGAGAATTGGAAGAAAAATGTAGTTGAGGATGAGAGTCAGATTTTGAAATGAAGAACCTCAAGAAGAAAAAAGTCTAAGCATGAAAAGGAAAAGAAGAATGAGGACATAGACTCAGAGAAGTCTGATGAGGAAGAGAACGAAGAGCCTAATTCGGAGAAGATACAAGTAAGAAAACTGTTGGAAATATAGGATTTGATGAAGGCGCAACATATAATCTAAGTCTGGAGACTCGAAGATCCGAAGGTCACAGGGTCGAAGAGTCGTAATTGTAGAAGTAAAACTATCACGGGACATATTGGCGAGAGGCTCGTGAGACTCGCTAGGGTCCAGAGACTCGAAGCATATTGTGACGAACACATTGCGACTCGTAGATCCCGAGTCGAAAGGTTGTAGAGTCATGATGCGAAAAAGAGAGCGTTATCCGCAAGCAACGAATTAATTCGGAGACTCATAGGTCGAAGAATTCCACAAGAATAGTAACCAAACTTAAATAACTCGAAGACTTGAAGCCTGTATAATTATAGAGTCCCTAGAGCGCTCATGTCACTTAAGAACTTGAAGTACCGCTAGACTCGTAGACTCAAGGGTCGTAGAGTCATGACCTTATAACACGGTTAAGAAAACGGGACTCGTGACTCGTAGGTTGAAGGTCGAAGAGTCAAACCCAAAAAGACCGACCAACTTAAATGAACTGCAACTTGAGAGTCATAGAGTCGTAGACTCAAGGGATACGGGTATGTTAAAGAACTTGTCGGACATATCAAGACAAGAAGATCATAAAGGTAGAGAGTTACGTGGAAGGGTCATTAGCCTTAAAGTCGAAAACTCGTAGAATATGGAAACTTAGTGCATACGCAACGCGAAAGGCTAAGGAAGAAATGTAAAGTCTAAGACTCGTGAGTCGAAGAGTTTCAGGTCGAAGACTCGTGAGTCGAAGTGCCTTTATCAAGTAAAATAACTGAGAAACCCGAGGGTCGTGGATCCTACGGAGGTACGGTCGTAGACTCGCGAGTGTAACAACGGGTAGATTAGGCGCACTTCGAAGAAGTCACTCTAAGAGCCATTAGGATAGTCGCAGACTCGTAGAGTCGTAGACTAGACTCGTGGAGTCGTGAACTCGCAGTCATGGACTTTTAATTAATAGAGTGACACAACGGACTTAATCTAACTCGAACTCTAGCCAACGAGACTCGAAGATATGTGAGTCATAGACTGCAGATACCAACACCGTGAAGTCTGAAGTAAATTTTTGCAACCTCAACGGGCTCTAACTGAGACCTTCGAGTCATCAAACCTACGAGGCACCCACCTTCCAGTGGATACTTACAACCCTGAGCATACGCACTTAACGATATCTTCGACTAGGGTTTATATAGTAAGCTTGCGCCGTCTCGAGTTGCAGAGTGCAATTAATGCCGATTATTGCGATCAACCACTTTCCACGGATGAACGGCCAAGATCGAGTGCAAGTATGGGCATGCATCTGCGTAGCATGGGCAAATAACATCTACAAATTAGAGCAGATCAACCCCCGACATCCCGCATATCTAGTGGCGGGAAGTCGAGACATCGGATGGACAACATGGCACACAACAATCAAAACAAAATATATATATCTCTCTACATGAAACGATAAAGGTGTCAGTCACTTTCTCCGAAAGAGCAGAACCCACAGAATATAAGAAATACACAAAAGAGAAAGACTCAAGAGAGAATTCTTCTGCACTAAGGTCATGTTGACTTGGAATAAGAACAAATCTGATTAATCAAAAACTCTTGTTAATCAAAGATCCAAACATAATCACCAATTCTCATCTTTGTGTTGTTTCCCACAATCCAAACTATCAAAGCTCATTCACACATCGAGATCTGTTTAGTAAAGAGCATTACTCCCCATCTCGATTGTCCGATAGTTCATTAACCTCACATTATCACTCAAATTACTAGGCCATTCTTCTCCTTACATACGTCCATTCTAGTTATCCGTAGGAGTAGTATAAACCAGCTAACAGTCTAGCTTCTACGAAGAAGGAAGTCTATTCACTCCCCCCCCCCCCGCCTCTATAGACTCACTTTGGGACCTATAATTGGTATCGAAGGGGTCGACAAATCCGTAGAGATCAGTAAATGGCCGACATGGATTCGGTGGTGTGGCTCCAGCTTCCGAGCACGCTCTGGCAGCTTGTTAAAGTTGAAGCCAGTCGTGTTCCAGGAAGAGGAACGACTAGAGATCAGAGCAAGAAGACCGAGTACCAGTAAAGCAAAAAGAAAGAACAAGAAGACTTCTACGACGTCCTTGCCTAGCTGGTCCTCGAAGTACCTATGTGCACACCCGGCGCTTTTCCAAATGGAAAGCAGAATGAGGGCACACCTAGACATGCTACACTTATCTACGGGAAACAATAAAGAACGGACCTTTCACCCCAAAGAGTATACGAGAGGGTCGGCTAATGACGAAGGACCTAGACGGTTGGTGGGTGGAAGCGGGAGAAGAGGCAAAACTTGGCTTCAAGGCAAAGCCATGCTTTCTCTGGCGCTCGATGGCTTAACATGTTCACGGATGTGCAAGATTTAGAGACGGCGAAGGAGGTATGGGATGTGGTATATATAAATCTACGAAGGAATGAACAAATACTGAGAACCTTAACATCTCATTGCTCGAAGCGGAGTACCAGGCCTTTAGATGTGAATTTTAGGAATCAGCTTGGACAGCATATCCTGTGAACGGTTCACGGTACGATTCAACGGATGAAGACTTACAGTGTTTGAGATCTCGGAAAGGACAAGAATGATAAGTTTAAAGGATCTCTGCCCTTGAGACCCCCCGATAAGATATATTAATACAATAGAATTTTGAAGGAATGGAAGACTTGTGCCTTAAGAACCACTTTATGGGGACACAAAGACGTTCGAGATACAAAGAATAACTTAGGAGCATTTGAGAACCCTTCCAAGAAAAAAGGAAATTTATTGCATGAAAGAGATGGTGTGGTCTTGAACAAGGGAATAAGGGATCACGAAGAAGAAGATAATCTTGAAGAACTTGCTTCGAACGGTGCTTCTCAGAGGATAGAAGGTGGCGTTTTGATCAGAAGGCTGCGGAAGAGAGAGAGACTATAGAAGAGAGAGGGAAGCAAGGCAATCGATAAATGCTTTCTCTAAGGAGAAGGATAAGGAGAAGTTGCAATGTTACCCTCCTGATCGGCCCAGCCCTTAAGCTACCCACCATTGTGTTACAAGTGAAGAAGGGGGAGGAAAAAGGAGAGCGGTGAGAAAAGAAGAAGACCAAGGCTCCTCAAGTAGAAAAGGATAACAAGGAAAGAAGGCTCTTGTCACCAACAAAATAATCGCCGAGGAAGAAGAATCATCGTGTGTGGAGAGAAGGAAAAAGGTCGTAACATGGTTGACCATTCCCACCTCAGGTAAGAACTGCATGAACAACTCTACATTGAATATGAAGATACCTATAGAGCTCTTAAAGAAATGGAGGAACAATTTCTCCCTATGAAAGGCACGACAAAGAAAGATACTATTCTAAATTGGAGCATTTCCTTGTGGTCTCAAGACTCTATAGATGACTATGAAAGAAACGAGAGAAGATTAGGTTTGAAGTGAGTGAGATGAAAGCACAAATGATGATCTTTTGGACAAGGCTAGACAATTGAAAATAGCTAATAAAGACATCGATAGGCAAAAAGGAGCCCCCATTTGAAACCAAAGCGGGCCGGAGAAAGGGCAAAATCGGGTAAAAGGTGGCAGGATTACTGCTTTGAAATTGCTGCCCGCACAGGGCCACTCTATATGTGTTAGGGTCTAGCCTTAGGTTTGGGTTTTTCTTTGAAGAACAAATGGCGGAGGGGCTGAAAGAAAGACAAATCGGTAAAAAGTGGCAAGATTAAAATTACCGCCCACTTTTGGACCGCTCAGAATGTTAAAGTCTGGCCTTAGGTCTAGGTTTCATTAAAGACCAAATAGCCAAGGACGGACTTACCACTGTGCGGACCAAGATATCTTCGGCATTGTTCCTGCTGGCGAGTGTGCTTCTTGATTGTCGAAAGAAGAGGAGGTACAGAGATAAATTTTATTACTTGTCCCACCGACCTGTAACACCCAAATTTAGGAATGTAAATCTTCATTAGGATTTACGGAGCCGGTGTTACGACGATTGATCGAGACTGAGAATTGAAAGTTGAACCTTTATGCCCCTGTGTCCTGCTTACTTGCAAGAGTAAGGGTGTAGTATTGACGGAGACAAACTCAAGCGGGACTTATTTGCTATGTTTGAGGCGGCTCATCGGCAAGGTACAGTTCCTCGACTGCAAGATTTGTATGCCTCTAGTGGGAGGTTAGACGGTCTAGGATATGTGGAAAAGAACTTAGGAAGCCTCTTAACACTCCAATTACACCCTTGAGACAAAATGTTTAACGATCCACCATTAACTGCCCATACATCCTGCAGTTGGCAACTCTCCTATCCCGGTGCAGATTACACCCCCACCGAGTATCTTAAGGGTAAGTTGCAAATCAGGGGGTAAGCCTTAGCAATTACACATCCTTTAAAAATCTGCACAACCTTATAACTCACATAGAAGAAGAAAACAACCGGGCACCTGCAGAAACCTCACCAAGGGAGCAAACTCACCAAACACCGAAAAAAATGTCGACTCTGTGCCTAGTAAAGCTACCAAAAGTAATCATAAGGAAGAAATTCAAAGAGCCCAAGAACAAAGTCCCAACACATTTAATGAGGGATCACATAAGTTAGCATGGAAAGTCAAATCATCTCGTTATTGGAAACCAAAATTGTTAATTATGAAGCTTTCACTTACCAGCCCAACCACGTTTGGGCTGAACTTAGTTACCTGGTAATGAGAGCAGTGCATGAAGGTGAAAGTAGCCACAAGAAACAAAGATCAATTCCGGCCCGGTGGTACCTTGATAGTGCTTTTTCTGTACACATGACAGATGATGCCTCTCTGTTGAATGCAGTAAGGGAGGTTGCAACTTCATCTGTCACATTCGGGGATAACAAAAAGGGTAAGATTGTTAGTAAGGGTACTCTCTCTAATGGTTTTATTTCAACCCAGAATGTATCTATTGTTCAAGGTCTCAAACATAAGCTATTGAGCATAAGTCAATTGTGTGACAAGGGTCATGAAGTGTTGTTTACTAAACACACCTGCACTATTATAGATCCTGTCTCCAAAGAGGTAAAGCTAAATGGACACAGACAAGGCAATGTCTATAAATTGGTCTTTGGTAATGCTCAATCTACAAAATCAATTTTCTTTTTGTCCAAAGCTTCTCCTGACATTAGTTGGTTATGGCACAAGAGATTTGGTCATTTAAACTTTAAGACTATGTCTAAATTGGCATCTTTTGATCTGGTTGAGGGCTTACCTAAGCATGTTTATGAGAAAGAACACCCTTGTAGGGATTGTCAGTTGGGTAAGCAGGTGAAACACTCTTTTAAGAGTGTGGATAAAACTTCAATCACACAACCACTTGAATTTCTGCACATGGATCTATGTGGACCAATAAATGTGTCTTCATTATCTGGTGCACGATACTTCCTTGCAGTAGTAGATGACTATACCAGATATACATGGGTTATGTTTCTTAGGAACAAAACTGAAACATTTGAAAATCTTGTTGAACTCTTCAATTGGATAACTAATGTTAAGAGTCTCTCTATTAAATGCATCAGAAGCGATCATGGCAAGGAATTTGAATTTTCTGACATGTTAGAGTTTTGTACTAAACATGGTATTCAGCATAATTTCTCAGCACCTAGAACTCCACAAGAAAATGGAGTCGCTGAAAGAAAAAATAGGACCATAGTTGAAGCAGCTACAACCATGTTGACAGGAGCTCAGTTCCCAAAAGCCTTATGGGTTGAAGCTGTTGCCACTGCTTGTTATGTACAAAATTGAACTCTAATTAACAAACGAGCCATGAAAATGCCCTATGAGTTCTGGAAGAGAAGGAGACCAAACATTGGTCACCTAAGGATCTTCGGGTGTACTTGCTATATTCTGAACAATGGCAAGGACTACTTGAATAAGTTTGATGCCAAGTCAGATGATGGGTATCTCGTTGGATATTCCATGACTAGCAAGGCTTATCGTGTGTTCAATAGAAGGACCAAAACTGTTGAAGAGTCTATTCATGTTTCTTTTGATGAGACTAACAATGGTATGCAGAAAGGAGACCAAAATGTAAATGCAATGCAGGATACCATCATAGTAGAAGACCCAAACACAGATAATCCTACAACAACTGAACCAGTGGAAGATGAACCCAAACCGAAAGACCAAAGAGCTAAACCGGTTGCTGTAGAATCAAATCATAAATCAACAGAAGATCATGACTTTAATGTTCAACCTGTTCAGTCTTTGTCACCTCCACCAACCTGATGAACAACTTTTTCACAGCTTCACTGATTTAGTTCAAAGGGCTGTTCCCAATCTGGCGTGACTATCACGGGTGCAGTGACCAGCTTGTGCTTAAGAACATGAAAAGCTTTTAAACATTCATCATTAAGTTCAAATTTTGTGTCCTTTTCCAATAAGACACTAAGGGGTTTAGCTATTTTGCAGAAGTCCTTAATAAATCTTCTATAAAACCCAGCATGTCTTAAGAAACTTCTGACCCCTTTTACATTGGTTGGAGGTGGCAGGGTTTCAATAGTGGATATCTTGGCTCTATCCACCTCCAATCCTTTAGAAGACACCTTGTGTCCAAGGACTATGCCCTCATTGACCATAAAATGGCATTTCTCCCAGTTGAGGACTAGCCCTTTCTCCTCACATCTTTCCAAGACTGTCTCCAAATTATTCAAACATTTTTGGTAAGAGGAACCAAACACTGAAAAATCATCCATGAAAACCTCCATGATTTCCTCCACCAAGCCTTGAAAGATTGCCATCATGCACCTCTAAAAAGTGGCAGGTGCATTGCACAGCCCAAATGGCATCCTTCGAAAGGCAAAGGTGCCAAAGGGGCATGTGAAGGTGGTTTTCTCTTGGTCCTCGAGCTTAATCATAATCTGATTGTACCCTGAGTATCCATCTAAAAAATAATAATGACTATATCATGCTAACCTATCCAACATCTGGTCAATGAAGGGAAGGGGAAAATGATCCTTCCTGGTGGCCCGATTTAGCTTTCGATAGTCAACACACACTCTCCATCCAGTTACAGTTCTAGATGGTATCAGTTCATTATTTTCATTTTTAACTATTGTCATACCTCACTTCTTAGGCACAACATGTAAAGGGCACACCCACTCACTGTCCAAGATTGCATAGATTATCCCAGCATGTTTCCATTTTAAAATTTCTTTTCTAACCACTTCCTTCATTGCTGGGTTTAGCCGTCTTTGCCGCTATACAATGGGCTTAAATTCATCATTCATTAGGATTTTATGCATGCAAATTCCTGGACTTATGCCCCTAATATCTTCAATATTCCATCCTAGGGCTTTCTTATGTCTCCTAAGAATATCTAACAGTTGAGCACTTTCCTCATCATTCAAATTTGCAGCAACAATAACAGGAAATTTATTGGTTGAGTCAAGGAATTTATACCTTAGGTATTCAGGCAACTGCTTCAATTCTGGAGCTGAAGTTGTATCTTCTTCCCTTGCTTCTGTGGCCTGCTCCAGTGAGCTTGACGTGTGGTCCTCCTCTTCATCCATCAATTCCTCATCTCCTTGCTGTTGGGTTTCTATAAGTTAGAGCACGTCTTCTTGCTCTTGTTCATTTTGGTCTCCTAAGAAGTCTTCAACCTGTCACACCCCTGAATTCCAGGGAACCCGGAACCGGGTACATGACTTCCCCTTGCCCGCACCCGAAAGGTCTAGGGGTTGGTGACTAGCACCAATAGAGACTACACCGCTGGTGCTGTCTCAAATATGTAACCCTGTACAGTCATACATCAAGGGTAATCCTGTACTTTCCCATACATCATCATGCATATAATGAGTCAAACAGTCATACAGACATCACATCACAAACAGTATGCAAATATAACTGTCCACGGACCCATGCCCGGGATATCACACAAAACAATATAGAATATAATACTGTATCATACATCAGAGTAGTGGGCATCCTCCTGGAAGGAAGTCCTCCACTAGTCTCGGGTCACACCTGAAAAAGGTAAACAACAAGTAGGGGTGAGCGACAAGCTCAGTAGGTGACCCAACACTCCACATCATGCAAACATACAAGTCTATACTACATGCTCTGTGTACTCGTGCACTGTGTAGTGTGTACAATTATCAGGACTCAGCCTGCAAACAAACATCAGGCCTAGCCTGCAAACAAACATCAGGCCTAGCCTCCCCACACAGGACAGCTTGTCCACGATCCTCAACAGGATCCCAGCTCAGGGCACACAGCCCTACCACAGCGCTATATGCCCGGACACAGTGCCACACAGGCCTGCCATTGGCGTATATGCCTGCCACGGCCACAACGCAATATGCCCGGCCACAGTGCCACACAGGCCTATCATCAGCGCATATGCCCGCCCCGTCAACCACATAGCATCATCTATGCTCCATGGTGAGAACCCAACAAGCCATAGAGCCTAAGCTCCAATCCCTCAAACCAACATACCAACACCAATATGGTCTTAAGGTATACAACACTCCCTTTAGAACTGTAGCCAGTCTTCACCAGTCGATCCTCATTCCTTGACTAAGGAAGGAGATACCCATAGCAGCTATTTTCTTGCAATAAAAAGTCTCGGCATTGGCTCTCCATATCATAACTAAGATAATCTGATTTTTGGGGATTTTTCTGAGATGTCTAACCCCACTTTCCAAAAATTCACCTCTACGAAAAACTAGATTTTTCCGAGATTTTACACTAAATCTCAATTTTCACATTTTAAAGGAGTGAGAATTTATTTTTCTAGTATTTTTCTTTGAATCCAAATGGGGGGTATTTACTTAAATGTGGAGAGGCATAATGGTTTACAATGTAAATGTCCACTGCAGTGCAATTGCACTGCTGCGGAACACTACTGCGAATTAAAGCTGCGGATCACTACTGTGGATTGATGCTGCGGAATGGATGCTACGGATCACTGCTGCTGATCCAGACTACTGATCCGGACTAAATAATCCGGACTATTGATCAGGACTAACGAAGCTGCTGACTCCACAGCTGCTAACTATGAAGCTGCTAACTCCATAGCTACTGACTCCACAGCTACCGACTACGAAGCTGCTGACTCCACAGCTGTTGATTCCATTACTGCTGACTCCACAGTTGCTAACTCCACAGCTACTGACTACGAAGTTGCGGACTACGAACTTCGACCCTACAGTTCACCCAGGGTACTCTTCATCATCGTTTTTGGGCTATTTTTCGTCTGAAATTAACCCAAGAACCCCCATGCAGTCACAAACATGTGTTTTACTAAACAGAGTACAAAATTACATACCCAAACTGATATAAATCAGTTCTTACCCACAGATCTTATGCTAAACCATTAGATTTAACCCAAAAATTGGGTTTTCCCCAAAACCTAGGGTTCATACTCAATTTCATAAATCATGATAAATTCATGCATATTCAAAGACAGAATCGAGATAAGAGGTTCAAGGACACGTACCTGGGAAGATTATTTGCGATCCACGAGCTCCAATCACCCCAAAATCACCAAAGGATGCTCTTCACCTTCCCTCTTTCTCTCTCTTGCTCAAACACGCACACACAAGCAAATTAAAGGGATAAGGCAGTTTCTTAATTATTTATACTGCTGCCAATAATTGGCCTCCTAGCAATAATTGACCTCCCGAACGTAATAATTGACCTCCCGAGGTCACGAACTCCAAATTAAGCCCAATTACTGTCAAAACACTCGAAATGACGAGCACAACACTAAGCAGATATTACCACACTCAAATGATCGCTCAAACGCAAAGTCAACCAATAAACCCCAAAAAGTCAACAATCGGGTCAAATGGGGCCCCGACTCGGAATCGGGCCCAGGTACAGTCAAAATGCTCACATCGACGACTAAACTATAGTCTAGATAGTTATGTTGGATCAAGCCCAGAATTTGGATAACGCTGATAAAGCCTTATGTAATTTGATCTGAGATCTTTTGTGTTTCTTTGATCGTTGCAGAAGATATGTTATTAATCCGGAGATACACTCGTGAGAGCAAAGCTAAGGACAAGATACATAATCCTGATCCAGACAAGAGTGAGTGTCGTCAAACACTTGGTAAATAACCAAGTCACCAATACATACGGAATAAAGAACATTCGTGCGGACTAAGAACTTAAAAGCTACGGATTACGGAATCTGCTCTTAATATCTCAAATGGACTAAGTCAAATTGATGCGGAGTAAGAATCTTGGTCTACAAGGTCGCACGAAGTAAAAGAGTCGACACGGAGCTAAAAAGTTAAGTCTTCCACTCAAGTGAACTAAAGTAAAGAAGACACGGAGTAAGGCATCCGAGTCATTCATACATACGTAGTAAGGAAGTACTGATGTGGAATAAGGACCCGAGTCTTTATTCGCATGGAGTAAGGAAACCAGATGCGGAGTAAGGAATCCGAACCACTCTTACATACGGAGTAAGGAACTTACATGCGGAGTAAGGAAGCGCTGATACGGAATAAGCACTCCGACCTTCTCATTCACACGGAGTAAGGAAGCGCTGACACGAACTAAGGATTCTAGTACCAAATAGATACAGAGTAAGCAACCACTGACACAGAGTAAGGTCCCAAGCTTCATTAGCTACGGAGTAAGGAAAATTACACCGGACCAAGAAGATGCTGCTTCAACTTAACCGCATTTAAAGTTATCAGCTCGTGGTGTCCCAATGTAAGACAAACTTGTTGAGAACCTGAAGAATCTTACACGTGGATCACCCGGATATGTGGACACAACCTCAATTATGTTTGGGAACTCACAAAGGCACTTATACTCTTCAAACCCAAGATCTTGAGCTCCACAAACCGCAGCAGTCAAGGCAGAGAGATTACCGAGGAATAGTTAGTGCTGAACGCATTCCAGAACTACAAGTTTCAAGGTTGTCTCTTAGGAATGTTTGTATAAATATTCATACTCGTACATTTGTGTAATGTGTGCGTAAGCAAGCCAAGATCAACCCTGTGTATGCACAAGAGTTCAAAAGATAGAATTAGGCTAGTGTGTGAATCTCTTTGTAAACAGAGTGTAAGAGAGTCTTATTTCTATTTTGTTGTATTTATCTTTTGATAATAAAACAAAATACTTCCACTATCTGGTTATCTTCCGCAGTGATTCTATCACTTAACTGGATAAGTGTTTGTGTCTTAAGAGATTGGAAAGAGTTTCGATAAGAGCCTATTCACCCCCCTCTAGGCTCCAAGGGACCATTAAGTTGCATGCCCATAAAATGGCTATCTCTCAACATTACCCAAATACGAGTCTTTACACAACCAAAGCCTCAAAGTCATCAATCCAAAGGCAACCCTCTTCTTGTTGTCCTTGCAAGGCTCTCTCCATAGTAAAGGCTAGGGTATCTTCATTAATTTTCAAGGTCAGCATCCCTTGAGCCACATCTATTAGTGCACACCCTATTCTGAGAAACGGCCTTCCAAGGAGAAGTTGGACTCCTCGAGCTTCCTCCATTTCTAATACCACGAAGTCTGCTGGAAAAATGAATGAGCCCACCTTCACCAACACGTCCTCAATGATTCTCTTAGGTTTTCCAGTGGACCGGTCAGCAAATTGTAGAGAGATTGAAGTAGTCTTCATACCAGTTAACCCCAACTGTTTATAGAGGGCAAAGGAGATTAAATAGATGTTGGCCCCCAAATCACATAGGGCCTGCTGTTGTGGTGCATCTCCTAATACACATGGGAGAGTGAAACTACCCGGATCCTTATGTTTGATGGGTAACTTCCTCTGAACCACGTTACTAACCTCATTAGTCACAACAACTACCTCGTGGTCTCCGTACCTCCTATTTTTCATCATGAAATCTTTCAAGAACTTCTTGCATCGAGGCATTTGTTCCAGGGCATCCATGAAAGGAATGTTGATTTCCAGCTTCTTGAATATTTTCAAGAAACATTCATTTTCTTCCTCCACCTTTTGATTCCTCATCCGCTGAGGAAAGGGCATCATAGGCCTCACTTCTCATGGTTGTTGTTCTCCAGCTGGTTTAATTTTAGTTGGTTGCTGTGCTTGATTGACTCCTAACTGCTTCTCTTCTTCTTGAACTCTTCCTTCATTTTCAACCACCAAAGGCTAACTCTGCTCTTCAGGATTGGTTGTCTATTTAGGCTCCTCAACCTCCTTCAATCTTTTGCCACTCCTTAAAGTAATGGCCTTACAGCTCTCCTTGAGGTTCACTTCTGTGTCACTTGGGAAGGATTTGGATGTCACCCCTTGGTTTACATTTTGGGCTATACCCACCATTAGTTTCTCCATGTTCCTCATGGAAGACTCCACACTGCTCAGTCTCTCTTCCAAGTTTCTACCTTCTCTCTTTGCTACTTCATCCCCTGCTTGGTTGTTCCTCGATCGGTATTGTTGTTGTGGATGATTCCCAAACTGTGGTGGCGCTTCTGCAGTTGGTTGCTCTTGGAGGAATTTGTCAGTGGCATAGGGATTTTGCCTCATCCCTGGTGGAATGTACTTGTAAGGCACTGAGGTCTCTCCTCCTTTAATTTTCTGATAGCCCTACTATTGTTGTTGTTGATTGTTGTACCCTGTATTTTGTTGCGGATAGCTATGGTCTTGTTGAGGATAAGAGGGTTGCTTTTGATACATACCCTTGCCTCCCACATAATTGGCTTCCTCTGCTCCAATCTAGCCTTGATCCTATGCTAGTGGAAATTGTTGTACCCTGTATTTCGTTGCGGATAGCTGTGGTCTTGTTGAGGATAAGAGGGTTACTTCTGATACATACCCTTGCCTCCCACATAATTGGCTTCCTCTGCTCCAATCCAGCCTTGATCCTATGCTGGTGGAACTGGGTGTTATCCTTCCACTTTCAGTGCCAAGACCTCCATCCTCTTGGCCAAGGCTTGGATCTGTTCTTGCATGTCATTAGGAGTATTGTCCACTGCAGCTACCCTTTCCTTTGGCCTTGATGTTCTCACATTGGACCACTGCCAGTCAGCTAGCGACAGTCTCTTTAGTAGCTCAGCAGCTTCATCAGGTTCTAAGTTCATCAAGCAGCCTCCTGCAGCTGCATTCACCTTATCTTGAGAGTGAGACTATAAGCCAGTATAAAAGGATTCAATTTGAATCCATTGAGGTCTCCCATGCTTAGGGCATCTTCTGGCCAAGTCCTTGAATCGCTCCCATGCCTCATGGAGAGTCTTCATCTCATCTTGCCTGAACCGGCTAATTTCTCCTCTTAGCTGTATCACCTTGGAAGGAGGGAAGTATTTGGACATAAACTTATTTTGCATTTCCTCCCAAGTAGTAATTGATCCAGCCGGCAGGCTGTTAAACCAACCAAGTGCTCTTTCCCGCAAAGAAAAAGGGAAAAGTCTTAGCTTAATTGAGTCATCAAACACATTGTTGATCTTTATAGTGTCGCACATCTGATAAAATCTCTTCAAATGTTGATGAGGATCGTCTACTACGGTGCCTCCAAAGGCATTATTGCTCACCATATTGATGAGTGCTGGTTTTAATTCGAAACTGTTGGCCTGGACTCTTGTTTGTTGGATCCCAGAATATTGGTCCGTCATTGTTTGCCGAGCATAGTCTAGAAATGTTCTGGGCACTGATCTACTACCCTCCCCTTCAGGGTTTTGCCCATTAAAAACAAAAGGTGGCCCTTGTTGCTGTCCACCGCCTTCTGCTCTTTGTTCTGCCATTACTTCCAAAAGTGTATGTTCCAGACCGAGTAATGCATCCTCAGTGCCTCTAGCAATGTCCCTTGCTGCTTCTGCTCCGATTTCTGAGAGTCCGTTCAGGTTCTGGGTCAAAAGGCACAAGCTCTCTGCGACACATACACTGCTGGAAATTTATCAAACACCTGTCGTGCACTCCTACAAAACTACAAGAACACACCACAGCAGCTCCGTACAAGGCAAAACAAAATGAAATGCTAAAATCACAATTCAAACTATTTCAACTGATGTTGATGTAAAAACCAGTAAACCGTTGAATCCCCGGCAACGGCGCCAATTTGATTAACAACTTTTTCACAGCTTCACTGATTTAGTTCAACTTTTGTCATTTAAATTGTCCTTCTAAATATTACTTTGATTCCCTAAATGTAACTACTCAGTATAGCAGCACGAAAGGGGTCGAACCCACAGGGATTAACCAAGCTTTTCCAATTTTTAATCAAATCACCTATTTACTCTAGTCCTAGAAAATGTTTTAGCTTACTATTTTGTATTTTTCTCAAATTATTAACTCTTGTCTCTTAAATTACTAAGTAGAATGGTTTTAGTTTTAAATTTCAGAATTAAGACATCTAGGGTCACAACTTCGCCATCCCTGCACTGTTTCTACTAATTCGAGTGCTCTTAGGTTTATTCTAAGCTACGCATGCTATTTATCAACCAAGGTTTGGCAAATGGTCATTGTCAGACCTTCTAAGCACTTACTGCATGAATGATCATCATTACAGCAGCTTCACAGCTAATAAATCACACACATGCAAGGATAATGGTCACACCAAGCATATGCATGTCAAGAATCGTGAGTTCTGTCCCTGACTAGGACTAAGTAATCCAGAAGTGCACAATCCAGATTATAAAATAATGATAAGATCCTTAAAACATGAAAGTTTCACATAGACAAACCCAGAATTCACCCTTCATCAATATTACAGCATAAGGGGCTACATTGCTCCCCTAGAAAATAGGAACTACTCACACATAGTGGAGATTACACTAGGATCCATAAAATACAACATTCAGACCTTGGTACAGGAGAGAAAGTGTGTTCTCAGGTGGCTTCCTTCCTCAAGGTGTGAGATAACTCCCAAATCCTAGCTCTGATCTTCAATTCCAGCAGCAATCTACACCTCCAGGTCTGCTAGGGTTTTCAGCCATCAACCCTTTTCTCAGATGTTCAGTTCTCCTTGTTGTGGATGTGTTCTTCGTTTTATATTGGGCTGCAAGTCCAGCTAAAGATGTGCCCTAGCCGACAGCTGACATCCTATTAGCAAAACTACATCGTTTTGCTTAATGACCCAAAATCCATCTTGAAGTTACAATAATGCTCAAACCAAGCAGATTTAGACCAAGATTCTTGAGAGAAAAGTCTTTAAAATAATAAACCAAAGTGAACTATGCAAAAATACAGGTGCACTTCATATTGCACGTCATATCCTCATATGACGTGCAGCTCCAAATGAGGTGACATTGCTCCCTAAGCTTCCTGGAGTCGTGTAAAAGGCAGGACTATAATTATCTCCTTGCACGTGACAATGGTCCATGTGACGTGCACTCATGTTTTGCCTCATCAGGCTGCTCTCTTTTGCCATAAGTTCCTTCTTTGGTAAATGAAGTGATTTGGCTGATGTCCATGAGATGAAATTGCATAAAAACTTGCCAAAACAGCTCAAAAACACATATATATAGGCCAAGCAATGTCTTCCTAAGGTGTTAGAGCAAATAATCGAGAAATATGGATAAATTAAGCTCTAGTTATGCTCTTTAATGTCCTAAATATACACTAGAATAACGACATAAATGCACGTTATCACAGCCCAAGAACCTGACGTAGAACAGTTAGGCATTCAACGTGAAGAAAGAGAAGACCTTCCAAAGGCAAGGAGAAGGTTAAAGGACCACCCATCTAAACTAATAATAGGAGATCCTGCTGCACGGGTCAAAACAAGGGCTGCCACACTCCATGAGAATCTATACATGTGTTTTTTATCACAAGTGGAGCCGAAAGCAATTGATGAGGCAATTCAGGATCACTATTGGATTGAGGCTATGCAAGAAGTGCTCAATCAGTTCAAGAGACAAAAAGTATGGGAGTTAGTTAACAGGCCTAGATCACAACGAGTCATTGGTGTGAAATGGATCTTTAGAAATAAACTTGATGCTGATGGTGTTGTGATCAGAAATAAGGCCAGACTAGTGGCAAAAGGTTATACAAAAGAAGAAGGAATAGACTATGATGAAACATTTGCACCAGTAGCTAGACTCGAGGCTATCTGCATGTTTTTAGCATATGCAGCATTCAAGGACTTCAAGGTTTATCAAATGGATGTCAAGAGTGCATTCTTCAATGGAGACCTCTAAGAAGAAGTCTATGTTGAACAACCTCCAGGATTTTGAGAGTCAAACCAAGAACACAAGGTGTACAAACTAAAGAATGCTCTATATGGACTAAAACAAGCTCCCAGAGCTTGGTATGAAACATTATCAGAATTCCTAATCAAAAACAAGTTCAAAAAAGGCAAGATTGACCCCACTCTATTCCTCAAAGAAGGAAAAGGATCACCATTGATTGTTCAGATTTATGTTGATGACATCATCTTCGGATCAAGGGACAAAAAGCAGTGTGAAGAATTCTCCTATCTGATGAAAAGTGAGTATGAAATGAGTATGATGGGAGAACTTTCATTCTTTCTTGGGTTGGAGGTCAAGCAGTTGAAGGATGGAATCTTTATCAGTCAAACCAAATACACTAAGGAGTTTTTGAAGAAATTCAAGATGACTGATGTGACTCACATGAAAATGCCCATTCCTACAAACGCCAAATTGGATATGGATGAAGCAGGCAAAGAAGTGGATATCATAGAATACAGAAGCATGATTGGATCCTTGTTGTATCTCACAGCAAGCAGAACTGATATAATGTTTGCAACATGCATCTATGCAAGATACCAAGCAAATCCCAAGGAGTTTCATATGTCTCATGTCAAAACGATTATGCGATATCTCAAGGGAACTGAAAATTTGAGACTTTGGTACCTAAAGGAGTCTGAATTCAAACTGAGAGGCTTTTTAGATGCAGACTTTGTTGGTTGCAGGATTGATAGGAAGAGCACAAGTGGAACATGCCAACCGCTGGCACATCGACTTATATCTTGGTTTAGCAAGAAATAGAATTCAGTTTCAACTTCAACAACTGAAGTTGAATATATTACTGTAGGAAGTTGCTGTGCTCAGTTGCTTTGGATGGCCAGTCAACTTTCAGACTATGGATTTAACCTGAAGGTTGTGCCACTATACTGTGACAACACAAGTGCCATTACAATTTCCAATAATCCTGTCATGCATCCCAAAACCAAGCACATCAAGGTCAGACATCATTTCATACATGACCATATACTAAAGAAGGACATTTCCCTTGAGTATATATCCACGGATGACCAGCTTGCCGACATCTTCACCAAACCACTGCAAGAAGCCAGGTTCAATGAACTTCTGACAAAACTTGGCATGTTGGACTTAACTTCATAATGCTTGTTCCATGTCTTGTGTTTTATTTCAACCTCTATACCTAAGCATGAACATAAATATGACACTGTTAACGATTGTTTATCTCCCCATGAGTACTAGCAATGCCTAAGTGTGATTCATACATTTCTACAGCGGGACATTGAGAATTCACATGGATAAAACCGGCTATCTCGGAACCTGGTATAAGTCTTTTGTACAACCTGTCATGAATCTTCAAGTCTAAAGTGAAGAGAGTGCAATTTCCATTGTACTTCAATTATTTTATATTCCCATTATCTGTTGGTTTCATTCTGAGTGAATATCACTTGTGTAGTATTGCATTCATTAACTAGCAGGAACTGTTGTATCTCATGGTACTATTGGCTTGCATGGAAAGGATCCTCAATGATTTAATGCTCTAAGGATGATTGAGACTATAGAACTTGAGAATCATAAAAAGCCTATTACTCAAAAAGAGCTGATACCTTTCAATGGAAAAGGCAAGGTGAAAAAGGCAAAAAGAAACTATTAAAATCAATTGCCTATCTTAGGGGGAGTCCTCACTACTACCCTCAGATGTATCTCTTTTAGAGTAATAATGGAGTTCAAACTGTACGATCATCTGATATCCAAAAGAAACTGTGTTGAGCTCTGTCCAAATGAAAAGGTTCATGAATTAGCACTGAAAATGCGTGCTCTACAAAGAAAATGGGGCAACTCACACAGACAATATGAATGATCAACCTCCAAACTCTATACATGTACTATGTTATAAGTTAGACATTGATGGAATGTGTGTTCTGATTCTCAATAGGACAATCCTGTCTCTCATCATCTAAACTGAACTGAAAATCATTGGTGGATCAGGGTTATGGTAAGATTCGGTTGACCATGAGCATACCAAACAGTGCATTCCTAGTTCCTGAATCAATCTCATATGCTAATCCGAGAGTGAGAGGGTGAGGCCTCCGCTAAGTGAGTTTTGCTAAATATGTGAGGAGATTACTGAATTCATGACTGGGTCGTTGCATTAGACTAACCATGGTTTACTGGATGCTAGGTTAACATTGTGATCAATGTCGTGCATAAATAAGTATGTGATGATGCACTTAGTCGTTTCTAAGCTTTATGGAAATGTAAATGATTGTGCTATAGTAGTTGTACATATAAACCAGGCTTTACGGTTGAAAGAATTCAAGTTCTGAGGTTGTAATCTTAACTCCGCTTACAACACTGTTCATCATGCATTGTTTTATGTGAAATATCATATGCGTCACTTTCGTGTTGATAAGTGTTGAAAGAGTCCAGAGAAATCCACCTTTGTCGCTGAATTCGAAGTCAACCACAAAGCCTACAGCATCAAAGACTTGCTGCCTCGAAGACTGCTGCTTCGAAGCCTCGAAGCTCGGAGGGTCGTAGACTCAACCTAAACGCAGCTTTGTAGAGTTGCAGTTCCAAAGGGTCAAAGCGAAACAGATTCAGTTTCCTCGCTGCTCAAGTGTCGAAGACACATCAGCACGTCACTGTGCACTTAACATTCAAAATACACCAACATAAGGGGTAACATGTACCTATCGCTTGAATTTTCCAACGGGTGGATCCGAAAGATAAAGAGACGGGTCAGAGAAAAGGACGCAGACCTGAAGACGAACCGACAAAATGTGTGACTTCTACGGTATGCTTCTCACCTCATATATAAGTCACTGATAGAGACAGAGCCCAGAGGCACGTTCTTCATTTTCACACTCGAACCCTAACCCTAAGTGCTCTCTCTCTCTGTTTGATTCTCGTTCTCGCTCTCTATCTCTTTTATCTGACTACCTTCGAACCTTACAATATCTCTCTACGAGCGTCTCTTTCTCTCTCTATAACCTCTATGGAAGGACCCAGCACATCGATGGCAGAAGGACTAGGAGAAATCATCCCGGGCTTCATAGTCGACTGGGAAACCATAGGCGATGTGAAGGTCAGCTGGCTGGGCGAGTTCAGAAATCGTCTCGATGAATCTGGAATTGCATCCGTATGCACAGGGATGCATGAAATACTGGTGGAAGACGTCTCGGAGTTTCACGAGACTTTGGTGATCTCTGGAGATGACCTGGTGGGAACAGTACAAGGAGTGGAGATTCGAGTCTCTGCCGAAACACCAAAATGCACTTCCACTCCCGAAAGGTAACTTTGAACCTCTTCCCAGTCTCTCTAGAGAAGAGTGTAAGTCTTTTCTGGGGTATTCCAACCCTAGAAAGCAAGGCCGGGGAACCTTGAAAATTGGGTTCTCCGATCAGGCACTGGCGACTCTCATAGTCACCGGACAGTGCCTGATGTGCAAGAAGACTGCTCGTGACTCTGCAAGCCATGAGCAGATGAAGATCATGTGTAGCGTACTGCAAGGAAGAAGAATAGACTGGGGAACTCAACTACACAATATGATTAAGAGCAAGAAGGGGCACTTTGGACTGGTTCTCACCAAAATCCTAAGATTCCTTCACCCTGAGGTATTCAATCACCGACCCACGGCGAAACTACCGACCAAGTTTATTTTCAAGAGCATATACGAGGATGGCCGGCTGGAGATCAAGCCTATGAAATGGCCCAGGTCGAGTATGAGAAGTCTCGCTGAGGACACTACAAGTTCTGTTAGAGCCCCAGCTCCTAGACCAAGTCGAGCAGCACCTGGTCCTCAGACTTCTCGAGCATCCTCTGCGTCTGCTGCAACGGTCCATATAGATGAAGTGGTGGAGAACATTGTCAGAACTTGTCTCCCCACTGATTGTTGATAGGCCCAGTGATACTGCAGAGATAAGAGAGCCTGCAGCTAGAGGGAAGTCACCTGTACTAGAAACCCCAGAAGTTAGGGGTACATTAACTGTTCTGCTAAGTTCTCTTGGAGAGTCTGAGCTAGAGGACTTTTATGTTGAGTATGCCAAAGCTCACATGACCCCCACTGAGTTGAGGAAGGCATGGCTTTGGCAAGCAGATGGTAGATAGAGACCATCTAATCAGTTGGTTGGTAGAGCAGGGTCTTGTGAGGAGAGACCCTGTAGAAGCTGTCTCGATGGTTGCCCCATCTCCTATCATGGGTGAAACTCCTGACATATTAACTCCCCATGATGCCGAGATGCTAAGAATGCTGAGGAAGAGGAGGAGGCACTTACTGTTGAAGCCGAAAGTGACTCTGATGCAGAGGAAGTACCACATGCTTCTGAGCATGTAGAGGTGCCTGAGATGGCCACTCCACTTGAACCGGAGACTCATCAAGTGGTCAGTCAGAGGAGTGAGAACTTAACCTCCCATGTTCCATCAGCCATTCCATTAGCTTCCACCTCTCACTTGCGCTCCTTGACTGCTAAGGAAGTGGACCGTATTGCTGACAAGGTATTGGAAAAACTGACCACATCTGGACTGTTAAATTTCACACCTACCATTCAAGCAGTCGAGGGACGATTTTCTACAGTGGAGGAGGGAATGGAGAAGCTCATAAATGAAGTTGAACTTTCTGACTTTGAGTTAGAAAGGGTCAAGACTAAACTGGAATCCCTCATCAGAGTAAGCACTGAATGGTTTAAACGCCTCAAGAACCATAGTGAAGACATAAAGGAGGCATACAAGAATCAGCATGAGGGATTTCTTAAAACTATGGGTCCTATTTTTGAAGCTTGCAGCCGACTAGATCGTGGAGAGATCACTCTCACCATGAAGCCACCTCAAAAGACCACTAAGGATAGACCTGAGCCGGTTCCCATTGATGAACCTACAACCTTAACCAGTCCTGCTTCCAGTCCTCCGGCACCTCATACTACTTCACCTCAACCTTCTCCTCCTCCACAACTGCGACAGGAAGCTACCTATGCCCGTGGGCGAAAGCGTGCACACAGAGCCACTGTCCTCGCTAATTCTGATGATGATGATGTACCCATTGGAACGCGCATGAAGAAGCATCCTACTGCTCCAGGACAAACCTCATCCTCCACTCAACTTGGTCCCTCAATGACCCATCCAAGTACGGCTGAGTATACCATGCCCGCTTCCCCTACTAAACCAGCCGCTACTACCACCGCTACACCGATTGTACCACCGTGCACTGTGACTACAGGAGCCAGTCCATCTGAACTTGCCGCTTTCAATAGCTATGTTGTTGGGGACACCACCACGTGGACTTGTGGCTACGAAGCATTCTTCACTGGACCTGACCTGTGTCGATTACTACACAATGGTGAATAGATGGATAATCTTGAGATGACACAGTTCATCTTTGCACAAAAGTCATATCTGGAGAAGCTTCCTCTCCATATCCGCCGAGATACACGTGTGGAGCTCTGTTTGCCTATTATGCAGGCTCAGCTCATTGATGATGCCTCAATGATCGAGTTTATCCAAGGTCGCAGATATGAGAACTCCTTCCATCCATGGAATGAGGTCGACCATGTGCTCATCCCATACTTGTCAACATCCCCACACTGGTTTCTTCTCGATATTGATTTCAAGAACAAGAAGATCGTCATCTTTGACTCCAAGCCTACTACTCTACTACTCCATCGGCGGGAACAACTTCGTGAATTCAATCGCACCTTTACACGTGTCATGCAGGGATATTCGCATGGGTGTGGTGGCTATCATCTTTCAAAACCGATGGAAATTACTCGAATCAAGCAAGGCGTTCCTGCTCAGGATGATGCTCATAGCTGTGGTTTCTATGTCTGCCACTATATTCGCATCCTGACCACCAACGGCTTCCCTGCCCTCATGCCTGAATTTGATCGTGTGAGCAGTCGAGCCACCTCACTACATCTGACCACTGCTCAACTCCTGCGTGAGCAAGCAGCTGTTTTTCTGTTTACACAAAGTGTAAAATATTCTGACTTTAAACCGTAACTGTTTTGTACTCTATTTACTTGTACACTGCTCTTCCTTTTTCCTCTTTTTGTGTTTTCTATGTACTTACTTTATCTCAGTTACTTTTTGTGTATGTCTTTGCTCTGCTGCTTGTTGTTCTGTGATTTATTGCATTACTCCCATGTGATTTGTGTTCTGCTGCTTGTTCCTCACCCCAGAAAGGGGGAGTATATCTCAAGGGGAGCAAGGCCGTAGGGGGAGTTATCTTTGACAGGTGGCAGCTAACGCAGCTTCATGCCTACGGGGGAGAGGAGTGTGCATTTTCGTAATTTTGATCTCCTCTAAATTTTTCATATGCAAAGATATTTTCTGTTAACTTAAAACTGCCCATCAAACTCGTAGTCTCAGACTTCATGTTTTCCACCCATTGTCAGCTTACATTAAATAGGAGGAGATTATTGGAAATATAGGATTTGATGAAGCTGCCAATATATAGTCTAAGTCTGGAGACTCGAAGATCTGAAGGTCATAGGGTCGAAGAGTCGTAGTTTGTAGAAGTAAAACTGTCATAGGACATATTGGCGAGAGGCTCGTAGACTCGTAGGGTCTAGAGACTCGAAGCATATTTTGACAGAACACAATGCGACTCGTAGATCCCGAGACAAAGGTCATAGAGCCGCAATACAAAAAATAGAGCGTTACTATAAGCAACGAATTAATTCAGAGACTCGTAGGGTTGAAGAATTCCAAAAGAACAGTAACTAAACTTAAATAACTCGAAGACTCGAAGCCTGTAAAACTGTAGAGTCCCTAGAGCGCTCATGTCACTTAAAAGAACTTGAAGTACCGCTAGACTCGTAGACTCAAGGGTCATTGAGTCGCAACCTTATAACACGGTTAAGAAAACAGGACTCGCAGACTCATAGGTCGAAGGTCGAAGAGTCAAAGCCAAAGAGACTGACCAACTTAAATGAAACTGTAACTTGAGAGTCATAGAGTCGTAGACTCAAGGGATACAGGTATGTTAGAGAACTTGTTAGACATATCACAGACTCGAAGATCATAAAGGCAGAGAGTTACAGCTGAAGGGTTGTAGCCTTAAAGTCGAAAACTCGTAGAATATGGAAACTCAGTGCATACGCAACTATGAAAGGCTAAGGAAGAAATGTAAAGTCTAAGACTTGCAGAGTCGAAGAGTTTTAAGGTCGAAGACTCGCAGAGTCGAAGAGCCTCTTAGTCAAGTAAAATAAACTGAGAAACCCGAGAGTCATAGATCCGCAAAGGTAGGGTTGTAGACTCGCAGCTGTAACAACGGGTAGATTAGGCGCACTTCAAAAAAGTCACTCTAAGAGCCATTAGGATAGTCGCAGACTCGTAGAGTCATAGACTCGCAGACTTTTAATTAATAGAGTGACACAACACACTTAATCAAACTCGAACTCTAGCCTCGGAGACTCGAAGATATGTGAGTCGTAAACTCGCAGATACCAACACTGTAAAGCCTTAAGTAAACTTCCACAACCTCAATGGGCTCTAACTGAAACCTTCGAGTCATCAAACCTACGAGGCACCCAACTTCAAGACATACTTAAAACACTGAGCATACGCACTTAATGATATCTTCAGCTAGGGTTTATACAGTAAGCTTGCGCCGTCTTGGGTAGTTGGAGTGTAATTAATGCTGTATTAATTGCGATCAACCACTTTCCATGGATGAACGGCCAAGATCGACTACGCAAGTATGGGCATGCATCTATGCAGCATGTGCAACAGATATGCAAATCAAAGCAAATCAACCCATCCCCTGACATCCCGCATATCCAGTGGTAGGAAGTCAGTCTGTCTGATGGATAACATGGCACACAACAATCTAAACTTAAAATATATATCTCTCTCACATGAAACGATAAAGGTGTCAATCACTTTATCTGAAAGAGCGGAACACACAGAATACAAGAAATACTCACAAAAGAGAAAGACTCAAGAGAGAATTCTTCTATGCAGTGCGCCATGTTGACCTAGAACAAGAACAAATCTGTTCATTAATCAAAAACTCTTGTTCATCAAAGATCCAACACAATCACCGATTCTCATCTCTGTGTTGTTTCCCACAATCCAAACTATCAAAGCTCATTCCTGTTACATCTGAGATCTGTTTAGTAAAGAGCATTTACTCCTATATCAGATTTGTCTGATAGTTCATTACACCTCACATTATCACTCAAATTACTACTGTCATCTTCTCCATAAACACGTCCATTCTAGTTATCTGTAAGAGTAGTATAAACCAGCTAACAGTCTAGCTTCTACGAAGAAGGAAGTGTATTCATCCCCCCTCTAGACTCACTTTGGGACCTACAAAAACCAAAAGGACATGGTCCAGTGTACATGACAAGGATCAGATTCTTGGTGATCTCAAAGCAGGAGTAACTACGAAAAGAAAATTTACTAGAGCTACTGCATTGCTCTCATAAATAAAACTAAAGTCTGTTGGAGAAGAAGTAGAAGATGAAGCCTGGATCACTGCAATGAATGAGGAGCTAGATCAGATTGAAAAGAACAAAACATGGGAGGTTGTTCCTAGGACAAGAATGTCATCGGCACAAAATGGGTGTTCAGGAATAAATTGAATGAGGTTGGAAACGTTGTTAGGAACAAGGCAAGACTTGTATGCAAAGAATACTCTCAGATAGAGGGAATAGATGTGGATGAAACTTTTGTACCAGTGGCAAGGCTGGAAACAATCTGAATGTTTCTTGCATTAGCAGCACATAAGAGATTCAAGGTTTATCAAATAGTTGTGTAGTCTGCATTTTTGAATGGTTTGCTAAAAGAAGAAGTATATATTAAACAACCGAATGGAGTACAAATTGCTAATAATGAGACACATGCTTGTAGATTAAAGAAAGCCTTGTATGGCCTAAAACAAGCTCCCATAGCATGGTATAGCCGACTGGATGGGTGTTTATAGAGAATGAATTTCAGCAAGGAACTGTACATTAGAAACGGGGTTGTGGAAGAGAGAAATGTGCAACTAGTGTATGTTCCCACGCAAGAATAAACTGCTGATATCCTCACCAAACAACTAGTTTGCTCGTCACAGACGTGGGCTGTTTGTGCAGTTCCCTCCTCATGCCTGACGGTATAACAGGAGGTTCCCCTTCTTTCTTTGCAATTGGTTGGCAAAGGGGGAGAAAAGAGCAGTGTGCTGTATGCAGGGGGAGTAAGTGTGAGGTATGCAGGGGGAGAGCCTCGAAGACTCGTAGGCCCAGAGTATGTTTCCATATGTTGCCAACAATTCCAACGGGGGAGATTGTTGTTCCCATGATCTTATTAGTTGTCATTGTTGTCAACATTATGCGGAAGCGGGTAGATACTAGGTTGAAGATCCATACTAGGTTGGATAACTTCATAGAGTGATCTCTTAGAGTGAGTTCGTAGAAGGAGTCTAACCATGTACTTATCAATGTCGAAGATCTAGGTCAAAGACTCGTAGATTACTGGGTCAAAGATCAGATGACTCAAAGGTGTCGGGTTGAAGATCATCAGGCCAGCAGACTCGAAGCACCACGAAACGTACACAAGGTCACAGACTCGTAGATCCATAGGGTCGAAAATTCGAAGACTGCAGGTGTAGAGCAGCGTCTCGGAGACTCGGGTATCAAGTAGCAGTGTTGCAGAGTCAAAGTTCGAAGGGTCGAAGATTAGCCAAGGAAGAATAAGGCTGTAACTGACGTGAAACTAAAGACTCGTAGAATTCAAAGGCTCGTAGAGTGAGACATCAGTTGAGCACTGATTCTAACCTAGCTTCGAAGCTAGAGAGCAGAAGAATTGGAAGATCAATTCTCAAGGTTTGAAGACTCAGACTCGAAGATTTGTAGGTAAAGACTTGGAGCAAAGCTACGGCGCACATACATCTACGAGGCTATGGCTAGTTGGAGCAAAACGCACTGAATGCCGCATTTAAGTAAGTTATCACTTGGTCGACAATCCTGAGTACGCTAAGTGCTGGAAAACATGTGGATATCATTCGAGACTAGTGAAACATGTTTCAACGGCAAAGATCAAAAGGTGAAACATGCTTAACCCTAATAGAAGGGTTTCCTACTGCGGCCAGCCTATAAAAGAAAAGGAGTATGCCTTACTTCGATAACGCCTATAGGTTCCTGAAAAGTAAACAAAACACAACGGGAGGGGTGAGCAACGACAGCTCAATAAGGATCATGTCTCCCCAACCCATCCCATGCTCCTAACATTTACATGTTGACGTGCACGAGTACAGTGTCGTGGCAATACTATACAGATAGGCCATAATCAACATTTATACACAAACAAGTCATATCAATAGGTACAACCATTGCCACAACCACATAGGCTCCATAACCGACCACCGGGCTCCATAACCAGCCACGGGCTTCCACGACCACCGGGCTCATAACCAACCACAAGCTTCCATAGCCACCGGGCTCCATTACCAGCCTCGAAAGCTCCAGCCACACAAGCTCCAATCTCAGCCTCACGGCATACGATCAAACACGTAGCATACATCCCGGTCACACAAGCTTACAATCAAACACATAGCATACATCTTAGCCACACGTGCATATAATCAAACACATAGCATGCATCTCGGTCACACGTGCATATAATCAAACACATAACATGCATCTCGGCCACACAGGCATATAATCAAACACATAGCATGCATCTGGATCAACAATCATTATATCAAGTATATTCCCCCCGGAAACCTCAAGGTTTTCCCACGTGAACCTATAGCGGAACGAAACCTAACGAACAACACAGACATTCTCAACTGCCTCCAAGGCCCACTACCACACAACGAACCCCGAGAGTTCCCATACCCCGGACTCAACGTCAAAACCAAAAAAAATATGCCATTGAAGGCCAACATCCATATAAGAGATCACACCTAAATGGATTTACATATATATATATATATATATATATATTAACAATAACAATATACAATTCATCTATCATAGGGCCTAAATTTCGAATGGGTACTAGAAGAGATAGAACCCTTACCTCAAAAGGTTCCTCCTTGCTCCTACTCCCACGCTAGACACCGTCCACCCACGCCAATCACCACAGCGAAGAACGGTCGAAACTCCCTCTCTCTCTCTGTCTGTCTCTCTCTCTCTCTCTCTCTCTCTCTCTCTCTCTCCCGCAATGGCTACGACGGCTGGCGGAAAGAAACCCTAAACCTAAAACAGAGAGACCTCCACCTCCTTATATAGACACCTCTTTGGTAAATGAAGTGATTTGGCCGATGTCCATGAGATGAAATTGCATAAAAACTTGCCAAAACAACTCAAAAACACATATATATATAGGCCAAGCAATGTCTTCCTAAGGTGTTAGAGCAAATAATCGAGAAATATGGATAAATTAAGCTCTAGTTATGCTCTTTAATGTCCTAAATATACACTAGAATAACGACATAAATGCACGTTATCACAGCCCAAGAACCCGACGAGTAACATGGGCATTCAACGTGAAGAAAGAGAAGACCTTCCAAAGGCAAGGAGAAGGTTAAAGGACCACCCATCTAAACTAATAATAGGAGATCCCGCTGCACGGGTCAAAACAAGGGCTGCCACACTCCATGAGAATCTATACATGTGTTTTTTATCACAAGTGGAGCCGAAAGCAATTGATGAGGCAATTCAAGGATCACTATTGGATCGAGGCTATGCAAGAAGTGCTCAATCAGCTCAAGAGACAAAAAGTATGGGAGTTAGTTAACAGGCCTAGATCACAACGAGTCATTGGTGTGAAATGGATCTTTAGAAATAAACTTGATGCTGATGGTGTTGTGATCGAAATAAGGCCGGACTAGTGGCAAAAGGTTATAGAAAAGAAGAAGGAATAGACTATGATGAAACATTTGCACCAGGTAGCTAGACTCGAGGCTATCTCGCATGTTTTTAGCATATCGAGCATTCAAGGACTTCAAGGTTTATCAAATGGATGTCAAGAGTGCATTCTTCAATGGAGACCTCTAAGAAGAAGTCTAAGTTGAACAACCTCCAGGATTTTGAGAGTCAAACCAAGAACACAAGGTGTACAAACTAAAGAATGCTCTATATGGACTAAAACAAGCTCCCGGGAGCTTGGTATGAAACATTATCGAATTCCTAATCAAAAACAAGTTCAAAAAAAGGCAAGATTGACCCCACTCTATTCCTCAAAGAAGGAAAAGGATCACCATTGATTGTTCGGATTTATGTTGATGACATCATCTTCGGATCAAGGGACAAAAAGCAGTGTGAAGAATTCTCCTATCCGATGAAAAGTGAGTATGAAATGAGTATGATGGGAGAACTTTCATTCTTTCTTGGGTTGGAGGTCAAGCAGTTGAAGGATGGAATCTTTATCAGTCAAACCAAATACACTAAGGAGTTTTTGAAGAAATTCAAGATGACTGATGTGACTCACATGAAAATGCCCATTCCTACAAACACCAAATTGGATATGGATGAAGTAGGCAAAGAAGTGGATATCATAGAATACAGAAGCATGATTGGATCCTTGTTGTATCTCACAGCAAGCAGAACTGATATAATGTTTGCAACATGCATCTATGCAAGATACCAAGCAAATCCCAAGGAGTTTCATATGTCTCATGTCAAAACGATTATGCGATATCTCAAGGGAACTGAAAATTTGAGACTTTGGTACCTAAAGGAGTCTGAATTCAAACTGAGAGGCTTTTTAGATGCAGACTTTGTTGGTTGCAGGATTGATAGGAAGAGCACAAGTGGAACATGCCAACTGCTTGGCAACAGACTTATATCTTGGTTTAGCAAGAAATAGAATTCAGTTTCAACTTCAACAACTGAAGTTGAATATATTACTGTAGGAAGTTGCTGTGCTCAGTTGCTTTGGATGGCCAGTCAACTTTCAGACTATGGATTTAACCTGAAGGTTGTGCCACTATACTGTGACAACACAAGTGCCATTACAATTTCCAATAATCCTGTCATGCATCCCAAAACCAAGCACATCAAGGTCAGACATCATTTCATACATGACCATATACTAAAGAAGGACATTTCCCTTGAGTATATATCCACGGATGACCAGCTTGCCGACATCTTCACCAAACCACTGCAAGAAGCCAGGTTCAATGAACTTCTGACAAAACTTGGCATGTTGGACTTAACTTCATAATGCTTGTTCCATGTCTTGTGTTTTATTTCAACCTCTATACCTAAGCATGAACATAAATATGACACTGTTAACGATTGTTTATCTCCCCATGAATACTAGCAATGCCTAAGTGTGATTCATACATTTCTACAGCGGGACATTGAGAATTCACATGGATAAAACCGGCTATCTCGAACCTGGTATAAGTCTTTTGTACAACTGTCATGAATCTTCAAGTCTAAAGTGAAGAGAGTGCAATTTCCATTGTACTTCAATTATTTTATATTCCCATTATCTGTTGGTTTCATTCTCGAGTGAATATCACTTGTGTAGTATTGCATTCATTAACTAGCAGGAACTGTTGTATCTCATGGTACTATTGGCTTGCATGGAAAGGATCCTCAATGATTTAATGCTCTAAGGATGATTGAGACTATAGAACTTGAGAATCATAAAAAGCCTATTACTCAAAAAAGAGCTGATACCTTTCAATGGAAAAGGCAAGGTGAAAAAGGCAAAAAGAAACTATTAAAATCAATTGCCTATCTTAGGGGGAGTCCTCACTACTACCCTCAGATGTATCTCTTTCAGAGTAATAATGGAGTTCAAACTGTACGATCATCTGATATCCAAAAGAAACTGTGTTGAGCTCTGTCCAAATGAAAAGGTTCATGAATTAGCACTGAAAATGCGTGCTCTACAAAGAAAATGGGGCAACTCACACAGACAATATGAATGATCAACCTCCAAACTCTATACATGTACTGTGTTATAAGTTAGACATTGATGGAATGTGTGTTCTGATTCTCAATAGGACAATCCTGTCTCTCATCATCTAAACTGAACTGAAAATCATTGGTGGATCAGGGTTATGGTAAGATTCGGTTAACCATGAGCATACCAAACAGTGCATTCCTAGTTCCTGAATCAATCTCATATGCTAATCCGAGAGTGAGAGGGTGAGGCCTCCGCTAAGTGAGTTTTGCTAAATATGTGAGGAGATTACTGAATTCATGACTGGGTCGTTGCATTAGACTAACCATGGTTTACTGGATGCTAGGTTAACATTGTGATCAATGTCGTGCATAAATAAGTATGTGATGATGCACTTAGTCGTTTCTAAGCTTTATGGAAATGTAAATGATTGTGCTATAGTAGTTGTACATGTAAACCAGGCATTACGGTTGAAAGAATTCAAGTTCTGAGGTTGTAATCTTAACTCCACTTACAACACTGTTCATCATGCATTGTTTTATGTGAAATATCATATGCGTCACTTTCGTGTTGATAAGTGTTGAAAGAGTCCAGAGAAATCCACCTTTGTCGCTGAATTCGAAGTCAACCACAAAGCCTACAGCATCAAAGACTTGCTGCCTCGAAGACTGCTGCTTCGAAGCCTCGAAGCTCGGAGGGTCGTAGACTCAACCTAAACGCAGCTTTGTAGAGTTGCAGTTCCAAAGGGTCGAAGCGAAACAGATTCAGTTTCCTCGCTGCTCAAGTGTCGAAGACACATCAGCACGTCACTGTGCACTTAACATTCAAAATACACCAACATAAGGGGTAACATGTACCTATCGCTTGAATTTTCCAACGGGTGGATCCGAAAGATAAAGAGACGGGTCAGAGAAAAGGACGCAGACCTGAAGACGAACCGACAAAATGTGTGACTTCTACGGTATGCTTCTCACCTCATATATAAGTCACTGATAGAGACAGAGCCCAGAGGCACGTTCTTCATTTTCACACTCGAACCCTAACCCTAAGTGCTCTCTCTCTCTGTTCGATTCTCGTTCTCGCTCTCTATCTCTTTTATCTGACTACCTTCGAACCTTACAATCTCTCTCTATGAGCGTCTCTTTCTCTCTCTATAACCTCTATGGAAGGACCCAGCACATCGATGGCAGAAGGACTAGGAGAAATCATCCCGGGCTTCATAGTCGATCGGGAAACCATAAGCGATGTGAAGGTCACTGGTCGGGCGAGTTCGTAAATCGTCTCGATGAACCGAATTGCATCCGTATGCACAGGGATGCATGAAATACTGGTGGAAGACGTCTCGGAGTTTCACGAGACTTTGGTGATCTCTCGGAGATGACCTGGTGGGAACAAGACAAGGAGTGGAGATTCGAGTCTCTCGCCGAAACACCAAAATGCACTTCCACTCCCGAAAGGTAACTTTGAACCTCTTCCCGTCTCTCTAGAGAAGAGTGTAAGTCTTTTTCGGGGTATTCCAACCCTAGAAACCAAGGCCGGGGAACCTTGAAAATTGGGTTCTCCGATCAGGCACCGGCGACTCTCATAGTCACCGGACAAAGGCTCGATGTGCAAGAAGACCGCTCATGACTCGCAAGCCATGAGCAGATGAAGATCATGTGTAGCGATCGCAAGGAAGAAGAATAGACCCGGGAACTCAACTACACAATATGATTAAGAGCAAGAAGGGGCACTTTGGACCTGGTTCTCACCAAAATCCTAAGATTCCTTCACCCCCGAGGTATTCAATCACCGACCCACGGCGAAACTACCGACCAAGTTTATTTTCAAGAGCATATACGAGGATGGCCGGCTGGAGATCAAGCCTATGAAATGGCCCAGGTCGAGTATGAGAAGTCTCGACGAGGACACTACAAGTTCGTTAGAGCCCCAGCTCCTAGACCAAGTCGAGCAAGACCTGGTCCTCGGACTTCTCGAGCATCCTCTCCTGTCCGCGCAACGGTCCATATAGATGAAGTGGTGGAGGACATTGTCGAACTTGTCTCCCCACCGATTGTTGATAGGCCCAGTGATACTGCAGAGATAAGAGAGCCTGCGACTAGAGGGAAGTCACCTGTACTAGAAACCCCGAAGTTAGGGGTACATTAACCGTTTTGCTAAGTTCTCTTGGAGAGTCCGAGCTAGAGGACTTTTATGTTGAGTATGCCAAAGCTCACATGACCCCCACCGAGTTGAGGAAGGCATGGCTTTGGCAAGCGGATGGTAGATAGAGACCATCTAATCGGTTGGTTGGTAGAGCAGGGTCTTGTGAGGAGAGACCCGTGAAGGCTGTCTCGATGGTTGCCCCATCTCCTATCATGGGTGAAACTCCTGACATATTAACTCCCCATGATGCCGAGATGGCTAAGAATGCTGAGGAAGAGGAGGAGGCACTTACTGTTGAAGCCGAAAGTGACTCTGATGCAGAGGAAGTACCACATGCTTCTGAGCATGTAGAGGTGCCTGAGATGGCCACTCCACTTGAACCGGAGACTCATCAAGTGGTCAGTCAGAGGAGTGAGAACTTAACCTCCCATGTTCCATCAGCCATTCCATTAGCTTCCACCTCTCACTTGCGCTCCTTGACTGCTAAGGAAGTGGACCGTATTGCTGACAAGGTATTGGAAAAACTGACCACATCTGGACTGTTAAATTTCACACCTACCATTCAAGCAGTCGAGGGACGATTTTCTACAGTGGAGGAGGGAATGGAGAAGCTCATAAATGAAGTTGAACTTTCTGACTTTGAGTTAGAAAGGGTCAAGACTAAACTGGAATCCCTCATCAGAGTAAGCACTGAATGGTTTAAACGCCTCAAGAACCATAGTGAAGACATAAAGGAGGCATACAAGAATCAGCATGAGGGATTTTTTAAAACTATGGGTCCTATTTTTGAAGCTTGCAGCCAACTAGATCGTGGAGAGATCACTCTCACCATGAAGCCACCTCAAAAGACCACTAAGGATAGACCTGAGCCGGTTCCCATTGATGAACCTACAACCTTAACCAGTCCTGCTTCCAGTCCTCCGGCACCTCATACTACTTCACCTCAACCTTCTCCTCCTCCACAACTGCGACAGGAAGCTACCTATGCCCGTGGGCGAAAGCGTGCACACAGAGCCACTGTCCTCGCTAATTCTGATGATGATGATGTGCCCATTGGAACGCGCATGAAGAAGCATCCTACTACTCCAGGACAAACCTCATCCTCCACTCAACTTGGTCCCTCAATGACCCATCCAAGTACGGCTGAGTATACCATGCCCGCTTCCCCTACTAAACCAGCCGCTACTACCACCGCTACACCGATTGTACCACCGTGCACTGTGACTACAGGAGCCAGTCCATCTGAACTTGCCGCTTTCAATAGCTATGTTGTTGGGGACACCACCACATGGACTTGTGGCTACGAAGCATTCTTCATCGGACCTGACCTGTGTCGATTACTACACAATGGTGAATAGATGGATAATCTTGAGATGACACAGTTCATCTTTGCACAAAAGTTATATCTGGAGAAGCTTCCTCTCCATATCCGCCGAGATACACGTGTGGAGCTCTGTTTACCTATTATGCAGGCTCAGCTCATTGATGATGCCTCAATGATCGAGTTTATCCAAGGTCGCAGATATGAGAACTCCTTCCGTCCATGGAATGAGGTCGACCATGTGCTCATCCCATACTTGTCAACATCCCACACTGGTTTCTTCTCGATATTGATTTCAAGAACCAGAAGATCGTCATCTTTGACTCCAAGCCTACTACTCTACTACTCCATCGGCGGGAACAACTTCGTGAATTCAATCGCACCTTTACACGTGTCATGCAGGGATATTCGCATGGGTGTGGTGGCTATCATCTTTCAAAACCGATGGAAATTACTCGAATCAAGCAAGGCGTTCTCGCTCAGGATGATGCTCATAGCCGTGGTTTCTATGTCCGCCACTATATTCGCATCCCGACCACCAACGGCTTCCCTGCCCTCATGCCTGGATTTGATCGTGTGAGCGGTCGAGCCACCTCACTACATCCGACCACCGCTCAACTCCTACGTGAGCAAGCGGCTGTTTTTTTGTTTTACACAAAGTGTAAAATATTCGACTTTAAACCGTAAATCGTTTTGTACTCTATTTACTTGTACCTTGCTTTTCCTTTTTCCTCTTTTTTGTGTTTTCTATGTACTTACTTTATCTCAGTTACTTTTTGTGTATGTCTTTGCTCTGCTCCCGTTGTTTCGTGATTTATTGCATTACTCCCATGTGATTTGTGTTCTGGTTGCTTGTTCCTCACCCCAGAAAGGGGGGAGTATATCTCAAGGGGAGCAAGGCCGTAGGGGGAGTTATCTTTGACAGGTGGCGCTAACGCGCCTTCATGCCTACGGGGGAGAGGAGTGTGCATTTTCGTAATTTTGATCTCCTCTAAATTTTTCATATGCAAAGATATTTTCTGTTAACTTAAAACGCCCATCAAACTCGTAGTCTCGGACTTCATGTTTTCCACCCATTGTCACTTACATTAAATAGGAGGAGATTATTGGAAATATAGGATTTGATGAAGCTGCCAATATATAGTCTAAGTCTGGAGACTCGAAGATCCGAAGGTCATAGGGTCGAAGAGTCGTAGTTTGTAGAAGTAAAACTGTCATAGGACATATTGGCGAGAGGCTCGTAGACTCGTAGGGTCTAGAGACTCGAAGCATATTTTGACAGAACACAATGCGACTCATAGATCCCGAGACAAAGGTCATAGAGCCGCAATACAAAAAATAGAGCGTTACTGTAAGCAACGAATTAATTCAGAGACTCGTAGGGTTGAAGAATTCCAAAAGAACAGTAACTAAACTTAAATAACTCGAAGACTCGAAGCCTGTAAAACTGTAGAGTCCCTAGAGCGCTCATGTCACTTAAAAGAACTTAAAGTACCGCTAGACTCGTAGACTCAAGGGTCATTGAGTCGCAACCTTATAACACGGTTAAGAAAACAGGACTCGCAGACTCATAGGTCGAAGGTCGAAGAGTCAAAGCCAAAGAGACTGACCAACTTAAATGAAACTGTAACTTGAGAGTCATAGAGTCGTAGACTCAAGGGATACAGGTATGTTAGAGAACTTGTTAGACATATCACAGACTCGAAGATCATAAAGGCAGAGAGTTACCACGAAGGGTTGTAGCCTTAAAGTCGAAAACTCGTAGAATATGGAAACTCAGTGCATACGCAACTATGAAAGGCTAAGGAAGAAATGTAAAGTCTAAGACTCGCAGAGTCGAAGAAGTTTTAAGGTCGAAGACTCGCAGAGTCGAAGAGCCTCTTAGTCAAGTAAAATAAACTGAGAAACCCGAGAGTCATAGATCCGCAAAGGTAGGGTTGTAGACTCGCAGCTGTAACAACGGGTAGATTAGGCGCACTTCAAAAAAGTCACTCTAAGAGCCATTAGGATAGTTGCAGACTCGTAGAGTCATAGACTCAGCAGACTTTTAATTAATAGAGTGACACAACACACTTAATCAAACTCGAACTCTAGCCTCGGAGACTCGAAGATATGTGAGTCGTAAACTCGGCAGATACCAACACCGTAAAGCCTTAAGTAAACTTCCACAACCTCAATGGGCTCTAACCGAAACCTTCGAGTCATCAAACCTACGAGGCACCCAACTTCAAGACATACTTAAAACACCGAGCATACGCACTTAATGATATCTTCGACTAGGGTTTATACAAAGAAGCTTGCGCCGTCTTGGGTAGTTGGAGTGTAATTAATCTTTGTATTAATTGCGATCAACCACTTTCCATGGATGAACGGCCAAGATCGACTACGCAAGTATGGGCATGCATCTATGCAAAGCATGTGCAACAGATATGCAAATCAAAGCAAATCAACCCATCCCCCGACATCCCGCATATCCAGGTGGTAGGAAGTCGATCTGTCGATGGATAACATGGCACACAACAATCTAAACTTAAAATATATATCTCTCTCACATGAAACGATAAAGGTGTCAATCACTTTATCTCGAAAGAGCGGAACACACAGAATACAAGAAATACTCACAAAAGAGAAAGACTCAAGAGAGAATTCTTCTATGCGGTGCGCCATGTTGACCTAGAACAAGAACAAATCTGTTCATTAATCAAAAACTCTTGTTCATCAAAGATCCAACACAATCACCGATTCTCATCTCTCGTGTTGTTTCCCACAATCCAAACTATCAAAGCTCATTCCTGTTACATCCGAGATCTGTTTAGTAAAGAGCATTTACTCCTATATCAGATTTGTCCGATAGTTCATTACACCTCACATTATCACTCAAATTACTACCGTCATCTTCTCCATAAACACGTCCATTCTAGTTATCTCGTAAGAGTAGTATAAACCAGCTACCGCTAGCTTCTACGAAGAAGGAAGTGTATTCATCCCCCCTCTAGACTCACTTTGGGACCTACAAAAACCAAAAGGACATGGTCCAGTGTACATGACAAGGATCAGATTCTTGGTGATCTCAAAGCAGGAGTAACTACGAAAAGAAAATTTACTAGAGCTACTGCATTGCTCTCATAAATAAAACTAAAGTCTGTTGGAGAAGAAGTAGAAGATGAAGCCTGGATCACTGCAATGAATGAGGAGCTAGATCAGATTGAAAAGAACAAAACATGGGAGGTTGTTCCTAGGACAAGAATGTCATCGGCACAAAATGGGTGTTCAGGAATAAATTGAATGAGGTTGGAAACGTTGTTAGGAACAAGGCAAGACTTGTATGCAAAGAATACTCTCAAGATAGAGGGAATAGATGTGGATGAAACTTTTGTACCAGTGGCAAGGCTGGAAACAATCTGAATGTTTCTTGCATTAGCAAGACATAAGAGATTCAAGGTTTATCAAATAGTTGTGAAGTCTGCATTTTTGAATGGTTTGCTAAAAGAAGAAGTATATATTAAACAACCGAATGGAGTACAAATTGCTAATAATGAGACACATGCTTGTAGATTAAAGAAAGCCTTGTATGGCCTAAAACAAGCTCCCATAGCATGGTATAGCCGACTTGGATGGGTGTTTATAGAGAATGAATTTCAGCAAGGAACTGTACATTAGAAACGGGGTTGTGGAAGAGAGAAATGTGCAACTAGTGTATGTTCCCACGCAAGAATAAACTGCTGATATCCTCACCAAACAACTAGTTTGCTCGTCACAGACGTGGGCTGTTTGTGCAGTTCCCTCCTCATGCCTGACGGTATAACAGGAGGTTCCCCTTCTTTCTTTGCAATTGGTTGGCAAAGGGGGAGAAAAGAAGCAGTGTCTTTGTATGCGGGGGGAGTAAGTGTGAGGGTATGCAGGGGGGGAGAGCCTCGAAGACTCGTAGGCCCAGAGTATGTTTCCATATGTTACCAACAATTCCAACGGGGGAGATTGTTGTTCCCATGATCTTATTAGTTGTCATTGTTGTCAACATTATGCGGAAGCGGGTAGATACTAGGTTGAAGATCCATACTAGGTTGGATAACTTCATAGAGTGATCTCTTAGAGTGAGTTCGTAGAAGGAGTCTAACCATGTACTTATCAATGTCGAAGATCTAGGTCAAAGACTCGTAGATTACTGGGTCAAAGATCAGATGACTCAAAGGTGTCGGGTTGAAGATCATCAGGCCAGCAGACTCGAAGCACCACGAAACGTACACAAGGTCACAGACTCGTAGATCCATAGGGTCGAAAATTCGAAGACTGCATGTGTAGAGCAGCGTCTCGGAGACTTGGTTATCAAGTAGCAGTGTTGCAGAGTCAAAGTTCGAAGGATCGAAGATTAGCCAAGGAAGAATAAGGCTGTAACTGACGTGAAACTAAAGACTCGTAGAATTCAAAGGCTCGTAGAGTGAGACATCAGTTGAGCACTGATTCTAACCTAGCTTCGAAGCTAGAGAGCAGAAGAATTGGAAGATCAATTCTCAAGGTTTGAAGACTCAGACTCGAAGATTTGTAGGTAAAGACTTGGAGCAAAGCTACGGCGCACATACATCTACGAGGCTGTGGCTAGTTGGAGCAAAACGCACTGAACGCCGCATTTAAGTAAGTTATCACTTGGTCGACAATCCTGAGTACGCTAAGTGCTGGAAAACATGTGGATATCATTCGAGACTAGTGAAACATGTTTCAACGGCAAAGATCAAAAGGTGAAACATGCTTAACCCTAATAGAAGGGTTTCCTACTGCGGCCAGCCTATAAAAGAAAAGGAGTATGCCTTACTTCGATAACGCCTGTAGGTTCCTGAAAAGTAAACAAAACACAACGGGAGGGGTGAGCAACGACAGCTCAATAAGGATCATGTCTCCCCAACCCATCCCATGCTCCTAACATTTACATGTTGACGTGCACGAGTACAGTGTCGTGGCAATACTATACAGATAGGCCATAATCAACATTTATACACAAACAAGTCATATCAATAGGTACAACCATTGCCACAGCCACATAGGCTCCATAACCAGCCACCGGGCTCCATAACCAGCCACGGGCTTCCACAGCCACCGGGCTCATAACCAACCACAGGCTTCCATAGCCACCGGGCTCCATTACCAGCCTCGAAAGCTCCAGCCACACAAGCTCCAATCTCAGCCTCACAGGCATACGATCAAACACGTAGCATACATCCCAGTCACACAGGCTTACAATCAAACACATAGCATACATCTTAGCCACACGTGCATATAATCAAACACATAGCATGCATCTCAGTCACGCGTGCATATAATCAAACACATAACATGCATCTCAGCCACACAGGCATATAATCAAACACATAGCATGCATCTGGATCAACAATCATTATATCAAGTATATTCCCCCCGGAAACCTCAAGGTTTTCCCACGTGAACCTATAGCGGAACGAAACCTAACGAACAACACAGACATTCTCAACTGCCTCCAAGGCCCACTACCACACAACGAACCCCGAGAGTTCCCATACCCCGGACTCAACGTCAAAACCAAAAAAAATATGCCATTGAAGGCCAACATCCATATAAGAGATCACACCTAAATGGATTTACATATATATATATATATATATATATATTAACATAACAATATACAATTCATCTATCATAGGGCCTAAATTTCAGAATGGGTACTAGAAGAGATAGAACCCTTACCTCAAAAGGTTCCTCCTTGCTCCTACTCCCACGCTAGACACCGTCCACCCACGCCAATCACCACAGCAGCAACGGTCAGAAACTCCCTCTCTCTCTCTCTCTCTCTCTCTCTCTCTCTCTCTCTCTCTCTCTCTCTCTCTCTCTCTCTCTCTCTGCAATGGCTACGGCGGCTGGCGGAAAGAAACCCTAAACCTAAAACAGAGAGACCTCCACCTCCTTATATGGACACCTCACTTATCAAAATGATGTAGTTTTGATAAGTGAAACCCAACGTTAAAACGACGTAGTTTTGATAAATGAAATCCCACCATCAAAACGATGTAATTTTGATAAATGAAATCCCACCATCAAAACGACGTAGTTTTGATAAAGGAAACATGCCACAACCTTCCCGCATCCACACAGGACAAAATACCCACAATTCGAACATGGTCTTTATGGAAAAGATGATCAGTATAACAAAATGAAGAAGACGATGCAAAAACATGGTTGCACGTGACAAAGACCATTGTCACGTGCAAGCTCCAAATGTCCTAGGATTTTGCCACAAGCTTTAAACTAAGTCTGGAAGGCTCCCATGCAAAAACATCACTGGACGTGACAAGCCATTGTCACGTGCATTGTCACGTACACCCTCTAAAAGTGTCCTCTTGGGCTCATCTCTTGCCTCATGCTTGCTCATCAACTTACAATGTGTTCTAGCTAATGTGTATGGGAATAAAACTCCCAAAACCCGATAATTGCCACCCAAAAGGCATAACTGTGAGTAACTCCTCACATCCCAAAACATGGGTCATTACAGTTTCTCTGGAGTACTAAAGTTTAGGCAATCCAGTGACCAACTCAAGCGATGCTAATTTAGACAAGGTTTTAAAATTTAAGTACGCACAATGCTTATGTCATAGCCAATTTTCTTCTTGAAATACTTTAGTGAGAAAACACACAATGCTAGAAGAATAATTTCTTAGGATCACAGAATAAATGTCCTCATCTCCTCATCCAGATAACTTAATATATCCAGATTTGGTATCCATGACTGTGGAGGTACTGGACATAAATGAAACAGAAAATCCCTTGTAACATAAATTACTGACACTTAGCAAATTATACTTTAGACCTTCGACTAATGCAATAGTTGTAAATGATACGCAGTTGTTGGTTAAGGTACCATACCCCACAGTCTTACCTTTACAGTTGTCACCATATGTGATGGATGGTCCTTGTTTGTCAATAACATTTACGAGTACAAAGTTATCACCCGTCATGTGTCATGAGCATCTGTTATCAAGTATTCACTTGCTTTGATTTATCTTTGTCTTTTAAGTGGGCTGGTATTGAATTCTAGGGATGCTCCTGCACAATAACATATTACATTTTTAGTGCCCAAACTTGTTTCGAGCTGTTAGGAGAAGTAATAACAAAGTCAACATTTTTGGATTTAGCATTTAGAGGAACTTTTTCTTTCCATGTTGTCTCTACTTTGTTTGATTTCTTTACTTCTCTGCTTTGTGTTTTCTTGAGTGAGGGACTCCTTTTAGGTTTCGACATTGTTTTACTTGAGGAATCTTTTTTAATGAACTGATTTTTATTATTAATATGAGCTTGATTACACTACCAATCATCATACAAGATCCAGTAGTCATAGTGGTTGTCATCACCGGTTTTCGTTTCGGGCCAAACTAAACCAATGGTGAGAAATTTAGAGTCACCACCAACTGTTTTTGGGGTACAGTTGGATACACTCTACTTTGAGTAGTTTAAGGTGTGGTTTGCATTATCAGAGAAGGGTTCGGGAGTTGGTTATGTGTAGGGAAGGATTAGCACCCTTACAGCGCCCTTTTGGTATGTATTGGAGGACGAGGTTTTCTATTTATTGGATGGAATTTCCTTGAAAGTCTATGATTTTTATTTAGCTAAGGTATTTGTTAAAGTTATGGTTAAAATTGATGTACCCTAAATTGCCAATGGGAATCCAAGAAGTTTTGTTTTTTTTTGTTTTTTTGTTTTTCTCTTTGTTTTGTTTTTTTTTTGCCTTGTTTGTTTTGTGATTTTTTTTGTTTGCAAAACAATTTTTTTTTCTTTTGCTTTTTGTTTTTTTTTTTTGGAAAATGTGTTGTTTTTTGTTTTTTTGTTTTACGTTTTTTTGGTTAAAAACTTTTTGTTTGTTTTTTGTTTGTTTTTTTTTTAAAACTTTTCCTTTTTGTTTTGTTTTGAAAACTCAAAGTCACACATGTTACAAATGCATATCAAAGTAATGAACACATACACTTGGGATTTTTTTTATTTTCATGGGTTTTTTTAATGTAATCTTTGGACTAGGACGTTTTTTTTGTGAGACTGGGGCGTTAACTCTTTTTTTTGCGTAGGGAAGGAGCTTGGGTGTTTTTTTTGGACGTGAATTTCAAATTCCAGCCAAACTCTGGCGTACGACACAGGGCGAGTTCACAGCTTCCCACCGAATTTTGACAAAGTCGGTTTAGCTACCTTTATTATTATTTGTTTTGTACTATAATTCTAAATTTCGTTTCAATTATTTTTATTTTGTTTTATTTTTACTTTTTATTTGTTTTTGTTTTCCTCTCTTTTAGCGATGTAATCGTTTTTATTTTGCTTGTTTGTTTTGTGTATTTTATTGTATATAATTGTAATATGTAAAAAAGCAAAAAAAAAAAGAGAAGAAAGCTAAAAAAAGAGAGATGAAAAGAAAGAAGAAGAAAAAGAGAGTGACTTTGTTATTTATTTGTGGATGTCATAATCACACACTCCACGTTTATTTTGATGTATGTGTTCATTACTTTGATATGCATTTGTAACATGTGTGACTTTAAGTTTTCAAAACAAAACAAAAAAGAAAAGTTTTCAAAAAAAAAACAAACAACATATTTCCCAAAAAAAACAAAAAGTAAAAGAAAAAAAACAAATCATTTTGCAAACAAAAAAAACCACAAAACAAACAAGGCAAAAAATACAAAACAAAGAAAAAACAAAACTTCTAGGATTCCCATTGGCAATTTAGGGTAAATCAATTTTAACTATAACTTTAACAAATAACTTAGCTAAATAAAAATTATAGACTTTCTAGGAAACTCCACCCAATAAATAAAAAAACCTCCTCCTCCAATAGATACTAAAAGGGCACTGTACGGGTGCTAATCCTTCCCTACACGTAACCAACTCCCGAACCCTTCTCTAATAACGCAGACCACACCTTAAACTACTCAAAGTAAAGGGTATCCAACTGTATCCCAAAAACAGTTAGTGGTGACTCTAAATTTCTCACCACTGGTTTAGTTTAAGCCCACCCCAAATGGCCCGGACGAAAATCGGTGATGACAGTGGTAATGACCTATCTCTCTACAAATTGAACATACACTAAGGTGGGGAGCGAAAACAGGAGATACAGATTTCTTGGCTTTTACATGTTTGCTTCCTTGTTCCTTATGGCCTATTTCTTTGCGGTTGGGTGATACGCCCTTAGCCCTAGATGTGTTAGCCTTAGTCTTTCCTTTCTTTCTAGGTACTACAGTTTCGGCTTTAACTACAGCAGCCTCCCTTTCATCGTTACGTACGGGTGCTACTGCTTCGGGGATTGCAGTAACAGCCTCAACTCCATAGTCAAAAGTTATGGTGCCACTACAAGAAATCAGGCCTTTAGTAAAACATAAAATGTATTACCGTAGGATACCGTAACATGTTTTTGGATGTTAAGTCTACTTAGCTTATGAAAAGTCCCCTACCTTTCATTAATACTTTTTGGTGTCTTACGATTTTATGTTACGGTAGATCATACAGTACCATATATTATTGTCTTATGAAACATTTTCGTAAGTTTTTTTAAGCTTACCATAGCACTCTCTACATAACACTTTTTATTGTGTTATAATTATGTGTTATCGAAAATCATACAATATGACCTTTTTTTATTACGGAAAGTAACCAACATACCATAAGCTAAGTAGACCTAACACACCAAAAAAGCTTACAATATTTGACACAAATATGGCAAACCTTCTCAAACGCTTACAATTATTGGTAACAATTTCATAAATACCATTATAGTTCAAAAATTACCAATATTCAAAGAAAAAAACCATCAAAAATATTATTAATATATTTCCACATTGAAAAATAATGTTCTGAAGTGTTACAATCCAAAATAACCAATTGTGCTCAAAATATTTTATGAACTATAATATAAAATTGAAAATGTCTTAAAATAAAACCCCTAATACTATCTTCATTCCATGCCAAAATAAATTGCAAGCACTCTACCATTCTGCAAGAAAAAACCAATAATTATCAGTTACCAAAAATATATTAAATAAAAAATAAATAACATGAGCAAATCATATAACTTGTCAAGTAGGAGAAAAAAAATTACAACTCTATACTTGTCAACAAGATAGATGTAAAAATACAAAATCCAAAGTTCAAAGTTATTTTCTATTAGGTCCACATATTTTATGATGTTTTGAGTTGAATATGTTATTAATTATAAACTGTGAAATAAAACTACAGTGCTATTCTAAATTAAAGAAGAGTAAACAAGAGCAAAAAGATAGTAACAAAAACGATTAACTCACACATATAAAGACACCAAGAAGAATTTCAAGCTGCAAACTTGAAACTTTGAATTCTTTAGTATTTCATTAGTAATAGATTACTTCATTCTAACACATAAAGTCACTATGCACACACATTACATAATACTAACAGAATTCAATAATTCTGCAACTTTTACTAATTATAGATTTTTATTTGTAAACGCCAAATTTCTAACACTCCATTTGAATCAAGAAAAAAATCATGATGTCTACAATTTTTTTTATTTTGTTAGGCAAAGATCAAAGGAGATGTGCAATGATACCTCTAAAAAGCTTGCACATTCCATTCTGCCATCTTCAGAAAAAATGGCAACAATGAGATTTTGTCATTGAAATACCATACTAGTTGTTGACCATTTTTAACAGCAACCTGCAGAACTGAGTTTGGAGGGCCGGTAGCTACATTCTGGAACAAAACCGCGGGAAGAAGAGTTCTTGCAGATGTCCAAGGTTGAATTTGTGGGATCTGGTAACCATGCACAACAAATTAAATTATTTTACATCAGGCCCTATTTGCCAAACCACAAAGAATAACTACCTGAAGCGGTCTACCACTTGCAAGACCAAATGTATTCTTGTTAAACTGAATCATGAAACCAGAAATTATTGTCAAACGAAAATACATAACAGGTCATTTGACAGTTCATAAAATCTATAATACTAACCCAAAAGGCGCTGCAAGTTGATCAGGCACGAACGCATTATCTATCCCAATCAAGTCACCAAGTATATTTGGAACAAAAGATATAGGTGTAGGTACTACTGGAGCATAGGCTGGCTGCCTTCCAGTTGCATTTGGAGTTCCACTTGAGGTAGCTTGAGGCAACGCAGCACTATCAATTGCATTAGAAGATGATTCAGAATAGCCTGTCTCACTACTTGAGGGATAGTAATCATCATCTTCAGTTCTTTGGGACGTAGTTTTCACATGGGTAACAAATGCTTCTGGGGGGCTTGTGATACACTGAGGACAAAGTAATGACAGGCTTCTTAGACAACACATCATCTTTGGCAGCCTGAAATAAATTTTAAAACCTCATAAGTGAAGTCAAACCGATTTTTTTAATTTGTATTAGGTGAGTTAACGCTGCAACTACAAAGATTTGGAGAGGTAGATGTCACTTAGGCTCAACCAAGCTGACGTCCCAAAAGCCTTTACCATGTTACTAACTTATGGTTAGAGATCCAAGGTAAAGTCAGGACTTTGGGTCATACTTCAATTTGACTTACAACCTATAAAGTAACTCAGCCTACAATCGGAGATTTGGTTCGAATGTTGAAGAGGTAAAGTTCATAAAGGCATCCTTCCTGGTAAGCGCAAACTTGTCGAATATCTCCTCTAACTTGGAATCAACAAACCTATATATATATATATATATATATATATATATATATATATATATATATATTGATCTGCAGCAATTAAACTCATAACCATTATGAATTAATGAAAGAAGGAATTAATTAAGTAATTATAGAATACCCAATTGAGATGAACAAAAAATACTGTAATCTATCCAGCGACTTTAATTCGTCCATAAATGAGTGAGAAAAACCATGCTTGGTTGACATTTGTTGGTGCAGACAAAGAATTAAGTAATAATTGCAATATATAGGTGATGGGTAATCTTTTTTTAGAACTTATAACAATTTTTTGTCTAACACATATAGGTGATGAGTAATCTTTTTTTAGAACTTATAACTGCAAAACCTAATACTTTGTGCAAGAAAACTATATAAATTTTAAAGTTCCTGAAAATTTTCAATTTTGCTCCAAATTTCTCCTAATACCCGATCGCACAAAATCGTTTACCTATATTAACATTTCTGACGTTGCTCCAAATCATTTGTCCTCCAAAGGGATTAAGGTCTTGCCACCAGTTGGTAACGCATTAATGTTAAGAAAAAATGATACAACTTTACTTAATAAAAGTTTGGTTTTTATTATGCATCTATATATAACCATTACCTAATGATCATGACCATAGGTATTATTAAAGAGTGTAAGGCAAAAAGAATTAAATTATTTACAACTGTACTTTGGGACTAGGTTTAGTTCGCAGCTGCACATAAATGTTGCATCCTTTCATTAGATTTATCAAAATTTTAAACCTCATGGAAAGGGACTGTCAAAACTGGTCTTTTAAGAAACTGTACTATATACATGAGTAACAAACAAAACAACCTATAAAGGTGGTTCAAAAACCAATAACAATAGGCATTAGGCAAAACAAAAGATGGTAAATTCATACCTTCCTTCCGCATCGTACACACCGCTGTTGTTACCATGTCTGGCCCTATGAATGTTCTTCACTTCTATCGGGAATAGAAAGTTAAGAATTTCCTCTTCATCGACCTACATACAGGCATGCATGCACACACAAATTTCCATTAATCATCTCATTCAAATAATATAACTATAAACAAAACGACCAAAAAATAGAGGATGAGGCCAACACATCTGCTAGAGGATGGTATGAATGGAACGAAGAAGCGGTCGTAAAGGACGACGAAAATGAGCATGGACGGAAGATCTCACCGAGAGCCGCCTGTGAAGCTGCACGAAGCACCTTGACCCGCGACCGTTGCCGAGAGTAAGAAGACAACGTAGGGGGAGATTGGCCTCTGGACAACAGATGGCATGGAGGGGGGACGAAGCTCAGATGCTACAGCCGCCGCACGGTGCTAGCACACTCCACGGGGAGGCCCACGGGCAGATTGTCTTCGCGCAGCGAGGGCCACCGCTGGAGACCAGCAACTCGACCCGCAGACACCAGAGCCCCCGAAGCGTCCCTATCTTGTAGTAGCCGCCGAGGGAACACCCTGCCGAACCCTAAAATGCCTACTCGACCGCACGAAGACATGCCACGCGGGACAGATCTGCAAAAAAAGGAGAACATAGTAAGGGATAAGAGCGTTGACCAATATGAATAACCAATTGAGGGAACTCAATCGGTTACGCAAAGGCAAGCTTCTATCAATCGGGCCAGCCGCGACTGTGGAAGAACAAGATCTCCTTGCAATCGCCAATATTGTGCCAAAGCTAATAACTATAGTAATGATCTTGAGAGGAGAGAGAGAGAGAGAGAGAGAGAGAGAGAGAGAGAGAGAGAGAGAACAACTAACTTGGTTGGATTGGAGGTCTCACTTGAGTAGTATGTTATCTTTCTGATTGTCAGATTAACTACGGCCTTAGGGTTCTTGAGAGTATTGGTTGAAGAATAAGAGCGAGTGTATGTGAAGTATGAGTGAAAGTTTTTATTTCTTATTTTAGAATTGTTAGAGATGGAGGCAATGGGCAGCAATACTTAAGTTTCATCAAAATATGTGCGGAATAGTGGGCGCTAATACAAGTTTCATCAAAATATGGCGCAGAAGGTTGGCGCCGTGTTTTTTTTCTTCTAAATACATAGTTATTGTAACACTTTTTCAATACTGTTATTATTTAATGTTATGGTAGGCTTGATTTCTTGTAGTGCGCCACCTGAAACAAACCCATACAATGGTTTAAATGTGCTCCCTGGATATAAGTTGGTTAGTTTTGGAGTGAAGTTCGAAGGACATTCAGTGGCAAGTGTTGAGGTTAATTCTTCAGAGCCTAAGCCTAGTTTGACTCGAGCATCATTCGAATCAGTCCTAAACATAGAAGTTATTTCCCCTTATTTTAGCCACTTACGATTTACTTCCTTTTTCTTTTCAAGTTCATTTTTGAGTCTCATTAAGTTCACAATTAGGCTGGTTAAGTTGGTGTTGAATAAATGATTTTCAGCTCTAAGATTTTGATATCAAACCATTTTACTCCTTAGATTAGCTAAATCTTTTTCAAGATTGGAAATAGTTACTTCAAGTTTTTTAGCTTGTCCATTCATGTCTTGATACATTTGTATTATTATTAATCTCTCACTCCTTTCATGACCATGTTCAGTAGTAAGAGATTCTATATTACTCAAAAGCTCAAAGACAGAAGGTACCTCAGTATTTGTCATGAGGTAGATGTTTGCCTTCTCGGTTGGCTCATCATCAAAGGATTCCTCCTCTTCTTCCATATTACCTTCATATTTGAAGATGAATGCCTTCCACTTCTTCTTGGAATTTTCAAAGGTGGAGCATCAAAATTTGTCATTGTCACTCTTGTCTGCTGACTTGGATTTTGATTTGTAAATCTTGGCATAGTGACCTGACTTTCTGTAATTATACCAATCTTGAGATTGAGGCTCAAATCGCTCCATCCTTCTAGAGAATGATGAGGATCCTCCTTTTTGTCCCTTCTTTTTCTTTCTCAAAATCCTTTCAAAGGATTTGAGAAGAAGAACAATCTCCTCTGAGTTGGAGTAAGAACTTTTTGACCCTTCAATATTATCTTCATGTTGTATGTTCAGACATTCTTCTGTAGCTTTAAAAGCGACCCCCTTTTCTTTCTGAGCTATCTCCTCATCTCGGTTAGTGTATTTGAACCTAACCTCATGAGTCTTTAGCTCCCTATATATTTCCTCTAGGGGAACATACATCCAATTTTGTGTGGCCTACATCTGGGGTTGCTTGAAGTAGTAACGATTAGGCAAGGAGCAGAAAAACATGTCATTGATGTGAAAATCTGAATAATGCTTGTTGATAGTTTTCAGATCTAGTATGAGCTTGCCAAATCTCCTATAGATGTTCTCAAGGGATTCGTCAGGTTTGTGCATAAAGCTTTCAAACTACTTCCTAAGAGCATAAATGATGTCCTATAGTTGGGACTGATTACCCTCGTAAAGGATTATCATTTTATCCCAAATGGCTTTCACTGTTGTGCAGCCCTTGATGTCCACGAATGAGTCTGAGTCTAATGAAGCCTTGACATACGCCAATGCTTTTTCATTTGCAAATTGCCAAGCTCTTTCTTCATTGGTAAGTTCGGCATCCGTCTTGTGCCTTCTTACTCCATTATCTCTGTCATCACCGGTTTTCGTCCGGGCCGCAACTGAATGATGAAATGTACAGAGTCGCCACCAACTATTTTTGGGGGTGCAGTTGGTCACCGAAAATGTGGGTGGTCTATGTTACAAAAGATAAGGGTTCGGGGGTTGGTTACGTGTAGGGAAGGATTAGCACCCCTACAGTGCCCTTTCGGTACCTATAGGAGGAGGAGGTTTCTATTTGTTTTTCACTGTTTTGACAGAGTGAAGACATTATTGTTTTCCTAAAGTCTATGTTTTTTATTTTGCTAAGTTATTTGTCAAAGTTATGGTTAAAATTAATGTATCCTAGATTTCTAAAGTGAATCCTAAAAGTTTTGTATTGCTTTTTACTTGAAGTGGAAATAAAATCCTAAGGTTTTATTATTTTTTTTCTTTTTGGAAATTGAAATCCTAAAAATTGAAATATGTTTTTTTTTTCACATTTTTTTTGGTTTGGAAACATTTTTGTTTTTTGTTAAAAACATTTTGTTGTTTTTTGTTGTTTTTGAAAACTCTCTTTTTTGTTGTTTTTTTGTTTTGAAAGAATTGAACCTTAATCACAAGTTAAAACTTAAAAATGCATATTTGTGTTTTTTTACTATAACTAAATGCACACACATATCAAAATAAATGTAGAGTGTGTGACTGTGACATCCACAAATTAAATAACAACTCACTCTTTTTCTCTTTTTTTTCTCTTTTTTCTTTCCGTTTTCTCTCTCTTCATTTTTTCAGGCTTTGTTTTTTACATATTACAATTATATACAACAAAATAAATAAAACAAATGATTACATCGCTAAAACAAAGAAAAAAATTAAATACAAATAATAGAAATGAAATTTCACAATATAGCACAGAAGGTAACGAAACCGACTTTATCGATCTTGGCAGCAGTACTACGTACGAGTTATCCTGTTGGCATCGGTAGTGCTGAACGAACCTTTGAATCTGTTCGACAACTATGAGCTCACCTTGTGCAACGCGCCAGAGTTTGGCCGGATTTGGAAACTAATGCTAGAGACGAATTGGCACTGAGGAAGGATCGGAGAACAACTCTTGGGATTATTTTTTTTGGTGGTTTTAGTTTTTTGTGGTTTTTTTTTGTATGTAAGCTCTAAAATGGGGCATTTTCTGGTCGTAAGACTGGGCAAAGGGAAAGAGCTTGGGCGTGCTTTTTTGGGATCAGGGAGCTGGGTATGAAAACTAGGCAAATGGCAGAATAACAGAGCATTTTTTGTTTTTTTTTTGGGCAGACTATCCTTGTGTTCTCCCTCTTTTTTTCTTTTTTTCTTGGCAGAATATCCCTCTGTTCTTTTTCTTCCTCGTGTCATTTTTTTTTGCTCTTTGTACCCCCTTTCCTCACGTGGACAGAAGATTGAATTTAAAGGGATTGGCTGCATCTCACTGACTGCAGCCTTTAATGCTGTATTATTGATGCCAGTATTTTATTTCTAGATTTTGTGCATGGTCGGGTGGTCTGGCGACCTGTGTAGCTCATGATTCTCCCTTTTTTTTTTTCGTTAACACCTATGACCGACAAGCATTGAAAAACATTTGTCAGATGGCCAGCGCATAAAAAACATGTCTCGTGACTGCACAGGAAAGATTCTGCGGAATACAACCAAACAACGAAGGTCAACGGTCAAAGCGTCGAGTGTCGGCAGGTCAAAGTATCAGTAGGTCGAAGTGTCGGCAGGGTTCAAAGGTTGGTGGGAAAACGGCTTGGTGGGTCGAAGGTCAACGGTCAATGGGTCAGAGTCTCAGACTCAAAGGTCATCCTTCGAAGGTCAAAGATTGGAGAGTCGTAGACTTGGAGGTCTTCCTTCAAAGTTCGCAGGTTGGAGGGTCGTAGACCAAGGACTTCCTTCGAAGGCGCAAATTGGAGGGTCATACGCAAGGGTCGAAGGTCAATCCTCGAAGACGCGAAGGCCACAAGTCTTCGAGACTAAGAGGCTACGAGTCTTCGAGTCTAGTTTTTTTTTTTTTACTTTTTTTTTACTTTTAATTACCATTTTACCCGCACCGAAAATGCCAAAATGGGATATGTAGCGGGGATAATTTGGGAAGACCGTATTCGCCTAAATTGATGTTTTGGAGAATTTCACATTGTCACTTTTTCGGGCAGTTTAATCAGGGGCATTGACCGTCATTTGGCAAGTTTGACTTTTTCTTCCGAAAACTATTTTCACCATAACTCTTTCATTTTAAGTCGGAATTGAGCTCAGTCAAGTGCGTTATTCTCTAAATTTCATTCTCTATCCCCTGATATTGGTCTTGGGGTACTTTAGGGACTTGTAGCAAAGGTTATCCATTTTGGGCTTCCTCGTTCTTGTCATAGCGTATCCATCGCATGTAAATCGAGGTTTAACATCGACGCCAAACCTGGGACTGACTCTTTGATAGTGGGGGAGCTTTATGGACCTGTTCAATGAGATACATGGCATGGGAAGACAAATATAAAATGTACACATGGTTAGTATGTCCAACTCGGACAAAATAAGGCCCAACAGCTGCCCCTCTTTGTGCATTGTTTTTGTACAAACTGTTGGATCAAGCTCAGAATTTAGATGATGTAGATAAAACTCTATGTAATTTGATCTGAGACTTTGGTTGTTTTATCTGAAGTTGTTGCAGAAGATATGATCTTAATCCGGACCTACACTCGTGAGAGCAAAGCTAAGGACAGAATACATAATTCTGATCCAAACAAGAGTGAGTGTCGTCAAAACACTTGGTAAATAACCAAGTCTCTCCTTCATACAGAATAAGGATCATTCGTGTGGACTAAACACTTAATTCTAAGGACTAGGGAAACTGCGCCTAACACCTTAAATGGACCAAGTCAACTAGATATGGAGTAAGGAATCCAACTTATTACTCATGCGGAGTAAGGATGTGCTAATATGGAATAAGTCAGCCGATCATTTAACTCACGAGGAGTAAGGAACTCTTACGGAGTAAGAAAGCGCTGATGCGGAGTAAGCACTCCGACCTTTTCATTCTTACGGAGTAAAGAAGCGCTAACATGGAATAAGGATTCCTATACTAAATTGATACAGAGTAAGCAATCACTGACACGGAGTAAGGATCCGTGCTTCATTAACACGGAGTAAGGAACCTTACACCAAATTAAGAAGACACTGCTTCAACTTATCTCCTCACATTCAAAGTCACTAGCTCGCTACTTCCCGATGTAAGACAAACTCATTGAGAACCTAAAGTATCTTACACGTGGATCACCCAGATATGTGGACACAACTTTAACTGAACTTGGGAACTCACAAAGGCACTTATGCTTTGAAAACCCAAGACCTTGAACTCCACATCCGCAGCATTCAAGGCAGAGAGAATTCCGAGGAACAGTCAATGCTGCACATAGTCCAGAAGAACAAGTTCCAAGATTGTCTCTCAAGGATGTTTCTATATATATTGTAACACTTGTACATCCTGAGGGGGTTGAAGGTGTTGATCGTTCGTGAGTTTGAAATAAGTGTGTATGTACTAGAGCTCATTGAGATCATAGAAGCTAGTGTGTGAGTCATTTTGTAAACAGAGTGTAAAAGAGTCTTATAGTAGATCTAAAGGCTTTACAAGCTTTAATCTGCTTCTATTTTGTTGTACTTATCCTTTGATAATAAAGCAAAATACTTCCACTATCTGGTTATCTTCCGCATTGATTTTATCTCTTAACCAAATAATTGTAGAGCCAAAGAGCGAGAAAAGAGTTTTCGATAAGAGCCTATTCACCTCCCTCTAGGCTCCCAGGGACCAACACAAACAGTGTACAAAGATAAGAGAGACTCATTTTGGACGGGTTAGAGCACTTACCTGACCTACCTGCTGCTGAGGTTTGGTTGGAACATTCGAATAGCAGGAAGGGAAATCTTGGTTGCCTTGGGGAAAAAGAATGTCTAACAGCCTAGGATGGAAAGAAGGTAGCTAATTCCAGTCTGTTTAGGAAGAAGCTAGACACACAAAACTAAAAAGAAATGAGCTAAAACTAGTTTGTTCAGGAAAAAGCTCAAAAAAAAAATAGCTAATTTCAGTCTGTTCGGGAACAAGCAGGCACACAAAACTAAAAAGAAATGAGCTAAAACCAGTTTGTTCAGGAAGAAGCACAAAAGAAAGAAACTGGGACCGCCCCGGGAAAACTGAAACGAAAGAAAGTAGCTAATTCCAGTCTGTTCAGGAAGAAGCTAGGCACACAAAATGGAAAAAAATTGAGCTAAAACCAGTTTGTGTTAGGAAGAAGCTCAAACAAAAGAAACTAGCCAATTCCAGTCTGTTCAGGAAGACGCCAGGCACCAAAACAGAGAAAAAATGAGCTAAAACCAATTCGTGTCAGAAAGAAGCTCAGAAATAAATTAGCTAATTCCAGTCTGTTCAGGAAAAAGCTAGGCACACAAAACTAAAGAGAAATGAGCTAAAACCAGTTTGTGCCAGGAAGAAGCTCAAAAGAAAGAAATTAGCTAATTCCAGTCTGTTCAGGAAGAAGCTAGGCACACAAAGCTGAATAAAAATGAGCTAAAACCAATTTGTGTCAGGAAGAAGCTCAAAAGAAAGAAATTAGCTAATTCCAGTTTGTTCAAGAAGAAACTAGGCACACAAAGCTGAAGAGAAATGAGCTAAAACCAGTTTGTGTCAGGAAGAAGCTCAAAACAAAGATATTAGCTAATTTCAATCTGTTCAGGAAGAAGCTAGGCACACAAATCCGGACTGCCCTGGGAAAACTGAAATGAAACGAGCTAAAACCAGTCTGTTCGGGAAGAAGCTCAAACAAAAGAAATCCAGACCGCCCAAGGAAAACTGAAATCCTTACCGCCCAGGATAGAAAGAAAACAACTCATTCCAGTCTATTCAGGAAGAAGCTAAACACACAAATCCGGACCACCCCAGGAAAACTGAAATGAAACGAGCTAAAACCAGTCTGTTCAGGAAGAAGCTCAAACAAAAGAAATCCGGACCGCCCCAAGAGAACTAAAATCTTAACCGCCCAGGATAGAAAGAAAATAACTAAATCTAGTCTATTCAGGAAGAAGCTAAACACACAAATCCGGACCACCCTGCGAAAACTGAAATGAAACGAGCTAAAACCAGTTTGTTCAGGAAGAAGCTCAAACAAACGAAATCCGGACCGCCTCGGGGAAAACTGAAATCCTGACCACCTAGGATAGAAAAAAATAGCTAATTCTAGTCTGTTCAGGAAGAAGCTAAACACACAAATCCAGATCGCCCTGAAAAAACTAAAATGAAACGAGCTAAAACCAATCTATTCAGGAAGAAGCTCAAACAAAAGAAATCTGGACCGCTCTGGGATGGAAAGAAAGTAGTTGTATGATGATGTATTATAATGCATGTTACTATAATGATTGCTTGATTCAGGATGCATGTATGAAGGATGCCTGAATGGATAATGTAGTGATTCCTAGCTGTAAACTCTGAAGTACTTGATGCTTGCATGAATGCATGGTCATGAAATAATATATGATGCCTGCATCCTTTATTAAGGGAGCTTAATCTGTTGGTGGTTGCCAGGTTACTTTTGGTGCAAGGGAAATGATACAGTAGCTCTCTCGACATTTGGCCTGTTGGGGGAAACTTGCTTGATTTTTGGAGGACATATGTCTTGGGGCAGTTATCTAGCTAAACCAAAGTTGTTGAATAACATTCTGAGGAACCCTACTGGGGAATAGGCTTTTTATTTAAACACACACAGGCAAAATTTTGAGACTTGAAACAAAGCTTTGATGAAAACAATTTTTTTGTGTTTGGAGTATGCAATGTTCCGTCACAACTTGTTGTCCTCTTCTGATAGAGGTAATAATGTTTGGGTTATCCTGGTATTGCTTTCAGCTTGGGATATATTTTATTTTGAGCCCCAGTTGACTGGGCTGAATGGGAATTCTAATGGTTTGAATCAGTGCTCGGGGCTAGGTTGAAGATATTATTTGTTTGTTTCCTTATGAGGTTTAGGGACTTATCAGGGTTTCCACTTTTTGGTTGGATTATCTTTGTGCATTATGGTGTAGGGAGTTTATTTGAAAGGATTTGTTGGCCTTGTGATGGTCCCTTGGAGCCTAAAGGGGGGGGGGTGAATAGGCTCTTATCGAAACTCTTTTACACTCTTAAGGCACGGCACTAATCTAGTTAAGTGATAGAATCACTACGGAAGATAACCAGATAGTGGAAGTATTTTGTTTTATTATCAAGAGATAAGTACAACAAAATAGAAGCAACTCTCTTACACGTTGTTTTTCAAAAGGATTCACACACTAGCCTAGATTTTATCCTTCAGCTCTTGTGCATACAAAGGGTTAATTCCGGCTCATACACTGTATCTCTCTTCCTCTTACAAATATACAAATATGAATATTTATACAAACATTCCTAAGAGACAACCTTGGGACTTGTAGTTCCGGAATGCGTTCAGCACTAACTATTCCTCGGTAATCTCTCTGCCTTGACTGTTGCGGTTTGTGGAGCTCAAGATCATGGGTTTGAAGAGTATAAGTGCATTTGTGAGTTCCCAAATGCAATTGAGGTTGTGTCCACATATCCGGATGATCTACGTGTAAGATTCTTCAGGTTCTCAATAAATTTGTCTTACATCGGGACGCCACGAGCTGATAACATTAAATGCGGTGAGTTGAAGTAGTATCTTCTTGGTCCGGTGTAATTCTCCTTACTCCGTTGCTAATGAAGCTCGGAACCTTACTCCGTGTCAATGATTGCTTACTCCGTATCTGTTTAGTACCTGGAATCCTTAGTCCGTGCTAGCGCTTCCTTACTCCGCATGTAAGTTCCTTACTCCGTATGTAAATTCCTTACTCCGTATGTAAGTTCCTTACTCCGGGCGAGTCTTAAAAGGTTGGATGACTTATTCCGTATCAGTGCTTCCTTACTCCACATGTAAGTTCCTTACTCCGTATGTAAATTCCTTACTCCGTATGTAAGTTCCTTACTCCGTATGTAAATTCCTTACTCCGTATGTAAGTTCCTTACTCCGGGCGAGTCTAAGGGATCGGAGTGCTTACTCCGTACTAGCGCTTCCTTACTCCATATGAGTAAGTTGTCCGGATTCCTTACTTCGCATCTAGTTTGTTTACTCCTTGCGAATAAAGGCTCAGATCCTTATTCCGCATCAATACCTTTAAGTTCTTTGTCCGTACGAATGTTCCTTATTCCGTATGTATTGATGACTTGGTTATTTACCAAGTGTTTGACGACACTCACTCTTGTCCGGATCAGGATTATGTATCCTGTCCTTAGCTTTGCTCTCACGAGTGTATCTGCGGATTAATATCATATCTTCTGCAACGATCAAATAAACACAAGAGATCTCAGATCAAATTACATAAGGCTTTATCAGCATTATCCAAATTCTGGGTTTGATCCAACAATCTCCTCCAATTATGGATATGCCCAAACCCTTTGGAATCTGATCTGGTAAGCAGTGCAAAAAGATAACATATAGAATACGCATCACAACCAAATTTATTTATCAGCAACTAAGTACAATTCAGCCTTAATACAAGATTTTCACTAAGGTACATAAGGCTTACTATACTTGAAGATCATAGTTGCTGCCTTCTCTCTAAGCTCCATTGTCTGCTTCATCATATAAGTAGTGTGTTGGCTCCACAATTTATCCACAATCAAAAATTACTTGGTGAAGTAACAGATAAAAGCCCCGCAGCTATCTCCATCCAGCTGTTGTGGCACTTGCTTCTTGCCCCGGAATGTCGCCTTCAGCTTCTCAGTTGGACCCAAGGGAGTGATGCCCAACTCTTCATATAAACCAGCTTTCTTCACAGCTTCAGTCAGCCTGAGACAAAGTGGCTCCCATTGATTCTTTCTTACAAAATGCTCCACTATCTGATGAGAATCAATGAGAATCATTTGCTTGGACTGAATCATGAAGACAGCCATCATGAAGTGTGGCGACATGATCCGGTACGGAATGAGAATGGTTGAGAGAGTTTTCCATGGCTTGCTATCCTCAGCAGTTCCGTCGATGAAGGACTGAATTAGATCCACACTGGGAAGATAGCCTTCATTCTAACACGACAGAACTTCAAACAAGTGCCCATCCTTGTATAAAGATGGAAATAGCCTCATCTCCATTTTAGCAGCCCTCGAGAAGTTATCAATGTCTTCTATAGTAAAGAGTCCTTTCTCCGAACAAAGAGTCTAAATGTTGTCCGGGGAGAAAGGGTACATTTCAGAAAGGCATCTTCTCTCAGCAGAAGACGCTGCATAGGACTTCATTGCTTTGCAAACACTTCCATCCACATCAGAAGGGTCAAACGCCGCATATGATGGGAGGAAGGTGTCGGCTGCGGATAAGGAGGATGGAGGAGGAGCTGGAGCTGCAGTAGAGGGGCCTGGTTGAGAGAAGCGACTTCGTTTGGGAATTTGAACTCCCTGAAGCACTGAAGCGGCAGGCCGCTTCTCAGTCCGAGTAGATGGTTGTGGTGCAGAAGGAGCAGAGGGGGCAGACGGATCAAATGACACTTTCTCCCCTGGTTTGGCAGATCGCCGGGAAGCAACGGGAGGACGAGCCATCGTGTGCGCCAGGTCCGCGAAGGAGGTAGACAGTGAAAGAACGGACGAGGCGACTAGATCCATTTTCTGCTCCATAGAGGTGGAGGAGTCAGTGAGAGCGGAGAGGAGTTGGGCGCCGAGTGCATCAACCTTGGCGGCGATGGCGGAAATTTGGGTACTCTGAGCCTGGGCGTGGCGGTCCAGCTGGGCGGAGAGCACAGCGTCGGAGTGGACCGTGCCAAAAGAGGCACGCCCAAGGATCAACTCCGGAGCTTTGGAGGACTCCCCCGCATGAACAGGAGCAGGGGTGCGCTGGGTAGAGGAGTCCGTAGGAGTATCAGCAGCAGCAGCAGCGAAGGGGCATCCGGAGCAGCTGACCCGCTTTGACCAGAGAGGTCAACCACGGGAATGGCAGCAGCAGGAGAAGAGGGGCCAGCCATAGCGGGAGAAGGACCCCGGGCGGAATGAACAGGGCTGGAGGGAGTAGTGAACGCCACATCTGGAATGGAGGCCGGCGTAAGAAAGCCGTGATCCAAGTTCCAGATGACCATTGTCTCCGGGGATTGGGTATGTCGTGTGTAAAACACCCGGAGATCGTTGTTAGGAACGGAGGTGGTGTGGGCAAGGCTAAAATGGAGCCATAGGTCCGTTAAGGTGTCGGCGGAGAGATGGTCAAGATAATCTCGGGGTTGAGGTAGGGGAGGCAACGGGGCTTCTGGAGAAGAGGCCGGGACATTAGCAGTGGCGGCCGCAACAACGGTATCAACCGCGGCAGCAACAGTGGAGGAGGGAGTAGGGACATCCGTAGCAGATGGAGCTGAGGAAACAGCTTTAGGGGCACTGCGCTGAGATGGCCCAGGAACCTCGGATGGGTCGGCACGAACGCTGTGCTGGGAGGCCCGAGAATGAGAAGGTGCTGCTACGGACCGAATCCGGGAGGATCGGGGTGCAAACTGACGTGGGGGCTTGGCTGTCGGAGGGGTCACCAACAGAACTGCCTTGTTGTTCCGAGGCAGGGAGAATGCCGAGAGCTGTTGATGGTCGGTGGTCTATCATGTTCCCATCCGGTGTAAGATAACGAAGGTAATAAGCCTGGAGGAAATGGAACAGTATCATATCGGGTGAAATGGTCCGGATTAAGATGCCGGAAGACAATGCTGAGGATGTGCCCAAAGGAATGGTTCTTGGGACCATTCTATAGCAACCGAAACAAGAATATCCCCCAATCCATCGGAAGTCCTTCAAAAACGCCGTACATGGCCAGGAGAAGGTCGTACGGAACGGAGTCGAGGGCGGATGTGCGAGCTAGTAAGCATCGACTCAAGATGGTCGTCATACATCGATAGTGACCTTGGAAGGATTTCACCTTGTATTCCTTGCCTTTTTGTGTGCAACCCATAGAAGCCGCCATTGGATCGGCATCTGGGCGCTATGGTTCACCAAGAGGTAGGTGGAGAGCAGCTCGGAGAACGGTTGGAGTGATGATGATGGATTCACCGCGGACATAGGAGAGTATAGAATCGGTGGTGCAGCGAATCCGTTGGTAATACTCAATGATGTCTTCGATAAGAAGATCGACGGGATTGGAGATCAGGTTGAGTATATGCGAGGCTTCAAGGAGCGGGCAAAGCTGGAAAAACCAATCCGGAGGATTAGAGACAGCACTCCAATCAACCAGATGGCCAGGATTAACGCCGGAAAGAGAGATTCTGGGTGCCATTTCAGATGAAATTTGAAGGACAAGAGGAAAGGTGAGGTCTTGGCAATGGAAGAAGCAACGAGAAGTTTAGGGATTTGAAATGAGCAATACTCGTGCTTCGCAAGAATGATCAAAACATATAAGACCGAGTCCGTAAATGTCAGAGGGTCTAGGAATTGGAGAGTGAAGCAGGGACCCGCTTGACAAGCTGATGTCATTAGTCTGGATATCGATGCGCCTCCAAATGAAACGATGTCGTGGAGACCACATGACTAAGTAAGTGTTACAGCTGGTTGCCATCTAGAGAAGTGTGTGTGCATCCCGAGATTTGCATTTAATGAATCATCATAATTCCTCCTCAAAAGCACGCGACATATAGGAAGACTTGGATTGTCGCAATTAGACTGTGTCAGGAGTCCGGAGGAATGAACCGACAATCATCCAGAGTAAATAATAGTCGAGGAAGAGTATCCGGATGAAAAGTAGACCATGTCCGTAGAAGACAGAGTTCGCTGAGAGAGCTAAGTAGATTCCTTTGCAGTCAATAAGTCAAAGAGAAGAGAAGTACCACAACACTTCAAATCCAAGACTATGGACTTGATTTATCGATACGGTTGCAAAGAGAATCTGAACCTGTAGCTAAAAAAAATTGAACTGAAAATACAAAAGCTTAACAGGCAAGGATTAGTACGGATTAGGGAAAATAATTAGTGAAAAACAACATAATCCGAACTAATGAGAAACAGAACTTATGCATTACTAAGCATATACATACGTGAGAATGATCAATATTACTGAATCAGGGCATATGGCAGATAATCATACACAAGTTCATATAGGTCAACATAGCGAAACCGTCTTGCTGAACAACGTAGCTAAGATTAATTAAAGATCATATGATTTGGCCAATTTGGGATTCATGAGTGAAAAGGGTGGAAGCGAACACATGTCAAAAGTAAGCAGGTGATTAGCCGATTAAAATGCATGGTTGAAGAAAGAAAATACATCCAAGCATGCCACTTTTCTGATCCAAAACAGCATAGCCAGTCAGATCCGGAAGTAAAAGTTTAGAGGAGGGAGTATCCGAGACATATTAGGGGTTTATCACTGCTCCCCCGTAGATCATTTAATCCTCTCAATGAAAAGCTCCCCCTCAAATAGACAGCCAGGAAAGAGGTCATGAGACATATAAGGGGGGGTATTACTGAATAATATATAAAGCATTTTCTCCCCGTAGATTGTGCAATCCTCTTGGTTAACATTCCGGTTTGTAATTCAAGACCGTCTATCTTATTAGAAAACTATACTTGAGGTGACTAGATGCGATTGAGTATTCATCCACCAGGTATTCCGAGCTAACCCATTTCATTTCTTCAACTATACATGTTAATAGAGTAATCTAAATGAACATGTTGTTGTCATGTGGTGATTAGTGGAAATTAAGATCATGAAGCCAGAAAGAGGTAAATCATATAAACTTTAATCATGTTAGCTTAAACGACTTCAGTCGGGAAACGCAAGTATCCTCCCATAATGAAGTTGATATTAATATCAGAAGCATGAAGCCGTTAATCACTAAGTATGATTAGCATTAAAATTAGTATGTATCTTCCACTTTTAATAAAAGCACAATGCATGTTCTGATAGTAAGCATACTGTTGAGCAATTTAAATGTGAAGCTATGCAGAGAAGTCAAGCATACCTAATCGGAAGAGTAATTCAGAGAATCTTACATCAGGTAGGGGCTTTGTGAGTATGTCTGCCAATTGATCTTCAGTAACAACATGTTCCAGTGAAATGTGATGTTTGAGAACATGGTCGCGTATGAAGTGATGCCTGACCTCGATATGCTTCGTCTTAGGGTGCATGACAGGATTTTTGCTAATAGCAATTGCACTAGTGTTGTCGCAGTAGAGTGGAATAGATGACATGTTGAAACCGTAGTCAGTAAGTTGACTTTGCATCCAGAGTAGCTGTGCGCAGCAACTCCCAGCAGCTATATATTCAGCCTCAGCAGTAGAGGTTGATACGGAATTCTGCTTCTTACTGAACCATGAGATCAATCTATTTCCAAGAAACTGACACGTACCACTTGTGCTCTTCCTGTTGATGCGACATCCAGCAAAGTTGGCATCAAAGTATCCAGGATAAGGTGAAGTTTGACTCCTTTGGGTACCAGAGTCCCAAATTCATCATTCCCTTGAGATACCTTAATATCCGTTTAACGTGAAGCATATGTGACTCCTTGGGATTCGCCTGATAGCGTGCACAAATGCAAGTTGCAAACATAATGTCTGGGTGACTTGCTGTGAGATACAACAAGGATCCTATCATCCCTCTGTAGTCAGTCACATTTACTGATATGCCGTCCACATCAGGATCTAACTTGGCACTAACAGGCATGGGAGTTTTGACAGGAGATGAACCTTCTATACCAAACTTCTTAATAAGATCGCGAGTGTACTTAGCTTGATTAATGAAGATTCCTTCCTTCAATTGTTTAACTTCTATTCCGAGGAAGTAGGACAGTTCTCCCATCATGCTCATCTCAAACTTGTCTGTCATCAACTTAGCAAACTCCTCACAAAGCTTCGGATTCGTTGATCCGAAAATGATGTCATCCACGTATATTTGTACGATTAGAGTGTGTCCTTTCTCTTTTCGTAGAAATAAGGTGGTGTCAATCTTCCCTTTTTGGAAGTTGTGAGCAAGTAGGAATTCTGACAATGTGTCGTACCAGGCTCTTGGAGCTTGCTTCAAACCATATAAAGCTTTCCGAAGTTTGTAGACTAGATGTCCTGCTTTAGGCTCAATGAAACCGGGAGGTTGTTCTACACAAACCTCCTCTTGAAGATCTCCATTCAGGAATCCGCTCTTGACGTCCATTTGATAAACTATGAAGTTTTCATATGAAGCATACGCGTAAACATCCGAATTGCCTCAAGTCTTGCTACTGGAGCAAAGGTCTCATCATAGTCTATTCCTTCTTCTTGACGATATCCTTTGGCTACCAGTCTGGCTTTGTTCCAGATTACAATTCCATCCGTATCAAGCTTATTCTGGAACACCCATTTAATGCCAATGACTTGCTGAGACTTTGGCCTTGGTACTAAGGTCCACACATTATTTCTTTTAAATTGATTCAGCTCTTCTTGCATAGCTTCTATCCAATTTGAATCCTGAAGAGCTTCATCTACCACCTTTGGTTCTATTTGAGATAGAAAACATGAGTAGAGACTCATGTTGGAGGTGGCTACTCTTGTTCTTACACCAACAGTAGGATCACCAATCACTTGTTCTGAGGGATGGTTTCGGGTCCATCTGTAATTCTGTGCATGTGACGGATGATCTTGAACAATTTGAAGCTCTTCCAGATTAGGTGGTGCAGTTGTATCTGCTGGTTGAGCTTCGTCCGGACTAGATGTTTCCGTATTGAAAGGTACAATTGAACTAGATGGTTCTTCAACACTGTTTCTTTCAGTGTTAACTGGTCCGGACGGACTTGAATGTGCTCCGGAATTTTGGGTATCCGTAGGAGTATGTCCGGAGCTAAATGGTAGTCCGGAGTCCGAGTCATCCGTAGCATCGTCCATATAATTTCTTTGTGCTTCGCTGATGCCACGTGGTTGGTCAAGATGTGTAACAGGTACATTCATAAACTTCGAATAATCGACATTGCTGTCCATGACCTGCACATTAGAACTTGATGAACCGACTTTTGACCAATAAAGGTTAGCTTCATCAAAAGTCACATGGATAGATTCTTCAACTTTAAAAAGTTTTCTATTGAAGACCCGATAAGCCTTGCTATGTAATGAGTACCCAACAAAAATCCCATCATCAGATTTTGGTTCAAATTTATTCCGGGTCTCTTTGCCATTTATCAATATATAGCAAGTACACCCAAAAGCTCTGAGATGTGAAATTGAGGGTTTTCGTCCTCTCCATATCTCATAGGGTGTTTTCATGGTAGATTTATTTATTAGAGTTCTGTTCTAAACATAACAGGCAGTGGACACAGCTTCAGCCCATAGACTGAGAGGAAGCATTGCCCCTGCTAACATGGATCTACCAGCTTCAACTAAAGTACGATTCTTGCGCTTAGCTACTCCATTTTGTTGTGGAGTTCTGGGAGCAGAGAAGTCATGCTGTATGCCCTATTCAGAACAATATGATCTCATTTCTGAAAAGTCATATTCTGTACCATGATCACTCCTGATGCACTTTATGCTCAGTCCTTGTGAGTTGCTTATCCAGTTGAAAAGATCTACTAGATGCTCAAAAGTTTGATCCTTTGATTTCAGGAACATCAACCATGTGTATCTGGTGAAATCATCGATAACCACTAGGGTATATCTCGCACCAGCTAGTGACGGAACAGATATAGGACCACATAGGTCCATATGAAGAAGTTGTAGAGGAGCAGTTATTGAATTAACTGATTTTCTCTTAAAGCTATGTTTGGTCTATTTGCCCAGTTGGCATTCTCGACAGAGAGTGTCTCTGGAGAATTTGAGTTTAGGTAGACCAGTGACGAGATCAAGTGACGCTAATTTAGACAATGTCTTAAAGTTTAAATGTGCGCATCACTTGTGCCATAATCAACTATCTTCATCTGAAGCTTTAGTGAGGAAGCATACAGGGTTAGAAGAATTATTTCTTAACACCACTGAGTATATGTCCCCATCTCTTGATCCGGATAACTTAATATCTCCGGATAAGTTTTCTCTTATTGTACAAGAGTTGGACATAAAGGAAACAGTAAATCCTTTGTCATATAAATTACTGACACTTAGCAAATTATGCTTCAAACCTTCGACTAATGCAACTCTTGTGATTGATACACGGCCGTTAGTTAAAGTGCCATACCCGACGTCTTACCTTCTTTGTTGTCACCATATGAAACGGATGGACCTCGTTTTTCCTTAACTTCTACGAGCGAGTCCGATCACCCGTCATATGTCCGGAGCATCCACTATCGAGGATCCACTTGCTTTGATTAATCTTTAACTTCAAGTGATCCGTCCAGTAGATGCTCCTAAAAAGACAACAAGCCCACACTTTTGATGCCCAAACTTGTTTGGGGCGGCAATTGTCAGTTCCTGGATTTGATTTTGCTAGGACTTTTAGCTCTCCAAGTTGACTTTACCTTGTTGATTTCAACTGCTTCTTTTATTTGGATTTTCTTGGGAGAGACACTCCTTTGAGGTTTAGATTTTGTTTTGCTCGAAGAAACCCTTTTATAAAACTGATCTTTATTGGATTGAATTTGATTACAAAGCTAGTTATCAGATAAACTCCAACATTCATAGTGATAATGACCTATTTCCCTATAGATGGAACAGACACTATAATGTGAAGTACAAATAGGGGATACAGGTCTCTTAGATTTTACAGACTTTCTACTCTGTTCCCTGATAACTACGTAATTTGTCATTAAATTTGCATTTAATTTATGGGCTTTAATTGCATATTTTATTGAATTAATGCATTTTTATAATAGTTTTCTCCAATTTCAATTATTTACTGTTTTATTCATTTTTTATAGATTTAATATTAATTTTGGTGGCTTTTAATGTTAAATTAATTATTTCAATTTTAATATTAATTCTTTGGGCTTAACTGATTATTTTAATCATAGTATTATTTTTCTCTATATATGTTTGGGCTTAATTTGAGTTAATTATTTATTTATTTATTTATATATTTGTAATTTTAATATATTATTGTTTTGTGTTTATTATTATTATTATTATTATTATTATTATTGCATGATACGTGGGAAGGAATGAAAGGGTATTTAAAGGTGTGGGTCTTTGCAATTACTTAATTGAGTTATCCTTTTGTGCAGGGAAAAAAAAAAACAATGAAGAGGGCTTTTATTACATGGAAAAGAAATTGGGAAGTAGGAAACATGCTTTTGCTATGTGGGGTTACGTGGAATCTTGATATGCATGAAAAAAAAAAAAAAAACCGAAAGTGGGCTTAATATAAATCATGGGAGAAGAGACCCAGGCATCTCCATTTTACGCCCCGCGGCTTCTCTCCCAGCTGAGCCATCGTGCCCCCATCTCCACCACTCATCTCTCCTCCTAACATCACCCCTATCATCACGCCCCCATCAATCCATCTCTCCTCCACGCCAGATCTTCACCCGTGCGCAGATCCATCGCAGCTCGTCCTCTCGCCCGGCGCCAGGTCTTCATGCCCGGCCGTCTTCGTCCAACACGACACATCGTCTCCATTATTCCTGCACGTCCAGATGGCATCCATCGTTGACGCCGTGCTTCCATCTCCCCCCCCCCGAGGAGACCAAAAATCCCCCCCCCCCCCGGGGGCAGCCAATCAAAGCCGGATTAAACAAAGATAGCGTCATGGAGATTCGGATCGAGTTCAAGACTGGATATTTAATTGGTTGCCCTATTTTTCTTAATTCTGTTCTAATTTGTTGTTTTATTTTTATATGAAAACATTTGTGATTTTCTAACCCATGGAGGGGTAAGTATTTTGTAATCGGTTTAGCGTAGCACTTCGGATGCTTGTTTTGAATCCATGTTTTAATATTTAATTTGATATTTTTATGTGCTTATGATTTAATTCTCAACTCCGTGATTTGTTAATTTAATATCTCGGTTGAGTGTTGATTTAGCAATTCATCATGCGTTAATGTTTTATTTGAGTGGGAAGATTTGTTTCGTAGGAACGCCTAGTCTTTCGAGAATTGATTCATAATTATTCTGGTTAGAATAAATTCATAATTTGATTGTATTCATGGTGTTTTGATCATTTGGATTATGGGGCCATAATTTATCTAATTAATCTTTTGGGATAGTGATAAATAGCATTCGGTGTGAGTTAAACCATTACTTATTTAATTAATTGATTTTCTCAGTTATTGATTTTCTTAGTTAAAATTCTTTGCTTTAATTAGTTTTAATTAGTTTTCATTAATCAAAAATCCCCCCAATTTGATATTTATTCTTTTTTCATTAGTTTTTTATTAAACGGTAATTAAATAGATTGAATTGAATTTTTATAAGTCCTCCGGTAGAGAACGATCTAGGTTAAGCCACTAGCTATACTTAGTTTAAATTTTATTTGGAGTGCGTGTGCGACAAACGCCCTTTTCATTCCCTGTGGCCTAATCCATTGCGTTTCAGCGGCTTGTAGATGTCGGCCTTAGCCTTTCCTTTCTTTTTTAACGGCCGACCTTCCCTTCATCATTAGTTATGGGTGCTATCCTGCTTCGAGAAAGGTGCAAGAAACACCCTACCCTCATAAACTATGGTGCCACCTGAAATGAAACCATCCAACGGTTTAGATGTACTAACAGGATATAAGTTAGTTAGTTTTGGAGTGAAATTCGGAGGGCACATAGTAGCTTGAGCTATGGAAGTTGATGGTTCTGAACCTAGGCCAGGTTTGACTCGGATGTTGTCAGGATCAGTCCTAAAGGTAGAGGCTATTTCCCCGGATTTTAACCACTTATGATTTATTTCCCTTTCCTGTTCCAGTTCGTTTTCAAGTCATTTCACAATAACTTTTAGGCCCGTTAGGTTGGTATTTAGCAAATGATTTTCTGCTCTTAGATCATGATACCAAGCCTCTTTTCCTCTAAAGTCAGCTATGTCCTTTTCAAGTCTAGTGATAGTAAATTCAAGGCATTTATTCTGACTTTCCACATCTTTGTACATTTGAGTAATTATTTGTCTCTCATTCTTTTCATGATCACGTTCACTAATAAGAGATTCTAATTGACTCATGAGCTCAGAGATAGAAGGTACCTCAGTGTTTGCCATGAGGTAGACGTTCGGCTTAGGAGTTGGCTCATCATCTGAGGATTCCTCCTCTTCTTCCGAGCCACTAATGTACTTTGTCACGAACGCCTTCCTCTTGTTCTTGCTGTTATCTGAGGTGGAGCGGCGAGGAGTTACCTTATCACTTTTCTCGGCCACTTTTGATTTGGATCTGCATTCCTTGGCCCAATGACCGGGTTTCCCACAGTTATAGCATTCCTGGGAACTGGACTCCAGTCTCTCCTTCCTTTGGAAAGATGATGACGAGCGTCTCCTGAATCCTTTTCTGCTTTTCCATAGGAATCGCTCAAAGGATTTGACGAGAAGAGCTATCTCCTCCTCCTCGTCAGAGTCAGAATTCTCGGACACGTCCGTATCATCATTCCTCAGTATGTTTAAACATTCTGTAGCTTTGAGAGCTACCCCCTTTTCTTTCCGAGCTATTTTCTCATCTCGGTCAGAGTACTTAAACCTGACTTTGTGAGTCTGCAGCTCTCCATATAGTTCTTCAAGGGGAACATACTGCCAGTTTTTGTCTGATTGCATCTGGAGATGTTTAGAGTAGTATCGATCCGGCAAGGAGCGAAAGAACTTGTCATTGATCTGAGATTGAGAATAATGCTCATTGACAGTCTTCAGCTCAAGAATGAGCTTGCCGAATCTCCGATAGATACTTTCGAGTGATTCACCTGGTTTATGATTGAAACTCTCAAAGTTCTGCCTGAGAGTACATATCACAGTTTGCATTTGGGACTGACTCCCCTCATAGAGGATTGTCAGTTTATCCCAAACGGCTTTGGCTGTCGTGCAACCCTGGACTTCCGTGAAAGCCTCGGAATCCAAGGATGATGTAACATAAGCCAGAGCCTTTTCACTAGCGCACTGCCAGGCTCTTTCATCGTTGGTAAGTTCAGCATCCGTCTTTGGCCTCCTAACTCCATGTTCTCCGATAGTCATTGGAATTGGAATCTCCTGATGAAGACATGGCCACATGAGATGATCATGGCATACCATAAACATCTTCATGCGAGCTTTCCACTGGGAGAAAAGCTCAGGTGTGAATTTGGGCGGTTTCGTCAATGTAAAACCAGAACTCCGTGGTTGAGGAGCGACAGCAGCAGCAGGTTGTGGTGGATCGACGTTTTCACTGCTGCTTCGATTTGGGATGGGCTCTTGTGCACCTCCGGAGTTAAGGCAAGTGTTAAATAGCATACTACTTTCTTCGGCCATTGCTTAGAGTAAAAGAGTGGGATCTCTACTTTTGAATAAATAGACTGCTCTGATACCACTTGATGGTCCCTTGGAGCCTAGAGGGGGGGGTGGGGGTGAATAGGCTCTTATCGAAACTCTTTTACACTCTTAAGGCACGACACTGATCTAGTTAAGTGATAGAATCACTGCGGAAGATAACCAGATAGTGGAAGTATTTTGTTTTATTATCAAGAGATAAGTACAACAAAATAGAAGCAACTCTCTTACACTTTGCTTTTCAAAAGGATTCACACACTAGCCTAGATTTTATCCTTGAGCTCTGATAACGTGCATTTATGCCATTATCCTAGACCTTATATAGGGTGTTTTAGCGTATGTTTTGTCCCTATTTGCATGATATTTTCCACATATTTGCTCTAACCCCTAGGAAGACCCTGTTTGGTGTATAGTGGTACTTTTTGAGTGTTTTTGGCAGGTTTTGGAGTAACCTTTTCCCACACACTTTGGCTAGATCACTCCATCAACTCACGAGGAAGCTATAGGAAGAAGATGGAAGCAAAATGAAGGCAAAATCAAGGTGCACGTGAAAAGCTTTCTCACGTGCATTCTCACGTGCAAGGATTTTATTGCATGGATGCCTTCTACAACTCAAGAGGAAGCTTTGGAGCAAATTTGAGTCAAATTGGAGCTGCACGTGAAAAGGGTCTTCTCACGTGCATTCTCACGTGCAAGCATTTTTAAGCTCCAAATGATGTGTTTTGTTGTTTTAATCATTTTCCTCTAAAGAACTGGGGTCAAATTTGGTGTAGTTTGAGTTTTATTTCGCCTAGAACGTCAACTAGTGTAACTAACCAAAACGACGTCGTTTTGGCTGCGACCACATTTATACTTAGGGCACAATTTTTGTAACCCTAATTTGGCCCAGTAAAACCTATAAATAGGGGGCTTGGGAGGCATTGTAAAGCATCTTGAGTGGGAGACTCTGATTGGAGTTCTGAAAAGAGCTGTAGCCGTTGCTAAAAGATCGGATTATCCTTGGCAAGGAGTCTTTGGTTCATCTTGGGGTCTTCCTTTATTGTCCTGGTATCGTAATCATGTTCTTTCTTGTAATTGTTATTGCTTTCGTCATGATTATGGAGTAGTTTTATTAGTCTAGGGGAGCAATGTAGCCCCCAATAAATTATATTCAGTTGGGTTATGGTTGTTCAATAAAATAGAATTCAGTTCTTGTTTAGTTCACTTGCTTGAATGGAAATGCCTAGTTTATGCATAATTAGGTAATCTTAGCCCTTGTCTAGGGTGGAACACTAGTGAATTAGATTTAATATTGCATGATGGACCAAGTCCCCAACTATTAGATTGTTTATCTACCTTGATCACTTTTATTCACATGGACCAAATGGGATAAAAGCCTTAAATCTATCTTAGCATGGACCAAATGTAAGATAGGTAGGAGATAATCAACATGAACATGAGCTAGAATATAAATCAAGAACAAGAGCCATAACTAGACTATTACAATCGATTGGGTGGTAAACATTGTGACCCTAGATCCTTAATCACTGAAATTTCAATACCAATAGCTTGCCAACATTCTGATTTAATCATTTTTCGTTCAAACTATTTGTATAACAAAAATCAATTGTCCAGACATAAAATCAACTTATTAGCTTAGTGCTTGGAACACCATTAGCTACCTCCTTGTGGGTTCGACAACCGGAGTCTTAATACTCCATTTTATTACTTGACCAGTGCACTTGCTGCAAAACCTATAGACACAATTTATTCAGGTCAAGTTTTTGGCGCCGTTGCCGGGGAGGCAAGCCAAACGTTGTTAAGACTAAGTGACATTAGGTGCTTACGTTTATTTGTGATCTGGATGTTTACTTTCTTGTAATTCTGCTAGTACGGTGTTACCTGGTATCTCGTTGGTTTTGCTACTTTGCAGGGGTGCACCATAGGTGTTTGAGAAAATTCCTCTGTGTATGCGTCACACCAGGGGTGAGCTATTACCATACGATCCCGAAATCGAACGGACGTTGCGAGAGCAGCGAAGGGCTTAGAGGGTATTAGTTGCAATGAACAGTAGTTGGAAGGCTTACATACCTTGTGTGAAGAAATCATGGCTGAAAACAGAGCAAGAGAAGATCGGGGACACAACGGCCAAGGCGGGTATCAGCCGAGGACCTTCATGGATTATGCTAGACCTGTACTATCGGATGAGTATTCAGGCATTAGAAGGGTGCCGGTCCAAGCAAATAACTTCGAGATGAAGCCTGCACTACTGCAAATGGTTGGGCGAGATGCATTTCGAGGCTCGGCACTAGATGATCCACACAACCATCTAGCGCGATTCTTGCAAATTTGCGACACCATCAAAATCAATGGAGTCTCGGATAACGCCATTAAGCTGCGACTCTTCCCATTTTCCCTGAAGGACCGAGCTCTTGGTTGGTTCCAGTCCTACCCGGCTGGCAAAGATACACACATGGGACCAAATGATGGAGAAGTTTCTCTCCAAGTACTTTCCACCAACAAGAGTTATTCATTTAAGGAGCCAAATAAATCAATTCACCTAGCACGGTGATGAGTCGCTATATGAGGCCTGGGAGCGATTCAAAGACTTGGTTAGGAGGTGTCCTAATCATGGCAGGCCAGAATGGTTACAAGTCGAATCTTTTTATGTAGGACTGCACGCAAATATAAGGAGCATGATAGATGCAGCCGCTGGAGGAGCGTTCATGATGATGGAACCTTCGCAGATGAGAGCTTATAGAGAGAATGGCGTTGTCCAACTGCCAATGGTCTAATGACAGACGCCCTAGAGCTGAGCCGGTGGCTGCGGTATCAAATTCATCAATTGCAACTCAGTTTGATGAGTTGACAAGGAAGATGGAGTTATACAGAGCAAATGTCAGTAATGGCTGTTCGTATGGAGGGCAGAACTGAACAACCAAAGCCAGTTACTGAAGATGCTGCTGCAGCCCAGCTATACGAAGAAGCCCAATATGTTGGGAATCGAGGTGGAGGATTCCAGAGACAATTTCAGAACCCAAACCCGTACCAGAATCCTCCGCAGCCCAGCAACTTCCAGAATCAGGGAGGACCTCACCAATTTCAACAACAGCCTTACTTATGGCAAAGGCAGACTAAGGTCCCTGCGACTGGAGCAGCACCGTATGGAGAACATTCTCAGCCACAACTTCCTCCTGGGTTCCAGAAGATGCCTCAATAGAAGGAGGAAGACAAAGAGAAGGCAAAGGATGAAGAGATGCGGAATTTCTTTTATCAATTTGCTAAGCAAGCAACTGACCGAATGAGTAAGGGGGAGACGAGGATTGAGTCCCTTACCACTTCTGTCCAGGATCTTGGGGCTGCCATGAAGAATATAGAGCAGTAGATTGGCCCGCTCGCAAATGCAGTTAGGCCATCTTCATACGCTAAAACACCCTATATAAGGTCAAGCTTAGTGCTTGCTGCTTAACAGCATTAGCTACCTCCCTGTGGGTTCGACAACCGGAGTCTTAATACTCCATTTTATTACTTGACCAGTGCACTTGCTGCAAAACCTATAGACACAATTTTTATAGATCAAGCTCTTGTGCATACAAAGGGTTAATTCCGGCTCATACATTGTATCTCTCTTCCTCTTACAAATATACAAATATGAATATTTATACAAACATTCCTAAGAGACAACCTTGGAACTTGTAGTTCCGGAATGCGTTCAGCACTAACTATTCCTCGGTAATCTCTCTGCCTTGACTACTGCGGTTTGTGGAGCTCAAGATCTTGGGTTTGAAGAGTATAAGTGCATTTGTGAGTTCCCAAATGCAATTGAGGTTGTGTCCACATATCCGAATGATCCACGTGTAAGATTCTTCAGGTTCTCAATAAATTTGTCTTACATCGGGACGCCACGAGCTGATAACATTAAATGCGGTGAGTTGAAGTAGTATCTTCTTGGTCCGGTGTAATTCTCCTTACTCCGTTACTAATGAAGCTCGGAACCTTACTCCGTGTCAGTGATTGCTTACTCCGTATCTATTTAGTACTGGAATCCTTAGTCCGTGCCAACACTTCCTTACTCCGCATGTAAGTTCCTTACTCCGTATGTAAATTCCTTACTCCGCATGTAAGTTCCTTACTCCGGGCGAGTCTTAAAAGGTCGGATGACTTATTCCGTATCAGTGCTTCCTTACTCCGCATGTAAGTTCCTTACTCCGTATGTAAATTCCTTACTCCGTATGTAAGTTCCTTACTCCGTATGTAAATTCCTTACTCCATATGTAAGTTCCTTACTCCGGGCGAGTCTAAGGGATCGGAGTGCTTACTCCGTACTAGCGCTTCCTTACTCCGTATGAGTAAGTTGTCCGGATTCCTTACTCCGCATCTAGTTTGTTTACTCCTTGCGAATAAAGTTTCAGATCCTTATTCCGCATCAATACCTTTAAGTTCTTTGTTCGTACGAATGTTCCTTATTCCGTATGTATTGATGACTTGGTTATTTACCAAGTGTTTGACGACACTCACTCTTGTCCAGATCAGGATTATGTATCCTGTCCTTAGCTTTGCTCTCACGAGTGTATCTGCGGATTAATATCATATCTTCTGCAACGATCAAATAAACACAAGAGATCTCAGATCAAATTATATAAGGCTTTACCAGCATTATCCAAATTCTGGGTTTGATCCAACACCTTGGTATTAGGGTGCCTGAGTGTGTCAGTCCTGAGGCTCGATGTTGGCTGCTCTCAGGCATTGAGTGCTTGACATTCCTTTTGTGGCTTTTTACTTTTGCTCTTAGTGCCCTTTTCGGGTATTCACTAAGCCTGCCTTGCTTTTTGCTTGTTATTCCTTCTACTTGTAGGTGGCTTTGTATATCACCCTTGATGCCCTTGCGAGTTATCATCAAGTCTGCCTTGTATCCTTGATCTCTATAACGTTGTTCCAAATTGCACATATGAGAAATAACTTTGATCATTTAATTTGAGAGGACTTTCTTAGGACTATAACGTAGGCTGGGCTACTGGGTTTATCAAGAAAGGGATATAACAGGCTCAAACCTATTCTAGGCTAGTTGTGATCCATAGTTCAAATAGGACTCTCCTTTTTTGTTTGTCAAAAATTTGCCCCGGTGTAGGACATTATTGTTGCTCAAATGATTTTTTTTACCACTGTCCCCAGTGTTAGGGGATTTCACAAAAGTCTCCCAATTTGTGATATTCAAAATATTTCTTTTTTCTTTCATTCTCTTTTTTTCGCTTTTACTCACTAATTACCCCATGTATGGAATCTTGACATTCAAAACTGGCCCTAGTGTAGGGTGAACTATGGATCAGGTTATATATACAAGGAGAATTTTAGTCGGGCTCAAAAGGGCTAGCAAAGGTAGTATCACGAGGTAGTGAAAGACGGTCTCTCTTCATTTTAAACGATCAAAGTCTTTCTCAAGGTGGACAAGAAGGAACTTTTAATGATAGAAGGAACTTTGTCGTGCCCCAGTTTGACATAGGGACAGTTTCGTTGTCTTTTATGCTGACATGCTCTTCTGATCTGCTTGGAGTTTGAGGTATAACCGAAATGGCTTAGGTTTCTTTGGCTTGATATGCGTTGGTTTGGACCTATTACCCGTGCCAAAAGAGTAAACAAGTAGTGACAGATGTTGCACACAAAAATTATAGGTAAAATAAACTTAACAAAATGGAGTTGATTGAACACACAAAACAAAAGAAAATTGCCACATCCCCAGAGTGTTTTCTCGCAACATCATAATCTTGGTTATTTTTATTTCTGTGGCTCCATGGTACTGGCTTGGATGTTCCAGTAATGAGTTTAAGTCAACACTTGGTTCCCCATATGGCTTTGAAAAGTCTAGCTAGTTCGCCCTGACTAACTGTTGGACAATTTTCTTGAGGGCGAAACAATTTTCAAGGTCGTGCCTCGCTTCATTGCTGTGATAGGCAGATCGGGCCTCCGACTTGTACCATGCAGGGGGTGGCTGTTTCACTTCTATTGCTAGAATTGGAGTCACCATTCTGGCTTCCAGGAGTCATGGATACAGCTCAGCATAGATTATAGGGATCTTATCGAATTCTTGCCTGGGTCTATTAGTGGTTTGGCTCGGCCTGATAGGGGCTTGCTGGGGTTCTGGTTGCATGGTTGGAGTTGGAGTTGGTGGAAAACGATAAGGAGCTCCCCCTTGTGGTTGATATGCTAAGTATGGAGGTGTCAACGCTGCATAGGCTGTCATTGGAAGTGGCTCTGCATAGGATCCAAGTGTGGGATACAAACTAGGATATGTCCCAAAGTTGGCTTGATATAGAGGAGTGTTTTGCTAGATTGACTAGACATCTGGTTCTCTCTTTTTCCCCGTCTGTGCAGACTTCTTGGATGTGTCTGACGTATCACCATGAAGCTTCCCTACTTTTACACTGTCTTCAATACGTTCCCCTGAAGCCACTAGATCTGAGAAGTTGCTGGATATGTTACCTATCAGCTTTTCATAGTATACCCCTTTCAAAGTTTTGATAAACATTGTGGTCAACTCCCTTTCGATTAATGGGGGTTGAACTTCTGTAGCTGCCTCCCTCCATCTTCTCGTATAGACTTTAAAGCTTTCAGTAGCTCCTTTCTCAAAGGCTAGCAACACCAACCTATCTAGCTCCAATTCCGTGATGTGTTTGTATTGTGTGAGGAAAGCTGTTGCAAGGTCTCTCCAAGTCTTGATATGACTTCCCTCCAGCTGAATGTACCATCGAAGTGGTGCCCCAGTCAAGCTTTCTTGGAAATAATGCATGAGGAGCTTGTCATCATTAGCATGGGCAGCCATCTTCCAACAGTACATAGCAAGGTGTGTTTTTGGGCATTAGGACCCATTAAACTTGTCAAAGTTAGGTACCTTGAATTTCGGTGGCAAAATGATGCTGGGCACCAGGCACAAATCTTGGGGACTAATCATCCCATAAGCTTCTGCTCCTTCAACTGCTTTGAGTCTTTCCTCCAGCTTCTTCATCGATAGTGGCTAATCACCCTCATGAGGTACATGAAATCCCATCGCTTCGGCCATGTTACTTGGAGCAGGTGAGGTAAATTGGACTTGATGAGAAGGCCCAGGGTTCATGTTGAATGGATTGAACTCCTGTGGGGGTACTGGTATGAAGTGGGGAGGCATTATTTCCCCTTGCGCTTACCTTGGGGACTGGTCAGTGGCCATCTCAGTGGAACCCCTATTTTTATCTGCTACCATCTTGGTCAACATTTCCATCATGGCCTTCATTTGATTTTGTAGTTCTTGTTGGCCTTGCTCCAGACTAGCAAATCTCACTACTACAAAAAGCCCAAAGACGATGCTTTTAAAGCATCGTCTAAAATAATTAACGATGCTACCTGACGCGTCGTCCATCACCCTATCGTTAGAAGATTTTAGGCCAACGACGATGCACCAGAAAACATCGTTGAATAATATAATCGATGACGCTGCTGCAGCGTCGTTGACTTAGATATCGACGACACTTTTAAAATGTCGTTGAATGAGATACGATGATGCTGGAAAAGTGTCGTTGAAGCATATAAGCAACGATGCCGGAAAAGCGTCGTCTAATTAGACGACGCTTTCTAAAAAGCGTCATCGAATTCGACGCGTCATTTAGTTTTTATCGATGACACTTTAAAAGCGTCATTCTTTTAATTGTTTTGAAAAAAAATACACGTCCTTTTTTTGAGCACTAAATTTCACATGACTTCCACATGCAAGAATACATAATTTCCCATTTAAAAAACACGATGCAATGGCATCATCATAATACGAACTGGTGCTGGTCCCCTTCCATGAATCAAGGCTTGCTAAAAAATGCAGGTCATCAGAGACATTCAAGAAACTACAAAAAGACTGCAATGTCTAGCCAAATTGCAAATGGAGGGAACGTTTAAAAACTATCCATCCATTCCACCAGTAGCAGCCTTGGAAGATTAACTAGCTGGATTATTGAAAACATATGTCGTTCACAGTATACTATTTTAAGTGCAATAGTCTAAAATTGCCCAATAGATAATGTATGCTACTGAAAACTCAACCATCTCATGTCTATGCCAATAACTGAGAATGATTTAATTTAGGCATGCAAATTATATGCAGGAGAAGGTATTTTTACATGTGTTAGCTTGGGAAAAAATGAAAGCTAAATTACAACAAAAATGTAGAAACAATACTAATACGGTAAGCACACAATTTACCTGTGTGAATCCTGGAGCTCTATAGCCTGCACCTAAGACGCCATAGGCACCGCCAACACCAAGCAACCAAGCCAACAATCAGTAAATATTTGTTCATTATTTCTTAACATTGTATTTGTCCTGCAACCAAGCCAGCACAGTAAATATTTCTTAACATCAAATGGCAATATTTTCAAAAACAAAATACAACATTTTCAATTCTAGAAACTCAAATTTGAAAAAAAAAAAAGAAGGATTATAATTCCATTTTCACTACCCAAGTAATAATCTATGTAATAATGTTCCGGGTGGCTTTAAGATGCATGAAAATTTAAATAAGTATTAATTATATATACACAAACACAAGCCATGGAAGAAAAAAGGCATTATTTACACCCAAGTAAAACTCTCAATCATTTTCCTTGGCCGAACCTAGACTTGTAATAATTAAACCCTCCTGGAAGGAGGAATGTTGTTTTCCTTTCACAACTGGACCGTCATCACGATCATTAGCCCCAAGCAATTATGAGCTAGGTCTATTTATCACCCGAACTAGGACACCTATTTTGTCATATTCATACTCAGTTAAATAAAATAAAGTAGCAAAGCCAGTACATTAAAAAGCTAAAATGATATCTGCCAGGAAATGAAAGCAAACTGATCCAAGCATTTAACATATAAATCATAAAATATTACACACAACATACCATTGACCTGAAGTTCAGCATATTGAGGACATTGTATCCTGAACGGAACCTTGTCATTTGAGGCGCTCAACTTCACAGGATATAAGGGATGGCCGATTGTTACCCAAAAACTGCATACCATGAAAATAAATCAGAAAATGGAATAATCCCAATATCCATATTTATTGTAAGGACCCGTGTTTGGGGTTCTGGGAGAGAGCCATGTGATGGAATGCACATCGAGGGATGTGAATATCAGTACGACGACGTATTTGTCGAATAGAGAGTTTTGACTGTGAGTGGGCCCGATTAGGAGTCGGAGCCCCGAAAAGCTAATTTTGGGCATTTTTATAGTATGGTCAGGTGACTTTGTATTCGAGGGCTTATTTGGAAAAATTAACCTCAGTATAGTGATGTACTCGTTAAACGGAGCATTTTGATAGTAATTGGGCTCGATTTGGAGTCGGGACCCTGTGAGGGTAATTTTGATATTTTAATGAATTAAATGTGGGAAAGTATAAATAGGGCAGTGAAGAACTCAAATCCCTAAGTGTCTTACGTGCTTGCCTTTCTAGAGAGACAAAGAGAAGAGGAGAGAGAAAGAGAAGGGGAAAAGAGGAATTGACGATCCGGAGCTCAAATCGGCCAAAATCGAGGTAGGGATTCGTTCTTCTCACTCCTATATCGTTGATTATACTTGCTAGAGTAGCTAAAACATGTTAATTAACCCCCAATTCGTGGAATTGGAAGTATGAACCCTAGAGTTTGACAAACTCGATTTTTGTTGTTTTTGTATGAATTGATGTTGTTTTGGTAGCCTAAGATGGCTAGGATGAGCTAGAAAGCCATTAATGGGGTGAATTAGTGCTTAAAAATGGAGATTTAATGGGTATAATTTTTCGGGCCGAAATTGGGAAGAACACAGTTGACAGTTCGCGACTGGGTAACTGCTCGAGGCTAGCCTCGAGCAGAGCTTCGAGCAAGGTGTCTCGAGCAGGGTGTCTCGAGCAATTGGGCAGTGCAGTTCTGGAGCAGTTCAAGTTTCACTAGACTGGACTATTTACATTGTAACCTATACCCAAAGTATTATACTTAAGTTACAATGTAAATAACGAAATACCCCCCATTTGGATTCAAAGAAAAATACTCAAAAAATTAATTCCCCCTCCTTCAAAATGTGAAAAATGGGATTTAGTGTAAAATCCCGGAAATCTTCAAAAGTTCGTAGTGGTGACTTTTTGGAAAGTGGGGTTAGACCCCTCAGAAAAATCCCCAAAAATCAGATTATTTTAGTTATGCTATGGGGAGCCAATGTCGGGACTTTTTATTTCAAGAAAATAGCTTCTACGAGAATCCTCTCTCTTGGTCAAGACATAAGGATAGAGTTGTGAACTCAAGTGGTCATGTGGGCATGCAAGGCTATCTTGATAAGCCTGGGAAGCTACTGTTGAGGACCTGGGAGGTAAGATTTGTTCAGAGCCTAAGAGGCTATTGTGCCTGAGAGGTAATATTGTGCCTGAGAGGCACTGCTGTGCCCAAGGGGCAGTACTGTGTGCCTGAGAGGCAATGTTTGGGATTACCTGAGAGGTTTTCTTTCATTTCAATATGTGTACATGAATTAGTTGGTGATATATATGTATATGTAGCATTACACGAGCACATGCCTACACTAGTTTATGAGTTGGGATGGGTCGGGGAGACATAATCCCTACTGAGCTGTGGTTGCTCTCCCCTCCTGTTGTGTTTGTTTTTGTTTGTTTCAGGTGCTTACAGGAGCTAGGAGGTTTACCATAGGTGAAGACCTTGTGTGTGTTTGTTTATTTTGTTGTATTGTAAAAACTATATGGTAACCCCGTGGGGGAAAGAACATGTATATATGTGTGTTTGTACTATGCTTTGAAATGAGATTTTAGTATATGTGTGATATGGTTTAGGGACGGCACCCGTGCTAAGGTCCCTTTCTCGGTGTTCTCACCAACCCCTTGTCCCTTCGGGTGCGGGCATGGGGATTCACTAACCGGTTTCCGTGGGTCTGAAATCCGGGGCGTGACAGATGGTATCAGAGCATGATCTAGTTGGCCTAGGGTAGTGGGGTGATTTATTACTCTTGAGTCCTTTTGAGGGGCATAGAGGGATGTGCCTGATCAACACGGTCCTGTATGAGCCTCTGAGGTGTACTGAGGGTAATCAGTTATTATGTAGGTGTGCATGCATGGATAGGCACTAGTTTGCATTGAGAATGTGAAACTGATTTGATGTGTTATATGTGATGATATGAATAACTGTGTGACAGTATAGACATGTGTGATTGTGTGACAGCTTATATATGTGCATTGTGTGACTTGTGTGTTTTAGTGTGAGCCATATGGGATATGTGCCATATGTGTGATTGACCCATGTGATGGGGATGGACTAGAGATTGAACCTTTGTTTCTTTGTGTAGTGAAAATGCCTCCGAGGAGAGTGCTGCGTGCGTCTGAGGCAGTTGGTGATGAGTCTTCTACCCATATGGGACTGGATGCGGGGCAGTCCGTTGGGGGAAATGAGTTGTTGGCATAGCTTGTGGCCCAAGTGGGGGCACTGAGGGAAAGTATGGGGGACGAGGTTTGGGAAGCGGTGCGCCGTGAGTTAGCGGCACAACAAGTGGTTCCACCACCACCCAGAGAGGAGTCCCAGCGTGAGGATAGGGTTCCACGCGAGGCAGTGGAGACCCGACATGTTGATGAGGATGTGGTCACGAGATTCCGAAAGGAACAACCAAGTAAATTCCTGGGAGGGGGTGATCCAGTGGCTGCAGAGCACTGGCTGAGGCATATTGAGCACCAATTCTCCTTTCTCATACCGCGGGAGGAGGATAAGGTGAGATTGGCAGTGAGACAGTTGGAGGGTGAAGCCCTGGAGTGGTGGCTTAGTGTTGGTGGGAGCCGTGATGTGCAGATGATGTTGTGGGATGAGTTCCTTCAGTTATTTCATGATCAGTTCTTCCCTGAGTCCGTGAGGGGCAAAAGAGGGAAGAGTTTGCCGGTCTGAGGCAGGGGTCGAGGACAGTGTCAGAGTACGAGCGGGAGTTCAGGAACCTGAGTAGGTTTGCTCCAGAGACTGTGGCCCATAATTTTACCTTGGGTTTGAGGCCTGCCCTCAAACAAAGAGTTGAGGCATTCCGTCTGAGGACATATTTAGAGACAGTGGAGACGGCCCCTATTGTTGAGAGGGGTCTCGACGAGGGGAGACAGGCCCATCAGGGACGACATCTCCAGAGTGGATCTGATTCCAAGAGGCCCAAGATAGAGTTTGGGAGCAGCTCTAGAGAGAGGGGTCAGGCTCTAGTGGTGCCAGTGAGGCCCCACCTTAGTGGGAGACAGGGGGGTTCGACGGGTGGTCCACCAAGAGGTTGTTTGTGTTGTGGGGATCTAGGACACTGGAAACGGGAGTGTCCCCGGAGACATTTGACATGCCGTACTTGTGGGCGAGAGGGGCACTTAAGCAGAGTGTGCCGTAGCAGAGGTAGTACGAGTGGTGCTAGGAGGGGTAGCACAGAGTGTCTGAGGTGACCACCCAGTTTAGAGCTCTAGGGGAGAGACCAGCCCATCAGTGGCAGGGCGGTCAGGCAAGTTCTAGTCAGTCTAGACCTCAGGGGAGGCCAGAGAGGCAGCCACATGGAGGTGGAGGGGTCCAGAGTGGGATCCGTACAAAGGAGAGAGGACAGAGGAGCGAGGCTACTGGTAGTGTAGCTCAAGGCAGAGTGTTTGCCTTGACCACGACACCGCAGGAGGAGGCAGAGTTTCCATCCTTAACTACCGAGGGAGGGGCAGGACCTTCAGTTGTACGAGGTACGATTTTGATTTCTCACACACTTGTATCTGTTTTATTTGATAAGGGTGCATCGTCTTCCTTTGTTGCTGAGTCTGTAGTGAATAGCCTTCAGTTGTACGAGGTACGATTTTGATTTCTCGCACACTTGTATCTGTTTTATTTGATAAGGGTGCATCGTGTTCCTTTGTTGCTGAGTCTATAGTGAATAGCCTTGGCTTAGAGAGTGGGGCAGTTGAGAGGCCACTGTCTATTGAATCACCAGTGGGTGGTATCTACGAGGTGCGACAAGTGAGTCGCCAGTGTATTCTCACCGTGGGTGATGTAGAGTTGTCATTTGACTTATATGTCATGCCTTTGAGGGCATTTGATTTGATTTTGGGCATGGATTGGTTGAGAACCTTCCAAGCTACTATTGATTATTATAGACGGCGGGTATCTTTTGTGTCACCGACAGGGCTTCCTTGCACCTTGTTGGGTGAATGGGATCGTGAGGCGAGTCGAGCTGGACCGATGGTGGAGCAGTGGAGCACCATTACTCATAGATTGGCAGCACTCACATTTGCTGTAAGACCCGCAAAATTTTTAGCTATTTAAGTTCTTACTTAAAGAGTAATAATAATAAAATAATAATAATGTTATTGTTAACAATAGTTAGAAATGATATTTTAAATATTATCACGATAAAAATAAGCACCCAATATGGTCATTCAAATAGCATGTGACTAATAAGTAGTCGTTAGAATAGTAACTAGCCGTTATGAATAGTATCCGTTTGGACTTCCATAAATAGGTATGAGCATGAGATTTTATTTATAAGAGAGTATAGAAATAAGAAGAATAATAATAAGAGTTATGGCATCAAGTTCTCAAGTACCGCCATCCGAGAATAGTGTACGAGATGAAGATCGGCGAGCAATACGACTTGAAGTTACAAAGCTATGCTTTGCTATAGATGAGCTAAATGCTCGTGTCCAATGGCTGCAATATAATGCGACGAGACACGGGAGAAGTTTGAGGTTATTCGTGCGACAACCACGACAATGTTAGCCGAAGGGTTGTGTAGCTCTCTTGCCAGAAGCACAACACGTCCTACGCACATACGCTAATATAATTCAAGAAATTTTACGAAGGCCTAGAATATGATATTAATGTTTATGTTTAGGATTATAATATTTTATGCTATAATGTTATCTTACTTTATTGTTTATTGATTATGCAATTATATTATTTTATCCGCGTAAATATTAAATATGTTATAAAAAAAATAATAAAATAATTTCTTATATGTCAAAACGTTTAGATGCTATATATTATGTCATTTAGTTTTTAAACCAAATTACTATGGGTAAGTAAGTATTACAAGCCTTAACTTTTACCAAAAGTATGAAACATAGGTAAGACCCAAAAATTTGAATAAGGCGATTCTGGAGGTCCCATTCAAAAATTCATAACTTGAGTTATACAGATCCAATTGACATGAAACCAAAGCCCATTTGTTCCTTTTATCACTTAGCTAAAACATGTAAAAATTTCAGAATTTAATATGAAGCCAATCAATTCCAGAAGTTAAAATACTACACATAGGTTCAGTGTGAACGGGTAAACATTTTAGTATGACTTTTAAAATTCAATAACTTTTGTTATACACATGTGAAAATTATAAAATTGATACCCATTTGTAGATATTTAAGTCAGTAATGCAATACAATTGGCCGTTTGTCAAAAACTATAAAATTAAAAATGTTATAATTGAATTAGTAGGGAGTACACCAATGTGGACTTTTGCTGCCAAAGGAACCTTCTAGGTTTAAAAGTCTTAAAACATTTTTTAATGGTAGGAGGAGATAACCACGTTTTTAATAAGAGATAATATGAAGAAAATAAAGTATTATATTTTTTAAATAATTTAATTTAATGCCAAAGTCAAATTTGTACACTATTTTTCATACTATTACACCTACCATCCTTGCCTATATAAGGAGTGTCTTGCCTCTCCTCTTAATGCACAAATCCCTCAAGCCACACCACGAAATTCCCTCTCAAAACACTCCCTTAAGCCCTCTTAACACCCCAAATACTCTACTCAAATCTTCTTTTGCTTTTGGTACTTACCAAGCGTCGAAGTTCTTCGAAAGGTTTAGAACGCGGAGAACGACAAGCGGATAGTAAGGGTTTCTTATCCCCTTTTTCTTTTTCATTATAGTCTATATAGTAAGGGTTTCTTATCCCCTTTTTCTTTTTCATTATAGTCTATATTTCGTAAGGGTTTCTTATCCCCTTTTTCTTTTTCATTATAGTCTATATTTCGTAAGGGTTTTTCTCATCCCCTTTTTCTTTTGCATTATAATCTATATTTCATTATTATTGTAAGGGACCTTTCTCTTCCTCTTTATCTTGTTTGGAATTCTTATTGTAAGAGTTTTATGTTTCTTATTCTTTTAATTCCATTTTATTGTTGAGAAGATTAGATTAGTCTCTTTTTAATCTCTCTCTTGGTAATCTATGCTATTGATTGGGGTAGATAACCATTTTGATATTCGTGGTTATCCTTGTTAACTTTGAATGTTTTATTGAAATTCTATGTGATGCCTCATGTTATGTATGTTAAATTTGTTATGACCTCTTATGTTTGGACAAAGTAAGTTTATGATGGGTGGTTCAAAAGACCTCCAATGCATTGGGTAAGAACATCACCGGAGAGTGTCAATCCAGTGTAATATGTTATGTTATGATTCGGTATCTAGGTGGTTAACCTAGGTCATGATGTTATGATACGATGTCTAAACATAATCTTCCATGTTATGATTTCCTTGTGAAATGTTGATCATGTATGCAAATGTTATATGGTATTTCCTATGTTCGATATCTTCATGATTTTCCTTATCCGCTTATTTTACCCTTACCGGGCTATTTGAGCTCACCCTTTTTATGATTTCTTTTCCAACCCCAGGAAATTAAGGGATGGAGAAACTAGGATAAGGAGTCGAGAAGTGCTTGGAAATAAAGTTGTGTGAAATTTTAAAGATTTATTAAGTTGTTTTGCTCGTGTGCTTTGTTATGTAATAATGGGTTATGGACACTTAGTCTCTAAACCCCTAAACCTTAAAGATCTTGGATTGAAATTTGTAATAATGAATGGTTTGTTTGATTAATTAAGTAATAGTTTGAAATTGATATAAAATTTGTATATTTAATTTCATCTAACGCACCTAGGTTTGGAGGTTTCAAATTTGGGGCGTTACGGTTGTATCGAGCGATGGTTTATTATAGGTTAGAGACTGAGTCTTAGAAATATGAAGTGTGATACATAAGTTAAAGGTCTTAGAATGATAATTTCGTAAAAGCATAGGAATAAAGTATAACACGCTACAAGAAAACAAAATCAATAAAAACTTTAAGTAAACGCATAAGATTATTGTTAGGAAATTATATTTCGTTTATTGATGGACTAACGGGTATTTTGTGTATATATTTCAAAAGAAGCAGGACATGGAGAAATCTAGTAATTGACACGGTGAAAGGTATGTTATCAAGTCTTCAACGTGATTTTAGGATAACACACTCGTGAAAGGTACGTCATTCGGCACGCTACAAAATAAAATAATAGTAGTGTATATCGCACACAAACACACAACTTATTTTTTTCATAAGGAACTATTACATAAAGAAAATTACACCAACATTGCGATAATATAGAACAGATAGATTGTCATCGGGAACGGTATGAAAATTGGACTAAACACCTCGTCCATGAAAAATAAGAACGTTACAACAATAACAAGAACGGTAAACAAGATTTTGACAAGTGGAAACATTTTGTAGAGAAGGGAAGGAGTGGTTGTTGCCGGATTCGAAGCACGTCGTAGGAGAAGCCAGCTCGCCGGAGAAGTGATAACAATCAGCAAACCGGTTCGTTAGAGTGTTAGAGGGTGAGAAGATCAGTGTCAAGGTTGGGAAGCACCTCACCCGTAGAGTCTTGACGCCAACGAGAAGGATTCGAAGTCGGTGATGGTCGCTGCATCCAGCGAAGCTAGTGTCACACGAGATGGTGCGGAGCGCGCGCCAAGGCACGCCTATAATGGAGAACGTGTGGTGAGGAATAAAGGCATGGACGTGTGGTTGGAAACAAAAAGGAGGGAAAGCAAACCTATAACTAATGTGTGGTATGTCGAATTCGGTATATGTAATTAGCGCGAATCAGCCAAGCGAGGCCTTGTAAGTGGCAAATCATCAACCACTACTCCAGCGGGAAACACATAGGAACCGAACCAAGACGTTCGAATATTCAAACAAGGTGACACCATTAGGCCACCTCCCAAGCGGATCCAAGTAAGTAGCCCGATTTAACGTAAGGATTATAATGCTCGGTTAAAGAAGCAAATAAATGATGACCCCTTAATTTAAGTAGTTATCTTATGAAATCTCATTATTATCACATGCCATGTTTAACTTATGTTGCCATTTTAAGTTAAGTAACCCTTATATTTTTATATACCACGGTTATTTTATTTTTATTATATATACTCCTTTCTTTAATGCCCAAGTAAATACCTATCATCTTGTTCCATGCTTTAAGTTAAGCATCTTAGCTTCAATATTGCGGCACGCTGAAGCTACATAGGTATAGATTTACTACCGTTAACGCCATATCATGCATGCCTTATACCGCACGCCAAAGGCACTCACCCATGCTCTTGCTATATGTAGAAGTTAATGCACCTATGCTCTAAGACACGGTCAAGTTATCTTTTAGCTTGCTTTTTCTTACACGCTAAGTTTAACCACCCCAACGAATAACACTATAAATGGAAGTATGCGCCATTTCCATAGTTCTAGACCTAGACAACAATTTCTATTTAGTTGAAAAATGGCTTCCTACTATAAACCACCACAAAACTCAAGGTTCCAACGAGTTGGTGTTCTTGGAGGAAAAACCATTGGGAAGAAAGAGTGTTATAAGATCGCAACCATAGAACTCGGTGAGGAACTTGTCTTAAAGGGTTAGACGTTGTCCGCAATTGCGAAATTTTTGGACTTCGGAGCTTTTTGTCTCAATTCGTTCGCTCAGCGGGAGGACATATATCTACACATTCGAGCATGGAAACGCGATCTCCGAACTTCATCAACGAAAGGAAGAAGTTGCTAGACTCTCCGATTGCTTCATTATACTTCCTGGAGACCTTGGAGCTATGGAGGAATTCATGGAAATCGTCATGGGCTCAACTAGGTATCCATGATAAACCCATAGGCTTACTTAACATAGGTGGATTTTTCGATCCCTTTTATAGCCCAAATCGACACGCCATCGAAGAAGGTTTCATTAAACCATCACAAAAGAAGATATCATCATAAGTAGCAGCCGAAGGATCTACTAAGGAAAATGGAGGCATATGAGCCAACACGTGAAGGTGCTATTTCAAAGGACCTTTGGGAAGCCTGAAGTTGGATCATCGAATCTAGACAACATCTAGAAAACCGCTTAGCTCTATCATAATTTGAAATCGTATGGTGTATTTTATTTTGTTTTAAATAAATGATGCTTTTTAACCTATGTCATCGTATAACCCTAGAATTTTTAAGAGTGATATCATAAACATAATAAATGGAAAGTAATAATATTGGTGATAATGTCTAGGACACGTTTTATAATGTGAAACCGCAAATCTTAGTCAGTGATTGGTATGATTTTGATTGATGATAGAACAAGCCTATTTTGACATTTGAGAACCTATATCAATTATAATATCATTATCATTATTGAAGTAGCCGTACTCTAAGCAAGTGCTATATATAAAATATAAACAGAAGGAGAAGATAATCTTTATAGGAAGCAGTGCAACGATATGGCATCATCCAACTCTCATGTGTATATACTCGAATCTAGCACCACGCGAGATGAAGATCGACGAAGGGTGCGGGCTGAGATTACAAGACTACTCTTTACCGTAGATGACCGCGATCCGTAATCATTGGCTACTATTAGAGCAAACAAGGATGAGGGAAAAGGCTAATCTCATTCGTGCAGCCACATCGGCAATGTTAGCAGAAGGACAATGTGGCTCTGCTGCAGAAGCTCGCTTAACCCTTAGGGTTTATGCAGATACAATTCGAGAAATATTGAATAGGCCGTAGAAAGTAATTATAATTTTCTCCTTGGGACCATGAGTTTTTGTGATAACGAAGGTACGAAATAATTTCGAGGACGAAATTTCTTTAAGGAGGGTAGGATGTAAGACCCGTAAAATTTTTAGCTATTTAAGTTCTTACTTAAAGAGTAATAATAATAAAATAATAATAATGTTATTGTTAACAATAGTTAGAAATGATATTTTAAATATTATCACGATAAAAATAAGCACCCAATATGGTCATTCAAATAGCATGTGACTAATAAGTAGTCGTTAGAATAGTAACTAGCCGTTATGAATAGTATCCGTTTGGACTTCCATAAATAGGTATGAGCATGAGATTTTTTTATAAGAGAGTATAGAAATAAGAAGAATAATAATAAGAGTTATGGCATCAAGTTCTCAAGTACCGCCATCCGAGAATAGTGTACGAGATGAAGATCGGCGAGCAATACGACTTGAAGTTACAAAGCTATGCTTTGCTATAGATGAGCTAAATGCTCGTGTCCAATGGCTGCAATATAATGCGACGAGACACGGGAGAAGTTTGAGGTTATTCGTGCGACAACCACGACAATGTTAGCCGAAGGGTTGTGTAGCTCTACTCCCCAAGCACAACACGTCCTACGCACATACGCTAATATAATTCAAGAAATTTTACGAGGCCATAGAATATGATATTAATGTTTATGTTTAGGATTATAATATTTTATGCTTATAATGTTATCTTACTTTTATTGTTTATTGATTATGCAATTATATTATTTTATCCGCGTAAATATTAAATATGTTATAAAAAAAATAATAAAATAATTTCTTATATGTCATAAAACGTTTAGATGCTATATATTATGTCATTTAGTTTCTTAAACCAAATTACTATGGGTAAGTAAGTATTACAAGCCTTAACTTTTACCAAAAGTATGAAACATAGGTAAGACCCAAAAATTTGAATAAGGCAGATTCTGGGGTCCCATTCAAAAATTCATAACTTGAGTTATACAGATCCAATTGACATGAAACCAAAGCCCATTTGTTCCTTTATCACTTAGCTAAAACGTGTAAAAATTTCAGAATTTAATATGAAGCCAATCAATTCCAGAAGTTAAAATACTACACATAGGTTCAGTGTGAACGGGTAAACATTTTAGTATGACTTTAAAATTCAATAACTTTTGTTATACACATGTGAAAATTATAAAATTGATACCCATTTGTAGATATTTAAGTCAGTAATGCAATACAATTGGCCGTTTGTCAAAAACTATAAAATTAAAAATGTTATAATTGAATTAGTAGGGAGTACACCAATGTGGACTTTTGCTGCCAAAGGAACCTTCTAGGTTTAAAAGTCTTAAAACATTTTTTAATGGTAGGAGGAGATAACCACGTTTTTAATAAGAGATAATATGAAGAAAATAAAGTATTATATTTTTTTAAATAATTTAATTTAATGCCAAAGTCAAATTTGTACACTATTTTTCATACTATTACACCTACCATCCTTGCCTATATAAGGAGTGTCTTGCCTCTCCTCTTAATGCACAAATCCTCAAGCCACACCACGAAATTCCCTCTCAAAACACTCCCTTAAGCCCTCTTAACACCCCAAATACTCTACTCAAATCTTCTTTTGCTTTTGGTACTTACCAAGCGTCAAGTTTTCGAAAGGTTTAGAACGCGGAGAACGACAAGCGGATAGTAAGGGTTTCTTATCCCCTTTTTCTTTTTCATTATAGTCTATATAGTAAGGGTTTCTTATCCCCTTTTTCTTTTTCATTATAGTCTATATTTCGTAAGGGTTTCTTATCCCCTTTTTCTTTTTCATTATAGTCTATATTTCGTAAGGGTTTTTCTCATCCCCTTTTTCTTTTGCATTATAATCTATATTTCATTATTATTTAAGGGACCTTTCTCTTTCCTCTTTATCTTGTTTGGAATTCTTATTGTAAGAGTTTTATGTTTCTTATTCTTTTAATTCCATTTTATTGTTGAGAAGATTAGATTAGTCTCTTTTTAATCTCTCTCTTGGTAATCTATCCTATTGATCGGGGTGATAACCATTTTGATATTCGTGGTTATCCTTGTTAACTTTGAATGTTTTATTGAAATTCTATGTGATGCCTCATGTTATGTATGTTAAATTTGTTATGACCTCTTATGTTTGGACAAAGTAGTTTATGATGGGTGGTTCAGAAAGACCTCCAATGCATTGGGTAAAGAACATCTCTGGAGAGTGTCAATCCAGTGATAATATGTTATGTTATGATTCGGTATCTAGGTGGTTAACCTAGGTCATGATGTTATGATACGATGTCTAAACATAATCTTCCATGTTATGATTTCCTTGTGAAATGTTGATCATGTATGCAAATGTTATATGGTATTTCCTATGTTCGATATCTTCATGATTTTCCTTATCCGCTTATTTTACCCTTACTGGGCTATTTGAGCTCACCCTTTTTATGATTTCTTTTCCAACCCCAGGAAATTAAGGGATGGAGAAACTAGGATAAGGAGTCGAGAAGTGCTTGGAAATAAAGTTGTGTGAAATTTTAAAGATTTATTAAGTTGTTTGCTCGTGTGCTTTGTTATGTAATAATGGGTTATGGACACTTAGTCTCTAAACCCCTAAACCTTAAAGATCTTGGATTGAAATTTGTAATAATGAATGGTTTGTTTGATTAATTAAGTAATAGTTTGAAATTGATATAAAATTTGTATATTTAATTTCCGCTAACGCACCCAGTTTGGAGGTTTCAAATTTGGGGGCGTTACATTTGCCGAGGGGAATGTAGAGAAGAGAGTGTGGCCAGTGATCGTGGACCAATTCCAGGATGTGTTTCCAGAGGAGTTGTGGAGTCTACCACCTGAGAGGGGTATAGAGTTTTGCATTGAGTTGCTACCGGGGGTAGGGCTTATCTCGCAGGTGGCCTATCGGATGGGGCCTTGCAGAGTTAAGAGAGCTACAGAAACAACTAGAGGAACTGGAGGGCAAGAGATTTATTCGACCAAGTACATCGCCTTGGGGTGCTCCAGTACTTTTTGCCGAGAAAGCAGATAGGACGCTGCGGTTGTGCATTGATTACAGAAAACTAAACCAAGTAACGGTAAAGAACATATACCCATTACCTCGAATAGATAATTTGTTTGATCAGTTGAGCGGGGCTCAGTGGTTTTCAAAGATAGATTTGAGATCGGGGTATCATCAGTTGAGAGTCAGGAAGGAGGATATCCCCAAGACCACTTTTCGGTGTCGATATGGGCATTATGAGTGGTTGGTGATGCCTTTTGGGCTTACTAATGCACCAACAGTCTTTATGTAGTTAATGAACCAGGTATTTGCTCCTTACTTGGATTCCTTTGTGGTGGTATTATTTGATGACATCCTTATGTACTCCAAGACCAAATTGGAGCATGAGGAACATTTGGCTATAGCTTTGTAGACATTGAGGGAGCATCGGTTGTATGCCAAGTTCAGTAAGTGTGACTTTTGGATGCAGGAAGTGCATTTCCTTGGCCATGTGGTATCAGCTGGAGGAGTCCAAGTGGACCCAGCTAAGATTGAGGCAGTGTCATCGTGGAGGAGGCCAGTGAATGTGTTTGAGATTAGGAGCTTTTTGGGCTTGGCAGGGTATTATCGGTGCTTTGTGGAGGGGTTCTCCCGTTTGTCAGCACCTTTGACAGCATTGACTCGGAAGGGGGTCAAATTTGAGTGGACTGACAAGTGCCAGCAGGCTTTTGAGACTTTGAAAGCCCGGTTGACCACCGCGCCAGTCTTGAGGTTACCACGAGAGGGGGTGCCTTATGAGGTGTATTGTGATGCGTCCAGAGTAGGCCTGGGTGTGTGCTGATGCAGGAACGCAATGTGATTGCGTATGGTTCAAGGCAGTTAAAACCTCATGAGTTGAACTACCCCACACATGATTTAGAGTTGGCGGCAGTGATCTTTGCCTTAAAGAGTTGGCAGCATTATCTTATGGGAGACAAGTTTGTGGTGTATACAGACCATCGGAGCCTTCAGTATATCTTTACCCAGAAGGATTTGAACCTGAGGCAGCGACAGTGGATAGAGTATCTACAGACATTTGATTTTACCCTTGCATATACCCCTGGTAAGGGGAATGTGGTGGCAGATGCCCTGAATAGGAAGGGCAAGGCCGAGGTGGCTATGAGAGAGTGGAAACTGATGGAGCAGTTGGCTATATTGCAACTCCAGCCTAGTACCTCTGAGAGAGGAATGGTTTTAAGCCCTATTGTTGTGGTGCCTGAGTTATATCAGCGAGTCCGAGAGGGACAATTGGGGGATAATGAGTGTGAGGCACTCCGTGCACGGATTTTAGCTGGGGAGCTAGTAGGAGATTGGGCCGAGGGTCCTGAGCATGAGTTGACCTTTCAGGGGCGTCTGATTGTGGCATCTCCTCTTCGTAGGGATGTGATGAGGGAGTTCCATCAGTCCAGAGTTTCTGTTCATCCAGGAGGCACCAAGATGTACCATCTCCTCTTTGTAGGGATGTGATGAGGGAGTTCCATCAGTCCAGAGTTTCTGTTCATCCAGGAGGCACCAAGATGTACCATTCTCTTCGGAGACATTTTTGGTGGCCTAGGATGAAGAGGGATGTGGCAGAGTTTGTTTCTACATGCCTTACCTGCCAATAGGTAAAGGCGGAGCACCAGCGTCCAGCGGGTATGTTGCAGCCCTTAGCAGTGGCAGAGTGGAAATGGGATCACATTACGATGGATTTCGTGACAGGACTTCCACCTACCTCGGGGAGGAAGGACATGATTTGGGTTATTGTGGATCGGCTAACAAAATCAGCCCATTTCCTAGCAATAAGGGAGCGGGATCCCATTGGGGCTTTGAGCCAGCTGTATATTAGTGAGATCGTGAGGTTGCATGGGGTGCCCTCATCTATTGTATCGGATAGGGATGCGAGGTTTACATCCCGCTTTTGGGCAGGTTTGTAGGAGGCTTTGGGGACAAAGGTGAACTTGAGTACAACTTTTCATCCTGAGACGGATGGTCAGTCTGAGGGGACGATCCAGACCTTGGAGGATATGCTGCGAGCATGTGTGTTGGATTTTGTGGGCTTGTGGGCCACTCACCTACCATTGGTGGAGTTTGCTTACAACAACAACTATCAGGTGTCCATTGAGATGGCACCATTTGAGGCATTGTATGGGAGGCCTTGTCAGTCTCCATTGTGTTGGACTGAGGTGGGCAAGGCCGCTCTCTTGGGACCACAGCTGGTCCAAGAGGCCAACGAAAAGGTGAAAATGATCCGTCAGCGTCTATTGACAGCCCAGAGTAGGCAGAAATCCTATGCGGATCAAAGGCGGAGGCCTTTAGAGTTTTCAGTGGGCGATCATGTATTCCTCCGTGTGTCCCCGAGGAAAGGATATCGACGATTTGGGAAGGGTTCCAAACTATCGCCGAGATTTGTTGGCCCTTTTGAGATTCTGGACCGAGTTGGTCCTGTGGCATATCGATTGGCTCTTCCACCACGATTGAGCAGGGTGCACAGTGTGTTCCACGTGTCGCAGTTGGGCAAATATCATCCAGACCCACCTCATGTGATCGATTGGGGTGATCTGGATATTGTTGATGATATCTCTGTTGTTGAGGTTCCTGTTCGGGTCGTGGACAGGCGGGGAAAGCTTTTGCAAGGCAAAGCTATCCCTTTGGTTCGTGTCTTGTGGAGACACCATGGCATGGAGGAGGAGACATGGGAACGCGAGGAGGAGATGCGGGAGCATTACCCCAAGTTGTTCGAGGACGAACAATCTTGAGGGAGGGAGATGGCGAAAGCCTTATATGGTATGTGCTCTGTCTTATGTGACGTGGTATTATGCATATATGAGATATGTGGGTTCGTGTTTCTTATGTGTATGGTGTGTTTCTTGGGTTTGTGTTTTCGTGTTTATTAGGTGTATGATGTGCTTCGTGTGTTTATTGTTGGACCCCATTTTGTCCGAGTTGGACATACATATTCATTTTCAGCTTTATATTATTCCATATCTGTCATTGACTTTGTATAGAAAAATAAAGAGGCGTGACTATTAATTTAAAGGGTGTGACGTTAATTATTCACAAAATAAAAATAAAAATAAAAAAAAATAAAAATAAAAATAAAAATAAAAGAACAAAAACAACAAAAAAGTATAAAACCAGCAAATAAAAAAATGTTTTTAGGGCCGGATATGCGTCTACATTTTGTATTTTTTAAACAGCCTTTTTTGCACCAAAATAAAAACCCCAACGGTTACAGCACTGTTCCAACGGTCACGACATTGTTCCAACGGTCACGATACTATTTCCAACGGCTATATTCTCCACCAACGGCCACTTTTCCATCCTATAAATACACCCTCATTCCCCTCCTTCACTCACACAACTTCCATTCTACCACTCTTCAAACTCTCTTCGTCAATTCTCCACGTTTTTGTCTCCTTATCTGTGAAAATGACTGACTGGGCGAAGTACGTGCTGATGGTGCTAGTGCTGGCGTGCACTATTGTGTATCCTATGATGGGCGGAGCTTTCATACCCCTACTTGCTTTCATCATCCTCTTGTATGTAATGGCAATGGCCACAGAATATATTTTAGGCTAAACCATGTAATATCTCCACTACGAAGTCCTAAATAAAGTGCACTTTGCATGTTTATGTTATACGTGTGTATATATACATATATATGTTAAATAAATAAATAAATAAAACCGTCCCAACGATCAGTCGCGGCCGACATAAGATAAAAAAAAATCCGTGAATAGTACTTAGGGTACTGTTCATATCACTATTCGTGAATAGCACCCAGGGGTTACTGTTGCATGAATAGTATCCGGGTTACTGTTGCATGAACAGTACCCCGCACCCCTTATTTGACTTCTTAATAATAATAATCATAAAAATCAAAAAAATGGAAGTCCCACATTGGAGGTTTTACAAAATTTCCTTCTCCATGACTCCTATATAAAGGGTTCCTCTCCCCTTCTACAAACACACCAACATCAAATATACAAAACTCTAAAAAAGATAGTAGAGTGTAAAATTAATCTTTTTCCTTCTTTTGCAGAAAAAAGAGGCATTCGGGAGGAGGGCGCCTTTGGTCCGCATTATTTCAGGTTTTTTATTCCTTTCCTTCTTTTGTTTTAATTATTATTTTGTTTGTAAATTAGTAGTTTGTAATTTAGCATAATTAGTTAGTTAGTTAGTTTTTAAATTAGTTTGTAATTAATATTAGTTTGTAATTTAGCATAATTAGTTAGTTAGTTAGTTTTTAATTAGTTTTAATAAAAAAAAATTAATTTAGCATAATTAGTTAGTTAGTTAGTTAGTTTGTAATTATAATTAGTTTGTAATTCTAAGTAGTTTTTTAATTTTTTTTTTATTTTTATATAATTAAATTAGCATAATTAGTTAGTTAGTTAGTTTTTAAATTAGTTTGTAATTCTAAGTAGTATAATTAAATTAGCATAATTAGTTAGTTAGTTAGTTTTTAAATTAGTTTGTAATTCTAAGTGGTATAATTAAATTAGCATAATTAGTTAGCTAGCATTTAATTAGCATAATTTATTTAGTGTAAATAATCTAATGTGGTTGTATATACTTATTTAATTTTTGTTAAAAAAACAGATCACACAAAAAAAATAAAATAAAATAAATAAAAATAAATAAAACAAGTTATCTCCAGCCGGTGTTGCCGCCACGGAATCGCTTCCCTTGTCAGCTGGTCTTATGTATTTGGTAATCGTCATATAATTGTAACTATAAATGTATTTTTTTTATTTTATTTTTTGGGTTTGTATTGTTTTATTTTTCATGGGTGAATTGAAAAGGGGAGGCACTTTTTTTTGTTTTTGTCACAATCACGCACGTCACATTTATTTCGATATGTACAAAAAAAAATGTTTTCAATTTGTTAAAACAAAAAAATTGTTTTTACAAAAACAAAACCAAAAAAAATGTTTTTATAAAAACAAAAAAAAACGTTCTAGAACCAAAAAACAAAAAAAATGGAAAAAGCATACTTCAATTTAAGCAAAAACTTTAGGATTTCCTTGAAAAATTTAGGGTAAATCAAATTTAACCATAAACTTAACAAATAACTTAGCTAAATAAAAAACGTAGACTTTCTAAGAAAACCAGTGTCTCAACCCAATCACGACAGCAAAAATAAATAAAGACCTCCTCTTCTGAAAATAAATACCGAAGGGGCGTTGTAGGGGTGCTAATCCTTCCCTCCACGTAACCAACTCCTGAACCCTTCTCCGATAACGCAGACCACACCTTTAAACTACTCAAAATAGAGGGTATCCGACTGTATCCCAAAAACAGTTGGTGGCGACTCTAAAATTCTCACCATTGGTTTAGTTTGAGCCCACCAGAAAAGGGCACGGACGAAAACCGGTGATGACAGCTGGCGACTCCGCAGGGAATTTAAAACTTTAGAGAGTTAGGTCTAGGAATATGAGGTTATTTTATTTTTGTATATATTTAACTGTTATTTATACACTTTAACTGCCATAAGAATTGTCATTTTGTTTACTTAACTGTAATCGTGATTTCTTTATACGCTTTAACTGCCATTTTTTTTAACTGTAATTATGATTCATTTATATGCTTTAAACTACCATAATAGTTGTGCTTTACTGCTTTCCCTACTTGTTGCATTCATGCATAACCCTATACCCGGGTTTATCACAATTTAGGATAACGAGGTTTAGTATGGTTCCCAACGCGTTGATCATTATCCGCAATGGGGTCTCGGACTCCTCACTCAAACTTGAGGTTCTTTTAAGGCTCGTCCTTTTAAGACCCCCCTCCGGTAAATCCCATGGTGTACGGAGCCCTCTACAGAGGAAGTTTGGGGACCAACGAATAAGATAGGCCTAGCAATAGAAGCCCATCAGGGGCATTGACCCACACGTTGTTTGCTTATTCCATGCCATGCTAACCTTTGTTTTGTAGGGTAGTTCTTAAGTCATCCCTTGCACATATTATTTGCCTTGCTATTGATTTATTCTTTATCCTATCTATTTGCCCTGATATGTGTTAAACTGTCATCCTAACCTGCCATCATGCATAACACGACATTCATATAGGCATGACAACTTTCAGTCATCTCCTAAAGGGCCTTCAGGATAAGGAGGTTGTCGCAGTGGTGGCCCAAGAATCTGGGGATATTCAACTTCACCTTGGAGATTTTCCACCAAGAGAAGCCCACAAGGCAGAACATGTTATTATAGAAGATCAGTTGGACTACACTAAGGAGGTACAGATGATGTGGAGGCAGTGGCCAGACGAAAGGAAAACCATCAATATACAACAGTTTGGGGATTTGCTCCATGTGACTGAGCTACTCGCTGACAAGGATATGCTTGGGGCAGCAATACATTTCTGGGAACCTCAACGACGATGCTTCGACTTCAATGGTGTAGATCTTGTTCCTACCATAGAAGAATACAAAAGATTACTGGATATCCCAGTGGTGGAAAACAAAAGGAAGATTTATTTACCGAATCCCAGAAAAACATGTCGAAGGGCCTTTGCTGAGATAATGGGAAAGCCAGTTTGGGACTCACCAATGGCTACAACCTATGGTGGGCGAGAATATCTTCCATGGGCAACGATCAAAGAAATGATACAGACTGCAACAGAAGTAGGGGCACACAAACTACTTACACTAGCCATATACGGGTTAATCATCTTCCCAAGGATTCCGGCTCACATCGATGGAGCAATTGTGGATTTGGTTTAGCAAGTGCTCAATGGATGTGACCCTACTCCTGCTATATTGGCCGAAACTATTCGATCTCTTACTTATCTGAGGAGTACGGGCTCGGGGCAGTTCATGGGGTGCCTGCCTCTCCTATGCACTTTGCTACAGGGTCATTTCCCTTGCATTGTTCCTTGTTTCCATGCTGTTTATCGAGTGCCGGGCACGACACTATTGGATATTCTACTCAGCAAGTGGAGTTTACCTTAAGGCTTTGAAGACTAGAGGAAGAAGTTAGAAAGCCTCACAGAAGCTGACATTACCTGGACTGCTCCTTGGATGCCGGTGGTCTCCATGACATATAGCTGCGGGGACTACAATTGGGTTCCACTCTTAGGTCCTTGGGGAGGAACTGCTTATGCGCCATTGCAGGGTGGAAGACAAGTCGGGCATCATCAAATTATCCCTGTGCTATTTGGCATGGAAGATTGTGACTTCACTTACAACAGAACTATGCTTGCAGAAAAAGGCAAAAAGATGTATGAGGCATGGTCCACCCCACACAAGATCCAACCCAATAGTCCAAAACCTAGCGTTTACCCCGCATACATATCTTGGAGGGCACAGCACAAGCCACAGTTAACTACTGACATGAGAGCTATCCTCCAGGAGAATCAGATTCTAAGGCAGTAGAACCAAAGGCTAGAAGCATCTCTAGAAGGAGCTCTTCAAAGGCTGCAGCTGAGGGAAAAACAGATCGAGACCATAATGAAGAGGGAAGAGGCGGGTGAGTGACCACCCCCAGAGAAGGAGGCGCCAGCCCGAGATGAGTGAAAGTTTGCTTTAAAGATCATGTAGCAATAGCTCTCATCTTATGCTACTACATGGCATTTCTGCATTGTACTGTGTGTTTGTTTGAAAACATTTGCAATAAAGTTGTTTGTTTATCTAACCCTTTGCATATTCATTCATGCATACATGCATATGAAAATTGAAAATCAAATAAAAATTCTCTTCTACCCAGGTTGGTAGCAGCCTTTATCCAGGATTACGCACTCTTACAACCTCAGATCCAGACGCAATCAGGTAGCACAACTACAGTCGATGGCAGAAGAAGCGGAAAATAGGTTCACTGGGTTGGAACAGTCACAACAAGAACTGAATGGCAGTATGCAAGCCCTACAGGGGCAAATGACCTTAGTTATGGACATGTTGGCAAAACTGGCTGGAGAAAGAGAAAGAATCCCAACAGGAGGAACCACAAATCACCATCCAGAGTAGGGACAGGAGGCTAGTCTGCCACCCAACCTGGCTCCAAGCCAGATACCCACATATCACCCTACAATGGCACAACCCCCAACTCCAAATCAAACTCACTTCACTATGCCAGCATCGGGACATGCAATGGAAGCGGTGGGATCCCCAACTCCTAAAGAAAACATGGAGTCTCCCGTTCTAAGACGACTAGAGGAAAGACTAAAAGCCGTAGAAGGCATCGACAGCTATGGCATGACCAGCCCACAAGACTTATGCTTAGTCCCTGGAGTGGTGCTGCCACCAAAGTTCAAAATGCCAGAGTTTGAGAAGTTTAACGGGACCCGGTGTCCAAAGACACATCTAGCCATATATTGTCAAAAGATGGCTACTTATGCTGGTGAAGACAAGCTCCTCATGCATTGTTTCCAGGAAAGCCTAACTGGGGCATCCCTTCACTGGTACTTTCAACTGAATGGCAACCGTATCAAGACCTGGAAGGAGTTAGCCACATCCTTTTTGGCACAATACAAACATATCACGGAGCTCGCACTATACCGATTGACCCTACAGTCCTTAGAAAAGGGGGCTGAGGAAACTTTTAAGGACTATGCCAGGAGATGGAGAGAGACTGCCGTAGAGGTTCAACCTCCCCTCACAGAAAGAGAACTCACTACTCTTTTTATTAATACGCTGAAAGGGGTCTACTACGAGAAGCTGATCGGTAACGTCTCTCGTAGCTTCGCCCTGACTTGGTCGCATCGGGTGAACGAGTCAAGAGTGGAATTAAAGGAGGAAAGCTAAAGGGTGATGTTGCAGAGACATCGAAAAAGTTCCAACCACTAGCAGGAAAAAAGAAGGAAGGTGAGACCAATCTGGTATATCCGTCAAGCCCAACGGTACAACCGGCATTCTACCAAGCGCCATGGTACTATAGAGGATCACCTGTAGCCGCCTATGCTGCGCTTGCGCCAACCCCCCAATTCACGCCATACTTGCCGCAAGGAGGGTTTCCTTTTCCATATCCAATGGCCCCTAACCCGTTTCGACCAAGAGCGCCATACCTAGAGCAATCAAGGGCAGCAATTCAGGAAGGTCCAAGGGCCCCATTCCAAGGACAGGGGCAACCGAGGGCCCAGACCCAGTATGCAGGAGCGAATCAGGCTCCTCGTCGATCATGACAAGAGTTTGACCCGATTCCAATGACATATGCTGAATTATACCCCAAGCTTTTAGAAGCAAGGTTGGTACTCCCTACACCCTTGGGAGAAATAAGGTCTCCTCCCCCAGCTTGGTATAAACCCAAGGCCAAATGCGAGTATCATGCTGGTGGAGCAGGACATGATATTGAAAATTGCATAACATTCAAAAGGAAGGTTCAGGCATTAAAAGATGCAAAGTGGCTAGATTTTTCTGCACTAACTGGGACGCCAAATGTAAATAGTAATCCGCTCCCAGAACATTCACATGATGTCGCTAATATAACAACAGAAGGAAGGCTAGAGAAGGTTTCACAAATACAAATAGAGAAGAGATATTTGTTTAACCTACTACTGGAGCATGGATATATACTTTCCAAAGACACATCAGAGGTAGTGAAGGGTACAGAGTGGGAGAAACAATGCCCTTATCACGAGATGTCACGAGGACATGACATTGAGCAATGTAGTGAGTTCGCCAGCATGGTACAAAAGCTCATGGACCAAAGGATGATAGAATTCTCAAGAGGAAAGATGGACAATCAAAGCCGCATGATCCAAGGAGACAATTTATACAAATCACCATGGGTACCAACGCCCCTTGTCTTGAATGCTAAGACTCCAGAAGTCCCGCTACTGCCACATGGAATTAGGCCTCTCATCATCCATGTCGCCAATCCCGTGTCAGACAAGGAGGAGAGAACCGACATCCCATAATTGCCTCATGGCATTGCACCTCTCACTATAGGTGTTCCTGCTCCTTTCCCCTACAAGATAGACAAGGAAGTCCCATGGAACTACAGTTGCGAAATAGTCCAGGGAGCCACCGCAACAAAAAAGAGAACTAGGAGCGGTAAGGCTTATGCCCCTGATATGGTGGATAAAGCAAGGAAGGAAAAAACTATGGAACTAGACATTGAGCCAATGCTGGAGCCAACTACGAAAGGAGCACCAGTCACGGAAGGAGAGGTAGCAGAATTTTTGAAACTCATGAAGCAGAGCGAGTATAACATTGTGGATCAGCTAAGTCGACAACCGGCTTGTATCTCATTGCTCTCATTAATGATGGATTCTCAGCCTCATCGGGAAGCACTACTGAAAGTTCTGAGCCAAGCCTATGTTCCTCCGACCATCTCAGTAGCGAATGTGGATGGACTCACCAATAACCTCATCATGAACAACATCATTAGCTTTGGAGATGACAAGCTACCATAGGAAGGAAAGGGGCACATAAAAGCTCTGCATATTACTGTCAAATGTAAAGAGCATACCATAGCACGAGTACTCATTGACAACGGCTCCGCCTTGAACATCATGCTCTTACATATACTACAACAGCTTCCAATTGATGCATCCTATATGCGTCCTTGTACGATGAAGGTACGGGCGTTCAATGGAGGCAAACGTGATGTGGTGGGAACTCTAGACATTCCACTCCTGATTGGACCAGTTACTTTTACGGTGGAATTTCAGGTAATGGACATTACACCATATTATAGCTGTTTGTTGGGAAGACCCTGGATCCACATGGCGGGAGCAGTGCCCTCTAGCCTCCATAAAAAAATGAAATTTGTGATGGGAGACCATCTCATTTGCGTCTCTGGAGAAATAAGTTTCCTCGTCACCAAACCTGCATCAGTCCCATATATTGAAAACAACGAGGATGTACCAGGAATGTTCCTATCGATCCTTTGAGGTCGTGAACATTACTTCTGTACCTAGCTATCATCCCTCGAAGGCATCAAAGATGGTTATAGCCACCATGATCAAACAGGGTTACAAACCAGGGCAAGGATTGGGCCCAAAAGCTCAGGGGATCTAGGAACCGTTGACCATCCAAGAAAATACCGAGAAGTTTGGGTTGGGCTACATACCTACTAGAGTTGACAAACAGAGGGCAGCTATCAAAAAGAAGGAAATCAGAATGGCAAAGTTGCAGAAGAGGCCGGTACAGGAAGAAAAGAGGAGCTTTCCCCCCTTAAATGTTACATTCCGGAGTGGTGGGTTCATCCACAACAGCCAACCTAAGCCCATGACAGAGTTTGTAGCCGCATTAGATGCAGATGAGCAGGTGCTGAGCAAGATGACTCTGGTGGTGCAAGGGGTTCCCAACCAGCCATTAAACAATTGGACCAGCCTGGACCTCCCCATAATGTAATGCCTAAGGGGTCACTAGGATTTAATGTATTCTATTTAATGTCTTTTAAAGCTATGAACATTGGTTTTCCTTAAACCTTTTCATTAAAATGTACTTTCTTCAAATCTTTCATGGTGCATTCCATTCATGACATATGCATATCATATTTAGTTACCAACTTGTCATTTCTCTTATAAGCAGGTATCACAATGTCAATGAAAACATAGTATGCGAAAGTGAAACGAGATGCCTAAGGTTTGACCAAAGTCCAAACTGGGAGCAGTTAGTGTTTGAAGCGGATGAGAATGCGGTAGAGCAGACACCCGAGCTACCAGGAGAGATCATACGCTTATTGGAAACAGAAGATCGTTCACCCATTCCAAGTGAAGACCCAGTAGAGACGGTGAATTTGGGGACCGCAACCGAACCAAGAGACTTAAGGATAGGGTCCTTAATAGCTGATGACATCAAGAAACAATTAGTTGAGCTATTAAGGAACTACATCGATGTGTTTGCATGGTCATATCAAGATATGCCGGGATTAGACACAGACATAGTGTAGCATCACATACCATTGAAGCCTGAATGCAAGCCAGTTCAGCAGAAATTAAGAAGAATGAGACCGGAGATGTTACTGAAGATTAAAGAGGAGGTCAGAAAGCAATGGGACGCAGGTTTTCTAAGTGTCTCCCACTATCCAGAATGGGCAGCCAATGTTGTACTAGTACCGAAGAAAGGAGGCAAGGTCCGCATGTGTGTCGATTACAGAGATTTGAACTGGGCCAGTCCGAAGGATAACTTCCCACTTCCTCATATTGATACCCTAGTAGATAACACAGCAAAGCATGCTCTATTCTCGTTCATGGATGGCTTCTTGGGCTACAATCAGATTCGTATGGCCCCCGAACACAAGGAGAGGACCACGTTCACGACACTTTGGGGCACATTTTGTTATAATGTGATGTCGTTTGGTCTGAAGAATGCAGGAGCAACCTATCAATGAGCCATGGTGACCCTATTCCACGATATGATGCATAAAGAAGTCGAAGTATATGTGGACGACATGATAGCCAAATCACGAAGCATTGAAGATCACATTGAAGTACTCCGTAAGCTCTTCAACAGGCTACGAAAATATCAGCTGAAATTGAACCCCGAAAAATGCACTTTCGGAGCCATGTCGGGAAAATTGTTGGGTTTCATTGTGAGCCAAAAAGGAGTTAAAATCGATCCAGATAAAGTTCAAGCTATCCAAGAGATGCCGCCACCATGAACCATCAAGGAGGTTAGAGGATTCCTCAGGCGACTGAATTACATTGCTCGATTTATTTCCCAATTGATAGCCACATGTGAACCCATTTTCAAGACCTTACGGAAGAACAATCCAGAAATTTGGAATGACAAATGTCAAGAAGCTTTTGACAAGATCAAGCAATATCTGTCTAATCCACCTATTTTGGTCCCACCAGTACCAGATAGACCTCTGATCTTATACTTGACCGTTCAGGAGTCTTCAATGGGTTGTGTTTTAGGGCAACATGATTCTATAGGCAAGAAGGAGCTGGCCATTTATTATCTAAGCAAGAAATTCACCATCAATGGAGAAAACTACACACCATTGGAGAAGACATGTTGCGCCCTTGTCTGGATAACATGAAGATTGAGGCAGTACACTCTTTATCATACTACTTGGCTGATTTCAAGACATGATCCGCTCAAATATTTATTAGAAAAACCATCCATTTCAGGAAGAATCGCCAAATGGCATCTGATCTTGTCAGAATATGATATCATCTACGTGCCTCAAAAAGCCATAAAAGGAAGTGCGATAGCTAATTACTTTGCAGACAGAGCATTAGAAGACTATGAGCCTATGACTATAAGCTTTCTTGACGAGCATATCAACATCCTTACGGCAGAAGTATCAGACATATGGACGATGTGGTTTGATGGAGCCTCCAGCCTCTTAGGGCACGGCATCGGGGCCATCCTGATATCTCGAAAAGGCAAACATTTCCCGATGGCGGCCAAGTTAACCTTCCCTTGTACCAACAATATAGCAGAATATGAGGCCTGTGTGATGGGACTTCAAGAAGCAATTAGCAAAGGCATCAAAAATTTACGAGTATTTGGTGATTCTGCGCTCATCATTTTTCAAGTAAGGGGAGAATGGGAAACTCAAAATCACAAGTTAATTCCATATTGGAAATATGTTACGGAGTTAGCTGAGCAGTTCGATGACATCACATTTGAGCATATGCCCAGAGAATGTAATCAGCTTCCTGATGCACTGGCAACTCTAGCCTCCCTCCTTCGGCTAGACACAAAGTTGGAAGTTCAGTCTTTTGATATCCGCATACAAGATACTCCTGCACATTGTATGGCCATTGAAGGAAATACAGAGGAAAAGCCTTGGTACAACGACATCAGACAATATTTGCTTAAGCAAGAGTACCCAGTAGAGGCTTCTGAGTCTGATAAAAGAAATATCCGAAGGTCTGCATCCAACTATTATTTCGATGGCTCGCTTCTGTATAAGAGAAACCATGATATGGTATTACTGCGGTGTGTGGCAAAGGAAGAGTCAATACAGATAATGAAAGAAGTGCACGAAGGGGAATGCGGTTCGCATGCAAACGGACATGCATTAACAAGACAAATCATGCGAATGGGCTATTATTGGATCACCATGGAGAAAGATTGCATTGAATATGTTCGCAAATGCCTCAAGTGTCAAATTTATGGTGATAAGATCCAAGTACCACCATCCAAAGTGCATGTGATGGTTTTCCCATGGCCGTTCTCACTTTGGGGCATCAACGTTATTGGACCAATATCTCCGAAAGCTTCTAATGGGCATCGTTTCATTTTGGTGGCCATCGATTACTTTACCAAGTGGGTAGAAGAAGCGTCATATGCTAGTGTTACACAAGCTGCGGTACTTAGATTTATGCGGAATAACATTATATGTCGATATGGGCTTCCAGAGCAGATCATCACGGACAATGCCGCCAACTTGAACAGTCGGATGATGGGTAAGTTGTGTGAAACAAACAAAATTCAACATCGCAACTCAACTCCCTATCGCCCCAAGATGAATGGAGCAGTCGAGGCAGCCAATAAGAACATTAAAAACATTATCAGAAAGATAACCGAGACATACAAAGATTGTCACGAGAAGATACCATATGCTTTGCATGCTTACCGCACCTCGGTACGTATATCAACTGGGGCAACTCCGTTTTCTTTGGTTTATGGTATGGAAGCAGTTCTACCTGTCGAAGTAGAGATACCTTCCCTCTGAGTACTCAAGGATACTCAAGTCAAAGAAGCAGAATGGGCCCGAAGCCGTTACGAGTAGTTAAATTTAATTGAAGGCAAGCGTTTGGCAGCAGTTTGTCGAGGACAGCTGTATCAACAGAGAATGATGAATAATTACAATAAAAAGGTGAAGCCTAAAAGCTTTCAAGAGGGTGATCTCGTCCTCAAGAAGATCTTACCAATCCAGCATGACCATAGAGGCAAGTGGACTCCTAATTATGAAGGCACATATGTTGTGAAAAAAGCATTCTCAGGAGGCGCATTGATCCTTTCCAAAATGGATGGAGATGAGCTTCCTAATCCGGTGAATAATGATGCCGTTAAAAAGTTTTATGCTTAACTCTCATACCTCCCAACAAGACTCACATGCCTGTAATGAGCGGACTTGGTGAAAACCCGAAAGGGCATCAAGGGTAAAATACAAAGCTCCAATAAAAGACAAAAAAGAAACAAGGGTGGACTTGGTGAAAACCCGAAAGGGCATCAAGGGTAAAATACAAAGCCAACAATAAATCCTGAAGGATAAAATCAGTCAAAAGTTGAAAGGATCAGAAGCTCAAAAAATAAGGTTCTTTGCAAATAATGAAAGCAACATCATCCAGCAGCAGCAACTGCAAACAGTGGAAAACTTGGTCAAACCTAAGGCACACTCAAATCAAATTTGTACATTATGCTTTTAAGACTTGTAATTCTGTTTATCGGATGATAACAAGTGGCATTTTATATGATATACGTATGTTTTGTGGAATTAAACCGACAAAAAACCTATTTTCATCTCCCTAATCATGTTTCATCGTCTTCATCTCACATTTAATTAGAATATTTTAAATCCCCAGTAAGCTCCTTTGGCATTACCTTATGAGTTGGGACAAGCCTGAAAACCTCAAACCAGTCAAGCTCCTCAACTCAGAGTACCAATATCTACATGGAGTACCAACATATCCAGCCTATGCCCAAGTCAAGCTCCTCAACACAACGGGGCTAAGTCAACCAAGCCCCCCATCTACAAAAAGGGAGTTCCCCAACAAAGATGGAAAGGTCCCCCAGCCAGAGAGGAAAAGAGTTCCCTAACAAATTGGATGTTAACCAAACTCTCCAGCAGGATGGAGATGAACCCCCAACCCATATTGGGTCATTAGCCATACATTTCACTATGCATCCCCGCATACACTACATTGCATTCCATGCATTATTTGCATTCATTCAGCATATTCTGCAATTTCAGGAACGTCATCGTCTCTGAAGATCCCAAAAGCTCATCCAGCAAGCTGCTCATTGAACTTCTCCTCCTTTAAAAGTTTCCTCTGTTCAATTCTACAAGTCTTTCTTAAGCCATTTCCTCAAAGCACCCTTTTGACACTCAAACAAACTTCCCCTCCTTTTCGGGTCACCTCGTAGAGCGATCTCCTTGAGTGAACTCGTAGAGGGAGCCCGAGTTGGGTGGCCTCCCAAACTCATTAATCCCTCAAAACATTTCTCCCAAATACCAATCGATGTTTCCGATTCAAGCCTATCGTTGTTGTGGGCTTTACATTTTCAGTTGAAGCCTATCGTTACTGTGGGCTTTTCATTTTTCAGTTCATGCCTACCGTCGCTGTGAGATTTTCCATTGTCAGTTCAAGCCTATCGTTACTGTGGGCTTTTCATGTTTCAGTTCATGCCTACCGTTGTTGTGGGATTTTTCATTTTCCATTTTCAGTTCAAGCCTATCATTGTTGTGGGCTTTACATTTTCAGTTCAAGCCTATCATTGCTGTAGGCTTTTCATTTTTTAGTTCATGCCTATCGTGGCTATAGGCTTTTCACTTTCAGTTCAAGCCTATTACGTTGCTGTAGGCTTTCAATATTCAGTCTAAGCTTATCGTTACCGTAGGCTATCGATTTTCAGTTCAAGCCTATCATCGTTGCGGGCTTTCAATTTTCAATTCGAGCCTATCTTTGGTGTAGGCTTTCCATTTCCAATATCTTTGTCTCATAGGCGGTAATCCTACGACCTCTACAACACGTTGTACACCCAACCAGTACTCTCCTTCTGCTTCAGAGCCAGGTAAGTCAGGTAAGTTCTCCAACCCGTCCAAAATGATTCCCTTTTATCTTTGTACACTGTTTGTATACAAACAACGCACAAAGAGGGGCAGCTGTTGGACCCCATTTTGTCTGAGTTGGACATACATATTCATTTTTAGCTTTATATTATTCCATATCTGCCATTGACTTTGTATAGAAAAATAAAGAGGCATGACTGTTAATTTAAAGGGTGCGACATTAATTATTCACAAAATAAAAATAAAAATAAAAATAAAACAACAAAAACAACAAAAAAGTATAAAACCAGCAAATAAAAAAAATGTTTTTAGGGCCGGATATGCGTCTATATTTTGTATTTTTTAAACAGCATTTTTTGCACCAAAATAAAAACCCCAACAGTTACAGCACTGTTCCAACGGTCACGACACTGTTCCAACAGTCACGATACTATTTCCAACGGCTATATTCTCCACCAACGGCCACTTTTCCATCCTATAATACACCCTCATTCCCCTCCTTCACTCACACAACTTCCATTCTACCACTCTTCAAACTCTCTTCGTCAATTCTCCACGTTTTTGTCTCCTTATCTGTGAAAATGGCTGACTGGGCGATGTACGTGCTGACGGTGCTAGTGCTGGCATGCACTATTGTGTATCCTATGATGGGCGGCGCTTTCATACCCCTACTTGCTTTCATCATCCTCTTGTATGTAATGGCAATGGCCACAGAATATATTTTAGGCTAAACCATGTAATATCTCCACTACGGAGTCCTAAATAAATTGCACTTTACATGTTTATGTTATACGTGTGTGTGTGTGTATATATACATATATATGTTAAATAAATAAATAAATAAAACCGTCCCAACGATCATTCGCGACCGACATAAGATTCAAAAAAAAAAACATTTCCGTGAATAGTACTTAGGGTACTGTTCATATCACTATTCGTGAATAGTACCCAGGGTTACTGTTACATGAATAGTACCCGGGGGTTACTGTTGCATGAACAGTACCCCGCACCCCTTATTTGACTTCTTAATAATAATAATCATAAAAATCAAAAAAATGGAAGTTCCACATTGGAGGTTTTACAAAATTTCCTTCTCCATGACTCCTATATAAAGGGTTCCTCTCCCCTTCTACAAACACACCAACATCAAATACACAAAACTCTAAAAAAGAGAGTAGAGTGTAAAATTAATCTTTTTCCTTCTTTTGCAGAAAAAAGAGGCATTCGGGAGGAGGGCGCCTTTGGTCCGCATTATTTCAGGTTTTGTATTCCTTTCCTTCTTTTGTTTTAATTATTATTTTGTTTGTAAATTAGTAGTTTGTAATTTAGCATAATTAGTTAGTTAGTTAGTTTTTAAATTAGTTTGTAATTAAATTAGTAGTTAGTTTGTAATTTAGCATAATTAGTTAGTTAGTTAGTTAGTTAGTTTTTAAATTAGTTTGTAATTCTAAGTGGTATAATTAAATTAGCATAATTAGTTAGCTAGCATTTAATTAGCATAATTTATTTAGTGTAAATAATCTAATGTGGTTGTATATACTTATTTAATTTTCGTTAAAAAAACAGATCACACAAAAAAAAAACAAATAAATAAATAAATAAATAAATAAAGCAAGTTATCTCCAGTTCGGGCCAGTGGTCTTTGGTGTCATACTATTCCAGCCGATGTTGCTGCCACTAGAATCGACGATTATCATAACCTTGTCAAAGCTAATGTCGATCTTATATATGTATATTTATAATCAGTCCTATAATTGTAACTTGCTACAAATGTATTTTTTTATTCTTATTTTTGGGTTTGTAATTGTTTTATCATTTTCATGTTGTTGTAAATTGTAAATAAAATAAAAGGAGGAAAGAGACCAACCAAAAAAAAAGAAGAAGGAGAGTGGTTTTGTTTTGTTTATGTCACAATCACGCACGTCACATTTATTTCGATATGTACAAAAAAAATGTTTTCAATTTGTTAAAACAAAAAAATTGTTTTTACAAAAAAACAAAAACCAAAAAAAAATGTTTTTTATAAAAACAAAAAAAATGTTCTAGAACCAAAAAACAAAAAAAATGGAAAAAGCATACTTCAATTTAAGCAAAAACTTTAGGATTTCCTTTAAAAATTTAGGGTAAATCAAATTTAACCATAAACTTGACAAATAACTTAGCTAAATAAAAAACGTAGACTTTCTAAGAAAACCAGTGTCTCAACCCAATCACGACAGCAAAAATAAATAGACCTCCTCTTCTGAAAATAGATACCGAAAGGGCGTTGTAGGGGTGCTAATCCTTCCCTCCACGTAACCAACTCCCAAACCCTTCTCCGATAACGCAGACCACACCTTTAAACTACTCAAAATAGAGGGTATCTAACTGTACCCCAAAAACAGTTGGTGGCGACTCTAAAATTCTCACCATTGGTTTAGTTTGAGCCCACCCCAAAAGGGCACAGACGAAAACCGGTGATGACATTTATTGTTTATTGTTTATGTGTTATTCTTATGTTCGTTTAGGTGGGTTTGTGCACATGTGAGATATGCCATTATATTGTGTTTTGTTTGGTTTCACATATGTGATATGTGATATGAGGTGATATGTGATTTTCACATATGTGATATGTGATATGAGGTAATATGTGATATGTGGCTTTGTGGTGTTGAATATATGTGCTATATGTGATCTATTTGGTTAAACATGTATTGGATAGGTAAGTGTCTTTGTGAGTTGTGACTTTCTTGTGGGGTTGTTTGTGCTTGTTTCGGCTTGTTATGAGCTGTGAGCTGTGTGGCATGTTTGTGAATGAGTTTGGCTTTTGCGATGGATTTGTTGAGTTTAAGTGTAATTTTGTGTTGTTGTTTGGCTCTTATGTTTCTTTTCGGGGACGAAAAGCTTTTAAGGGGGAGAGGATGTAAGGACCCGTGTTTGGGGTTCTGGGAGAGAGCCATGTGATGGAATGCACATCGAGGGATCTGAATATCAGTACGACAACGTATTCGTCGAATAGAGAGTTTTGACTGTGAGTGGGTCCGATTTGGAGTCGGAGCCCCGAAAAGCTAATTTTGGGATTTTTGTAGTATGGTCAGGTGACTTTGTATTCGAGGGCTTATTTGGAAAAACAAACCTCAGTACAGTGATGTACTTGTTAAACGGAGCATTTTGACAGTAATTGGGCTCAATTTGTAGTCGGGACCCTATGAGGGTAATTTTGATATTTTAATGAATTAAATGTGGGAAAGTATAAATAGGGCAGTGAAGAACTCAAATCCCTAAGTGTCTTACGTGCTTGCCTTTCTAGAGAGAGAAAGAGAAGAGGAGAGAGAAAAGAGGAATTGACGATCCGAAGCTCAAATCGTCCAAAGTCGAGGTAGGGATTTGTTCTTCTCACTCCTATATCGTTGATTATACTTGCTAGAGTAGCTAAAACATATTAATTAACCCCCAATTCGTGGAATTGGAAGTATAAACCCTAGAGTTTGAGAAACTCAATTTTTGTTGTTTTTGTATGAATTGATGTTGTTTTGGTAGCCTAAGATGGCTAGGATGAGCTAGAAAGCCATTAGTGGGATGAATTAGTGCTTAAAAATGGAGATTTAATGGGTATAATTGAGTTTCGGGCCGAAATCGGGAAGAACACAGTTGACAGTTCGTGACTAGGTAACTGCTCGAGGCTAGCCTCGAGCAGAGCGTCGAGCAGAGTGTCGAGCAGGAGCCTCGAGCAGGGAGCGTCGAGCATGTTGCTCGAGCCTAGAGCGTCGAGCAGCGTCGAGCAGAGCTTCGAGCAAGGTGTCTCGAGCAGGGTGTCTCGAGCAGTTGGGCAGTGCAGTTCTGGAGCAGTTCAAGTTTCACTGGACTGGACTATTTACATTGTAACCCATACCCAAAGTATTATACTTAAGTTACAATGTAAATAACGAAATACCCCCCATTTGGATTCAAAGAAAAATACTAGAAAAATTAATTCCCCCTCCTTCAAAATGTGAAAAATGGGATTTAGTGTAAAATCCCGGAAATCTTCAAAAGTTCGTAGTGGTGACTTTTTGGAAAGTGGGGTTAGACCCCTCAGAAAAATCCCCAAAAATCAGATTATTTTAGTTATGCTATGGGAAGCCAATGTCGGGACTTTTTATTTCAAGAAAATAGCTTCTACGAGAATCCTCTCTCTTGGTCAAGACATAAGGATAGAGTTGTGAACTCAAGTGGTCATGTGGGCATGCGAGGCTATCTTGATAAGCCTGGGAGGCTATTGTTGAGGACCTGGGAGGTGAGATTTGTTCAGAGCCTGAGAGGCTATTGTGCCTGAGAGGTAATATTATGCTTGAGAGGCACTGCTGTGCCCAAGGGGCAGTACTGTGTGCCTGAGAGGCAATGTTTGGGATTACCTGAGAGGTTTTCTTTCATTTCAATATGTGTACATGATTAAGTTGGTGATATATATGTATATGTAGCATTACACGAGCACATGCCTACACTAGTTTATGAGTTGGGATGGGTCGGGGAGACATAATCCCTACTGAGCTGTGGTTGCTCACCCCTCTTATTGTGTTTGTTTTTGTTTGTTTCAGGTGCTTACAAGAGCTAGGAGGTTCACCAGAGGTGAAGACCTTGTTGTGTTTGTTTATTTTGTTGTATTGTAAAAAGTATGTGGTAACCCCGTGGGGGAAAGAACATGTATGTATGTGTGTTTGTACTGTGCTTTGAAATGAGATTTTAGTATATGTGTGATATGGTTTAGGGACGGCACCCGTGCTAAGGTCCCTTTCTCGGTGTTCTCACCAACCCCTTGTCCCTTCAGGTGCGGGCATGGGGATTCACTAACCGGTTTCTGTGGGTCGGAAATCCGGGGCATGAAATTTATAATATAATTTATTGGGATATTGGGACACCACTAATGAAAGTGAAAAAAACCATCAGTGAGGGTAAGCCAATCATCATTACTACAATATAATTTATTGGAAAAAGAGTATTATAATACTGCATCAGCAACATTATAAAAAGTTGGGTTAGGCTAAAATTTCCTCAAAGGCAAAACCTTTTAAAGTTCTATATATAAAGAAACCAAAGTGAATATGGACAGAACATACAGGTCAGCTCGACTAAGTCGGCAGATTTCACAATAGAAGGGGTCAGGAATTTGAGGGACACTATCAGTAGGCTTCTCTGGAAGCAAAACATAACCAATATGCCGCCATATATGACATTTTGGATCATCACACTGCCAAAGAAAAAGAAGGGGAAGGCACACAACATAAAAATCTTAACATCAAATGGCAATTTTAAAAAAAAAATACAACATTTTCAATTCTACAAACTCAAATTTTAAAAAAGAGAAGGATTATAAAACCATTTTCACTACAGAAGTAATAATCTATGTAATAATGTTCCGGGCGTCTTTAAGATGCATGAAAATTTAAATAAGTATTTAATATATATGCACAAACACAAGCCATGGAACAAAAAAGACATTATTTACCCCCAAGTAATAATCCATTTTGAGCAGAGATTAAAAAAATTCCAAATAATGTCCCATCATATCCCTCATTATTTCTACTCTTCATTCCTTTTCAGATTCTCTTTCCTTCATTTAGTTTTGCATAGCAATTAATGTGTTTTCCTAAAATCTACTTGTTCCCCAGTAAAAAGTAGAAAAACAAATATGATAACTCATGGAAATTTAGAATAAAATAAAGAGTTGTACAGACATTTAATGAGAACAATTACTACATAATGTCAGGAGTAATTAAAATTAAAATTTAGAAACAGTTAAAAACAAAATGTTGAAGCAATATGATCTCATTTATATGTATTACCACATGGAAATCTCGAAGATACAATCAAGCCACTGGAATTGCCTTCTTTTCTGCATTAAACACAATGGAGATTGTGGATTGGATGCTGCATCTGAGAAGGAACAAAAAGAAAAAAAAACTCAATTAGCACAAATGTATTTAGTATCGACAGTAGTAGTCTCCTAACCCCCATCAAAATTAATTACCAGAATAGTGTTTTGATATTTTTTGTTAATTCAGAAAGTTGATTTTAATTTTCAAGTACTTTGAACTCTGATATAATGGGACTTAAAAGTATAGATATACCTATGTACGATTTATTTCCAATAAACATAGGTTTATGATGCAATAGTTGGTCGAAAAATTAAATTCTATCTCTAGTCCCTATGCATGGTACATTAGGAACACTGGAAAGAACAAACCTTTAACTTGTATGTGTCAAACCTTAAATCCGAAGCAAGAAGGTAGTTATTCCCAAAATGAATCATCTATTGCAGTTGCCACTTTGTTTGGATACCCAAAACAAAAGGGACAGAAAAAGATATCATTGATGTAATCTTTGTTTAGTTCATCTCATGCAACCTGAAATGAAGGAAGATGTTATTGGTAGAACAACTATATCCATTTAAATCGCGAAAGTAAAGTTTTCATTGTGGGGTGTAGAATTTCACCTGACATATATTGGTAGATGTTATTTTGAGGAACATACCCATATACCCAAAAGGCCCTCTAGCCCTTCAATGCTACAAACCAAAAGCTTACCAAGGTATATAACAGTGAAAAGAAAAGCATATTCAGTTAAAAAAAAGTTACAAGGTTTTTTGGAAGAGGATGCTTCTACATCAAAATTTCACCTCTGCATAGTTCCAAGAATTAAACAAACAGAAAGCTCCCAACAACTACACACATAGTTAACTAAATAATTCAAAACCTCTCTGAAAATATGATCATGTTGAAAAAATGCAGCTGCAACACAACGTTGGGAAAATTTGTTCTGCTTCTCCACTTCCATGTTCTAATGAAATAAATAAATATATATATATATATAAAGCATGGTAGGGGTGAGTGATGTCAAAAATAACATGAATGACAATGTTCTCGATGTACAACAAGGGTCTTAATTGCTACAACTAATAATATAAGTGAAGAAGAAGATTACAGTTGAAATTTTAATACTTGTAATTTTAATGCATCTCTACCCGAATGATGTCATAAATCACATATGATCCCGTATGAATGCAATAAGTTCACTTCACACTTCATTGATCATTGATGTGTTGTATGGTTTGGTATTATGAAACTAAAAGTATTTTTTACAATATATATACAAGTCAATACAAGTTTCCATTAATGATATTTACAAAAGCTACAAGTTAATGAGTTTATAATGTGACTCACCAATGAAGTAAGGTGTGTTCCATGTAATTCTACAATATCTTTCATGTACCGCAACACATAGTACCCGCATTTGATGGACCCGGGTTGTGTAGGGCACTATAGTTACAAGAATTTGAAGTTATAAATATATACAACTACAAATTTTGAGTGATACAAATAAATAAATCATAACTATTACCTTTACTGTCTTGAATGTAGGTAGCTTCTTTGTTGACTTAAAATTAAAATTGTAATCTAAACTTTTAAATGCATTGAATATATGAAAGATCATTAGTAATACAAATCATGTGTAAATTTTACAATGAAGAGAAGGTACATTTTAATTAGACACACAATTTTAAAGTTGCCAATAGGTGTGTGTCAATAGCATTGGCTAGTGGATCAAAATACCACACATGTCGCTTCTTTGGATAAACTACAGCCAACACCCAATGATAGCTGCATCATAATAAATATAATTACTACATAAATATCCATAATAGAACATTCATACTACATAACATCAAACACAAAAATGCAAATCTTACCCTATGTTATATAGGTACAAAAAAATGTACTCCCCTTTTGAACTCGTCGATGTATCCATATTGTAATACAAAATATCAGAATTACTCATCGCAGGATTTCCAAGTGTTCCTGCTGGTTCTGCAAATCTAATTGAGCTTTCCACTCCTAGATCTTTCATTTGATTGAATAGGACACTGGCATAAACATATAAATATAAAATGAAGTATTACTAACATATTATAGTTTAGCTACCCGTAAGAGTATTATACTAATGCAACTAACAAATTCTTACACTCACCACATATATACTTTTATTAGACTACACCCAATTTCCTCTAAATTAATTAAATGCAGGAACTCGTCTTTGAAAAGTGGAATCTCATCCACTGTTTTTGAAAGAGGATCATTGCTTTGAAAAGTGTTTCCATCAACCGCGATAACAACTGGAGCTTCAAAGTCTTCTCTTGTAACTTTCTCAACAAGTAGGGTGAAGTCCAAAATCAATTTGTTTAGATTATCATCCTCTGAGGGTGCCTTCACCTATTCATTCAACAAAAAATTAGCTTTATTACTAATCATTGTAATGAAAGTGTATGCTTACATTACATTAGGTTAATTGAGATAACTAACCTTGGGGTCCTTTAACACAACACGATCCTTCAAAATAACTAGCTTTCTCGGCCATGAAACAAATCCTCCAACTGCTTCAGAAATATTGTCGGCGTCTACATTTGACACAGGAAGAGGCTCCTCTCCATACTCATCATTTAGAAGACCAAGGACTGATACACAAACATTTCTCTTGCCCTGTGCTACGCCATGAAGGATGTTGGCATCTCTCAGCTCATAGACATATCCCCGTGCTACAACTCTCTCAATTGTAAGGTTTGCTAATTGACAAGGTCGAGCATTTGGCTATCAATTCAATAAATTTTCCAACATATTCATTAGTAAATCGCTTTTGTTTTACAATGTAAGAAAATATGAAATTATATGTTTACCATGTCATCCGGTGGCCATGCATCATAAACATCATCATGAACATCATTTTCTTTATTTATCGGCATTAAAAATATAAATCATTTAATAACGTGTCTACAATGAAAAGTAATTTAACATATTATAAAACTACTTCACCCTAGTAATAAACAAGACAACACCTTATTCATTGTAGACAATGGTGAGGAATGGATTGCCTTTTTACCAGCTCTCGAATCTGGTGGGCCACTTGTCTCATCCTATACACAAAATATTAAGAAACTATCAATTAAGTGCAACCATAACTCTATATTGTCATCCAACAATACACAACACCATATTTAACATATTGTAAAACTACTTCACCCTAGTAATAAACAAGACAAGACCTTATTCATTGTAGACAATGGTGAGGAATAGATTGCCTTTTCCCCAGCTCCCAGATCATGTGGGCCACTTGTCTCATCCTATAATACACAAAATATTAAGAAACTATCAATTAAGTGCAACCATAACTCTATATTGTCATCCAATAATACACAACACCATATTTACACAAAGTATCAAAATTGGAAGAAAATATATACAAACGTACAAATATACCTGTGTCCCCATGGCTAAGTTAACAATGCTACCCTTCGTACTATTGGAACCCTTCCTCTCACAAAGGGAGAATGATGGGGATAATTCTGGGACTTCTAGCCCATGATGGCTAATGACAGCAGCCATCGTCTTCACATACTTCGTTAGTTCATCTATTGTCTTCACATACTTTGTTAATTCATCTATCTTCGTATGTGCAGATTCACATGAATGACAATTTCGATAAGGGAAAGAGTCGAAGTATTGGGTTGGACTGACCAAGGCACCAACACCCCGCACTCGGCCCCAACGCTCTTCTGTTCCTAACGCCTGAGTTAAGACATTATTACTCCCTTCAACAGTTAAAGTGCCACTTTTAACTTCAGCAGCTACTTTGTCCTTAAAAAAAAACCCATTTCTCATTTAATAACTCATTTAATCGGATTATCATATGTACATACACGTATAAGAAATAACTATTTATTCATATAACACATGCATAGTATATGAAAATGTCATAAAATTTAACATAAATATAAACTTTACTCACAACTTTCTCGACTTGCTCCCTAACTTTGTCATTATTATATGATCCACTTTTATCTTGTCTACCCCTCTTCCACAATGTATGCCTCTCATTGGATTCAGTCGTATTTCGCTCTTGTTTCTGATAGACAATACAATGAACAAATCTGATGAGTATACATAGAAGTAATCAACCGAAGTAAAACTCTTATTATATTTCTTTTACTTACTATTTCTTCCTCCAAACCACCATATCCTTTTCTAGCAATTCTATGATTGTAAATATTTTTGGCACGACTACCATGGGCCAGTCTGCGCACTTGCTGAAAAAACATTTTACATTACAATATTAATAACTATTTGAAAAAACAACACACGAATCAATTAATTGGGGGAATAGCATCTTACATTTTAGGATTTACTTGTTCTTTCTTTGACGAAATCAGTCCACTGATCCTGGGTGATGGTAGACCAAACCTCAAGTGCTTTTTTCCGTATGTTTTGTGGACATTTAACATAGGGCAGTATGTATTGAGTATACAACTTATGCTTGAAATCAAGGAATCAAAGACCAACTTTTCTGAGGAGCTTCTTTTGTCATGCTTTAAATTTATCACAACAATAATTCTCCTACACATCGAATGTCAATGAAATAAGTTGTCATATTTTGATAAACATATACATAAGTATGAAAAAATATAATATTGTAAGACATTATATAAAATCAAATAACCTCTATCACGTCTACAATTTTATCCTTCACGCTTTGTGGCACTTGTTTCCAAGTTTTGCAGCTAATTGGGACATGAGTACGACATATCTTTCCAACATCAGTAGATTTCAATACTCGCGATGGCCCTATTGGTTGTCCTTTGATGTTAAAATTGAGTTCATGTTTTGCTTTCTTTCCTTTTCCTGTGCCAATTGTGAGGCTTGTCTTTCCCCTCTTTCTCTTTTTTGTTGTTTGTTAGAAGGATTGTCATTATTTTCACTGCTTTCTTGGCCATCAATTTGATCCATGTCACCTACAAAAAATATAGACGTAAAAATGATGCTTCCATGTCAGTTGCAGATAAATAAATAATGAATATTAATAAAAAATCAATGATACACAATTCCTACCTTTTATTAATATTAACAATAATATATAGTAATACGAAGTTTGATTTTCATATCAAGAGCCTTTTAAGCATCCACCCACTCCCCTTCAACTCCATCTCTTAACAACATCAACCCATTTTGGTCAATTCTTTCAATATATTCATCATCTGGCAGTACTTGGCTTACATCTATACGATCCACACAAACATCACTAACATCCTCTTCTTCTAGTTCTTCGTTAAGGTAATCTCTTTGTGGTGCCGCAAGAACTACTGACCAAGTCAAATCTAACTGATCTTGTACATAAAAAACCAACTTAGCTTGGGAAGCCAAAATAAAAGGCTCATTTTGATGACCAATTCTACCAAGTTGAACTAATGTAAAACCAAGATCATCTACTTTAATCTCATTATTACTATCAACCCAATTACACTTAAAGACAGGAATTTAGAACATGTGATAATTGAGCAACCATGTCACGCCCCGGATTTCCAACCTGAGGAAACCGGTTCGTGACTCCCCTTTACCCACCCGGTGGGCAAGGGATAGATGTGCAAAATCCAACACATTCATAATAATCCACAATAAATAGCAAAAAGGCGAACCACTTATCTTTATTAAGTTCCAAAATCCATTACATCATCTCCAATTGGAGTTACTATAGTCTCAACATAACATTTGACAAAACACTCAAATAACAAAAGGAGTAAAGCCACAAGGTCGAAAGTCTTCCACCTCGGTGTTCCCACCTAACGCCTGTAGGTCCCTGTAAGAAAACAACACGATAGGAGGGGTGAGTAACCACAGCTCAGTAGGGATCATGTCTCCCCAACCCATCCCATGCTCCTAGCATCTACATGCCGTGTGTACCAGTGCAGTGTTGTGATACAACTATTTTAACAAATATAATAGTAAGCCAGCATCAAAAACAAATATTTCAAATAGCCACACAGGCTAGCACATGAGTAGTCCCGGGCTTCCATAGCCACCGGGTTCCACAAAATAGTCCCGGGCTTCCACAGCCACCGGGTTCCACAAAACAGTCCCGGGCTTCCACAGCCACCGGGTGTACAAGCAAACACGCAGCACACATGGCCATACATGCATAACATCAAACACTTAGTATGCTTAGTCACACAGGAATAACATCGAACACTTAGCATGCATATATTCACAGGCTCACAAACCCAACCACACAGATATAATCTCACACATAATATGCACAGCCTCACAGGCATAATTTCAAACACTTGATGTGCGTGGCCTCACAGGCATAACCTCAAACACATAATATGCACAGCCTCACAGGCATAATTTCAAACACTTGGCAGGCATATATACATATATCCAAACAACATTCCATGGAAGGCCAACATCCATATAGGAGATCACACCTATATGAATTTACATATAAATAATATAATAACAAGAACGATATCCAACGGTTCATTCACCACAGGGCCTAACCCCGGATTAGGTACAAGAAGACAGAACCCCAACCTCAAAGATCCTCCACGCTCTTGCCTCCACGCCTAACGCCGTCCAACCACGGGAATGACAACAACAGCCACGAACTAGAGCTCTCTCTCTCTCTCTCTCTCTCTCTCTCTCTCTCTGCGATGGCTACGGCGGCTGACAACAAAAACCCTAAACCTAAAATAAAGAGAGCTCCTCTTTATATAGACCTCACTTATCAAAACGACGTAGTTTTGATAAATGAAATCCCACCATCAAAACGATGTAGTTTTGATAAATGAAACACACCATCAAAACGATGTAGTTTTGATAAATGAAACACACCATCAAACGACGTAGTTTTGATAAATAAAACATGAACCAACCACTCCACTTCCACACAGGACAAAATACCCACGATCCGAACATGGTCATTGTCACACGCAGCCTCTACACGCTCCCACTTGAGCTCATTACACTCTCCAACAACCAAGCCACGAAGACTCGTAGAAACACTCCCTCGAAGACTCGCTGGAAACGTGGCCTCGAAGATCTGTCTCGAAGATCTAACTTTCGACCCTCAAACCTTCGAACTTCGACCCTCGGTCTTCGACCCTACGACCCAAATCTTCGGGTCTTCCACCTTTTGACCCAAGCGTTCGCCAAAACACGGGTCATTACATCCTCTCCCCCTTAAGCCTTTTCGTCCTCGAAAAGAAACAACATGCAAAGAAAGCAAACACATGCGGCCCAATATACAAAACGCAAGCCACAACACACAAATAGATCATACATCGCACGCAGCTTAAAACAGGACATATGTCCACAAACTCAACAAAGCACCACCATAGTTCATAACCACATGCATCACAATGCATTTCATAACCACATGCATCACAATGCACTCATAACCACATAATCCATCACAAAACACATCTCAAATATAAACACATGTCTAAAAGACAATACAAAACACATCACGACTAACAAACACATAAAACCTCATCACTAACTCACTATTGGCCAAAAGCTACCTCCCTCCCTTAAGATTGTTCGCCCTCGAACAACTCTGGGTGTTGCTCACGCATCACGAACTCACGTTCCCATGTCTCCTCCTTACTTAACACATATTTCACAAGTAGTCACATGTCACGACGGTGTAAGACATATACTCCCATCCCTAACATGTTTAACAAATCACATAGGTCACAGACCAACTCATAGCATAAACACCACTACAAGGAACAACTCACAAACAAAACACAACTACACATTTAACGTTCCTCTACCCATTTGCCAATACCATACAAACTCATTCGCAAGGATTTTCCTCACAACCTTCCCACCTTTTGAACTTTTCGTCCCCAAAAAGAGAAACCAAGTAGTAAACATCACGAGAAGATCAAAGCAACACAATGCAGTCATTACCACAAACATTGTTAGAAATTGCCAAATGAGTACCTCCATTGAGTCAACATGAACTTAACACTTATGAGTCAATCAAGAACTAGAGCGTGGCCAAAGAGCACACTGACAACAGCGCACGTGAGCAAGTCCGATAACCGTGAGGTCGAGAAACCTCCCAAAGCACATAAGCCGACGCGTGAAACAGCCATTTATGAGATTGCATAAGATTGAGCGAGAAGTCACTACATCGCATAGTGGGGTACGCTGTTGGAGACGCATACTCGCGTCACAATGGGACCAACGCTCCACAATGTACAATACCTAACAATGACCCACCAATTGGTATTTGAAGTCAACGAACACCAACAATTTATAACGTAGCCACACCTCATATGTAGACCTCACCCTCACCATAAACACAAAGAGATTACAATAAAACACAAATAGACAAGATAATAGCATGATGCAAACCACAACACCTTCTCGCACAGGGATATTACTACAGCAGCACAAGCATCACGGCTGAAATCCCCTCACTCTAACGCAAAACATGCTTGGGGATCCGAGGAACACATCCTCTATTGAGGCACATTAAAATCCAATCAACACCAATGGTGACTCACAACAACTCACAATCCAGGACACAGCTATACTAGGATGGAGTTTGCCCTCCACCATTCGGTCACAGTTAACATGACGCCCAACGGAGTCCAAGGAGTAACTCAAAACAACAAATTCAGTACCATACACAACCACGGTGAGACCAAAATCTACTATCAGGCTAACACCAGTCACCAACGTTGAGAATCTACTAAAGAATCCCATGAACCAGAACGCCACACAAATAACACCTCTCTGACAACGGTCAAATAGGGATCCACCAAGGTCCCACACAGCCTTCACTAACTGAGGCTTATGTTACAACCCAAGTGATAACGCCTTACTCAGTCGGCAGACATTCCTTGCGATAGGAATCCTTTGATGCCGGGTAGTTACCAACAACGTAGTTCTTTCTACCCTGGAAAACTCTCCTACCTGCAACATGACAATAACGGAATCCTCGGTGTCACCACTCATAGGTCACAAGGGAATCTTTTGCCTCTAGGACATACTCCACCTCATGGCCCACTAACCCCACTATACCAACCATCACGTCCTATCTCAACACACCAACAAAACACTCAAACTGACCAAGAAATGCTCAGACTCTAGCCTTAGCTTAATGTGGTCGCTACAATCCCTCCGGGTAGGCACAGGAAACAAGGCATGCAAACTCTTGATTCGGGACTTTCGCATAGCTCCCAAACACACCAACACCTTGATGGCGTGAACCATCTCACTAACCGTGTGATACTGCACATGAAAGGTTTCTAAGAGCACAAATGCAGGTCATCCGCCTACCAGCACCTTCCAAGTAAAAACTATCAATTGACGCAACTCTGGAATCAAACAACCTTTTCCCCAACTTACCAACACTTTAATAACACTAGACAAGGAATAACATAAACAACATCACTTTTAACACTCTTCCTCATCCTCACACCACAATTAATATACCAATACACCATGCCTCATCATTCTCTACGCATATGTGTCGCAACACCCACACGTAGCAACTCTGCTATATACCTTTACCACTTATGCAACACATACAACAACACAATGCAACGAAACACAAGACACTTGATGAGTAGAACATACCAGCTTTACACCTTCTCCTCTCCTTTAAGCCTACTTCCCACAAGATACGGACCAAGGGAATGGCCCTACCATGCAAAAGTACACCCTTAGCCCCTAGAGAAAGGTTTTCCAGATGTGGGTAAAAAGCCCGAATGAGGCCTGCCAAATCTCGCTTGCTTACCTCTTTTTACCAATTGGATGCACCAGGCACGACCCTTGAAACCCACTCACAGCCGATAGCTGAGCTCCAGAACACTTAACATTTTATACATGTGCATACCCATTTCACAACATATTCTAGGAACATTACTCAGGGTCTTTCACACACCACAAACATGACACATGGCCACTGCTTAACCATCTAAGATCCCAGAACACCTATATAGTTACTAACCAAAACTTGCAACGACCACTCTAGCCAACAAGATAACACTTCAAGGACTCTAAGGGCAGGCTATACTAGCTGCGTTTTCCACCCTTAACCACAACGCTTGGAAAGGTAACCATAGGAATATCCCTTTCAAGTAGTACTCCAACACATACCTCTATCCACTTAAGAACATATTTATATTATTCAAGGTTGCCATGGAGGGGTCACACGTTACCCACAAGCCATCACCTCACGCCTCAAGCTCTATTAGCTAGCAAAAGGTAGCCTACAAGATTTGATTACTTTCAATTTCCACAGGTGCCGAAGTTGAATGCCACTCACATATAGAATCAACACCCAAATGTTTACTAGTTACTTATTATTCTTCTAGTGTTATAAATATATTTATTTATTCATTTTACCCCTTTTTTTTAAAAAAAAAAATAGGTCTCCAACCACATTCATTTGAAATGGTAACCCAAATGATCTCCTAAGCTTCACTTATCATAAAAATGGTGGCTCAAAAGCCCTCCCAAAGAACATACTCCACTATCACAAGAATTAGCAATAAAAGGTTCACCCATCCTTACCTAAGCCAGTACGAGACTCCACCGATCATTATCATTAAAGGAGCATGATACCATCAATAAAAGAGAAGTCTTAACACACGAGAATTGAAATCGTACCTCTAACTAAGGAAAGTTCTGCCATGCTCTCCTACTGTCCTCACTAGGAAGTCCTCGGCCCCATGCCTTGCTTGTTGTGCAAGTCCTCTAGCACCATGCCTTGCTTTACCAAAACAGACTGTCTGGAGATGTCCCTTTTTTTTTTTCACAGATGCGACACTAGTACTGCTTCCTGCTACACCCTCTTTTCCAATGTCCCGGTTGTCCACAGCAAGAACAACCCTTTGGGAAACTGGTCTCAAATGGATTTGTTGGGGGATTGACCCCCGTCTCAAAACTTGTGGCCATCCTCTAATTGCCCCCTTTGCCTCCTTGGTCCTTTCTGCTGATTAGGACAATAATGCTTCACAGTTGATCTTCATCCAAGCTCCCCCAAATGATGTGGGTTGATAGCCCTCGGCGTGCCTCGCTCTTAATTAGTTATCGAATCTTCATCCCTCAATCTGGAATAATCAGGTCTAAAATGCCAACCTCTGCCATGTTTAGATCAGGACTTACTGACCTATAGCTCTCCCACTTGCCCGGCTGGGTTGCGGGCTCTTCTTTCGTACGGGTCATAATTTTTTTTGAGGTTGGGTACACGAGGAGGTAGCGCTCCAGGTTAACACTCAATGATCCCAATACCATTACCGACTAGCCATTTTGAGTTATAACTAATCTCAAAACACATATTATCACCACACAGATTCGTAGATTCACATTTCACAGACTAAACACGTTCACACCTTCACATATATCATTTATACTCAAGTGAATATCTCATCGTTTTGAACACCACATTGCTTATTCCACACAACACCATACAAAGGCACACACTTAAGCATTCACATATCTCACCTAGTCATTCTCAGAATATCAACAGTATTATCACTATTTAGTTTGTTTTATTTTATTTTATTTATTTATTTATTTATTTATATTTTTATTTATATTTTTATTTCAGTTCATATTTCACAAGCTTCAAGTTCACAAGCACACAATTTCAATACCACAAATTCTTTTCCATGCTTTCATGCTCAAATCATCACAAAATTTCAGAGTTGCACAATTGAAACTTTATCACGTTCAAACCATTTATCATGCAATTACACATAAGCAACAAATGCAACTAGTGCCCTAATTAATGCTAATGCATGCAAATCCTACCACAGACTGGACTACCCCAAGTACACCTTAGAGGCTCAAAGAGGACCGTGTTAATCAGGCACGTCCCTCCAGGTTCCTCCAAATGACTCAAGATAACCAGACCTGCCCACTACCCTAGGCCAACTAGACCATGCTCTGATACCATATTGTCACGCCCCGGATTTCCAACCAGAGGAAACCGGTTCGTGACTCCCCTTTACCCACCCGGTGGGCAAGGGATAGATGTACAAAATCCAACACATTCATGATAATCCACAATAAATGGCAAAAAGGCGAACCACTTATCTTTATTAAGTTTCAAAATCCATTACATCATCTCCAATTGGAGTTACTATAGTCTCAACATAACATTTGACAAAACACTCAAATAACAAAAGGAGTAAAGCCACAAGGCAGAAAGTCTTCCACCTCGGTGTTCCCACCTAACGCCTGTAGGTCCCTGTAAGAAAACAACACGATAGGAGGGGTGAGCAACCACAGCTCAGTAGGGATCATGTCTAACCAACCCATCCCATGCTCATAGCATCTACATGCCGTGTGTACCAGTGCAGTGTTGTGATACAACTATTTCAACAAATATAATAGTAAGCCATCATCAAAAACAAATATTTCAAACAGCCACACAGGCTAGCACATGAGCAGTCCCGGGCTTCCACAGCCACCGGGTTTCCAAGAGCAGTCCCGGGCTTCCACAGCCACCAGGTTTCACAAAATAGTCCCGGGCTTCCACAGCCACCGGGTTCCACAAAATAGTCCCGGGATTCCACAGCCACCGGGTTCCACAAAATAGTCCTGGGCTTCCACAGCCACCGGGTTCCACAAAACAGTCCCGGGCTTCCACAGCCACCAGGTGTACAAGCAAACACGCAGCACACATGGCCATACAGGCATAACATCAAACACTTAGTATGCTTAGTCACACAGGAATAACATCGAACACTTAGCATGCATATATTCACAGGCTCACAAACCCAACCACACAGATATAATCTCACACATAATATGCACAGCCTCACAGGCATAATTTCAAACACTTGACGTGCGTGGCCTCATAGGCATAACCTCAAACACATAATATGCACAGCCTCACAGGCATAATTTCAAACACTTGGTAGGCATATATACATATATCCAAACAACATGCAATTGAAGGCCAACATCCATATAGGAGATCACACCTGCGACAGCTACGGCGGCTGACAACAAAAACCCTAAACCTAAAATAAAGAGAGCTCCTCTTTATATAGACCTCACTTATCAAAACGACGTAGTTTTGATAAATGAAATCCCACCATCAAAACGACGTAGTTTTGATAAATGAAACACACCATCAAAACGATGTAGTTTTGATAAATGAAACACCCCATCAAAATGACGTAGTTTTGATAAATAAAACATGAACTAACCACTCCACTTCCACACAGGACAAAATACCCACAATCCGAACATGGTCATTGTCACACGCAGCCTCTACACGCTCCCACTTGAGCTCATTACACTCTCTAACAACCAAGCCACGAAGACTCGTAGAAACACTCCCTCGAAGACTCGCTGGAAACGCGGCCTCGAAGATCTAACTTTTGACCCTCAAACCTTCGAACTTCGACCCTCGATCTTCGACCCTACGACCCAAATCTTCGGGTCTTCCACCTTTTGACCCAAGCATTCGCCAAAATACGGGTCATTACAAACCATATCTCTTTAATAACACCATAGTAGGTAGTCTCTGCAACCACTGGATTGTTATCCTGAGCATTTGCAACATGCATTGCAGTGGAAACTAAGCTAACACCATTGTTTTGGTTGACTCGCATCCCATCACGTTCTTTAGTATGATAATGACAACCTTTTAATGATATAACCGGGAACTTTTAACACTTCATCAGATGGGCCATATGCTATCCACTCCAAATCCCGGTCTACTTTATGACCATGGCTTAAGAGGCCATCGATCTGCAAAATGTTTATGGTTAAAATAAGCAAAATACTAAAGTTTAAAACACAAGGCAAGAAAACCTTGCTACAAATGTACCTTCTTATGAATCCAACCAATGAATGTGCGGTAGTGCTCTTCTTGAATCCATTTAGGCAACTTCACTTTTTGAGGATGAAGCTTTTTCAAACCCTCAATGTGCTCCCTATCAAATTTATAAACAAATGTGAAAAAACTTAAGTACATATAACTCACATAATATAAGGTTGCATGGCATCCATATTCTCTAACATATATCGATGTGCCTGTTCCCATTCAATTTTATTAACCTTGACAACCCTCCCACTTGTTATTGCTCGTCCAGTGTAAAATTCACTATCTATGAAATTTCGATTTCTTGTAACACCGATTGCATCTAAATCAGAGAAGTATTCAGTGCAAAATTCAACAGCTTCTTCAGCAATATAACATTCTGCAATACAGCCCTCTGGATGGGTTCGATTGCAAACATACCCTTTCAACACTTTTATATACCTCTCAAATGGATACATCCATCGAAATTGCACAGTCCACAAAGTTGCACCTCTCGAACCAAATGTATAGTCAAATGAATCATGACATCGAAAAAAGATGGCGGAAAAATATTTTCCAACACACACAGTGTTAAGACAAGTTGCTTCTGAATTACAGGCAATAGAGAGACATCTACAACTTTGCTACAAATATTCTTAAAGAATAAACAAAATCTTGCAATTGCATGCCTCAAATTCTTTGGCAAAACATTTCGAATAGCCACAGGCAATAACTGTTGCAATAAAACAAGACAGTCATGTGATTTCATCCCTTGAAGTTTTAAATCCTGCATTGATACAAGATTCCTTATGTTTGAAGAGAATCCGTCTGGTACCTTAAGTTCCAACAATGTTTTGCATATCATCTTCTTTTCCTCCCTGGATAGTGTATAGCTAGTTGGAGGTAAGTATATGCGTTCACCCCTCTTCTCCGGTTTAAGTTCCTCTTTCTTCAGTAGCTTAACCCAATCCCATCGAGCATTTTCTCCATCCTTGGTCTTGTTTGAAATGTTGAGTAACGTACCAACTATACTATCACAAACATTCGTCTCAATATGCATAACATCCAAGTTGTGGCGAACGTAAAGATGTTTCCAATATTCAAGTTCAAAGAACGTAGACTTCTTGTTCCAACATTTGGTTACTTCATTGTCCTTATCTTCCTTTCTCTTTTTCTTATCCCCTCATACATATTTTATCCCTTCAACCTTCCACAGTGTTTGAATCCCATTTAAGATAACATGCTTTTTCCCAACATTATGCTTACCACAGAAACCCCATTTTTGTTTGTGATACTAATGTTTAGTAGGGAGAAACCTTTGGAACCTAACATATACAATCTTATGACCACATTTCAATCTGATTGAATAAGTATCTTCCCCACATATTGGACAAGCTTTATAGCCCTTAACACAATAACCACTCAAATTTCCATAAGCTGGAAAGTCATTGATTGTCCACAATAATACAACTTTTAGAGTGAAAATTTGTTTTGCGTATGCATCATAAACTTCGACACCGACATCCCATAACAGTTTCAAATCATCAAATAATGGAGCCAAGTAAACATCTATATCAATTCTAGGTTGCTTTGGACCTGAAATTAATAGAGTCAGCATCATAAATTTTTGTTTCATGCATAACCAAGGTGGAAGGTTATATGTGATTAGTATGACAGGCCAACAATTGTAAGGAGTGTTATATGAACTGTGGGGGTTAATTCCATTAGCGGAAAGAGCCAAGCGCAAATTTCGTGGATCCATGCCAAACTATGGCCACTTAAGGTCTACAAATTTCCAGGATGTTGAGTCTGCTGGGTGTCGCAGCTGTCCATCTACTTTTCGGTCTTTCGAATGCCATATCAAGTTTCTTGCTATTTCTGCAGTCTGAAACATCCTTCTAAACCTTGGTATGGGTGGAAAATACCATAATACTTTTGAAGGTACTCCGTCCTTTTTGCCATCATTCCATCGAGACGTATGACATTGAGGACATTCAGAGGCACCAACAAACTCCTTTCGATAAAGAATGCGATCATTCGAACAAGCATGTATCTTTTCATAATTCAATCCCAATGATTTCAATGTCCTTTTTCGCCTCATAAACCGATGTAGGCAACTCATTATTATCTGGTAACATTGTTTCTAACAGTTGCAACAGATCGTTAAAACTCTTATCGGAATGTCCATTACTTGTCTTCAACCTATGAAGTTTTACCACTGCAGAAAGCTTGGTAAATTTAGAACGACCGGGGTACAAAGGCTTTTCAGCATCCTTGAGTAGTTTTTTAAACACATGAGGATCATCAGGACATTGCTCTTGAGCAGCTTTAACCATGCCCACTGCGTCTGCACCGTCTTCGGGTGTGTAAGCTTCAAAATAGGTGGAACAACCAATCCGTTCTGGATAAGATGTAACCCTTGGCAATTCTTCTCCATGCCAATACCACGTGTGGTACCTTTGATCAATTCCATGAACAAACAAATGATCTCTTAGCTCTTCTAAAGGTAAACACTCGTAGTTAACACATCGAACACATGGACATCTCAATGAGTTATGACCATTTGCATTTAGCATTGCAAAATTTAGAAACTGATTAACTCCCTTGTCATACTTAGGCAATCTCCTATTCATGGACATCCAAGATTTATCTAAGGGTATATCCATCTTCATATAACATTTAAAGAAAGACCTAAAACACATGGAGAAAGTTAGACTTTGTCCTCATACGAGGACACAATTATAAGTTAATAAATATAAATAATTATACTTGAAAAGAGAGGTGTACATCAATAAAATTTTATATGAACAAACTCAAGATATCTTCGTTAGTAATTAAACATGGGTGTGATGAGAACCATGAGATAGAATAAACATTTGCAAAGCAAGCGAAACACACAGTAACTTGGGTAGAGACAACATGAAACATATTCTTACCAGGTGGAGTATGATTTTGACAAAGTGAGAGCGTAAACCAAAACAGATCATACACTAGTAATCAGGCAGAGAGAGGACATATTCTGGACAATGTGAATGCAAATAGTTATTAAATAAAAAAAAAGGCCAGGTAATTTTCTTTTTTTATATGCCTTTTACTGCTATTGCTACTGATGCTTTTGCTGCAGAAGTCTTAACTCTTCATAAAGCTCTTACCTTGTGCATTGATTACAATATTCAAAGCTTGTGGGTGGAGATGGATGCTCTTAGTGTTATTCAATTACTTACTCACAAGGGAAGTGCTCCTTGGCATCTTTGCTACCATTTCAAGGAACTTCATCACATGCTTGCTACTCTTCGCGCTCATCTTACCCACATACCAAGAGAAGGTAACCATGTTGCTGACTTTCTTGCGAGTTTGGGGCAACAAGCCCCTTCTCTTGCCTTTGCTACCCAGTTTGATGGCTTACCTCTCCTTAGAGGTAAAGTTCATTTGGATGCTTTGGGCTTTGCCAACATCCGCTCTCATTGACTTGTTTGTTTTTATTGGCTTTATGGTTTGTATTTTTCTAGACTCTTGTTTTGGTTTGTCTTTTCTTACTGGAGTGATGGTATGCCACGCTCTCTTGTATTTCTTTATTTTGGATATTTTTTCTATCTCCAGGTTGGGTTATGGGTATGCGCTACCCCTTGGTTTCTCCCTCCTGTATCTCTTTGATGAGTTAGGTTTATGCCTTGCTCATTCTTGTACCTTTCAAGGTTTTGGTGTTTGCCCGCCTTTTAATTAATAAAATAATCCGGGGTGACATCCCCTTTACCTAAAAAAAAAAACATAAACATGAAAGCATAAATCAGAACAAATTTAATAACTAGCATAAAATAAATGAGAAACAAAGGAAAAAAATAGAAAGCAACAAACAAATTTCCAAACCAGAAAAGAAAGCTCAACAAGGCAACAAACAAACGGATAGCCCATGAAGGGGCAGTCATGGAATAACTAGCCTAGCTAGGGGATGATATGCGATAAACAACACATGAGGGTACAGTCTAAATAACTAGAAAAAGGTCTAACTGGGGAAAGCGTATACTAGACATTAGCTCCACAAATTTTTAGAGAAGTAAACAAACGTGCAAGCACGAACTAAGGCAGCAATCGCTATATGGAACAAATGGAATTTATAGCCCATAGGCGATAGCATATAAACCTCAAACAAACAACATAGAACAAAGGGAGCAGGAACAAACATCTGCTCTCCTTGGAGGCACGGATGTAACAACCACGAAATAAAGGAAAATAATAATAATAAAACCCATTCAAGCTGACGACTTTATAAAATATAAAGATAAGATTTTTAGCAATCTAGAAAATCAACTAAACGGTAAAGCAACACTCAACTAGTTCATAATCCACACGAAACAAACACTCACAAGCAGCGTAAATCAAGTAGCTTATTAAGCTAGGTAGAAACCAACAGATCGAGCAAGCAAAGGAGGAACACGAATGTGAAAAAACAAGCACAAATTAAGATGAAAAAAATACCAACCCCAAGACCTAACAACTCTCTTATTCGATGTGGCTTCTTCCTTCAAAATCAAGAACAGGTTGCCTTCTTCTATCTTCCTCCAACAGCCGGTGGGTGGTGGAGCTAAGAGATGTCCGGCGGTGAAGGCAGGATACAGCGGCATCGCAGCAGTGTGAGCTTCATGCGGCGGTGAAGGCAGAATGCAACGGTGTTGTAGTGTGACCTTCATGTGGCGGCTCCATGGACCGAGATGTCTTGCTGTCCGAGAGAGATGCAGAACGGAAGGCGATCGACGTGCATCTACCGGGAAATCGCGGTGGCGTCAACAAAGCTTGGACGGGTGGTGACGTCGAGAGAGAGAATGCACTCGATTAGGGATTTGATTTGGGAGTGACCAAGGTATGAGAGAGTTTGATTTGGGAATGATTGACTATAGCTAGGGATTTTGTTGCTAGAGGCATATATTAAAGAGGGATTGACGACATCTCATTTATAACGTCGTTAATAAAATTATCCTACCACGATGCTTTTCAGATAGCGTCATTGTATAATCTTATTAACGACGCTTATATTGAAGCGTTGTTAATTTTACACATTCGACGACACTGTAACATAAACGTCGTCTTCTAAAAATATTGACACTTTCATAAAGCATCGTTAAAGGTCAAATAAAAAGCGTCGTCAATGTACTCTTTTGTAGTAGTGTTTGTTTTCTGTTTGTTCTGCCATTGATGTGGATAGTTGTTGCTGTTGGGATCTGAGGTTGTATCGGTGCGCAATCTTGGCTGTGGCAGAAGTGGACTGCGGTAAGCTCCCTTTCTATTTATTTGTGCTTTTGATTTTTTTTGTTTTTCTCTTATATTTTGCTTGTTTTGTTTTTTTGACATGCGTGTACGCATGAACATGTGAATGAGTAAGCATAGACGTGTAGACGCATGCTACACGTCCATGTGATGCAATGCATGAGGGCAAATTGTTATGGAGTTGTGAATGTATGAATGAGAGTGCACCTTTCAGGTACCTATGGACTAATATGGAATAATGTTTTATGTTAGGTAGGAATGAATGGAGACCTAGTACTAAGGTGGCCTATGTGACCCAAGACTATGTGTGGGGTGGAATGGAACATAACATGTATCCTATGTGGGCCCATATTGGATGTTAAGAATAAGAAATGAACATGGAAAGTAATAAAGTGATGTTAGTTTCCCGTAGGATAGAGTTAGCACAAAAGAATGAGATAAGTAAAACAGCATATAGCAATAGCAAGGCACATAGACAGGATAAAATAATAAACCAATAGTAAGATAAATTATTTGTGCAAGGGATGACTTAAGGACTACCCTACAAAACAAAGGTTAGCATGGCATAAAATGAGCAAATAACATGTGAGTCAATGCCCCCTGATGGGCTTCTATTGCTAGACCTATCTTATTCGTTGGTTCCCAAACTTCCTCTGTAAAGGGCTTCGTACACCGTGGGATTTACCCGAGGGGGATCTTAAAAGGACGAGCCTTAAAAGAACCTCAAGCTTAAATGAAGAGTCCGGGGCCCTATTGCGGATAATGATCAACGCGCAAGGTACCGTACTAAACCTCGCTAACCTAAATTGTGCCAAACCCGGGTATAGGGTTACGTATGAATGCAACAAGTATGGAAAGTAGTAAATCATAACTATCATGGTATTAAAGCATATCAATCACAACTATAATAAAAAACAAGTTTATAAATAAATAAATAAGATAACAAAGTAAAAAAAAAAAAAAGGAAACCTCCCAATCCTAGTATTAGGCCTAACCCTCTAAGTGTATTCCTCAGCAGTCGCCATTGTCAACACCGGTTTTCGTCCGGGCCGCAACCAAATGATGAAATGTACGAGTCGCCACCAACCGTTTTTTGGGGGTGCGGTTGGTCACCGAAAATGCGGGTGGTCTACGTTACCGAGAGATAAGGGTTCGGGGGTTAGTTACGTGTAGGGAAGGATTAGCACTCCTACAACGCCCTTTCGGTACCTATAGGAGGAGGAGATTTCTATTTGTCTTTCATCGTTTTAACCGAGTGAAGACATTATTGTTTTCCTAAAGTCTATGTTATTTATTTTGCCAAGTTATTTGTCAAAGTTATGGTTAAAATTAATGTATCCTAAATTTCTAAAGGGAATCCTAAAAGTTTTGTTTTGCTTTTTATTTGAAGTGGAAATGAAATCCTAAGGTTTTATTATTATTATTTTTTGTTTTTGGAAATTGAAATCCTAAAAATTGAAATATGTTTTTTTTTCACATTTTTTTTTTGGTTTGAAAATATTTTTGTTTTTTGTTAAAAACGTTTTGTTATTTTTTGTTGGTTTTTTTTTGTTTTAAAGAATTGAACCTTAATCACAAGTTAAAACTTAAAAATGCATATTTGTGTCTTTTTACTATAACTAAATACACACACATAAAAATAAATGTGGAATGTGTGAGTGTGACATCCACAAATTAAATAACAACTCACTCTTTTTTTTATCTTTTTTTTATCTCTTTTTTTGTTTCTATTATCTCTTTTTCGGGGCGTTTTCTAGTCGTAAGGCGGGCAAAGGGAAAGAGCTTGGGCGTGCTTTTTTTTGGGATCAAGGAGCGGGTATGAAGAGTGGGCAGATGGCAGAATAGCAGAGCATTTTTCTTTTTTTTTTTGGGTAGACTATCCTTGTGTTCTCCCTCTTTTTTTCTTTTTTTTTTAGCAGAACATCCCTCTGTTCTTTTTCTTCCTCATGTCGTTTTTTGTTTTTTTAACTCTCTGTACCCCCTTTTCTCGCGTGGATAGAAGATTGAATTTAAAGGGGTCTGTTGTATCTCACTGATTGCAGCATTTAATGCTGTATTAATGATGCCAGTATTTTATTTCCAGATTTTGTGTGTTGTCGGGTGGTCTGGCGACCTACGCAGCTCGTGATTGTCCTTTTTTTAATTTTTCGTTAACACTTGTGAGTGACAACATTGAAAAATAGCTGTCAGATGGCCCGTACATAAAAAAAAACGTGTTCTGTGATTGCACAGGAAAGATTCCACGGAATACAGCCAAACAGCGAAGGTCAACGGTCAAAGCATCGAGTGTCAGTAGGTCGAAGTGTCGATAGGGTCGAAGGTCGGTGGGAAGACAGTTTGATGGGTCGAAGGTCAACGGTCAATGGGTCGGAGTCTCAGACTCGAAGGTTATCCTTCGAAGGTCGCAAATTGGAGAGTCGTAGACTCGGAGGTCTTCCTTCGAAGGTCATAGATAGGAAGGTCATAGACTCTGAGGTCTTCCTTCTACGTTCGCAGGTTGGAGCGTCATAGACCGAGGACTTCCTTCGAAGGCGCAGATTGGAGGGTCATAGGCAAGGGTCGAAGTCAAGGGTCGAAGGTCAATCCTCGAAGACGCGAAGGTCATGAGTCTTTGAGGCTACGAGGCTATGAGTCTTCGAGTCTAGTTTTCTTTTTCTTTTTTTTTTAACCTTTAATTACCCTTTTACCCCCACCAAAAATGCCAAAATGGAATATGTTGCGGGGATAATTTGAGAAGACTCGTATTCGCCTAAATCGATGTTTTAGAGAATTTCACATTGTCACTTTTTCGGGCAGTTTGACCAGGGGCATTGACCATCTTTTGGCGAGTTTGACTTTTTCTTCCGAAAACTATTTTGGCCATAACTCTTTCGTTTTAAGTCGGAATTGAGCTCAGTCAAGTGCGTTATTCTCCAAATTCCATTCTCTATCCCCTGGTATTGGTCTTGGGGTACTTCAAGGACTTGTAGAAAAGGTTATCTGTTTTGGGCTTCCCCGTTCTTGTCATAGCGTATCCATCGCGTGTAAATCGAGGTTTAACATCGACTCCAAACCTGTGACTGACTCCTTGATAGTGGGGGAGCTTTATGGACCTGTTCAATGAGAGACATGGCATGGGAAGACAAATATAAAATGTACACATGGTTAGTATGTCCAACCCAAACAAAATGGGGTCCAACAATCTCCGATGATCATCGGAGTAGGAATCTCCTGATAAAGACAGGGCCACATCATGAATGTGCGCATGTGAACCTTCCATTGAGAGAAGGGTTTGGGAGTGAATTTGGGAGGTTTGCTTAGAGTAAAAGTTGAACCCTTGAGGTGTAGATTAGTAGCTTGAATGCTTGGCCTTGGATTGGTATTATCACCATTGTTGCAGTTGGTGTTAGGCTCCGGCACACCTTAGTTAATGTGAATGTTGTACAGCATGTTGCTTTCTTCGCCCATTGATAAATATGGAATAGAGAGGGATCTCTACTTGAGCAGGTAGAACTCGTTATGATACCACTTATTAGTTACTGAGAGCCTAGCGGGGGGTGAATAAGCTCTTTGAAAAATTCTTCTCTTCTACTTGGCGCGTCACTAATACTAATTGAAAGATGAAATCAATGCGGAAGACAATCAGATATAGTAAAAGCATTTGGTTTTATTATCAAATGATAATTATAACAAAATGAAAAGAAAATAAAGCTGTTTGCACAAGCTTTTTATATACTAAAGAAGTATCTCTCTTATTTTACAGTAGCACTCTAGGACTTTTCCTTTTGTATTCTTAACTCATACTCTAGCACAGATAATTCAAATTCTAAGCACCTATTTGCAAGTATCTGTGACTATATATTTATATACATCCTTTAAGCAGACAGACTTCTTGGAACTTAAACTTGCTTCCCGGGTGATAAGTTGCATTGATGATCTTCTCCTTGGAAAGTATATCTCCTTTAAATGTTGTGGATGTGGGACTCAAGATATTGGAAGCATGAGCATATTGAGTTTGCTTTGCATAGTTCCAATTTTATTAAAGGTTTTGTCCATGCATCCAAGTGATCCACGTGTAAAATGATATAAATGTCTTCAACGGATCTTATCTTACATCGAGACACAGCGAGTTGTTTGAGTTTTAATGCGCTGATCTAACTTGGTGAGTAATTAGAGCAATATCTTCTTATTCCAAAATATAAAGACTTATTCCGAGCTAATAGAAGACTCAGATGTTTATTCCGTATCAAGGTTCCTTACTCTGTGTCTTTATTTGCTTACTCTGTCTCAATGAACACGCAGATCCCTTATTCTGTATCAGCGTTCCTTACTCCATGTCAATGAACACTCGGATCTCTTATTCCATATCAATGTTCCTTACTCGGTGTCAATGAATACTCGGATCTCTTATTCTATATCGGTGTTCCTTACTAAGTGTCAATGAACACTTAAATCTCTTATTTCATATCAGCGTTCCTTACTTAGTGTCAATGAACACTCAGATTCCTTATTCCGCATTAATGTTTCTTACTCTGTATCAATGAAGACTCGGATTCATTATTCTACATTAATGTTTCTTACTCCATGCTAATGGAAAACTCATATGCTTATTCCGCGTCTTCATTTCCTTACTTTATGCAAGTGGAAGACTTGGATCCTTATTCCGCATCTTCATTTCGGCTATCTTCTTGCAACATGTTTAGGGAAATATAAACATAGAGATCTCAAATCAAATGACATAGAGTTTCATCCGCATCTTTCAAATTCTAAGTTTGATCCAATAGTTTAGCTCTGCCAAGGTGTACTCCTTGCTCTCAAAATATTCTCTTATGTGATCCTTCAAAATTGTCTCTCTAAGAACCTCTCCTTCTCTCCCACGAAAGATGATTTTGTTTGCTCCTAATTACTCTCCTTTAGTTGTCAAATGAATTGTCTATTTATAGAGTGAGTAGGTTGATTTCCAAAAGGTAATTTCTCTCATTTAATCCTTGATTGAAATAATTAGAGTAAATAGGATTTCTTATCCCCCCAAGGCATGCAATTAAATCAATTAGAATTATTTTATTTTTCACCCTGCCCAAATTTAAAATTTAAATATATGATCAAAATAAAATATGTAATGACCCGTGTTTGGGGTTCTGGGAGATAGCCATGGGAAGGAAGACACATCGAGGGATGTGACTATCAGTACAATGACGTATGCGTTGAATAGAGAGTTTTGACTGTGAGTGAGCCCAATTCCAGGTCGAGGCCCTAAGTGGCTCAATTATTGACTTTTTTGGGGTTTGTTGGTTGACCTTGCATTTGAGCGGTCAACCGGGTTAGAAAATATCTGGATAGTGATGTACTCGTCATTTCGAGCGTTTTGACTATACTTGGGCTCAATTTGGAGTTCGTGACCCCGGGAGGTCAAATAGTATTTTTGAGATTTATTATTTTAAGAAAATACAGAAATATAAATAAGAGGAAAGGATAAGCTTCCACGTTACGTTTCTTTTGTTCGTGCATTGGAGAGCTTAGAGAGAGAGAGAGAGAGAGAGGGAAGCTTGGAGGCTTTGATTTGGGCGTTTTGAACTTGTTTGTTCCTCAAGAATCATTCCAGGTAGGGATTTCTTTACTCTTTTATTCATTATGTGATGTTTAACATGCAAAATTAGGAGATTTTATAAATTTCGTGATGAACCCTAGAATTTGGGGAAACCCGATTTTATTTGTGAACTTTCGAATTAAGGTCGTTTTGTTAGCCTAATATGGCGAGGATGGGTTAAGAACTCATTTTCGGGTTGAATTGATGCTTAAACCGGGTTTTTGAGGTCACCGGACTAGTTTTCGGACCAACAAGACGTTGCAGGCACGTGCGGCGAGTACGGACGATAAGGTTGACCGGGGCAGTCAACGGGGTTGATGTGGTCGACTTGGGTGGTCGACGTGGTCGATGTAGATCGATGTTGACCTGGATGGTCGATGTGGTCGACCTCGGTGGCTAACAAAGTCGATGTGGGGGCGGTAGATGTGGTCGATGTAGATCGATGTGGTTGACTGGGTGGTCGATGTGGGGTGGTCGATGAGGTCAACCTCGACCAAGTAGTGTGGTCGACGTCGATCAAATGTAGTTTCCAGAATGCTCAGAAGTAGAGTAGAGTGTCCAGGAAGCCTAAAGCATTGTGCCGAAGGACTATTTACATTGTAACCATTAAGTCAAGTATTATACTTAAGTTACAATGTAAATAACGAATACCCCCCCATTTCGATTCAAAGAAAAATACTAAAAAATCAAATTCCCACTCCTTCAAAATGTGAAAATTAGGAATTAGTGCAAAATCTCAGAAAATTTCAGTTTTGAGTCCGAGGTGATTTGTTTTGCGCACCTAGGTTAGACCTCTCCCGAAAAATCTCCAAAAATCAGATTATCTTAGTTATGATATGGGGAGCCAATGCCAGGACTTTTTATTTCAAGAAAATAACTTCTACAAAATCCTCTCTCTTGGTCAAGACCTGAGGATAGAATTGTGAACTCAAGTGGTCATGTGGGCCTGCGAGGCTATTGTTGAGGGCCTGGGAGGTGAGAATTGTTCAGAGCCTGAGAGGCTACTGTGCCTGGGAGGTAATACTGTGCCTGAGAGGCAGTGTTGTGCCTGAGAGGCACTACTGTGTCCGAGGGGCAATACTGTGTGCCTGAGAGGCAATGTTGAGGACAACCTGAGAGGTTTTCTTTGATTTTAATGTGTGTACATGATTAAGGTGGTGATGTATATGTAGCATTACACGAGCACAGGCCTACACTAGTTTATGAGTTGGGATGGGTCAGGGAGACATGATCCCTATTGAGCTGTGGTTGCTCACCCCTCCTGTTGTGTTTGTTTTTGTTTGTTTCGTATGCTTACAAGAGCTAGGAGGTTCACCAGAGGTAAAGACCTTGTGTGTGTTTATGTGTTTTGTTGGATTATAAAAACTATGATGTAACCCCGTGTGGGAAAGAACATGTATGTATGTGTGTTTGTACTGTACTTTAAAATGAGATTTCTGTATATGTATGATATGGTTTAGGGATGGCCTTGTCTAAGGTCCCTTTCTCGGTGTTCTCACCAACCCCTTGTCCCTTCAAGAGCGAGCATGGGGATTTACTACCCGATTTCTACCAGTCGAAATCCAGGGCGTGACAGATGGTATCAAAGCATGGTCTAGTTGGCTTTGGGTAGTGGGGTGACTGATTACTCTTGAGTCCTTTTGAGGAGCATGGAGGGACGTGCCTGATCAATATGGTCCTTTATGAACCTCTAAGGTGTACTGGGGGTAATCAGTTATGGTGTAGGTGCATGCATGGATAGGAACTAGTTTGCATTGAGAATGTTAAACTGATTTGATGTGCTATATTTGATGATATGATGAATTGTGTGACAGTATAAATATGTGTGCTTGTGTGATGTCTTATATATGTGCATTGTGTGACTTGTGTGTTTTAGTGTGAGCCATATGTGATATGTGCCATATGTGTGATTGACCCATGTGATAGGGAAGGAATAGAGATTGAACCTTTGTTTCTCTGCGTAGTTGGTGATGAGTCTTCCACCCATGTGGGGCCGGATGTGGGGCAGTCCGCCGGGGGAAATGAGTTGTTGGCACAGCTTGTGGTCCAAGTGGGGGCACTGGGGGAAAGTATGGGGGACCAGGTCTAGGAAGCGGTGTGCCGTGAGTTAGCGCCACAGCAGGTGGTTCCTGTCATCACCGGTTTTCGTCCGAGCCGCAACCGAATGATGAGATTGTACAGAGTCGCCACTAATTGTTTTTGGGGTGCAGTTGGTCAGCTAAAATGTGAGTGGTCTACATTACTAGATAAGGGTTCGGGGGTTGGTTACGTGTGACGAAGGATTAGCACCCTTACAGTGCCCTTTCGGTACCTATAGGAGGAGGAGGTTTCTATTTATTTTTCACTGTTTTGACTAGATTAAGACATTATTGTTTTCCTAAAAAAGTCTACCCTTTTTATTTGGCTAAGTTGTTTGTTAAAGTTATGATTAAAATTGCTTTATCCTAAGTTGCTAAAGGAAATCCTAAAAGTTTTGTTTTACTTTTTGTTTGAAGTGAAAAATGAAATCCTAAAATTTTGTTTTGTTTCGTTTTTATATTTTTTTTTATTGAAAACGTTTTTTGTTTTGTTTTTGTTTCTTATGCAGTCCTAAATAAAAATTGCAATATGTTTTTTTTGTTGAATTTTTTTTTTGGTTTTTGATTTGAAAATGTTTTTTGGTTGCTTTTTTTTTTTGAAAGGGTTGAACCTAAGCACAAGTTAAAACGTAAAAATGCATATTTGCATCTTAATTTTTTTAGTTTTGGCTACAACCAAAGGCACTCATATATCAAAATAAATGTGGAGTGTGTGATAGTGACATTCACAAATAAAAATAAAGCTACGCTCTTTTTCTTTTTTTCTGTTTTCTCTCTTTTTTCTTTTTTCTTTTTTTTGCTTTGCTTTTTACATATTACAATTACATAAAACAAAATAAACAAAACAAATGATTACATCGCTAAAACAGAGGAAAAAACGAAATACAAATAATAGAAATGAAACTTAACAATATAGCACGAAGGTAATGAAACCAACTTTATCGATCTTGGCGGCGATACTACGTATGAGCTATCTTGTTGGCATTGGTAGTGCTGAAAGAACCTCCGAATTTGGTTAACAATCGTGAGCTCGCCTTGTGCAACGCGCCGGAGTTTGGCCGGATTTGGAAACCGATCTTTGGAGACGGACTGGCATTGAGGAAGGATTAGAGAAAAGCTCTTGGGATTTTTTTTTTGTGGTTTTGGTTTTTTCGTTGGTTTTTTTTGGATATAAGCTCCGGATTGGGGCATTTTCTGGTCGTAACACTAGGCAAAGGGGAAAGAGCTTGGGCGTGCTTTTTTTTTTTTGGATCAAGGAGCTAGGTATGAAGCCGGCGGATGGCGAGAATAGTATAGCGTTTTTTTGTTTTGTTTTTTTGGGCGGACTATCCCTGTGTTCTCCATCTTTTTTCTTTTTTTCTTGGCAAAATATCCCTCTGTTCTTTTTTCTTCCTCGTGTCGTTTTTTTTTTTTGCTCTCCGTACCCCCCTTTTCTCGCGTGGACGGAAGATTAAATTTTAAGGGGTTGGCTACATCTCACTTGATTGTAGCATTTATTGCTCGTATTATTGATGCCAATATTTTATTTCCAGATTTTGTGTGTTGTCGGGTGGTCCGGCGACCTATGCAACTCGTGATTATCCTTTTTTTAATTTTTCATTAACCCTTGTGACCGACAGGCATTGAAAAACAGTGTCGGATGGCCAGCGCATAAAAAATGTGTCTCGATGTTGCACAGGAAAGTGTTAATGGTCAAAGAGTCGAGTGTCGGCTGGTCGAAGGTCGGTGGGAAGACGGTTTGGTGGGTCGAAGGTCAATGGTCAACGGGTCGAGTCTCGGACTCGAAGGTCATCCTTTAAAGGTCGCAGATTGGAGAGTCATGGACTTGGAGGTCTTCCTTTGAAGGTCGCAGAGTGGAGGGTTGTAGACTCGGAGGTCTTCCTTCGAAGGTCGCAAATAGGAGGGTCGTAGATTCGGAGGTCTTCCTTCGAAGGTCACAAGTTGGAGGGTCATAGACCGAAGACTTCCTTCGAAGGCGCTGATTGGAGGGTCATAGGCAAGGGTCGAAGGCAATTTTCAAAGACGTGAAGGTTATGAGTCTTCGAGTCTAGTTTTTTTTTTACTTTTAATTACCCTTTTACCCCCACCAAAAATGCCAAAACGGGATATGTTGTAGGGATAATTTGGGAAGACCCATATTGGCCTAAGTCGATGTTTTGGAGAATTCTACATTGTCACTTTTTGGGCCAGTTTGACTAGGGGCGTTGAACATCTTTTGGCAAGTTTGACTTTTTCTCGGGAAAATTGTTTTAGTCACAACTTCTTCGTTTAGATTGGAATTGAGCTCGGTCAAGTGCGTTAGTCTCCAAATTTCATCCTCTATCACTTGGTGTTGGTCTTGGGGCACTTCAAAGGCTGGTAGTAGAGGTTCTATGACGTGGGCGAGATAAATGTATAAAATGGGGTTAGTATGTCCAACCCGGATAAAATGAGGTCCAACAACCGCCCCTCTTTGTGCATTGTTTGTGTTGGACCCCATTTTGTCCAGGTTGGACATACTAACCCCATGTTTTTCTATATACCATTATGTCCATGCCCTATACCTTGTTGAACAGGTCCATAGATGGATACACTTACACAAATGGGGAAGCCCAAAATAGATAATCTTTGCTACAAGTCTCTGAAGTACCCCAAGACCAATACCAGGGGACAAAGGAGAAAATTTGGAGAATGACGCACTTGACTGAGCTCAATTCCGATGAAAAACGAAGAAGTTATGGCCAAAACAACTTTTGTTGGAAAAGGTCAAACCTGCCAAAAGACAGTCAATGCCCCTGGTCAAACTGCCCGGAAAAGTGAGTATGTGAAATTCTCCAAAACATTTATTTAAGAAAATATGGGTCTTCCTAAACAATCCCCGAAAAGTCATCCATTTTCACATTTTCGATGGGGGTAAAAAAGTAATTAGAAGTTAAAAAAAAAGTTCTCCAAACGAGTTGGATGTCATCCAAACTCTCTAACAACATGGAGATAAACCCCCAGCCCATATTGAGTCATTCATTTCATTATGCATCCCTGTATGCACCACATTGCATTCCATGCATTATTTGCTTTCCATGCGTTATTTGCATTCCAAATTTCAGGAACGTCATTGCCTCCGAAGATCCCAAGAGCTCATTCTCAGCAAGCTTCTAATCAAGCCCTCCAAGCTTCTTTTGTTCAACCCTAAATCTTTCTTTGCCAATTCCCCAAAGCATCCTTTTGACACGTGAAGAAACTTTTTCCCTTTTTGGGTCACCTCGTAGAGCGATCTTCTTGAGTGAACTCGTAGGGGGAGCCCAGATTGGGTTACTTCCCAAGCTCACCAATTCCCCAAAGTATTTCCCTCAAATAACAATTGATGTCTCCAACAAGTCTTGACAGTTCAAGCATATCGTTGTTGTGGGCTTTTCATCTTCAGTTCAAGCCTATCATTGCTGTGGGCTTTCCATTTTCCTTGTTCAAGCCTATCGTTCTTTGTGGGCTTTTCATTTTTCAGTTCTAGTCTATCGTTGCCGTAGGCTTTATTTTTCAGTTCAAGCCTATCATTGCTGTGGGCTTTCCATTTTTCAGTTTAAGCCTATCGTTGCTGTGGGCTTTTCATTTTTCAGTTCTAGCTTATCGTTGCTGTGGGCTTTTCCATTTTTCAGTTCAAGCCGATCATTGCTGTGGGCTTTTCATTTTTCAGTTCTAGCCTTTCATTGCTGTGGGATTTTCCATTTTTCAGTTCAAGCCTATTGTTGTTGTGGGCTTTTCATTTTTCGATTCTAGGCTATCATTGCCGTAGGCTTTTCTTTTCGGTTCAAGCCTATCATTCTTTGTGGGCTTTCCATTTTCGATTCAAGCCTATCATTGTTGTGGGCTTTCTATCTTCAGTTCAAGCCTATTACGTTGTTGTAAGCTTCCAATCTCCAGTATCTTTACATCGTAGGCGGCCCTAGATGCCTCATCAAAGTATTATCCAAGTCCACCGCCCTACGAAGCCCCTTTTCCCTCTTGGGGACAGACCCAACCGTCGCATTCTACTCTTCCCCTCGTCCCTGGTAAGTCCGGTAAGTGCTCCAACCCGTCTAAAATGACTCCTTTCTATCTTTGTATACTGTTTGTATACAAACAATACACAAAGAGGGGCAGCTGTTGGACCCCATTTTGTTCGGGTTGGACATACTAACCCCATCTTTTTCTATATACCATTATGCCTATGCCCTATACCTTGTTGAACAGGTCCATAAATGGATACACTTACACGAATGGGAAATCCCAAAATAGATAACCTTTGCTACAAGTCTCTGAAGTACCCCAAGACCAATACGAGGGGATAGAGAAGGAAATTTGGAGAATGACGCACTTGACTGAGCTTAATTCCGATGAAAAACGAAGAAGTTATGACCAAACCAAATTTCGTTAGCAAAGGTCAAACCTGCTAAAAGACGGTCAATGCCCCTGGTCAAACTGCCCAAAAAAGTGACTGCGAAATTCTCCAAAACATTTATTTAAGCAAATACGGGTCTTCCTAAACAATCCTTGAAAGGTCGTCCATTTTCGCATTTTGGGTGGGGGTAAAAAAGTAATTAAAAGTTAAAAAAAATTGACTCGTAGCCTCGAAGACTCGAAGCCCTGAAGCCTCGAAAACTCGAAGCCTGTAAACCTCTGACCTTCGACTTGCCGACACTTCGACCCGTGGACCTTCGACCCTTCGCCCCTTTGATCTTCGACCCGTGATCTTCGAGGAGTGACCCTTCGACCCTGCACACACTCCGACCTGCCGACACTTCGACCCATAGACCTTCGACCCTTCGCCACTTCGATCTTCGACCCTTGACCTTCGAGGTTTGACCTACGACCCATTGACCGTTGGCCTATGATCCATTGACCGTTGACCTTCGACCATTGACCGTTGACCTTCGACTCACCAACCTTTGACCCTATCGACACTTCGACCTGCTGACACTACGACCCTTTAACCTCTGACCTTTTGACCTCTGACCTTCGCTGTTTGGCCTCTCTCGCTGGTTCTCTCGCTATTTGCTCACGGGATGCGTTTTTATTTGCTGGCAATTGTCAGAGATGCTTTTCAATGCCTGTTAGACGCATGTGCGCACAAAAGAACGAAAAAACAATCACAAGTTGCCCCATTTTACGCACAGGTCATCCAACCACCAGACAAAGCATAGAATCTGGAAGTTAATAATGCTGAATTAATAATACACCGAACAAAGCATTAAATGCAGCAATTAATGAGATGCAGCCAACCCCTTTAAATCCAGCCTTCTATCCACGCCAAAAAAAAGGGATTACGACCGAAGAAAAAACCCCTCCCTGACTGCCATTTTCTCTCAGATTCATCCTAAAAAAACGCCCAGAAGCCTTTAATGCCTGCCCAAATCTTCACCAAAACCTTTTTTCTGAAGATCAAAAGAAAAAAAAAAGCTTTTCTGCCATCTTCACACCCAGCTCCCTAATCCCAAAACAACAAAAAAAAAAAAAAGCAAGAACCCAATTTCATTCCCCTGTTTCTCACGCCCCCTTTGCTTATTGCCAGCTCCAACGAAAAAATCTGAACCCCAAACCAAAAATCACTCCAGCCTCCAGTACCAGAAAGTTTTCTTTTCTACAAGTCTCGCTGCGTTTGTTGGTTCTATCCGCGAAAAGGCGACTATCGTTGGTGTGTGATGTATTTTCCTTGTATTTACCTGTTTATGCTGTTTGTATATGTTATATTTTCTTTGTATTTCTTTTTTTCTTTCTTTTTTTGTATATGTGATATATTGTAATATGTCAAATATAGTGGAAACAAAAAAATAGAGGGCGCAAGGACAGGCATAAGGGAAAAGAGGAGATGAAAAAAAAAATGAAAATGAAAAAAAGAGTGCTTTTATGTTTATTTATTTGTGGATGTCATAATTACACACTCCACGTTTGTTTATCTTAATGTATGCGTTCATTACTTTGATATGAAATTGTGAATTTGGGTTTTCAAAACAAAACAAAACAAAAAAACTAAAGTTTTCAAAAAAAAAAACAAAACAAAACAAAACGACGTTTTCAAAAAAAAAGGCACAAAGCAAAAGCAAAAGCAAAAACAAAGAAAAAAATTGTTTTCAACAAAAAAAAAACCAAAACCAAAAACAAAACCAAAAAAAACAACAAAAAGTGTTACTAAAAAAACAAAAACAAAGAAAACAAAAACAAAAACAAAAACAAATATTTTCAAACCAAAAACCAAAAAGATTTCATCTTCTACTTCAAAACCAAAATTTTTGGGTTCCCCTTTAGAAATTTAGGGTAAATCAATTTTTAACCATAACTTTAACAAATAACTTAGCTAAAATAAGAAGCATAGACTTTCTAGGAAACCCAACCCAAGCACAGCAGTGACAATAAATAGAAAACCTCCTTTTCCAAAAATACATACCGAAAAGGCGATGTAGGGGTGCTAATCCTTCCCTACACGTAACCAACTCCCGAACCCTTCTCTGATAACGCAGACCACACTTTACACTACTCAAAGTAGAAGGTACCCAACTATACCCCAAAAATAGTTGGTGGCGACTATAAATTTCTCACTATTGGTTTAGTTTGAGCTCACCCCAAAAGGGCCCGGACGAAAACCCGTGATGACAGCTGGCGACTCTGCTGGGGACATACACACTTTAGAGAGTTAGGTCTAGAACTAGGATTAGGAGGTTATTTTCATTGTACTGTTGTAGAGTTATTTTCTAGCCGTAATTGTGATTTACTTGTTTAACTGCCATTACAGTTGTCGTTTATTTTTTAACTGTAATTTATTTATACGCTTTAACTACCATGATAGTTATGATTTACTGCTTTCCCTACTTGTTGCATCCATGTATAACCTTATACCCGGGGTTTAGCACAATTTAGGTTAGCGAGGTTCAGTACGGTCCCCAGCGCATTGATCATTATCTGCAATGGGGCCTCGGACTCCTCACTCAAGCTTGAGGTTCTTTTAAGGCACGTCCTTTTAAGACCCCCCTCCGGTAAATCCCATGGTGTACGGAGCCCTCTATTGAGGAAGTTTGGGAACCAACGAATAAGATAGGTATAGCAATAGAAGCCCATCAGGGGCATTGACCCACATATTGTTTGCTCATTCCATGCCATGCTAACCTTTGTTTTGTAGGGTAGTCCTTAAGTCATCTCTTGCACATATTATTATTAGTTTATTCCTTTATCCTGCACATCTACCTTGATAAGTGTTTATGCGTTTGACTGCCATCCTAACCTGTCATCATGCATAACATGACATTCATATAGGCATGACAACTTTCAGTCATCTCCTAAAAAACCTTCAGGATAAAGAGGTCATCGCAGTGGTGGCCCAAGCATCTGGGGACATCCAACTTTGCCTTGGAGATTTTCCACTAGGAGAAGCCTACAATGCAGAACATGTTATCATAGAAGATCAGTTGGACTACACTAAAGAGGTACAGACAATATGGAGGCAGTGGTCAGACGAAAGAAAAAGCATATATATACAACTGTTTGGGGATTTGCTCCATGTGACCGAGTTACTGGCCGATAAGGATATGCTTGGGGCAGCCATATATTTCTGGGAGCCTCGGCGGCGGTGCTTTGACTTCAACGGCATAGATCTTGTTCCCACAATAGAAGAATACAGAAGATTATTGGATATCCCCGTGTAAAACAAAATGAAGATCTATCTACCGGAGCCTAGAAGATCATGTCAAAGGGCCTTCGCTGAGATAATGGGAAAGCCATTATGGGACTCACCGCCGGCCACAACCTATGGTGGGCGGGAATATCTTCCATGAGAAACAATCAAACAAATGATACAGACCGCGACAAAAGCAGGGGCGCACAAATTGCTTACACTAGCTATATATGGGCTAGTCATTTTTTCGAGGATACCAGCCCACATCGATGGAGCAATTGTAGATTTGGTCCAGCAGGTGCTCAAAGGATGTGACCCTACTCCTGCTATATTGGCTGAAACCATTTGATCTCTTACTTATCCGAGGAGTAAGGCTCGGGACGAGTTCATGGGGTGCCTTGCCTCTCCTATGCACCTAGTTACAAAGTCATCTCCCCTGTAGTGTTCCTCGTTTTCCTGCTATTTACCAGGTACCAGCCACAACAATACCTGGATATTCCCGCTCAAGCAAGTGGAACCTACCTAAAGACTTTGAAAGCTGGAAAAAGAAGTTAGAGAACCTCACAGAAGATGACATTACTTGGATTGCTCCTTGGATGCCGGTGGTCTCCATGACTTATAGTTACGGGGACTACAATTGGGTCCCACTCCTAGGTCTTGAGGAGGAACTAAATATGCACCACTGCAGGGTGGAAGACAAGTTAGGCATTATCGAGATTATCCTTCTTGTATTCGGCATGGAAGATTGTGACTTCACCTATGACAGAGAACCATGCTCATAAAAAAAGGCAAAAAGATATATCAGGCATGGTCCACCCCACACAAGATCCAGCCCAATAGTCCAAAGCCTGGTATTTATCCTGCATACATATCTTGGAAGGCACAACACAAGCCACAGTTAACTTCGGACATGAGAGCTATCCTCCAAGAGAATCAGACTCTAAGGCAATAGATCCAAAGGTTAGAAGCATCGTTAAAAGGAACTCTGCAGAGGTTGTAGCTGAGGGAAAAACAAGTCGAGACCATATTGCGGCAGAGGGAGGAAGCAAGTGAGCGACCACCCCAGGAGGAAGAGGCGCCGTGCTTTACTTAGAAGATGGCGGAAGAATGCCTTAAGATCATGTAGCGATAGCTTTCATGTTACATGGCATTTCAGCATTGTATGTTTGTATTATGTGTTTTGTTTGCAATAAAGTTGTTTGTTTTTCTAACCCTCCGCATATACATTCATGCATACATGCATATCAAATGAAAAAAACACTAAAGAATGAAGTTACAATAAAGTTCATTAGATGTAATTAAAGTTGTTTGTTTTTATATGTTTGGCTTTCTTATTTGCGTTATGTAATTTTATTGAGGCATTGTAACCCCAGCGGGGAGATATTGTAATGAAGTTTGAAACACTAAAGGCATGTGGTTTCAATTAGATAATTGTGTGATTTTGGTTTCTGAAGTGTATGTTGTGTTCCACCCCTTTATCCAAACCCAGGTAAAGGGAGGGTCACGTTCCGGTCTCCTCGGGTTGGAAAACCGGAGCGTGACAGTAAACAAGTAGTGACAGACATTGCACATAAAAATTATAGGTAAAATAAACTTAATAAAACAAAACGGAGTTGATTGAACACACAAAACAAAAGAAAATTGCCACATCCCCAGAGAGTTTTCTCATAGCATCATAATCCTGGTTATTTTTATTTCTGTGGCTCCTTGGTTTACTGGCTTGGATGTTCCGGTAATGGGTTTGAGTCGACACTTGGTTCCTCGGACAGCTTCGAAAAGTCTAGCCACTTCGCCCTGACTAACTGTTGGACAATTTTATTGAGGGCAAAACAATTTTCAAGGTCGTGCCCCGCTCCATTGCTGTGATAGGCACATCGGGGCTCTGACTTGTACCATGCAGGGGGTGTTTGTTTCGCTTCTATTGGTGGAATTGGGGTCACCATTCTGGCTTCCAAGAGTTATGGATACAGCTCATCATAGGTTATAGGGATCTTATCAAATTCTTGTCTGGGTCTATTGGTGGTTTGGCTCAGCCTGACAGGGGCTTGTTGGGGTTCTGGTGGCATGGTTGGAGTTGGATTTGGAGGAAAACAATAAGGAGCTCCCCTTTGTGGTTGATATGCTAAGTATGGAGGTGTCGGCGCTGCATAGGCTGTCATTAGGAGTAGCCCTGCATAGGATCCAGGTGTGGGATACAGATTGTGATATGTCCCAAAGTTGCCTTGATACATAGGAGTGCTCTACCAGTTATTTGGATATCCTGGTTCTTTCTTTTTCCCCGTCTCGTGCAGACTTCTTGGATGTGTCTGACGTATCAACTTGAAGCTTCCCTTCTTTGACATCGTCTTCAATATGTTCCCCTGAAGCCACTAGATCTGAGAAGTTGCTGGATACGTTACCTATCATCTTTTAATAGTATACCCCTTTCGAAGTTTTGATAAACATTGTGGTCAACTCCCTTTCGGTTAATGGGGGTTGAACTTTTGTAGCTGCCTCCCTCCATCTTCTCGCGTAGACTTTAAAGCTTTCAATAGCTCCTTTCTCAAAGGCTAGCAACGCCAACCTGTCCAGCTCCAATTCTATGATGTGTTTGTATTGTGTGAGGAAAGCTGTTACGAGGTCTCTCCAAGTCTTGATATAACTTCCCTCCAACTGAATGTATCATTGAAGTGGTGCCCCAGTCAAGCTTTCTTGGAAACAATACATGAGGAGCTTGTCATCATTAGCATGGGTAGCCATCTTTCGACAATACATAATAAGGTGTGTTTTTGGGCATTGGGACCCAATAAACTTGTCAAAGTCGGGTACCTTGAATTTCGGTGGCAAAATGATGCCGGGCACCAGGCACAAATTTTGGGGACTAATCATCCCATAAGCTTCTGCTCCTTCAACTACTTTGAGTCTTTCCTCCAGCTTCTTCATTGATAGTGACTGATCACCCTCCTAAGGTACATGAAGTCCCATCGCTTCGGCCATGTTACTTGGAGCAGGTGAGGTAAATTGGACTTGATGAGAAGGCCCAGGGTTCAGGTTGGATGGATTGAACTCCCCGTGGGGGGTCTTGGAATGAAGTGGGGAGGCATTGTTAGTTGCCCCTTGTGCTTGCCATGGGGACTTGTCAGTGGCCATCTCAGTGGGACCCCTATCTTTGTCTGCCGCCATCTTGTTCAACATTTCCATCATGGCCTTCATTTGATTTTGCAGTTCTTGTTAGCCTTGCTCCAAACTAGCAAATTTATTTTCTGTTTGTTCTACCATTAAAGTGAATAGTTGTTGCTGTCGGGATCTGAGGTTGTATCGGTGAGCAATCTTGGTCATGGCGAAAGTGGACTGCGGTAAGCTCCCTTTTTATTTTTATTGTTTATTTTTTGTTTTTCTCTTATATTTTGCTTGTTTTTGACATACATGTATGCATGAACATGTGAATGAGTAAGCATACACGCATGGATCTACATGTCTACGTGATGCAATGCATGAGGGCAAATTGTTATGGAGTTGTGAATGTATGAATGAGGGTGCACCTATGGAGTATGGACTGATGTGGAAGAATGTTGTATGTTAGGTGGGAATGAATGGACACCTAGTACTGAGGTGGTCTATGTGACTAAATACTGTGTGGGGAGTAGAATGGAACAGAACATGTGTCCTATGTGGGCTCATGTTGGATGTTCATAACAAGAAATAAACATGGGAAGTAACAAAGTGATGTTATTTTCTAGTAGGACAAAGTTAGCACAAAAGGATAATAAAATTATAAACAACTGTATGAGATAAGTAAAACAGTATATAGCTATAGCAATAGCAAGATAAATAGACAGGATAAAAGAATAAACCAATAGTAAGGCAAATCATTTGTTTAAGGGATGGCTTAAAGACTGCCTACAAGACAAAGGTTAGCATGACATGGAATGAGAAAACAACATGTGGGTTAATGCCCTTGATGGGCTTCTATTGCTAGACCTATTTTATTCGTTGATTCCCAAACTTCCTCTGTAGAGGACTCCATACACCATGGGATTTACCGGAGGGGGGTCTTAAAAGGACGAGCTTCAAAATGTGAAAATTTAGATTTAGTGTAAAATCTTGGAAAAATCTAGTTTTTCGTAGAGGTAAATTTTTGGAAAGTGGGGTTAGACATCTCAGAAAAATCCCCAAAAATCATATTATCTTAGTTATGATTCGGAGACCCAATGTCAGGACTTTTTATTTCAAGAAAACAACTGTTATGAGTATCTCCTTCCTTGGTCAAGGAATGAGGATCGATTTGTAAAGACTGGCTTCAGTTATAAAGGGAGTATGGGCAACCTTAATGTTATATTGGTGTTGGTATGTTGGTTTGAGGATTTGGGGCTTGGGCTCCATGACTTGTTGGTTCTCACTGTGATGCACAAGTTGTGCTATGTGGTTGACTTAACAGGCTAAGGCCTGGGTTGAGCTGTTGAGCTTGTGGAGCTAGGGATGAATGCCCTGAGCAGAGATCCTGTTGAGGATCGTGTTGAGTCATTGAGCTCGTGGAGCTAGGGCTGAGTGCCCTGAGTTGGAATCCCGTGGAAGATCATGGACAAGCTGTCCTGTGTGGGCAAGCTTGGTCCTGATGTTTGTTTGCAGGCTAAGTCCTGATGATTTGTGTACACTACACGGTGCACAAGTACACTGAGCATATAGTATAGACTTATATGTTTGCATGATGTGGAGTTTTAGGGTCACCTACTAAGCTTGTCGCTCACCCCTACTTGTTGTTTCCCTTTTTTAGGTGTGACCCGAGACTAGTGGAGGACTTTCTTCTAGGAGGACGTGCTACTACTCTGATGTATGATACAGTATTGTACTGTATTATTTTGTGTGATATCCCGGACATGGGTCCGTGAAGAGTTGTATTTGCATACTATTTGTGATGTGATGTCTGTATGACTGTTTGATTTATTGTATACATGATGATATATGGGAAAGTACAGGATTACCCTTGATGTATGACTGTACAGGGTTGCATGATTGAGACAGCACCCACGGTGTAGTCTCTATTGGTGCTAGTCACCAACCCCTTGACCTTTCGGGTGCGGGCAAAGGGAAGTCATGTTCCTGGTTCCGAGTTCCCTGGAAATTGGGGGCGTGATAGTTTTGTTAGCCTAATATGGCGAGGAAATTGGGGAAGGGGAAGTCATGTTCCTGGTTCCGAGTTCCCTTGAAATTGGGAAGTTGTGTTCCTGGTAAGGGGAAGTCATGTTTCCTGGCAAGGGGAAGTCATGTTCCTGGTTCCGGGTTCCCTGGAAATTGGGGGCACGACAGTTTTATTAGCCTAATATGGCGAGGATGGGTTAAGAACTCATTTTAGGGTTGAATTGATGCTTAAAACTGGGTCACTGGACTGGTTTCCGGACGAACAACACATTGCAGGCCCGTCTGGGCGAGTACAGACGACAAGGTCGACCTGGGCAGTCGATGGGGTCGATGTGGTCGACCTGGGTGGTCGATGTGGTCGATGTAGATCGATGTGGTCGACCTGGGTGGTCGATATGGTCGACCTCGGTGGCTGACATAGTCGATGTGGGGTGGTCGATGTGGTCGACCTCGACCAAGTAATATGGTCGACGTTGACCAAACGCAATTTTCGGAATGCTCAGAAGTAGAGTAGAGTGTCCAAGAAGCCTGAAGCAGTGTGCCGAAGGACTATTTATGTCACGCCCCCGAATTCCAGGGAACCCGGAACCGGGTACATGACTTCCCCTTGCCCGCACCCGAAAGGTCAAGGGGTTGGTGACTAGCACCAATAGAGACTACACCGCGGGTGCTGTCTCAAATATGCAACCCTGTACAGTCATACATCAAAGGTAATCCTGTACTTTCCCATATATCATCATGCATACAAAGAGTCAAACAGTCATACAGACATCACATCACAGTATGCAAATACAACTGTCCACGGACCCATGTCCGGGATATCACATAAAACAATACAGAATATAACTGTATCATACATCAAAGTAGTGGGCGTCCTCCTGGAAGAAAGTCCTCCACTAGTCTCGGGTCACACCTGAAAAGGGTAAACAACAAGTAGGGGTGAGCGACAAGCTCAGTAGGTGACCCTAACACTCCACATCATGCAACACATATAAGTCTATACTATATGCTTAGTGTACTCGTGCACCGTGTAGTGTGCACAATCATCAGGACTCGACTGCAACAAACATCAGGACAACTTGTCCACGATCCTCCATGGGATCCCGGCTCAGGGCACTCGGCCCTAGCTCCACGAGCTCAACGGCTCAACTCAGGCTTTAGCCTGTCCACGGCGCAATATGCCCGGCCACGATCGCCACACAGGCCTGCCATCGGTGCATATGCCTTGCCACGTCAACCACATAGCACCATCGGTGCATCACGGTGAGAACCCAAACAAGTCACGGAGTCCATGCCCCAATACCTCACACCAACATACTAACATTAGTATGGCATGTCATTCTCAACACTTCCTTTGGACCGTAGCGGGCTTTCACAAGTAAATCCTCAATCCTTGATTTATGAAGGAAGTACCCATAGCAGCTATTTTCTTGAAATTAAAAGTCCCGGCATTGGGTTCCCATAGCATAAATAAGATAATCTGATTTTTGGGGATTTTTCTCGAGACATCTAACCACACTTTCCAAAAATTCACCACTACGAACTTTTGGGTTTTTCCAAATTTTACACTAAAACCCAATTTTCACATTTTGAAATAGTAGGAATTAATTTTTCTAGTATTTTTCTTTGAATCCAAATGGGGGGTATTTCGTTATTTACATTGTAACTTAATACTTAAATGTGTAGATGGGTATAGGTTGCAATGTAAATAGGTCCAGTCCAGTCAAACTGTATTTCGAATCTGCCAGTGAAACTACATTTTCGAATCTGCATTTCGAATCTCTTTTCGAACTGCCTTCGACTCTCGAACCTACACTCGAACTACCTTCGAAAACTACCTTCGAAGTACCCATGAATCGCCTTGAAACTCCCTCGAAGTACCTTCGAACCTTCGAAACGATACTTGAAAATTTCACATTCGACACTCGAAATTACACTACATCGAACCTACCTTCGAACCTTCGAACCTTGAAATCGCACATTCGAAATTTCCAATTTCCAATCGATCTCATCGGTGTTCTCTACCCGATTCATGACGATTCTTGGTTCATCATCGTTTTTCACCTGTTTCTCGTCTGGATTCAACCCGGAATCTCATAAAACTCATACCTAATACTATATATTAGGTTTTAAATCACGTCTTACCCCTCCGAACGCATTTAAATACAAGATTCAACCCAAAATTGGTTTTTCCCCAAATTCTAGGGTTCAACACGAATTTGCATGATTTCATCAAATTCTTACATGTTAATCCAAAAAAAACAGCAAGAAAAGGGTGAAGAATCAGTGGAACACCTACCTGGAATGATTCTTGATGCTTGAACGAGCTCAAAACGCCCCAAATCGCCAAGGCTCCAAGCTTCCTTCTCTCTTTCTCTCTCTAAGCTCTCCAACGCAGAAACGTGAAATGCTGAAACGTAACGTGGAAGCTCTCTTTCCCCTATTTATTTTTTATTTTTATTTTTATTTTTATTTTTTGCCAGTCAACTGACCTAGTCAACCATTGACCCAGTCAATAATTAACCTCCGAGGTCCCGAACTCCAAATTGAGTCAAACTACAGTCAAAACGCTCGAAATGACGAGCACAATACTACACAGATATTAGTACACCCAAATGACCGCTCAAACGCAAAGTCAACCAATAGACCCCGAAAAGTCAACAATCGGGTCAAACGGGGCCCCGACTCGGAATCAGGCCCAAGTACAGTCAAAATGCTCACATTGACGGCTACACTACCGTCCTGATAGTTACATTCCCATAGAATGACTATCTCTCAAGACTACCCAAATACGAGTCTTTACATCCTCCCCACCTTAGGACTTTTCGTCCTCGAAAATAAAACACATGCCCAAATGACATAGCAAAATTCAAGCTCAATGTCCCAACAACAAAACATCAAACATGATCACCGATCACATAGGTCCAATGCAACTCACAACAAGCCAAAAAGGCTTCACAATATTTAACAACAACAAGCTAAACCACATCTCAAACAACATATGCAAAACAAATGCATAAAACATAACTCATACCTCAAGGAAGGTCCTCACATCTGTCACCTCACGACTGATCGTCCTCGAACACTCAGGATGAAGAACCCGCATCCTGGCTCTCTTTCTCCCAAGTCTGCTCCTCCATGCCTCGGTGTCGCCATAACACCCGAACTAGTGGGATCGTCTTGCCCCGCAAGACCTGGTCCCGCCTGTCCAAAATCTGTGCCGGCATCTCAACGACGGCACCATCATCAGCCAAGTCTATCTCGCGATAGTCCAGCACATGAGAAGGATCTGGGTGATACCGTCTCAACTGAGACACATGAAACACATCATGTACCCACGCTAACTCCGGTGGCAAAGCTAACCGATAAGCCACTGCGCCCACGGTGGCAACAATCTCAAATGGCCCCACAAAACGAGGGGAAAGTTTGGATCCACGTCCAAACCTCCGATGCCCTCGACGTGGCGAAACCCGCAAAAATACACGGTCACCCACCTCAAACTGCAAGGGTCGACGCCTCTGGTCCGCATAGGACTTCGCGCCTACTCTGCGCCGTCAACATGCGGCTGTCGAATCACCGCACTATCTCTCGTGGTCTCTCGAACCATATCGGGACCGAGAACTGCTGTCTCCCCGTCTGTGCCCAACACAAGGGTGATCTACAAGGCCGCCCATATAGCGCCTCATACGGAGCCATCCCAATCGTGGCCTGATAATCGTTGTTGTAAGAGAACTCCACCAAAGGAAGGTGAGTCTCCCAACAACCTCCAAAATCTAGGACACGGAGCACGCAACATATCCTCGAGTGTCCGAATCGTCCGCTCGGACCGGCCATCCGTCTGCGGATGAAAGGCCGTATCGAGGTTCACCCCCGGTACCCAAAGCTCGGCGTAATCGTCTCCAAAACCGAGAGGTGAACCTCGCATCCCGATCAGATACAATAGACAATGGGACTCCATGCAACCGCACAATAACATCAATATACCTCTGTCCCAAATTCCTCACTGGTCTGTCTCTCGAATCGGAATAAAATGCGCCGATTTGGTCAACCGGTCGACAACTACCCATATAGTGTCGTGTCCCCTAGAACGAGGAAGTCCAAGTGACAAAATCCATGGTCACGTGGTCCCATTTCCACTCGGCACCGGCAATGATCGCAACTCACCAGTGATCTCGGGTGCTCTGCCTTGACCTGGCGACAGGTCAAACACCGCCTCACAAAATCAGCAACGGCCTTCTTCAGGCCTGGCCACCAAATCGCCTCCTCACGAGCATGGTACATCTTAGTCCCACCAGGATGTACGGCTAAACTCGACCGGTGAAATTCCCGAAGAACCTCCTCCTGAAGAGAAGTGGGAACTATCAATCTACCCCTATACCGCAAAGACGTGCTCTGCATCCTCGGTCCGGTCGAGAAGATACCGCCCGGTCCCGAATCCTGTCGCGGATGACCTCACAATCAATGTCCCCCAGTGATCCTCTATGATCCCGTGCCGCATCTCTCGGGACCGCTACAACAACACCGAGGGTCCCTCGCCCCTCGCCGGTCACCATTTGTAACCTCATTGCTGCCAACCGACCCATCATCTCCCATTCCTTAATGGCACAATGGGCCACCACGGCCCCGCTCTTCCTACTCGAGCATCTGCCACCACATTACCCTTCCCAGGGGTATACATCATATCAAACTGAACCCGTTGCAGTACTCCACCCACCGCCTCGCCTAAGGTTCAAGTCTCGCCGAGAGAAGATATCTTGCAAGCTCTTGTGGTCCGTATACACCACAAACTTCTCCCCAAGGAGATAATGCCTGCCAGCTTTTAAGTGCAAAGATCACTGCGGCCCAACTCCAAATCATGCGTGGGATAGCTCTGCTCATGTGGTCTCAACCGCCTGGACCCATAAGCAATCACCTGCGCGTCCGCATCAACACACAACCAAGTCCCACCCTGGAAGCATCACAATACACCTCGAAAGGCACACCCTCCTGTGGAAGAATCAAGATAGGTCTTGAGGTCAATCGTGCCTTCGGCTCCATGAAAGCACTCTCACACGCATCGGACCAAATGAAAGGAACTCCCTTCCTAGTCAAGTGTGTCATAGGAGCCGCCAACCGGGAAAAATCCTCCACGAACCTCCGATAATAGCCTGCCAAACCAAGGAAGCTACGAATCTCAAACACATTCGTGGGCCTCTTCCACGACATGACCGCCTCAATCTTCTCGGGATCCACTGTGATACCCTCCGAAGATACCACATGCCCCAAGAAGTGCACCTGTTGCAACCGAAGTCACATTTTGTGAACTTTGCATACAACCGATGCTCTCGCAAGGTCTGCAACACAACTTGCAAATGCTCCTCATGCTCCCTCTTGGTCGCTGAATAGACCAAAATATCATCGATGAACACCACAACGAACATATCTAAAAATGGAGCAAACACCTGGTTCATCAATCCCATAAACACTCGCTGGAGCATTCGTGAGCCCAAACGGCATCACAAGCCACTCATAATGCCCATAGCGACAACTAAACGCGGTCTTAGGGATATCCGCCTCCCTAACCCTCAACCGATGGTATCCGGATCTCAAGTCTATCTTGGAAAACCATCTTGCACCTCGAAACTGATCAAACAGGTCGTCGATCCTCGGCAATGGATACCTGTTCTTCACAGTCGCCTGGTTCAGCTTCCGGTAGTCTATACATAGCCGAAGTGAACCATCCGCCTTCTTGGCGAACAACACTGGAGCGCCCCACGGTGAGCTACTCCGCCTTGATAAAGCCTCGCGCCAATAGGTCATCTATCTGTCTCTTGAGCTCTCTAAGCTCGTCGGTGCCATCCTGTAGGCCGCTAACCTGATCGGTGTTGTCCCCTGGCAACAACTCGATCGAAAACTCTACCTCCCTCACGGGTGGCAAACCGACCAAGTCCTCGGGAAACACATCCGGGAACTGATCTACAATAGGTGGCAAAACAGCCTTCCCCTCTCTCCTCCTGTCAACCAATGTCAAGCTGGCTAACTGGTGGGTCACATCACCCCACCCATGCCTCAATGGTCCCAACCTGCATGCCTCCTCAGTCCACTCACCCACAAAGACACCCCGCGTGCCCCCTGGTGTGAGGAACGTCACACGCCGTCGAAAACAATCAATCTTGGCCTCCACGGAGACCAACCAGGTCCATACCCAGGATAACATCGAAATCATCTAACTCCATGATATACAAATCACACAACAAGGTTAACACCCCCAAGTGTTACCTGACAAGCACGACAGATACTCTCAAGTATCACAATTCCACCCAAAGGTGAAGCAACCATCGAAGACCGACTCACTGTCTCCTGGTCTAACTCTAATCCAACCACCGTAGCATACGAAATAAAAGAATGGGTAGCACCAGTATCAATCAAAACCGAACAAATAGTATGAGAAATGATGATGGTACCTCTCACCACCGAAGGTCCTGCTCCTGCCTCATCCACCTGGTGGAACCTCTGCCTCTCTCGCTGGTGAGGGCAAAAGTCCTCCCTCGTGGTCCACCGCCACTAGCCTGGCCCATTGGGGCCTTGCCCCGCCGATCAACATGACCCTGAGCCTCCCGCCGAGGCTGCTGCACCGCAGTCGCATCTGCGTGCTCTGTGCCGGCGGCACCGACCTCGAGATGGAGCCCCACTCCTCTCTCCCGATCTCTTGGACGAGGGCCTACACTGCTGGTTAAGCTAAGGGTAACACATTCCCTAGCTCCATGTCCCACCTTCCCACATCGGAAGCATGTCATCTTTTTCCTTGGGCAGTCTCTCGAGACATGCCCGGTCAAACCACAACTCCAACATGTACCTGGCCTCCTGCTGGCTGAACTCTCATGGGGTCCCACCACCTGGCTAGAAACCCTCTGCACCTGCCTCCTCTCAGGCTGAGCGGCACTGCTCTCCCCACTCTGCCTCTTCTTGCTCGGACCTGCCGAACCGCCCGGCCTCTGAGCTCTCGCCTGATCCTGACCTCGCTCAATAATGATCGCCTTGTCGACCGCCTCCCGGTGGGCCGGTCAATCGCATCGGTTCCAGTTGTCTTTTCACAGATGGCCTCAAGCCCTGAATGAAGTCCTGCGTCTTCCGGCCTTCCTTTTCCCAAGACTCCAGAGCAAACCGCCCCAAATCTGTGAAGGCTTGCACATACTCACCCACAGTCATGCTACCCTGCACAAGCTCATAATACGCTCTACGTCGAGTATACTGCAACGAGCTGGGAAAATACTCCCCAAAGAAGCGCTCAACAAACTCTCTCTAGCTCATCTGACTGCCATGGACAGCTCTAGTGGATTCCCACCACCTGCGTGGGATACCCAACAGATAGTGCGTCGCCACGCGCACCCGCTCCTCATCTGGCACCCCAATCATCTCAAAGATGTCCTCTGTCCATCTAATCCAGGTCCTCGGCTACCTCAGGCCGTGAACCATCCTCAAAAGTCCTGGGTGCATGTTTCAAAAACCGTGCAGCCCAATCCACTCCCTCGTCGTGCCTGGCTCTATCACGACCTCCTGTTGGTGCACATCCTGCACCACCCTCGCCTCTGGCTGCCGAGGCCGTAGTGGGCCGCCGAGGCCGCTTGTTGCCTCTTTAGCTCATCCACCTCTCTAGCCATATCCCTCATCGAGCCCTGCATACCCTGCATGGCCTCCTGCAACTGAATCAATACTTGAGCCAAATCAGGTCCCACAACGGGAGCTGACGATCTCTGCTGCGGGCTCTGCTGCCCCTGGTGCCCCGACTCTATCGTGGGCTCCTCTGCCAGGGCCTTGGCCTCGGACAGCTCTCCTCGGTGGTGCCATCACACCGGCCACAACAACAAACAACAAACGATCAATAAGACAAACAGACCATCAAAGGCACAACCGACTTGTAGGTTCTCACCACACGACCCGTAGGTCCATACCATGCATATAGCATCGTGTCCCCCCATCGGGGTACACCACATGACCCGTAGGTCCACAACCATGCATATAGCATCGTGTCACCCCATAGGGTACACCACATCCAATCCTGGCTCTCACGGCCACGTGCCATCCCTGGCACCACATACGAGCACATCACACACAAAGACAATCTAGTGCCCTATATGCACACAATCATACCACTAGCAATGCACCCTATGTATGCTCCTAGGATGATCTAACTGACACCAACATAACCTAGAATACCTATAAGGACTGCGTTGATCAGGCGCCCTCCTTATAGTTTTCCAAGTCACATGGAATCAATTAACCACCCCTCACTAACCTAGGTCCGCTAGACCATGCTCTGATACCAACTTGTCACGCCCCCGAATTCCAGGGAACCCGGAACCGGGTACATGACTTCCCCTTGCCCGCACCCGAAAGGTCAAGGGGTTGGTGACTAGCACCAATAGAGACTACACCGCGGGTCTTGTCTCAAATATGCAACCCCGTACGATCATACATCAAAGGTAATCCTGTACTTTCCCATATATCATCATGCATACAAAGAGTCAAACAAATATACAGACATCACATCACAAGATGCAAATACAATCGTCCACGGACCCATGTCCGGGATATCACATAAAACAATACAGAATATAATCGTATCATATATCGAGTAGTGGGCGTCCTCCTGGAAGAAAGTCCTCCACTAGTCTCGGGTCACACCTGAAAAGGGTAAACAACAAGTAGGGGTGAGCGACAAGCTCAGTAGGTGACCCTAACACTCCACATCATGCAACACATATAAGTCTATACTATATGCTTAGTGTACTCGTGCACCGTGTAGTGTGCACAATCATCAGGACTCAGCCTGCAACAAACATCAGGACAACTTGTCCACGATCCTCCATGGGATCCCAGCTCAGGGCACTCAGCCCTAGCTCCACGAGCTCAACGGCTCAACTCAGGCTTTAGCCTGTCCACGCCGTAATATGCCCGGCCACGGTCGCCACACAGGCCTGCCATCGGTGCATATGCCTGCCACGTCAACCACATAGCACCATCGGTGCATCACGGTGAGAACCCAAACAAGTCACGGAGTCCATGCCCCAATACCTCACACCAACATACTAACATTAGTATGGCATGTCATTCTCAACACTTCCTTTGGAACTGTAGCCAGTCTTCACAAGTAAATCCTCAATCCTTGATTTATGAAGGAAGTACCCATAGCAGCTATTTTCTTGAAATTAAAAGTCCCGGCATTGGGTTCCCATAGCATAAATAAGATAATCTGATTTTTGGGGATTTTTCTGAGACATCTAACCCCACTTTCCAAAAATTCACCACTACGAACTTTTGGGTTTTTCCGAAATTTTACACTAAAACCCAATTTTCACATTTTGAAATAGTAGGAATTAATTTTTCTAGTATTTTTCTTTGAATCCAAATGGGGGGTATTTCGTTATTTACATTGTAACTTAATACTTAAATGTGTAGATGGGTATAGGTTGCAATGTAAATAGGTCCAGTCCAGTCAAACTGTATTTCGAATCGCCGGTGAAACTACATTTTCGAATCGCATTTCGAATCTCTTTTCGAACCGCCTCGACTCTCGAACCTACACTTGAACTACCTTCGAAAACTACCTTCGAAGTACCCATGAACTGCCTTCGAAACTCCCTTCGAAGTACCTTCGAACCTTCGAAACGATACTTGAAAATTTCACATTCGACACTCGAAATTACACTACATCAAACCTACCTTCGAACCTTCGAACCTTCGAAACTGCACATTCGAAATTTCCAATTTCCAGTCGATCTCATCGGTGTTCTCTCTCTCCGATTCATGACGATTCTTGTTCATCATCGTTTTTCACTTGTTTCTCGTCTGGATTCAACCCGGAATCTCATAAAACTCATACCTAATACTATATATTAGGTTTTAAATCACGTCTTACCCCTCCGAACGCATTTAAATACAAGATTCAACCCAAAATTGGTTTTTCCCCAAATTCTAGGGTTCAACACGAATTTGCATGATTTCATCAAATTCTTACATGTTAATCCAAAAAAACAGCAAGAAAAGGGTGAAGAATCAGTGGAACACCTACCTGGAATGATTCTTGATGCTTGAACGAGCTCAAACGCCCCAAATCGCCAAGGCTCCAAGCTTCCTTCTCTCTTTCTCTCTCTAAGCTCTCCAACGCAGAAACGTGAAATGCTGAAACGTAACGTGGAAGCTCTCTTTCCCCTATTTATTTTTTATTTTTATTTTTATTTTTATTTTTTGCCAGTCAACTGACCTAGTCAACCATTGACCCAGTCAATAATTAACCTCCGAGGTCCCGAACTCCAAATTGAGTCAAACTACAGTCAAAACGCTCGAAATGACGAGCACAATACTACACAGATATTAGTACACCCAAATGACCGCTCAAACGCAAAGTCAACCAATAGACCCCGAAAAGTCAACAATCGGGTCAAACGGGGCCCCGACTCGGAATCAGGCCCAAGTACAGTCAAAATGCTCACATTGACGGCTACACTACCGTCCTGATAGTTACATTCCCATAGAATGACTATCTCTCAAGACTACCCAAATACGAGTCTTTACAATTTACATTGAAACAATTAAGTCAAGTATTGTACTTAAGTTACAATGTAAATAACGAAATATCTCCCATTTGGATTCAAAGAAAAATATTAGAAAATCAAACGCTCACTCCTTCAAAATGTGAAAATTGGGAATTAGTGCAAAATCCCAGAAAATTCCAGTTTTGGTCTGAGGTGACCGTTTGCGCACCTAGGTTAGACCTCTCCAAAAAATCTCCAAAAATCAGATTATCTTAGTTATGATATGGGGAGCCAATACCGGGACTTTTTATTTTAAGAAAACAGTTTCTACAAAAATTCTCTCTCTTGGTCAAGACCTGAGGATAGAGTTGTAAACTCAAGTGGTCATGTGGGCCTGCGAGGCTATTTTGGTAAGCCTAGGAGGCTATTGTTGAGGCCTGGGAGGTGAGAATTGTTTAGAGATTGAGAGGCTACTGTGCCTAAGAGGTAATAATACTGTGCCTGAGAGGCAATGTTGTGCCTGAGAGGCACTGCTGTGTCCGAGGGGTAATATTGTGTGCCTGAGAGGCAATGTTTAGGATTACCTGAGAGGTTTTCTTTGATTTTAATGTGTGTACATGATTGAGGTGGTGATGTATATGTAGCATTACACGAGCACATGCCTACACTAGTTTATGAGTTGGGATGGGTCGGGGAGACATGATCCCTACTGAGCTGTGGTTGCTCACCCCTCCTGTTGTGTTTGTTTTTGTTTGTTTCAGGTGCTTACAAGAGCTAGGAGGTTCACTAGAGGTGAAGACCTTGTATGTGTTTATTTGTTTTGTTGGATTATAAAAACTATGATGTAACCCCGTGTGGGAAACAACATGTATGTATATGTGTTTGTATTGTACTTTAAAATGAGATTTCTGTATACGTATGATAGGGTTTAGGGACAATACCCGTGCTAAGGTCCCTTTCTCTGTGTTCTCACCAATCACTTGTCCCTTCGGATGCGGGCATGGGGATGCACTACCCAGTTTCTGCGAGTTAGAAATCCGGAGCTTGACAAAATAGGCAAATGAGATTTATTATTCTCCAAGGCAATCAATCAAATCTTCTTACTTTTATGCACTATCTAATTTAAATCAATCAATTAATCCAATTAATTAATTAAATAATTAATTCATCAATCATTCAATCAATCAATCATTTAATTAATCAATCAATTAATCCAATTAATTAATTAATCAATTAATCAATCTTTTAATCAATCAATCAATCAATTAATTAATCAAATTATTTAATTTAGACATTGCCAATTTAAATTGATCAATTTAATTGGTTGATATTTCTTATTTTCAGATTAGTTGCATTGGTCACTGGAAGCCTATAGGGGGGTGAATAGGCTTTTATTGAAACTCTTTCCTAACTATGGCGCAACACTAATGCTGGTTAAGAGATAAGATCAATGTGGAAGATAACCAGATAGTGGAAGTATTTTGTTTTATTATCAAATGATAATTACAACAAAATGGAGCAGATTAAAGCTTGTAAAACTTTTAGATCTACTAAACAAACTCCCTAACACTCTATTTACAAGTCACTCACACACTAGCCAATATCTTTGTTTTAGCTCTTGTACATGTAAGCACGTATATGTCTTCTATTGCACTTTGCACACTTAACATCAACACCTTTTTTTTAATATACAAGGTCTAATATATATATATATATATATATATAGCCATCTGTTGGGAACATCATTGGAACTTGTTCTTCCGAGCAACATGCAACATTGACTGTTCCTCGGTAACTTCTTTGCCTTGATTGCTGCAGATGTGGAGCTCAAGATCTTGGGTTTGTAAAGCGCAAGTATCTTTGTGAGTTCTCAAGTGCAGTTAAAGTTATGTTCACATATCCGTGTGATCCACGTGTAAGAAGCTTTAGGTTCTCAATGAGTTTGTCTTATATCGGGACGCAACGAGCTGACTACTTTAAATGCAAAGAGATAAGTTAAAGTAGCGTCTTCTTAATCCGTTATAAAGTTCCTTATTCCGTATTAATGAAGCTCGGATCCGTACTTCGTATCATTGATTGCTTACTCCGTGTCAGTTTGATACTAGAATCCTTATTCCGTGTCAGGGCTTCCTTACTCCGTATGAAAGAGAAGTCTGGAGAGCTTACTCCGTATCAGCGCTTCCTTACTCAGCACGAGTTCCTTACTCTGCATGAGTTTCTTACTCCGCATGAGGTAAAATGTTAGATGGCTTACTCCGTATCAGCGCATCCTTACTCCGCATGAGTAAAAAAGATTAGGATTCCTTACTCCGTGCGAATAAGGACTTGGATCCTTATTCCGCACAAGTCGTTTCTTACTCCGCATGTATGGAAAACTCGGATTCCTTACTCCATGTCTTCTTTTCCTTAGTCCGCTTGAGTGGAAGACTTAGCTTTTTATTCCGCGATGACTTTTTCTTACTCCGTACGAGTTATAGATTAGGATTCTTATTCCGCATCTATTTGACTTTGTCCGTTTAAAACTCTAAGACGCAGATTCCTTAGTCCGTAGCTCTAAGTGTTTGGTCCACACGAATGATCCTTATTCAGTATGAAGTGTAGATTTGGTTATTTACCAAGTGTTTGACAACACTCACTCTTGTCCGGATCAAGATTATGTATCCTGTCCTTAGCTTTGCTCTCACGAGTGAAGGTTCAGATTAAGATCATATTTTCTGCAACAACTTAAGATAAAACATGCAATGTCTCAAATCAAATTACATAGGGTTTTATCTGCATCATCCAAATTCTGGGTTTGATCCAACAAGTTATATTTGGGTGTTTTTTGGAAAAGATTGAAAGCCTTGTGATGTTGTCACTAAGCTGATGATGACGTTTGAGTTTTAACTAAGTTTGACTTGGTCATAATTTATTTATTTTTACTCCAAATTCAGTGCGGTCAAGTGTGTCGGTCTTCAAATTTCCTTCTCTATCACCTAGTTCTAGCCTTGGGGCATTTTGGAATATTACCAAAGTCCTCGATTTGGGGTTTCCTTGCTGAGTATGGTTGTGACCCAACCCAGTCAAAATGGGGTCAAACACTAGGCAGTCATCATCTTCCTCCTCAAAAGGAAAGGATAAGGAAAAGTTCTAGTGTTATCACTGGAACAAGCCTAACCACTTTGTTATAGATGTTACAAGTTGAAAAGGGAGAAGATAGAGGTAGCCGAGCAGAAAAAAGAAAAAGAAAAGCTCCTCAAGTACAAAAAATGGTGACAAGAGGAAAAAAGCCCTTGTCACTAACAAATTCAACAACAATTAATGAGGGCACGACATGCAAACAGATAACCTCATTCACATAAAGATGACTCAATGCTCCAATAGAATATCTTTCTCTCACGGCTAGAAAATGAGCCGACTTTGTCAATCAATTCACAACTACTAATGTCATATCCTTGTTCCCAATAATAGGTGGAAGTCTTGTCGCAAAATCCATATCAATACAATCCCACTTCCACTTTGCCACTGATAGCAACTACAACAAACCTGTGGCCATTGATGCTCAACTTTTACCTGTTGACTATTCAACATATCATAGTGCTCACAAAAACTTTTATAATTACCTAACTTAACCTATATAGATAGGGCAAACAAGATCGATCTCATAGAGACAGTGCTGCTTCTCGAATCACTGGTATACTCTAGGGATTAACATATGTATGTAGCACAAAGGATAAAAATAATTAAATAACAATTATCTAATTTATGCTAAATCCTAAATTATTGTAGTAATAGAGCAAGTGGTAAGAGGTATTGCAATGACTTTGTACCTCAGGTATGAGATTTGGATATTCGCGATGGGTTTTTCATTGAATATGCCCTATATGAATTATGCACCTTGTTATGATTAAATACCCAACTCTCTAATTCACTGACCACCCTCTCTTGAGTGATATGGTCGCATGCTACCCTAGCTTGGAGACGGGTGACCCTTTAGGTTTAGGATTCATTGAACCTCAAATTAGCTTCCCACTAGCTCTGGCTCGGTTTCCTAGGGGCAACTCGGGCTCTCGCTACTTAAGCCTACCCTAGTTAGGTTGTGTGATATTTTCGACTAATTACTTCACCTTTCGGTCATTCACAATTAATTCTAAGGTCATGAACTAGGCAATCAACCCTAATCCAAGAATTAAGCAATCATGCTTCCAATTAACCCACAAGAATTCATATGAAAAAATAAATAAGAAATAATAAACACAATAAATCCAAACACTAATTTATATAAATAAATATTGTACAAAACAATTACCAGAGCAAGCTTAGGGTTTATGATTATAAAAGAGAAAGAATAAAACCAAATCAAACACAAACTTTAGGGCATCACTCCAAGCTAGAGTCATGCCTTCCTCTCTAGTGCCGTGATCTCCTCCTTGCTCCTAGAGTCCAAAATTTAGACGCACAAACCATAGACATCCCTTGCATCTCTTTTGTTCTGTCATGATCTCCTATTCCATAAGATGTAGTTGTGCGTGTGGGAGGCTAAAGGTCTTTCATATAGAACCTTATCAACCCTTATATAGGGTTGCCACTATTCTTCCCCATTTGCCCTTGATTACCAAATCCAAAAATACTCATTTGCCCTCCACAATATGTATTTACACTAAAAACAGGCTCCAGGGTAAAACTAGATCGAAGGGTCAAAGGCTGGATGCACGCTGGAATTCTACTCAACGCTCTATTCAATGCTAGCCACAAGTAGAGGTTTGAGCAGAATTTCACTCAATACTTCAAAGTCTATTTTTAGCCTCATAAAATAACTATCTCTCAATACTAACTAAATATAAGTATTTATAAAACCAGTGACCCGTTTAACATTTTCTGCCTTAACTGACACATGAATATGTAAGGAATAAGTAAGATTGTTACAACAACATTAAACTTATGAGTTACGGTGTGACCAAATTTTACTTAATTAATAATATTAATATTTATTATCTCTTATATTTTCCTTTAATAATATTTATTTAACCTTTTTAAAAAATATTATTATTATACAAATGATTCGATTCTGGATATTGATAAAATAAAAATGTCGTTGACTCGTTGGCCGTATAAAAGAAAAAAAACGTTCATCATATTTGAAACTGGTGAGACCGAGCGTCAAGGGGACGGATTTTGTTTTTTAAATTTCTAAAAAGTACCATTTTAGTACAAGACAAAAACCACGAGCGAATGACAAAAGAAAAAGAAAGAAAAAAGGTGGCAAACTGGCAACGGCCAATGAGAGAGTTTAATTATTGATAAATATAAATATAAATACAAATTCAAATATTGATAGAGAAAATGATAAACAATTTCTGGGATTGTGGCATTGAAGCTCATAGGTCTCAGCTCGCACGGAATCGACCAATCATTTTCATCCTCAACCTCACCGCTCTCTCTCCCTATCTCTCTCGCAATCCGGGTCTTTCCTTCAATTTCGATTTTTCTGTTAGGTGTCGTTTCGTTCCTCTCACCGTACTGTTCCTCCAATGCCATCTATTTTCGCTGTTCTACGTCTGGGCCAATTTGCTGCCAAACAAATGAAGGAAATTGTCGAGATCGTTAAACAGGTAATTCAAGAATTCAACTTCGTCATGTCATGTTTTTTTAAGATTTAAATTTTTGTTAAGAGTTTGGCACTATTTTCCAGAAAATAGTCATTCGCTTAGGATTTCAATTCTACAATTTTTCTAATTTTTAGAATCTGGGCATTTGATTACCCATTCTGGGCTGTTACCATTTATCTAATGACAAGCCTTGGATGAGCATATGTCAAGTGTGTACTGTAATCCACTCGTAGTCGTAGACCTATTCATTAGTTATTGTAAAATTTAATAATGATGCTGTGCTTGATTTAGGTTTGAATTATTCTAGTGCATTTAAAACATGGATATTGGGATGTTTGAGATTGGGCTGTGCTTTTGAAAATTGCAGGCTTTATGTAACAACTAAAAAATTAAAAGACACAAAATTGGGTGGCAAGTGCGAAAGCAAAGAAATTCAACATCCACGGAGTGAAGGTTTAGTAGGAAGTCGTGAAATATGTATCGGACCTTGGCTGATGCCACAATGACCCACGGTGGATTGCCTACGGTTGGTGGGGATTATGTAGTGGGACTGGATCAAGTGCCACGCTGGGGTGATGCAGAAAATCAATCTTCTTTGGAATATGATAATCAAGATCCAACATTTCCAAATTTGTATTTTCCTGATCCACTGGCACCACCTTCTGTGGTGGGGAGTGGTGGCAGTGGGTTGGTTTCCCGATTCCCAGTCGACCATGAGATCAACTCCAGGATATATCTGTGGAGAGGGAATCCTTGGTATCTTGAGGTGGATGGTGTTGTCAACTCTACAAATGAGGTGAGCAGTCACTACTTAGAGCATCTCCAATAGGTTAGCTATACTCTTAGCTATAGTCAGATATAGATGAAAAGTTGCTCCAATAGGTTAGCTATGTCATTAGCAATAGCAATAAATTTAGGTAAATTTACCTAAATTCTAAAATATCCATCCTGCTTTCAAATGGATGGATATTTTTGAGATTTGGAGAAAATATAAGATAAGAGTAGATGGAAAAAAAATATTTAAGCAAAAATATAAATAGTATTCTATTGAAGTACAATTAGCTAAAATGGTATTGTAGCAAGTTAAATATAGCTTTAGCTAACCATTCTAGCTTGCAACTATTGGAAATGCTCTTAGTAAGCATAATTTCTTTTGTTATTTTAAAACCTGAATTCAAAAATGTTAATTTATATGTATCTTATGCTGCAGTTTTTTTTCTTTTGGCTTATATTATTATATTACAGAACTTGGATGAAGCACACAGCAGTCCTGGTTTGCATGCTGCAGCAGGACCAGGTCTTGCAGAAGAATGTGCAGTGCTGGTATGCTTACTGCATATTAAATGGTTCCTTCTGTTAATTTTCCAGTGGAACTCTATCATATACGTTCAGTGATTAGACAATGGTCAATTAACGGGAGAGGTTGGCTGCATTGTTCAGATGTATATTGATTTAAAATTTTCTTATTAGCAATAAAAAAAGAGTATCTTAAATTTATTTTAGAGTACTAAAAGTTCATATATTCTTCATATGTGATATATAAGTAAATGATAAAAATTAATAAAAATATTAATTTATACATTGTGTTGAAAGGAAATGGTATACAATTCTGAATTTTGGCTGAAGATTTATTTTATATTATTGATTTATAAATATAAAATATACTACCAGAGCAACTCTGCATTTTTTTGTTTTCTCCTTTGTTCAATAAAAACTTATTTTGGTTACGCATGAGTAATGCTTGGGGATTATAATTAGTTTTATTACTGAAACTGCCGCTTCTGTATTGGGGGATTGGTGAGGTGTAACACATCATTAAAAATCTAATACAGTTTAAGCGTATGCCTTTGGTCTTTTCACAGGGTGGATGCCGATCTGGAATGGCAAAAGTTACTAATGCATATGACCTTCCTGCAAGGTTGTAATCTGTTAATTATTTTGCTTTTATATTTATATAAACATATATCAGTAAGATTAAATGGAGTATTATATAGTTATTATTCTGTAGTCATTTGAATAATGACTCACCTCATTTTCATAAGGCAGGACAGCACAAGAACCCAATGGCCAATCCAAATGAATTTTTAGCCATTCAGATAAAACTCTGCCATATAATAATCCATAGACTTCTTTTGTTATTTCCAAAGTACAACTATAATCTATTTTTTGTTAATAACATTTATTTGGTAATAATGTTCCCCAGAATAACTGAGATAGATGTGAGCTATTATAGTTTGCAATGTTCAAGTTTTTCCTCCAGAAACTACACTGATCGTAAATACTGATATCTTGTGCCTTTTCTTTTAATATGAAAGTGCTATTTTGGTGAACTTAGATGTCAATTTTGTTTTATTATAGGAGGGTATTTCACACTGTTGGTCCTAAGTATTCTGTAAAATATCACACTGCTGCAGAGAATGCACTGAGTCATTGTTATCGATCTTGCCTTGAACTTCTTGTTGAGAATGGACTTCAGAGGTTGTTTGGTACCAGATTCTAAGTTCTTATTTCTTGTAGCTCTGTGCTTGTAATTTTCGTTTTTAATTCTTATTCCTGTTGATTTCCTGATCGTTAATTTGATATGGGCAAATGCAGCATTGCAATGGGCTGCATATACACCGAGGCAAAAAGTTATCCTCGTGAACAAGCTGCTCACGTGGCTATAAGTAAGACACACACATCATAATTATTATTAGTATTATTATAGATAATGTTTGCATACACTCAACTTCATGCCTACCTTTGCATATGGTAAATTTTTTTTGTAAATTGTGTGTATGCACACATGCATGCCAACTTTTGTGACTTAGTTTCAATAATATTTGTCATTGATTGCTTTTGTTTTTTTTTTTTTTACTTCATCCTTTGGCTTTTGTTTGCTTCTATTAGGGACTGTTAGGCGATTTTTGGAGAAGCAGAGAGATAAAAAAAATAGCTGTTGTTTTTTGTACTACCACATCCTTTGATACTGAGATATATAAAGGGTATGCGACTTTTTTTTTCCCTTTTTCTACACCATGGCTGCTGTTAAATTATCACTAAATTTGTTGAGTACTTCATAGGATTTATCCTCGAAAACCATTTAAATTGTAGATTGCTCCCGCTTTATTTTCCTCGGGATAAGCATGAAGAAGAGGTGGCCATGTCAAAGCTTCCTGCAGATGTTGGCGATGAAAATGGTGAGGCTGTTATAGATGAACGAAAAATCAGAATAAAGCCTTTGCCCAAGAAGATTATTCGCAAACCTCCCCAGGAAACAGTTGCTCTTTCCATGAGTAATGTTGGGATGGTAAAACGGTCAGTAAACGTCTGTACTTACACATTCTATCTTCTATGTTTTTCTTTGTCTATATTATCTAATTATCATAAATTTAATTACATTTCTTACATATGTAGTTACCGCTTACCCTTTGTCAAAACTATTTTCATTCTGCTTGCTTGCATGATATAGATACCATTGACACTTCTGTGATATTAGAAGGCCTTGCCAATACTGCAAGCTATGCTACTTTCTGATGACTGTTTATAACTTAGGCTTATGTGTGGCATTTTTGTGCGATACTTTCATTGCTGTTCAAGTGTTATTTTACATCATACTGGCTCCTGGGTGCATCTAGCTCAAGCTTTCCGTTGAGTGTACTTATTAATAGTTATTTTTGGCAGGAATTCATCATATTTGGAATCATATTTAGATCCTCTTTTTATGTCTTTAATTAAAGACCCTGATCAGAGACGAAAAGAGCAATGGGAAAAAACTGCACATGCTCAGAATGGGTGGAATTGTGCTAAAATCCTTGGATTTGGTGATCTTGGTGGACCTCCATTGTCTGCAGCTGACGAATACTCACTTCATTCTAGATATCTGTCTAAAGCAAAATCTCTAAATCTTTCTGAAATTGCAGAAATGAAAATAGTGTAAGTAACCTTGGTCCTTTTATTTATTTTCTTTACTTTTATTCTTACATCTATTGTTTCACATGGGTTTCTTAAATCCGGAGGATTTACTTTTGAATTTTATATTAGATTCTAATAAGGTTGTAGTTGATAATGGCGAGCGAATAGTTATGATAAATATTTCCAGTACTATTGCGTTCCAAGTTGAAATGCATTTCTATTATGTTTGTTGAGATTTATTGTACCTAACTACAGAATATATTGGTATGAGGCTAGAGGGGATGCATGTGTTGATAATTTGATTAATGACCGATTAAAATATCTAAGTATGCAATAATTATATTGATAAGATAGTAAAAATATGGAATCAATTATACATTTGTAAAACATAATAAGGGAGTGTAGAGATGACAAATACACAAATTTATATTAGTTTAGCATTGTCTTGGTTTCTTCTTTACTTTTTCTAACACATAGCTTGAGTTCCAATGTAACAGTAGATTCACAAACTACAGTCCAAGCATTCTAATGCTTAACTAAGAGGTTACAAAACCATCTTTAAGTTTTTGTGCGGTAGGCTAAGCTCTAATTGATTTAGAACTTCAAATGTTGTCTCATTGCTTTTGTAGCTATAGTAATGACCTTTGACACCTTCATGTCTTCGGTTTGTTGGATTAAACAAGACCCACTTACAATTTTTTTGGGTGGTAAGCAAAAATCAACAATTAATATTAGTATTGTAGATCCAAGTCATGAATGCGCCTCACCTTCTGGATGTAATACGTTCTCCTTTCCTCGGATTGGATCCAATAGTTCACCTTTGGTCGGAGGGAGATTTCGTTCGGGCTGAGAAGGTGGAGTCCCCTGCTGTTGCCTCTTAGCCTTCTGGTGAAGGGAAGATGGGTTCGAGGCTGTTCCTTGTTGGTGCCTACGCTCTACCTGAGGGAGACAGGTCTGTACTTGATTGGGTTTGCTTTGTGGTTGATGTGTATGTTTTCTGTGGCGCAAAAGAGGTTCAAGATGGAGGCATAGAGGCTGCCAGCCCTCTCAGGGCGGTGAGGGGAGGGAGTGCCTCTTTTTGTTCAGCCGTTGGCAGTTGCTGATCCAGTTGTTGCTTCATTTTTCAAGACTGACAATATTGAGCCCTTCATGTGGCAGTTTTCAGACTGGGTAGTGTGGCGACATAAGGCTATTCTTAAAGTATTGGGAATCCATTTTGATGGCTATGAACAGGCCATCCTTGAAATGCTGTGGGATATTGAAGCCTGGCATTCACAATGGAGGTCTCCTTTGATGGGGTCCAAGTAGCCCATGAGCTTGGGGAAGAAAGGTGCGTGGGAACTCAAATGACTTGCCACCTCTGTCAACTATAATGTGCAGGCCTCTAGGGCCTTCAGGGCGTCTAAGAGGAAAGGCCTAGTGCTAGGGGGAATTTCTTGTTGGATCAATGAATTTGAAAATTTTAACTTCAAATGTGTGGAGGCTTAATGATAGGGTTAAACACAACTGCATTGGGACTTTTTTGCAGGAGTGGAGGGCTGGTATTATTTGTTTGCAAGAGACTAAGTTAGGGGTGATTTTACAGAATCTCGTGTGAAGCCTTTGATGTTGTTGCTTTGTGGATTAATTGTATCTCGGTTCCGAGGGAGCCTCCAGAGGTATTCTTCGATTGTGGGACACTTGTGTTATGGAGAAACTAGATAGGTTCGTGGTGATGTTCTCTGTGTCTTGTAAATTTTAGAACGTAGGGGATTGGAAGTTATGGATGTTCTCTAGGATGTATGGACCTAATATTGCCAGGAATAGGAGTCTTTTGTGGGATGAGTTCATGGGGTTTAATTGTTGGTGGGACATGCCTTGGTGACTTGGGGAGGATTTCAATGTGGTGCACTTTCCTTTCGAAAAGGTAGGTTCTATGGATTTTTCCCCTTTGATGATTAGTTTTTTTGAGTTTATTGCTTTTAAGAGCATCTTTAATGTATTAGCTAAAGTTAAATTTTGTTAAAAATTCTCTCCAAAAGTCTAGCTAAACCATTAGCAAAAATAAAAATAAAAGTTAAATTTAACTTTTGCTTTAGCTGAAAGATGTTATGTCAGCTAATACCATCTTTATCCTTCCGGTCTTCCCTTTGCATGTTGTTCTACTTTGCCCCCTTCTTCCTCTCGTTGCCCAATCCCATCACCACCCCACTATCGTCAGTTGGCCAACTTGCCCCACCGTTGCCCAAGCCCCTGTTGCCCCCTTCTCCCCACCGTGGATGCCATTAACATCGGCAGTGTGGGCATACATTTTCAGGAGCGAATTGCCGACGGGAAGTTGGGACAGTAAGCCGCATTTGACGGCAATCTGGTGGAGTCCTCTTCCAAGTTGCAGGGGGTTGGAGAGGTGGCAATGAGTGCCACCTGATCGAGACTAGCTCCGAATTTGAGCATGTGACAAAACACAGCAATTGCTAAGTACGTCTTGCCCTCCAACACGTGTAACTTGATCAGCAAGCACCAAAACACGGGGCTGTCTCTCCCTCTCCAGGAGTTGGGATCAGGATCGGAGAAGAAGAGCTTTTTGGCCCAGTGGACAGAGTGGATGACCTAAACCTAAACCTGAAACTGAATGACAGATTTCATTGAGCACTTCATGGGTGCGGTGGGTGCATGCAGATCTATTGCCACTGTTGCTACAATGGATGATGATGGGCATGATGCGCAACTGCCACCTCCTCCTCTCCCCACGGTCGCCCAACACCATCACCCCCCGACCATCGCCCTTTTCCATGAAGATTGCTTTGTTAGAGTAGATCTAAGGTGATAAGGTAAGATTCAATTAAAACAAATAAAATTTATGCAAAAATATAGATGATATAGGGTTGAAGTACCATTAGCTAAAATGATACTGTACCAAGTTAAAACTAGCTTTAGCTACTTGTTTTAACTTGGTAGGATTGGAGATACTCGAATGGTTTGATCAACCTTTCTATATGGCTAGGGGGACTTTTACTTGGTCCAATAACTAGGAAGCGGCTTCTTTCTCTAGGCTTGATTGGTTCTTACTTTTAGTTTCCGCAGAGTCCGTGATAGAGCATTTAGAGTATGTTTGATTGGAGTATTTTTTATTTTCGTTTTCAAAATGTAATAATTGTTTTTGGGTAAAAAATGAAAAACTAGAAACAATAATAAGTTATTTTCAATTTAGAGGACTATTAAAATGTTAATTTTTTTTGATTTTTTTTAATTTTAATTTTTTTTCTTGAAAATAGCTATTACATTTTGAAAACAAAAATAAAAAATATTTTAACCAAAGATACTCTTATATTTGCCTCACACAATCAAAATAAAATTTATAAACTTCTAACTACCTGCAGTGGGTAAGTTAAGGTCATTCTTACATAGATATACAAAGGAATCTATTACGGCAAATACTAAAATTGATAATCCTAATTTTTTTCTAAAAAAAGCAATTCTACAATTGATAAATAAAATAAAATAGTTAGAATAAAATCGAAACCTAAATTAAGATAAAATGGGGAAATTCTGGAGAATTGAAAATTTTATTTAGGGTTTAAAAATTTCTTAGAATTGATTCACTTAATTTCATACTTCAATTCATTTTCTCAAATATTCAAATTCATCATATCATGTTATTCAAATCTTTTTGGTCCAGATGAATTTACTAATTATGATTTGATGTCATTTGGTTGATGTGAATCAAACTTAAAACCTAGTAACTCATTATGTTTGAAAATTCATATAGGCTTGGTCACTTTATATGCATTTACCATGGTAATAAATTCATAGACAGTTTCGATCACAGCACATAAAGATTTCATTCAAACATTTAATCAAACACAGAGCTTGGAACTAAAATTACACAATTTCATAAATATATAGACCTAACTTAAAAAGTGTAGAATTGTCTACTGGCGTCCCACTCTTGAAGATCACATTCTTCTCTTCTTTGTTGACAGTGTAGAATCTCCTAACAATCATCTATACGAACTACGGCTATCACAATCCTTGATTTTGAATGGATGATCGTCCAATGCTCCTCTTTAGTATGGCGTTGCAGGTGAGCTGTGGAAGATCCTCTCTCCTTCCCCAAGCCAAAAACACCTCTTGGAGTTGGATTACCAGGGCTGCTGCACCAAAAAATTCGTTCCCTTCACCACAACCACCAAAAAACCCTATTAAAGAACTTAATTTTCCATCCATAATTGCGTTTCTGTCCTTCCTTCAAGTACTTGTATTGATTGGGTCCATATTCTTTGTCTCTAGAGCCCAGAAGTAGCTTAAAAAGTCTTCTCCTTGAACCCAATAACTATTGGGTTTCTTTGGTTGGATTGAACTTGCTTTTTAAGTTTGTTACAAAACTCAAAAACACACAAAAACATACAATATCTACAAAATACTAACATATTTTAAAATAATACAAATGTTAGCAAAATTACATCAAACATGCATACTTAATCCAAATTAGGGAATAAACATATATAACATATATATACATAAAATACAACCATCAGTGGGTTGTGTTGTTGGCGATCTGATCATTTTTCGATCGCATTGGCTTGTAGTTCTTTGCCACATTGCCATTAGCCCTTTCGTTTTAAGAACATGTGGTTGATGGCTGAGGGTTTTGCTAATTAGATTCATTCTTTTTGGGCATCATGTTTTATGGAGGGTTCTCCAGACTTTGTGTTTGCCTCCAAGTTGAAGTTGTTAAATGGGGACTTGAAAACTTGAAATGATTGTCTTTGGGTAGGTAGCAATATAGAAGCAATCATTGTTGGCTTAGTTTGAAGGAACTTGGTGGGGTGACAGTGCTTAAACTGCTTTTGAGGAGGAGATGGGACGCAGAGAGCTGTTGACCACCTCTCTTGAAAAGCTTCTTTTGATGGACTAGATTTCTTGGCATAAAAAATCTAGAGCCTTGTGGATTCGAAAGGGGGACAAGAACTCCAAATTCTTCCATTGCATGACTAACTTGCATCGGAATGCTAATACCATTAGTACTTTGAGTATCAATGACATTTCTTCAACGGGTCAGGAAGATATCAGGGCTCATATTTTGAGGTTCTATCTGTCTCTTTACAGGGAGGAGCATCTCCAATCTCTTTTTGAGGGAGTTTAGTTTGCTACCCTTTCTAAGGATGATGCTTTGTTACTTGAGTGGCCCTTCGAGGAGGAGGTTGAGTGGATGGTTCGGAGTTGTGAAGGGGATAAGGCTCCTGGGGCCGGATAGGTTTTCGTTGGCTTTCCTTAAATAGTGTTGGAATATTGTGAGGTTGGATGTTATGGTCGTGTGTCGGAATTCTATAAGCATTGTATGTTTGAAAGGAGCCTTAATATTACATTTTTTTTTGGCTCATCTCCCCAACAAATAAAGGGTGGAGGATTTGAAAGATTTTTGACCTATAAGCTTAATGGGTGGCATGTATGAAATTATTGCTAAGCTCTTGACTACTTGGTTGAATGGGGTTTTGGAGAAGATCATTTATTTGTCTTAGAGGGCTTTTGTGCTCGGTTGATAGATCCTTGATTCGGTTTTCATAGCTAGTGAGTGTCTTGATAGCCGGCTCAAGACTTTTCTTACTAGAGTTCTTTGTAAGTTGAACTTGGAAAAGTTTTATGACCACAATAATTGGGATTTTCTCCTTTATCTTCCGGAGCGGTGTGGGTTCTCTATTGGCAGTTTGGATAACAATTCCTTGGTTGTCTCTCACTTTCTTTTTGCAGATGATATTGTTATTTCCCGTGAGCCGGATCCAGTCCATCTTTTTCACTTGCATTCCCTCCTTGTTGATTTGAAGTAGTTTCGGGGTTGCGCATCAATTTGAGCAAATCGGTCTTGGTCCCAGTTGGTGAGATGCCTTGCGTGGGTTAGGCAACATATTAGGATGCCATACTTCGTAATTTCCTCTCACTTATTTGGAGCTCCTTTTGGGGCCTTAGTTCAAGTCTGCAATTATTTGGAACCCGATTATTGAGAAGATAGAGTACCATTTGGTGGGGTAGAAATGATTTTCTCTTATAAGGGAGGTTGACTCACTTTGATCAAGAGTATTCTTTCTCAATTACTTTTGTCTCTCTTTCCTATCAGTGTTGCTATGGTAGTCCTAGATTTATCAAATTAAGGAATTTCCTTTTGGGGACTATGGAGGAGGAGGCTAAGATTCATTTGGTCAAGTGAGATTTAGCAAATATAAGTGTTGGAAGTAGGGACAATCCAGTTTCCTAGAATATAGCTGACGACATTAATGGAGCAATTAAAAGGATTGTAACAGATAGGGGTGGTAAAAAATCAATTTTAAAATTGATTTATTAGTTTGAAAATTTAGAAAATCAATATATTAAGGTTGATTTACAGTTCAATCAATTCGTGAATTAACCAACCGAATATAATGTAATATACATTCGAAGACTTTATCTGTCTCTTCTTACCTAGTTAACGCGTAGACACAGTCATACCCCTTGTGAATTCAAAATTTTTCTGAAATTGTACCAGAAAATCAATGCTAATGCATTTATATAAGCATTAGTGAACAAATTAGGAGTATTAATGTTGACAGATTGACCCTTGTTGATGCCATATATATTTGCATAGTATTCAGTCAATGGATTTTATAAAGTTATTAGCTTATCATTTGACACTTTTGTTGTTCTTGATTGCATTAATAATGATTAAAAACCGATGAATCAAATTGAAAACTTATGTACTGAATCGAACCAAAATGTGAAAGTTTTTCACTTTTTTTGGTTGGTTTTAATTTGTTATTTTTTCAAACTGAATGTCATCAGTTCAGTTTAAAAATATTACATAAACCGACCGAACCAACTAATGTTTAGTGATATCTGCATGTTCTTGGCTACTGCCAAAGATGTTTGGGATGCAGTTCAACAAATATATTCCAAAGCTTGAGATGCAACTCAAGTGTATCAAGTAAAGGTGAAGACGATGGCAGCAAAATAGAGAAGTCTCATTGAGTATGCCAATCGGCTAAAGTCTCTATGGCAGGAGCTTGATCACTATTGGGTCATCAAAACCAAGTGTCATGAGGATGTTGATGTTTTGAAGGAGTTTATTGAGCAGGATCAGGTCTATGACTTCTTGGTTGGACTTAATTTAGAGTTTGACTAAGTGAGGATCCAAATTCTTAGAAAGCAGGAAGTGCCATGCTTAAATGAAATGCTGAATCTTGTTCGTGGCGAGGAGAGTAGGAGTTTGATGCTTGAATCACAACACATGGATAACTCAAAATTCGTAGCTCTTGGAGGTGATGACAAAAATAACCTAGTGGCTAGTGGTGGCAAGGGTGTTGCCACAAATGATGGGTAGACATTGAAGTTTGAGAATAAAGTACTTGCTCCACAAAAATCTCAGAACCGGGAAAACTTATGGTGCACTTACCATAAGAAAGGCTGTCATACGAGTGAACGGTGTCGAAAACTCCATGGCAAACTTTTGAGTCATATGTGGGGCCAGAAAGAGAAATTCTTTAAGAACAATAGCTAGGCCCATATGACTATAGTGAAACCACATAAGGCTGGACCACAAGAGTTAGGAGGTCTTAATCCAGGAGAGTTTGAGAAGGTATAGTCTCTACTTGGTATACTTGGTAAGAATCCAAGTACCTGTTCCTTGGCATATTCAGGTGAGTTTTTTTATTTCCTTTGGATTAAAAGTCTGGGGTACATCTTTTAACACTTCTTGGGTTATGGACTCAGGCCATAGACCATATGATCTATGATCACACAAATACACTCCTTGTTCAAGTAATAAGAAAATAACTACAGTTGATGGTACCTTGATCACTATAGCAGGTGTAGAAGATGTCACCATTGGTCCATTACTAATTTTAAACAAAGTCCTTTATGTTTTCAAACTATCCACTAATCTAATTTCTATTCTCAAACATATATAAAATTAATTTATCTTGTAAAGTGATTTTTAACCATGATTGCTAGATTTTTTAGGACAAACATTCAGGGAAGATGATTGGTCATGCTAGAGAACGGGATGATCTTTACCACCTAGATGTACCAAGCCAGTCAAACATTATCGAGGATAGGCACCCGAATATCCTTGCGTTGCATTGTTTGTCATCCAATGCAAGAAAAACATGGCTTTATTAGCGCCATCTTAGACATCCATCTTTTAAAACTATTAAAGTATTTTTTTTTTTTATTGAAAGGAATAAATATTGGAAAGGGGCATTTTTAGAATAGGTTCGATGAAGACTGATCTGACAATATTTATCACTCTGTTATAGTCTCTAGGCATTTATCATATGTAGATTCATTGAACATGTAACTTAGGCATTTATCACTCTTGTAACAGTCCTTAGACATTTATCACATGTAGATTCATTGAAACTTGTAGTGTAGGCGTTAACTTTGTTGTAAAGACCAATACTAGGTCTATATATATATTTCCCTTATGTACAAACAAAAAGGTAGAGATTGAAGAGGTGAACTTCATATTTTCACATGGTATCAAAATTAGGTTTGTCCTGAACTCGATCTCAGCTTTCATTGCTGTTTCTTTGTGGCCTTTATTGCCAATTAACTTGCCTTTCAGCCTTAATCGCTACCCTTTGGCCTTTATTGCTCCTTTGTACATGTAAGAATGTCAAAAATTTCTGAAACCTCCTCCAATCTTGTTGCCACTCAAGAAGAACTTGTCCAAACCCAACCAGGCAAGTTACCACCTTTCCAGACAACTTATAAGTTGGATGGAAGGAATTACCTCGCCTGGTCTCAACTTGTTCGCACAATCATTGAAGGGAGAGGGTAGATTGGTCACCTTACTAGAACCAGATGACCTAGTGCTGATGATCCCAAATTTGGAGTGTGGGATGAAGTAGATTCCATGATCATGGTATGGTTATGGAACTCCATGCTCCGTGATGTCAGCCAAACATGCTTGTTCTTGGTTACCGCCAAGGATATATGGGACTTTCTCTAACAAACATACTCCAAAGCCAACGGCGATGCCTAGGTCTATGACGTTAAGGTGAAAACTATGGCAACTAAATGACGAGATAAGTTAGTTATCGAGTACGCAAGAGACACATTAAAACACATTGCTCAAGAGATGTTGTACTCAAGAAGTATATTTAGGAGGATCAAATTTATTACTTTCTAGTTGGACTCAATCTAGAATTCAATCAAGGGTCCAAATCCTTGGAAAGTTGGTATCTAGTCTCGATGAAGTAGTGGTGCTGGTTAGGGGCGGAACTTGATGTTAGAATCATCACACACAAATGGATCTGCCCTTGCAGCTCCTGTGTGTGAACAACGGGACATTGAACGTAATATTTCTACCCCTGGACAGGTTCTGCAGACTGACACTCGAGGGTCAAAGCCCCAGAATCGTGACTAGTTGTAGTGTACCTATTGCAAAAAAGGCGCGCCATACGTGGGAAAAATGTTGGAAATTCCATGGCAAATCTCCAAGCCATGAATGGAGTTCCAAAGGAGAGTCCTCATGGAATCACAGTCAAGCCCATATGACAGCAAGACAACAACATGAAGAAAGACCTCCATCCTTGGAGGGTTTGAACCGTGGGGAAATTGAGGTACAATCTTTCCTTGACACATTAAGGAAGAACATTGGTGCGTGCTCCCTAGCATCCTCAAGAACAAAATATCCTCAGATACATGTCTCCATTCCTTTGGGTTGGTAGTCTCAGGCTTACCTACCACCACTTCCTTGGTCTTGGACTTGGGGGCCTCTAACCATGACATATAACCCTAGCATGTTTTCAACTTACACTCCAAGCCTTAGTACCAAAAGATAGCTACAACTGATGCCACCCACCTCACCGTGGCTGGTATTAGCAACGTAATCCTTTGTTTATCCATAATCTTACAAAATGTTGTCCATGTTCCTAAACTAACTACTAATCTTATGTGTGTATATGCCCCAACAAAATTGCGTAACAGAAAAAAAGAATGGTCATTTATTGTAGTGTGCCTGAGCCCTTATGTTCCAATCTACGCTTCCTAAATTCTTATGGGGTGAGGCTATTCTTACTATGACATACTTTATTAATCAAATGACTTCTCGGGTACTCAGCCAATAAATTCCTATTGGTGTGTTAGCTTAATTCTTTCCTACCTTACACATTCAAGACATCTCTCTCCCAAAATCTTTGGGTGTGTAGCTTTGTGCACCTTCCTACCTCAACTTGCAACAAACTTGAGCCAAGAGCCCTGAAATGCATCTTTGTTGGATATCCACCTACTCAAAAGAGTTATAAATGTTATCATCCTCCTACTTGTAAGATGTATATTTCAGTTATTTCTTTCCATGAGGCTGAATCCTATTACACCATCACTCATCTTCTAGGGGAGAAATCTAAGGAAAGAAAAGAGTAGTGATCTTCTCTCTAGCCATGACTTCGACATCCTTTTGTCACCTTCACATTAGCCTTATCGTGCACACCTCCATACCTCTGTTGAGAAGCAAGTTACCTAGTCCCTACAAAACCAACCTACCCAACAGACAGTCACTCAGCCTGCATAGCCCTTTAACTCTGTTGAGCAATAGCTTTTGCAACAAGTTACCTAGTCCCCATAATAGCCGGCACAAAAGTTTGATAAAGTATATTCAAGGAAAATGGCAACAATCCTAGACCCAGTGTATGACCACGACTCCAACCTGAGCAAACTTGGAAAGGTGGTAAGTTTTGACTTATCTCCGTCACTTGAGCACATTGATCTTGATATTCCCATTGCTATTAGAAAAGGCACTAGAGAATGTACTAATCGTCCTATATATCCACATGCTCACTTTGTATCTTCGATAGATTTTCTTTATCTCATAAATCTTTTCTTACTAGCTTACATACTATCTTGATTCCCACAACTATCCCAAAAGAAATGGAAACACACCATGGATGTGGAAATGGAGGCACTGAAAAAGAATAATACCTAGGAATTAATAACCTTGCCTAGGGATAAGAAGCGAATGGTCTGCAAATGGGTGTATACTGTGAAGTACAAGACAGATGACTCTATAGAGAGATAAGGAAAGATTGGTCGCCAAAAGATAGACCCAGACATATGGGATTGATTACCTAGATACCTTTGCTCCGGTAACTAAGATGAATATAGTCTGATTGTTACCATTCTTGTGGCAAATTATGACTAAGACTTACAACAATTTGATGTGAAAAATACATTTTCACATGGAGATCTGAAAGAAGAGATTTATATGATAGCTCCATCAGGTTATGAAAAAAGTTTGGCAATGAACACAGTGTGTTAGCTAAAAAGGCCTTGTATCGTATCAAATAATCACCAAGGGCATGATTTGGATGGTTTGCTAGAGTTATATGGGCCATGGGCTACAAGCAAAGTTAAGGAGACCATACATTGTTCATTAAACATTCCCCTTGAGGGGGAGTTACAACTCTTCTAGTATATATGAATGACATTATTATGACAGGAAATGATTTAAAAGAACAATAGGTTTGTTACTGTCTGAACAAAGAATTCGAGATTAAAATGATTTAGAAGAACAATAGTAGGTTTGTCACTGTCTGAATGGTACACTAGGAAAAGGAATCCTCTATATAAGACATGGTGGCTTGACTCTTTAAGCTTTTACAGATGCTGGCTATGCGGGTTCCATTGTTGACAAGTGATCCACCTTTGGATATTGTACCTTCTTCCTTGGTGGAAACTTGGTCATAAGGAGGAGCAAAAAGCATAATGTAGTTGCTATGTCTAGTATAGAATCAAAATTTCGGGCTATGGCACTAGGGGTATGTGAATTACTCCGGCTAAAAATTATTCTGGATGACTCGCAAATTCAGAGGAAAGGCTTAATGAAAGTATATTGTGATAACAAGTCTGCTATCAGTATAGTTCATAACCCAGTTCAACATGATCGTATGAAGCATATTGAAATTGACAAACACTTTATTAAGGAGAAACTTGATTCTAGGTTGATATGTACTCGATATGTCTCTACATATGATCAATTGGCGGATATTCTCATCAAATTAGGAATGGATAATACCTATTCACCAGTGAGGAGGAGTGTTGGAATGGGGCATTTGAAGAACAGGTTCGATGAAAACTGATCTGTGGAGAAGACAAGACACTAGTGGGGTGTAAATGGGTTTACATTGTAAAATATAGAGCAGATGGTTCTATAGAAAGATACAAAGCCAGGTTGGTAGCCAAGGGTTATACTTGGACCTTGCTTGGAAACTTTTGCTCCAGTTGCCAAGATAAACACAATCAAATTCGTGTTATGTCTAGCAGCCAACTATTACTTGAACGTGCAACAATTTGATATAAAGAATGCCTTTTTACATGGATATCTAGAGGGGGAAAATTTATATAAAGGTGCCACCTAGTTATGTAGGTAGTTTGGCCACTAATACTGTGTGTAAGTTAAAAAAGGCCTTGTGTGGCCTTAAACAGTCACCACGGGCCATGGATTATAAACAAAGTCAAGGGGATCATACACTATTCATCAAACACTCGCCTTCAAGGGGAGTCATAGCCCTCTTGGTGTATGTAGATGATATAATAGTAATAGGGAATGATCAAAAGGAGCGGTGGGTCTTGAGCTAGTGTTTAGCCAAGGAATTTGAGATCAAGAGGTTAGGGAGGCTAAAGTACTTTCTTGGGATTAAAGTTGTTTACTCTCAAAAGTATATCACGGATCTTCTCAAAGAAACTGGTAAGATAACATCTAAACCAGTAAGTACTCCAATAGATTCAAATGCTAAAATTGGACTAGCTAAGGAAGATGCTATGATAGACAGGGAAATGTACCAATGCCTGGTGGGAAAGCTTATTTATTTCTCACACACACGGCCAGATATTGCTTATGCAGTGAATATTATTAGTCAATTAATGCATAGCCCAAGGGAAAATTCACTTGCAGATAACTCACCGAGTGTTACACTATCTTAAAGGGAGACCAGGGAAGGGTGTTGTTTTTCAATGGCACAAAAGACTAATTCTTGAAGCCTATATAGATGCTGGCTATGCTGGGTCAATTGTTGATAGGAGGTCAACCTCTGGGTACTACACCTTTCATGGTAGGAATCTAGTGACTTGGAAAAGCAAGAAACATGGTGTGGTAGCCTGGTCTAGTACAGAGGCAGAATTCCAAACAATGACTCAAGGTATATGTGAACTTCTTTAGATAAAGATTATCCTTGATGATATGCAGATTCAGAGGGATGGTTCAATGAAATTTTATTGTGATAATAAGTCTACAATCAGTATAACACATAATTCAATGCAATATGACCGAATGAAACACATTGACATTGGGAGGTACTTTATTAAAAAAAAAGTTAGATGTTGGTTTGATCTTTACGCCTTATGAGTTTATACATGGGCTTAAGGAAGTTTATTTGTTCTTAGGGGACCCTTTTTTATTATTTGTGGTGTATGAAGTGGGGGATGAATCTTTTATTTGTTTTTAGGATGATGTTTGGTGTGTCAAGGTTCCTTTGAAGCCAGGCTTATCTTGAGTTGTACCAAATTACTTGCATTATTGGTGCTATTGTGGTTAATTTTCTTTGCATTTGAGGTACATCTGTGTTGTGGGAGGTGTATTTTTTCCTATTGGCTTAGGATTGGGAGTCGAAATCATTTTATTTGTTTTTGCTTTATTTTATTGTCACACCCCTCATTTCAACTACTAATAAGATGTGTTGGCGTCTTAAACAGGTAAAAGGCCTCTTGGTTAAGCTCTTCTGCTCTATTCTTACTCTTGCTAGCCTTGTTCTTGTTCACTTTCCTTGGAGGAGTATTTGGAAGGCAAAGGTACCATCAAGGGTGGCATTCTTTGCTTTGATAATGATTCTAGGGAAAATTCCAATTGTTGATAATTTATGGCACAAGATATGGTTGTTGTCAACTAATGTTAAATGTGCACGGCAGTGGTGGAGTCAGTGGATCATTTTTTCCTTCTGTCCTTGTGCTTGGGTGCTTTGGGATATGATTTTGGAGTTGTTTGGTCTTTATTGGGTGATGCCTCTCCATCAGATTTTCATACCGGTTAGGGGGTATGAGGAGGTATTTGGTGATAGTTAGAATGCAGTAGCATGAGTTGTCAAATATTTAAAGAATATTTGACTGATTGTGTAATTAGGTTAGAATATTTGATTAATGTAATTAGCATGTAATTAGCGTTGTTACTATTTTTAGATTTCATTCCTGATTTAGGCTATGAGTGAGGTGTATATAATGAGTTGTAATCTTTATATAATTATCAAGGAAAATTATTCATTTCTATCTCTTTTCTACTTGGTATTAGAGCCAAAAACAAAAACCCTAGAGGAGCTCCTCGTCGCTGACTTGTTTTAGCGGTTGACCTATCCTCTCTGCGTTGCTGCGTCAAAGAGGACTTCCCATAGCCTCTGGATGTCGTTGCTGCTGTTGCCGCTACCATTGCTGCCTCTGACCGCCGCCGTTGATGCCGTTGTTGTGGTCTCCGGCCGCTGCAGTCGCGATCGGAACACAATAACATAGCTTCACGCTGTGAAGTTATGCCTTCCTTTCAACTATCACTGCCTATCCCACGACTATTGCCACCGCCAACGTTGTCGCCCTCCCCGACTGTCGCTGTCGCTGCCGTCGCTGTCGAAGTTGCTATCAGCCACGATCGGATCCGCAACAGCATAGTCGTCACGTTGTGGGATTCATCGCCACTGTTGTTGCCAATCCTACATCCATCACCACCGTCATCGCCGCGTCGCCACCATCATCGCTATCAGGTGCCACCGATGCCGCTGCCGTCATCGGCTCTGCCACACGGGATCCATTTTGCCCTTGCGTTCACGGTTTTATTTTTTTTTTACGTTCACGGTTTTGTTTTCCCGTATTGCCTCCTTATTCAAGTTTTCTTTAAGAAAGGATGAGTGAACATAAAGAATCTGTGGTTGGCGAGAATAGGTTTCAGCCTCTTATTATTCAAGAGACTGCTGCACCAATTTATTTAAAAATGGATGGAACTAATTATCGCATATGATCCAAAGTTTTGGAGATGCATATTGTAGGAAGAAAGAAAAAAGGAATATATCACCAGAAGGAAGATGGCTTCTCCTACGAGTCATCCCGATTATGATGAATGAGAAGCTGAGGATGCACTTTTTAAATCATGGCTTATCAATTCCATGACTCCCCATCTAATGTCACACTTTGTGTAATGTGGAACAACACAGGAAGTGTGGGATGCTGTGAAGTTGAGTTACCTTGATGCCTCTGACTCTTGTCAAGTATATGAACTAATGAAGAAGTCCTTTTAATTACGTCAAGAAGGCCGTTCACTGACAGAATACTATAATGAGCTAAACTTTTTTTTTATGGAGTTAGATTATCGAAGACCAAATGATATGGAGTGTTCTTTTTATTCTGAAAAACACAGGAGGCGTATTGCTGAGGATTGAGTTTATGTGTTTCTTGCAGGTCTTGATCATAGCTTGGATCAAGTTAGTAGTTATGTCCTTGCAACAACACCACTACCTTTCTTAGAAGAAGCATATTCCTTGGTGTGCCGTGAGGTACAAAGACAACTAACTATGGGTACTGAGGATTGCTCCAAAAGCTCTGCACTTGCTATCCCCAAAAGCAACCCTCGGTTAACTTCCTCCACTGGTCCTCCCACTCGTTGCTGTGCTCATTGCAATAGTATTACACATGGTTGACACTTGTCGGAAGAAATATGGTTATCCAAAATGATACAAGCTTAAACAAGCTGAGCGGAAAAACGACAAAAAAGCATCTCGCATGGTTATTTCTGGGAGGTTCTAATCCATCTACATTGCATGAGCTCCCTCTTAAAGGTGATTCTAATGTGGCGTTATTTTCTCTCTTACTAGCAACACTTGGGTTATTGATTCAGAGCAACCGATCATATGACTAGTAATGCCTCTCTAATTATTTCTCTTGTTTCCTCATCTATTAAATCATTAAGTTGCTAACGGGACACTCATGTCCATTATTGGGGCTGGAAATGTCTCTTTTACCAACTCTTTCCATGTCTTCGGTTTTTCTTGCACCTATTCTTTTTAATAATCTACTCTCTATTAGCCAAATTACCAAACATCTAAATTGTTCTGACCTTTTATCCTACATATTGTGTGTTTCAGGACAATCTCACTAAGATGACAATTGACACTGGTAAAGAGAGATGAGGATTGTATTATTGGGAGGAGGCAAAGCTTTAAAACCAAGTCTAGTCAAATGTCTCAAGGAGGAAATGCCACATCTCAAAAAGGAAAAGATACTCTTATGGCATTATCGTCGACACTCTTCTTTTTCATACTTGGAGCATTTATTTTCTTACTTATTTTCTTATATTTCTGCTTTAGTTTGACATGTGAACAATGCATTTATGCTAAACATCATCGTGTTCCTTTTAAAATTAGTTTCAATAAAAGTCCTATCCCTTTTCATGCATTCATACGATCTCCTGGGGACCATTCTCTACTCTATTTTGGCCATAAATACTGTGGTCCTTTATTGATGATTGCACTCGAGTTAGATGGATATACTTGTTGAAATTAAAAAATGATGTCATCAATATCGTACCTCGGTTTTATCAAATGATACTTACACAATTCTGCTTCTACGGTTCGTATTTCATTTTGATAATGGTTGAGAATTTGTGAATCAATCTCTAGCTAATTTCTTTCAAACACATGATATCTTTCACCGCACTACATGTGTTCACACCACAACAAAACAAGATAGAGGAGCATAAAAACCGTCACTTTCTTGAGGTGGCCGGGCTTTGTGTTTTACTATGCACGTTCCTAAGCGTTTTCGGGCCGATGATATTATGATCGAGATATACCTTATTAATCGCATACCTTCTCATATCATTGAGTATCAAACCCCTTTGGTGGTGTTATCCCGATTCCACCACATTCATTCATATTTCTTAACATCTCTCCTAAAGTCTTTGGTTGTGTGTGTTATGTTCATGTGCACAAACTTCTATCCGAATAAACTTGATCCTCATGCCCTCAAATGTGGCTTCTTAGGCTACTCCTAATTCTTAGAAGGGATCGATATTTTCATCCTCCCATGAGGAAATACTTATGTGTTTATGGATGTTCAATTTTGTGAACACATGTCTTATTTTCAAGCAATTTCACTTGTCTCTCTTCCGAGGAGATTCGTAGTAAGGAAGAAGAACGATTATGGATGGATGAAAAAATGGTATGAATTTTAGGGCAATGTAAGGATGATCCAACACGAGAGAGTTTCCCACTACCGCTCCTATCGCATTCTAATCGGGGAGTCTTGCTCTGCTAACCCCGATGAGGGGGAGTCCGTATCCTCCAGATATTGGAAAGAGTAAAGACTCGGTGTTTGACAAGTATTATGCAAGAAAAATGTTACTTTCAACTCCGATCCTCCTCTCACTACCATGCCAACGGATGATTCTTTGGTGATTAACCAACTTCCCAATGAGGAAATTGTCCCATCTCCTAGTGATTCATATTCTAACTGATACCTGGTTTCTTAGTAGACAATGCAAGAATCGGATATATCCTTTACGTGATCGAAAGGAGCCGATAGATTTGGTTTTTCCAAATTCTCCTCGAATGTTGCTTATCTTATTTCGACTTTGTTTTTATCACCATTTGTCCAAATCTCATGTCTTTTGCTCTTGGGTTATCCTCGGGCCTATTCTTACTCATTTTAAGGAAGCTCTTGGAACCCAAACTGAAGTCCACTATGGTAGAGGAAATGAGACGCCCTGAGAAAAACCTGGGAAATGGTTGAGTTACCCGATGTAAGAAGACATTAGGATGCAAATGGGTATTTACAAGCAAGTATACGTCAAATGGGATGGTTAAAAGATACAAAGTTAGATTGATTGTCAAAGGATACACTCGGACATAGACATAGACTATCAAGACACCTTTGCTCTTGTGGCTAAAATAGTACGATCGAGTTATTATTTCTTTTGAACAACTTTGATTGGTCATTACGTCAATTTGATGTTAAAAATGCCTTTCTCCATGGAGATTTAATGGAAGAGATGTATATGGATCCTCTCCCAGTTTTACACCAACAAAAAGGTATGCAAATTGAAAAAGGCATTCTATGGTTTGAAGCAGGCCCCCTTGAGCTTGGTTTGGTCGATTAAGCCACTCAATGCGGACATATGATTTTAAACAAGCTTTGGCCGACCATATTCTTTTTATAAATGGAGTAGTGATGATATTACTTTGCTTCTCGTTTATGTTGATGACGTGATTGTTACAAGCAACAATCCGATAGAGATAAGAAACGTTGAGAGCCTGAAGTACTTCTTGGAATTGGGTATCCCATTTCAAGCAAGGAATCTTTCTATCTCAACGGAAATATGTTCTGGACCTCCTTGTTGAGATTGGGAATTTGGCTTGTGCACCAAATAACACTCCTATTGAGGTGAGTCATGGTCTATCCATCTATATTGATCAAGTTCCAACAAATAAGGAGAGATATCAAAAGTTGGTAATGAAATTGATCTATTTGACTCACACTAGACTTGACATTTGTATGCACATGAAGTCGTTAATCAATTCATGATAATCCGAGTGATCGACACATGGACGTTGTAAATCGTATTCTTGATATTTGAATTCTTCAGGAAAATGTATTTTCTTTTCTAAGCATGGACACCTTGATATATCGATTTCGACTTTGTCGAGTCCAAATTGGATAAAAATCTACTTTTGGATACAGTCATATGTTGGTGGTAATTTGGTAACTTGGAGAAGCAAAAAGCAAATGTGGTGTCATTATCCAAAGGCTTGAAAGCGAATATCGAGCCTTTCATCATGCCACTAAAGAGCTTACATGGTTGTGTATTTTTCTGGGAGATCTGGGTTATGAACCCAAGAAGCCCATGATGCTCTTTTGTGACAATATTACTGCTATTGAAATTGTTAATAATCCAGCCAGCATGATTGGATGAAACATATTGAGCTTGACCGTAATTACATCAAAGACAATCTTAATTCGACTGGATAGAGGTTTCCTATATTAAACACGCGGATTAACTTGCCAATATCATGACGCATGGAGTTTTGGTGTTTCACTCCATATATCTTTGTCCAAGTTGGGCATGTGTGATATGTATGCACCAACTTGAGAGGGAGAGTTGGAAATGCAGTGACATGAGTTATCAAATATTTAAAGAATATTTGACTAATTGTATAATTAGGTTAGAATATTTGATTGGCGTAATTAGCGATGTTGCTATTCTTAGATTTCACTCTGATTTAGGCTATGAGTGAGTTGTATATAATGAGTTGTAATCTTCGTATAATTATTAAGAAAAATTATTCATTCCTATTTCTTTTCTACTATGATTTGATGGGTTGTTCGTCATTGTATCATTTGGAGTATTTGAATGTAAAGATATTCAAAAGTTGTGAAAGTTACGTTGAGGAGCTTTAACTCTTTTTTTTTTATCTTTGATGTAGTTGTTGAGTGTTCTTTTTGTCCTGTTTATTGTAGTTGAGTTTGTTCGGTTAAAGCTAGTGTACTTATTCTTTAGCGCACTTCTTGTGTGCAAGTTTCTAATAAAATCTTTTATTTATAAAAAAATATTACTATTGTAGTAATTAAGATAAAAAATTGTAGTTAGTTGGTTTAAGAGTTTCCCATGTGTTGGCCATACCTAAATTTGATTCCTCGTGTAGCAAATTGGAAACCCTGAGATAATGTTGGGCTAGTATTAATTTATTAGGATAACTGGATATTTGAACCTCAATTTCGTATTGGTCGGAGATAGATACAAATATGCATTTATAATATCCATAGACTATCTGTTGCAGATACAAATGTGCTTTTAATACACCCGAAAATTTGAATTCCCACCCCTATCAAGAACTAAGCTAGTTGTCAAAATATAATAATGAGGCACACAGGGAATCAAATTTAGGCCAAAAAGTAACAAATGATATTATATCAAAATATAATAATGATGAGATATTTATACTCCAAAAGTCACGACTATTTGGAAACCTGAGAATAGTGTTGAAGTTGTAGTTGAAAGGAGGAATAAGAGATACATGAATATCTATACCCGAAAATTTGAATTCCCACCCCTATCAAGAACTAAGCTAGTTGCCAAAATATAATAATGAGGCACACAGGGGAATCAAATTTAGGCCAAAAAGTCACACATGATACTATGTCGTAATATAATAATGATGAGATATTTATACTCCAAAAGTCAAACGACTATTTGGAAACCTGAGAATAGTGTTGAAGTTATAGTTGAAAGGAGGAATAAGAGACTTTTTCGTTTGGTAGGCACCTGTTCCCTATTCCAATGGTCAGATTGCACCACGATTGACTCTCAGAAGTCGTCAGTCACTTGATTTGGCATAGGCACATTTCTGAGTGATGGTGGATGGAGGAAATATCTAGCGTGGCATCTGTTCCTCTCTTGTCAGGTGATTTGGTCATTTTTGGTATACAGGCAGTCGCCTGATCGTCTGGTCTTTGATGTCTTTTTGTTCATTCTTCATGTTTGGGACCATTTAATCATTGATAGAACCTTTTTACTTTTCAAACGGCATAAGTAATGGCAACACATAATTCATGCATGGTTTGAACCCATAAAAAGTTTACAAAATAAATATAAGAATATGTTTTTTTCTAAAAACAATACTAAACCATGGACTGTAGATTTCTCAACACTGTTTGTTGTTACATCGCTGGCCTTTTGAAGCTATTATGTTGCTGACCCTTCCATTATATTTCCCCTTATCAATAAATAGTTACCGTGGGGTGTAGACAAGAGGGCCGACCTCTGAGGTGGTTGTGGGAGCACATTTCCTGCTACGATGTCTTGATCTGGAACGGTTTGTGCTCTATGTAGTAAAGGTAAAAATATAAGTGTTCTGTAGTTGGAAACTTATTAGCCTCTGCAATGTAACAGTTGCATATAAGCTGCAGTTGAAAATTTATTGATTGCAGATCCTATCTGCTCAGTTAAGAGAAAAATGATATGCATGTTTTTTTTTTAAAATTTTATATTGTGATGCCTCCTAATTTTTTTGTCTAAATAAAAATAACTTTGTTGAACAAATCAAGTACATAAGTGCACACGGACAAGATTATAAACAATCCAAAGAAACACAAACCAAAAACAACCATTTTAAAAGTAACAAAAAACAAGGAGCTCACACACCAAATATACCATAAAATGTAATGAGGAATAGCCTGCTAAATCGCATATGGCCAATCCATTCTTCCATACTAGTAGGAATAGAGGTCCCGAACACTTTAATGCTTCACCCAGTGAAGGCCAAACAAATCAAGAATTATATCCCGAACATCGGGGAATAAGATGATCCACATATTTCCCATCCATTTTGCACAAGTAATACTAGCTCACGAGACACATATTACGTTGCCGTAAATTACCCATAGTCAAGATTTACCCTAGGAACACAGTCCAAACAAAGAAAGCCACCTTATCGAGAACTTTAGCCCTTAAAATGCTTCTCTAAGGAAAACAATCTGATCCAATAAGGTAAAGAACAAAATAGTAAGTTAACTTGGAAGCCTTTAGATCGATCCGGAAACAAAGACAACTTATTCTTCTTAGAAGCTGAGGTGTGAAAGAGTACAACAGATCAAAGAAAGAAGTGAAAGCCTCCAACTCCTAATCTTGAGCTAATTGGGTAAAACTCACCTCCCAATGCACACCAGAGTCCTAGAAACAAACAAAATCAGCCAAAGAAGCATTAGTAAGGCAGTAAAGGTGATACAATTCGGATAAAAAAAATTCAACACCTCGCGGTAACACACCAAAACCTCACAAATTTGGAAAACATGGACCATATTGAGCAAATTAACTTCCGTAAGCTGACACGTGAGACCCACTAGGAACATTGGAGACCCACCCATTTGGCAGCAATCATATTTCACTATAATGACCTTCCTCCAAATAGCATCCTTTCCCACATCAAACTACTACAATCACTTATCAACAAAGGTTATCAAGAATGGTTTGTTGAAATGCCCTAGATTCTTAATAAATAAGCTACTATGAGAAAGTAGATGGCACACCAAATCCCACTTGACCAAGTAAAACTTGGCCACCTCTACGGTAGTCCTCAAAGAAAATTTGCTGAATTTATCACCATTAAAACTCAATCTACTTACTCAACCTTTTCAAAAAGGCTGCTCAAAAGCGATTAGCTATTACCATCAAACTGAAGTCCATCTAAAATAGGTGGGCAAACCCCAACTTGTAAAAATGAACCACATGATCCCGAATCACATCCCAATTTGAAGGAACACCTAATCAACAACTCACTAATGGTGTTAGTGTTCATATGAGAATTAGCAAGGCAGTGACTAGAATTTAAAATTTTATCCTCTTTTTTCAGCCATAACATGAGACTTTTACTACTAACAAATCTCATTCATCAAGAGGGATCTGCTCCATATTTATAGACGATATCTCTACCTTCCCTTAGTGGATAGATGACGTAAGTCCTCCTCCCACAATCACCACGTGTGAACTTGCCAAGATGGTTTGTTTTTTAGTAGAAATATGCTCGAAAACAAGTGTTGTTTCACCATTTTAAGTCCTTCAAGAGGCACATATTCTCAAACCAAAAAGGCCATTTGCCCACGGAAGCAATCCACACACCAAGGCAATCTGAAAATGATTAGAACTCAAAAAAATTAACTAATTTTGGAGTGATATTAATGAAATGTCCACCTAGATAGTGGAAAGAAATCTATCAATTCGGGACAAAAAACAAATATCCCCATTATTGAAGGTAAATCCATCAAAACCATTAGACGTAATAAACTTTGAAAAATCCAGCATTGGAGTAAAATTCAAGAACTTGCCTTTTTTTTTTTTAAGAATCTCACCACATTTCCTAAATCACCCCTAAGTCACTAGGGTACATCCCACCCATTAGGAAAACAATTAATACATATATTATGTGTCAATGTTATATATGGGTGTCATACCTTGAGTAATACATAAAAGATTATTCATCGTCTCTCCTATCCTTAATATGGTATTAATCATTATGTTGCTCCCTCTACGACACATAGTTGTTGGTAAACGAAACGTTTATGACGATTTCTCTTGGCGACACACGATGATCCTTGACCAGCGATCCTAGTGGCGATTCTATGACGTGTGCTGGCGACATGATTTTTGATGTGGTCCGGTGATGGTCCTATGACCCTGACGATCTACGAGTTGTGACGACGAGTATTGTCTTGCTAAGAGACCCAATCGGGCGACAGCCTTTGATCTTCGAAGACCTACGTTGAGTGGCAACCAAAGTGAATGCACAAGAAAAGGCGTACGTGTAACCACATCTCTTTGAAGACTAACGCGAGAGCGTGTTGTTGTGTCGATGGCAAACACAACGCGATGCTCTCCCGCACCCGACCTCATCATTGAGCCACCGGGACTACACACTTAAGCTCATCTCTTTCTCTTTAAACTGTGTTGCATTTACTTCACTCACCATATAACTTGTTATCCGTTAGCTCCTTGACTGACTCTCAATTGTTTGATAACCTTTATCTTCGATTTATTTTTCAAGATCTAAAGACGGACGGACGATTGGTGGGGAACAGTTAACTTGTCTATTACTTTGATCACCTTATTCATTCCCCGATTCTGTTGCCACTATGGTTCCTTGTTGTTCTTAAAATCACTTTGTTTGCCTTATCGGCAAGAATCCGGTATGTCATTTTCAAAGGCTTTTTATGGGTCAAAACAGTCTCACTAGCATGGTTTGGCCGATTTAGTATGACTCTTGTGTGCTTTAGTTTTGCAATGTGAGGTTGATTATTTTGTGTTGAGTCCTCTTCGTTGCTAGTTGTGTTCTCTTGGTTATATATATGATATTATTATTAAGGTAAGGGACAAGGAAGGCATTCAACGTTTGAAGCATTTTCTTCACTAAGTTTTGCACCAAGGATCTAGGTCGTTGCATATTTTTTGGGAATAGAAGTGGCCTACTCGATTCCTTAATCTTTTTGTCGCAACGAATTACTATGATGGATATATTGATTAGGTTGGTACTTAACAATCAAACCTGCTGGCTTCCTCTATGGATATAAATGTCCGATTGTACTCAACACTGATGGGTTACCCCTACATAATCCTACTCAATATTGAAGATTAGTTGGTAAGTTAAACTATTTGACGTTACCGCACACATTATTTCCCTTTCTTATAAGCAATAAGTGGCTTATGAGTGCTCTTTGCATTATCCATTGACCGTAGCATTACGAATTGTCAAGTACTTGAAGGAGCACTAGGGCAGAGGCTTTTTTTTTACCAGCAAGGTAATCCGATATTCATGGTTATTCCGATGTTGGATTGGGTCGGATATTTGATTGATAGAAAAATGCATTCTTTTTGTTCTTGGGTGTTTTTTGGTGGAAATCTTTGTCACATGGAAAAGTAAAAAACATGTGATATCAAAATCCTGAGTCATGAGAAGTTGAATATACAAATACAATATCACATATAGTAAGTAGCTAACGTGGTTAACAATATTGTTATCGAAATTGGTTTACCCTCTTCACGCACTCGTGTTTTTTTATATAGTCTTTATTTATTTGCTTAATCCTTATTCCATGAACGGAATAAAGATATTAAAGTTTATTGTCATTTTGTACGTGAGGAAGGTACGGAATAATGAAATTAGATGACATACATCCGAATTAATCATTAACTTGCGGATCTCTTTACTAAGTCTTTAGGAGGTATTCGTGTACAATAACTTTGTAACAAGTTGGGCTATTTGACATATGTCTCTTTAACTTGAAGAGGAGCATTAGAAAACAATTAATACATATATTATATGTGTCTTATGTAATGTTATATATGGGTGTTGTACCTTGAGTAATATATAAAAGATTATTCTTTGTCTCTCTCTCTTAACACCACACTTCAAAACCATTAACCGCTTAAGCTAGCACATGTAATCCATAAACACTGGTGGACATTTACACAAATTGATCAACCACATTTTGAATTTGCAAGAAGCTAACGGCACCCTCCAACTTTCCTCACCGCAATAGGATGCCTCCCGGAAAGTACCCAGCGAATGCAGGAAAATCCAATCGACAAACCGACAGCGACATTGGCTTTATGCGACCAAATTCATAATGCCGAAGCAATCTTTAAACGAAAGCGTGTACTTTAAACCTTGAAGCGACACAACGCACAATCATTGGGCATGCCAACGTACATTCCAAGTTAATAAATTCAAACTCATTAATCTGGCTGAAACTATCTCGCTACAATTGGCCTTTCCACTTCCTCCACTTTCCCAGTCCCCGGTGGCTAATAGTGATGAGCGAAGCCATTCTTGAGTTCTCTAGACCATTTATTCCCAGGATCCCAAGGGCTTCTAGACCCCCATCATAGCATATTTCCTATGTAAGTGATGTGCTTCTATATGATAGAAAGCGATCTTACAATAAACTTGTTGAAAACCTTAGTAAAGTAACTCTCGAAGACTTTCCCAGTAAACTCGAGGCTTTTCACAAAAGGAATTAGTAGCAAAAAATGAGCTTCGATGCAATATTCTGTTGGAATGTTTTAAATGTTGTTACCATATGTAGACATATACTATAGCCGATGTATTATCACGCTTCTTAGCTGTACCTAAATGAGAAATAGATATAGCGATTTCTGTATTCTCCTTTTCACCTGGCATTAGAGTCATCGTGTGTGTTGGCTCTCAGTAATGCCGTGACGCAAACTCTGTTTCATCAACAAGCCGTCGGTCTCCTTCGATGATCGGCTTCCCGGTGACGTCGCCCAACTAGTCGTCAATCTCCTGACGCATGGAGACGGCTACTCACTTGATGCGTGACAGCACTGTTGTCGATGACCCATACCGCTGCGATGTCACATCCTGTGCCGCGACACGGCATGTACGCCTCATGGTGATGCATGGCGTCGCCTAAAACATCGACCTCTCATGTGGCGACGCCGACGTCGACGGCACTAAAGAGATTGCCCGCTCGAGCATGGCGTCGCACTCGGTAACACTCTGCCGAGACCTCTATCATGCTCGGTGACACTCTGATGATGCCTGGGAAGGTCAATCTCTCACATTGGCAGTCCTCTGCAGTAGGATAGATCTCTCTCTCATCAATGCAACCCTCTGCAAAGGTTGATCTCTCACTCGGCAGCACTGATGCCTTCTATGATGGTGGTGAGGTGGCATCATTGATGCATCTGTCGACACCCAATGCTTCGTAGCATGTTTCAGGTCGGCTGCCCTATCATATATCCTGTTTAGTAGTATGCTTGTTGGAAGCTTATGTGATACTTTGTTGAATATATTTGGGTTCTAAGTCATAATTCTGAATATTAAGGGGTCATTGATTCTCTTATTTTTCTTCTTGCTGATGACATCATGTCAACCAATCATTTAACATTCGAACTTGCATCTGTAAAATTGAATGGTTCCAAAACGGCCGTTGAAGTTTATACTTTGGCCACCGATCAAGCACTATATCTTTATTCAGATGGATCACCTACTGGATCAACTGCGGAGGCTAAATCGAAGTGGGCCAAAGGTGATGCAATTCTTCGAACACATTTGTGGAATAGCATGGAACAACAATTGGTTCCTTAGTTTATGCCTTGTAAAACTGCCAAAAGCGTATCGGACAAGTTTACCCTAATATATGCTGGCAAAGATAATATGCAGCGTGTCTGTGACACATGAAGAGAATTATTCGATCTTCAGCTTGAAGATAAATCCCTGCTAGAATTTTACTCCACATTTACCTCGCTACGACAACGACTTGACACCTTTTTACCACCTACTATGGAGGTAGATTTGTTGGCAAAGCAGTAGGAAGATATGTTTGTTATTTTGTTCCTTAAAGGTTTGGGACCTTCCCATTCTTATCTCTGTCGCCAAATTATATGTGAACGATCCCTTCCTTCTATTGATGAGGTTTTTTCTCGTGTTCTCCGCTACACTCTGAGACAAAAACTCCATTTACTACTACAATCACCCCAGAGACATCATCTGCATTTGCTATGGTGACACGTCCCCGGGATCCAACGTGGTCGGGGTCATGGTACCCGAGGTCGTGGAGGTCATGATATGGGCGACATTTCTCGTTGTGCTTATGTCCATTAGGTGGCCGAACACAATGCTACTGTACACATTGTAAGAGAACCAGACATACAGAATCATATTGTTATACCCTTCACTCAGAGCTTTGTCCAGCACATATCACATATGCTAGGATTAGTGATACGTCTCCTATTGTCACAGAGTCTGCACCCATTTCTACTGGGAATGTTACTCTATCGCGTGCCACTTATGATTCTTTGATTAGTTCTACCCAGATGGCTACAGCAAATGCTACTTCTGCGACCACTGCAACTTTGGCATCTTAACCTTCAGGTAGTCCTTCCTATTTACTCTCTTTTACACCTAATGCCTGAGTCATAGACTCTGGTGCCACTCATCACATGACTAGTAATTCTACTCTTCTATCTTCCTTTCGATTTACACCACCCACATTGTCACATCCTGTTACTTTTGCTTATGGTTCTCAAACATCTATTACGGGAACTAGATCCACTCAATTAAGTCCCTCTCTTTCCCTTTCTTCTGTTCTACATTTACCACACTCACCATATAATCTATTGTCTGTTAGTTCCTTAACTAAATCACTCAATTGTTCTATAACCTTTTCATCCTTTGGTTGTGTTTTTCAGGATCTGAAGACTGAACGGACGATTGGTGGGGAAATTAAAGCTAATGGTCTTTATTACTTTGATAAAGGTCTTTCTTCTGCTGCTGCTACTACGGTTGCCCAACACTGTTTTGATCTTTTTCGGCTCCATTGTTGCTTAGGACATTTTTCCCTCCGTACGCTCCAGTCTCTATCACCATCAATTTTGTCTATTAAGTCTCTGCCATATGAAACATTTGAGTTAGGTAAACATCATCGTGTATCTTTTCCTTCGCGTCAAATAAATCGTGCAAATGCACCCTTTGCCTTGGTTCATTCATATGTATGGGGTCCATGTCCCGTTCCTGCTTTTTCTGGGTTCAAATATTGTCACATTTGTGGATAATTATTCTTGTATGACATGGTTATATTTAATGAAAGATCAAAAAGAAGTGTTTTCTTGTTTTCAACAGTTCTATTTTGAAATCTACACCCAGTTTCAAGTTTCTATCAAATGTTTACAGTCCGATTCAGTACTGCTCTTGTTCACTTCGGGCTTCAACAATATGTCGTTGATTATTCTGTGTTTAACTCTTCTTCCGTTGCTGGATGTGTTTTCTTGGTTGTTTATGTTGATGATATTGTGATCACAAGTAGTGACACAGCAGGCATTCAACATTTGAAGCATTTCCTTTAGGTTGAGTTTTATACTAAGGATCTCGAATGGTTGCGCTATTTCTTGGGGATCGAGGTCGCCTACTCTGGCCACTCTATTTCGTTGTCAGAACGGAAATATGTTCTTAATATACTTGTTGAGGTTGGATACTTAGGAGTCAAACTTGTTGATTCACCTATAGATCCAACTATCCGGTTAGATTTCAAACACGGTGATCTGTTACATGATCCTGCTCGGTATCGGAGATTGGTTGGTAAGTTAAACTATTTGACAGTGACTAGACCAAATATCTCCTTTGTTTTAAGCACTGTCAGCCAGTTTATGAATGTCCCTCGCACTATTCACTGACATGCTACATTACAGATTGTCAAGTACTTGACAGGGGCGCTAGGACAAGGTTTTCTATTTACAAAACAGGGTGATCTCGAAATTCATGATTATTCTGATGCTGACTGGACAGGTTGCCCGATCAATAGAAGGTCCATTACTGGTTATTGTGTGTTTCTTGGTGGAAATCTTGTAGTATGAAGAGTAAGAAACAGTCTGTTGTGTCAAGATCTAGTGCAAAGGCAAAATATGGATCGATGACACATGTGATAGGTGAGCTAATGTGTTTGACAATGTTTTTGTCAGAAATTGGCTTACCGTCTTCATGCTCTCTGGTGGTGCACTGTGATAATCAATCTGCTATTTATATTGCTTCCAATCTAGTATTTCATGAAAGAACGAAGCATATTAAAGTTGATTGTCATTTTGTACAAGAGAAAGTGCGGAACAAAGAAATTAAACTTACACACATCCGAACTGAACATTAACTCGTTGATATCTTTACCAAACCGTTAAGAGGGAGTCGTGTACGTCAACTTTGTAACAAGTTGGGCCTGTTTGACATGTATGCTCGAACTTGAGGGTGGGTGTTGAAATGTTTTAAATGTTGTTACCATATGTAGACATATACTATAACCGATGTATTATCACGCTATATATACATGTACCTAAATGAGAAATAGATATTTCAATTTTCTCTTAATCTCCTTTTTCACATTTCCCACGGACTCCCATAGGCATAGCTGACTCGGAACACATAGTTGAGACCAAAATAGCCGAAAGCATAGATGAATCGGAATAGACCCAACGTCCAAGATTGCATAAACCCCTAGGCTCAGGTTACTATCCTTAGACCTCCCCTCAGCCACAATAGAATCAACCGCCTCCTACTATGAGGAAACACAATGTAGAAGGTGTTCGATAGTGGGGTCACCTCCCTGTCCTAGGACAAGGGGCACAGAAGGTAACTCCACCAACTTATGAAATCAATGCCATCTCGGAGAACAAGACAAGTCCTGATGTAACCCCTCAGAGCAAACCACCTCACTATCTTGTACGACACCCTCCACCATGGGTGAGAGCTCCTCATGAGGCATCCCTCGTCAACAAATGAGAGCTCAGAGTCCCTGCACCATCGGATTTCGAGAGATAGGCTATTGGCCAAACTCCTCACGCTCCCCATGAGGCATCCCTCGTCAATTGCCTAACTCAGACCAAGCCAACCACCACCCACATCATATCTTTCGAAAAAAAAAACAGCAGGCATGTGCTCTTGAAAGGCCCTAAAAAATCGAGAAAGACGCAAAGGCTCTATTAAAGTTGCGGCATTTTTGGTGCTCAAATATTGTTGCTCCCGCAAAAAGATCAAATCAAATTAGGCACGTTGGACATCTCAACCGTCTCAAGCAAAGCACTCCAAAGCAAGAAAGTGACCACATGACTCATTAAAACAGAACAAACATGTGGTGGTTGTGTTCAAGGATACGCACCTTGGGAGTGTACTAGACAAGTTGAAAGGACTTGGATTCGACATGAAAAGAACGGCTAATACCCATCGAAGAACAATGGTAGTGAAACTTGTTGATGACACGACCAACAGTGATCGGAACCGATAAGGAACAAAGAAAACAACACCACCAAATCCTATAAAACAGTTGCACCTGCATCACCTAACTATAATATTATGATTTATTGATAATTTTGTTTCATTTCCTGTCGCCTATTCCTGTCGCTTATTTTGAAATATTGGCTATTGGAATTGTGATAATATTCCTGTTTATTGTATGTAGGAGTTTGAGCCATTGATACAGAAACCTTATAGTATCGTGTACTTCCATTCTGCAGCGTCTTTGCAGCTGTAAGTATTGACTTGAGTTGGCTTTAAATAAAGTCATTAAAAGCATTGTTATTTTTATGCTGGTCCTCGCATACTAAACCGCGAATTGTTTTTTTTTTTTTTTAGCAAAAACTTGTCCTAGACTTGATTCATCACATATACATCATAATTTACTGCTTTCAACTTCTCATTTGAGAATTTTATTCCTCTATTTGACATCGTATTAGTCAACAGTCTCTAGGTTTCTCTTTGAGTTGAAAAATGACAGTATTCTGCATTTGTCTCTGAGGTGAGCCTCTGCACACATTATTATTCGGGCCACAGAAATAATTTCCTCATTTGGTGTTGTGGGCTTTATAATTTTAATCCTCCCTGGTCCCAAAATGGGACCTCATTCTTTGGGCTGTTGTTTTCTTTTGTTGCCTGTTTTTTGCCCTGGAGGAACTGTTAGATCCATGGATTTCTATTACCTAGGTATAAGAGTGTAGCTGTTGCTTGGGGCTCTTTGGATAGCCACCGAAAATTATTATTAGGTGATATTGCACAAATGAACTACTTTATCATAATTATGGATATATTTGCGTGCGCATAAATGAGACGAAAATTGATTGTCTTAAAATAACATGTTTGTGTTTTATAAAACTTTGAAGTTTATTTCTTAAATCAAACCATGGCCTTTTGTATCCATATACGTTTTTTATTTTAAATGTGGACCTTTTTATAAACTTAACCAGTTTTGCTGCCCATTGATGGAATGAGCAGTCAACCAGACTTGGGATGGATGAGGAGATTACAGCAGATACTTGGACGGAGACACCAGCGTAACCTGCAAGTATGTTATTTTTACTGATTTGCCTGATCCATGAAAGAAACATATCTGCAGCTTTTTTTAATCTAATCTACCAGTCTGCTATTTTTAGGCGATATATGTTCTTCATCCAACCTTTGGACTGAGAGCTGCCATTTTTGCCCTGCAAATGCTTGTAGATAACTTGGTACGTCCAAAGTTATCTTCTATTGCTAAATTAATGGAATCTGAAAATTAATGCTATTTCAAATCCTCATGAAAGATTAATTATTGGATATCTACTTTCCAGATCTGGAGGAACGTGGTTTATGTTGATCGCCTTCTGCAGCTGTTCAGATATGTTCATCGTGAGCAGTTGAGCATTCCTGACTTTGTGTTCCAGTTGAGTTCTCTTCTTCTAGTCCAGGTTAAATAAGTTTGTGGTTTGGCTTTATATTAGCTAGTGTATTTTGGACGCACTCTTTGTATATTAATGTTTGTTATCCATAGTGGAATATGGTTTTGGCATGCCCACCTACATGTTGCCAAACAATCCAAGTCCCAATTGATAACCAAATTGAAGGAGATTATTCCCCGTTTAATGTTTGTAATGCTATGATACTTGCAGGCACGATTTAGAAGTTAATGGAGGGAAGGGCCTCATTGTTGACCCCAGGACGAAATATGTTTACCATCGACCATAAGTGTCAAAATCATACTCAATCATTGTTTGAAAGTGGTGTGTTTGTATATATACATATTACGAAGCTGGGTTTCAAGTTGTCTGGCCATTTCTGTGAAGCAAATTCCTATTCTGTTTTGTTTTATTTTTAATTCCTTGATCATGGCATCGGCCCGCGAAAGTAAATTTACTCTGTAACAATGAAACGATTTTCTCATCGGGTAACCATCTCATGTGCAAGTGATTGAGCTTTGTTGAAGCTAGTTGCAGGCTGTTAGTTATTTCTATTCATTCTATGTCCAAGGACAAGCATTGACTCGAAATTATTACTCATAACAATCATAAATAAGGCCAGCATTGTACTAAGGTAGAAATATAAAGAAACCGATCAGGAGTGCTATTTTCTGTTAGTACTAAGCACAAGGCAAAAAGACCAAAAGCATATAACGTGCGGCCTCAGTTCTCACAATGGATGCCATATGTTGTCATTGGACAATTTTGTTTTCATGTATGACTGAATATAAGTGCCGCCTGCCAAATACACAAATGTGGTATTGCACAAAAAAATAGGGCAATAAAAAAACTGTAAAATCAATACCCATTAATTTTCTCAGTTACTTTCATTCCCACAATGCATACCTTACGAATATTCTCCATTCTCATCTTGGGATTTGCCGGGCGCTTCATGCCGAGGCCTATTGTATTTTTCACGCAGCTGCTTAACTGGAATGAAATCTCCAGCAGTATCTGTGCCGTAGAATAAGAAAGATAGATATGGATGATCCAACCTGCCCTGCAAACGTTCAGGCACTTATTCACATGGTCACGGAATGGTGGGCAGGGTAGTGTTCCACTTCTTTTTGCTATGTACTATTTTTTTTCATTTTTATTTTGAAATAATTTATATACTCACCCTGTCTTCCTGGTCAAGGGCTAACAAATTTTCCTCCGGGACTGCAACAAAGAAATTCAATTTGAGAAGTTTATCAGGCGGTCAGCAAGAAAGGAAATTTGAAATAGCTTATTGACAATCCAGCTATAAAGATTGATGGGAATGGACATAAATAATTTAATTACGCAATGAATAAGAAAGAAATGCTGGAATATTACCATAGGTCACAAGCAGATTGGGGTCAGAATGGACATCAACCAAAACCTGGAAAGTAGTAAACACATATAACTTTGTTTAATGGAAATTCAATAGTTTCACTTTTATTTCCATCCAATGCAGCTTTGTTACCTAGTTTAATGGAGCATTCAAACTACAGATCCTATAGGAAAACAATTTTTTTTTTGAACTATAGGAAATGGATAATGGGACAAAGAAAGGGGCAAATGTGGGAAGAAGCTATGTTTACAGAGGAATCAACATAATACGAACTAAAGTCAAACAACCAGGCAACCCAAAAGAAACAGAAGAAATACTAATTTGACCCACTGGCAAAACAGAACTTCCAGCGTGATTTTATTCTCCCTACTGGAGATAGTACAAGAAGTTGATGGGTTATTTGCAAAAATAAATGAATAAATATAGGAAAAGTGTCAGCAGGCTCTCATACTTGTAAGCAATGGAATGAACACAGGGAGACTTGATGTTCCTTGAAGTAGAAGATGCTAGGAGTTTGTTTTTGTTTATAAATAATTATTTACAATCAAGTCTTTATAAGTATTTTTGAATAAGACAATTTTATTAGAAAAAAATTACACATAAGAAGTGCGTGAAAAGCAGAAATACAACTACAAGCTCAAAAAGAACAACCATTAACCATATCACAAATAGAAGAAAATCATACACACTCATAACAAACATCTACTCCCTCAAATAACGTAAAACAATAATAGAAATCGCAGTAGCAAACCGCTTTTGATCATCAAACACACATTCTACTCTTACCAAAGACTCCAAATAAGGCAATGAAGGACGGCCTGCTAAACCATCAAATGCCGCCCGACACCCCCTAGAGCACACATGCAAATGCACCAAGAGACGATGACATCACCCAATGAAAGTCAAACAAATTCATGACCATATTCCAAAGCCCCCTAGCATATAATAGACAGGGAATGAAAAGATAATCCACAGACTCCGTCAAAACCCTACACATGTAACATCGGCTAACAAGAGCAAAACCCCTACGCCACAAATTATCAACGGTAAGAATATTGTCCAGAACCACGGTCCAAGCAAAGAATGCAACTTTAGACAACACTCGCCTTTCACACACTTCACCAAGCAAAGCTCCAAAGTTAGGCAAGCATAAGAATACAATAGAAACTATGGACCTAGTAACCTCACTCCTAATTGGGTTGCTAACACATCCTATTCTCATCAATCCTTGCTAGGAGAACCGAATACAACTTGTCAAAAAATGAGAAAGCTTCCAATTTCAATCTTGAGTAGCTCGCGAAATTAGCACCTCTCATTGCATGGTAGTACCTCAAAAACAATAGACATTAGCCACAAAAGCATCAAGAGAGCATGCAAGCCGATACAACTTTAAGTAAATAAGCTTCAGGGGAGAATCACCACACCAAATATTATCCCAAAAGCGAAATAAAGCACCATCCCTCAACTCATATACAACAAACCGAGAGAAAGATTCCCACCACGTGTAAATGAATTTCCATAGCCTCATGCCATGAGGTCCGCGCAACATTAAAGAGATTCAACCCTCACTAGCAACCACATACTTTACCACAATAACCTCCCACCACATGGCCTCCCGCTCCACCCCAAACCGCCACATCCATTTCCCAAGAAGAGAGGTATTAAATCGGCACAACTTCTTAATGATCAAACCACATTATGAAAGAGGATGACACATAGTATCCTGTTAAAATGTATGCATTCATGTACATACCATATTGGTATTACCACATGGCCTTCATATCCTATATGTAAAGGCCTTGTGTTATGTATTTGAATATATGAAATAATACAATTTCTCTAACATGGTATTAGAGCCATGATAGCAACGCACAACGATCCTTTACGACATAGATCCGTTGATGCCTTTGGAGGACGAAGACGCAGCAACACAGCGACACAGTGACGACCTTCTCTGCAAACGATCCTAGACCTAGATGCAATCTGAGTTGGGGCCCTGCGACGCGTTCCCAGCCGATCTCGTCTGCTGACAATGTTCCAGACGATGCTCTTCCCTATGTGTTTGGCAATGACGGTCGGCCACGGCATCTGCGTCTGGTCTGGCAACAACGCTCGGCCGCTTTGCCATTTGGTGGTGACACATCTGCGTCGTTCGATGACGATCAATGATAACGGATTGGCGTCTTCACGATCGTTTGGAAGTCGGCTACCACTGGTAGTAGGCAACAACACGCGACGAAGGCGTCTGACGATGCTAGCCCACGACTCACGATCTCTCGATGACTGGTAGTCTGTCCAGATCTCGTGTTCAACAGGCGGATGTTCTCTCATCAGTTCGTCAAGTCCTTGCATCGTATGGACTTGTGACACAGCAGGTCACACTGGTGATGTGTTTTGTGGTTTGATCTTTTTGTGTTTACAATAATCTTTTGTGCTGGATGGTGCTGTTAAATATTGCGCGATATTAATTGCTTGTTGTTGTTTCGGTATTACCTGCTACCTGCTGTTCTTGGATGTATTTCTTGCTGTTTTAGTATATTTTGGTATTCCTTGCTATTGCTTATGTTTTACACCATGAATACAACCAATCCCTCGCCTCTTCAACTCGCTTCTGTGAAGTTAGATGGCTCCAATTATGTGCCTTGGTCTACGGCTGTTGAGGTTTATGCTTTAGCTACTGATCAAACAGCATATCTGTATTCTGATAGCCCCCTTGTTAGTTCCACTATGGAGGCCAAAGCTAAATGGACCAAAGGCGATGCCATTCTTCGTACTCAATTGTGGAATAGCATGAAACCACGGTTGGTACCTCAGTTTATGCCGTGTAAATCCGCCAAAGGTATCTGGGATTAGTGTGCCTTAATATACGCTAGTAAGTATAATCTCCAGGGTGTCTGTGATACATGGGGGGAAATTATTTGATCTCCAGCTTGGCGATCAAACTCTAATAGAGTTTTACTCCACATTTATGTCGCTTTGACAGCGACTTGATACCTTTTTACTGGATGCGAGTTTGCTGCTGCGTTGTGAAAACGCCACATGGTGTGGCCTTTCCATTTTTAGGTACCTTTTTGTTGTTTGTTTTAAAATTCAACCGTTAGATGTAATATTCATATAGTGCATGTCACTCTTGTAAAATTTTGTAGTAGTCTAACGGTTAGATTTTACATAAATGCAATTACAAAAAATAAAATACTAAACAAATTAATTTTTTAATTTTTTGTAATTGCATTTATGTAAAATTTAACCGTCAGATTACTATAAAATTTTACAGAAGTGACATACACTACATAAATATTACATCTAACACTTGAATTTTGAAACAAACAACAAAAAGATACCTAAAAATGAAAACGCCGCATGGTGTGGTGTTTCACACCGCAGCAGCGAACTCGCGTCCCTTTTTACTATGGAGGTCGATGTGCTGACAAAGCGACAGGAGGACATGTTTGTTATGTTGTTTCTTAAAGGGTTGGGACCTTCTCATTCCAACCTTCGGCGTCAAGTCATCTGTGAGCGGTCCCTTCCATCTATTGATGAGATTTTCTCGCGAATTCTTCACTACACTGTGGAAACGAAGGCTTCACTCACTCTTGTTGTTTCTTCTGAGTCATCTGCCATGGTGACACATGTTCTCGGGGGCCAACGTGGTCGGGGGCATGGCATACGTGGTCGTGGCGGTTGTGGAGATCGTAATATGGGAGTCGTCCCCCGTGATGCATATGTTTCACCTGGTGGACGGACACAACGGTTCTATACACAATGCAAGAAAGTTGGACATACAGAATCCTATTGTTATACTCTTCATCCAGAATTTTGCCCTGCACATATGGCATATGTTGGGGTTAATGAGTCGACCCCTGCTATGGAGGTTACTATAGAATCCACGCCATCTTCAGTTGGAGCAGTAACACTGTCGCTCATCCTGGGTGGCGCTGTGCTATAAAAGATGAAATGCAGGCTCTTGTTACTAATGAAACTTGGGTTCTCACCCCGCTGCCTGCTCATAAGCATGTTGTTGGTTGTCGGTGGGTGTTTACTGTGAAAGTCCATCCTGATGGCTCCATTGAACGATTGAAGGCTCGCCTAGTTGCTAAAGGCTACACTCAGGTTTATGGTGTCGATTATAATGACACATTTTCTCCTGTTGCCAAGATTCCCTCTGTTCGAGTGTTCATTTCTTTAGCTGTTCATTATGGCTGGACTCTCCATCAACTCGACGTCAAGAATGCATTTCTCCATGGTGACCTTGTTGAAGAGGTTTATATGGAGCAACCACTTAAGTTTGTTGCTCAGGGGGAGAATCTGGTTTGTCGTCTTCGCAAAGCTCTCTATGGGTTAAAACAGTCACCACGAGCCTAGTTTGGCCGTTTCAGTACTGCTCTTGTTCGATTCGGACTGCGACAATGTGGCATTGATCATTCTGTGTTTAGCTCCTCTTTTGCTGCTGGTTGTGTTCTCTTAGTTATATATATTGATGATATTGTTATTACAGGTAGTGATGCAGTCGGCATTCAACGTTTGAAGCGTTTCCTTTTAGTTGAGTTTTGCACTAAGGATCTCGGTCGATTGCGGTATTTCTTGGGGATCGAGGTGGCCTACTCTGGTCATTCTATCTCTTTGTGCCAACGAAAATATGTGCTTGACATTCTTAATGAGGTTGGCTACTTAAGGGTTCAACCGGCTGATTCGCCTATGGATCCTGCTGTCCGACTGGATTCAGAACATGATGATTTATTACATAATCCTGCGCAATATCGGCGCTTAGTTGGGAAGTTGAACTATTTGACTATTACCAGATATTTCCTTTGCCGTGAGTATTGTAAGCCAGTTCATGAGTGCTCCTCGCATTACCCACTGGAATGCAGTCTTACAGATTGTGAAGTACTTGAAAGGGGCACCAGGACGCGGTCTTCTGTTTACAAAGCAAAGTAACCTCAATATTCACGGTTATTCCGATGCTGATTGGGCAGGCTGTCCGATCGATAGACGATCCATTACTGGATACTGCGTGTTTCTTGGTGGAAATGCTTGTGGCATGGAAGAGTAAGAAACAACACGTTGTGTCGAGATCTAGTGCAGAGGCTGAATACAGAGCAATGACACATACAGCAGGTGAACTGACATGGTTGACCATGTTATTATCCGAAATTGGCTTATCTTCTTTGTGTTCTTCAGTGTTGCATTGTGATAGTCAATCTGCTATCTATATTGCATCCAATCTAGTGTTTCATGAAAAGACAAAACATATTGAGGTAGATTGTTATTTTGTACGGGAAAAAGTGCAGAACAATGAAATTGAGCTTGCGCACGTCCATAGCGAACATCAACTCACTGATATCTTTACTAAGCCCTTGCGGGGTACTCGTGTACATCAATTTTGTAACAAGTTGGGACTTTTTGACATATATGCTACAACTTGAGGGGGAGTGTTAAAACGTACACATTCCATATTGGTATTACCATAATGGGCCTTTGTACGCATTCATGGATATACCATATTGGTATTACCATAATAGGCCTTTGTATCCTATATATAAAGACTGTGTATTATGTATTCAAAATATGAAAAATATTACCATTTCTTTAACAGTTCACAAACATCTGTCACGGGCACTAGAACCACTCGATTAAGTCCTTCACTTTCGCTCTCGTCTGTTTTACACTTACCACACTCACCATATAACTTAATATTTGTTAGTTCCTTGACTAAATCACTTAATTGTTCTATAACCTTTTCATCCTCTGGTTGTGTTTTTCAGGATCTGAAGACTGGATGGACAATTGGTGGAGGCACTAAAGCAAATGGCCTCTATTACTTTAATGGAGCTATGTCCTCTGAAACCGCTGCTACGGTTGCCCAAGACTCTTCCAATGTTTTTTGCTTACATTGTTGTTTAGGCCATCCTTCCCTTTGCACACTCCAGTCAATCACACCATTTACTATGTCTGTTAAGACTCTTCCTTGTGAAACATGTGAGTTAGGTAAATATCATCTTGTGTCCTTTCCTTCACGTCACATAAATCGGGTTGACACGCCTTTTGCCTTGATTCATTCTGACATATGGGGTCCATGTCGTGTATCAGCTTTCTCTAATTTTAGACATTTTATTACCTTTGTCGACGACTATTCTCACTCATATGACTTGGTTATACTTACTAGAAGACCGAACCGAGGTCTTTTCTTGTTTTTAACAATTCTATTTTGAAGTGCAAACCCAGTTCCAGGTTTTTGTTAAGTGCTTGCGATCTGATAATGCAAAAAAATATTTAAGCTTCTCCTCGGGGTTTCAATCATTTTTTTGTCTCTCATGGTATTGTTCATCAAACCTCTTATTCTTATACTTCTCAACAGAATGGAGTTACAAAACGAAAGTACCGTCATCTGCTTGATATTTCCCGTTGTTTACTAATACATATGCATCTGCCTAAATATTTGTGGGGATTTGGTGGTCACGATCGCAGCATGTATATATATAGACCACGATTGATTGGAACAAGAAAAACTTGTAGCAATGGATTGACAGTGTCCAACAACATCTATTCTTCTGCGACACTACTATCCAATCGCATTTGTCACCGTTGGACACGATGCAGAGAGGTGTGTCTGGGTTGCATCTGGTATCGCAGCAGGGTTGCATTTGGGGGAGAGGTGACGTAGAGAGGTGTGTCGCTCGCAGAGTCCTCAAGGATTTTCATTGCAAAGAGGAATTGTCGTCGTTGCTATGTCGTCACAGAGAGGAATCGTCATCGTCATTGTGTTGTTGTCGTCATCGCTGCACTTGTCTAGGATCGTCATTGCAAAGAGATTGCAGCATCGCACCTGCGTCTGCATTCCATATGTCGCGGCATCGCTTTTGTGTCTCCATTGTCTGGGTCTCCTCTGTTGTGGCATAGGATTGTCACATCGGAGTGTTTTCATCCTCCGAAAGCGTTAAAGGAAACACGTTGTGAGAGAGGAGATCACACTATGTGCATGCCACGGAGGAGTGATGTAAGGAGAGCTCTCCATTGTGGCTTTGATACCATGTAAACAATGGTATTTGAGAATCTATTCATGTATGTTGAGAGCAAAAGAAAGACATTCTTATAGCGTATTACATTAATATTAAAAAACTACACTACCCTCACTCTCCAACAATAAGCATGTTAGACATTTAGGTGCTTTAAAGGGGTGATTATAAATAAAAATGCACTAGGACTGATAATATGGCTAAAGAGAGAGGGAGGGATGGGATGCACAATAAAAGCCCAACATAAGCAAACTAAGGGTATCACAAATTTCTATAACAATACAACTTTAATGCTGAGATGAAATCTATGTTCTTCTGTATAGTGAGGCAATAGAATGAGTCAAGCAATTTCAGACCAGATAAATGGCTAATTGGATTGTCGTAGAAAATTTTCTGAATAAGCCTAGGAAGGGTATCACATAATTCTATGGCAATAGAAATTTGATGCAGAGGTGAAATTTATGTTTTGTAGCAAAATGTCAGAATAAGGACCTGATAAAATGGCTGATTGGATTTCCGCAGCAATTTTTCTACATGGGCAGTTTCCTTCCATGAACTTGATTCACAGCATACTGGATCCATTCCACAGATTACTCCTAGATAACCTGATATCAGAATAAGAGTTTTAAATTACAGAGGGTAGCTCGCACAGACAGTTAAAATCTATGTACATCTTTAAAAAATTATATTTTAAGGGAGCTGACCAATGATCAAGAATAACTACCCTTTTTTATGCCAACATATTTGCACAGTTAAACTTTTACTGTTCTATGAGCACTAGGAATCATCGAGAATGAAATTATTTTATTGATATTTTCATAAAATATGTGGTCAGATATATATATATAAGAAGATGATACTATCTATGATAATGTAGATATTAGGATATCAAATCTAATTATACTATACCTCATAATATCCCATGTTATATCATTTTAATTATAATAATACTTCCTTTCAAGTTGGAGCATAAATATTAATCATATTCAGCTTGTTATAAAGATAAGCAATCTAAATCCCATTTAGAGCTTTTATGAAAATATCTTCAAATTGTTCTCTAGTCTTTACATATCCCGTGAAAATCAATCCAAGCTAGATTTTATTGCGAACAAAATAACAATCAATTTCGGTATATTTGGTATGCTTGATTCTCTCAAAACACAGGATTAGAGGTAATACGAAATGCAGTCTAATTATCACATCACAATTAGTGCTAAAGATTTAACACTAACTTCTTTTAAGAGATAAAATATCCACATTATCTCACATCCAGACTATGTCACAGCCTTATATTCTGATTTAACACTGAATGATGACACAACATTCTATTTCTTACTCTTCCATGAGACCAAATTTCCTCCAATAAAACACAATAACCTATTGTAGATCTTCTATCCACTGTGTAACCTACCCAATTTGCATCTAAAAAACATTCAATCTGAGTGTGTCCATGATTTGTATACAGGAGACTACATCCAGGTAATCCTTTAAAATAACATAAAACCTATTCCAATGCTGCCTAATGATGAACTGTCAAGGATGACATGAATTAACTAACAATATTAACAAAATAGGCAATATATATACGACTGACGGTAAAATAATTTAACTTCCCAACTAACCTTCGATATCTTTCAGAGTTAACAAATGGTTCCTCATCTCCTATGTGATATATGTTCGGAGTCATTGGAGCACTACAAGACTTTGCTCTCAATTTTGTTGTCTTAATTAATAAATCAAGAATATATTTCCTTTCAAAGAAAAAGATACCTCATCTACTCCATGTAACTTTAACATCTCCAAAGTCTTTCATGCTGAATTCAGTATGAAGAAAAGATTTGAAAGACAAAATGCCTAAAATATCATTGTCAATAATAACGATATCATCAATATATGCAATTAAAAGGATAAGACTACCTTTTAATTGCTTATATAGAACACTAAGTGATCAATCTTGCTTTTAACTATAACCCACGTTTTAATAATCTGACTAAATTTGTAAACCCAAGCACAAGGACTGTTTCGAACCATACAAAAAATTCCAAAGGGGACAAACACACCCAGACTCCCCCTAAGTAACAAAACCATGAGGTTGCTCCATATACACCTCTTTATGGAGATCACCATGAATAAAAGTATTTTTGATATCCAGTTGATGCAAACGCCAATGGCAAGTAGTTGCCAGATAAATAAATAAATGAAGAGAGATCAATTTGACAACATAAGAAAAAGTATCATAATAATTCACATCATAGGTTTGGGCATAGTCCTTAGCCACGAGACAGGCCTTCAAGCAAGTAACAGACCTATCAGGATGATTGACCATAAATGCAAACACTCACTTGCAGCCGATAGCCCGTTTTCCTAAAAGTAAACAACCAAGTGCCAAGTATCATTTTCATCTGAAGCCTTCATTTTATTGATTATTGCTTTACGCCAACCAAGATGAGAGAAGCCTTCACGAATAGTTTCCAGAATAATGGTAAAATTGAGAGATGCAACAAAAGAAGAAAAAAAAAAACAAACAATTGTAAGAAACGAAAGACGAAATAGGATAAGTACAACTTTGTTTACCTTATGTAATACAATAAAAAGATCATCACTCGAGATTGGATCCGAGAGTGAAAAAGCAGGTACTGAACATGAATCAAGAGGTTGACAGGTGAACTAGACTTGAGTAATAGGGTACTTATGAGTAATAGGAGGAATGGATCTCATGACATTTGCAAAGGGCGTGATAGAATAAACCAATAAATCATCCTCATCCTGATATGTTACTCATCCTTATGAGTAACATTAATTGAAACAAGATATTTGCCAAGACCAGGACAATAATAGTGATAGTCTTTTTGAAAACGAGAATAACCAAGGAAGATACACTTCAAAAACTTAAAATCTAATTTGGTAACATACGGGCGAACATCACGTATGAAAAAACTACTACAAAATATCCTAGGATCAATTGGAAACATAAACTTTTGGGGAAAGAAAATTTGTAAGAAATATCACCGTGAAGAACAAATAATGACATGCAATTAATTAAAAAATAAGTGATATAAATTGCATCAACCCAAAAGAATCTAAGAACATTGATAAAGCCTAATTTTATAGTACTTTTGCGTTTTATTTTCATAATATTATGTGCACTTTAATCTTGTTACTTGTTAAATTACAATATATTTATTTGAATGCATATTTTTGACACTTCATGAATATTTGCAAGTACTTGTGAGTTTTTAGGCAAAACAGATTTATGCTGAAATTTTCAAAGCAATCAAAAGGTCATTTGCATCAAAAATAGACACATGGTGAAATGGGCAATTCAACTAGAGTGCAACAACTTGCCTTTCCTTTTATACTTTGTCTCCTGCAGCCTCCAAAAGTTTCCTGATTTTTTTGTTTTCTTTTATTCTCCGTGGAATACTGTTTTGCAATCAATTGAACTTCATATCTTCTTTTATTTATTTTGAATCTATATTTTTACTTGAATAATTCATAAATGAGCTATGATATGTATTACTTTTCTCTATTATGTTCAATTATTTTATGCTTAATATATAGTTGCGGTTAAGTATTCATTATTTCAAAGTATGATCGTACAATTAACTCGCGGTTGTGGTTAATTGAGATTATAGAATTTAAATTCGTACGAAACAGATCATTATTCCAAAATACTTACCATAATTATTTCAGTTGAAACAAATTCATAATTTGAATGAAATCATGGTATTTTGGTTCAATCGAATTATAAGGCAATACATATTTTGTTTATTTTATGAGATAATGATAAATAATTAATTGAAGTGGAATGGTTGAATCAATTGAGTTGTAATTAATTACTTCTTAGTTAATTGAATACTAGATAATTAATTTACCTATAAAAAAAAAAGAATACTAGATAATTAATTAATTTTATTTCAAACAAAATCCCGCCATATCTCTAATTCAATTTAACTTAATTTTTTTCTTTAATTTTCTTAAAGACTAAGTTGAAATAAATTTTATAAGTCCTTTGATCGTAAACAACCTAAGTTGGCTCTATGTTATACTTAATTTAAATTTTATTTAAAGTGTGTATGTATGCGCTAATGCTCTGTTTCAAACATTTATTTGAAGCAAAAGGGCACTTACAGTTTCAACAAGATGTCTATTCTTCCATTTGGCCATGCCATTTTGAGACAGAGTATCAACATAAGAAGTTTTATAAAGTATGTCATTTTGAACCATAAAATCTTGAAACAAGATTTGGATATATTCTTTGGTATTATATCATTTCATAAATGACGAATGAAAATATTAAATTCACTTTTTATTTCAACATAAAAAGCATAAAAAATATAAAACAGTTCATAACAACTTTTCATTAAATACAACACAAGAATAGTCAATCACAAAGGTAACCAAATATTCAAATCCAATTTTAGACACAATAGGACAAGGATACCAAACATCATAATGAATGAATTCAAAAGGAATACTAGCACGTTTATTGATTTTTGGATTCAAACTAATTCGCAATTTAAGAAGATATATGACTAAACTGTTGACAAAGTTTTTTAAGCGATGGAAGTGATGAATGACTTAACTTATAATGTTCGTCTAAAGGATATATAACACCAGAGTAAGCAACAGACAAATGTAGTCAGGTATCAAAAATGTAGAGGGGCCCATATTGATGTCATTTATCAATAATTTGTTTTGTCATAAAATCCTGAACTAATTTGGAGTTCAGAACTCCGAGAGATTAATTTGTAATTTGGGTGCTTATTAATTAATTGAAGAAATGAACAAAAAATATAAGTAAGATAGAGAGAGAGAGAGACTCCTAGCGTGTTGTCACTTGCGATTTGGTGAAAAAAAGAGAAAGAGGAGAGCTTGGAATTGGAGTTTGCCAACTAAGGAACTTGGATCTTGAGTTTGGAGTTGATTCATCAGCGAATCCTTTCCAAGTAGGTAATTCTATTAGGTAATTCTATTTGCATCTTCCTTATATTCTTATCTTCCTCTAGCTTTAGGGTGGAAGATGTAGTAACAAATCCCAAGTGGTAGGATTTGGGATTAATTCGGAATTAATGAAATCATATGATGTTGGAGTGTTAAATCTTATTGTTAACTCTTCTAAGTACTTAAGAGATCGTTTTATCGGTATATGCATGCTTGAAAATGGGATTGAATTGGTATAATTGAGCTATGGGTGAAAGTGAAACTAGGACGAAAGCCGAAGGGCCATTTCAAGCAACCTGCTCGAGGCTCGAGTGTCAAGTCGGCCTCGAGCAAGGTATCAAGCATAAGGATTAAGCAGGGGTGTCAAGCAACATAAAGCGTCGAGCAAGCTCGAAGTTGGAGAGGGTGTCAAGCCAGCCTCGAGCAATTTCGAGCGTCACGCAGAGACTTGAGCAGTTGGGCAATGTCGCTTATATCTTTTTCTTAGTATGAAATATCATTGTTTACTTGGCATGAAATATTATTTGGTATGAATATGATTATGAGTTTAAAACCTCATTGCGTTCATGGGCTTTAAGGTTGGCATTTTGTTGGTTTGATTGGCGGTTTAACCAAGATCCCATATAGGGTTGTTTGGAGGCTGAGGCCCCTTATATGGCTGGTTGATTGTGTTAAGGTCCCATAGGTGGCAGGCTTGGTGTCGTATTCTCACATATGGTTGGCAAGCTATGAGAGCCTCGCCTTGTGTTTGCTTGATTTAATGTGGCAGTAGTTAATGTATTATCTAATTATTTGTGAATTGTTGTAATTTCATATGTACCACATGGGATACTACACTAACACATGCATACACTGAATACATAATCTTAAATGTTAGTCTTGGTAGGATGGTGTGGAGTTGTAGATCGCCTATTGGCTATTTGTGCTCACCCTACATTGTTATCCTATATTTGCAGGTTCTGACAAGAGGTAGTCATCGGTTCTATAGTTAAGCAGACTAAACACTACTAAGTAGAGGACTTTCCTTGTTTATCCTCGACTAAAGAGAATGAGGAGGACGATCGAAGACTAGAGAATAGCGATTGTCGATCTCCAACAGTTAAGAGTTGCAAAGGTCAACATAGACTAACATCAATTGTAGGAAAAAAGAACAATGTTGCAATGGTACAATCATCGTTGTCAACACGAGACCGGGCAAAGAGATCAATGACTAAGAAGAGACTGTCAGACAAAGTGCTCAAACAAAGAGATGTTGATGGACATCGTCAATGCCAAAGACATCAATGTCATCATCATCGTTGTCGATGTTGTGTCAAGTAGAGACATCGAAGTTGGTGTTGGGCAGAAACCTTGAAGTCGTCAAAGTTAGTGTCGCAAAAGCTGCCATCGAATGGTTCAAAGACGTCGACAGACAGGGGTTGTCATCAGCAGAGTCGTCATCGATGGGTGAGGACGTCAGCAAAGACTTCGTCGATGAACAGAGATATCGATGGTAGATTTGGCCAGAGAGCTTCGCTGGATAGATAATGTTGACGACGTACGACAAACAGAACGTGAAGGATATAAACTAAGATAAAAGAACAAAATATTTATTTGAATGACTTTGATACCATATTAGAATCCAAGTACTTTTATCCTAAAACTAATTAGATGTTGGAGAAATTATTCTTGGATCTATATTAAACTATACTTAACAACTTTTCCATTGTGAAACAATTCTAATACACTTCCCTCACGTGGCAGCGTGAATAATACACGAATGAAAATTATAAGTAAGACGGAATATCAAATAACACTATCCCAAGCTAGACATCATGAGTAGAAAATACAACCTGCTCTGATATCATGATACAAATAATAATAAAATTCTTTTATTGACATTTTCATACAATATATGGTCAAGTATATATACAAAAAGATATGTTATTTATGGTAATGTAAATATTAAGATATCAAATCTAATTATATTATATCCCATAACACTACTAATTATGTCATATCATTCTAATTGTAGTAACACCTAAAAACCTATTTCTTATAGTACAAAACAAGTAATTTCTAATACTTTTGAACGAAGAAATGACTTTCTTTCATATTTCACAAAAGCTGAAAGGACAAGTTGGAGAAAAGGAAGCAATTGGACATGAGCAACCAAAAAAAATTAAGGTATCCCACCTCAAAAGAATGAAATTCTACAATAAAAAAACCATTTGTTTTCTCTTCAAGATATGAAACCATAATATACGAGGAATGTTAAATGCAAACTAAGGGAGGAGTCACACCAAAAAGAAGTAACTTAAAAAAAAACGAATAATGAAGTAATATTGTGAATACATGAATTAGAACAAAGGATAAGAAGACAATGTAGCTTGAGCTTTTTTTAGAGGAAAAACAAAAAAATTATATGTTACTATGTCTGCATTTAAAAGCAATTAATTAACATCTTTCAGTGGAAGAAAAGCTAATCAATATAAAAAATATAAATAAAAAAATCACCAAATAATGGGAAAATAATAGAGACAAAGTGCATAATAAAAAAACACTAGGAAAAAAGGGTATTATATGAAATGTTACCAACATTAGGGCATCTCCCATAGTCTTTCAAAATTGCTTTTTATCTCTATCTGTAGAGGAAAAAAATTAAAAACTTAGCTCCAGCAGTCATTTTCAATTTTTTTTTACAAAGTATATAATAATCCTTAATTTTTGAAAGGGTATCGTCTTTGTAAAAATTTAAAAAATAATATTTTTGCTGATTTTTTATTGAAGCTAGTGGGATTTGCGGTGGAAAGTAATAATAAAAAGTAGTTTTCAATAGAATAAAGAGTAAAATAAAGAATACTGCTAGGGTGTTTCTTAAAATAAAAAATAGAATTATATTTTAGAGATAAATTTAGACTACTCTTGAAGATGGCTTGATGTCACGCCCCGAACAGCGTAGTGCTGGCGGGCGTCTCCCAAGTAGCGCAGGTACGCGCTACTTGCGAAGGGACAAGACGAAAAGCATAACTAGTTTGGATGGGATAGGCTCCACGACAGTTCGTGCGGAAGATCGATAGAGCCCCTTCGGAGTTCAGACGTACTGGCCCAGTTAAATGTGGAGAGTACGCTACTAGTCTCGGACCTGACGATGAAAAGGAAATTTGGCCATCCCTACACAAACAGGTCGAAAACTGGAGCCGTTCTCCGGATGAGCCCAAGCAAGGCAAAACCAGTCTACATGTGCCCCGATCGGTATGGCTTACTCGGAGCATCCACCAGGGTGACCAAGTGCCGCACGGGTGAAAACCCTGATCCCGTGACAAAGTAGTATCAAAGCGGTTGTGGCCCGTTTCCAGAAAGCTCACCGAAGCACTCTCGCGAGATATATGCATGGTCCCTAATCCCAAGTTGGGAAGGAACCCCTAACAGATGGGGATTGACCAGAAAAAGGTCTTCCACGCATCACATCCACCAAGTTGTTGGCTGCCGAGCCAAGGTGGAGTACCCAAGGAAGGGACAGAGTAGCATTGCGAGAGTCAAAATGAGCGCGCCAAAAGATCTTGGTTCCTCCGAACTCGCTAACGCAACGATGACGTTGCGAAATCAAGTGGGGGAGGATGTCATCCCCCGAACAGCGTGGTGTTGGTAGGCGTCTCCCAAGTGGCGCAGGTGCGCGCTACTTGCGGAGGGACAAGGCGAAAAGCGTAGCTAGTACGGATAGGATAGGCTCCATGGCAGTTCGTGCGGGATATCGATGGAGCCCCTTCGAAATTCAAACGTACTATCCCGGTTAAATGCGGAGAATACGCCGCTAGTATCGGACCTGACGATGAAGAGGAGAATTAGCCACATCCTGAGTCCAAGGCAGGGCGAAACCAGTCTACATGTGCTTCGATCGATATGACTTACTCGAAGCATCCACCAGAGTGACCGAGTGCCACACGGGTGAAAACCCCGATCCCATGACATTTAGCTCACTTAATTAAAATTAACACAACTTATTTAACCATTAGGGATAAATTTAGACTACTCTTGGAGGTTTGTATGTAATAGGGATAGACTTGCAGCCAAACAAAACAGATCATAGCCAAAGGGTCATACAGCTAGTGCGTTGATGGTATACTTACCTCATTCAAGTTCTTCCGAAGAATTAAGAACTTGAATTTTTTGAACCACTATTGAGAATCCAACTAGATTGCATTTCTAAAAATCCAGTTCGTTGAGAACAATTACAAAAAAATCTTCATTCTACCATGAAAAGTCAATTTCAAGCCAAGTTCAAAGCAATAAAACCAGTAGACATCATAAATATATACCGAACATTTTATGCCTCACTCTCTGGCCCAAACGAAAGGTATAGTGGACATTCTCGAATGCAAGAGCGTTTGCTGATACAGCCAGAGAGTCTGCCTCAAGTTTCAAAATTCTATCTCGTAATTCAGCTGCCAAAGCATAATTCTCACTCTCAATTGCATTCTGCATGTCTGCACTGTGGGGGAATGAACAAAAGTGATCAAGTGATCATATGCAAAATTTTCAAATTACACACGAGGCGTAAATTTTGAAACCAAGGAGGTGGGGTAGGATAAAGTAAAAATTTTGTACCATCTCGTATGGAAAATAAAAAAATAAAAAAAAACATAAAAACAAAAACAAAACAAAACAAAAAAAGTGGTGAATGTAAAGATACAAAAATTTTCAAACTCACCGTAGACGCAGAATACATATACCCTTATCTTGAGCTTCGGTCTTTGTGGTTAATCCCCTTTTTGCTTCTTGTTGCCTGATAACTTCAATTTCAACCTTTGAACAATAGAACAAATAGGCATTTTTAAAATTTTCCCATAACCCTACTGAGGCAAAGTCATGCGAAAGAGCATCTGAAAGGATTGACAGTAGGAATCACTGGAAATCTAATGCCAGCTTTTCTTGCAACTGTTTGAAAAGAATTTTTTGTATTGAGGTAGCACAAATGGAAATACATTATCTAACCTCAGTAAGCTTGTTTCTCAGCTGCTTTGCAATGTCATACTGCTCCATATTTAGAGCACACTGCCATTTCACAATTCCATTTAAACAACAGTTTGTAGACAGCCTCTAAGAATATAGATAATCACAATTATGCCATGATTTAAAGGAATCCGGGTAGTGTAGACAATAATTTTTACCAGTAATTGTGAAATCTAAAAACAAACAAAATTCAACACTTAGAAGCATTAAATGGATAAAGGCAAAGGGTTACCAAATCCAATCAATAAAATTTCATTTCCTTGGTATGACAAACTACACAATCAACACTAAATATTTTAGCTACAAAACAACTTGTTCAAGGTCTCCTATTATCTCATCATATACATCCGACTTATATGTGTGGGTAGAGAGAGAGCTATTAAAGGGCCAGGAGTAGGCCATCCCTTGAATTTTCAAAATTTTAAAGTCACTTTTAATTATATAATTGTTTTAGTTTGGTCCCTCGCATATTTCTAACATGTCCATAACTACTCTCTAAAATATAAAATACAACAGTGTTATCCTCTGCGTTTACATGTGCCATTAACTTATTCATTTATTAAATAATATTTTATATGTATTGTGCACTTTGCACATATAAGATCATTTCCATAACTTCAATTCCTAGAATCAGGATCCTTCCAAGTTCCAACAATTGACACTTACTCTCCTTGCCCCTCTACTCCTCACTGTTCTTTCAAAACTCCACCCAAAACCCAAGCAAAATAGTTTTGTTTTACGAATTAAAATTACTTATCTACCTCTTTTTTTTTTCTTAACTATTTTTTTATCATTAAATAGTTTCGATTAACTTGGCCACCCTAGGGTCAAATTTCATGGCCCCATCTCTGCATCTGGACAACAGGCAGACTAATAATGCATTGACTGTAACTAAAAGATTAGCCATTGTTACTAATATAAGAAATAGCCGAAGACAAAGGAGAAGAGAACATTGTGTAGGACGCTGAGAGACGTGTAAAACGCTCCTGAAATTATACAAAAGAAAATTTAAAATAAAGCTCGACAAACCTGTACTCGAGTGGCCAAGTCCAACCTAAAAAAGAAAACCAATACATCTTCGTTAGCACTCTCGCTACGCTCTGAGCTCGCATCCTGCCCTTGATCGCCCCCTTTAAAAATCCATCCAGCTTGAGCCCTCACACATCTCTGTGTCAGTATACCAGAGTGGCCACTGAAAACCCATCTCAGTATGTAGTCTCTTTCAACTCCGTGGGTGCTTGCCGCTTTCCCAGTGAATTTGAAATGCCTCCTCCATAAAAGGTTTGATCCGCAAAACCCACTGCTTCCACTGGTCGTTAAAGTGCAAGTTGAAAATCCTTGCACCATTCCCACTCTGTAATGAACAAATATGCTCCTCCTACCTACAAATTTGTGAAAAACAAAAAAAAAAAAAAAAAAAGCTCGAGTAAGTTAATAGCGCCCAAAAGCAATGCCCCTAACTTGGTGAACGGAAGGGTATGCCAAATTAGTCACCACTAAGAAACATATAAACATCCCCAAGAAAAACCCATATTCCAATCAGAGCAAATTTAAGTTTAACTCGAATGCCCAAAATCCGTTCTTGCAAAAAATGGATCAGAAGCCAGTAAAAAGACAGTTGGAAGATAAAGCAAAACACAGCTGCACTTTTGCACAGTAAGAAGGCAGAGAACGAGACGTCTGGCTCTTTCCCGGCCGTTTCTCATGCAACGTAACACAAATCATCTAAGACAAGTACAACAAAGTAATAGACATTTGGAAGTACATCTAACACAAGCACGATACCTTGCTCAAATTCCCACCGCCAGGAAGCCTCCGCCGCACCGCAAAATATCAGATTAACCCCAAGGCCCAAATCTCAACATCCTAATAAAAATTCAGATTTTATATGAATTTTTATTATTTATTAATACTTTTAAATTCTTCTAATTTATTATTTTTAAAAATAATATAATCATTCTTAATCACCACTAGCATGTTTTGTGAAAATCAAAAAATAATAAATAAAATAAATAAATAAATCCTGACATTATAATTTTTTACATGCTTTTTTAGTAATATTTATTTTCTATAATTATTAAATTTTTATTTTTCTTATTTCGTTCATATTTTTTATAACTTTTATTTTTTCTTCTTATTAAATTATAAAAATTATTATTAAATAAAAAATATTAATATAAAATATTATTTTAATAATATATAGAGTAATTAAGAAATTTATTGTAATATATATTTATATAGTGAAACAAAAAGTAATTTAAATTTTTAAATTTGGCAAAAAATACTATAGCTTACCATTTATTTTCAAGTTTGAACAATCTTATAATCATTTATTGGGGGTGGCAATGACCTCCACCCATTTTGACACGTAATCCAACAAAATGCATAAGTTGTTACAGGAATAGAGAGATGGTCTCATGAAGTCTATGTTGAGATAGTACTATATAAAGCAATATGTAATTTTAATTATATAAAGACTATTTTTGATTAATTGAAATATATTTTGTTTAAGTATTTATTAGATTGCATTCTTATGCTTTCTTGTGTGGCTAAGCATTATGATGTCATCTTACTTATTGAAGTCTATTACTGAGTATGTATGGGACATATACAATAAATTCACTAATTAGACTAAGTATAAAATTGATTTACAATTAGTGAATAAAGTTTGGGATGCTCTATTTTAATAAGATTATAGTGCGAACTATTTCCATAATGAGAGTGATCTAATTTAAGATCATTATAAAAAGTTTATAAATAGTAGTATCAGTATGTTTTTATACATATTGGATAGAACCATGATAGAATAAGTTATTTAACTAATTTTGGTTGCATTGTATGAAAAACTTTATATTCTATCACTGGATAACTAATTCATGGATTGATCTTAATCCAAACCATTTGACTAACTCATGTTTATAATTTATATCTTTAGACTTATCAATGAATGAGAGACTTAGTGCTTTAAATACCTCGATATCTTAGAGATATAATATTATAGAAAGTGAGAGTGTTAAATCAGGTGCGTGAAATCTATTACTTTATTATGTGAAAAGTAATAATATTTTCATATTTGTTTAATTGAGTTAGATGAATGTGTGCTTGTAAACTATATTAGATATAGTTTATTATAAATCCTAATTCATAATTTGATCATGAATAGGTCCTCATTTGGAGAATTCTTGATAACACATTGACAAAGATATAATTCAAAAGTCAAACGAATTTATTGATATATGTCTAATTATAAATATCATAGTGAATGATTATATCGCGCGTGTGATGATTATATCGATGGACATTTGTGGATTCTTATAATTATATGCAAGTAATCTTAGAGTATAGTTTTAGCCACCTTACGACTGAAACTAAAACTAATAAATAATGATTTAATTGATTAATGAGATTAATTAATTAAATATTATTTATTGGAACCGATTAAGTAGATCCATTTGAATCATTTAGTTGGTATCATTTATTATTGTATAGAATCTTAGTTGTGTTTAAGAGCTAATTATTTAATGTGTATTATAAATTTAAGAATTAAATATATATTAAATCGTTATTTATTTAATTATATTAAATAAATAATAATAAATATTATATTTATTTAATGTGATTAAATAAATAATTATATTATTTATTTATTTAATAAATAATTTAGATATTATTTAATTAGCTTTATCATAATAATCATATTATTTAAAGAGCTTAAGTAATTATGAATATTGTGTATTATTATTATTTAATTAAAATAGCGTATGCATAATAGCATAGGAGTATTGTCTGAGTGTATAAATAAATGCATAGCATCCTAGGTTAAATGTGTGTAAATGTGTGAAATCTTTAATAGTCGAGAGAGAGAAGAAAGCAATTGAAAGTTTAATCTTTAGCAAGGTGGTGTTCATTAACTTTGATCCGGGAGTAACCATCCGTATTCGTTGAAAGGTGAATGTGAGAGAAGGTTAAGTAATGATAGTATCCGAGAGGCTACGAGGATGTTGATCATGAGTGTGACAGGCTTACAATATATTGCAAGTGTATGATCGAAGTAATAACGGGATGCGATTTTATACCACAAATTATCATTCCCACGGAGATCTTGTTCGTCAATTTAAATGAGGCAATCACCAAAACATATCCTTCCTTAATTATCTAAAAAATTGAAAGTTGTTCTTAGTTTGATTAATTGATTATAATTGAATATAAATAACATAAAATAAGGCTGGTAAGACTAGTTTTGAAAAATGATTCATTGGTTGTAAGCGAGTTTGTGATTAGGGTTTGATTTCACCACCTCCAGTATGTGTACGTTTTCTATATTGTAAATGTTATAATTTTTAGTTCCATTGACCTACACTTTTCTTCTTTAAATTTGGTCCATGCAAAGAAGATTAAGTTTGATCCCAAAACCACTTAGTCCGTGCGAGTTGGGATCCACAACACCATTTTATGCATAAATCAAATACGTGTGCATGTATGTTCTCTGACTTTGTCGGTGTTCTTCGATGTTCCCCCCGCAGTTGTAATTCCGTCTGAAAAACATAAGCTTTAATCACCCCTCTCGCCTCTATTTTTGTCTTTATTTGTATCCTTTTACTCGTTTTCCATAAATGTTTCCAAATCAGCCTGTCATTTCCACGATCTTCGATTACGTTTTCCAGCTTTACGTAAATTTCCTTTAACGTGAGTACCGTATGTGTCGGTGATCATTAATTCATTGCATGACCATTATTGCCTTAAATTTTGTCCTTTGTGGGTCTGAATGATTGACGAAATAAAAGCACGCGGAGATATCACGGGCATCAACGGCAAGAGTCGCAGATGCCACTTGACACGCGATAGTCGATCGCCATGTACGCACGTCACCATGTGCAACCTATTTCGTCTTTGTACATATGCTCTCTTAAATGCGTAATTCTTATGGCCGGTCTGGCAGCATCACCACGTGCGAGCTTATCACTCTTACCTTTTAAATGCAGCCGTTTAAACAGGATGATAGTAACGAGAAGACAAAGAAAAACACAAAAACTAGACAAAATACAAGATAGATTATAAAAAACACTTATTACCAATTGGTGAGTAAAAAGGTAGTAAAGAGCGCTATATAAATTCATTAACTTGCCATTTTAGGAGCTAACACATGTATAAATCACACAATCAGTATGTGTATTAGAGTGAGTTAAATTCTTGAGAAAGAAAGGGTTCTTGCATTATAGTTTTAGGTTGGTTTTTCTTTTTATTTTCGCTAAAATTAAATTAATTGATTCATGTTTAGATCTGTTTGTTTTGCGGGATGAAATTTCTAAATATGCGGTTTCCTTTACGATTAATTGTTAACCCTGATGCCAACATTCTAACAATGTTTAACCTGCACATAGATGTCACGCCCCAATCTCCCCATCATGAAATGGTTATAACCGCTCATGCTTTCCTTGGGAGGATTAGGTGAGGGTGTAAAACACTGGCAGAGTTGTAACATAGTATTGTCTATCATTTCAAACAGGAACACCAACCCGACTAGGAGGCGGCCGTCAATCTATCTCCCTCTCACCTATTATCTACGATATTCATGTGTAACCAATGAGGCTATGTATTTATTTATAAACCTATGGTTGCACTTAATAAATATGCCCACTTAAGTTAACTAATAATAATATCTAATATTAATAGTGTTAAACTTCTTTAAATAATAAGTGTAATCACTAGAGTGTCCTCCAGACTCGTGACTAGTATAAAGATGCTTGATATCCCCCAAGATCTAAGCTAGATTGAATGGGTATATAGGTTTGTATACGAGAGAGGGAGTGAATACGTATAACTTAAGCCTATCCTTTTGGTTCCAAGAGTAGTGTAATAATCGGAGGTATTCTGCAAATGTAGTTAGTGTTTAGGATGGTATATTAGTGTCTGTTCAATATGATTAATAGTAGGTATGTATGGGAAGAAAAACAGAGACACATGGTTACGTGGTTCGATCGATGTGATGTCTCCATGGTGGTGAGGTGAATTTCTGTGAGTCTAATCCATGCTATCTTTCGAATGACGGTGAGTCTAGCCCTTGTTATAAACAAGGATTAACTCTCTCTTTTCTTTTAAATGCAAATCCAAAACAATCTTACTTTAGTACTCGCTCCGTGCGATGAAGCTGTTTAGCATGTCTACTCTGCGCGTTCATGCTGTTTCCTTGTTTGACACTAACCCACTCCTTTGCCGAACTTACACCTATTTGTCGAATGTAGGAGGAAGAAGAGCAGTTAACTCTTTGTATCTTGCTGATCTTCATCTCTCTTGTGTATTTCAAACTGACCTCTGCATCTCTTACTATATCCTTGGTGGTACATTCTTATGTATGATATTAATGCTCCTTCTTAAAGTAAGGCATATCCTTGCTTTATAGGTGGAAACCTCTGTAAGAAACCCTTACGCTAGGGTTAAACATGTTTCACCTTTTGATCTTCTTTGTTGAAACATGTTATACGCCTCGGATGACATCCATGTGTTTCCCAACACTTAGTATGCTCGAGATATGTCGTCCAGAGTGATAACTTAAACACGTCTTGATGCGTTTTGGATCTTCGACTAGCCACGGCCTCGTAGATATATATGCCTCGTAACCCATTTACTTGAGCTACCTCCGAGTCTTTAGCTGAAATATTCGAGTTTGAGTCTTGAACCTTGAGAATTGATCTTCTAATTCTTACGCTCTTTGGCTTGAAGCTAGGTTAGAACCCGGTGCTGGACTAACGTCTCGCTCATGGGCCTTTGAACTCTCCGAGTCTCCAGTTTCCGTCCGGTTCAGCTGCCTCTTCCTTGGCTAATCATCTGTTCACCTCGGTGAGTCTGCTAGTCTTTAACCTGCGAGCTTCAACTTGTGAACTTCGACTCTCAACCTTTCTTATTCGATACCCAATGGGTCTTCGAGCCCTGGAAGTCTTTGAGTCTCAGAGCATACTCTACACTGCTCTTGTCTTCAAATCTTTGATCTTGTGGATCTACAGTTTGTGACCTTGTGTACCATCAGGTGGTGCTTGAAGCTGTGCTGGCTTGATCTTCGACCCCGCACCTTCGAGTCGATGATCTTCGACATTGGTAAGTACATGGTTAGACTCCCTACGAGCTCTCTAGAGATCACTCTGCGAAGTTATCTGACCCGATGCGGATCTTCGACCCCGGCGTCTGGCCGCTTCCGCATAATGTTACATAATGTTGACAACAATGACAAACCATAAGATCATGGGAACAACAATACTCTTTTGGATAGAGATTTGGTCATTAGATCATCATTGACACGACTCGCACAAAACCAAAAGAGAGAAAAATAATGAGTCACCACCAAACAAAATCAAGGTGTGTTTTGCCACCTAGAAGGGTTTACGGTTTTAGAGAATAGGTTCGGGAGTCGATTACGTGTGAGGAAGGAAGAAGTACTCTCACATTCTCCCGATACCTAAAATTGGTACCTAGTCTTTGTTTATGAGTGTTTGCGTGTTTTAAGTTTTTTGTTTTCCTTTTTTATTATGTTTTGGAATGGGGTGGTTTTTATTTGAAAAGCCGGATGTGGGAGTTGATCCCTTGTGGCAAGGATGCGAGAGGAGAATTTTAATAAAGCGAAAAAGACCATTGCCCCGATTGATATAGTCTTGAATAGCAAGGACGTGAGCATGGCTTCAATCCCAAGGCCGTTAGGGCCTTTTTCTTTCTAGAAAAGGTTTAATGTTATCCTTTTGTTTAATCCGGGAAAATAGAAAGAGAGTTGATAGTCGGGTGGTGAGGATATGAGCATGGAGCTTAATCCCACGGCCATTGGGGCCTTTGTTTTTCTAAAAAGACTTAAAAATATCTTAATGTTTTATCTAGGAAAACAAGAAGATATATCGATTTTTAGTGTGATGTAACAAAATTAAAGAAAGGGATAGAAAGAAAAACTTGGAAATATTGAGGTTGATGCTTTTCTACTGGTGCTTTGTTTTTTGTTTTTTGTAGAATGTGTAGGTCCCAAAGTGAGTCCAGAGGGGGTGAATAGACTTTCTTAATATGCGGAAGCTAGACTATTGGTGGTTTTGGATTACTTTAGCGATGACTATGATGGAAGTATTTATGGAGAGATGACAGAAGTATTGTGAGGATAAAGTGAGTGATAATGAACTATCGAGACAAAAACGAGATAAGAGTAAATGCTCTTCTCTCAACCGGATCTAGGTTGTGAAAGAGATGGTTTATGATAGATCGAAGTGTGGAAAACAAACAACACTGAGATCAAGACTTAATGAAAGTGCTAGATCTTTGATGAGCAAGAGATTCGTGAATACTTAACAGTTTGCTCTTGTTATTGACTTACTGCGCCTGACACCTTCTTTAATTTCTCTCGGAGTCTCTCTTTAGTGTTGGAACACTCTGTGTTTGGTTAACACTCGGGATTCTTTTTCTCAAGTCCGTCAGAACTATTTTCTTGTGTTCTGTGTGTTTCCTTCTTTTGAGAGAGAGGTTAAACTCTTGATTTTAGTAATTTTGTGCGTGAGATATATTTTTAAGATTAAAGTGCTCGTGTGCCATGATGTCCGTCCCGACAGATGACTTCTCGCCACTGAAAATGCGGAATGTCGGGGGGATGGGTTGATCACTTTGATTTGCGGATCGGATGCCCATCTGCGTATTTGGCATGCGGTCGATCTTGGCTGTTCATCGTGGATGGTAGTTGGCAACAATTATTGCGTCATTAATGCGCTCGCTTGCTCGGGATGGCGCCGACTTGCTTGTACAAACCCTAGTGACAATATCGCTAAGTAGTTATGTTTAGGGTTGTAATTTTGCCTCGGAGGTAGATGCCTTCTAGGTTCGGTGATTCGAAGATTTCGGTTACTTTGTAGAAAGTTGCGAAGTTTTGCTTCGAGGCTTTATGGTGTTTACTGCGAGTCTACGACTCACATCTTCGAGTCTTCGGCTAGAGCTCAGGTTGGATTAGCCTTTTGTGTCACTACGGTAACTAAAGTCTACGACTCTACGAGTTTACGACTCTTTGAATAACGCTTAGAGTGACTTCTTGGTCCATCTAATCTACATTGTGTAGCTAGAGTCTACGCCCTGGTTCTGCGGGTCTCCGACCTTGGGTCTCTCGATTTACTATATTTGACTAAGTGGTCTAAAAATCTTCGACTCTACGAGTCTTGACTTCGCTTTTCTTCCTTAGTCTTTCACAGAGGCTCATAAAGTGAGTTTCTGTAGGGCTACGACCCTTTAGCTACAACCATCGATCTCCGAGTGCGGAAGTGTGGCAATTTCTCTCCGAGTTGCGACTCTACGACCCTTGATTACAATTTCATTTGTTTTCCGGTCTTTATAGCATCGACTCTTCGACCTTGACCTACGAGTCTCGAGTCCGGTTTTCTTAACGGTGTTCGAAGGCTTCGACTCACGACTTTCAATCGCTATGAGTCCGGTTTTCTCTACCGCTGTTGAAAGCCGACTCCGTGCGACTTTCGATCTCTGAGTCTACAAGTCCTATTTTCTTAACGGTGTTGAAGGGTTTTGACTCACGAGTCTTCGAGTCTACGGACTACTAGTGCACGAGTCGTTTAGCTTTGGTTATTGTTCTTAAAAATTCTTCGACTCTACGAGTCTCGGAACTTATTAGCTTACACGTAACACTCACTTTTAGTACTATGACTCTATGACCTTCGACTACGGATCTACAAGTCGCGAGTTACATCCTGTTTCGCCTTGAGTCTCTAGACTCTACGAGTCTCTGAGTCTCTTGCCAACGAGTCCATCTGTGACGGTTTTACTTCTACGAACTTCGACTCTTCGACCCTTCGACCTTCGGTCTACCTTGGTTCTTGAGTCTCCGGACTTAGACTATATTTTGGCAGCTTCATCAAATCCTATATTTCCAACAATCTCCCCTATTTAATGTGGTGACAACGGTAAATCATGAAGTCGGGACTACGAGTTTGATGGGCAATTTTAGATTCCGCAGAAGATATCTTTGCATGTAAGGAATTTGGAGGAGTTCGAAAGTTCAAAAATACACACTCCACTCCCCGTGGGCGTTAGTCTCTCCGGCTCCTGTCAAAGATAGCTCCCCTATGAGCTTGCTCTGCACAGCTGCACTCCCCTTTGCGGGGTGAGGAGCAAGCACCAGAACACAAACCTCATGGGAACAAGATAAGAAGGCACAAAATAGCAGCCAGTTGAGCAAAGATATACATAAAAAGTAGCCGACGTTAAGAAGTACACTAAAAGTGAAAAGGAAGAAAAGCGATTATACAAGGAATTCGAGTACAAGGCGATTCTGGGTTAAATTCGAGTAGAGTACAGTATGTCATCACGAATTTCGTCCGAGAGGAAACCGCTTTTGGGGTGCAGTTCCCCAAACCCTCATCCGAATGGTGATGAAAAATTAGAGTCGCCACCAACCGTTTTTAGGGTGCGGTTGGTCACCTACAAGAATTTGATCTAAGTTGCTAGGGATGGGCTCGGAAGTTGGTTACGCGTGGGGGAAGGGCTAGCACCCCCACGGCACCCCTTTCGAGTTCCTATCTTAGGAGTTTGAAAATTTCTAACTTGTTTTAACCGTTTGTTAGTCCATGACAAAATTTTCCTATGGCCTATAGTTCAATTTTTTTTAGTTGTTTGTTAAAGTTTGAAATTAAATCAAAATTACCCCAAACCTCTAAGGGATATCCTAATATTTTGTTTTGTTTTTATTTTTTTGTTTTTGTTTTTGTTTTGTTTTGTTTTTTGTTTTTTGTTTTTTTTGTTGACATTTTTGACATTTTTTTTAGAAATTAAATTTAGTTTTAAAAGCTAAAAGAATCCTAAAGATTTTAAATTATCTAAGTCTTATGTAAGTTTAAAACTTAAAATGCATGTTTTTTCCTTCTGATACTAAGGATGAAAAAAAGCAAAAATCCAAGTATTGAAAAGCCCAAGTGTTGGGAAAAGGGTTTTTTTTGCCTTTTTTTGTTTTGTTTTTCTATTTTTGTTTGTTTTGTTTTTTTGTTTTTTTTTGGAAAATGTTTTTAACTGAAAAAGGCTCTTTTTTTAGATTTTTTATTTTTGTTTTAGAAAAGTTGTTTTGTTTTATTTTTTGTTTTGTTTTTCTTTTTGTTTTTGTCTATTTTTTTAAACACATTTATACAAAAATTAAGAAAGGTTAATAAAAATAAAAATAAAAATAAAAATAAAAATAATAAAAAGAATAAAAATAAATAAATAAGACAAACATAGGTGATGTGTGTGATCGTGTCATTCACAAAAATAAAACTCTTTTTTTTCTTCCTCACTTTTTCTCTCCTTTCTTTTCTCTTCTTTTTTTTTTGTTACTTTTTCACTTATCTTTTTATTATTTACACATTACAAGAAAAAAGGTCTCCGACCTAATTACAAACGACATGGAAATAAAGAACAAAAGACTAAAATAAAATATCTAGTATTATATTCCTGCAAAATTGATTGTTAACGCCAAACAAAACCAAATACAATATGGCGTAAAACCCACACAAACAATCGGGCACGGGATCAACTTTCTTATGTGGACACGAGGTGGAAAATCAAACAAGCAAACGAGATGGAACAAATGGATTCTCCGCATAATCAATGTTTACAAAATCATTTATTTTTAAAAAAACAATAGGCACAACAAAGCCCAGGACAAACGCACGCCAAACCAAAGTAGAAACAAAACCAAAGCTCCAAGAACAGAGCCAATCAAAACCAGAATGAGCCAATAGGGAGGTACACGAGTTAATAAATCTGGATAGAAACAAAATAGAAAGAAAAATAAGGTCATTAAGAAAACTAAGTAGGCTCACCTAGCGAGTTTTTTAGCGAAAACAAACAAGCTCAATTAAAATAAATAGACTCGAGTTAACCCCTTTGGTCTTCCGTTCTTGGCGACTGGGGTTATTTAATATGTACGCATGAATCCAGGTTTAATAAAACAAAAGCATAACAAAACCGAGCTTCCTAAAACAGAACAAACAGACCACAGCAGCGTATGCAACGCTCAAACCAAAAACGAAACAAAACCAGTGTATACCAAAGACAGAACAGAACACTAACACAAACCAAAACAAAACTAGTATGCAGAACAACACTAGGAAAAGAACACCAAATAACAGAACCAAAAGAAAAACGATACGGGAAAACAAAAATGAAACAGAACAGACCCATATATACCCAGAACTAGCATATATCAAATGCCACACAATCAACATTAATGACCCAAGAATCATATTAAATAGACCCTACAACCAACCTTTCTTCACCCTCAAAAACCAAAATGGGTTGTCTAGGCGGTTTGAGTAAAACCGGGAGACGCAGGGGCGGCGAAGGAGTAAAGAATGCGTCTCTTTCAACGAGGCCACGGTGAGGGTGGCTTCTCGGTCAACGAGGGCGTTGGTGCGACAACGTCGTGGAATAGGCGCACGCCGTTGTTGAGTTTGTTGGCGCCATGGGTGGCGCTTGGAGGGGGCGCGTCAGCTAGCAACATCGTGGATGAGGTGCACGCCGTGGTTGAGATTGTTGGCGCTATGGACTGGCGTTTGGAGGGGCTGCGCTAGCTAGCAATGTCGTGGATGAGGTGCATATCGTGGTTGAAATCTTCGGCGCCGTGGACTGGCATTTGGAGGGGTCACGCCGGCTAGCGATGTCATGGAGGGATGAAGGACTACAACAACGAACGGTGCCTCTGGGTGTAGACGGAAACGTCAATGGAGGGCGGCGGCTATGGACGTGATTGAAGATGTCGTCGCAGGAGGGCGGAGGACTTCCTGGTCGATGGCGGCCGTCAACGAGGTGGGCTTCGATCGGGATGTTATGAAGGGATGAGAAATTGAGAGGATATTATGATTCTCTGTGTGGTTGTCCGGCGATATGGTTCCGGATGGGGGACTCTCCATGGAAGGTGAGGGAGATGAGAGGGAGATTCCAATCTATGGTTAGGTTTCTTAATCGTGAGAGCCCCCCTTTGGTTGTTCGATCTTGGGGTTTATATAGGATAGAACTAGGGTTTGGGGTTTGATTGGGGTGGCGTGGAGAGGTGAGTCACGGGCGTGGGCTAGGCTGGTTAGGCGTGTGAAGGCGGCAAGGGAAAGCCGGTTTTGGAAAGGCAGGGAAAGAGGGGAAGGGAAAGGGGAAATGAATCCATACCTTTGTAACCTCTACGCCTGCAACCTCTCGCGCGGGGAAGAAGGGACGCGCATTGCGTGAAAGAGACGAGACGGGGTTGCATCGGCTGCGTCGTGTGAGAGAGACGTGAGAGAGATGGAGACGAGGGAGAGAGTTGACCCTTTTTTTTTTTTTTTTCTTTTTGCTTTTTTGTTTTTGTTTTTTTTGTGTTTGTTTTTATTAATCAATTAAAAGGTGACACGTGGACTGAATTAGGCGGGAAAGAGAAAAAGATGGCGGCTAGGGTTTTAAAATTTTCAGTTGGGTATTTTCTAACTGATGTCTTTAGGTTTTTAGACTCGGGATGGCGACTCGAATTTTAAGAAATTATGAGAAAATTATTTTTCAACTCGGGACATCGTGACGAGTGACCCCGTGTCATTTTTATTTTAAAATGATTTTATTTTCGCGCCAAGCCTGTACTGCGATTATTTATTATCGAAAAACTTAATTTTTGATTTTTATTGAAAAAGACCCCGGGAGCGAATATATACAATACATATGTCAAAATTCTCAAAATGACGAGTAGAATGAGAATATAAGGTTCGTGACCTGATCCGGAGTGTCGTTTGAAAAGTCAATTACCGTTTTAACCACCGCTAGCGGCCCGAACGCTATTTTGACCATATCTTCTTCGTTTGACCTCAGAATCAAGCGTGGTCAAAGGCGTTGATCCTCGAATTTGATTTTCTATTGCCCAGGACTGGCTCTTTGGCATTTGGAGATCTTTTTGAATAATTTCTTGAAATCGGGCATTTACGACTTAGTGGTCACGACTCTGTCGTCCTGTAAAATTTCAACAAATCGAGTCAGCACGGAGGAAAATTGAATTTGATAAAATCATCCAACCCGGAAAAAATGGGGTCCAACATAGTACACTCGGTGTAAACAGAAAAACAGCAGCTTGCTCGTGCAGGGAGTTGAGCTTGAGCAGTCAAGTAACAAGGCCGCTCGACCGCTCACACGATCAAATTCAAGCACGAGAGCTGGGAACCCGTTGGTGGTCAGGATGCGGATGTAATGGCAAACATAGAAGCCGCAACTATGAGCATCATCCTGAGCAGGAACGCCTTGCTTGACTCGCGTAATTTCTATCGGTTTGGAGAGATGATAACCACCACACCCATGCGAGTATCCCTGCATAACACGAGTGAGAGTGTGATTGAATTCACGCAATTGTTCACGCCGATGGATAAGTAAGGTACTAGGTTTGGAGTCGAAGATGACGATCTGTTGGTTCTTGAAGTCAATGTCGAGAAGAAACTAGTGCGGGGAGGTTGACAAGTAGGGAATGAGCACATGGTCTACCTCATCCCAGGGACGGAAGGAGTTCTCATATCTGCGACCCTGTATAATCTCGATCATTGCTGTATCATCGAGCAGCTGAGCCTACATGATCGGCAAACAGAGTTCCACCATGGTATCTCTGCGAATGTGGAGAGGTAGCTTCTCGAGAAAGGACTTCTGGGCGAAGATGAACCGAGTCATCTTAATGTTATCCATTTCTTCGCCGTCATGGAGTAGTCGACAAAGGTTAGGTCCGGTGAAGAAGGCTTCATAGCCGCAGGTCCTCGCAGTGGTATCCCCAGCAACATAGGTGTTGAATGCAGCCAGTTCAGCTGAGGTGCCTCCAGTAGTTACAATGTGAGGTGGGGCTAAAGGTTGGTCAGTAGTGGTAGCGGTTGGTTTGGTAGGTGAAGCAGGCATGGTGTACTCAGTCGTACTTGGATGTGAAGTTGAGGGGCCTGGCTGAGTGGAAGAAGATGGTTGGCAGGGAGCAGCCGGCTGCTTCTTTATGCGGGTTGCAATTGGAACGTCATCATCATCATCAGAATCGAGATGACCGTGTTTTACGTGTCGCGCTTTCTCCCCGCATGTAAGTGGCAGTAGGCTGAGGTTGTGAGTGACTCGGAGAAGGTGCGGCTGGCTGTGGAGTATCGACTGGTTCAGTTGCAGGTCGGTCGGATGGCTGTGGGAGTGTGTTCTTGACCGTAAGTGATATTTCACCACTTGCAAGACGATGACATTCTGATAGAACAACTCCCAGAGTTGTACTGAGTCCTTTGTATTTTCTTTGGTAAGCTCCCTTGATGTCTTCACAGTGCTCCTCCAGATGTCTAAACCCATCTGTGGTCGCACTTATGAGTGATGTCATTTCTTGTTGCACCTTGTCGAGGGTACAATCTAATGATTCAACTTGAGTTCGTACCTCTTCCATGCTTGACTCTATGGTAGCCAGTTGTTCTTCAAAGGCCTGAGAGACTGTTGTCTTGAGGATGCTAGAGGAAATCAGTTTCTCAATGACCTTGCTGGCTAGAAGATCTACTTCTTCAGCCGTCAGAGAACGTGAGTGAGACGCAGCTGGTACTAGAATAGCCATTGGGATATTGGTTGTGAACTCCTCACTCACTTGAGTGGCCACCTGATGAATGACATGTGCAGATGGTGTGGCCATCTCAGTCCTTTCCACAGTCTCACGAACTTGTGGGACAGATCCTCCATCAGAGTCACTGGCTGTAGCACCAGAAGTTTCTTCTTCTTCTGCTTCTTCTTCTACAATAATGCCTACCACCTCAGCATCATGTGGAGTAGATGTGACAGGTGAGTCCACCATGATAGGAGATGGGGGAACTACTGATACGGCTTCCACTGGGTCTCTTCTTACATGACCCCGCTCGACTAACCAATGAATTAGATGGTCTCTATCTACCATCTGTTTTCCAAAGGCAATCCATGCCTTTCGTAAATCAGTGGGGGTCATATGAGCCTTGGCATACTCCATGTAAAAATCTTCTAGCTCAGACTCCCCAAGGGTGCTCAATAGTACAGGTGCAGTACCCTTATCCTCTGGGGTTTCCTGTGCTGGTGTCTGCCCTCAGACTGCAGGTTCTCTTACTTCTGCAGTATCCTTGGGAAGCTCGGCAGTAGGGGCCTCCTCAGGTGTAGAATCAGTGGGGAGATGAGTTCTGGCAATGTTCTCCACTACTTCAGTTATATGTATTGTTGCGGCGGATGCAGAGGAGCCCCTAGAAGTCTATGAGACACGAACCGGCTGTCGTGGTATGCAAACTGGGGCTCGTACAGAGCTGGCTGTGTCTCCTGCACGACTTCTTGCACCTGACTCAGTCCTCTTCATCGACTTGATCTCCAGCCAACCATCCTCATAAATACTTTTAAATATGTATTTGGTTGGTAGTGGCACTGAGGGTCTATTGCAGAATACATCAGGGTGCAGGAACTTTAGGACTTTGGTGAGAAGAAGCCCAAAATGTCCCTTCTTGCTTTTGATCATGGAGTGTATCTGTGTTCCCCAGTCTACTCATTTTCCCTGTAGAACACTGCACATGATCTTTATCTGCTCATGACTTGTAGAGTCATGAGCCGTCTTCTTACATAGTAGGCATTGTCCGATGACTATGAGAGTCGCCAGTGCCTGACCGAAAAACCCAATCTTCAGGGCTCCCTGACCTTGCTTTTTGGGATTTGAATACCTAAGAAAAGACTTACACTTTTCTCTGGAAAGACTAGGAAGAGGATCAAAGTTACCTTTTGGGAGTGGACGTGCATCTCGTATTGTTTCGGCAGAGATACAAATCTCCACTCCGTGTACACTTCCCACCAAGTCGTCTCCAGCGAATGCCATGGTCTCGTACAATTCTGAGACATCTTCTATCAGTAAGTCTTGCATCCCTAAGCAGATAGATGCAATACCGGTTTCATCGAGGCGGCTTCTGAATTCGTCCAGCTAGCTGACTTTGGCGTCACCTATGGCTTCCCAGTTGATGATGAATCCTGGGACGATCTTGCGTATGTCGTCGGCCATCGATGAGCTTGGTCATGCTATTGAGCTTGTAGAGAGAGAAAGAGACACTCGTAGAGAGAGATTGTAAGGTTCGAAGTTGGTCGGGGGAGAGAGAAAGAGAAAGAGACGAGAATCAAAAGAGAGAGAGAGAGAGAGTTCTAGGGTTAGGGTTCGAGTTTGAAAATGACGAACTTACCTTTGAGCTCCGTCTCTATCAGTGACTTATATGTGAGTTGAGAAGTGTATCGTAGAAGTCACTCACTCTGTCAGTTCGTCTTCATGGTCCGCGTTCTTTTCTCTGACCCGTCTTTTGATTATCCGGATCCACCAGATGGAATATTCAAGCAATGAATCCACGTCACCCCTTAAGTCGGTGTAACTCCCATTTTAAGTGCACAGTGACGTGCTGACGTGTCTGCGATGCTTGAATCGTAAGTGACAAACTCCATCTCGCTTCGATACTTTGGGCTATGACTCTACGAAGCTGTATTAGGATGCTTCGAGGCTACGACCCTCGAGGCTACGACCCTCGAGGCTTCAAAGCAGCAGTCTTCGATCCCGCAGTTCTTCGATGCAGTTTGCTTCGAGGTCGACTGCGAATTCAGCGAGCGGTGGATTTCTTTGGACTTTTTCAACACTTAACAACACACATGAGATGCATATGACAATTCACATTATATTATTCATGATGAACAATGTTGTGAGTGGAATTGAAATTACATATCCAAAACTTGATTTCTTTCATCCGTAATACCTGGTTTACATGTATGCCTACTGCATCACTACCATTCAACTCTCCATTTACCTTAGAAATGACTAAGTACTTCATCACACTACATCTTGTGCGAGAAAATGATTACTATGTTAACATAGCAACCAAGAAACCATGATTTATCAATTGTAACAACCCGGTCATGAATTCGAGTCTCCTCACATATTTAGCAAAACTCACTCAGTGGAGGCCTCACCCTCTCACTCTCGGATCAGCATGTGAGTTTGATTCAGGAACTAGAATTATACTGTTTGGTAAGCTCATGGTCAATCGAATCTTACCATAACCCTGATCCAACAATGATTTTCAATTTAGCATAGATGACTTGAGAGACAAGATGGCCCTATTGAGAATCAGAACACACACTCTATCCTTGTCTAATTTACAACACAAGTATAGGTAGAGTTTGGAGATTGATCATTCGGATTGTCTGCGTGAGTTGTCTCTTTGCTTTTGTAGAGCACCAATTTTCGGCGCTTATTTATGAGCCTTTTTACAAGGACGGAGCTTAACGCAATCTCTTTTTGAATCACATGATCATACAATTTTACCTCCATCTATTACTCTATCAGAGACACAAGCGGGAGAATAGTGAGGACTCCCCTTAAGATAGGAAGTCAATCTATTGTCTAGCTTTTGCTTTTTTCACCTTGCCTTTTTCTAGTGAAAGGTAGTGGCTCTTCTTAAGTAATAGGCTTTTTTATGATTCTCAAATACTACGGTCTCAATCATCCTTTAAGCATTAAATCATTGAGGATCCTTTCTGTGCAAGCCAACAAGTACCATGAGATACAACAGTTTTTGCTAGTTAATGAAAGCAATACCACACAGGTGATATTTACTTAGAATAAAATGACTAGTAGTGGGAATATCATTTAATTTAACATAATAGGAATTGCACTCATTTCACTCAAGACTTGAGGATTCATGACAAGGTTGCACAAAAGACTCGAACCAGGGTTCAGAGGTGGCAAGTTTCATCCATGTGATTTCTCACTTTCCCGCAGTAGATATGCATGACTCACACTTAGCCATTACTAATTTTCATGGAGATATAAATAGTTATTAACATTGTCATACTTATGTTCATGCACCAGGTAATTAGGTTGAAATGAAACACAAGACATCTTTGTGAGACTTATGAATTTAAATCTAACATGCCAAGTTTTGTCGAAGTTCATTGAACCTGGCTTCTTGCAGTGGTTTGGTGAATATGTCGGCAAGCTGGTCATCAGTGGATATGTACTCCAGGGAAATGTCTTTCTTTAGCACATGATCACGTATGAAGTGATGTCTGACCTCAATGTGCTTGGTTTTGGGATGCATGACAGGATTGTTGGAGATTGCAATGGCACTTGTATTGTCACAATACAGAGGCACGACCTTCAAGTCAAACCCATAATCTAAAAGTTGACTAGCCATCCAAAGCAATTGAGCACAACAGCTTCCCGCAGCAATATATTCAGCTTCAGCTATGGAGGTTGAAACTGAATTCTGTTTCTTACTAAACCAGGATACAAGTCTATTGCCTAAAAGTTGGCATGTTCCACTTGTGCTCTTTCTATCAATCCTGCATCCGGCAAAGTCTGCATCTGAATATCCTCTCAGTTTAAAATCAGACTCTCTTGGATACCGTAGTCCCAAATTCTCAGTTCCCTTAAGATACCGCATAATCCTCTTGACATGTGACAAGTGGGATTCCTTGGGATTAGCTTGGTATTTGGCACAGATGCATGTTACAAATATTATGTCAGGTTTGCTTGCTGTCAGGTACAGCAAGGATCCAATCATGCTTCTGTATTCTGAGATATCACCTCCTTGCCTGCTTCATCCATATCCAGTTTGGCGTTTGTAGGAATGAGAGGTTTCATGTGTGTCAGATCAGTCATCTTAAACTTCTTCAGAATCTCCTTTGTGTATTTGGTTTGACTGATAAAGATCCCATCCTCCAACTGCTTGACCTCCAATCCAAGGAAGAATGAGAGTTCTCCCATCATACTCATTTCATATTCACTTTTCATTAGATGGGAGAAGTCTTCACATTGCTTTTTGTCCCTTGATCCGAAAATGATGTCATCCACATAAATTTGGACTATCAAGGGTGATCCTTTTCCTTCCTTGAGAAATAGTGTGGGGTCAATTTTGCCTTTTCTGAACTTATTTTTGATCAGAAACTCTAACAATGTTTCATACCACGCTCTGGGAGCTTGTTTTAGTCCATAAAGAGCCTTTTTCAGTTTGTATACTTTGTGCTCTTGGTTTGGCTCTAGAAATCCGGATGGTTGTTCAACATAAACTTCTTCTTGGAGGTCTCCATTCAAGAAAGCACTCTTGACATCCATATGATAAACTTTGAAGTCCTTGAATGCTGCATATGCTAAGAACATGCGAATGGCCTCCAGTCTAGCAAGCGGTGCAAAGGTTTCATCATAGTCGATTCCTTCTTCTTGTCTCGTACCCTTTTGAAATCGGTCCGGCCTTGTTTCGATTACAACACCATCAGCATCAAGTTTGTTTCTGAAAATCCATTTCACGCCAATGACTTGCTGTGATCTGGGCCTGTTGACCAACTCCCATACTTTTTGTCTTTTGAACTGATTTAATTCTTCTTGCATTGCATCAATCCAATGGTGATCCTGAACTGCATCATCAACTGATTTTGGCTCCACTTGTGATAGGAAACACATATACAGATTTTCATGGAGTGTGGCAGCCCTTGTTTTAACTCGTGCAATAGGATCTCCAATTATCAGTTCAGAAGGGTGGTCCTTTTAACCTTCTTCTTGTCTTTGGAAGGTCTTCTCTTTCTTCATGGTGAATGCCCAATTGCTCAATGTCAGGTTCTTGAGCTGGTAGAAGTGGCAGAGTCTGAACAGGTTAAATGTTAGAGTCATGGTTTTCTGCTGATTTTTTACTTGGTTTCTCGAGAACCGGTTCATCTCTTGTGTTCATCGAGGTTGGGTGCATCTTCCATTGATTCTGTTGTAGGGGGATTATCTGTGTCTTGGTCTTCTACAATGACAATGTCCTGCACTTCATTTACATTTGGGTCTCCTTTCTGCATTCCATGGTTAGTTTCATCAAAAGAAACATGAATAGACTCTTCAACAACTTTGGTTCTTCTATTAAATACACGATAAGCCTTGCTGGTCATGGAATATCCAACAAGATATCCATAATCTGATTTGGCATCAAACTTGTTCAAGTAATCCTTGCCATTGTTCAGAATGTAGCAAGTACACCTGAAGATCCTTAGGTGATCAATGTTTGGTCTCCTTCCCTTCCATAACTCATAGGGTGTTTTCATGGCTCGTTTGTTAATTAGAGTTCTATTTTGTACATAACAAGCAGTGGCAACAACTTCAGCCCATAGGGATTTTGGGAACTGAGCTCTTGTCAACATGGTTCTAGCTGCTTCAACTAATGTTCGATTCTTTCTTTCAGCTACTCCATTTTGTTATGGAGTTCTTGGTGCTGAGAAATTATGCTGGATACCATGTTCAGTACAAAACTTTAACATATCGAAAAATTCAAATTCCTTGCCATGATCGCTACGAATGTACTTAATAGAGAGACTCTTAACATTTGTGACCCAATTGAAGAGTTCAACAAGATTCTCAAATGTTTCAGTTTTATTTTTGAGAAACATGACCCATGTGTATCTGGCATAGTCATCTACTACTGCAAGAAAGTATCATGCACCAAATAAGGAAGACACATTTATTGGTCCACATAGGTCCATGTGCAGAAGTTCGAGTGGTTGTGTGATTGAGGTCTCCATTCAAGAAAGTATCGTCCATTTATTGGTCCACATAGGAAGACACATTTATTGGTCCACATAGACTTCTTCTTGGAGGTCTCCATTCAAGAAAGCACTCTTGACATCCATATGATAAACTTTGAAGTCCTTGAATGTTGCATATGCTAAGAACATGCGGATGGCCTCCAGTCTAGCAACTAGTGCAAAGGTTTCATCATAGTCGATTCCTTCTTCTTGTCTGTATCCTTTTGCAACCAGTCTGGCCTTGTTTCTGATTACAACACCACCAGTATCATGTTTATTTCTGAAAATCCATTTCACGCCAATGACTTGCTGTGATCTGGGCCTGTTGACCAACTCCCATACTTTTTATCTTTTGAACTGATTTAATTCTTCTTGCATCGCATCAATCCAATAGTGATCCTGAACTCCATCATCAATTGATTTTGGCTCCACTTGTGATAGGAAACACATATAAAGATTTTCATGGAGTGTGGCAGCCCTTGTTTTAACTCGTGCAGCAGGATCTCCTATTATCAGTTCAGAAGGGTGGTCCTTTAACCTTCTCCTTGCCTTTGGAAGGTCTTCTCTTTCTTCATGATGAATGCCCGATTGCTCAATGTCAGGTTCTTGGGCTGGTGGAAGTGGCAGAGATTGAACAGGTTGAGTGTAAAGGTCATGATTTTCTGATGAGTTTTAACTTGGTTCCGCAGCAACCGGTTCAGCTCTGTGTTCATCAGGTTCGGGTGCATCTTCCATTGATTCTGTTGTAGTGGGATTATCTGTGTCTTGGTCTTCTACAATGACAATGTCCTGCACTTCATTTACATTTGGGTCTCCTTTCTGCATTCCATGGTTAGTCTCATCAAAAGAAACATGAATAGACTCTTCAACGACTTTGGTTCTTCTATTAAATACACGATAAGCCTTGCTGGTCATGGAATATCCAACAAGATATCCATAATCTGATTTGGCATCAAACTTGTTCAAGTAATCCTTGCCATTGTTCAGAATGTAGCAAGTACACCTGAAGATCCTTAGGTGATCAATGTTTAGTCTCCTTCCCTTCCATAACTCATAGGGTGTTTTCATGGCTCGTTTGTTAATTAGAGTTCTGTTTTGTACATAACAAGCAGTGGCAATAGCTTCAACCCATAGGGATTTTGGGAACTGAGCTCTTGTCAACATGGTTCTAGCTGCTTCAACTAATGTTCGATTCTTTCTTTCAGCCACTCCATTTTGTTGTGGAGTTCTTGGTGTTGAGAAATTATGCTGGATACCATGTTCAGTAACTCTAACATATCAAAAAATTCAAATTCCTTGCCATAATCGCTACGAATGTACTTAATAGAGAGACTCTTAACATTTGTGACCCAATTGAAAAGTTCAACAAGATTCTCAAATTTTCAGTTTTGTTTTTGAGAAACATGACCCATGTGTATCTGGTATAGTCATCTACTACTGCAAGAAAGTATCATGCACCAGAGAAGGAAGACACATTTATTGGTCCACATAGGTCCATGTGCAGAAGTTCGAGTGGTTGTGTGATTGAAGTTTTTATCTACACTCTTAAAGAATGTTTAATCTGCTTACCTAGCTGACAATCCCTATAAGAGTGTTCTTTCTCATAAACATGCTTGGGTAAGCCCTCAACCAAATCCAGAGATGCCAGTTTAGACATAGTCTTAAAGTTTAAATGACCAAATCTCTTGTGCCACAACCAACAAATGTCAGGTAAAGCTTTGGACAGAAAACAAATTGGTTCATCAGATTGAGCATTACCAAAGACCAACTTGTAGACATTGCCTTGTCTATGTCCATTTAGCTTCACCTATTTAGAGACAGGGTCCATAACTGTGTAGGTGTGTTTAGTGAACAAAACTTCATAACCCTTGTTACACAATTGACTTATGCTCAACAGGTTATGTTTAAGACCTTGAACAATAGATACATTCTGAATGCACACAGAACAATTAGAGAGAGTATCCTTACCAACAATCTTAACCTTTTTATTATCCCCGAAAGTGACAGATGAAGCTGCAACCTCCCTTACCTCACTCAATAGAGAAGCATCATCTGTCATGTGCACAGAACAGGCACTGTCAAGATACCACTGGCTGGAATTGATCTTTTGTTTCTAGTGGCTGCTTTCAGCTTCAGGTACCTGTTCCTGCACAATGAGCAACTAAGTCTTGGGGGCCCAATTAAGATTGGGCTTTGGGTAAGTGAAAACTACAGTAGATAATTTAGGTTTCCAAAAAGAAGGAGCAAAAAAAAAATGCTAATCTTGGTGATCCTTTATTAGATTTATTAGCAGGGTTAATCTTTAGATTTTCAGCATGTTTTCCTTCCTTATTGTTGTCTTTGGCAGCTTTAGTAGGCACAGGTTTGACAGTTTTCTTCACAGGCTTGGTCTTTAAGTCTTTTGAATGGGTAGCCTGTGTGTGCCTGGTATGTTTCTTCCTATCATAGTTGCTGTTGCACTGCAGATTTTTAATGAAATTAAGCTGTTTAAGGTTTACCCTGATTTCTGTGGCAATCTCCTTCATAAGATACTCAGGGTAGAATCTGCACTGATAGGAGAGGTGTCCAACTTCACAGTAGATGGGGCATGTGACAGGTTTAGGTTGAACACTCTGTCTCAAGGGTTTTGCTGGAGTGTTAAGAGGTTTCCTAGGTTTTCTCACATATCCTAGACCGTTCTTAACTCTTCCATTAGAGACAAACTTAGGCTGGAGGGCAGCAGCCTTGCTGGATGAACCAGTCTCAAATGTAGTAGTGTGTCTACTTGGTTTTGTCTCTGAGATAAATACACCCTTACCCTTGCATTGGGATGTAGAGGACAGGTTGACTGAAGGTTCAGCATTGAGTTCTTTCTTAGCAACTACTGCATCACTGTCCTGAGATGCAACAGTACCTAGGTCTTTGATTTCGGGTGTTCTTGGTTTGGGTGAACTAGTAACAGCCATTGATACCTCCTTTCCACAATCAACGAGCACACTGCCAGCAGGAACAAAGCCAGCAAGACACTTGGTCTGTACAGGGTAAGTCTGGGCCTTGGCTATTTGGTCTTTAGAGAAACCTAGACCTAAGGCTAGACCTTTAACATCTAGAGTAGTCCTAAAGTGGGCTGCAATCTTAGCAGAGTCTTGCAACTTTTTACTGATTTGTCTTTCTTTTTCCAGTTCTGTTTTGGTTTCAGCTAGTTCCTTTTCAAGCCTATCGATGTCTTTATTAGCCATTTTTAGTTGACTAGTTTTGTCTAAAAGATCATCGTGTGTGCTTCTCATCTCACTCACTTCAGCTCTTAATCTTCTCTTTGTTCTTTCATAATCATTTATAGAGTCTCTATATTCACATGAAAGCCATTACAGTTTAGAATAGTATCTTTCTTTGTCAGCTTTCATAGGAAGAAATTGTTCCTCTATTTCTTTAAGAGCTCTATAGGTATCTTCATATTCAATGTAGAGCTGTTCATATGTTCTTACCTTGAGGGGAGGTGAATGGTCAGCCATGAAACAGATGAGACCTTTTTCCTTCTTCTCCTCATCAGATGATTCTTCTTCCTCCTCAGTTTCACTGTTAAACTTGTTAGTGACAACAGCCTTCTTCCTCTTGTCATCCTTTCTGCTTGAGGAGCCTTTGGTCTTCTTCTTCTGCCCAGCTGCCTCCTTTTTCTCCCTCTTCATCTTATAACAGTCAGCAGCGATATGGCCAGGCTTGTTGCAGTGATAGCATTGCAACTTGTCCTTATCTTTTCCCTTAGAGAAAGATGAGGAAGACTGCCTTGCTTTCCTTCTGTAGTTCCCCCTTCTCTTCAGCAGTTTCTTGATCAGAAATGCCACTTCTTTATCTGAGGCACTATCTGAGCCAAGTTCATCAGCTTCATCTTCTTCCTCTTCTGAAGATGGTTCCCGTGGTTCGGCAACAACCTTAAAGGCAACAGACTTCTCCTTTTTCTTGGAAGGATTCTCAAATGCCTCAAGCTCTTCTTTTTGCATTTCAAACGTCTTGAGGTCCCCATATAATGCTTCCAAGGCACAAGTCTTCCATTCCTTCAGCTGACAGATGGCTGATGTCTTTATCAGCAGTCTCAAGGGTAGAGATCTCAGAAATTTGTCGTTTTTGTCCTTCTGAGAGATCTCAACGTTATAAGTCTTCATCCGTTGAATCAGACCTGTGAACCGTTTGTAGATACTGTCCAATGACTCTTTCGGTTCACATCTGAAGGCTTCATACTCTTGTTTGAGCATAGAGATCTTGTTCTCCCGTATTTGCTCATCTCCTTCGTAGATGAGACAGAGCTTGTCTCATACCTTTTTAGCAGTCTCAAGATCTTGCACATCTGTGAACATGTCATCATCGAGTGCATAGAAAAGTATGGCTTTTGCCTTGAAGTCGAGCTTTACTTTCCTCTGCTCCACCTTAGACCAACTATCTGGGTCTTTCGTCATTAGCCGACCTCTCTGTATACTGTTTGGTGTGAAAGGTCCATTCTTTATTGTTTCCCAGAGATAGGTGTTGAGCATGTCTAGGTCTGCTCTCATTCTCGCTTTCCACTTGGAAAAGTGCGCAGATGTGCATATAGGTACTTGGGAGGATGAGCCAGGCAAAACATCATAGAAGTCTTCTTGTTCTTTCTTATTACTGCTGGTACTCGGTTCTTCCTGCTCCTGGTCTCTAGTCGCTCCTTCCTCTGGAACACGACTGGCTTCAAGTTCCTCAACAGGAACTGGAGCTTGCTCGGGAGCTGGAGCTGCACTGCTGGAATCCATGTCGGCCATTAGGGATCTCTACAGAGTTGTAGAACTGCTCTGATACCAATTGTAGGTCCCAAAGTGAGTTTAGAGGGGGGGGGGGCGAATAGACTTTCTTCGTGTGCGGAAGCTAGACTGTTGGCTGGTTTTGGACTACTCTAGCGATGACTTTGATGGAAGTATTTATGGAGAAGATGACAGAAGTATTGTGAGGATAAAGTGAGTGATAATGAACTATCAGACAAAACTGAGATAAGAGTAAATGCTCTTCTCTCAACAGATCTCAGTTGTGAAAGAGATGGTTTATGATAGATCGAAGTGTGGAAAACAAACAACACTGAGATCAAGACTTAATGAAAGTGCTAGATCTTTGATGAACAAGAGATTCGTGAATACTCAAACAGATTGCTCTTGTTCTTGACTCACACGGCGCACAACACTTCTTTAATTTCTCTCAGAGTCTCTCTTTCTAGTGTTGGAACACTCTGTGTTTAGTTCTGCTTAGGATTCTTTTTCTCTAAGTCCGTCAGAAGTATTTTCTTGTGTTCTCTGTGTTTCCTTCTTTTGAGAGAGCGGTTAAACTCTTGATTTTGTCATTTTGTGCGTGAGAGATATATTTTTAAGATTAAAGTGCTCGTATGCCATGATGTCCATCCCGACAGACTGACTTCTCGCCACCGAAAATGCGGAATGTCAGGGGATGGGTTGATCTGCTTTGATTTGCAGATCAGATGCCCATACTGCATATTTGGCATGCAGTCGATCTTGACCATTCATCCGTGGATGGTAGTTGGCAGCAATTAATGCGCTCAACTGCTTGGGACGGCGTCGACATGCTGTACAAACCCTAGCCGACAATATCGTTAAGTAGCTATGTTTAGGGTTGTAATTTTGCCTCGGAGGTAGATGCCTCGTAGGTTCGGTGACTCAAAGATTTCAGTTAGCACCTGTAGAAAGTTGTGAAGTTTTGCTTCAGGCTTTATGGTGTTTTTGCGAGTCTACAACTCACGTCTTCGAGTCTTCGATGCTAGAGGTCAGGTTGGATTAGCCTTTTGTGTCACTCTGTTAACTAAAGTTTATGACTCTATGAGTCTGTGACTTTTCGAATAACGCTTAGAGTGACTTCTTCGAGTCTATCTAATCTACCTGTTATTGTAGCTACGAGTCTACGACCCTAGTTTTGCGGGTCTACGACGTTCGGGTCTCTCAGTTTACTATATTTGACTAAGTGGTCTGAAAATCTTCGACTCTACGAGTCTTCAACTTCGCTTTTCTTCCTTAGTCTTTCACCGGGCCTCATAAACTGAGTTTCTGTATAGCTACGACCCTTTAGCTACAACTCTCCGCCATCGATCTCCGAGTCTGGAAGTGTGGCAATTTCTCTATAGTGACTGTGTCCCTTGAGTCTACGAGTCTACGAGTCTACCACCCTTGAGTTACAGTTTTATTTGTTTGCCAGTCTTTATAGCATCGACTCTTCAACCTTCAACCTATGAGTCTACGAGTCCAGTTTTCTTAACGGTGTTCGAAGGCTTCAACTCTACAACTTTCAATCTACGAGTCTACGAGTCTGGTTTTCTCTACACTGTTTGAAGGCTTCGACTCTGTGACTTTCGATCTACGAGTCTACAAGTCCTGTTTTCTTAACATTGTTCGAAGGTTTTGACTCTATGACTCTATGAGTCTTCGAGTCTATGGGTCTACTAGTCTACGAGTCATTTAGCTTTGGTTACTGTTCTTAAAAATTCTTCGACTTTACGAGTCTCAGAACTTATTGACGCTTACAGTAACACTCACTTTTCCGTACTATGACTCTACGACCTTCGACCCTGGATCTACGAGTCGCAAGGTTCTGTTACTGTTTTGCCTTGAGTCTATGAGTCTCTTGCTAATACGTCCTATGACAGTTTCACTTCTACGAACTTCGACTCTTCGACCCTTCTACCTTCAGTTCTTTGAGTCTCCAGACTTAGACTATATTTTGGCAGCTTCATCAAATCCTACATTTGCAACAGAATGTTTGAAGAGTGATGGGACGGAATCCAGCAAAGGGTGGCAAAGTCATGTATTTTCCAGCAAATGGTAATAGGAATTCGTCCCAACAATAATACCGCCTCCTTTTTAGAAAGTAACAGCGCAGAATTTTATTTTGGATTTTTCTCCTATTAGAATGTCTCTCGTGAAAAATGTTAAACTATACTCTTAATTTTCCAGAATTTCAACCAGTTGACCCTTTTTCTTTGTGTTAGGTGAGTAGGTCCTTTTATAGAGGTTTAAAAGGGGACAACCCGCTACCTTGGAATTTGGAGGAGTAAATACATGTGATTTTTAGAGTTCCTAGGCATTAAGGAACGAGTTCCAAGCACTACCACGTGCATTTATAAGAAAATGAGTCCCTATGCACTAAAAATGTATTTCCAAGAATCCAGTATTAAAAATACATGCTTTAAAAGTCATTTTCGAGGATAGCAACGTTTGATACACTATGCACTTAAAAAAAAAAAAGCAAAACGGCGTCGTTTTGGAGTTTCTGGATGGAGGTTTGAAGTTTAATAGGTTGAAGGACTACCTCAAAGATTAGGATCAAAGGTCAAAGGATTGGCTCGAAGACTTGAAGATCCAAAGATCCGAAGCTGACTCGAAGACTCAAAGACTCGAAGCTAACTCGAAGATTCCAAGTTGACTTGAAGACTCGAAGATGAGGGTTGAAGTTTTTTAAACTTTTAATTATCCTTTTGCCCTCACCAAAAATGTCAAAGTATGACGCCTTGGGGAGATGATTTGGGAAGACTCGGATTCGCCTAAATTGATATTTTGGAAAATTTCACCTAGTCGTATTTTCGAGTAGTTTGACTAAGGGCGTTAACCATCTTTTTGCAAGTTGGGCTTTTTATGACCAAAACTGTTTTGGCCATAACTTCTTTGTTTTAAGTTGGAATTGAGCATAGTTAAGTGTGTCTGTCTCTGAATTTTGTCCTCTATCATTTGATGCTAGCCTTGGGGCATTTTGAAGTCTTTTAGAAATGACCCTCAATTTTGGGCTTCTTTGTTGAGTTTGATTGCGATCCTGGCCTGGTCAAAATGAGATCCATATATGGGTGTTAGAAAAGAACCCACAGATATAAGGCCAAACAGTGAGGGGCAAAGGTCAAAGGGTCGAAGTGTCGACATGTCGAAGTGTTGGTAGGGTCGAAGGTCTGGTTCACAGGGTCGGAGGTCAAGTTTGAAGGTCGAAGACTCGGTGATCAACCTTTGAAGACTCAAAAGTCAATAGGTCGAAGGTCGAAGACCACGGGTTTTCCGGGCTTTGAGTCTTTGAAGCTTCAAGTCTAGTTTTTTTTTACCCCCACCCAAAATGCCAAAATAGACGAACTTTTGCGGATAGTTTGGGAAGACCCATATTCACCTAAATAGATGTTTTAGAGTATTTCGTATAAGCACATTTTCGGGCAGTTTGACCAGGGGCATTGATCATATTTTGGTAAGTTTGACTTTTTCCAATGAAAATTGTTTTGCCCATAACTTCTTTGTTTTAAGTCAGAATTGAGCATGGTTAAGTGCGTTAGTCTTCAAATTTCATCCTCTATCACCTGGTGTTGGTCTTGGGGAACTTCGTGTCTTATAGCAGAGGTTCTCAATTTTGGGCTTCCTTGTTCATGTCATAGTGTATCCATCTTGCGCGAATTGGGGTTTAATATCAACTCCAAACCTATGACTGACTTCTTGGTAGTGGTGGGTCTTTATGGAACTATTCAATGAGATATATGACATGGATTGTCACACCCCAGATTTCCAACCTGAGGAAACTGGTTCGTGACTTCCCTTTACCCACCCAGTGGGCAAGGGGTTGGGATAAATAACTCCACACAGGACAACACAAACTTCCACAATAGATATTCAGAAAGATAAAATTATAATAGCTTTATTAAACTCAAACCACAATAAATGTTTACAAACCAAATATGCCTCTATTATAGTCAAATCCCTTTTACAGTCTTTCGCCACTAGTGTTACGTCATTTTTCCCAAAATAACATAATTAAAAAAAACAATAAAACAAGTACGGTCTTCCACCTTGGGATTCCACCTAACGCCTGTAGGTTCCTGAAAGAAAACACATCACAGTAGGAGGGGTGAGCAACACAGCTCGGTAGGGATCAAGTCTCCCTAACCCATCCTATGCTCCTAGCATCTACATGAAGTCGTGCACAAGTGCAATGTCGTGGCAATAATATATAGACAGGTATAAATAACATTTTTTTTTTAAATATGTCAACACAAACAAGCCACAAGGGCAAGCACACAGCCACATCCACACATGCTCCACGTCCACAGCCACCCAGGCTCCACAACTACATAGGCTTCCATAACCACATAACACACATAATCACATTCACTGCACATTAGATATACACATGTATCCAACAATCCATACAGAATCCATGATTATCATATCCACACAGTTATCATATCAAACATAATTTTCATATTGACATAACTACCCCGGAAACTCTAAGGTTTCCCCACGCGGTCCTATTGTAGGACTCTCTAACGATCTCAAACTTGGAACGAATAGCGTAAATGCCCAAATGGCCCCTAGGGTCCTCTACCCCGGGAACGAACTCGAATATTCCTTGACCCCGGACTCAACATCATATCCAAACAAAAGACGCCATTAAAGGCCAACATCCATATTGGAGGTCAAACCTGTATGGATTTACATATATATATAATAACAACAATCCATGATTCACGTACCATAGGGCCTAACCCCGGAATGGATACCAGAAGAGATAGAACTCCTACCTCAGGAAGATCCTCCTTGCTCTAGCTCCCACGCTAGACGCCGTCCACCCATGCAAGTCACCCCAGTAGCAACGATCAGGAACTCTCTCTCTTTCCCTCTGCGACGGCTGCGGCGGCTGATAACAAAAACCCTAAACCTAAAACAAAGAGAACTCCTCCTCCTTATATAGACCTTACTTATCAAAATGACGTAGTTTTGATAAGTGAACCCCTTCATCAAAACGACGCAGTTTGATAAATAAAACATGCTACAACCTTCCCACATCCACACAGGATAAAATACCCATAATTCGAACATGGCCATCTAGGAAAAGATTACCAGTATAACAAAACCAAGGTGACGGTGCAAAAACATGATTGCACGTGACAAAGACCATTGTCATGTGCAAGCTCCAATTGCCCTAGGATTTGGCCACAAGCTTTAGAACTAAGTCTGGAAGGCTCCCATCCAAAAATAGCATTGCACGTGACAAAGCCATTGTCACGTGCATTCTCACGTGTAACCTCTAAAAGCTCCCTCTTGAGCTCATGTCTTGCCTCATGCTTGCTCATCAATAAACAAGGTGTTCTAGCTAATGTGTGTGGGAAGAAAACTCTCAAAAACCCGACAATTGCCAGCCAAAAGGCATAACTGTGACTAACTCCTCACATCCTAAAACACGGGTAATTACATCCTCTCCCTCTTAAGACTTTTCGTCCTCAAAAAGAAACAACATGCCACTCAAGTCGCATGGAATAACAAACATATGCAACTCATTTGCAAAACAGCAAGCCACAACACCCAAATGGATCATACACCGCACACAGCACATAAGAGGACATATGTTCGCAAACTCAACAAAGCACCACCACAATACATATAACACATACCCGCATATCACAAATACACATCTCAAAACACATCTCAAATACAAATACATGTCTAAAGGATAATACATAACATATCATGAACAACTAGTACAGGAAAGCACATCACTATCCCTTGGCCAATAGGCACCTCCCACCCTCAAGATTGTTCATCCTCGAACAACTCTGGGTGCTGCTCATGCATCATGGACTCACGCTTCCAAGTCTCCTCCTCAATTCCACAGTTCTGCCATAGCACGCGAACCAATGGAATAGCGCGACCACGCAAAAGCTTGTCCCGTTGATCCAGTATACGGATAGGGACTTCAACAACGGACATGTCATCTTCAATATCCAATGTCCCTAAATCAATCAAATGAGTGGGGTCAGGATGATACTTCCTCAACTGGGACACATGGAACACATTGTGTACCCGACTCAACCGTGGTGGCAATGTTAACCGGTAGGCCACTGGCCCCACACAAGCCATAACCTCAAAAGGACCAATAAACCGCGGAGATAGCTTGGAACCCCTTCCAAAACCGCCAATGCCCACGACATGGAGAAACACAGAGGAGCACATGATCTCCCATGGAAAACTCCAAAGGGCTCTGCCATTGATCTGTATAAGATTTCTGTCGACTCTGAGCGGCCAACAAGCGGTGACGAATCAACTTGACCTTCGTCGTAGCCTCCTGAACCAATTGTGGTCCCAATAGAGTTGCCTCCCCTACCTCAGTCCAACACAAAGGGGATCGACACGGCCTCCCATACAACACCTCAAAAGGAGCCATCCCAATGGATGCCTGATAATTGTTGTTGTAGGCAAACTCCACCAAAGGAAGGTGAGTTGCCCACGAACCCCCAAAATCTAGCACATAGGCCCTCAACATTTCCTCCAAGGTCTGATTTGTCCTCTCTGTCTGACCATCAGTCTCAGGGTGAAAAGTTATACTCAAGTTAAGCTTTGTCCCCATAGCCTCCTGTAAGCCTGCCCAAAAATGAGAAGTGAACCTCGAATCTCTGTCGAACACAATCGACAACGGCATTCCATGCAATCACACAATTTCGTTCATATAAAGCTAACTCAACACCCCAATAGAATCCCGCTCTCGAACAGCAAGAAAATGGGCCGACTTCGTTAACCGATCTACAATCAACCATATCATGTCTTTCCTCCCATTGGTGGGTGGAAGTCCAATCACAAAATCCATCGCTATGTGGTCCCACTTCCACTCCACTATTGGTAACGGTTGTAATATGCCTCGCCTGCTGTTCGTGTTCAGCCTTCACCTGTTGACAAGTGAGGCATCTCGAAAAAAATGCATCCATGTCACGTTTCATCCTAGGCCACCAAAAATGCCCTTGAAGTGCACGATACATCTCTGTACCCCCAGGATGCACAGCAACTCTAGACTTATGGAAATCCCGCATCACCTCATCTCTAAGAGAAAAAGCCACTACTAGATGCCCCTGAAAAGACAACTCATGCTCAGGGCCCTCTGTCAAATCCTCAAATAGCTCACTAGCCCCAATACGGGCACGGAGAACCTCATACTCAATATTCCCCAATTGTCCCTCCCAGACTCGCTGGTACAGCTCAGGTACAACAACAACAGGACTCAGGACTGTCCCACCATCACGAGTAATAGGCTGCAACTGCAACATCACCAACTGCTCCATCAGCTTCCACTCTCTCTGTAACAGCCCAGCCCACCTGTAGCCCGATATTGTCCGCTTTGGGCCTCGGCCGCACGATTTTGTTTTTGGTAGGCCCTCTGCCCCCAAAAGGCCTCGTGCTAGGAGAGGTTTCCACAACCACCTAAGTAGCCTGCTTCGTTCTCCTCCCCAGCCGATGTGGGACATTACATCCACCCCCCCTCGGAGAGCCCAGCGTCCTCGCTGGCACACCGACCCGAGCCCTGGCTCTGATACCATTTGTAATAGCCCAGCCCACCCGTAGCCCGATATTGTCTGCTTTGGGCCTCATCCGCACGGTTTTGTTTTTGGTAGGCCCTTTGCTTGTAAGGACCCGTACCTTGAGTTAGTCAGTTTTGCCTTCGGAGTGGAGTTTTCCTAGATTTTGACCCAGTAAATGGACTCCAATGAATTCACGTGCAAAAGGAAAGATGCTTAGAATGATGTCATCTATCTACCACAGAAGTTTCAGGCCAAATGGACGTGTATGTGAGGTGCACGTGAATTGGGTCCATTTCACGTGCAAGTGTGGTTGCCTTCTAAATGATGCAAGGAGGCTAGGGGTGAAGTTTGAGCGCATTTAGAGTGCATTTGGAGTTGCACGTGAATTGGGGAATTCACGTGCAAATTGGCGTGCAGGCATATTTTTGCATGGTTCCCTTGGTTTTGACATTCTAATGATTTTTCTCCAAAGGACCATGTTGAAATTCTGAGTATTTTGGCCTATATGGGTGCGGAAAGGTGGTAACTTGTGTGATCAAAACTACGTCGTTTTGATCCTGGGATTCACTTAATCAAAACTACGTCGTTTTGATGTTGTGTTGTCTATATAAGGAGGAGAAGCCTCTCTGTTTTAGGGTTAGGGTTTGTTGCTCCACCAGCCGTCGCAGAGAGAGAGAGAGAGGGAAGGAGAGCTCCTGGTTCTTTGGGCGTCTTGCGTGGGTGGTCAGAGTCTCGTGGGTGGACGGCGTTCGGCTTGGGATCAGACCGTTGCCGTGTTGTTGCGTCTTACCTGAGGTAGGGGTTCTGTCTTCTTGTACCTAATCCGGGGTTAGGCCCTGTGGTGAATAAGCCGTTGGATATCGTTCTTGTTATTATATTATTTATATGTAAATTCATATAGGTGTGATCTCCTATATGAATGTTGGCCTTCAATGGCGTGTTGTTTGGATATATGTATATATGCCTGCCAAGTGTTTGAAATTATGCCTGTGAGGCTGTGCATATTATGTGTTTGAGGTAATGCTTGTGAGGCCACGCACGCCAAGTGTTTGAAATTATGCCTGTGAAGCTGTGCATATTATGTGTGAGATTATATTTGTGTGGCTGGGTTTATGAGCTTGTGAATATATGCATGCTAAGTGTTCGATGTTATTCCTGTGTGACTAAGCATACTAAGTGTTTGATGTTATGCCTGTATGGCCATGTGTGCTGCGTGTTTGCTTGAAACCCGGTGGCTGTGGAAGCCCGGGACTGTTTTGTGGAACCCGGTGGCTGTGGAAGCCCGGGGCTGTTCTTGGAACCCGGTGGCTGTGGAAGCCCGGGACTGTTCTTGAAACCCGGTGGCTGTGGAAGCCCGGGACTGTCCTTGGAAACCCGGTGGCTGTGGAAGCCCGGGAGTGTTTATGTACCAGCCTGTGTATGATTGTATTTGCTGCTATAGCCTGTAGTTATGTCTGGTGGAATAATTGTATCACGACACAGCACTTGTACACAAGGCATGTAGATGTTAGGTGCATGGGATGGGTTGGGGAGACATGATCCCTACTGAGCTGTGGATGCTCACCCCTCCTACCATGTTTTCTTTACAGGAACCTACAGGCGTTAGGTGGGAACACCAAGGTGGAAGACCTTGTTTACTTTGCTGTCTACCATTTATGTTATTTCTATTGGAATTGATGTAACCCCAGTGGGGATGGGATTGGAAAGGATTTCATTGTAATAAACTGGTTTGGATTATTTTTATGAACATTACTTTCTTGAATGTGTTGTAGATGTTTGAAATGTAATATTCTTGGTTTGTATCCTAACCCCTTTGCCCTCCGTGTGGGTAAAAGGGGAGTCACGTGCCGGTTTCCTCGGGTTGGAAATCCGGGGCGTGACATTGCCCCCAAAAGGCCTCGTGCTAGGAGAGGTTTCCACAACCACCTAAGTAGCCTGCTTCGTTCTCCTCCCCATTCGATGTGGGACATTACATCATAAAGGCAAACATCAAACATCAACATAATCAGGTACTTGCCCAACTGGTTATGTGACCTGGGAGTATTTCTTTTGACATCGTTGCGTTTTGACATCATTGCATGACTATGTGGAGTGTATTAATTTGTGCTAGAGGTCTATTCATTGGTTATGGTTGTTGTTTTCTTTCATTCCACATTTTCTTTTCGAGGACAAAAAGTCTTTAAGGGGGAGAGGATGTAAGGACCCGTGTTTTGCGGTATGTAAGAAGTTAATCACAGATGCCTTGTGAGTGAAAATTGTTGGGTTGTCTATGGCCATTATGTGTTTGATAATATACTTGTGTGACTGATGTATGTTGCGTGTTTGGTTTTAAGCCTGTGTGGCTGGTGTATATTTTCTGTAACTGATTATGTTAGCCTGTGTGAAACTTGTTTGAGATTTGTTGAGGAGATAATTGATAACCTGAGTTTTGAGGACTGGAATGTGTTGAGAATGCTGAGTTACAAACATATGTTTGAGATATGCTTGTTGAGTTGCACTACTGAGTTGTATTGAGTTGAGATGTGTTGCTGAGTTGTACTGCTGAAACTGATTGAATTGTTGATTGAGATTGAGTACCCAAATACATGTGGGTTAAGCCGAGTTATGGGCCAGGCACAATAACTGGACCCTTGAGATTTGGCCAGGACTACGGTCCTGAGTCTCGGTGTAGCACTCACGACGGTGGGCTAAGTCTGCACCCATTCCTGAGGGTAGGTATGGCGTCCGAGGAGGTGATGGCCGTATTTGACTCGGGTGGAAAATGTTGCATTGGTGACCATACAACATTCGCCTGGATGTGGTATGTCATGTCGCCGTGGTGGGGGGGGGGGGTGTCCTCTGCCCTCCAGTGTGGGCTCAGGTAAATGGTGTGTTACTGGGTGATGTTTGCTGCTTTAGGTTTAGGCACTACATGAGCACAAGCATACACTTGTCATGCATACTGTAGAGTGAGACAGGTCTAGGGAGACTGGAACCCTATTGAGCTATGGTTTGCTCACCCCTCCTATAAACTGTTCTTTTGCAGGGACTAGTAGGCGGTAGGCGAAAGAGCTGTGGTGGTAGGCCACTGAGGCTGAAGACTTTATGTTGGTTTCATTGTTTTGTTTGTGGATTTCTGTTTTTTTTGGTTTGGATTATTTGTAAACTGAGCACATTGTGGTTTGATGGGAGTTTTTCCCCTATTGAGTTGTAATGAACTTTGAGCCCCTTTGAAATGTAATAAATTGAGATATGGTTATTGTTTGATTTATGGTTGTGTGCATGGTTAGGGAGCAGGAGCATGCCCCGTGGCATGTTAGCCTGGCTGTACAAATTTGGGACAGCACCCGTGTGATAAGTCCTTTTCAGGTGCTTGCACTAATGTCACGTCCCCGAATTCCAGGGAACCCGGAACCGGGTACATGACTTCCCCTTGCCTGCACCCGAAAGGTCAAGGGGTTGGTGACTAGCACCAATAGAGACTACACCGCGGGTGCTGTCTCAAATATGCAACCCCTGTACACCATACACCAAGGGTAATCCTGTACTTTCCCATATATCATCATGCATACAAAGAGTCAAACAATCATACAGACATCACATCATACGGTATGCAAATACAATCGTCCACGGACCCATGTCCGGGATATCACATAAAACAATACGAATATAATCGGATCATACATCGAGTAGTGGGCGTCCTCCTGGAAGAAAGTCCTCCACTAGTCTCGGGTCACACCTGAAAAGGGTAAACAACAAGTAGGGGTGAGCGACAAGCTCAGTAGGTGACCCTAACAGTCCACATCATGTAACACATATAAGTCTATACTATATGCTCGGTGTACTCGTGCACCGTGTAGTGTGCACAATCATCGAGACTCGACTGCAACAAACATCAGGACAACTTGTCCACGATCCTCCGTGGGATCCCAGCTCAGGGCACTCAGCCCTAGCTCCACGAGCTCAACGGCTCAACTCAGGCCTTAGCCTGTCCACAGCGCAATATGCCCGGCCACAGTTGCCACACAGGCCTGCCATTGGTGCATATGCCTGCCACGTCAACCACATAGCACCATCGGTGCATCACGGTGAGAACCCAAACAAGTCACGGAGTCCATGCCCCAATACCTCACATCAACATACTAACATTAGTATGGCATGTCATTCTCAACATTTCCTTTAGAATTGTAGCCAGTCTTCACAAGTAAATCCTCAACCCTTGATTTATGAAGGAAGTACCCATAGCAGCTATTTTCTTGAAATCAAAAGTCCCGGCATTGGGTTCCCATAGCATAAATAAGATAATCTGATTTTTGGGGATTTTTCTGAGACGTCTAACCCCACTTTCCAAAATTTCACCACTACGAACTTTTGGGTTTTTCCGAAATTTTACACTAAAGCCCAATTTTCACATTTTGAAATAGTGGGAATTAATTTTTCTAGTATTTTTCTTTGAATCCAAATGGGGGGTATTTCGTTATTTACATTGTAACTTAAGTACTTAAATGTGTAGATGGGTATAGGTTGCAATGTAAATAGGTCCAGTCCAGTCAAACTGTATTTCGAATCTGCCAGTGAAACTACATTTTCGAATCTGCATTTCGAATCTCTTTTCGAACTACCTTCGACCCTCGAACCTACACTCGAACTACCTTCGAAAACTACCTTCGAAGTACCCATGAACTGCCTTCGAAACTCCCCTTCGAAGTACCTTCGAACCTTCGAAACGACACTCGAAAATTTCACATTCGACACTCGAAATTACACTACATCGAACCTACCTTCGAACCTTCGAAACTGCACATTCGAAATTTCCAATTTCCAGTCGATCTCATCGGCTGTTCTCTACCCAGTTCACGACAGTTACTATTCATCATCGTTTTTCACCTGTTTCTCGTCTGGATTCAACCCGGAATCTCATAAAACTCATACCTAATACTATATCTTAGGTTTTAATTCACGTCTTACCCCTCAGAACGCATTTAAATACAAGATTCAACCCAAAATTGGTTTTTCCCCAAATTCTAGGGTTCAACACGAATTTGCATGATTTCATCAAATTCTTACATGTTAATCCAAAAAAACAGCAAGAAAAGGGTGAAGAATCAGTGGAACACCTACCTGGAATGATTCTTGATGCTTGAACGAGCTCAAAACGCCCCAAATCACCAAGGCCTCCAAGCTTCCTTCTCTCTTTCTCTCTCTAAGCTCTCCAACGCAGAAACGTGAAACGCTGAAACGTAACGTGGAAGCTCTCTTTCCCCTATTTATATTTTTGCCAGTCAACTGACCTAGTCAACCATTGACCCAGTCAATAATTAACCTCCAAGGTCCCAAACTCCAAATTGAGTCAAACTACAGTCAAAACGCTCGAAATGACGAGCACAATACTACACAGATATTAGTACACCCAAATGACCGCTCAAACGCAAAGTCAACCAATAGACCCCGAAAAGTCAACAATCGGGTCAAACGGGGCCCCGACTCGGAATCGGGCCCAAGTACAGTCAAAATGCTCACATTGACGGCTACACTACCGTCCTGATAGTTACATTCCTATAGAATGACTATCTCTCAAGACTACCCAAATACGAGTCTTTACATCCTCCCCACCTTAGGACTTTTCGTCCTCGAAAATAAAACACATGCCCAAAGGACATAGCAAAATTCAAGCTCAATGTCCCAACAACAAAACATCAAACATGATCACCGATCACACATGTGCAAGGCAATGCACAACAAGCCAAACAGAACCCACATTGGGCACAAGATCCAACAATAACGAGTTAAACCACATCTCAAACAACATATGCAAAACAAATGCATAAAATATAACTCATACCTCAGGGAATGCCATCACATCCTCCCCACCTCAGGACTGATCATCCTCGAATAGCTCAGGATGAAGAATCCGCATCTGGCTCTCTTTCTCCCAAGTTTGCTCCTCCATGCCTCGGTGTCGCCATAACACCCGAACTAGTGGGATCGTCTTGCCTCGCAAGACCTGGTCCCGCCTGTCCAAAATCTGTGCCGGCATCTCAACAACGGCACCATCATCAGCCAAGTCTATCTCGCGATAGTCCAGCACATGAGAAGGATCTGGGTGATACCGTCTCAACTGAGACACATGAAACACATCATGTACCCGCGCTAACTCCGGTGGCAAAGCTAACCGATAAGCCACTGCGCCCACGGTGGCAACAATCTCAAACGGCCCCACAAAACGAGGGGAGAGTTTGGATCCACGTCCAAACCTCCGATGCCCTCGACGCGGCGAAACCCGCAAAAATACATGGTCACCCACCTCAAACTGCAAGGGTCGACGCCTCTGGTCCGCATAAGACTTCTGCCTACTCTGCGCTGTCAACATGCGCTGTCGAATCAGCTGCACTATCTCTGTGGTCTCTCGAACCATATCGGGACCGAGAACTGCTGTCTCCCCCGTCTGTGCCCAACACAAGGGTGATCTACAAGGCCGCCCATATAGCGCCTCATACGGAGCCATCCCAATTGTGGCCTGATAACTGTTGTTGTAAGAGAACTCCACCAAAGGAAGGTGAGTCTCCCAACAACCTCCAAAATCTAGGACACAGGCACGCAACATATCCTCGAGCGTCTGAATCGTCCGCTCCGACTGACCATCCGTCTGCGGATGAAAGGCTGTACTAAGGTTCACCCTAGTACCCAAAGCTCGCTGCAACTGTCTCCAAAACTGAGAGGTGAACCTCGCATCCCGATCAGATACAATAGACAATGGGACTCCATGCAACCGCACAATAACATCAATATACCTCTGTCCCAAAGTCCTCACTGGGTCTGTCTCTCGAATCGGAATAAAATGCGCCCATTTGGTCAATCGGTCCACAACTACCCATATAGTGTCGTGTCCCCTAGAACGAGGAAGTCCAGTGACAAAATCCATGGTCACGTGGTCCCATTTCCACTCTGGCACCGGCAATGATCGCAACTCACCGGTGATCTCGGGTGCTCTGCCTTGACCCTGGCCGACAGGTCAAACACCGCCTCACAAAATCAGCAACGGCCTTCTTCAGGCCTGGCCACCAAAACTGCCTCCTCACGGCATGGTACATCTTGGTCCCACCAGGATGTACAGCTAACCTCGACTGGTGAAATTCCCGAAGAACCTCCTCCTGAAGAGAAGTGGGAACTATCAATCTACCCCTATACCGCAGCACGTGCTCTGCATCCTCAGTCCGATCGAAGATACCTGCCCAGTCAAATCCTGTCGCGGATGACCTCACAATCAACGTCCCCCCGGATTGATCCTCTATGATCCTGTGCTGCATCTCTGGGACTGCTACAACAACACTGAGGGTCCCTCGCCCCTCGCTGGTCACCATCTGCAACCTCATCGCTGCCAATTGACCCATCATCTCCCATTCCTTAATGGCACAATGGGCCACCACGGCCCTGCTCTTCCTACTCAGAGCATCTGCCACCACGTTACCCTTCCCGGGGGTATACATCATATCAAACTGAAACTGCTGCAGGTACTCCACCCACCGCCTCTGCCTAAGGTTCAAGTCTCGCTGAGAGAAGATATACTGCAAGCTCTTGTGGTCCGTATACACCACAAACTTCTCCCCAAGGAGATAATGCTGCCAGCTTTTAAGTGCAAAGATCACTGCAGCCAACTCCAAATCATGCGTGGGATAGCTCTGCTCATGTGGTCTCAACTGCCTAGACCCATAAGCAATCACCTGCCGAGTCTGCATCAACACACAACCAAGTCCCACCCTGGAAGCATCACAATACACCTCGAAAGGCACACCCTCCTGTGGAAGAATCAAGATAGGTGCTGAGGTCAATCGTGCCTTCAGCTCCATGAAAGCACTCTCACACGCATCGGACCAAATGAAAGGAACTCCCTTCCTAGTCAAGTGTGTCATAGGAGCTGCCAACCGGGAAAAATCCTCCACGAACCTCCGATAATAGCCTGCCAAACCAAGGAAGCTACGAATCTCAAACACATTCGTGGGCCTCTTCCACGACATGATCGCCTCAATCTTCTCAGGATCCACCGTGATACCCTCCGAAGATACCACATGCCCCAAGAAGTGCACTGTTGCAACCAGAAGTCACATTTTGTGAACTTCGCATACAACCGATGCTCTCGCAAGGTCTGCAACACAACCTGCAAATGCTCCTCATGCTCCCTCTTGGTCGCTGAATAGACCAAAATATCATCGATGAACACCACAACGAACATATCTAAAAATGGAGCAAACACCTGGTTCATCAATCCCATAAACACTTCTTGGAGCATTCGTGAGCCCAAACGGCATCACAAGCCACTCATAATGCCCATAGCGACAACTAAACGCGGTCTTAGGGATATCCGCCTCCCCAACCCTCAACCGATGGTATCCGGATCTCAAGTCTATCTTGGAAAACCATCTTGCACCTCGAAACTGATCAAACAGGTCGTCGATCCTCGGCAATGGATACCTGTTCTTCACAGTCACCTGGTTCAGCTTCCGGTAGTCTATACATAGCCGAAGTGAACCATCCGCCTTCTTGGCGAACAACACTGGAGCGCCCCACGGTGAGCTACTCCGCCTGATAAAGCCTCGCGCCAATAGGTCATCTATCTGTCTCTTGAGCTCTCTAAGCTCTGTCGGTGCCATTCCAGAGGCCGCTAACCTGATCGGTGTTGTCCCTGGCAACAGCTCGATCGAAAACTCTACCTCCCTCACGGGTGGCAACCGACCAAGTCCTCGGGAAACACATCCTGGGAACCGATCTACAATGGGTGGCAAAACAGCCTTCCCCTCTCTCCTCCTGTCAACCAACGTCAAGCTGGCTAACTGGTGGGTCACATCACCCCACCCATGCCTCAATGGTCCCAACCTGCATGCCTCCTCAGTCCACTCACCCACAAAGACACCCCGCGTGCCCCCTGGTGTGAGGAACGTCACACGCCGCCGAAAACAATCAATCTTGGCCTCCACGGAGACCAACCAGTCCATACCCATGATAACATCGAAATCATCTAACTCCATGATATACAAATCACACAACAGGTTAACACCCCCAAGTGTTACCTGACAAGCACGACAGATACTCTCAAGTATCACAATTCCACCCAAAGGTGAAGCAACCATCGAGACCGACTCACCTGTCTCCTGGTCTAACTCTAATCCAACCACCGTAGCATACGAAATAAAAGAATGGGTAGCACCGGTATCAATCAAAACTGAACAAATAGTATGAGAAATGATGATGGTACCTCTCACCACCGAAGGTCCTGCTCTGCCTCATCCACTGGTGGAACCTCTGCCTCTCTGCGGTGAGGGCAAAAGTCCTCCCTCGTGGTCCACCGCCACTAGCCTGGCCCATTGGGGCCTTGCCCCGCCGATCAACATGACCCTGTGCCTCCCGCCGAGGCTGCCGCACCGCAGTCGCATCTGCGTGCTCGTGCCGGCGGCACCGACCTCCGAGATGGAGCCCCACTCCTCTCGTCCCCGATCTCTCGGACGAGGGCCTACACTGCTGGTTGAGCTAAGGGTAACACATTCCCTAGCTCCATGTCCCACCTTCCCACATCGGAAGCATGTCATCTTTTTCCTTGGGCGGTCTCTCGAGACATGCCCGGTCAAACCACAACTCCAACAGTACCTGGCCTCCTGCCGGCTGAACTCTCACGGGGTCCCACCGCCTGGCTAGAAACCCTCTGCACCTGCCTCCTCTCCGGCCGAGCGGCACCGCTCTCCCCACTCTGCCTCTTCTTGGTCGGACTCGCCGAACCGCCCGGCCTCTGAGCTCTTGCCTGATCCCCGACCTCGCTCAATAATGATCGCCTTGTCGACCGCCTCCCAGTAGGCCGGTCAACCGCATCGGTTCCAGTTTGTCTTTTCAAAGATGGCCTCAAGCCCTGAATGAAGTCCTGCGTCTTCCGGCCTTCCTTTTCCCAAGACTCCGAGCAAACCGCCCCAAATGCGTGAAGGCTTGCACATACTCACCCACAATCATGCTACCCCGCACAAGCTCATAATACTCTCTACGTCGAGCATACTGCAACGAGTGGGAAAATACTCCCCAAAGAAGCGCTCAACAAACTCTCTCCAGCTCATCCGATCGCCATGGACAGCTCTAGTGGATTCCCACCACCTCGTGGGATACCCAACAGATAGTGCGTCGCCACGCGCACCCGCTCCTCATCCTGGCACCCCAATCATCTCAAAGATGTCCTCTGTCCATCTAATCCAGGTCCTCGGCTACCTCAGGCCGTGAACCATCCTCAAAAGTCCTGGGTGCATGTTTCAAAAACGTGCAGCCCAATCCACTCCCTCGTCGTGCCGGCTCTATCACGACCTCCTGTTGGTGCACATCCTGCACCACCCTCGCCTCCTTGCTGCTGAGGCCGTGGTGGCCGCCGAGGCCGCTGTTGCCTCTTCGGCTCATCCACCTCTCTAGCCATATCCCTCATCGAGCCCTGCATACCCTGCATGGCCTCCTGCAACTGAATCAATACCTGAGCCAAATCAGGTCCCACAACGGGAGCTGACGATCTCTGCTGCGGGCTCTGCTGCCCCTGGTGCCCCGACTCTATCGTGGGCTCCTCTGCCGGGCCTTGGCCTCGGACAGCTCTCCTCGGTGGTGCCATCACACTGGCCACAACAACAAACAACAAACGATCAATAGCACAAACAGCCATCAAAGGCACAACCGACTTGTAGGTTCTCACCACACGACCCGTAGGTCCATACCATGCATATAGCATCGTGTCCCCCATCAGGGTACACCACATGACCCGTAGGTCCACAACCATGCATATAGCATCGTGTCACCCCATAGGGTACACCACATCCAGTCCTGGCTCTCACGGCCACGTGCCATCCTAGCACCACATACGAGCACATCACACACAAAGACAATCTAGTGCCCTATATGCACACAATCATACCACTAGCAATGCATGCTCCTAGGATGATCTAACTGACACCAACATAACCTAGAATACCTATAAGGACTGCGTTGATCAGGCGCCCTCCTTACAGTTTTCCAAGTCACATGGAATCAATTAACCACCCCTCACTAACCTAGGTCCACTAGACCATGCTCGATACCAACTTGTCACGTCCCCGAATTCCAGGGAACCCGGAACCGGGTACATGACTTCCCCTTGCCCGCACCCGAAAGGTCAAGGGGTTGGTGACTAGCACCAATAGAGACTACACCGCGGGTCTTGTCTCAAATATGCAACCCCGTACGATCATACACCAAGGGTAATCCTGTACTTTCCCATATATCATCATGCATACAAAGAGTCAAACAATCATACGGACATCACATCATACAAGTATGCAAATACAACTGTCCACGGACCCATGTCCGGGATATCACATAAAACAATACAGAATATAATTGTATCATACATCAGAGTAGTGGGCGTCCTCCTGGAAGAAAGTCCTCCACTAGTCTCGGGTCACACCTGAAAAGGGTAAACAACAAGTAGGGGTGAGCGACAAGCTCAGTAGGTGACCCTAACACTCCACATCATGTAACACATATAAGTCTATACTATATGCTCAGTGTACTCGTGCACCGTGTAGTGTGCACAATCATCAAGACTCAGCCTGCAACAAACATCAGGACAACTTGTCCACGATCCTCCGTGGGATCCCAGCTCAGGGCACTCATCCCTAGCTCCACGAGCTCAACGGCTCAACTCAGGCCTTAGCCTGTCCACAGCGCAATATGCCCGGCCACAGTCGCCACACAGGCCTGCCATCGGTGCATATGCCTGCCACATCAACCACATAGCACCATCGGTGCATCACGGTGAGAACCCAAACAAGTCACGGAGTCCATGCCCCAATACCTCACATCAACATACTAACATTAGTATGGCATGTCATTCTCAACATTTCCTTTAGAATTGTAGCCAGTCTTCACAAGTAAATCCTCAACCCTTGATTTATGAAGGAAGTACCCATAGTAGCTATTTTCTTGAAATCAAAAGTCCCGGCATTGGGTTCCCATAGCATAAATAAGATAATCTGATTTTTGGGGATTTTTCTGAGACGTCTAACCCCACTTTCCAAAATTTTACCACTACGAACTTTTGGGTTTTTCCGAAATTTTACACTAAAACCCAATTTTCACATTTTGAAATAGTGGGAATTAATTTTTCTAGTATTTTTCTTTGAATCCAAATGGGGGGTATTTCGTTATTTACATTGTAACTTAAGTACTTAAATGTGTAGATGGGTATAGGTTGCAATGTAAATAGGTCCATCCAGATCAAACGTATTTCGAATCGCCAGTGAAACTACATTTTCGAATCTGCATTTCAAATCTCTTTTCGAACTACCTTCGACCCTCGAACCTACACTCGAACTACCTTCGAAAACTACCTTCGAAGTACCCATGAACTGCCTTCGAAACTCCCCTTCGAAGTACCTTCGAACCTTCGAAACGACACTCGAAAATTTCACATTCGACACTCGAAATTACACTACATCGAACCTACCTTCGAACCTTCGAAACTGCACATTCGAAATTTCCAATTTCCAGTCGATCTCATCGGCTGTTCTCTACCCAGTTCACGACAGTTACTGTTCATCATCGTTTTTCACCTGTTTCTCGTCTGGATTCAACCCGGAATCTCATAAAACTCATACCTAATACTATATCTTAGGTTTTAATTCACGTCTTACCCCTCAAAACGCATTTAAATACAAGATTCAACCCAAAATTGGTTTTTCCCCAAATTCTAGGGTTCAACACGAATTTGCATGATTTCATCAAATTCTTACATGTTAATCCAAAAAAAAGCAAGGAAAAGGGTGAAGAATCGATGGAACACCTACCTGGAATGATTCTTGATGCTTGAACGAGCTCAAAACGCCCCAAATCGCCAAGGCCTCCAAGCTTCCTTCTCTCTTTCTCTCTAAGCTCTCCAACGCAGAAACGTGAAACGCTGAAACGTAACGTGGAAGCTCTCTTTCCCCTATTTATATTTTTGCCAGTCAACTGACCTAGTCAACCATTGACCCAGTCAATAATTAACCTCCAAGGTCCCGAACTCCAAATTGAGTCAAACTACAGTCAAAACGCTCGAAATGACGAGCACAATACTACACAGATATTAGTACACCCAAATGACCGCTCAAACGCAAAGTCAACCAATAGACCCCGAAAAGTCAACAATCGGGTCAAACGGGGCCCCGACTCGGAATCGGGCCCAAGTACAGTCAAAATGCTCACATTGACGGCTACACTACCGTCCTGATAGTTACATTCCCATAGAATGACTATCTCTCAAGACTACCCAAATACGAGTCTTTACAACTAACCCCTTGACCCTTCGGGTGCGGGCATGGGCACTCACTACCCATTTCCAAGTGAAAGGAAATTGGGGCGTGACACTCTCACTGCCACATCAGCTTTACCTTTCTTGCTCAACGCATCAGCCACGACATTACCCTTGCCTGGGGTGTAGGCAAGAGTAAAATTAAAGGTCTGCAAATACTCTACCCATCTCCTCTACCTCAAATTCAAGTCCTTTTGAGTAAAGATGTACTGAAGGCTCTTGTGATCTGAGAACACCACAAACTTCTGCCCCCAAAAGGTAATGCTGCCAACTCTTTAAAGCAAAGATGACAGTCGCCAACTCAAGATCATGGGTCGAGTAATTCTGCTCATGTGGTTTCAACTGTCTCGACCCATAAGCTACCACATTGTGCTTTTGCATAAGCACACACCCCAAACCAATCCTGGATGTGTCATAATACACCTCATATGGGACATCCTCCTTAGGTAACCTCAACACAGTTGCAGTGGTCAAACGTGTCTTGAGAGCCTCAAACGCCTGCTGACACTTGTCAGTCCACTCAAACTTCACTCCCTTCCTGGTCAACGCCGTCATAGGAGCTGCCAAACAAGAGAATCCCTCTACAAAACAACGATAATATCCCACTAAGCCAAGGATACTTCAAATCTTGAAAACATTAGTTGGCCTCTCCCACAATGAGACAACCTCAATCTTAGCTGGGTCTACTCTAACCCCCTCATCTGACATGACATGGCCAAGAAAATGAACCTCCTGCATCCAAAACTCACATTTGCTAAACTTAGCAAACAACTGCTGGTCCCTCAAGGTTTGCAACACTATTTCCAAATGCTCCACATGCTCCCTCTACGTCTTGGAATACACCAAAATATCATCTATAAACACCACCACAAAAGAATATGGAGCGAAGACCTGGTTCATCAAACACATGAACACTGCTGGCACATTGGTGAGCCTAAAAGGCATCACTACCCACTCATAGTGCCCATACCGACACCGAAAATCAGTCTTACGGATGTCCTCCTCCCTAACCCTTAACTGGTGATACCTCGATCACAGATCTATCTTGGAAAACCACTGGGCCCCACTCAACTAGTCAAACAAGTCATCTATCTGACGTAATGGATACTTGTTTTTCACAGTTACCAAATTCAGCTTCTTATAGTCAATGTAGAGACGAAGCGCGCCATCTGCCTTCTTTGCAAAGAGCACCGGAGCACCCCAGGGTGAGGTACTCGGCCTAATATACCCCTGGCTTGCCAACTCCTCTATCTACCTTTGAAGCTCCCTCAACTCAGCTGGCCCCATACGGTATCTTACTTGGGAAATTGGACCGTCTTCGGTACCAACTCAATGATGAACTCCACACTTCTCTTAGGTGGCAAACTCCTCAACTCCTCAGGAAAGACATCCTAAAATTAGTCAACAACAACTGACCACACCCTCTTTCCCACTTTCCCTTCCTCTACAAAGGTTAGGGCTGCCAACCTGTGGGTAATGGCACTCCACTGGTCCAACACTGGTTCGGCCCGACTCGTCTCCAATCCCACTCCCCTTGCAGGATGCAAGAAACCCCCATAAGTGACACGAATGATACACGTTGCTGATAACAATCTATCTTGGCCTGAAAAGGCATAAGCCAATCCATACCCAAGATCAGATCAAACATCCTCAATGGCGTCATATACAAATGAAAGCTAAGCTCCACATCTCCTATAGTTAGCACATAGTCACGACAATCATGTCGCACCTCAATCATACCTCCCACCGGAGACTCCACAACTAAGGGTCTCTCTGCCTCAAAACATACTAATCCCAAGCCATCAATTACAAGCTCAGCAACAAATGAACGTGATGCACCCGTATCGAAAAGAACAGAAGCAAGCGTACGAGAGATCAAAAGGGTACCTCTAACCACCGATGGTCCTGCCCCACCCTCCGCCGGTGGAGGTGGTAGCTTAGCCTCCTCTTGGGTGTTGCATTTAGCGCAAACACCCTCCCTTGGCCCATGCCACTGGTCGGCTCACCCACTGGGCGGTTCCCGCCCTAACTACCTCCAACATCAGTCTACTATCGCTCCGGCCTCCCCCGAGGTCGGGTCTGGCTGGATCCTGCCTGACTAGCCTACTACTAATGAGTTGGTCTCTCTACTAGTGCACAAAAACTGGCATCACTCCTCATGCCGGATGCCATGCCTCCAACTCCCCTGTTGCCACTCCTGAAAACCCAGCTCAAATGGCCCTCTCGTCCACAACTCTTGCATCGCCAGTCCTTCTTGGGACATTCTCTCTTGAAGTGGCCTTGCTCCCCACAGCAATGACAACCACTGGGGAGACGGGGAGACTTACTACTGAACCTCCTTGCCTGCTATCGCCAAAAGTGAACCTCCCTGGGTTCACCGAGGGTGGACCCCTGCTGCGGAAGGAACTGCTACCTCCCTCCTCGGTCTTGGGCCTCTTGGACCTTTTATCATGATCAGATCCACCCTGCAACTGACGACCCTGATGGGCCTGCCTCCCATCATCCAACTCCCTCTCAGCTATATGGGCTGTCTCAACAACCTCAGCATAAGTCCTCAAACGCAGAATCACCACCCTCTGCTTAAGGGTTGGCCTAAGACCCAAGGTGAACTTGTGGGCCTTCAGGTCCTCCCTTGCCACAGTCTTGGGAGCAAATCTACTCAAGCTTTGGAACTCTCACTCATACTCGAGCACTGTCTTCGATCCCTGCCTTAAACTTCCAAATTCCTCCCTCTTCTTCCACCTCAATGACTCAGGGAAGAACTCATCATGGAAGAGCTGCAAGAACTCCTCTCACATCATAAATTGCACTGCATGGCTTCTTGCTACGCTCTGCCACCACTCCAAGGCATTTCCCTCTAGTTGCCGAATGGCCAGCCTCACCTTATCCTCCCGGGATAGGAGAAAGGAAAACACATGCTCAACTTGCCTTAACCAGTGCTCAGCTATCACTGGATCCCCCTCTCCCTTGAATCTCGGCGGTTGTTCTTTTTGGAACCTCGTCACAATATCATCCTCCGCACAGTGCATTGGTACGCCACCTAGCGAACTCTCACGGTTGAGAGGTAACTCTTCCACTGTTGGTGGTGGTGATGGTACCTCCTGTTTGTCTTTGCCATCTCACGGCGTACCTCCTCACGAACCTCTTGCCTTGGATACCCTCCCTCGGCTCTTGGACTTCCTATCGGATGCCCTCTCGTAGCTGTGCCTACAACGACTCATTCTCTCTAGCGGGCTGTCCCCCACTGGACCCTCATGGGCAGATGACTCATTAGCCATCGCCCCCAGGATGCACGCGTCGCTCTCCTCGGTGGCATTCTTACTACACGAAGTAAGAAAGACAATCGTCAAAACGCATTCGAAATCTATCGCGTGTCACTACCTCTACCCCATTTATCAATTCAATTATCACATGTCATTACATACTTTGCACACATTTTAGTTCTCATTAAATCACATTGCACAAGCAACGAATTTCATAAGCACACGGCTCAAGTTATCACAAGATCAGAGTTGCACAAATTAAATCACGTTCTTCGTATTTTCCTATCACATGCTTTATCTCAGTTATCCACACAATCACACATAGACAACAAATGCAACTAGTGCCCTAATGCCAATGCATGCAAATCCTACCACAGGACTGGACTACGCCAAGTACACCTTAGAGGCTCAAAGAGGGCCTGTTGATCAGGCACGTCCCTTTAGGCTCCTCTAAAGGACTCAAGATAACCAGATCCGCCCACTACCCTAGGCCAACTAGACCATGCTCTGATACCATACTGTCACGCCCCGGATTTCCAACCCACACTTTGAGGTTTAGGTACATCTGCTGGTTGAACTTCTTCCGGGCTAGATATATCCGTATGATGAATAGGTCCCGAAGTACTTTGAGGTTCTTCGGCACTGTGACTTTCAGTATTAACTGGTCCGAAAGGACTAGAAGGTCCTCTAGTGTTTTGGATGTCCATATTAATTGGTCTGGAGTTGAGTGGAAGTCCTGAGTCCAATTCTTCGGAAGCATCATCAATAACATTTCTTCTTGCTTCACTGGTGCTTGGTGATTGATCAGTAGTAGTGGCAGGAACAAGTTTGAACTTGGAATAGTCAATCGTGTCTGTTTGATCCTGCACGTTCTAATTTGAAGCTCCTATACTTGACTAATCAAGATTAGATTCATCAAAAGTAACATGGATAGATTCTTCAACTTTTAAAAGTCTTCTATTGAAAACGCAATAAGCCTTGCTATGTAATGAGTATCTGACAAAGATTCCATCATCGGACTTTGGCTCAAATTTAGTCTAGGCCTCTTTGCCGTTGTTTAAGACGTAGAGAGCACACCCAAAAGCTTTGAAATGGGATATTGATGACTTCCTACCTCTCCACATCTCATAGGGTGTTTTCATGGTAAACTTATTGATGAGAGTTCTGTTCTGAACATAGCATGTAGTGGACACAGCTTTAGCCCATAGACTGAGAGGAAGCTTTGCCCCTACTAACATTGATCTACCAGCTTCGACTAATGTGCGATTCTTACACTCAGCAATGCCATTTTGTTGTGGAGTTCTGGGCACATAGAAGTCATGCTAAATGTCCTATTTAGAATAATATGACCTTATATCTGAAAAGTCAAATTCCGTACCATGATCACTCCTGATGCATTTGATGCTCAGTCCTTATGATTTGCTTATCCAGTTGAAGAGGTCTACTAGATGTTCAAAGGTTTGATCCTTTAATTTCAAGAACATCACCCATGTATACCTGGTGAAGTCATCGATAACAACAAGGGTGTATCTCGCATCAGTGAGAGAAGCAATAGAAATGGGACCACAGAGGTCCATATGAAGAAGTTGTAAAAGAGCAGTTATTGAATTAACTGATTTGCTCTTAAAGCTATGATTGGTATGCTTGCCAAGTTGGCATTCTCGACATAGTGAGTCTCTAGAGTATTTATGTTTGGGCAGACCAGTGACCAAATCAAGCGACGCTAGTTTAGACAAAGTTTTAAAATTTAAATGAGCGCAACGCTTGTGCCATAGCCAACTCTCTTCATTTGATGCTGTAATGAGGAAGCATACAGGATCAGAAGAATTATTTCTTATGACCACTGAATATATGTCCCCATCTCTTGATTCGGATAACTTAATATCTCCGGATAAGTTTTCTCTAACTGTGTAGGTGTTGGGCATAAAGGAAACGGTGAATCCCTTGTCACATAAATTACTGACACTCAGCAGATTATGCTTCAAACCTTCGACTTGTGCAACTTTTGTAATTGATACACAACCGTTGGTTAGAGTGCCATACCCCACAGTCTTACCTTTACTGTTGTCACCATATGATACGGATGGTCCTCGCTTGTCAGCAACATCTATGAGCAGAGACTTATCACCCATCATATGTCCGGAGCATCCACTATCGAGTATCCACTTGCTTTGATTTATCTTTGACTTCAAGTGGCCGGGCAATGAATTCCAGAGATGCTCTTGCAAGACAACAGATTACACTTTTGGTGCCCAAACTTGTTTTGGGCAGTTAGGAGAAACAACAACAGTGTCAATAGTTCTGGATTTTGCTTTGTTAGGAACTTTAGCTTTCCATGTTGGTTTTACTTTGTTAGTGTGAGTTGCTTCTTTTACTTGGGTTTTCTTAGGAGAGTTACTCCTTTAAGATTTAGATTTAGATTTGCTAGAAGAACCCCTTTTGATGAACTGATCTTTATTAATATGAACTTGATTACAAAGCCAGTCATCAGATAAACTCCAACACTCATAGTGGTAATGGCCTATTTCTCTACAGATGGAACAGACACTATGATGCGGAGGAAAAACAGGGGATACAGGTTTGTTTGGTTTAACAGGTTTTCTACTATGTTCCCTATGGCCTAATCCTTTGCGATTGGGTGACGTGCTCTTGGCCCTAGATGCGTCAGCCTTAGCCTTTCCTTTATTTCTGGGTGCTACAGGTTCGGCTTTAACTGCAGCAGCCTTCCCTTCTTCTTTAGGTACGGGTGCTACTTGCTTCAGGATTAGCGATGTGACCTCACTTCCATAATCATAAACTATGGTGCCACCTGAAATAAAACCATCCAATGGTTTAGATGTACTAACCGGATAAAGGTTGGTTAGTTTTGAAATGTAGTCCGAGGGACACTCAGTAGCTCGTGTGGAGTTTAATTGTTCGGAGCCTAGGTCAGGTTTGACTCGGATATCGTCCAGATCAGTCCTAATTGTAGAGGCTATTTCCCCTAATTTTAGGCACTTACGATTTATTTCTTTTTCTTTTTCAAGTTCGTTCTCGAGTCTTTTTAGATTAACAGCTAGGCCATTTAGGTTGGTATTTAACAAAGGATTTTCAGCTCTAAGATCGTGATACCAAGCCTCTTTACTCCTAAAGTCAGCTATGTCTTTTTCAAGCTTAGAAACAGTGAATTCAAGACGCTTAGCCTGACCACTCATGTCTTTGTACATTTGAGTAATTATTAATCTCTTATTCCTTTCACGATCACGTTTAGCAATAAGAGATTCTAATCTACTCATGAGCTCAGAGATAGAAGGTACCTTAGTGTTTGCCATAAGGTAGACATTCGACTTCTCAGTTGGCTCATCATCAGAGAATTTCTCCTCTTCCTTCGAGCCACTGATGTACTTCGAGACGAACACCTTCCTCTTGTTCTTGCTATTTTCTGAGGTGGAGCGTCAGGATTTAACCTTGTCACTTTTATTGGCCGTCTTTGTTTTAGATTTGCAATCCTTGGCCCAGTGACCTGGTTTCCCACAGTTATAGCAATCTTGGGAAGTAGACTCTAATCGCTCCTTTCTTCTTGATGATGAGGAGGACCCTCTTCTAAATCCTTTTCTGCTTTTTCTCAGAAACCGTTTGAAGGGTTTAACCAGAAGGGCTATTTCTTCTTCAACGTCAGAGTCAGAGTTCTCTGACTCTTCCGTATCATCATCGCGTTGTATACTCAGACATTCCGTAGCTTTAAAAGCAAACCCCTTTTCTTTCCGGGCTATTTTGTCACGCCTCGGATTTCCAACCCGAGGAAACCGGTTCATGACTCCCCTTTACTCATCCGGTGGGTAAGGGGTTGGAATTAATTCCACACAGGACTTAACGCACAACCACAATAAATTTGCACAAAAACAAAATCATATTATTAATAATTTCAAACCACAATTAAATGCTTACAATTCTTCCCCACTGGGTTACATCATTTTCCATTGGGATTGCAAAGTCCCACAAAACATCATAACACAAAATAACATTTAAACAAAGCAACATGGCAGAGCTGTCTTCCACTTTGGTATTCCCACCTAACGCCTGTAGGTCCCTGAAAAGAAAAGAAACATAGCAGGAGGAGTGAGCAAGCACAGTTCAGTAGAGATCATGTCTCCCCAACCCATCACATGCTCCTAGCACCTACATGTCAACGTGTACTGGTGCAGTGTCATGATACCAGTATGAACAGGTTTTATTCAACCTAAATAAATATGACAACATACAAACCACAAGGGCAAACACAACTATTTCCACAGCCACACAGGCTCCACGGCCACACAAGCCCACGTCACAGCCACACAGGCTCCACGACCACATAGGCCCACAATCAGCCACACAGGCTCACAACCAGCCACACAGGCATACAATCAAACACATAACATGCATCTCAACCACACAGGCATAAAATCAAACACAGCATGCATCTGGATCAACAATGAACCCCAAGAGTTCACACCAAACAAAATAAGCCATTGAAGGCGAACATCCATATAGGAGATCACACCTATATAGATTTACATATATATATTATAACAACAATGACAATACTATACAAATCATCCACCACAGGGCCTCACCCCGGGATGGGACTAGAAGAGACAGAACCCCTACCTCAAAAGGTTCCTCCTTGCTCTTGCTCGCATGCTAGACGCCGTCTACCCACGCGAATCATCACAGCAGCAACGATCAGGAACTCTCTTTCTCTCTCTCTCTCTCTCTCTCTCTCTCTCTACAACGGCTGCGGCGGTTGGTGGAAAGAAACCCTAAACCTAAAACAAAGAGACCTCCACCTCCTTATATAGACACCTCACTTATCAAAACAACATAGTTTTGATAAGTGAAACCCAACAGTAAAACGACGTAGTTTTGATAAATGAAATCCCACCATCAAAACGATGTAGTTTTGATAAATGAAATCCCACCATCAAAACGACGTAGTTTTGATAAAGGGAACATGCCACAACCTTCCCGCATCCACACAGGACAAAATACCCACAATTTAAGCTAATGTGTGTGGGAATAAAACTCGCTAAAACCCAACAATTGCCACCCCAAAAGGCAAAACTGTGACTAACTCCACATCCCAAAACACGGGTCATTACATCCTCTCCCCCTTAAGACTTTTCATCCTCGAAAAGAAACAACATGCAAGGAATAACCAACACATGCTACCCATTTGTAGAATAGCAAGCCACAACAACCCAAATGGTTCATACACCGCACACAACATATAACAAGACATACGTCCGCAAACTCAACAAAGCACCACCATAATTCATAACCACATGTATCATAATGCATATAAGACATACCCGCATGGCACAAATACACATCTTAAAACATATCTCAAATATAAATACATGTCTAAAGGACAATACAAATACACCAGATTATGAACAACTAATACAGGAAAGCACATCATTATCCCTTGGCCAACAGCCACCTCCCACCCTTAATATTGTTCGTCCTCGAACAACTCTGGGTGTTACTCACGCATCATGGACTCACGATCCCATGTCTCCTCCTCAATGCCACGATCTTGCCACAAGACGCGAACCAAAGGAATAACACAACCACGCAAAAGCTTCTCCCGCCGATCTAGTATACGGATAGGGGCCTCAACAACAGACATGTCATCCTCAATATCCAATGTCCCCCAATTGATCACATGAGTGGGGTCAGGATGATACTTCCTCAACTAGGACACATGGAACACATTGTGCACCTGACTCAATCGCGGTGGCAACGCTAATCGGTAGGCCACTGGCCCCACACGATCCATAACCTCAAAAGGACCAATAAACCATGGAGACAGCTTGGAACCTCTCCCAAATCGCCGATGTCCATGACATGGAGAAACACGAAGAAACACATGATCTCCCACAGAAAACTCCAAAGGTCACCGCCGCTGATCTGCATAAGATTTCTGTCAACTCTGCGCGGATAACAAGCGCTGACTGTCACGCCCCGGATTTCCAACCCGAGGAAACCGGTACGTGACTCCCCTTTACCCACACGGAGGGCAAAGGGGTTAGGATACAAACCAAGAACTGAACAATTTAAACATTCACAACACATTCAAGAAAGATAAAGTCCATCAAGCAGTCCACAAAATAAATTAGTCTTTAATACAAAGTCTTTTCAATTCATCCCCATTGGGGTTACATCAGTTCCCATAAAAAAAATAACATATACAGTAAAGTAAATAAAGTCTTCCACCTTGGTGTCCCACCTAACGCCTGTAGGTTCCTGTAAAGAAAACAACATGGTAGGAGGGGTGAGCAACCACAGCTCAGTAGGGATCATGTCTCCCCAACCCATCCCATGCACCTAATATCTACATGCCTTGTGTACAAGTGCTGTGTCGTGATCTGATCATTCCACCAGATATAGTTACAAGGCTATAACAAAGAAACACAATCATACATGGACTGGTACATAAACACTCCCAGGCTTCCACGCCCACCGGGTTTTCAAGAACAGTCCCGGGCTTCCACAGCCACCGGGTTCCACAAAACAGTCCCGGGCTTCCACAGCCACCGGGTTCCACAAAACAGTCCCGGGCTTCCACAGCCACCGGGTTTCACAAGCAAACACGCAGCACACATGGCCATACAGGCATAACATCAACCACTTAGTATGCTTAGTCACACAGGAATAACATCGAACACTTAGCATGCATATATTCACCAGCTCATAAACCCAGCACACAGATACAATCTCACACATAATATGCACGGCCTCACAGGCATAATTTCACACATAACATGCACGGCCTCACAGGCTTTACCTCAAACACATAACATGCACGCTCACAGGCACTATGTCAAACACTTGGCAGGCATATTTACATATATCCAAACAACACGCCATTGAAGGCCAACATTCATATAGGAGATCACACCTATATGAATTTACATATAAATAATATAACAGGTATAACTCATATTCTGCCCTAGAACCCTAGGACAGAGGAGGACTTAGGAAGAACAGAATCCCTACCTCAAGGAAAACGCAACAACACCGCAACGGTCTGATCCCAAGCCGAACGCCGTCCACCCACGAAGCACCGACCACCCACGCAAGACGCCCGGCAGCAACCAGGAGCTCTCCTTCCCTCTCTCTCTCTCTGCGACGGCTGGTGAAGCAACAAACCCTAAACCTAAAACAGAGGGACTCCTCCTCCTTATATAGACAACACAACATCAAAACGACGTAGTTTTGATTAAGTGAATCCCAGGATCAAAACGACGTAGTTTTGATCACACAAGTTACCACCTTTCCGCACCCATATAGGCCAAAATACTCAGAATTTCAACATGGTCCTTTGGAGAAAGTTCCTTAGAATGACAAAACCAAGGGAACCATGCAAAAATATGGCTGCACGCCAATTTGCACGTGAATTCCCAATTCACGTGCAACTCCATATGAACTCCAAATGCTCTCAAACTTCACCCCTAGCCTCCTTGCATCATTTGGAAGACAATTACACTTGCACGTGAATTGGACCCATATCACGTGCACCTCACATACATGTCCATTTGGCCTGAAACTTCTGTGGTAGATAGAGGACATCATTCTAAGCATCTTTCCTTTTGCACGTGAATTCATTGGAGTCCATTTACTAGGTCAAAATCTAGAAAAACTCTACTCAGAAGGCAAAACTGACTAACTCAAGGTACGGGTCCTTACATCCTCTCCCCCTTAAGACTTTTCGTCCTCGAAAAGAAATGACATACGAGGAAAAACAACCACAAACTACCCATTTGCCACCCAAAGAAGCCACCACACCCAAGTGGGTCATACACCACATATAAGACAACAAAGACATAACAAAGTACCACCATAATCCATAACCACAATAATGCATATAACACATGTCCGCATGTCACAAATACACATCTCAAAACACATCACAAATAAGAACATAGGTCTTTAAAAGACAATACAAATACACCAAATCGTACACAACTAATACAAAACACATCACTATCCCTTGGCCAACGACCACCTCCCACGCTTAAGATTGTTCGTCCTCGAACAAGTCCGGGTATCGCTCACGCATCACGGACTCACGTTCCCATGTCTCCTCCTCAATGCCACGGTGCTGCCACAAAGACGCGAACCAAAAGAATAAGCACGACCACGCAAAAGCTTCTCTCGCCGATCTAGAATACGGATAGGGGCCTCAACGACGGACATGTCATCCTCAATGTCTAACGTCCCCCAATCAATCACATGAGTGGGGTCAGGTTGATACTTTCGCAACTGGGACACGTGAAACACGTTGTGCACTCGACTCAGCTGCGGTGGTAACGCTAACCGGTAGGCCACAGGCCCTACACGATCCAGAATCTCAAAAGGACCAATAAACCGCGGAGATAGCTTGGAACCTCGCCCAAACCGTCGATGTCCACGACGTGGAGAGACACGAAGGAACACATGATCACTAACAGAAAATTCCAAAGGTCGCCGTCGCTGATCCGCATAAGATTTCGCCGACTCCGAGCCGCCAACAAACGCCGACGAATCAACTTGACCTTCTCAGTAGCCTCTTGAACCAACTGCGGTCCCAAGAGAGCTGTCTCCCCCACCTCGGTCCAACACAAAGGGGATCGACACGGCCGTCCATACAACGCTTCAAAAGGAGCCATCCCAAGGGATGCCTGATAGCTGTTGTTGTAGGCAAACTCCACCAAAGGAAGGTGAGTTGCCCACGAACCCCCAAAATCTAGCACACAAGCCCTCAACATGTCCTCCATGGTCTGATTCGTCCGCTCAGTCGACCGTCGGTCTCAGGGTGAAAGGCTGTACTCGGGTGAAGCTTGGTCCCCATAGCCTCCTGCAAACCTGCCCCCGAAAACGGGAGGTGAACCTCGAATCCCGGTCCGAGACAACCGATGAGGGTACGCCATGCGGTCTCACAATCTCGTTCATGTACACTGACTCAAGGTCCCAATAGAGTCCCGCTCGCGAACAGCCAGGAAATGGGCCGACTTTGTGAGTCGATCCACAATTACCCAAATCATATCCTTCCTCCCAGTGGTGGGTGGAAGACCGGTCACAAAATCCATCGCTATATGGTCCCACTTCCACTCCGCTATGGGCAAGGGCTGTAACGTTCCCGCCGGCCGCTGATGCTCAGCCTTCACCTGCTGACACGTGAGGCACCGCGAAACAAAGGCAGCCACATCGCGTTTCATCCCAGGCCACCAAAAATGTGCCCGAAGCGCATGATACATCTTCGTACCCCCCTGGATGCACAAAGAACTCTAGACCGGTGAAACTCTCTCATCACCTCATCCCCGAGGGAAGAAGCCACGACCAACCGCCCCTGAAATGACAACTCATGCTCGGGACCCTCTCGTCCAGTCCCCAAATAGCTCCCCGGCCTCAATACGGGCACGGAGAACCTCACACTCAATGTCACCCACTGTTCCTCCCGGACGCGCTGGTACAACTCAAGCACCACCACCAAAGGACTCAGGACTGTCCCACCATCACGAACAACAGCTGCAGCTGCAACGTCGCCAACCGTGCTCCATCGCCTTCCACTCCCTCACGGCCACCTCAGCTTTCCCTTTTCGCTCAATGCATCGCCCACAACATTACCCTTGCCCGGGGTATAGGCAAGAGTAAAATCAAAGGTCTGCAAATACTCCACCCATCTCCTTTGCCTCAAATTCAAGTCCTTCGAGTAAAGATGTCCTGAAGGCTCTTGTGATCCGAGAACACCACAAACTTTTCCCCCAAGAGGTAGTGCTGCCAACTCTTCAGGGCGAAGATAACGACCGCTAACTCAAGGTCATGAGTAGGATAATTCTGGCTCATGAGGCTTGTTGCCTTGACCCATAAGCTACCACACCGTGCTCCTGCATAAGCACACACCCCAAACCAACCCTGGACGCATCACAATACACTTCATATGGAATATCCTCCCGAGGTAACCTCAACACCGGTGCAGTGGTCAAACGGGTTTTGAGAGTCTCAAACGCCTGCTGGCACTTGTCCGTCCACTCAAATTTCACTCCTTTCCTAGTCAACGCCGTCATAGGAGCCGCCAAACGGGAGAACCCCTCTACAAAACGACGATAGTACCCCGCCAAGCCAAGAAAACTACGGATCTCAAAAACGTTGGTTGGCCTCGCCCACGATGCCACGGCCTCAATCTTGGCCGGGTCCACCCTAACTCCCTCGGTGACACCACATGGCCAAGAAAGTGAACCTCCTGCAGCCAAAACTCACACTTGCTAAACTTAGCAAACAATGCTGGTCCCTCAAGGTTTGCAACACCGTTGCCAAGTGCTCCACATGCTCCCCCTCAGTCTTGGAATACACCAAGATATCATCGATAAACACCACCACGAACGAGTCTAAGTATGGGGCAAAGACTTGGTTCATCAAATGCATGAACACTGCTGGCGCATTAGTGAGCCCGAAAGGCATCACTACCCACTCATAATGCCCATACCTGCACCGAAAAGCCATCTTAGGGATGTCCTCCTCCCTAACCCCGAGCTGGTGATACCCCGACCGTAAATCTATTTTGGAAAACCACCGGGCCCCACTCAATTGGTCAAACAGGTCATCTATCCGAGGCAACGGGTACTTGTTCTTCACGATCCACCGAATTCGGCTTCCTGTAGTCGATGCAGAGACGAAGCGTGCCATCGCCCTTCTTAGCAAAGAGCACCGGAGCACCCCAAGGTGAGGTACTCGATCCCGATATACCCCCTGGCCCACCAACTCCTCGATTTGCCTCGAAGCTCCCTCAACTCGGCCTGGCCCCATACGATACGCTACTTGGGAAATCGGACCCGTCCCCGGTACCAACTCAATGGTGAACTCCACACTCCTCTTAGGTGGCAAACTCCTCAACTCTTCAGGAAAAACATCCCGAAATTGGTCCACAACAATGGGCCACACCCTCTTTTCCACCTTCCCCTCCTCAGCAAAGGTCAGGGCTGCCAACCTGTGGGTAATGGCACCCCACTGGTCCAACACTGGCCCGGCCCGACTCGCCTCACAATCCCACTCCCCCTGCAGGGTGCAAAAGGTCCCTGCAGGTGTCACGAAGGTCACACGCCGCCGATAACAATCTATCTTGGCCTGGAAAGCCATAAGCCAATCCATACCCAAGATCAGGTCGAACGTCCTCAAAGGCATCACATGCAAGTCAAAGCTCAGCTCCACCTCGCCTATGGTTAACACACAGTCACGACACACTCGCCGTACCTCAATCATGCCTCCTACCGGAGACTCCACAACTAGGGGCCTCGCGGCCTCCACACAAGGCTAACCCCAAGCCGCCTATTACAAGCTCGGAACAAACGAACATGATGCACCCGTATCGAAAAGAACGAAGCTAATGTACGGGAGATCAAGAGGGTACCTCTAACCACCGATGGTCTTGCTCCACCCTCGCCTGGTGGGGTTGGTAGCTCGGCCTCCTCCGGGTACGTCGCCTCCAACGCAAACACCCTCCCTTGGCCCGTGCCACTGGTCGGCTCACTCACCTGGGCGCTTCCCGCCAAGGCTGCCTCCGACTTCCGTCTGCTGCCGCTCCGGCCTCCCCCGAGGTCGGGTCCGATTCGATCCTGCCTGACTAGCCGGCCACCGACGAGCTGGTCTCTCTGTTGGTGCACGAAACCGGCATCACTCCTTGTCCTGGATGTCATGCCTCCAACTCCCCTGTTGCCACTCCGGCAAACCCGGCTCGATGGCCCTCTCGTCCACATCTATGGCATTTCCGGTCCCTCTTTGGACACTCCTTTCTCAAGTGGCCTTGCTCCCCACAAGCATAACAACGCTGGGGAGACCCTGTGGACCGCCCTGTCGCCACCGCCAAAGCTAGACCTCCCTGGGTTCACCAATGTCCGACCCCGATCGCGAAAAGAATCGCTATCCCTCTCCTCCGTCTTGAGCCTCTTGGACCCTGCATCTCGATCAGGCCCACTCTGCAATCGGCGACCCCGATGGGCCTGCCTCCCACCATCCGGCTCTCTCTCGGCTATACGGGCCGTCTCCACGGCCTCGAGATAGGTCCTCAAGCGTAGAATCGCCACCCTCTCCCTAAGGGCTGGCCTAAGACCCAGAGTGAACTTATGGGCCTTCAGGTCCTCCTTTGCCACTGTCTCGGGGGCAAACCTACTCAGGCTCCGGAACTCCCGCTCATACTCGGGCACCGTCTTTGATCCTTGCTTCAGGCTGCCAAATTCCTCCCTCTTCTGCCATCTCACTGATTCCGGGAAGAACTCATCATGGAAGAGTTGCAAGAATTCATCCCAAAACATGAGTTGCACTGCACGGCTCCCCGCAACACTCGTCCACCATTCCAAAGCATCCCCCTCCAGCTGCCGAATTGCCAGTCGCACCTTATCCTCCTCCCGGGGCAGGAGAAAGGAGAACACATGCTCAATCTGCCTCAACCACCGCTCGCCTACCACAGGATCTTCCCCCCTTAAATCGCGGAGGTTGTTCCTTTCGGAACCGTGTCACCACGTCATCCTCTGCACAGGTCGGTACACCACCCAGCGAACTCTCACGCTCACGAGGCAGCTCTCCTACTGGTGGTGGTGGTGGTGGCACCACCTGCTGTGCTGCCATCTCACGGCGCTCCTACATAAGCACACACCCCAAACCAATCCTAGACACGTCATAATACACCTTATATGGGACATCCTCCCTAGGTAACCTCAACACAGGTGCAGTGGTCAAACGGGTCTTGAGAGTCTCAAACACCTGCTGACACTTGTCAGTCCACTCAAACTTCACTCCCTTCCTGGTCAACGCCATCATAGGAGCCGCCAAATGGGAGAACCCCTCTACAAAACTATGATAATACCCCGCTAAGCCAAGGAAACTACGAATCTTGAAGACATTGGTTGGCCTCTCCCACGATGATACAGCCTCAATCTTAGCTGGGTATACTCTAACCCCCTCAGCTAACACGACATGGCCAAGAAAATGAACCTCCTGCATCCAAAACTCACATTTTCTAAACTTAGCAAACAATTCTTGTCCCTAAAGGTTTGCAACACTATTGCCAAATGCTCCACATGCTCCCTCTCCATCTTGGAATACACCAAAATATCGTCAATGAACACAACTACAAAAGAATCCAGGTATGGAGCAAAAACTTGGTTCATAAGATACATGAACACGGCTGGTGCATTAGTGAGCCCAAAAGGCATCACTACCCACTCATAATGCCCATACCGGCACCGAAAAGCAGTCTTAGGGATGTCCTCATCCCTAACCCTCAACTGGTGGTACCCCGATCGCAGATCTATCTTGGAAAACCACTGAGCCCCACTCAACTGGTCAAACAAGTCATCTATCTAAGGCAATGGATACTTGTTCTTCACAGTCACCAAATTCAGCTTCCTATAATCAATGCAAAGACGAAGTGTACCATCTGCCTTCTTTGCAAAGAGCACCGGAGCACCCCAGGGTGAGGTACTCAGCCTGATATACCCCTGGTTCACCAATTCCTCTATCTACCTCTGAAGCTCCCTCAACTCAGCTGGTCCTATACGATGAGCCACTTGGGAGATTGGACCCGTCCTTGGTACCAACTTAATAGTGAACTCCACGCTCCTCTTAGGTGGTAAACTCCTCAACACTTTAGGAAAGACATCCTGAAATTGGTCAACAACTGCTGGCCACACCCTTTTTCCCATCTTTCCCTCCTCAGCAAAAGTTAGGGCTACCAACCTGTGGGTAATGGCACCCCACTGGTCCAGCCCGACTCGTCTCACAATCCCATTCCCCCTGCAGTGTGCAAGAAACCCCCGCAAGTGACACGAATGATACACGGCGCCGATAACAATCTGTCTTGGCCTGAAAAGCCATAAGCCAATCCATACCCAAGATCTAGTCAAATGTCCACAATGGCATCACATATAAATTGAAGTTAAGCTCCACATCTCCTATAGTTAACACACAGTCATGGCACACGCGCCGCACCTCAATCATACCTCCCAACCGAATACTCCACAACTAGGGGTCTCTCTGCCTCGACACATACTAATCCCAAGCCATCAATTACAAGCTCAGAACAAATGAACGTGATGTACCCGTATCGAAAAGAACAGAAGCAAGTGTACGAGAGATCAAAAGGGTACCTCTTACCACTGAAGGTCCTGCCCCACCCTCCGCCGGTGGAGGTGGTAGCTCAGCCTCCTCCTGGGTGTCGCATTCAATGCAAACACCCTCCCTTGGCCCGTGCCACTGGTAGGCTCACTTACTGGACGGTTCCTGCCATGGCTGACTCCAGCTTCAGTCTGCTGCACCTCCGGCCTCCCCTGAGCTCGGGTCTGACTGGATCCTGCCTGACTAGCCTGCCACTGATGAGTTGGCCTCTCTGCTCGTGCACGAAAACTGGCATCATTCCTCATGTTGGATGCCATGCCTCCTGCTCCCTTGTTGTTGCTCCTGCAAACTCGGCTCAAATGACCTTCTTGTCCACAGCTCTTGTAGTGCCAATCCTTCTTGGGACACTCCCTCTTGACGTGGCCTTGTTCCCCACAGCAATAACAACCATTTGGGAGACCCCCTGCTGAACCTCCCTACCTGCTGCCACCACAAGTGAACCTCCCTGGGTTCACTGAGGGTTGACCCCTGTTGCGGAAAGAACTGCTACCTCCCTCATCTGTCTTGGGCCTCTTGGGCCCTGTATCATGATCAGACCCACCCTGTAACTGTCGACCCTGATGGGCCTGCCTCCCATCATAAAGCTCCCTCTCAGCTATATGGGCTGTCTCAACAACCTCAGCATATGTCCTCAAATGCAGTATCGCTACCCTCTGCCTAAGGGCTGGCCTGAGACCCAAGGTGAACTTGTGGGCCTTCAGGTCCTCCCTTGCCACAGTCTCAGGAGCAAATCTACTCAAGCTACAGAACTCCCGCTCATACTCGAGCACTGTCTTCGACCCCTGCCTCAAGCTACCGACTTCCTCCCTCTTTTGCCACCTCAATGACTCGGGGAAGAACTCATCGTGGAAGAGTTGCAGGAACTCATCCCCCAACACAAACTGCACTTCACGACTTCCCGCGACACTTTGCCACCACTCCAAAGCATTCCCCTCCAGCTGCCGAATGGCTAGCCTCACCTTATCCTCCTCCCGGGGTAGGAGAAAGGAAAACACATGCTTGATCTGCCTCATCCAATGCTCAGCTACCACTGGGTCTACCTCTCCCTTGAATCTCGGTAGTTGTTCCTTTCAGAACCTTGTCACAATGTCATCCTCTGCACGGTGAATGGGTACGCCACCCAGCGAACTCTCATGCTCACGTGGTAACTCCCCCATTGGTGGTGGCGGTGGTGGTGGTGGTGCCTGCTGTGCTGCCATCTCACGGCACACCTCCTCCCGAACCTCCTGCCGGATACCCTCCCTCAGCTCTTGGACTTCATGTCAGATGCCCTCTCATAGCTGTGCCAACAACAGCGCATGTCCTCCAGCTCTGAAGGTAGCAACCATCAAGGCCATGAAATATCAAGAACCCCAATCCAATTGAACAAAACCCCAAAACGTCAATTTCATCCAGTGTCAAAAACCTCAAAACCATGGAGTACCAATACCTTTAGCCCATACCGAAGTCAAGGTCCATAACATAGTGTAGCTCCTCAACATACTAAAGCTAAGTCAAGACCATGTCCAAGTCAATCTCCTCAACATAGTAAAGCTAAGTCAAATAAGCCCTCTATCCACAAAAAAGGAGCTCCCCAGAGCCTAGAGGGAAAGGAGCTATCAAATGGATATCAAGAGCGCATTTCTGAATGAAGATCTTTAAGAGGAGGTTTATGTAGAAAACCTCCAGGATTCATTGAACCCAAGGCTAGACATCTAGTTTACAAACTACGGAAAGCCTTGTACGGACTGAAGCAAGCTCCAGAGCCTGGTATGACACACTCTCAGAGTTTTTACTTGCTCACAACTTTCAAAAAGGGAAGATTGACACCACGTTGTTCTTACGAAAAGAGAAAGGACACTCTCTAATTGTACAGATAAATGTGGATGATATCATTTTCGGATCATCAAATCCGAAGCTTTGTGAGGAGTTTGCTAAGTTGATGACTGGTAAGTTCGAAATGAGTATGATGGGAGGGATCTTCATTAACCAAGTTAAGTAGTTTGGTATAGAAGTCAAACAATTGACGGAAGGGATCTTCATTAACCAAGTTAAGTACACACGTGACTTAATCAAGAAGTTTGGTATGGAAGGTTCATCTCCCGTCAAGACTCCTATGTCAGTCAGTGCCAAGTTAGACCCCGATGTGGAAGGCAAATCAGTAAATGTGACTGAGTACAGAGGGATGATAGGATCCTTGATGTACCTTACAGCAAGTCGCCCGGATATTATGTTTGCAACTTGCATCTGTGCAAGATATCAGGCGAATCCCAAAGAGTCACATATGCTTCACATCAAACGGATATTAAGGTATCTCAAGGGGACCGTGAATTTGGGTCTTTGGTATCCAAAGGAGTCCAACTTCACCTTATCCAGATATTCTGATGCTGAGTTCACCGGGTGTCGCATTGATAGAAAGAGCACTAGTGGTACGTGTCAATTTCTTGGAAATAGACTGATTTCTTGGTTCAGTAAGAAGCAAAATTCCATATCAACCTCCACTGCTAAAGCTGAATATATAGCTACTGGGAGTTGCTGCGCTCAGCTTCTATGGATGCAAAGTCAACTTACTGACTATGGTTTCAACATGATGTTTATTCCACTCTACTGGGACAACACCAGTGCCATTGCTATTAGGAACAATCCTGTCATGCACCCAAAGACTAAGCACATCGAGGTAAGGTATCACTTCATTCGCGACCATGTTCTCAAAAAGCATATATCTCTGGAACATGTTGCTACTGAAGATCAACTGGCAGACATACTTACAAAACCCCTACCTGATGCAAGATTCTCTGAACTACTCCTTAAATTAGGTATGCTTGACTTTTATGCATAGCTTCTAATTTAGTTTATCCAACAGTATTATTTCTCAGAACATGCATTGTATTTCCTTTTGACAGTAAATGACATATACTGAACTTAATGCTGATCATTCTTACTGATTAACATGCATCATGCTTCTGATTTTAATCTCATATTTCATTATGGGAGGATGCTTTTGTGTTTCCCAACTGAAGTCGTTTAAGCCAACATGATTAAAACTTATATGAATAACCTTCTTAGGATTTCATGATCTTAATTTCCACTCATCACCACATGACAAATGCCGGTTCACATAGATTGCTCTATTAATGTGTACATTGAAGAAATGAAATGGGTTAGCTCGGAATGCATGGTGGATGTACATACGATCGCCTCGATCAGCTTCTGAAGTGTAGTTTCCTAAAAGGGTAGACAGCGCTAACTTTTTCTAAGCAGGAAATATCAACCGAGAGGGTCGCACGATCTACGGGGGAGAAAATGCTTTATTAATTATCCAAGTAATACCCCTCGTATATGTCTCGTGACCTCTTTCCTGGCTGTCTATCTGAGGGGGAGTCTTTCACTGAGAGGATCGCATGATCTAAGGGGGAGCAAAAGCTTCATTTATTACTTCTGTAATGACCCCCTATTATGTCTCGGATGCTCTTTCCTCTAAACTTTCACTTTCGGATCTGACTGGACATGCATTGTTGAATCAGAATTATGGCATGCAAGGATGTTTTTCTTCCTTCAACCATACATTTTAATCGGATAATCATTCGCTTGCGTTTGACATGTGTTCATTTCTCCAGTTTCACTCATGAATCCTAATTTAGGAAAATCATATGATTTTTAATTTATCTTAGCTACGTCGTTCAGCAGGAAGGTTTCGTTATGTTGACCAATATGAACTTGTGTGTTTATTATCTGACATATGCCTTGATTCAGTAACAATGATCATTTTTTTGTCTATATGTGTCTTTTACATTCATTTTTAATGCACTAAGTTCTGTTCCTCATTAGTTTGGATTATGTTGCTCTTCAATTGACTATTTGTTCATATCCGTACTAATTCCTTCCTGTAAAGCTTCCTATTCTTTTTAGTTTATTTTCGTGAAGCTACAGGTTCAGATTCTCTTTGCAACCTTCCCAATATATCTTGTCAATAGTATCGGATTGGAAGTGTTGTGGTACTTCTCTTCTCTTCGACTTCATGACAAGAAAGGAATCTACTTCTCTTTTACCGCACTTTGTTTCTTCGGATACGGTCTGTTTTTCATCCGGATGATCTTATCTCGGATATCGTATACTCCGGATGATCGTCGGTTCATTCCTTCAGACTCTTGGAACTCTCAAATCGCGATAATCCATGTCTTATTATATATCGTGTGCTTTTGAGGAGGAATAATGATGGTGTTGGATCAAACCTATAATTTGGATGATGTTGTTAAAAACCCTATGTAATTTGATTTGAGATGTTTCCTGTTTATCCTAAGCTTGCAGAAGATAAAATCCTAAACTGGACTTACACTCAGAGAGCAAAGCAAAGGACAGGATATATAATCCTGATCCGGATTATCATGAGTGTCGTCAAACACTTGGTAAATAACCAAGTCTTCATCCGGAGTAAGGACCCTTCGTACGGACTAATCACTTGATTGGGCTAAGTCAATTTATGCGGAATGAGAATCCGAGTCTACAACTCGTACGGAGTAAGAGAGATTTATTGCGGAGAAAGAAATTAATTCTTTCACTCCAGCTGTCTAAGGAAAAGAAGATATGGACTAAGGAATCCGAGTCTTTCATTCGAGCGGAGTAAGAAATGACTGATACGGAGTAAGGACAACTAATGCGGAATAAGGAATCTGAACCATTACTCAAGCGGAGTAAGGAAGCGCTGACAAAAAATAAGGATTTCAGGACTTCATGTATACGGAGTAAGCAATAACTGACACGGAGTAAGGATCCGAGCCTCGTTGATACGGAGTAAGGAAATCTACACTAGACGAAGAAGACGCTACTTTAACTTATCTATACCGCATTAATGTAATCAGCTCGCTGTGTCCCGATGTAAAACAAACTCATTGAAGACCTAAACTGTCCTACACGTGGAACACTCGGAGATGTGGATGCAGTCCCAAATGCAATTGGAATCAAGCGAAGTAATTCAATTCACTTATGCTTTTAATATTTCGAGCTCCACATCCGTAGCAGTTAAAGCAGAAGCATTTTCCGAGAAGAACTTAATGTTTACACAGTGCTCGAAAAATATAGTTCCAAGATAGATTCCTAGAATGTCTATATATATATATATATATCTGTAGTGTTGTATATAAATGTGTGCGTGCATAAAAAGGAAGAACTGATACGCACGTGTACAAGAGCTCATAGAGATTATCAACACAGTGTGTGACTGTAAAACTGAGTGCTATTGTAATCAGCTGTAATTGCTGTTCATTTTTGTTGTAATTATCATCAGATAATAAAACAAAATACTTCCACTATCTGGTTATCTTCCGCACTGATTTTACATCCTTTAACCAGATTGTGTTGTACCTGTGTGAAGAGAGAATTTCGATTAGAGCCTATTCACCCCCCTCTAGGCTCCTAGGGACCAACAAGTGGTATAAGAGCAAGTTCTACCTGTTCGAAGTAGAGATCCCACTCTTTCTCTCTCTTATCAATGGCTGAAGAAAGCAGTATGCTATTCAACACTCGCCTTAACTCCGGCGGTGCACAAGAGCCCATCCCGAATCGAAGCAGCGGTGAAAATGTCGACCCACCTCAACCTACTGCTGCCGCTGCTCCTCAACCACGGAGTTCTGGTTTTACTCTTGACAAAACCGTAAAAATTCACACCTAAGCTTTTCTCCCAGTGGAAAGCTCACATGAAGATGTTCATGGTATGCCATGATCATCTCATGTGGCCCTGTCTTCATCAGGAGATACCAATTCCGATGATTATCGGAGAACATGGAGTTAGAAGGCCAAAGACGGATGCTGAACTTACCCATGATGAAAGAGCCTAGCAGTGTGCTAATGAAAAGGCTCTGGCATACGTAACATCGTCTTTGGACTCCGAGGCTTTCACGGACGTCCAGGGCTACACGACAGCGAAAGCCGTCTGGGATAAACTGACAATCCACTATGAGGGAAGTCAGTCCCAAATGCAAAACGTTATCTATGCTCTCAGACAGAACTTCGAGAGCTTTAATCACAAACCTGGCGAATCCCTTGAGAGCATCTATTGGAGATTCGGCAAGCTCATTCTTGAGCTAAAAACTGTCAACGAGCACTACTCTCAATCCCAAATCAATGACAAGTTTTTCTACTCCTTGCCTGATCGCTACTACTCCAAGCAACTCCAGATGCAAGCTAACAAGAACTGGCCATATACTGCCCTTGAAGAACTATATGGAGAGCTACGAACTCATGAGGTTAGATTTAAATATTTTGACCGAGATGAGAAAATAGCTCGGAAAGAAAAGGGGGTAGCCTTAAAAGCTATGGAGTATCCCAGTATTCAGCAGGATGAAGATACGGAAGAGTCAGAGAACTCTGACTCGGACGTGGAAGAAGAAATAGCCCTTCTAGTTAGTTAAATCCTTCACACGATTTCTAAGAAAAAGCATAAAAGGATTCAGAAGAGGCTCTTCCTCATCCTCAAGAAGGAAGGAGCATTCGGAGTCGAGTTCCCAAGAAAGCTTTAACTGTGGGAAACCCGGTCACTGGGCCAAGGATTGTAAATCCAAATCTAAGACGGCTGAGAAAAGTGACAAGGTTACTCCTCGACGCTCCACCTCAGACAACAGCAAGAACAAAAGGAAGGCGTTCATCACAAAATACGTTAGTGGCTCGGAAGAAGAGGAGGAATCCTCCGATGATGAGCCAACTCCTAAACCGAACGTCTGCCTCATAGCAAATACTGAGGTACCTTCGATCTCTGAGCTCATGAGTAAATTAGAATCTCTTATTACTGAACGTGATCATGAAAAGAATGAGAGACTAATAATTACTCAAATGTACAAAGATATGGAAAGTCAGAACAAACGTCTTGAATTTACTGTTGCTAGAGTTGAAAAGGACATAGCTGACTTCAGAGAGAAAGAGGCTTGGTATCATGATCTAAGAGCTAGAAATCATTTGCTAAATACCAACCTATCAGGCCTAAAAGTTATTGTGAAAAGACTCGAGAATGAACTGGAACAGGAAAAGGAATTAAATCATAAGTGGCTAAAATCCGGGGAAATAGCCTTTAAATTTAGGACTGATCTGGATAACATCCGAGTCAAACCTGGCCTAGGCTCCGAACCATCAACCTTCACACAAGCTATTGAGTGTCCTTCGGATTTCATTCCGAAATTAACCAACGTTTATCATGTTAGTACATCTAAACCGTTGGATGGTTTCATTTCAGGTGGCACCATAGTTTATAATTGTGGAGCTGAGGTTGTTACTGCAGTTCCCAAAGCAGTAGCACCCGTAACTAACGATGAAGGGAAGGTTGTTGCAGTCAAAGCCGAAATTGTAGCACCCAGAAAGAAAGGAAAGGCTAAGGCTGACGCATCTAGGGCCAAGAGTGCGTCACCCAAACGCAATGGACTTGGCGACAGGGAATAGAGTAGAATGTCTGTAAAACCTAAGAGACCTGTATCCCCTGTTTGTACTCCGCATCATAGTGTCTGTTCCATTTATAGAGAAATAGGTCATTATTACTATGAATGTTGGAGTTTATTTGATAATTGGCTTTGTAATCAAGTTCGTATTAATAAAGATCAGTTCATCAAAAAGGGTTCTTCGAGGAAATCAAAATCTAAATCTTAAAGGAGTGTCTCTCCCAAGAAAACCCAAATAAAAGAAGTAGCTGAACCTAACAAAATAAAGTCAACCTGGAAAGCTAAAATTCCTAACAAAGTTGAATCCGGAACTGTTGACACTACTGCTGTTTCTTCTAACCGCCCAAAACAAGTTTGGGCACCAAAAGTGTAAACTGTTGTCTTTTAGGAGCATCTCTAGAATGCACTGCCGGATCACTTGAAATTAAAGATCAATCAAAGCAAGTGGATCCTCGATAGTGCATGCTCCGGACATATGACGGGTGATCAGACTATGCTTGTTGAAGTTAATGACAAACGAGGCCCATCCGTATCCTATGGTGACAATAGCAAAGGTAAAATTGTCGGGTATGGCACTTTAACCAACAGCTGTGTATCAATCACTAAAGTTGCACTAGTCGAAGGTTTGAAGCATAATTTGCTAAGTGTTAGTAATTTATGTGACAAAGGATTTACTATTTCCTTTACGTCCAATACTTGCACGGTCAGGAAAAACTTACCCGGAGATATTAAGTTATCAGGATCAAGAGATGGGGACATATACTCAGTGGTCTTAAGAAATAATTCTTCTGACCCTTTATGCTTGCTCACTACAGCATCTGATGAAGAAAGTTGGCTATGGCACAAGCGATGCGCTCACTTATAAGACTTTGTCTAAATTAGCATCGCTCGATTTGGTTACTAGTCTGCCTAAACATAAATACTCTAGAGATACTCTCTGTCGAGAATGTCAACTTGGCAAACAGACTAAACATAGTTTTAAGAGCAAATCAGTTAATTCAATAACTGCTCCCTTACAACTTCTTCATATGGACCTCTGTGGTCTGTGTATACCTTGTTGTCTAACCGGATCAGATTACAAAGGGTTTGGCATATCCATATTGGGGGAGATTGTTGAATCAAACTTATAATTTGGATGATGTTGTTAAAATCCCTATGTAATTTCATTTGAGATGTTTCATGTTTATCCTAAGCTTGCAGAAGATAAAATCCTAAACTGGACTTACACTCAGAGAGCAAAGCAAAGGACAGGATATATAATCCTGATCCGGATTATCATGAGTGTCATCAAACACTTGGTAAATAACCAAGTCTTCATCCGGAGTAAGGACCCTTCGTACAGACTAATCACTTGATTGGACTAAGTCAATTTATGCGGAATGAGAATCCGAGTCTACAACTCGTATGGAGTAAGAGAGATTTATTACGGAGAAAGAAATTAACTCTTTCACTCCAGCTGTCTAAGGAAAAGAAGATACGGACTAAGGAATCCGAGTCTTTCATTCGAGCGGAGTAAGAAATGACTGATGCGGAGTAAGGACAACTAATGCGGAATAAGGAATCCGAACCATTACTCAAGCGGAGTAAGGAACTCATGCGGAGTAAGGGAGCGCTAATGTGGAATATGGATTTTGCATATCTACCTCATGCGGAGTAAGGAAGCGCTGACACGGAATAAGGATTTCAGGACTTCATGTACACGGAGTAAGCAATAACTGACACAGAGTAAGGATCCGAGCCTCGTTGATACGGAGTAAGGAAATCTACACCGGACTAAGAAGACGCTAGTTCAACTTATCCATACTGCATTAATGTAATCGGCTCGCTGTGTCCCGATGTAAGACAAACTCATTGAAGACCTAAAGTGTCCTACACGTGGAATACTTGGAGATGTGGATGCAGTCCCAAATGCAATTGGAATCAAGCGAAGTAATTCAATTCACTTATGCTTTCAATATTTCGAGCTCCACATCCGTAGCAGTTAAAGCAGAAGCATTTTCCGAGGAGAACTTAATATTTACGCAGTGCTCGGAAAACACAATTCCAAGATAGATTCCTAGAATGTCTATATATATATCTGTAGTGTTGTATATAAATGGGTGCGTGCATAAAAAGGAAGAACTCATATGCACGTGTACAAGAGCTCATAGAGATTATCAACGCCAGTGTGTGTGACTGTAAAACTGAGTGCTATTGTAATCAGCTATAATTGTTGTTCATTTTTCTTGTAATTATCATCAGATAATAAAACAAAATACTTCCACTATCTGGTTATCTTCTGCACTGATTTTATATCCTTTAACCAGATTGTGCTATACTTGTGTGAAGAGAGAATTTCGATTAGAGCCTATTCACCCCCCTCTAGGCTCCTAGGGACCAACAGATGGTCCATTAAATGCATGTCTTAGGATGCACACACTTCCCAAAGAAGGCAAACAGCTGTTATCATTCCCTGGTCATGCCGTCTCCATGTCATCTCTATATTCGGAGGCGCGCCGCTCTTAAGACTAATGACATCAGCATGTCAAGTGGTTCACTGTTCCACTCGCTTAATCCCTAGACCCACTAACATTCACGGACTCGGTCTTATATATCCTGGACATTCCTGCGCAGCGCGAGTTTTACATTTTCTAAATCCCTAAAACCCTCGTCGCTCCTTCAATCCCCAAGACCTCGCCTTCTTCTCCTCTCAATCTTTCTCTCAAATGGCAACCAAAACTTCTCTTTCCGACGTTAACCCTGGCCATCTAGTTGATTGGCGCACTGTCTCCGATCCTCCAGCATGGTTTCTGGAACTCCGCCCCCTCCTGGAAGCCTCTCACATCCTGAACCTGATCTCCAATCCTGTTGATCTTCTTATTGAAGACATTCTGGAGTTCTACCAACGGATCCGCTGCACCACCGACTCCATTATCTCCTACGTCCGCGGTGAGTCCATCTTCATCACCCCTGACGTCCTCCGCACTGCTCTCAATCTACCCCCTGGTGATCCTCAGCGCCCGGATGCTAAGACAATGGCTACATCCATGGGCTACTCCTATAAGGGGAAGGAGTACAAAATGAAGTCTTTCCATGGTTGCTACCAATGTATGGCGACCCTATTGAGCCGTTGCCTCTTGGCTCGTACCACTGCTGTGGACTACGTCCCGTACGACCTTCTATTGGCTATGTACGGTGTCTTTGAGCGTCTCCCAATGGACTGGGGGACATTCTTGTTCCGACTGCTGAAGAACGACCCAAAGAACAATTCTTCCGGGCGGATACTCAGTGTTGTCTTCCGGCATCAAAATCCGGACCATTTTGCCCGATACGATGCTATCCCTTTCCCTCAGGCTTATTATGTTCGCCACCTTACGCCTGATGGGAACATGACGGCCCGCCGTCCCTCTACTGCTCTCCGCCTTCTTCCTGCCTCGAAAAAACAAGGCAGCTCGGTTGGTGACCCCTCCGACAGCCGTGCCCCCGAAGTCAGCTCTGCTCACTGGTCCTCCTGAATTCAGTCCGTTGCTGCCCCTTCCATCTCTCGAGCCTCCCAGCACAGCGTCTGTGCCGACCCCTCTGAGGTTATGGGACCATCTTAGCCTAGTTTACCTAAGGCTGTTTCCCCAGCACCTTTTGCTGCGGATGTCCCCACTCCCTCCACTTCTACTTTTGCTGCCGCGGTTGATACTGTCGTTGCCACTGCCGTCGCTGATGTCCCAGAATCTCTTCCGGAAGCTCCTCTGCCTCCTCTACCTCAACCCTAAGACTACCTTGACCATCTCTCCGCTGACACCCTAACGGACCTATGGTTCCGTTTTAGCCTCGCTAGCACTGCCTCCATCCCCGATAACGACATCAAGGTGTTTTATGCCAAACACACCTGCACTCCAGAGGATATGATCGTATGGAATCTGGACCATGGCTTTCTTATGCCTGCTCACATTCCGGACGTTCCCTTCGCTGTCTCCTCTGGAAAGGCCCATGACGCACGGGTTCCCTCCCCTGCCGAGGCTCGGTCCACCTCTCCTGCAGGTGCCATCCCTGTTGTTGACCTCTCGGGTCAAAGTGGCTTTGCTGCTCCGGAAGCCTCCGCTGCTCTGGATGCCCCCTCTGCTGCTGCTGCTGATGTTCCTTCCACTCTTACTGACTCCTCTGCCCAGCGCACGCCTGCACCTATTCCTGCCGAGGAGTCCTCCAAAGCTTTGGAGTTGGCACTTGGACGTGCCTCATTTGGCACGGTTCCCTCTGATGCTGTGCTGTTTGCTCAGCTGGACCATCACACCCAAGCCCAAACCGCCCAAATTTCTACCATCTCCGCTAAGGTTGATGCCCTCGGTGCCCAACTCCTCTCCACCTTGACCGACTCTTCCACCTCCATCAAGCAAAAGATGGACCTTGTCACCTCGTCCGTCCATTCCCTGTCCACCTCTTTTGTGAACTTAGCCCACACGATGGCTCGTCCTCCTCCCGTACCTCGCTGATCTGCCCAATCGGGGGACAAAGTGTCATCTGATCCTCCTACACCTTCCTCCTCTCGTGCTGAAAAAAAGCGGTCTGCATCCTCACTACTTCCGGGAGTTACCATCCTGAAATGCAGCCGCTTCTCTCAGCCCAGCTCCTCTAGTACAGCTCCTTCTTCGACCACTCTATCTCCAGCGGTTGACAACTTCCTCCCATCATACGTGGATCTTGATCCTCTTGATGAGGATGGAAGTGTTTTTAATCCTATGACCAGGTATGCCGCGTCAAATGCTGAGCGAAGATGTCTATCTGAGTTGTACCCCTTCTCTCCTTAAGACATAAGGACTATTCGTTCTGAGACGGGTCTGCTCACCACAGAAGACATAGACAACTTCTCGCGGGCAGTTAAGATGGAGATGAGGCTATTTTCGTCCCTATACAAGGACAGGCACATGTTTGATATCTTGCCTTGTTGGAATGAAGGGTATCTTCCAAACTTAGCTGATATTCAGACCTTCATTAACGAAATTACTGAGGATAGCACTCCCTGAAAGACTCTTCGATATGTCCTCATTCCATACCGGGTCATGACACCGCACTTCATGCTGGTTGTCTTTATGATTTTGTCCAAGCAGTTGATCCTAATTGATTCCCATCAAATTGTGGAGCAAAATATTAGAAGGAATCAATTTGAGCGACTGCGTATTCATCTGACGGAAGCCGTAAAGCAATCGGGGCTTTATGAAGAAAGGGGCTTGACTCTATTGGGTCCAACTGAAAAGCTGAAGGCGACGGTCCGGGGCAAGAAGCTAGTGCCACAACAGCCTGATGGAGATAGCTGCAGAGCCTTTGTCTGTTTCTTCATCAAATCTATTGTCAAGGTGGATAAAAACTGGAACTGCATCCAAGCCTACACAATGGAGCAGACAATGGAGCTTAAAGAGAAGGCTGCAACGATGATCTTCAAGTATAGTAAGCCTTATGTACCTTAATGAAAATTTTGTATAAAGGCTGAATTGTAATTTGTTGCTGATCAATGAAAATATGTGTAGTTTCTTTTCTGTAGGTTATCTCTTTGCGTTGCTTACCAGATCAGATTACAAAGGGTTTGGGCATATCCATAATTGGGGGAGATTGTTGGATCAAGCCTAGAATTTGGATAATGCTGATAAAGCCCTATGTAATTTGATTTGAGACCTTTGTTGTTTTATCTTAAGTCATTGTAGAAGATATGACCTTCATGTAAGGACCCGTACCTTGAGTTAGTCAGTTTTGCCTTCTGAGTAGAGTTTTTCTAGATTTTGACCTAGTGAATGGATTCCAATGAATTCACGTGCAAAAGGAAAGATGCTTAGAATGATGTCCTCTATCTACCACAGAAGTTTCAGGCCAAACGGACGTGTATGTGAGGTGCACGTGAAATGGGTCCAATTCACGTGCAAGTGTGGTTGTCTTCTACATGATGCAAGGAGGCTAGGGGTGAAGTTTGAGCACATTTGGAGTGCATTTGGAGTTGCACGTGAATTGGGGAATTCACGTGCAAAATGGCGTGCAGGCATATTTTTGCATGGTTCCCTTGGTTTTGACATTCTAATGATCTTTCTCCAAAGGACCATGTTGAAATTCTAAGTATTTTGGCCTATATGGGTGTGGAAAGGTGTTAACTTGTGTGATCAAAACTACGTCGTTTTGATCCTGGGATTCACTTAATCAAAACTACATCATTTTGATGTTGTGTTGTCTATATAAGGAGGAGAAGCCCCTCTGTTTTAGGGTTAGGGTTTGTTGCTCCACCAGCCGTCGCAGAGAGAGAGAGAGAGAGAGGGAAGGAGGGCTCCTGGTTGCTGCCGGGCGTCTTGCGTGGGTGGTCGGTGCTTCGTGGGTGGACGACGTTCGACGTAGGATCGGGACATTGCTGTGTTGTTGCGTTTTACTTGAGGTAGGGGTTCTGTTCTTCCTAAATCCTCCTCTGTCCTAGGGTCCTAGGGCAGATTATGGGTTATATCTGTTATATATACATATGTAATCCATATAGGTGTGATCTCCTATATGGATGTTGGCCTTCAGTGGCATTTTGGTATGATTCTGTGGATTACATGCTATATGTTTGATGAAATGCCTGTGTGAATTTAGCTGGGTGTATATGCCCATTTCGTGTTCGGTAATATGTCTGTGTGGCTGGGTTTGTGCACTTGTGAACGGGTGCACACCAAGTGTTTGGTTGTATGCCTGAGTGACCGTGGTGTGTGTTGTGTGCTTGACTATGCTATCTGGCCTGAAGAGGCGGTTAAACTACTTTGCCTGAGAGGCGGTTAAACCAGTGGCCTGAAGAGGCGATTAAACTACTTTGCCTGAGAGGCGGTTAAATCAGTGGCCTGAAGAGGCGGTTAAACTACTTGCTTGAGATGTGTTTTGTTAGCCTGTGTGGCAGTGGAAGATTGTAATTGTTGATGTGGTTGTTATTATGTCTGTTGAGATTATTGTAACACGACACTGCACTTGTACACATGGCATGTAGATGCTAGGAGCATGGGATGGGTTGGGGAGACATGATCCCTACTGAGCTGTGGTTGCTCACCCCTCCTACTGTGTTTGTTTTCCAGGGACTTACAGGCGTTAGGTGGACACACCAAGGTGGAAGACTATAATCATTTTTACACTCTTCCATTTATGTTTTGTTTTTCTTATGGAAATTGATGTAACCCCAGTGGGGAAAAGATTTTGTTGTAATAAACTGGTTTGGATTGCTTATATGAACATTTCTTTCTTGAAGGTTGTGGATGTTTAAAATGTGATATTCTTGGTTTGTATCCTAACCCCTTTGCCCTCCGTGTGGGTAAAAGGGGAGTCACGTACCGGTTTCCTCGGGTTGGAAATCCGGGGCGTGACAATATGGTATCAGAGCATGGTCTAGTTGGCCTAGGGTAGTGGGCGGACTTGGTTATCTTGAGTCCTTTGGAGGAGCCTGGAGGGACATGCCTGATCAACATGGTCCTCTTTGAGCCTCCAAGGTGTACTTAGGGTAGTCCGGTCTTGTGGTAGGATTTGCATGCATTGGCATTAGGGCACTAGTTACATTTGCTGTGAATATATGCTAAACTGTGGATAAAATCATATGATTAAGTGAAATGTGCAACTCTGATTTGTTTGGCAATGTGTACTGAACTGTGCAATGTGATTGATGCAATGTATGTGTGTAATGTCATGTGATAGTGGAATTGATCAGTGGGGTAGAGGTAGTGACACGATAGATTATAAAATTGTTTTGACGTTGTGCTTCTTACTTCGTGTAGTAAGAATGCCGCCGAGGAGAGTGACACGTGCGTCCGGGGCAATGGGCGATGAGTCATCTGCCCATGAGGGTCCGGGTGCGGGACCGTCCGTTGGAGGGCATGCGTTGTTGCTGGCACAGCTACGAGAAGGCATCCGGCTGGAGGTACAAGAGCTACGGGAGGGACTCCGGCAGGACGCTCGGGAGGAGGTGCGCCGTGAGATGGCGGCACGACGGTGGTGCCACCACCACCACCACCAATGGGAGAGAGCTGCCTTGTGAGCGAGAGAGTTCGCCGGGTGGTGTACCGACTCGTGCGAGAGGATGACGTGGTGACACGGTTCCGAAAGGAACAACCTCCGCGATTCAAGGGGGAAGGTGAACCCGTGGTAGCTGAACAGTGGTTGAGGCAGATAGAGCATGTGTTCTCCTTTCTCCTGCCCCGGGAAGAGGATAAGGTGCGACTGGCAATTCGGCAGCTGGAGGGGGATGCTTTGGAGTGGTGGATGAGTGTCGCAGGGAGCCGTGCGGTGCAACTCATGCTTTGGGAGGAGTTCTTGCAACTCTTCCATGATGAGTTCTTCCCGGAATCAGTGAGATGGCAGAAGAGGGAAGAATTCGGCAGCTTGAAGCAGGGATCCAGGACGGTACCTGAGTATGAGCGGGAGTTCCGGAGCTTGAGTAGGTTTGCTCCTGAGACTGTGGCAAGGGAAGACCTGAAGGCCCACAAGTTCACTTTGGGCCTTAGGCCAGCCCTTAGGCAGAGGGTGGCAATTCTACGCTTGAGGACCTATGCTGAGGCTGTGGAGACGGCCCGTGTAGCCGAGAGAGAGCTGGATGATGGGAGGCAGGCCCATCAGGGTCGCCAGTTGCCGAGTGGGCCTGATCGAGATGCAGGGTCCAAGAGGCTCAAGACGGAGGAGAGGGATAGCAGTTCTTTTCGCGATCGGGGTCAGACATCTGTGAACCCCGGGAGGTTCACCTTTGGCGGCGGAAGACAGGGTGGTCCATCTGGGAGTCTAGCTGTCACTGCTGTGGAGAGCAGGGTCACTTCAAAGGGGAGTGCCCCAAGAAGGACTGGAGATGCAACAACTGTGGACGAGAGGGCCATTTGCGCCGGGTTTGCAGGAGTGGCAACAGGGGAGCGGGGGGCATGGCATCCAGTGTGAGGAGTGATGCTAGCTTCCGTGCACCAGCAGAGAGACCAGCTCGTCAGTGGCAGGCTAGTCAGGCAGGATCGAGTCAGACCCGACCCCAGGGGAGGCCGGAGCGGCGATGGGCGAGGCCGGAGGCAACCTTAGCGGGAAGCGTCCAGTGAGTGAGCCGACCAGTGGCATGGGCCAAGGAAGGGTGTTTGCGCTGGAGGCGACGTACCAGGAGGAGGCTGAGCTACCACCCCCACCAGTTGAGGGTGGAGCAGGACCATCGGTAGTCAGAGGTACCCTTTTGATCTCCCGTACATTAGCTTCTGTTCTTTTCGATACGGGTGCATCGTGTTCTTTTGTTGCTGAGCTTGTGATAGATAGTTTGGGGTTAGCTTGTGTGGAGGCAGCAAAGCCCCTAGTTGTGGAGTCTCCGGTGGGAGGCATGATTGAGGTACGGCGTGTGTGTCGTGACTGTGTGTTAACCATAGGCGAGGTGGAGCTGAGTTTTGACTTACATATGATGCCCTTGCGTACTTTTGACCTGATCTTGGGTATGGATTGGCTTATGGCTTTCCAAGCCAAGATAGACTGTTACCGGCGGCGTGTATCCTTTGTGACACCTGCAGGGACCTCTTGCACCCTGCAGGGGGAGTGGGACTGTGAGGCGAGTCGGGCCGGGCCGGTGATGGACCAGTGGGGTGCCGTTACCCACAGGTTGGCAGCCCTGACCTTTGCTGAGGAGGGTAAGGCGGAGAAGAGGGTGTGGCCCACTGTGGTGGACCAATTTCAGGATGTTTTTCCTGAGGAGTTGAGGAGTTTGCCACCTAAGAGGAGTGTGGAGTTCACCATTGAGTTGGTGCCGGGGACGGGTCCGATTTCCCAAGTAGCATATCGTATGGGGCCAGCCGAGCTGAGGGAGCTGCAGAGGCAAATCGAGGAGTTGGTGGGCCAAGGGTATATCAGACCGAGTACCTCACCTTGGGGTGCTCCAGTGCTTTTTGCTAAGAAGGCTGATGGCACACTTCGTCTCTGCATCGACTACAGGAAGCCGAATTCGGTGGTCGTGAAGAATAAGTACCCGTTGCCTCGGATAGATGACCTGTTTGACCAATTGAGTGGGGCCCAGTGGTTTTCCAAAATAGATTTACGGTCGGGGTATCACCAGCTCAGGGTTAGGGAGGAGGACATCCCTAAGACAGCTTTTCGGTGCAGGTATGGGCATTATAAGTGGGTAGTGATGCCTTTCGGGCTCACTAATGCGCCAGCGGTGTTCATGCATTTGATGAACCAAGTCTTTGCCCCATACTTAGACTTGTTCGTGGTGGTGTTTATCGACGATATCTTGGTGTATTCCAAGACCGAGAAGGAGCATGTGGAGCACTTGGCAACAGTGTTGCAAACCTTGAGGGACCCAGGTTGTTTGCTAAGTTTAGCAAGTGTGAGTTTTGGCTGCAGGAGGTTCACTTTCTTGGCCACGTGGTGTCAGCTGAGGGAGTTAGGGTGGACCCAGCCAAGATTGAGGCCGTGGCATCGTGGGCGAGGCCAACCAACGTTTTTAAGATCCGTAGTTTTCTTGGCTTGGCGGGGTACTATCGTCGTTTTGTCGAGGGGTTCTCCCGTTTGGCAGCTCCTATGACAGCGTTGACTCGGAAGGGCATGAAGTTTTATTGGACTGACAAGTGTCAGCAGGCGTTTGAGACTCTCAAGACCCGTTTGACCACTGCACCTGTGTTAAGGTTGCCTAGGGAGGATATTCCGTATGAGGTGTATTGTGATGCGTCCAGGGTTGGATTGGGGTGTGTGCTTATGCAGGAGCATCGTGTTGTCGCTTATGGGTCAAGGCAGCTGAAGCCTCATGAGCAGAATTACCCTACCCATGATCTAGAGTTGGCGGCTGTCATCTTCGCCCTGAAGAGTTGGCAGCACTACCTCTTGGGGGAGAAGTTTGTGGTGTTCTCAGATCACAAGAGCCTTCAGTACATCTTTACCCAGAAGGACTTGAATTTGAGGCAAAGGAGATGGGTGGAGTATTTGCAGACCTTTGACTTTACTCTTGCCTATACCCCGGGCAAGGGTAATGTTGTGGCTGACGCGTTGAGCAGAAAAGGGAAAGCTGAGGTGGTAGTGAGAGAGTGGAAGCTGATGGAGCAGTTGGCAATGTTGCAGCTGCATCCTGTTGCCCGTGATGGTGGGACAGTCCTGAGTCCTTTGGTGGTTGTACCTGAGTTGTACCAGCGCGTCCGGGAGGAACAGTTGGGTGACATTGAGTGTGAGGTTCTCCGTGCCCGTATTGAGGCTGGGGAGCTATCGGAGGACCGGACGAGGGGTCCCGAGCATGAGTTGTCATTTCAGGGGCGGTTGGTCGTGGCTTCTTCCCTCAGGGATGAGGTGATGAGGGAGTTTCACCAATCTAGAGTTGCTGTGCATCCAGGGGGTACGAAGATGTACCATGCGCTTCGAGGACATTTTTGGTGGCCTGGGATGAAACGCGATGTAGCTGCCTTTGTTTCGCGGTGCCTCACGTGTCAGCAGGTGAAGGCTGAGCATCAGTGGCCGGCGGGCATGTTACAGCCATTGCCCATAGCGGAGTGGAAGTGGGACCACATAGCGTTGGATTTTGTGACTGGTCTTCCACCCACCACGGGGAGGAAAGATATGATTTGGGTGATTGTGGATCGACTCACAAAGTCGGCCCATTTCCTGGCTGTTCGCGAGCGGGACTCTATTGGGACTTTGAGTCAGCTGTACATGAATGAGATTGTGAGACTGCATGGGGTCCCATCTTCGGTTGTCTCTGACCGGGATGCGAGGTTCACTTCCCGTTTTTGGGCAGGTTTGCAGGAGGCTATGGGGACCAAGCTTCACTTGAGTACCGCCTTTCACCCTGAGACTGACGGCCAGACAGAGAGGACGAATCAGACTTTGGAGGACATGTTACGGGCCTGTGTGTTAGACTTTGGGGGTTCGTGGGCAACTCACCTTGCTTTGGTGGAGTTTGCCTACAATAACAGTTATCAGGCATCCATTGGGATGGCTCCTTTTGAGGCGTTGTATGGGCGGCCGTGTCGGTCACCTTTGTGTTGGACCGTGGTGGGGGAGACAGCTCTCTTGGGACCGCAGTTGGTTCAAGAGGCTACCGAGAAGGTTAAGTTGATTCGACAGCGGTTGTTATCAGCTCAGAGTCGGCAGAAATCTTATGCAGATCAGCGGCGGCGACCTTTGGAGTTTTCTGTTGGTGATCATGTGTTTCTTCGTGTTTCTCCACGTCGTGGACATCGACGGTTTGGGCGAGGTTCCAAGCTATCTCCGCGGTTTATTGGTCCTTTTGAGATTCTGGATCGTGTAGGGCCTGTGGCCTACCGCTTAGCGTTACCACCGCGGCTGAGTCGAGTGCACAACGTGTTTCACATGTCCCAGTTGAGGAAGTATCACCCTGACCCCACTCATGTGCTCGATTGGGGGACATTGGACATTGAGGATGACATGTCCGTTGTTGAGGCCCCTATCCGTATCCTAGATCGGCGCGAGAAGCTTTTGCGTGGTCGTGCTATTCCTTTGGTTCGCGTGCTGTGGCAGCACCGTGGCATTGAGGAGGAGACATGGGAACGTGAGTCCGTGATGCGTGAGCAGCATCCAGACTTGTTCGAGGACGAACAATCTTAAGCGTGGGAGGTGGCTGTTGGCCAAGGGATAGTGATGTGTTTTGTATTAGTTGTGTACGATTTGGTGTATTTGTATTGTCTTTTAAAGACATGTGTTCTTATTTGTGATGTATTTTGAGATGTGTATTCGTGACATGCGGACTTGTGTTATATGCATTATTGTGGTTATGGATTATGGTGGTACTTTGTTATGTGCTGTTGTGCTATGTGCGGTGTATGACCCATTTGGGTGTGGTGGCTTGCCGGGTGGCAAATGGGTAGCTTGTGTTTGTTTTCCTCGTATGTCATTTCTTTTCGAGGACGAAAAGTCTTAAGGGGGAGAGGATGTAAGGACCCGTACCTTGAGTTAGTCAGTTTTGCCTTCTGAGTAGAGTTTTTCTAGATTTTGACCTAGTGAATGGACTCCAATGAATTCACGTGCAAAAGGAAAGATGCTTAGAATGATGTCCTCTATCTACCACAGAAGTTTCAGGCCAAACGGACGTGTATGTGAGGTGCACGTGAAATAGGTCCAATTCACGTGCAAGTGTGGTTGTCTTCTACATTATGCAAGGAGGCTAGGGGTGAAGTTTGAGCACATTTGGAGTTGCAGGTGAATTGGGGAATTCACGTGCAAAATGGCGTGCAGGCATATTTTTGCATGGTTCCCTTGGTTTTGACATTCTAATGATCTTTCTCCAAAGGACCATGTTGAAATTCTAAGTATTTTGGCCTATATGGGTGCGGAAAGGTGTTAACTTGTGTGATCAAAACTACATCTTTTTGATCCTGGGATTCACTTAATCAAAACTACATCGTTTTGATGTTGTGTTGTCTATATAAGGAGGAGAAGCCCCTCTGTTTTAGGGTTAGGGTTTGTTGCTCCACCAGCCGTCGCAGAGAGAGAGAGAGAGAGAGGGAAGGAGGGCTCCTGGTTGCTGCCGGGCGTCTTGCGTGGGTGGTCGGTGCTTCGTGGGTGGACGGCGTTCGACGTGGGATCGGGACATTGCTGTGTTGTTGCGTTTTACTTGAGGTAAGGGTTCTGTTCTTCCTAAATCCTCCTCTGTCCTAGGGTCCTAGGGCAGATTATGGGTTATATCTGTTATATATACATATGTAATCCATATAGGTGTGATCTCCTATATGGATGTTGGCCTTCAGTGGCATTTTGGTGTGATTCTGTGGATTACATGCTATATGTTTGATGAAATGCCTGTGTGAATTTAGCTGGGTGTATATGCCCATTTCGTGTTCGGTAATATGTCTGTGTGGCTGGGTTTGTGCACTTGTGAACGGGTGCACACCAAGTGTTTGGTTGTATGCTTGAGTGACCGTGGTGTGTGTTGTGTGCTTGACTGTGCTATCTGGCCTGAAGAGGCGGTTAAACTACTTTGCCTGAGAGGCGGTTAAACCAGTGGCCTGAAGAGGCGGTTAAACTACTTTGCCTGAGAGGCGGTTAAACTACTTGCTTGAGATGTGTTTTGTTAGCCTGTGTGGCAGTGGAAGATTATAATTGTTGATGTGGTTGTTATTATGTCTGTTGAGATTATTGTAACACGACACTGCACTTGTACACATGGCATGTAGATGCTAGGAGCATGGGATGGGTTGGGGAGACATGATCCCTACTGAGCTGTGGTTGCTCACCCCTCCTACTGTGTTTGTTTTCCAGGGACTTACAGGCGTTAGGTGGACACACCAAGGTGGAAGACTATAATCATTTTTACACTCTTCCATTTATGTTTTGTTTTTCTTATGGAAATTGATGTAACCCCAGTGGGGAAAAGATTTTGTTGTAATAAACTGGTTTGGATTGCTTATATGAACATTTCTTTCTTGAAGGTTGTGGATGTTTAAAATGTGATATTCTTGGTTTGTATCCTAACCCCTTTGCCCTCCGTGTGGGTAAAAGGGGAGTCACGTACCGGTTTCCTCGGGTTGGAAATCCGAGGCGTGACACTTCATCCGGATCTACACTCGTGAGAACAAAGCTATGGACAGAATACATAATCCTGATCCAGGTGAGAATGAGTGTCGTCAAACACTTGGTATATAACCAAGTCTTTATTTCATACAGAATAAGGATCACTCGTGCGGGCTAAGAACCTAAAAGCTACAGACTAAGAAATCCACACCTAATACTTCAAATGGACTAAGTCAAATAGATGTGGAGTAAGAATCTTAGTCTACAAAGTCGCACGGAGTAAGAGAGTCATCACGGAGTTAAAAAGTTAAGTCTTCCCCTCAACCGACTAAAGTAAAGAAGACACGGAGTAAGGAATCCGAGTCTTTCATACATACGGAGTAAGGAAGCACTTCTACGGAATAAGGACTTGAGTCTTTATTCGCACGGAGTAAGGAAATTAGATGCGGAGTGAGGAATTCGAACCACTCACTCATGTGGAGTAAGGATGTGCTGATACGGAGTAAGCCATCCGTTCCTTTAACTCATGCGGAGTAAGGAAACTAGATGCGGAGTAAGGAAGCGCTGATGCGGAGTAAGCACTCCGACCTTCTCTTTGATACGGAATAAGGAAGCGCTTACACGGAACAAGGATTCCAGTACCAAATTGATACGGAGTAAGCAATCAGTATTACGGAGTAAGGATATGAGCTTAGTTTAAACATGGAGTAAGGAACCTTACACTAGATTCAAGAAGACGCTACTTTAACTTATCTCTTCGTATTCAAAGTCACCAGCTCGCTACTTCTCGATGTAAGATAAACTCGTTGAAAACTTAAAGCACCTTACACGTGGATCATCCGGATATGTGGACACAACTTTAACTACACTTGGGAACTTACAAAGACTCTTTTGTGTTGCAAACCCAAGATCTTGAAGACCAAATATGCAGCAATTGAGGCAGAGAGATTTCCAAGAGACAGTAAATGTGCACAATGTCCAAAACAACAAGTTCCAAGGTTGTCTCTTGTGGATGTCGCTATAAATAGTAACACTTGTACATTTTGTTTAGAAGCGCATAAGCATAGAGGTGCATGAGAGCATTAAAACAAGAGTAATAATTTTGTGTATATACCAAAGCTCATTGAGATCATAGAGGCTAGCGTGTGCGTACTTGTAAACAGAGTGCTAAAGAGTTGTTAAGTAGATCTAAAAGCTTCCAAGCTTTAGCCTGCTTCCATTTTGTTGTACTTATCATACTGATAATAAAACAAAATACTTCCACTATCTGGTTATCTTCCGCATTGATTTTATCTCTTAACCAGATAAGTGTTGTGCCAGATAGTTAGAAAAGAGTTTCGATAAGAGCCTATTCATGCCCCCTCTAGGCTCCAAGGGACCAACATTTAGGTTTAGGGTTTTTGTTGTCAGCCGTCGCAGAGGGAAAGAGAGAGAATTCTTGATCGTTGTTGCTGGGGTGACTCGCGTGGGTGGACAACATCTAGCGTGGGAGCCAAAACAAGGAGGATCTTCCTAAGGTAGGGGTTCTGTCTCTTTTGGTATCCATTCCAGGGTTAGGCCCTGTGGTAGGTGAATCTTGGATTGTTGTTATTATATATATATATATGTAAATCCATATAGGTGTGACCTCTTATATGGATGTTGGCCTTCAATGGGATATTTTGTTTGGATATGATGTTGAATCCGGGGTCTAGGAATTTTTGGGTTCGTTCCAAGGGCAAAGGACCTTGGGGGCCGTTTAGGTGTTTGCGCTATTCATTCCGTAGTTGAGGTCGTTAGAGAGTCCTACGGTGGGACCGCGTAGGGAAACCTTAGAGTTTCCAGGGTAGTTATGTCGATATGAAAATTATGTTTGAAATGATAATTGTGTGGATATGATAATCATGAATTGTGTATGAATTGTTGGATACATGTGTATATCTGATATGCTGTGAATGTGATTATGTGTGCTATGTGGTTATGGAAGCCTGTGTGGCTGTGGAGCCTGTGTGGTTATGGATGTGGAGCCTGTGTGGCTATGGAACCTGTGTGGCTGTCGAGCCTGTATGGTTATGGATCTGGAGCCTGTGTGGCTGTGTGCTTGCCCTTGTGGCTTGTTTGTGTTGACATATTTTTTTTTAAAATGTTGTTTATACCTATTTATATGTTATTGCCACGATACTACACTTGTGCATGACTTCATGTAGATGCTAGGAGCATGAGACGGGTTAGGGAGACTTGATCCCTACTGAGCCGTGTTGCTCACCCCTCCTACTATGATGTATTTTCTTTCAGGAACCTATAGGCGTTAGGTGGAATCCCAAGGTAGAAGACCGTACTTGTCTTATTGTTTTTTCAATTATGTTATTTCGGGAAAAATAATGTAACCCCAATGGAGAAAGACTGTAAAAGGGATTTGACTATAATAGAGGTATATTTGGTTTGTAAATGTTTATTGTGGTTTGAGTTTAATAAAGATATATGATTTTATCTTTCTGAATATCTATTGTGGAAGTTTGTGTTATCCTGTGTGGAGTTATTTATCCCAACCCCTTGCCCACCTGGTGGGTAAAGGGGAGTCACAAACCGGTTTCCTCGGGTTGGAAATCTGGGGTGTCATAGTATGGTATCAGAGCATGGTCTAGTTGGCCTAGGGTAGTGGGCAGATCTGGTTATCTTGAGTCCTTTGGAGGAGCCTAGAGGGACGTGCCTGATCAATATGGCTCTTTTTGAGCCTCTAAGGTGTACTTGGGGTAGTCCAGTCCTGTGGTAGGATTTGCATGCATTGGCATTAGGGCACTAGTTGCATTTGTTGTCTACGTGTGATTGTGCGGATAACTGAGATAAAGCATGTGATAGGAAAATACGAAGAACGTGATTTAATCTGTGCAACTCTGATTTTGTGATAACTTGAGCTGTGTACTTGTGGAATTGCTGCTTGTGCAATGTGATTTAATGAGAACTGAAATGTGTGCAAAGTATGTAATGTCATGTGATAATTGATTTGATAAATGGGCTAGAGGTAGTAACACGTGATAGATTTCGAATGCATTTTGGCGATTGTCTTTCTTACTTTGTGTAGTAAGAATGCCACCGAGGAGAGCAACGCGTGCATCTTGGGTAGTGGCTGATGAGTCATCTGCCCATGAGGGTCCAGGTGGGGGACAGCCTGCTGGAGGGAATGAGCTGTTGCTGGTGCAGCTGTGAGAGGGTATCCGACAGGAAGTCCAAGAGCTGAGGGAGGGTATCCGGTAAGAGGTTCGGGAGGAGGTGCGCCGTGAGATGGTAGCACAGCAGGAGGTACCACCACCACCACCAGTGGAAGAGTTACCTCGTGAGCATGAGAGTTCGCTGCGTGGCGTACCGATGCACCATGTAGAGGATGATGTTGTGACGAGGTTCCAAAAGGAACAACTATCGAGATTCAAGGGAGAGGGGGATCCAGTGATAGCTGAGCACTGGTAGAGGCAAGTTGAGCTTGTGTTTTCCTTTCTCCTACCCTGGGAGGAGGATAAGGTGAGGCTGGGCATTCAACAGCTAGAGGGGAATACCTTGGAGTGGTGGCAGAGCGTAGTGGGAAGTCGTACAGTGCAGTTTATGATGTGGGAGAAGTTCTTACAACTCTTTCATGATGAGTTCTTCCCCGAGTCATTGAGGTGGCAGAAGAGGGAGGAATTTGGCAGTTTAAAGCAGGGATCAAAGATAGTGCCCGAGTATGAGTGAGAGTTTCGGAGCTTGAGTAGATTTGCTCTCGAGATTGTGGCAAGGGTGGACCAAAAGGCCTACAAGTTCACTTTGGGTCTCATGCCAGCCCTTAGGCAGAGGGTGGCGATTTTGCGTTTGAGGACTTATGCTGAGGTTGTTGAGACAGTCCGTATAGCTGAGAGGGAGTTGGATGATGGGAGGCAGGCCCATCAGGGTCATCAGTTGCAGGGTGGGTCTGATCGTGATACAGGGTCCAAGAGACCCAAGATCGATGAGGGAGGTAGTAGTTCCTTCTGCAGTAGGGGTCCACCCTCGGTGAACCCAGGGAGGTTCACTTTTGGTGGTAGCAGGTAGGGAGGTTCAGCAAGTCTCCCCAGTGGTTGTCATTGCTATGGGGAGCAAGGCCACTTCAAGAGAGAGTGTCCCAAGAAGGACTAGCGATGCAAGAGCTGTGGACGAGAGGGCCATTTGAGACGGGTTTGCAGGAGTGGCAACAGGGGAGTTGGAGGCATGACATCCAGTATGAGGAGTGATGCCAGTTTTCATGCACCAGTAGAGAGACCAACTCGTTAGTAGCAGGCTAGTCAGGCAGGATCCAGCCAGACCCGACCTCGGGGGAGGCCGGAGCGACAACAGACTGATGCTGGAGGCAGTCAGGGCGAGAATTGCCTAGTGGGCGAGCCGACCAGTGGCACGAGCCAAGGGAGGGTGTTTGCGCTGAATGCAACACCCTAGGATGAGGCTAAGCTACCACCTCCACCGGCGGAGGGTGGGGCAGGACCATCGGTGGTTAGAGGTACCCTTTTGATCTCTCTTACACTTGCTTCTGTTCTTTTCGATACGAGTGCATCACGTTCATTTGTTGCTGAGCTTGTAATTGATGGCTTTGGATTAGTATGTGTTGAGGCAGAAAGACCCCTAGTTGTGGAGTCTCCGGTGGGAGGTATGATTGAGGTGCGATGTGTTTGCCATGACTGTGTGTTAAACATAGGAGTTGTGGAGCTTAGCTTTCATTTGTATGTGATGCCATTGAGGACGTTTGATCTGATCTTGGGTATGGATTGGCTTATGGCTTTTCAGGCCAAGATAGATTGTTATCAGCGGCATGTATCATTCGTGTCACCTGTTGGGGTTTCTTGCACCCTGCAGGGGGAGTGGGATCGTGAGGCGAGTCGGGCCGGACCAGTGTTGAACCAGTGGGGTGCCATTACCCACAGGTTGGCAACCTTAACCTTTGTGGAGGAAGGGAAAGTGGGAAAGAGGGTGTGGCCAGCTGTTGTTGACCAATTTCAGGATGTCTTTCTTAAGGAGTTGAGGAGTTTATCACCTAAGAGAAGTGTGGAGTTCACCATTGAGTTGGTATCGAGGATTGATCTCATTTCCCAAGTAGCATACCATATGGGGCCAACTGAGTTGAGGGAGCTTCAGAGGCAGATAGAGGAGTTGGCGAGCCAGGGGTATATTAGGCCCAATACCTCACCCTGGGGTGCTCCGGTGCTCTTTGTAAAGAAGGCAGATGGCACGCTTCGTCTATGCATTGACTATAGGAAGCTGAATTTGGTAACTGTGAAGAACAAGTATCCATTACCTCGGATAGATGACTTGTTTGACTAGTTGAGTGGGGCCTAGTGGTTTTCCAACATAGATCTGCGATCGGGGTATCACCGGTTAAGGGTTAGGGAGGAGGACATCCCTAAGACGCTTCAGTGTCGATATGGGCACTATGAGTGGGTAGTGATGCCTTTTGGGCTCACCAATGTGCCAGCAGTGTTCATGCATTTGATGAACCAGGTCTTCGCTCCATACTTGGATTTTGTGGTGGTGTTTATAGATGATTTTTTGGTGTATTTCAAGACGAAGAGGGAGCATGTGGAGCATTTGGAAATAGTGTTGCAAACCTTGAGGGACCAGTAGTTGTTTGCTAAGTTTAGCAAATATGAGTTTTGGATGCAGGAGGGTTCATTTTCTTGGCCATGTCGTGTCACCTGAGGGGGTTAGAGTAGACCCGACTAAGATTGAGGCTGTCTTATCGTGGGAGAGGCCAACTAATGTTTTCGAGATTCGAAGTTTCCTTGGCTTGGCGGGGTATTATCATCGTTTTGTAGAGGGATTCTCCCGTTTGGCAGCTCCTATGATAGTGTTAACCAGGAAGGGAGTGAAGTTTGAGTGGACTGACAAGTGTCAGCAGGCATTTGATTCTCTCAAAACCCGTTTGACCACTGCACCTGTGTTGAGGTTACCTAGGGAGGACGTCCCATATGAGGTGTATTATGCCGCGTCTAGGATTGGTTTGGGGTGTGTGCTTATGCAAGAGCACAATGTGGTAGCTTGTCACGCCCCGGATTTCCAACTCGAGGAAACTGGTTCGTGACTCCCCTTTACCCACTCGGTGGGCAAGGGGCTAAGACAAATAATTCCACACATAACATCACACACATCCACAAGACAGAAACATATATCTTTATTAATTTCAAACCACAATAAGTGTTTACAAACCAAACATGCCTTTATTACAGTCAAAACCCTTTTACAAACTTTCCCCGCAGGGGTTACATCATTTTCCCACTGGGATTATAAAGGTCTCACAAAATATCATAACACAAAATAACATTTAAACAAAGCAACAGGCAGAACTGTCTTCTACCTTGGTGTCCCTACCTAACGCCTGTAGGTTCCTAAAAAGAAAACAACACAGTAGGAGGGGTGAGCAACAACAGCTCAGTAGGGATCATGTCTCCCCTACCCATCCCATGTTCCTAGTATCTACATGTTAATGTGTATAGGTGCAGTGTCGCGGTACAAATATTTAAACAGGTATAATCAACATCCACAAAAAGTATGTCAACACAAACAAGTCACAGGAATAGGTACAACCACAGCCACAGCCACACAGGGTCCACATACACAGCCACACAGGATCCATAGCCACACAGGCTCCACATATACAGCCACACATTTAATCACACAATCACAACACAACAGATAAACAGGTATTCAACAACCCACACATAAACCATCATTAACATATCCACGTCATCATCATGTCAAACATAATTAACACATCAAACATAATCATCATATTAAATATATTTCCCCCCAAAACCCCCAAGGTTTTCCCACAAGACCCTACTACGGGACGAAGCCTAACGAACAACGCAGATATCCCAACGACCTCTAAGGTCCACTGCCACACAAACGAACCCGATAAGTCCCCAAACCCCGGACTCAACATCAAAACCACACAACTTACCATTGAAGGCCAACATTCATATAGGAGATCACACCTATATGAATTTACGTATATATATTTATATTTTTTAATAAACATGAACCATCTGCCAAAACATCTACCAAAGGCCTTAACCTTGGAATTGGGTTCGAGAAAGGACAAAATTCCCTACCTCAGGATGATTCTCCTTGCTCTTGCTCCCATGCTAGACGACGTCCACCCATGCGAGTCACCCCAGCAGCAACGATCAGGAACTCTCTCTCTTTCCCTCTGCGACGGCTGACAACAGAAACCCTAAACCTAAAAAAAAGAGCTCCTCCTCCTTATATAGACCTCACCTATCAAAATGACATAGTTTTGATAAATGAACCTCATCATCAAAATGACGTAGTTTTGATAAATGAAGCCCGGCATCAAAACGACGTAGTTTTGATAAATGAAGCATGCCACAACCTTCCCGCATTGACACAGGACAAAATACCCAAAATTCGAACATGGCCCTTTAGGAAAAGATGATCAACATAACAAAATGAAGAAGATGGTGCAAAAACATGGCTGCACGTGACAAAGACCATTGTCACGTGCAAGCTCCAAATGCCCTAGGATTTTGCCACAAGCTTTAGAACTAAGTCTGGAAGGCTCCCATGCAAAAACCTCATTGCATGTGACAAGCCATTGTCACGTGCATTGTCACGTGCACCCTCTAAAAGTGTCCTCTTGAGCTCATCTCTTGCCTCATGCTTGCTCATCAATAAAGAAGGTGTTCTAGCTAATGTGTGTGGAAATAAAACTCCTAAAACTCTAACAATTGCCACCCAAAAGGCATAACTGTGACTAACTCCTCACATCCCAAAACACGGGTCATTACATAGCTTATTGGTCGAGGCAGTTGAAACCACAAGAGCAGAATTACTCGACCCATGATCTTAAGTTGGCGGCTGTCATCTTTGCTTTGAAGAGTTGGCAGCATTACCTTTTGGGGGAGAAGTTTGTGGTGTTCTCAAATCACAAGAGCCTTCAGTACATCTTTACTCAGAAGGACTTGAATTTGAGGCAGAGGATATGGGTGGAGTATTTGCAGACCTTTGATTTTACTCTTGCCTACACCCCAGGCAAGGGTAATATCGTGGCTGATGCGTTGAGCAGGAAAGGTAAAGCTGAGGTGGCAGTGAGAGAGTGGAAGCTGATAGAGCAGTTGGCGATGTTGCAGTTGCAGCCTATTACTTGTGATGGTGGGACAGTCCTGAGTCCTATTGTTGTTGTACCTGAGCTGTACTAGTGAGTCCAGAAGGGACAATTGGGGGATATTGAGTGTGAGGTTCTTCATGCCCGTATTGGGCCTGGTGAGCTATCTGAGGATTAGACAGAGGGCCCTGAGCATGAGTTGTCTTTTCTAGGGCGGCTAGTAGTGGCTTCTTCTCTCAGAGATAAGGTGATGCGAGATTTCCATTAGTCTAGAGTTGCTGTGCATCTTGGGGGTATGAAGATGTACCATGCACTTCGGAGGCATTTTTGGTGGCCTGGGATGAAACGTGACGTGGCTGCATTTGTTTCGAGATGCCTCACTTGTCAGCAGGTGAAGGCTGAGCACCAGCGGCCGGCAGGCATGTTGCAATCCATTACCGATAGCGGAGTGGAAGTGGGACCACATAGCAATGGATTTTGTGACTGGCCTTCCACCCACCACTGGGAGGAAAGACATGATATGGGTGATTGTGGATCGGTTAATGAAGTCGGCCCATTTTCTTGCCATTCGAGAGTGGGATTCCATTGGGTTGTTGAGTCAGCTTTATGTGAACAAAATTGTACGATTACATGGAGTCCCATCGTCGATTGTGTCCGATAGAGATTCGAGGTTCACTTGTCATTTTTGGGCAGGCTTATAAGAGGCTATGGGGACAAAGCTTAACTTGAGTACAACTTTTCACTTTGAGACCGATGGTCAAACAGAGAGGAAAATTCAGACCTTGGAAGACATGTTGAGGGCCTGTGTGCTAGATTTTGGGGGTTCATGGGCAACTCACCTTCCTTTAGTGGAGTTTGCCTGCAATAGTTATCAGGCATCCATTGGGATGGCTCCTTTTGAGGCATTGTATGGGAGGCTGTGTCGATCCCCTTTCTGTTGCACTGAGGTGGGGGAGGCAGCTCTATCGGGACCACAGTTGGTTCAGGAGGCTACAACGAAGGTCAAGTTGATTCATCTGCACTTGTTGTCCACTCAGAGTCGACAAAAATCTTATGCAGATCAGCGGCGACGACCTTTGGAGTTTTTTGTGGGAGAACATGTTTTCCTCCGTGTTTCTCCACGTTGTGGGCATCGACGGTTTAGAAGGGGTTCCAAGCTATCTTCATGGTTTATTGGTCCTTTTGAGGTTATGACTCATGTGGGGCTAGTGGCCTACCAGTTAGCATTGCCACCGCGGTTGAGTCGGGTACACAATGTGTTCCATGACAGGACAAACTTTTGCGTGGTCGCACTATTCCATTGGTTTGCGTGTTGTGGCAGCACCATGGGATTGAGGAGGAGACTTGGGAGCATGAGTCCATGATGTGTGAGTAGCACCCGGAGTTGTTAGAGGACGAACAATCTTGAGGGTGGGAGGTGGTCGTTGGCCAGGGATACCGATGTGCTTTTCCGTACTAGTTGTTCATGATATGTTGTGTATTGTCCTTTAGACATGTATTTGTTTTTGAGATGTATTTTGAGATGTGTATTTGTGACATGCGGGTATGTGTTATATGCATTGTGGTGGTGCTTTGTTGAGTTTGCAGACGTATATCCTGTTATGTGCTGTGTGCGGTGTATGATCCATTTGGGTGTTGTGGCTTGCCGTTTTGTAAATGGGTTGCATATGTTTGTTATTTCTTACGGTTTTAGTGGCATGTTATCTCTTTTTGAGGACGGAAAGTATTAAAGGGGAGAGGATGTAATGACCCGTGTTTTGGGATGTGAGGAGTTAGTCACAGTTATGCCTTTTGGGTGGCAATTGTTGGGTTTTTGAGAGTTTTATTCCCACACACATTGGCTAGAACACCTTGTTTATTGATGAGCAAGCATGAGGCAAGAGATGAGCTCAAGAGGGAGCTTTTAGAGGTTGCACGTGACAATGCACGTGACAATGGCTTTGTCACGTGCAGTGCTATTTTTGTATAGGAGCCTTCCAGACTTAGTTCTAAAGCTTGTGGCCAAATCCTAGGGCAATTGGAGCTTGTACGTGACAATAGTCTTTGTCACGTGCAGCCATGTTTTTGCACAGTCACCTTGGTTTTGTTATGCTGGTAATCTTTTCCCAAAGAACTATGTTCAAATTATGGGTATTTTGTCCTGTGTAGATGTGGGAAGGTAGTAGCATGTTTCATTTATCAAAACTACGTCATTTTAATGCTGGGCTTCTGTAGGTCCCAAAGTGAGGCTAGAGGGGGGGTGAATAGACTTTCTTCTTGCTCTGAAGCTAGATCGTTAGCTGGTTTATACTAGTTCTATGGATAACTATGATGGAAGTATTTATGGAGAAGATGACAGTAGTAATTTGAGTGATAATGTGAGACGTAATGAACTATCAGACAAATCCGAGATAGAAGTAAATGCTCTTTGCTAAACAGATCTCAGATGTAACAGGAATGAGCTTTGATAGTTTGGATTGTGGGAAACAACGCAGAGATGAGACTCGATGATAGTGCTGGATCTTTGATGAATAAGGGGTTTTGATTGATCACAATGTTTGATTCAACGCGGCGCACTACACTTTTAAGTTCTCTTTCTCTCTCTTAGTCTTTCTCTCGTGCGTTGGAACTCTCTCTTGAATTGTCATGCCCCAATTTCCTTTCACTTGGAAATGGGTAGTGACTGCCCATGCCCGCACCTGAAGGGTCAAGGGGTTGGTGCAAGCACCTAAAATGGACTTATAACACGGGTGTTGTCCCCAAACTTGTACAACCAGGCTAACATGCCACGGGGCATGCTCCTACTCCCAAACCATGCACACAACCACAAATCAAACAATAACCATATCTAAATTTATTACATTTCAAAGGGGCTCAAAGTTCATTATAACTCAATAGGGGAAAAACTCCCATCAAATCACAATGTGCTCTGTTTACAAATAATCCAAACCATAAAACAAAAACCCACAAAAAAACAATGAAACTAACATAAAGTCTTCAGCCCCAGTGGCCTACCACCACATCTCTTTCACCTCTTTGCCTGCTAGACCCCGCAAAAAGAACAGTTTATAGGAGGGGTGAGCAAACCATAGCTCAGCTAGGGTTCCAGTCTCCCCCAGACCCGTCCCACTCTACAATATGCATGACAAGTGTATGCTTGTGCTCGTGTAGTGCCTAAAACTAAGCAACAAACATTACCCAATAATACACCATTTACCTGTGCCCACACTGGAGGGCAGAGGACACCCCGCCACCACGGCGACATGACATACCAAATCCAGGCGAATGTTGCATGGACACCTATGCAACATTTTCCTCTCGAGTCAGATATGGCCATCACCTCCTTGGACGCCATACCTACCCTCAGGAATGGGTGCAGACTTAGCCCACCGTCGTGAGTGCTACACCGAGACTCAGGACCGCAATCCTGGCCAAATCTCAAAGGGTCCAATAATTGTGCCTGGCCCATAACTCAGTTCAACCCATATGTATTTGGGTACTCAATCTCAATCACAAATTCACAGCATCTCAACAAATACATCTCAGTACATCTCAGTAAACATTGCTCAAGCACAAGTGTATCTCAGTAATGCAACTCAGGCATACATCTCAATTCAGTATAAGGTACTCAATAATATATTTCAATTCAGTACAAGGTACTCAGCAACATATCTCAATTTAAACATGTTAATATAGCTTAGCAAGCACAACTCAGGCATAACAATATAACTCAACAGTGCACTCAGCTCATGCAATGCAAAGAACATTCTCAATAACGATCCACGGTTCTGTTTTACCTATGTAGGTGTTCTTGAACTGTTTTGGCAAGTTTTTCTTAGGCAAACTCAACTCATGGACATCATCCAAATCAATTCTTTTCTCATATATATATATATATATTAAAAATCTCATATTAATCCAACACATGCATATACATATATATATAGTCATCATCTCATTCACAGAATTGGGGTTAAGAGAAGAATCACAACAGATCCATTACCAAAATTCCAAAATTTATTTATGACAGGTGAAAATCTAGAATTTGGGAGGGGTACAAGGGTTAACAACGAATCCTTACCTCCAGAATTTGGGAATACAACAGATCGTTGTATCCTAGCTACCTCAACGCCTCCGGTCTCCCGTCATCAGCAGGAACCTTAGATCGTCGGCCTTGGATCGTCCCTCTCTCTCTCTCTGGCCGTCTCTCACTCACTCTCTCTCTCTGTATGTGACGGCTACACTGGTTATAAGAATGAAGAACCCTAATCCTTAGAGCTCCACCTTTTTATATAGTCACCTTGACATCAAAACGACGTAGTTTTGATTAAATGAAGCCCGACATCAAAACGACGTAGTTTTGATACACAGTACAACCTTCTAACATTCATATATGACAAAATATCCATAATTTCAACATGGTTCTTTGGGAAAAAGTTACAAGGATCACAAAACCAAGCTAATGGAGGCTGCACGTGACAAAAGCCATTGTCACGGGCACCTCCAAATTCCCTAGGATTTTTCCCCAAGCCTTAGAACAACGTCAGGAAGGCTCCCATGAAAAAAAACTCTGCAAGTGACAACCATTGTCGCGGCACCTCCTTTTGGGCTCAAATTTTGCCTCAAGCTTCCTCATCATCATAAAAGGTGTTATAGCCAATGTTTGTCAAAATAAAACTCCTCAAAACCCAACAATTTGCTACTCCAAAAGGCAAAACTGCGATTAACTCCTCACGTCCCGAAACACAGGTCCTTACATGAATTCTACAGAAAGATCTATCTTTATGTGTAAGAATCCTTTTTCTTGTATTCTATGTATTCCACGCTTTCAGAGAAAGGGACTAACTCATTTTTTTGTCATTTTCTGTGAGAGAGATATATATTTAAAGTTTAGATTGTTGTGTGCCTAGTTGTCCATCCAACAGACTGACTTCCCACCACTGAATATGCGGGATGTCAGGGGATGGGTTGATCTGCTCTGATTTGCAAATCTGTTGCCCATGCTGCGCAGTTGCATGCCCATGCTTGCGCAGTCGATCTTAGCCGTTCATCCGTGGAAAGTGGTTGATCGCAATTAATGCGGCATTAATTGCACTTTACCTGCTCAAGATGGCGCAGGCTTACTGTACAAACCCTAGCTGAAGATATTGCTAAGTGAATATGCTTAGGGTTGTAAGTATGCCTTGAAGGTGGGTGCCTCGTAGGTTTGATGACTCAAAGGTTTCAGTTAGAGCCTGTTGAGGTTGCGGACGTTTACTTCAGGCTTTACAGTGTTGATATTTGCGAGTCTACGACTCACATATCTTCGAGTCTCCGAGGCTAGAGTTCGAGTTAGATTAAGTCCATTGGGTCGCTCTATTAACTGTAAGTCTGCGACTCTGCGAGTCTACGACTCTACGAGTCTGCGACTATCCTAATGGCTCTTAGAGTGATTTCTTCGAGGTGCGCCTAATCTTCCTGTGGTTAAAGCTGCGAGTCTACGACCCTAGCTCTGTGGGTCTACGACCTTCAGGTTTCTCAGCTTATTTACTTGACTAAGAGGCTCTTCGACTCTACGAGTCTTCGACCTTGAAAACCTTCGACTCTATGAGTCTTGGACTTTCCATTTCTTCCTTAGTCTTTTGTATTTCCTTATATACTGAGATTCCGTATTCTACGAGTCTTCGACTGTAACACTCAGCATTCCAGATCTCCGAGTCTGTGACGTCTGACAATTTCTTTAAATTAACAGTATCTATTTCTATGACCCTTGAGTCTACGACTCTATGGCCCTTGAGTTACAGTTTGTAATGACCCGTGTTTTGGGATGTGAGGAGTTAGTCCTAGTTTTGCCTTTTTGGCTGGAAATTGTTGGGTTTTAAGGAGTTTTATTTCCACACACTTTGGCTAAATCATCTTGTATGTTGATGAGCAAGCAAGAGGCAAATTTTGAGCCCAATAGGAAGTGCACGTGAGAATGCACACGAGAAGGGCTTTTCACGTGCAGTGAGATTTTTGCATGAGAGCCTTCCTGATGTTGTTCCAAGGCTTGTGGTAAAATTCTAGAACATTTGGAGGTGCCCGTCAGAAAGGCCTTTCTCACGTGCAGCCTCCATTACCCTTGTTTTGTTGTTCTAATACTCTTTTGCTAAAGGACCATGGTGAAATTATGAGTGTTTTGTCCTGTGTGGTTGCAAAAAGGGTTGTAGTCTATCATCAAAACTACGTCGTTTTGATGCAGCGATTCATTTAATCAAAACTACGTCGTTTTGGGTTTTGAGTTGTCTATGTAAAGAGGTGAGGGCTCCTTGTTCTAGGGTTAGGGTTCTCTTCAACCACCGCAGCTGTCGCAGATAGAGAGAGAGAGAGAGAGAGAGAGAGAGAGACAGAGAGAGAGAGAGGAGGGTTCTGGCCATTGCTGCTATGGTGTTTCTCGTGGGCGGACGACGTTCGGCGTGGGAGCAGGATCATTGCCATGGTGATAAGTTTTCCTACAGGTAGGGGTTCTGTCTTTCCTAGTCTGTCCTGGGGTTAAGCCCTATGTAAAAGATTTATAGAGTCTATATTGTTGTTGTTATAATATTTATATGTAAATTCATATAGGTGTGACCTCCTATATGAATGTTGTCCTTCAATGGCGTGTTGGTGTGATTCTGGCTAGTGCATGTTAAATGTTCGATAAAATGCCTGTGTGAATACGCCTAGGATGTGTTTGATAATATGCCAGTGTGGTTGGATCTGTGAGTTTGTGAATGTATGCATGCTAAGTGTTTGAAGTTATGCCTGTGTGACCACGCATGTTAAGTGTTTTATATTATGCCTGAATGGCCATGTTGTGCTGCATGTTTTCTTTTATACCCGGTGGCTGTGGAAGCCCGGGACTGTTTATGTTAGCTTATGAGGCTGTGGAAACCTCTCCTAACACGAGGCCTTTTGGGGGCCGAGGGCCTACTAAAAACAAAACCGTGCGGGCGAGGCCCAGAGCGGACAATATCGGGCTACGGGTGGGCTGGGCTGTTACATATGGTATCAGAGCATGGTCTAGTTGGCCTAGGGTAGTGGGCGGATCTGGTTATCTTGAGTCCTTTGGAGGAACCTGGAGGGACGTGCCTGATCAACACGGTCCTCTTGGAGCCTCTAAGGTGTACTTGGGGTAGTCGATACCTGAGGTAGGATTTGTATGCATTGGCATTAGGGCACTAGTTGCATTGGTTGTTGTATGTGAAGGTGTGGATACCTGTTAAAATTGTAATTGTGATAAAAGAAAAATGTGAATAATGTGATATGGTGTGAACTGTGCAACTCTAATTTTACTTGAAGTACCTTGAGCATGACTACAAGGAAAGGTCCTTGTTTATTTGAACTGTGTGCAATGTTGATTGGTGCAATGTGTAAAATGTGTGTGATGCCATGCACTACTTGACTTGATAGTGGGGTATAGGTAGTGAAACCCGATAATTGTCGAACGCGTTCTGACGTTTGTGCTTCTTACTTCTTCATGTAGTAAGAATGCCACCGAGGAGAGTGACTCGTGCGTTCGGGGCAGTGGCTGATGAGTCATCTGCCCATGAGGGTCCAGGTGCGGGGCAGTCCGTTGGAGGACATGCGCTATTGCTGGCGTAGCTACGAGAGGGCATCCGACTGGAAGTCCAAGAGCTAAGGGAAGGCATACAGCAAGAAGTTCGGGAGGAGGTGCGCCATGAGATGGCACCCCAGCAGGTGGTGCCACCACCACCACCACCACCAGTGGGGGAGTTACCTCGTGAGCGTGAGGGTTCGTTGAGTGGCATGCCGACTCGTGCAGAGGATGACGTGGTAACACGGTTCCGAAAGGAACAACCTCCGCGATTCAAAGGGGAGGGGGACCCAGTGTTAGCTGAGCACTGGCTGAGGCAGATCGAGCATGTGTTTTCCTTTCTCCTACTCCGGGAGGAGGATAAGGTGAGATTGGCCATTCAGCAACTAGAGGGGAATGCTCTGAAGTGGTGGCAGAGTGTCGCGGGGAGTCGTGTGGTGCAGTTTATACTGTGGGAGGAGTTCTTGCAACTCTTCCACGATGAGTTTTTCCTTGAGTCCTTGAGATGGCAGAAGAGAGAAGAATTTGACAGCCTGAAGCAAAGATCAAAGACGGTGCCCGAGTATGAGCGGGAGTTCCGGAGCCTGAGTAGGTTTGCCCCCGAGACTGTGGCAAAGGAGGACCTGAAGGCCCACAAGTTCACCTTGGGTCTCAGGCTAGCTCTTAGGCAGAGGGTGGCGATTCTGCGTTTGAGGACCTATGCTGAGGTTGTTGAGACAGCATGCATAGCTGAGAGGGAACTGGATGATGGGAGGCAGGTCCACCGGGGTCGCCAGTTGCAAGGTGGGTCTGAACGCGATTCTGGGTCCAAGAGGCCCAAGACTGAGGAGAGAGATAGTGGTTCTTTCCACAGCTGGGGTCTACCATCTGTGAACCCAGGGAGGTTCACCCTTGGCGGTAGTGGGCAAGGAGGTTCAGTAGGAGGTCTCCCCAGCGGTTGTCTTTTTTATGGGGGGCAATGTCATTTCAAGAGGGAATGTCCCAAGAAGGACTGGCGGTGCAACAGTTGTGGGCGAGAGGGCCACTTGAGCCAGGTGTGCAGGAGTGGCAACAGGGAAGCAGGAGGCGTGATGTTAGTTTCCGCGCTCCAGCGGAGAGGCCAGCCCGTCGGTGGCAGGCTAGCCGGGCAGGATCTAGCCAGACCCGACCTCAAGGGAGGCAAGAGCGTCAGTAGACTGAAGCTAGAGGCAGCCATGGCGGGAAGCGCCCAAGGAGTGAGCCGACCAGTGGCACAGGCCAAGGGAGGGTGTTTGCGCTGGAGGCGACGTACCAGGAGGAGGCTGAGCTACCACCCCCACCAGCTGAGGGTGGAGCAGGATCATCGGTGGTTAGAGGTACCCTTTTGATTTCCCGTACATTAGCTTCTGTTCTTTTCGATACGGGTGCATCCTATTCTTTTGTTGCTGAGCTTATAATAGATAGCTTGGGGTTAGCTTATGTGGAGGCAGCGAAGCCCCTAGTTGTTGAGTCTCCAGTGGGGGGTATGATTGAGGTGCGGCATGTTTGCCGTGACTGTGTGTTAACCATAGGAAGTGTCGAGCTAAGCTTCGACTTGCATGTAATGCCCTTGCGTACTTTTGACCTAATCTTGGGTATGGATTGGCTTATGGCTTTCCAGGCCAAGATAGAGTGTTATCGGCGGCGTGTATCCTTCGTGACACCTGCAGGGACCTCTTGCACCCTGCAGGGGGAGTGGGACTGTGAGGCGAGTTGGGCTGGGCCAGTGTTAGACCAGTGGGGTGCCATTACCCATAGGTCGGCAGCCCTGACCTTTGCTGAGGAAGGGAAAGTGGAAAAGAGAGTGTGGCCAGCAGTTATTGACCAATTTCAGGATGTCTTTCCTGACCAATTGAGGAGTCTACCTCCTAAGAGAAGTGTGGAGTTCACCATTGAGTTGGTACCGAGCACAGGATCGATATCCCAAGTGGCTTATCGGATGGGACCAGCTGAGTTGAGGGAGCTCTAGAGACAGATAGAGGAGTTGGTGGACCAGGGGTATATCAGACCAAGTACCTCGCCTTGGAGTGCTCCGATGCTCTTTGCAAAGAAGGCAGATGGCACGTTACGCCTTTGCATCGACTATAGGAAGCTGAACTCGGTGACTGTGAAGAACAAGTATCCGTTGCCTCGGATAGATGACCTGTTTGACCAGTTGAGTGGAGCCCGGTGGTTTTCCAAGATAGATCGACAGTTGGGGTATCATCTGTTGAGGTTAGGGAGGAGGACATCCCTAAGACTGCTTTTCGGTGCAAGTATGGGCACTATGAGTGGGTAGTGATGCCCTTCGGGCTCACTAATGCGCTGGCAGTGTTTATGCATTTGATGAACCAAGTCTTTGCCCCATACTTAGACTCGTTCGTGGTGGTATTTATAGACGATATATTGGTATATTCCAAGACCGAGAGGGAGCATGTGGAGCATTTGGCAACAGTGTTGCAAACCTTGAGGGACCAGCGGTTGTTTGCTAAGTTTAGCAAATGCGAGTTTTGGATGCAGGAGGTCCATTTTCTTGGCCACGTAGTGTCAGCTGAAGGGGTTAGAGTGGACCCAGCCAAGATTGAGGCGGTGTCATCATGGGAGAGGTCAACCAATGTTTTCGAGATTCGTAGTTTTCCTGGCTTGGTAGGCTATTACCGTCGTTTTGTAGAGGGATTCTCCCGTTTGGCAGCTCCTATGACGGCGTTGACTCGGAAGGGAGTGAAGTTTGAGTGGACTGACAAGTGTCAGCAGGCGTTTGAGGCTCTCAAAACCCATTTGACCACTGCACCGGTGTTGAGGTTAGCTCGGGAGGATATCCCATATGAGGTATATTGTGAGACTGCATGGAGTACCATCATCGATTGTGTCTGACAGAGATTCGCGGTTCACTTCCCGTTTGTGGGCCGGCTTGCAGGAGGCTATGGGGACGAAACTACACTTAAGTACAACCTTTCACCCTGAGACTAATGATCAGACAAAGAGGACGAATCAGACACTAGAGGACATGCTGAGGGCATGTGTGCTAGATTTTGGGGGTTCATGGGCAACTCACCTTCCGTTGGTGGAGTTTGCCTACAACAACAGTTATTAGGCATCCATTGGGATGGCCCCTTTTGAAGCGTTGTATGGGAGGCCATTCCGCTCACCCTTGTGTTGGACTGAGGTAGGAGAGGCAGCCCTCTTGGGACCATAGTTGGTTCAAGAAGCTACTGAGAAGGTCAAGTTGATTCGTCAGCGCTTGTTATCAGCCCAGAGTCGACAAAAATCTTATGCAGATTAGTGGCGGCGACCTTTGGAGTTTTTTGTGGGTGATCATGTATTTCTCCGTGTTTCTCCACGACGTGGACATCGGCGCTTTGGGAGAGGTTCCAAACTCTCTTCCCGGTTTATTGGTCCATTTGAGGTTATAGCTCGTGTGGGGCCTGTCGCTTACCAGTTAGCATTGCCACCGCGATTGAGTCGGGTACACAATGTGTTCCATGTGTCCCAGTTGAGGAAGTATCATCCTGGCCCCACTCATGTGATTGATTGGGGACATTAGACATTGAGGATGACATGTCCGTTGTTGAGGCCCCTATCCGTATCCTAGATCGATGGGAGAAGCTTTTGCGTGGTCGTGCTATTCCTTTGGTTCGCGTGCTGTGGCAGCACCGTGGCATTGAGTTGGAGAAATGGGAACGTGAGTCCATGATGCGTGAGCAGCACCCAGAGTTGTTCGAGGACGAACAATCTTAAGGGTGGGAGGCGGCTGTAGTGATGTGTTTTCTTGCATATGGTTCATGATTTGGTGTATTTGTATTTGTACTGGTAAACTGGTATTTTTATTAAGATGTGTTTTGAGATTGTAAAGTGTTTGAGATGTCCTGTTATGTTGTGTGATCTATTTGGGCATTGTCGCTCGCTGTCTTGCAAATGGGCCGCGTGTGTTTGTTTTCCTTGCATGTTGTTTCTTTTCGAGGACGAAAAGTCTTATGGGGGAGAGGATGTAATGACCCGTGTTTTGCAGTATGTAAGAAGTTAACCACAGATGCCTTGTGAGTGGAAATTGTTGGGTTTTAGGGAGTTTTCTTCCCACACACTTTAGCTAAAACACCTTGGATGCTGGTGCACAAGTTTGAGGCAAGAGATGGGCCCAAGAGGGGACTTTTGGGAGGTGCGCGTGATAATGCACGCCAATTGGGGATATGGCATGCAAGGGGATTTTGGTTTACCTGCCTTCCACATGATGCAAGGAAGCTTGGGGTAGAATTTCAAGGTATTTGGACCTGCACGCCAATTGGGGATATGGCGTGCAGCCATGTTTTTGTACAGTCACCTTGGTTTTGTTATTCTAATCATCTTTTCCCAAAGGACCATGTTGGAATTATGGATATTTTGTCGTGTGTGGATGCGGAAAGGGTGTAGCTTGTGCAATCAAAACTATGTCGTTTTGATGCTGGGATTCACTTAATCAAAACTACATCATTTTGATGTTGTGATGCCTATATATAGAAGTGAAGACTCCTTGTTCTAGGGTTAGGGTTCTCTTCAGCCATTGCAGCCGTCGCAGAGAGAGAGAGAGAGAGCTAGAGAGAGGGAAGGAAGGAGAGCTGCTGGCTTGCTGCCGGAGCGTCTTGCGTGGGGAGGACGGCGTCTAGCGCGGGAGCAAGAGCAGGAGGACGTTTTCAAGGTAGGGGTTCTGTCTTTCCCGGTTTGTCCCAGGGTTAGGCCATGCGTGGATGTTTTATAGAATTTCTATGGCTGTTGATATAATATTTATATGTAAATTCACATAGGTGTGACCTCCTATATGAATGTTGGCCTTCAGTGGCGTTTTGGTGTGATTTCTGACGTTGGGTGGTTAGCGTATATTAAGTGTTCGATAAAATACCTGTGTGAATATGCTTGTGTGTATATGCTCAGAACGTGTTTGATAATATGCCATGTGGCTGGATTTGTGAGTTTGTGAATCTTTGCATGCCCAAGTGTTTGAAGTTATGCCTGTGTGACCATACATATTAAGTGTTTGATGTTATACCTGTATGGCCATGTGTGATGTGTGTTTGCTTATACACCCGGTGGCTGTGGAAGCCCAGGACTGATTATGTTAGCCTGTGAGGCTGTGGAAACTATGCCTGAGAGGCAGTTAAACTATTTGCCTGAGAGGCGGTTAAATCATTGGCCTGAAGAGGCGGTTAAATCACTTGCGGGTAAATCATTGGCCTGAAGAGGCAGTTAAATCACTTGTGGTTAAGGTGTTAGCCTGTGTGGCAGTGGAAGATTGTAATTGCTGATGTGGTTTGTTATTGTGTTTGTTGAAATTATTGTATCATGACACTGCACTTGTACACATGGCATGTAGATGCTAGGAGCATAGGATGGGTTGGGGAGACATGATCCCTACTAAGTTCTGGTTGCTCACCCCTCTTACTGTGTTTGGTTTTTCTACAAGGACCTACAGGTGTTAGGCGGGAACACCCAAGTTGAAGGCAGTTCTGTTTTGTGACTTTATTATTATTATTTGAGTTTTGTTGTTTTTGGTGGGAGCTTTGTAACCCCAGTGGGGAGATATTGTAATGAGGAGCTTTATGTAATAAAACATGTTTGGGCACGTTTGTATGTTTGGACTTAATAAATATATGATTTTGTCTCTGAATATAAAGTGTGAAGTGTATGTTGTACTCTAACCTCTTTATCCAGACTCAGGTAAAGGGAGGGTCACATTCCGGTCTCCTCGGGTTGGAAATCCGGGCGTGACAATCACGAACCGGTTCCCTCGGGTTGAAAATCCGGGGCGTGACAATATGGTATCAGAGCATGGTCTAGTTGGCCTAGGGTAGTGGGCGGACTTGGTTTTCTTGAGTCCTTTGGAGGAGCTTGGAGGGACATGCCTGATCAACATGGTCCTCTTTGAGCCTCTAAGGTGTACTTGGGGTAGTCCAGTCTTGTAGTAGGATTTGCATGCATTGGCATTAGGGCACTAGTTGCATTTGTTGTCTATGTGTGCTGAACTGTGAAAAAAAAAAACAAAAAAAAAAAAAAAGGATAATGTGATTAAGTGTGAAATGTGCAACTCTGATTTTGTTACTAGTGTTACTTGAGATGTGTGCCTGTGGAATTGATTCCTATAATTTCATGAGAACCGAAATGTGTGTGATGCCATGTACTAATTGACTTGATAATGGGGTAGAGGTAGTGAAGCTCGATAGTTGTCGAACGCGTTCTGACGTTTGTGTTTCTTACTTCATGTAGTAAGAATGCCACCGAGGAGGACATGTGTTGTTGCTGGCACAGCTACAAGAGGGCATCCGATTAGAAGTCCGAGAGCTGAGGGAAGGTATCCGGCAAGAGGTATGGGAGGAGGTGCGCCACGAGATGGCAGCCCAGCAGGTGGTGCCACCACCACCACCACCACCACCAGTGGGGGAGTTACCTCCAGAGCGTGAGGGTTCGCTGAGTGGCATACCGACTCGTGCAGAGGATGACGTGGTGACACGGTTCAAAAAGGAACAACCTCTGCGATTCAAGGGGGGACCCCGTGATAGCTGAGCACTGGCTGAGGCAGATCGAGCATGTGTTCTCCTTTCTCCTGCCCCGGGAGGAGGATAAGGTGAGGCTAGCCATTCGGCAGCTAGAAGGGAATGCTTTGGAGTGGTGGCTGAGTGTCGTGGGGAGCCGTACGGTACAGTACATGTTGTGGGACGAGTTCTTGCAACTCTTTCATGATGAGTTCTTTCCTAAGTCATTGAGGTAGCAGAAGAGGGAGGAATTCGGCAGCCTGAAGCAGGGGACAAAGAGGGTGCCCAAGTATGAGCGCGAATTCTGGAGCTTGAGCAGATTTGCTCCCGAGACCGTGGCACAGGAGGACCTGAAGGCCCACAAGTTCACCTTGGGTCTCAGGCCGGCCCTTAGGTAGAGGGTGGCAATTCTGCGTTTGAAGACCTATGCTGAGGTTGTGGAGACGGCCCGTATAGCTGAGAGAGAGCTGGATGATGGGAGGCAGGCTCATCTGGGTCGCTAGTTGTAGAGTGCACCTGATCGAGATTCAGGGTCCAAGAGGCTCAAGTTTGAGGAGAGAGAGAGCAGTTCTTTCCGCAGCCGAGGTCAGCCATCTATGAACCCAGGGAGGTTCACCCTTGGCGGCAGTAAACAGGGAGGCCCAATGGGGGGTCTACCGAGCGGTTGTCACTGTTGTGGGGAGCAGGGTCACTTCAAGGGGGAGTGTCCCAAAAAGGACTGGCGGTGCAACAACTGTGGACGAGAGGGCCATTTGTGCCTGGTTTGCAGGAGTGGCAATAGGGGAGCAGGGGGCATGGCATCCAGCATGAGGAGTGATGCTAGCTTCCATGCACCAGCGGAGAGACCAGCTCGTCAGTGGCAAGCCAGCCAGGCGGGATCCGGCCGACCCGACCTCGGGGGAGGCCGGAGCGACGACAGGCGATGCTTGAGGCGATCAAGAGTGAGCCAACCGGTGGCATGAGCCAAGAAAGGGTGTTTGCGCTGAATGCTGCACCCCAGGAGGAGGCTGAGCTACCACCTTCACCGACAGAGGATGGAGCAGGACCATCGATGGTTAGAGGTACCCTCTTGATCTCTCGTACGCTTGTTTCTGCACTTTTTGATATGGGTGCATCTTGTTCGTTTGTCACTGAACTTCTAATTGAGGGATTGGGGTTAGCATGTGTTGAGGCAGAGAGACCCCTAGCAGTGGAGTCTCCAGTGGGAGGTGTGATTGAGGTGCGGCGTGTTTGTCGTGACCGCGTGCTAACTATAGGAGATGTCGAGCTTAGTTTTGATTTGCGTGTGATACCCTTGCGTACTTTTGACCTGATCTTGGGTATGGATTGGCTTATGGCTTTCCAAGCCAAGATAGATTATTATCGGCGGTGTGTATCCTTTGTGACACCTGCAGGGACCTCTTGCACCTTGCAGGGGGAGTGGGATTGTGAGGCGAGTCGAGCTGGGCCAGTGTTGGATCAGTGGGGTGCCATTACCCACAGGTTGGCAGCCCTGACCTTTGCTGAGGAAGGGAATGTAGAAAAGAGAGTGTGGCCAGCTGTCGTTGACCAATTTCAGGATGTCTTTCCTGACCTGTTGAAGAGTTTACCTCCTAAGAGAAGTGTGGAGTTCACCATTGAGTTGGTACCGGGGACTGGCCCAATCTCCCAAGTGGCATATCGTATGGGGCCAGCAAAGTTGAGGGAGCTTTAGAAGCAAATAGAGGAGTTGGTGGACCAGGGGTATATCAGGCTGAGTACCTCACCTTGGGGAGCTCTGGTGCTCTTTGCAAAGAAGGCAAATGGCACACTTCACCTCTGCATTGACTACAGGAAGCTGAATTCGGTGACCGTGAAGAACAAGTATCCGTTGCCTCGGATAGATGACCTGTTCGACCAGTTGAGTGGGGCCCGGTGGTTTTCCAAGATAGATCTACGGTCGGGGTACCATCAGTTGAGCGTTAGGGAGGAGGACATCCCCAAGACTGCTTTTCGCTGCAGGTATGGGCACTATGAGTGGGTAGTGATGCCTTTCGGGCTCACTAATACACCAGCAGTATTCATGCATTTGATAAACCAAGTCTTTGCTCCATACTTGGATTCTTTCGTGGTGGTGTTTATTGATGACATCTTGGTGTATTCCAAGATGGAGAGGGAGCATGTGGAACATTTGGCAACGATGTTGCAAACCTTGAGGGACCATCAAATGTTTGCTAAGTTTAGCAAATGCAAGTTTTGGATGCAGGAGGTTCATTTTCTTGGCCATGTAGTGTCAGCCGAGGGAGTTAGAGTGGACCCAGCTAAGATTGAGGTTGTGGCATCATGGGGGAGGCCAACCAATGTGTTCGAGATTCATAGTTTTCTTGGTTTGGCGGGGTATTATCGTCGATTTGTGGAGGGATTCTCCCATTTGGCAGCTCCTATGACAGCGTTGACTCGGAAGGGAGTGAAGTTTGAGTGGACTGACAAGTGTTAGCAGGCATTTGAGGCTCTCAAAACCCGTTTGACCACTGCACCTGTGTTGAAATTACCCAGGGAGGATATCCCATATGAAGTGTATTGTGATGCATCCAGGGTTGGTTTGGGGTGTGAGCTTATGGGTTGAGGCAGCTGAAAACCTCATGAGCAGAATTACCCTACTCATGATCTTGAGTTAGTGGCTGTCATCTTTGCCTTGAAGAGTTGGCAACATTACCTTTTGGGGGAGAGGTTCGTATTGTTTTCTGATCACAAGAGCCTTCAGTACATCTTTACTCAGAAGGACTTGAATTTGAGGCAGAGGAGATGGGTGGAGTATTTGTAGACCTTTGACTTTACTCTTGCCTATACCCCGGGCAAGGGTAATGTTGTGGCTAACGCGTTGAGCAGAAAACGGAAAGCTGAGGTGGCCGTGAGAGAGTGGAAGCTGATGGAGCAGTTGGCGATGTTGCAGCTGCAGCCTGTTGTTCGTGATGGTGGGACAGTCCTGAGTCCTCTGGTTGTTGTGCCTGAGTTGTACCAGCGCATCCGGGAGGGACAGTTGGGTGACATTGAGTGTGAGGTTCTCCGTGCCCGTATTGAGGTTGGTGAGCTATCTGGGGGCTGGACAGAGGGTTCTGAGCATGAGTTGTCCTTTCAGGGGCGGCTAGTAGTGGCTTATTCTCTCCGGGATGAGGTGATGAGGGAGTTTCATCATTCTAGGCTTGCCGTGCATCTAGGGGGTACGAAGATGTATCATGCACTTCGGGAACATTTTTGGTGGCCTGGGATGAAACGTGATGTAGCTGCTTTTGTTTCGAGGTGTCTCACTTGTCAACAAGTGATGGCTGAGCAACAGCGGCCAGCAGGCATGTTACAGCCGTTGCCAATAGCCGAATGGAAGTGGGACCACATAGTAATGGACTTTGTGACTGGTCTTCCACCCACCACTGGGCGGAAGGACACGATATGGGTGATTGTGGACCGGCTGACTAAGTCGGCCCATTTTCCCGCTGTCCGCGAGCGGGATTCCATCGGGGCCTTAAGCCAGTTGTATGTGAACGAGATGGTGAGACTGCATGGGGTGCCATCATCAATTGTGTCCGACAGGGATTTGAGGTTTACTTCTCGTTTTTGGGCAGGCTTGCAGGAGGCTATGGGGACAAAGCTTAACTTGAGTACAGCCTTTCACCCTGAGATTGGCGGTTAGACTGGGAGGACGAATCAGACCATGGAAGATATGTTGAGAGCTTGTGTGCTGGATTTTGGGGGTTCGTGGGCAACTCACCTTCCTTTGGTGGAGTTTGCCTACAACAACAGTTATCAAGCATCCATTGGGATGGCTCCTTTTGAGGCGTTGTATAGGCGGCCGTGTCGATCACCTTTGTGTTGGACCGAAGTGGGGGAGACAGCTCTATTAGGACCACAGTTGGTTCAAGAGGCTATTGAGAAGGTCAAGTCGATTCGTCAACGCTTGTTATCAGCCCAGAGTCGACAAAAATCTTATGCAGATCAGCGGCGGCGACCTTTGGAGTTTTCTATAGGAGATCATGTGTTTCTCCGTGTCTCTCCACAACGTGGACATCGGCGGTTTGGGCGAGGTTCTAAACTATCTCCCTGGTTTATTGGTCCTTTTGGGATTATAGCTCGTGTGGGGCCTGTAGCTTACCGGTTAACATTGCCCACGCGGTTGAGTCGGGTGCACAATGTGTTCCACGTGTCCCAGTTGAGGAAGTATCATCCTGACCCCACTCATGTGATAGATTAGGGGACTTTGGACATTGGGGATGACATGTCTATTGTTGAGGCCCCTATCCATATACTAGATCGACGGGAGAAACTTCTGCGGGGTCGTGCTATTCCTTTAGTTTGCGTACTGTGGCAGTACCGTGGCATTGAGGAGGAGACTTGGGAACGGGAGTCTTTGATGCGTGAGCAACACCCGAGTTGTTCGAGGACCAACACTCTTAAGGGTGGAGGGGTGGTCGTTGGCTGGTGTATTTGTATTTCCTTTCAAATTTTGACTTTTATTTATATTGAATGTGTTAATGAAATGTGCTTGTGATGGGTATTTGTAACATGTGGATGTGTTTCCATGGATTGTGATGCATGTGGTTATGGACTGTGGTGGCACTGTGTTATGTGCTATTGTGTACAATGTGCGGTGTATGACCCATTTGCGTGTTGTGGCTTGCTGTGTAGTTTTCCTTGTATGTTGTTCCTTTTCAAGGATGAAAAGTCTTAAAGGGGAGAGGATGTAATGAACCGTGTTTTGGGATGTGAGGAGTTAGTCCCAGTTTTGCCTTTTTCGGTGGAAATTGTTGGCTTTTAGGGAGTTTTATTTCCACACTTTGGCTAAATCATCTTGTATGTTGATGAGCAAGCAAGAGGCAAATTTGAGCCCAATAGGGAGTGCACGTGAGAATGCACGTGAGAAGGGCTTTTCACATGCAGTGAGATTTTTGCATGGGAGCCTTCCTGATGTTGTTCCAAGGCTTGTGGTAAAATTCTAGAACATTTGGAGGTGCCCATGAGAAAGGCCTTTCCCACGTGCAGCCTCCATTACCCTTGTTTTGTTGTTCTGATACTCTTTTGCTAAAGGGCCATGGTGAAATTATGAGTGTTTTGTCCTGTATGTTTGCAAAAAGGGTTGTAGTCATCATCAAAACTACGTCGTTTTGATGCTGGGATTCATTTAATCAAAACTACGTCGTTTTGGGTTTTGAGTTGTCTATATAAAGAGGTGAGGGCTCCTTGTTCTAGGGTTAGGGTTCTCTTCAGCCACCACAGCCGTCACAGAGAGAGAGAGAGAGAGAGAGAGAGAGAGAGAGAGAGAGAGAGCGAGAGAGGAGGGTTCTGGCCATTGCTGCTGTGGTGTTTCTCATGGGCGGACGACGTTCGGCGTGGGAGCAGGATCATTGCCGTGGTGATTAGTTTTCCTACAGGTAGGGGTTCTGTCTTACCTGGTCTGTCCTGGGGTTAAGCCCTGTGTAAAAGATTTATAGAGTCTATATTGTTGTTGCTATAATATTTATATGTAAATTCATATAGGTGTGACCTCCTGTATGAATGTTGGCGTCTAATGGCGTCTTGGTGTGATTCTGGCTAGTGCATGTTAAATGTTCGATAAAATGCCTGTGTGAATACGCCTAGGATGTGTTTGATAATATGCCGGTGTGACTGGATCTGTGAGTTTGTGAATGTATGCATGCTAAGTGTCTGAAGTTATGTCGGTGTGACCACGCATGTTAAGTGTTTGATATTATGCCTGAATGGCCATGTTGTGCTATGTGTTTGCTTTTATACCCGGAGGCTGTGGAAGCCCGGGACTGTTTATGTCAGCCTATGAGGCTGTGGAAAGTATTGGCCTGAAGAGGCAGTTAAATCACTTGCAGTTAAACCATTGGCCTGAAGAGGCGGTTAAATCACTTGCGGTTAAATCAATGGCCTGAAGAGGCGGTTAAATCACTTGCTTGAGATGGTTAAAGTGTAAGCCTATGTTGCAGTGAAAGATTGTATTTGCTGATGTCGTTTGTTCATATATCTGTTGAAATCATTGTATCACGACACTGCACTTGTACACATGGCATGTAGATGCTAGGAGCATGTGATGGGTTGGGGAGACATGATCCCTATTGAGCTATGGTTGCTCACCCCTCCTACTGTGTTTGTTTGTTTTTTTTACAGGGACCTACAGGCGTTAGGTGGGAACACTAAGGTGGAAGACTTTCTACCTTGTGGCTTTACTTCTTTTGTTATTTGAGTGTTTTGTCAAATGTTATGTCGAGAGACTATTGTAACTCCAAATGGAGACGATGTAATGGATTTTGGAATTTAATAACAATAAGTGGTTTACCTTTCAGTTATTTGTGGATTATTATAAATATGTTTGTGGTCCTGCTTGGATGTTGGATTCTGTACATCTACCCCTTGCCCACCGGGTGGGTAAAGGGAAGTCACGAACCGGTTCCCTCGGGTTGGAAATCCGGGGCGTGACACAGTTACACTCGTGTTTGTCAGTCATTATTGCTTCGACTCTTCGACCTTCGACCTTCGAGTCTGCGAGTCCTGTTTTCTTAACTGTGTTTTAAGGTTGTGACTCTACGACCCTTGAGTCTACAAGTCTAGCGGTACTTCTTCAGTGACATGAGCGCTCTAGGGACTCTACAGTTCTACAGGCTTCGAGTCTTTGAGTTATTTAACTTTGGTTACTGTTCGTTTAGAATTCTTCGACTCTACGAGTCTCTGAATTTAATCGTCGCTTACAGTAACGCTCTCCTTTTCGTACTACAACTCTACGACCTTCGACTTGGGATCTACGAGTCGCAATATGTTCTGTCACAAATATGCTTCGAGTCCCCAGACCCTACGAGTCTACGAGCCTCTCGCCAATATGTCCTGTGACAGTTTTACTTCTACGAACTTCGACTCTTCGACCCTACGACTTTCGGAGCTTCGAGTCTCTAGACTTAAACTATATTTTGGCAGCTTCATCAAATCCTATATTTCCAACAATCCCCCCCTATTTAATGTAAGCTGACAACGGGTGAGAAACATGAAGTCTGAGACTACGAGTTTGATGGGCAATTTTAAGTTAACAGAAAATATCTTTGCATATGAAAAAGTTGGAGGAGATCAAAATTACGAAAATGCACACTCCTCTCCCCTGTAGGCATGAAGCTGCGTTAGCTGCCTCCTGTCGAAGATAACGCCCCCTACGACCTTGCTCCCCCTGAGATATACTCCCCCTTTCTGGGGTGAGGAACAAACACCAGAACACAAATCACATGGGAGCAATGCAATAAACACAGAACAGCAGGCAGCAGAGCAAAGACATACATAAAAAGTAACTGAGATAAAGTAAGTACACAAAAAACACAGAAAGAGGAACGAGGAAGACTAGTGTACAATTAAATAGAGTACAAGAGAGTTACGGTTTAAAGTCAGAATATTTTACACTTTGCGTAAAACAAGAAAAACAGTGGCTTGCTCGCGCGGGAGTTGAGTAGTAGTCAAATGTAACGAGGCGGCTCGACCGCTCACACGATCAAATTCAGGCACGATGGTAGGGAAGCCGTTGGTGGTCGAAATGCGAATATAGTGGCAGATATAGAAACCACGACTACGAGCATCATCCTGAGCAGAACGCCTTGCTTGACTCGAGTAATTTCCATCGGTTTTGAAAGATGATAGCCACGACACCCATGTGAATATCCCTGCATGACACGCGTGAGGGTGCGATTGAATTCACGGAGTTGTTCCTGCCGATGGAGAAGTAGAGTAGTAGGCTTGGAGTCAAAGATGACGATCCTCTGGTTCTTGAAGTTGATATTGAGAAGAAACCAGGTGTGGGGATGTTGACAGTAAGGGATGAGCACATGGTCGACCTCATTCCATGGACGGAAGGAGTTCTCATATCTGCGACCCTGGATAAACTCGATCATTGAGGCATCATCAATGAGCTGAGCCTGCATAATAGGCAAACAGAGCTCCACACGGGTATCTCTACGGATATGCCGAGGAAGCTTCTCCAGATAGGACTTTGTGCAAAGATGAACTATGTCATCTCAATATTATCCATTTCTTCACTGCCGTGTAGTAAACAACACAGGTCAAGTCCAGTGAAGAATGCTTCATAGCCACAAGTTCGCGCGGTGGTGTCCCCAACAACATAGTGATTGAAAGCGGCAAGTTCAGTTGGGCTGGCTCCTGTAGTAACAGTGCACGGTGGTACCATCGATGTAGCGGTGGAGGTAGCGGCTGGCTTAGTAGGGGAAGCTGGCATGGAATACTCAGCTGTACTTGGATGGGTCGTTGAGGGACCAGGCTGAGTGGAGGATGAGGTTTGGCCTGGAGCAGTAGGATGCTTCTTAATGCTTGTCCCAATGGGCACATCATCATCAGAATCAGTGAGCACAGTGGCTCTGTGTGCACGCTTTCACCCACGGGCATAGGTAGCTTCCTGTCGTGGTTGTGGAGGAGGAGAGGGTTAAGGTGAAGTAGTATGAGTTGCCATAGGATTGGGAGCAGGACTGGTTGAGGTTGTAGGTTCATTAATGGGATCCGGCTTAGGTCTGTCCTTAGAGGTCTTTTGAGGTGGCTTCATGGTAAGAGTGATCTCTCCACGATCTAGTCGGCTGCAGGCTTCAAAGATAGGACCCATAGTTTTAAGAAATCCCCCATGCTGATTCTTGTACACCTCCTTTATGTCTTCACTGTGGTTCTCAAGGTGTTTAAACCTGTCACTGCTTACTCTGATGAGGGATTCCAGTTCATTCTTGACCCTTTCTAACTCAAAGTCAGAAAATCGTCCCTTGACTGCTTGAATGGTAGGTGTGAAATTTAACAGTCTAGAAGTGGTCAGTTTTTCCAAAACCTTGTCAGCTATACGGTCCACTTCCTCAGCAGTCAAGGAGCGCGAGTGAGAGGTAGAAGCCAATGGAATAGCTCATAGGATGTGGAAGGTTAGGTCCTCATTCCTCTGAGTGACCACTTGATGAGTCGCCAGTTCGTGTGGAGTGGTCATCTAGGTACCTCTACATGCTCAGAAGCATGTGGTACTTCCTCTGCATCAGAGTCACTTGCTGCTTCAACAGTAGGTGCCTCCTCCTCTTCCTTAGTATTCTTAGCCATTTCGGCATCATGGGGAGTTAATGAGTCAGGAGTTTCACCCATGATAGGACATGGGGCAACCATCGAAACTGCCTCTATAGGGTCTCTTCTTACAAGTCCCTGATCCACTAGCCAGCTTATCAGATGGTCTCTGTCCACCATTTGCTTCCCGAAGGCTATCCATGCTTTCTCAATTCAGTGGGGGTCATATGAGCCTTGGCATACTCAATATAAAAGTCTTCTAGTTCAGACTCCCCAAGAGAACTTATCCCTAAGAGAACTTAACAAAACAGGTGTTGTACCCCTACCCTCTGGGGTTTCCTGTACTGGTGACTGCCCTCCAGCTGCAGCTCTCTTACCTCTGTAGTATCACTAGGCCTATCAACAGGATGAGCTTCCTCTAATGTAGGTTCAATGGGGAGATAAGTTCTAACAATGTTCTCCACCAATTCAACTATGTGGACCGTTGTGGCAGACGTAGAGGATGCTTGACAAGTCTGAGGACCAGGTGCTGCTCGACTTGGTCTAGGAGCTGGGGCTCTAACAGAACTTGTAGTGTCCTCAGCGAGACTTCTCATACTCGACCCAGGCTGTTTCATAGGCTTGATTTCCAGCTGGCCATCCTCGTATATGCTCTTGAAAATAAACTTGGTCGGCAATTTCACCGTGGGTTGGTGATTGAATACCTCAGGGTGGAGGAACCTTAGGATTTTGGTAAGAACCAGTCCAAAGTGCCCCTTCTTACTCTTGATCATGTTGTGTAGTTGAGTTCCCCATTCTATTCTTCTTCCTTGTAGTACACTACATATGATCTTCATCTGCTCATGGCTTGCAGAGTCATGAGCAGTCTTCTTGCACATTAGGCACTGTCCGGTGACTATGAGAGGCCAGTGCCTGACCGGAGAACCCAATTTTCAGGGCTCCCCAACCTTGCTTTCCATGGTTGGAATACCCCAGAAAAAACTTACACTCTTCTCTGGATAGACTGGGTAGAGATTCAAAGTTACCTTTAGGGAGTGGAAGTGCATTCCGGAGTGTTTCGGCAGAGACTTGAATCTCCACTCGTACTGTTCCCACTAGGTCGTCTCTAGAGATCGCCAAAGTCTTGTGAAACTCTGCGACGTCTTCCACCAGTATTTCATGCATCCCTGTACATACGAATGCAATTCCAAATTCATCGAGACGATTTATGAACTCGCCCAGCCAGCCGGCCTTCGCATCGCCTATGGTTTCCCAGTCGACTATGAAGCCCAGGACGATTTCTCCTAGTCCTTCTGCCATCGCTGAGTTGGGTCTTGCCATAGTGGTTATAGAGAGAGAAAGAGACACTCATAGAGAGAGATTGTAAGGTTCGAAGGTAGTCAGAGGCGAGAGAGAGAGAGAGAGAGAACGAGAATCGAAGAGAGAGAGAGAGGGAGCGCTTAGGGTTAGGGTTCGAGTGTGAAAACGAAGAACTTACCTCTGGGCTCCATCTCTATCAGTGACTTATATATGAGGTGAGAAGTGTACCGTAGAAGTCACACACTCCGTTGGTTCGTTTTCAGGGTCCGCATCCTTTTCTCTAACTCGTCTCTTTATCTTCTGGATCCACCCGTTGGAAGATTCAAGCAATGGGTACACGTCACCCCTTATGTCGGTGTATTTTGAATTTTAAGTGCACATTGACGTATTGACGTGTCTTCAACGCTTGAGCAGCGAGAAAACTGAATCTGTCTCGCTTCGACCCGTTGCAACTACAATTCTACGAAGCTGCGTTTAGGCTGAGTCTACGACTCTCTAAGCTTCGAGGCTTCGGCGACGATCTTCGAGGTAGCAGTTCTTCGATGCTGTTAGCTTTGTGGTCGACTACGGATTCAGCGACAAAGGTGGATTTCTATGGACTTTTTCAACACTTATCAACACGAAAGTGATGCATATGATATTTCACATAAAACCATACATGATGAACAATGCTGTAAGCGGAGTTAAGATTACATGCTCAGAACTTGAATTCTTTTAACCGTAATACCTGGCTTACATGTACAACTACTATAGCACGATCATTTATGTCACACCCCAATTTCCTTTCACTTGGAAACGGGTAGTGACTGCCCATGCCCGCACCCGAAGGGTCAAGGGGTTGGTACAAGCACCTAAAAGGACTTATGACAAGGGTGCTGTCCCAAACCTGTACAACTAGGCTAACATGCCACGGGCATGCTCCTGCTCCCAAACCATGCACACAAACAATAATTAAATAACAACCACAACCCAGTTCATTACATTTAAAAGGGCTCAAAGTTCAATACAACTCAATGGGGAAAAGTTCCCATTTAAACCAGAATATACTGTTTACAAATAATCTCACACATAAAATAAAAATCCATAACAAAACAATGAAAACCAACATAGTCTTCAGCCTCAGTGGCCTATCCTCCAGCCCTTTCACCTACCGCCTGCCAAACCCTGCAACAGAACATTTTATGGGAGGGGTGAGCAAACCATAGCTCAGTAGGGATCCAGTCTCCCCAGACCCGTCCCACTCAACAGTATGCATGACAAGTGTATGCTTATGCTCGTGTCGTGCCTAAAACTAAAGCAGCAAACATCACCCAGTAACACACCTTTTACCTGAGCCCACACTGGAGGGCAGAGGACACCCCGTCACCACGGCGACATGACATACCATATCCAGAGGAATGTTGCATGGATACCAACGCAACATTTTCCACCCGAGTCAGGTATGGTCAACCACCTCCTCGGGTGCCATACCTACCCTCAGGAATGGGTGTAGACTTAGCCCACCATCGTGAGAGCTACACCGAGACTCAGGACCGCGGTCCTGGCCAAATCTCAAGGGGTCCAGCTATCATGCCTGGCCCATAACTCAGCTCAATCCCATCACATTTGGGTGATCAATCTCAAACAACAATATAATTAGTTACAAAAGTACGGCTTAGTAACACATCTCAATTTAATACAAAACAGCAGTGTGGCTCAACAGAGTATATCACAAACAAGGTTCACCCGGCCGACATAGTCGGTTACAAACAACATATACCAGCCTCACAGGCTTAAAACTAAACACGCAACATACAACAGTCACACAGGAATATTATCAAGCACATAGTGAGCGTAGCCACACAAACATTTTATCAAACACCTAGTGGGCATAGACAACCCAACAATTTCCAGTCCACTCCCAAGCATCAAATCAACCAATATGCCATTGAAGGCCAACATCCATATAGTAGATCACACCTATATGGATTTACATATATATATAAGCATGTATAGGACAGATACCCTAGGACAGAGAAAGACTGAGAAGAACGGAGTCCCTACCTTGCAAACGTCCTCTGCTCTAGCCTCTACGATACACCGACCACCCACGCGAACCTCTACGGCCAAGATCCGAAGGTTCCCTCACTCTCTCTCTCTCTCTCTCTCTCTCTGCGGCGGCTACAACAGCAATTGAAAACCCTAAACCCTAAACCTAAGCCTCAACACCATTATATAGACACCACACACATCAAAACGACGTAGTTTTGATTTAGTGAAACCCAGGATCAAAATGACGTAGTTTTGATCACACAAACTACCATCTTCCCACTTCCATACAGGGCAAAATACTCATAATTTCAACATGGTCCTTTAGGGAAAAATTATTAGAATGACAAAACCAAGGTAAGCATGCAAAAATATGTCTACACGCCAATTTGAACGCCAATTCCCCAATTGGTGTGCAACTCCAAATGCACTCAAACTTTACCCCAAGCCTCCTTGCATCATGTAAAAGACATTCATGCAATAAAAACCTTGCACGCCAAATGGGTCCAATTCGCGTGCACGTCCGTTTGGCCTGAAACTTCTGTGGTAGATAGAAGACATCATTCTAGGAATCTTTTGGTCTGCACGCCAATTCATCTGAGCCCATCTACTAGGTCCAAAATCTAGAAAGTTCCCATTCAGAAGGCAAGACTGCGACTAACTCAAAACACGGGTCCTTACAATTTACATTCCCATAAAGCTAAGAAACTACTAAGTGCATCATCACATACTTCTTTATGCATGACATTGATCACAATGTTAACATGGCATCCAGTAAACCATGGTTAGTCTAATGTAACAACCCAGTCATGAATTCAGTAGTCTCCTCACATATTTAGCAAAACTCACTCAGCAGTGGCCTCACCCTCTCACTCTCGGATCAGCATATGAGATTGATTCAGGAACTAGGAATGCACTGTTTGGTGTACTCATGGTCAACCGAATCTTACCTCAAACCCTGATCCAACAATGATTTTTAGTTCAGCATAGATGATGAGAGACAGGATTGTCCTATTGAGAATCAGAACACACACACTCTATCAATGTCTAACTTACAACACAGTACATGTATAGAGTTTGGAGGTTGATCATTCATATTGTCTGTTTGAGCTGCCCCTTTTTCTTTGTAGAGCACGCATTTTCAGTGCTGATTCATGACCCTTTTCATTTGGACAGAGCTCAACACATTTTCTTTTGGATATCAGATGATCATACAGTTTGAACTCCAATTATTACTTTGAAAGAGAAACATCTGAGGGTAGTAGTGAGGACTCCCCCTAAGATAGGCAATAGATTTTAATACTTTCTTTTTGCCTTTTTCACCTTGCCTTTTCCATTGAAAGGTATCGGCTCTTTTTGAGTAATAGGCTTTTTATGATTCTCAAGTTCTACAGTCTCAATCATTCTTAGAGCATTAAATCATTGAGGATCCTTTCCATGCAAGCCAACAGTACCATGAGATACTACAGTTCCTGCTAGTTAGTGAATACAATGTTACACAAGTGATATTCAATCAAAATGAAAACAAGAGATGATGGGAATATCATCTAATTGAAGTATGATGGAAATTGCACTCCCTTCACTCTAGACTTGAAGATTCATGATAGGTTGTACAAAGGACTTATACCAGGTTCAGAGGTAGCGGGTTTCATCCATGTGATTTCTCAATGTCCCGCAGTAGAAATGTATGAATCACACTTAGGCATTGCTAATATTCATGGAGAGATAAACAATTGTTAATAGTATCATACCTATGTTCATGCTCAAGTATTGAGGTTGAAATGAAACACAAGACATGCAATAAGCATTATGAAGTTAAGCCTAGCATGCCAAGTTTTGTCAGAAGTTCATTGAACCTGGTTTCGTGCAGTGGTTTGGTGAATATGTTGGCAAGCTGGTCACCAGTGGATATATATTCAAGAGAAATGTCCTTCTTCAGCACATAGTCACGTATGAAGTGATGTCTAACCTCGATGTGCTTGGTTTTGTGATGCATGACAGGATTGTTGGAAATTGCAATGGTGCTTGTGTTGACACAGTATAATGGCACAGCCTTCAGGTTAAATCCATAGTCTGAAAGTTGACTGGCCATCCAAAGTAACTGAGCACATTAACTTCCTACAGCAATATATTCAGCTTCAGCTGTTGAAGTTGAACCGAATTCCGTTTCTTCTTGAACCAGGATACAAGTCCATTGCCAGCGGTTGGCATGTTCCACTTGTGCTTTTCCTATCTATCCTGCAACCAGCAAAGTCTGCATCAGAAAAGCCTCTTAGTTTGAATTCAGACTCCTTTGGGTACCAAAGTCCTAAATTTTTAGTTCCCTTGAGATACTGCATAATCCTTTTGACATGAGACATATGAGACTCCTTGGGATTTACTTGGTATCTCACACAGATGCATGTTGCGAACATTATATCAGGTCTACTTGCTGTGAGATACAACAAGGATCTAATCATGCTTCTGTATTCTGTGATATCCACTTCTTTGCCTGCTTCATCCATATCCAATTTGGTGTTTGTAGGAATGGACATTTTCATGTGAGTCACATCAGTCATCTTGAATTTCTTTAGATTCTCCTTAGTGTATTTGGTTTGACTGATGAAGATCCCATCCTTTAACTGCTTGACCTCCAACCCAAGAAAGAATGAAAGTTCTCCTATCATACTCATTTCATACTCACTTTTCATCAGATGAGAGAATTTTTCACACTGCTTTTTGTCCCTTGATCCGAAGATGATGTCATCAACATAAATCTGAACTATCAAAGGTGATCCTTTTCCTTCCTTGAGAAATAGAGTGGGGTCAATTTTGCCTTTTCTGAACTTGTTTTTGATCAGAAATTCTGACAATGTTTCATACCAAGCTCTGGGAGCTTGTTTTAGTCCATATAGAGCCTTCTTCAGTTTGTACACCTTGTATTCTTGGTTTGGCTCTAGAAATCCAGGAGGTTGTTCAATATAGACTTCTTCTTGGAGGTCTCCATTAAGGAATGCACTCTTGACATCCATTTGATAAACCTTGAAGTCCTTCAATGCTGCATATGCTAAAAACATGCAGATGGCCTCGAGTCTAGCAATTGGTGCAAAGGTTTTATCATAGTCAATTCCTACTTCTTGTTTATATCCTTTTGCCACCAATCTGGCCTTGTTTCTGATCACAACACCATCAGCATCAAGTTTATTTCTAAAGATCCATTTCACGCCAATGACTTGTTGTGATCTAGGCCTATTGACTAACTCCCATACTTTCTGTCTCTTGAACTGATTGAGCTCTTCTTGCATAGCGTCAATCCAATAGTGATCCTGAATTGCATCATCAATTGCTTTTGGCTCCACTTGTGATAAGAAACACATGTATAGATTCTCATGAAGTGTGGTAGCCCTTGTTTTGACCCGTGCAGCAGGATCTCTTATTATTAGTTCAGATGGGTGGTCCTTTAACCTTCTCCTTGCCTTTGGAAGGAGAAGGTATAGGTTCAGCAGCACCTCTGTGTGCCTAGTTGCTTTCTTCTTCCTATCTGAGTTATGAGGTTGCAGATTTTCAGTGATGTATAATTGCTTAAGGCTTACCCTGATTTCTGTGGCAATCTCATTCTTAAGATACTCAAGGTAGAATCTGCACTGATAGGGAAGGTGTCAAACTTCACAATAGATGAGGCAGTTAACAGGAATGGGTTGGACATTTTGTCTAAAGGGTTTGATTGGAGTGTTAAAAGGCTTCCTAGGTTCTCTCACATATCCTAGACCATTCTTAACTCTCCCACCAGGAGACAAACTTAGACCTGGGGAAACAGCCTTGTTTGGATGAGCCGATCTTAAACGTACCAATAAGTCCGCTTGAGTTTGTCTCTGTCAATACTACACCCTTACCCTTGCATTGGGATATAGAGGACAGGTTGACTAAAGGTTCAGCTTTCGGTTCCTCCGATTAATCGCTTTATCACTGTCCTGAGATCCAATAGTACCCATATCTCTAAGTTCGGGTGTTACAGGTTTGGGTGGACAAGTAATGACCATTTTTACCTCCTTTCCACAATCAAGAAGCACACGTCGGTAGGAACAAAGCCAGCAAGACACTTGGTCTGCACAGGGTAACTAAGCTGTGGCAATAGTTGTGCTTGTTTTGTGGCTTGTTGTGTTGTAAGGACCCGTACCTTGAGTTAGTCACAGTTTTGCCTTCTGAGTAGAGTTTTTCTAGATTTTGACCTAGTGAATGGGCTCAAATGAATTCACGTGCAAAAGGAAAGATTCTTAGAATGATGTCCTCTATCTACCACAGAAGTTTCAGGCCAAATGGACGTGTATGTGAGGTGCACGTGATATGGGTCCAATTCACGTGCAAGTGTGGTTGTCTTC